>OU342623.1:45000-2445000 GCA_910589645.1 Tinea semifulvella | reverse complement strand
CAGTGTTTTATTAAACACAGTATGTATATAAAGGAGTCTGCCCACTACACCGTATCATACCACGTATCAAGCACGATACGGCTTGCTTTGCCCACTGAAACGAATCGACCGTTTAATGCCCATATGATGCCGGTATGGTGCCCGTATGCAATCCGTATGTTGCCCACCCGTAAAGGGGTGTATCACTAACTTTTTGTCACGACAGATGAAATGAAATGAAAAACTTTTATTGAACAACATAAACACAATACACTGGAATGAAAAATATTAATTTAGCAAATAACAGTACAGCAACAATTATATGTGTAAAATGAAATATAAAGTACTAAGACTCCTAAACTAGGTGAACCTGAACTACAGGGGTCAGTCAATAATATGATGTGAGAAAGTTGCATGGAATTGAATGTCGTCGCTGGGTGTCATCCACTGCATTATCCATCCTGCCAACAATTTTCATATTATGCAAACCTATTGTAAGATAAGAAATGATATGATAATATATAATAAAGTAAGATATGATATGACACATATATGATGTGATATGATAAGATATGATATAATTAATAGATATTATATTATACTAGATAAATAAACTTATAGCAAAATATATTTTATATATTTATTCTATGAAAGATGATGTAATGTAATTTAAAATGAGTCATTTAATAGACGCTACGGTAATAATAGCTACGAGAAAGCCTTTGACTCCATCGATACCTGGGCTGTTCTGGAATCCTTGCAGCGATGCCTAATAGACTATCGATACGTTGAGGTGCTGAGATGTCTCTACAGCTCTGCGACTATGACCGTTCAGTTACAGGGTCAGCACACTAAAGCAATCCAACTGCGCAGAGGCGTGCGACAGGGGGATGTCATATCCCCGAAGCTGTTTACGAACGCGTTGGAAGATGTTTTTAAAATGCTGGACTGGAATTACTGCGGCATAAATGTCAATGGAGAATACATCTCACACCTCCGATTCGCGGATGACATAGTCATCATGGCCAGCTCGCTCAAGGATCTTAGCAGAATGTTAAACGGCTTAAACGTGGCTTCTCAGCAGGTTGGCCTCGGAATGAACCTGGATAAGACTAAGGTTATGTTCAATGACCATGTCAAGCCGAGGCCAATCTGTGTGGAAAATGCTACTCTCGAAGATGTGCAGGAATACGTCTACCTTGGACAGACTATTCAGCTAGGCGCTGCTAACTTCAGCAAAGAAGCCGACAGACGCATTCAGCTAGGATGGGCGGCATTCGGGAAACTTCGACATATCTTCTCATCGTCCATACCACAGTGTTTGAAGACAAAAGTCTTCAACCAGTGCGTCCTCCCCGTAATGTCGTACGGAGCAGAGACGTGGACACTGACAGTGGGTCTGGTTCACAAATTCAAGGTTGCTCAGCGAGCTATGGAGAGAGCTATGCTTGGTATTTCTCTGATGGATAGAATTCGAAACGTTGAAATTCGTCAGAGAACCAAAGTTACTGACATAGCATTCAAAATTAGCAAGCTGAAGTGGCAATGGTCCGGACACATCTGCCGCAGAACCGACGACCGATGGGGCAAACGGGTTCTGGAGTGGAGACCACGTACGGGACGACGCAGAGTGGGACGACCCCCCGCCAGATGGACGGATGACCTGAGGAGGGTCGCTGGTGGGGGTTGGATGAGGATTGCAAAAGACCGCGTGCAGTGGCGAGCCTTGGGGGAGGCCTATATATCCAGCAGTGAAGAGACACAGACTGATGATGATGATGACGGTAATAATAGGAGGATCTGGAGATGGGCCTTCCAGAACATATATCTGGAGAATTTGGCCTACACTCGCCACGCTGGCCAGACGGCTTGGCGAGGATATGATGTCATTTTTGTTTGACAATCTATTAATTATAAATTTCTCAGGATCACACGTATTGGTCGGTGTCGTATACTGTCCTCCCTCCATAAATTACTTTTCTCACCTCGAAGGCGTCCTTGAGGAGGTGGTGCCGCTTTATAATCATCACATCATCATGGGAGATTTTAACACTTGCCTCCTTAATGATCGTGATACTGGCAAGAGCAGGGCGTCTAAACTCATAAATCTGACCTCCTCAGTCAATTTATCTAGACTGCCATCTGGCCCCACTCACCATCTTTCTGCAACTGATACTCTCCTTGATCTTATCTTCACCTCACGCCCTGATATTGTTGCCAGACACGGTCAGATTCCTGCTCCCTTCTCCCACCACGATCTCGTTTTCGCGTCGTACAAAGTAAAACCACCGAGATATCGCCCTCCCACAGTTGTGATGCGCCATTATTGCCGGATGAACGTGGAAAAATTGCGGGAAGATGCAGCTGTCATTGATTGGAGCGTCCTATTAACAACTACTAATATAGAAGAAATGGTTGACACTTTTAATCAGAAGCTGCTTAAGCTTTACGACGTTCACGCTCCACTTCGAGCCACTAAACTCAAACGTGCACCCGCTCCATGGATATCCGAAGAGGTGCGGATGGCGATGAGAAAGCGAGATCGTGCGTATCAGAAATATAGACGTTCCCGTAGTGATGATAGCTGGGCTGCATATAGGGTTGCCAGAAATCGCTGCAATCAAGTATGTCGAATTGCTAAGCGTCACCACTTCTTCGACAACATAAATAACAAGTCTCCCTCCAAAATATGGCAATTTTTTAATTCGCAGGGTTTGGGTCGCTGTCGTGCTCAGGTTAATCTTGGATCCGTGACACCTGATCAGCTCAACGGTCACTTTACTTCCGCTCCAGTTCTCAACAGTCTCATAAAACTAAGTACTTTAGACGAAATAGCCGAGTACCCTATGCCTGACGGAATCGAACCATTCGCTCTGGCTGCTGTGTCTAATGATGTGGTCCTCAAGACGATTTGTTCAATAACTTCTAAATCAACAGGATGTGATGATATCAGTCATGTTATGATCGTGACAATTATCGACCTTCTCCTTCCTATTATCACCCATATCATAAACTTTTCCCTCACATCTGGTCAATTCCCAACTCAATGGCGTAAGGCCTTCGTCATCCCACTTCCCAAAATCCCATCACCGACACTTCCGTCTCATTTTCGTCCTATATCTATACTTCCATTCTTATCTAAGGTCCTGGAGTCGGTTGTACACAAGCAGTTGTCCTGTTTTCTAAATTCCAATAACCTCCTAAACCCATTCCAGTCCGGCTTCCGTCCTGGTCATAGCACAACTTCAGCTTTACTCAAAGTAACTGAAGACATTCGAGGTGGCATGGAAGAAACCAAAGTCACAGTACTTGTACTAATAGATTTCTCAAATGCCTTTAACACAGTTGATCCTGATTTACTAATCGCCATTTTGTCTCGTCTAAGGATCACATCAGATGCGTTGCAGTGGTTTTCTAATTACTTGCATAGTCGCCAGCAACAAGTTCGAGTTGATCGGGTGTCATCGGAGTGGTGTGATCTGGTTACAGGCGTCCCGCAGGGGGGCATCCTTTCACCGCTATTGTTCTCGTTATTTATAAATGGCATAACACGTTCACTTCATTGCAGCTACCACCTGTATGCAGATGATTTGCAACTCTATGTGCAGACAGATATCACCACTATAAATAGTGCAATAGCTTGGCTTAATTCAGATTTAACTAATATGCACTCATGGTCGACACGCTTCGGGGTCGCTGTCAATCCGGGCAAGTGTCAAGCAATCATAGTAGGCAGTTCCAGACTTTTAAGTAAAGTAAATCTAAACAGTATAGACCCTGTTCGGTTTGACAGCGTTCCGATTGCGTATAGTAGTGAGGTAAAGAATCTAGGTGTACACCTGGATTCTAATCTTAACTGGGCCATCCAAGTTAACAATACTAGTCGAAAAATATTTGCTTCTCTGCACTCTCTCAATAAACTTAAAAATTTTCTGCCATTAAAAGCTAAAATAACCCTTGCCCAAAGTCTTCTCCTTCCTCTTCTCGACTATGGTGATGTGTGTAGCGTCGATCTTTCAGAGATGTTGCTCAATAAGATGGACCGGTTACTCAACGCATGTATTCGGTTCATCTTTTCTCTGCGCAAATATGATCACATCTCTGAATATCGCGCCAAGTTAAGGTGGCTACCTATTCGTTGTCGCAGGAATCTAAGAATCCTCTGTTTACTCTTTTCTATTCTCAATGAACCTGCGACACCGAAATACCTCAAGGACAAATTTTGCTATCTTTCCTCATTTCATAACAGATCTCTCCGTTCGTCCCATAATTCTGTTCTATCTATCCCTTCTCATCACTCTGGCTTTCAGTCTAACTCTTTTGCAGTAGTGGCCGCAAATCTGTGGAACAATTTGCCGGTAGAAATTCGTCAAGTGCCAAACAGATCACTTTTCAAAAAGATGGTATACTCACATTATTTAAACAGTTCCTCACAGTGTAAGTAGGTATTATATGTAGTGTATAATATATATATATATATATATATATAGTATGTAGTATTATGTACATATTAGTATGTATCTGTCTATATAGATATAATACTTAGATTTAACTTGAATTACCTTTTAATCTATTTAATGGTTGCACCTACCTCACAACACAAATCGTTTCATTGTCCCAAAGGTTGGTTGCTAGAGAATGCCTAGCGGCATTAAGCCCGCCTCTTGTACATAGTGCAATAAAGTTTTTAAATAAATAAATAAATAAATAACGATTCCACAAGTTGGTATTAGTGTAACCGGGACCAACAGCTTAACGTGCTCTCCGAGGCACCATACATGACGTTCCTAAGAGACCATATTTATTTGTTAAGGACAACTATTGATATTTAATTCACAAGTATAGATACAAAAATAGAAACAGAAAGTCATTTACAAGTTTTCACTAGTAGTGTTAGAATAATACATATTATTATGAACGATGAAAGCATCTACAAACCATCACTTCATGCAATAAACTAATAACTGTACAATAACCCCAGTAAAGTGTATCCAAACATTTCGGGATCAGGCTCGAATTGCCGTCATGACCAGTCAAGCCGGCATAGTGTTAGGGACCGATGTCAGTCATGAGTGTCTGATTCCAGTTGCTAACATTCATGGATCTCGCTCAGGGGGGCGCAAGGTCACATGTCTTGCTAGTATAAAAAAATAATGATAGGGATGTTGAAAGAAGAGTGAACGCGGGAAATAGTGTCAACGGTGCCCTGGGGTCACTGATCGCCAGTCGGAATGTCAGTGACAAAGCTCGACTCGCCATACACAATGCCATGTTGGTACCAACACTTATGTATGGAAGCGAGACGTGGATATGTCAGAATACGCATGAGAGTAGAGTTAATGCAGTAGAAATGAGATCGTTGCGTCGGATATGCGGCGTCACTTTGACGGACCGCATACGTAATGACGGAATACGAAAAAGGGTAGGTATGAAAGAAAGCATAGGGACAAAAATAAGGAAAGGCATGATACGATGGTTCGGGCATGTTGAAAGGATGAATGAAGAGAGATCGACGAACCAGATACATAATGCGAAAGTTGTGGGTAAAAGAGGCCCTGGCAGACCTAGACTCACATTATTACGACCAAATTAATAAAACAATAGCTGAAGGTGCGTTGAAAAGCCATCGAAACAAAAGGGCATGTATGAAGAGGTTGATGAATGTCGAAGAAGCGTGACCGTGATAAGTGGCGCTCAATTGTCTATGCCTACCCCGCAAGGGATTTGGCGTGAAGATATGTATGTATGATAACCAACATTATTAAATTCTCCAGATATATGTTCTGGAAGGCCTATCTCCACCAGTGGAGGTCTAGGACGCTGTGTTTGTGTGTGTGTGTGTGTGTGTGTGGGCTGTAATGATGGAGATTTTTTTTTTCTTTTCCGACATATTATTTTTAAACCTGTAAGATTATATACGATATTGAGTTGTTTTTATTTTTCAGTTTTATTTATATGCGTTTAGAGAAAATCCGAGAATCTGCATCTAACAATACTCCAAAACAAAGATTATCTTTTGACGATGATAATCCTTCAATGGCGACTGATAC
The DNA here is from genome assembly GCA_910589645.1 of Tinea semifulvella. Lineage (NCBI taxonomy): Eukaryota > Metazoa > Arthropoda > Insecta > Lepidoptera > Tineidae > Tinea > Tinea semifulvella. The sequence continues at coordinate 2,438,971 of OU342623.1, read as the reverse complement.
TCATACACCACAAATACCTTTACCAAGCCAAGAATCAGATTACGGTACAAATGTGGCAGTGGCAACTGATACAGAATTGCTTGCAATACTAAAACCAAACCAAGAAATAAGTTTCGAGCCAACAATTACAAATATACAAAATACCAGCGTTTCAGAAGTAAAATGTAATGTAATTGATGAAATATTCAGCTTTGTGAAGGATCCAAAAATGAAGTTGAAAAATGTCAAGTTGAATGAACCTATAGTTGGAATCGATTTCACAGTTGTTAAAGGTGTTAGAAATTTAATGGATTTGCTGGAACAATTCGAATGGAATGATAATGACAGCAAAATTGCGACAAAAATTGAGAAAATTTTAGCCAGCAATCGGGAAGTTTTGCTTTTCAAAGTCGCCAAGAATTGGAGGTAAGTTTGGTTCTTTCAAAGTCTAAGTCAAATTCAAAATATCTTTATTCACGTAAACCTATTACAGGCATTAATCAACACCGCCTCCGTGGTCTAGTGGTAACAAACGTTGCCGTGAAATTGGGGAGGTCGTGGGTTCGATTCCCACCGGGGGCAAGTTATGTATAATATGTATATATTTACAAAAAAAAAAGTATAATATGTAATTTATCAACCATCTACTTTTCGTAACACAAGCCTCGTAGCTTACCACGGAAATTAGATGGCGCTGTGTGACCTGTCTGGAAATATTTATTTATTTATTTATTAATGAAACGTCATTAATTTTATTATCATTATTAGGTACACACAGCATAATGAGTACAAAACATTTTTAAATTTCAAATCTTTACAATACAGTTCTCTTCCATCTTTCTTCTTCGATCCTAGCTATCCAACCCAGGTTGGATATTGAGAACTCACAGTGTCATGTTTCAACATTGTAGTAAGTCATGTTTCAAACGGTGTTATTTTTATAAAATAACACCATGGCAAGCTTACATTACATACAGCGGTGGTGGGTTGGTTGTAAGAACGCCTTCCTTAAATCCTACAAAGGTCGGTTCAAACCCTCCCGGCATGTACCAATGAGAAATACACTTTTCTTATGTACATTTGTCATAGATTTACAACACCATTGTTCCCGTTTCTCGGAGAGCACGTTAAGCCGTCGGTCCCGGTTCCACTAATAATCCAACTTGTGGAATCGTTAATAAATGCTATAAAAATTGACATCATATCCTCGCCAAGCCGTCTGGCCAGCGTGGCGAGTGTAGGCCAAATTCTTCAGATATATGTTCTGAAAGGCCCATCTCCAGCAGTGGAGGTCTAGGACGCTGTGTTCTAGGGGCTGTAATGGTGAATAATGACAATACAGTTCCAGTACTATCTCCAAAATCATGAGCACACAGCATGCATGCAGTAGAAGTTCATAAATATTATATCATAGTTTGCTCGCCGTCCACAGCAAATTACTACTTGCCAAACGCCAGAAACGATCCACTATAGAGAGCGAACACCCTAAAAAGATATATATTTTTTTAATTCTGAATTTTGAATGATTCTACTCCTGCTAGTGGAAGACTAAGCAGCAAAGTGGTCCAATAAGTAAGCTGTTAGCATAAGACCAGCAGCTTAGCAGATTCCAGACACCTGTTATTTATTTATTTAAAACTTTTTGCACTATGTACAAGAGCGGACCTAATGCCGCTAGACATTCTTACTCGGTCAACCTTAGGGACATTACTAACATGGTATGTGGGAGGTAGGTGCAAATATTTAAACAGGAAAATAGATAATTAAAATTCTACTAAATCTAATACTAATATAAAACATAAATATATATATAATAATACTAAATTCAAATAAATAATAATACATACAATATTACTTACAGTTGTTAGGAACTATTCAAGAAGTGTGTGAAGACCATTCTTTTAAACAGCATTCTGTTGGGCGCTTGTCGGATATTTAAGGGCAGGTTGTTCCACAGATTTGCGGCAACAACAGAAAATGAGTGCATGTTAATGTTTAATCATCCCTTCGTTCCTCTAATAATTCTCTTCTGTCTATTACCCGCATAATTCTAATTTCGTTTCGAACTCGTTTGTAGTTGTTGCCACAAGCCTGTGGAACAATTTGCCTCTAAGCATAAGGCAAGTAACCACCAGATCTCTATTTAAAAAAATGGTCTATTGACACTTCCTATCACAACAAAAGTATATTATCTATTAATGTGTATGTAGGTGTCTCTTCTCGCCATTTTGCGTGGACATGTCAAGTGCAAGTTTTTGTTTTGTAAATTAATTTGCTGTGGATATTATTGGGCAAAAGTGGTGTTGTTTTGTTTAATAATGTGCTACAATGTGAATAATTATGAAAAACGATAAATTGGACTTTAAATATGGGGCACAAGTTGCAGTTTATTTTATGCGGTTTTCCCGCGCTGTGGACTCCCATATTTTACCCGACTTGTTTGGGCTATAATGCCGCGAGTGACTCCAGTAAAGCATCAAATTCTGCAGCATCTGGAATTTGATGATCCCCAATTATGAACTCTGTTATGAACATATATTATGCAAATAAATTACGTGTTTAGGGGCTGATGTATTCTGTACAATGTAAAGGACATTAAAATACAATGTAAAAAGACAATTTAAAAAAAAAAAAATGTGTATGTAGTTACTATAGTTTATTTATTAGAATTTAGTATATTGTTATCAATGATATATAATATTTGGTGTATGTAGTATATGTATATATGTGTATAATAATATAGTTAAACCGTAGAATGTAACACAATTTTGCACCTACCTTTCAACAAAGTGCTCAAGTTGTCCCAATGGTTGGCTAGGATAGAATGTATGTAGGCCATTGTCTTTGTGCAATAAAGATTTAAATAAATCAAATCAAGTTAAGTCAAGTCAAGTCATACCTATTTAGGAGGTTGAGGTGTTAAGAGAAACTAGTTATCCAATTTTGTGATAAATTTATTGTTTTTTTTTTTTTTATAGACGGTGAATCAATAAATCATCAATGATACGCTCCCTACCTGAAGGGCCAACGCGGATGGGGGTCGCATGCCCGACTCATCCGTGAAGCTTCCTAGTGAAGCCCCAGGGCGCCTACGGACTAAAATCCTATAAACCGTCTCTATCTCACTGTTGGCCCTGTGTGCCTTTACAGCTATAAAAAAAAAAAAAAAAAAAAAATCGCCGCCAGAATCAATCGCTCGAACCCGTCGATGGAGGTGCACGCATGCTGTGGCAGCTACACCTATATAAACTACTTAACGAGGGTTTTACGCTTTTGCATACCTTCGCTCGCCAATATGTACCAATGAGAAATAGACGACTTTTCTTACGTACATTTGTTAATTATTTATAACACCACCGTTCCCGTGTGAGGATAACACATTAAGCCGGACGTAAGAACCGGGATGTCCCACTAATACCAACTTGTGGAATCGTTAATAAATCTGTGGTGCCAAGGAAAAAGGAGAAGAGTCGAAAAATTTAAAAATTAGATTTTTGCACCTATTGCACCTTATGCGTCAATGCAATAAGGAGATGAGTCTATACACTGTATAGTTTATTTTACACCCCTACGTACATAAAGGGGCTAGTCGTAACATTAAAATGTAAATGTAAAAGTAAAAGAGTTCAATCGAGTTATCGCAGTATCGCGCTTTTACCGCCAATAATTCAGTTATGCATAGTGAGATGAGTCGACTTGTACCTAAAGTATACGACTAATGAAATTGAACATTTACTTATTACAATTTTCTAAATTTACAAATGAGTTGTCTGGTGGCTGTTGTGTCTCCTGAATTTTCTGGAAGGCCCATCTCCAACAGTGAAGTTCTAGGACTTTGTGTTCCAGGTGCTGTCATGATGATGAAATTGTTTTTTTTTTTTTAATTTCAGATTTATATCAATTTTTAAAGAGAAAGCAAATCAAACATTTTCAAATACTCCCTCAAGTAGTAATATATTGGTAAGTATTTTTTTAACGTTAATATTTTAAATACAAACTCCATGAAATTAAATAAATTTTATTTGTCAGAAACATGGAAGGTACAGGGTTGTAAATTATTATATGTAATTATATCACATTCTTCGCTATTTCTAGCATACAAATATTTATTTAGTCACATGACTTTGTCCAGCTTAGTGTCTAGGTATTCTTTTGTCGAATAAAAACATTTATTAACCAGCATGTGTTTGACTCTTAATTTGAACAGTTTTAGTGGCAGCTCCCTTATAGTAACTGGAAGCTTATTAAATATCTTTGTTGCCATTGCATAACAATTTCGGCTATATTGAGTACTTTAATGCGCTGGAATAATTATTGTACTAATATAACGCGTTTTAAAATTGCAATTATCCCTAAGAGTTTTAAAAAGTTACGGGTGGCTTTTTACAAATACACAAATGTAACGTCACTCGATTTGACGACAAACTCACTAAAGCGTCGAACTCAATTTGGCTTTGGTTGGTTTAGCTTGTCTTCCAATTCTGATTTTTCTTCTCTCCATTTAACGACAACTCTCTATAAAGCTATAAAATGCACAGTCCCTTCAGTGTCGTTATATAGAGTTTACACAGTATATTAAACTTCAAAATCGTAGAAATTCATATATATATATTTTTAAATTTTATGCTTGGGAAACTTCGACATATCCTCTCATCGTCAATACCACAGTGTTTGAAGACAAAAGTCTTCAACCAGTGCGTCCTCCCCGTAATGTCGTACGGAGCAGAGACGTGGACACTGACAGTGGGTCTGGATCACAAATTCAAGGTCGCTCAGCGAGCTATGGAGAGAGCTATGCTTGGTATTTCTCTGATGGATAGAATTCGAAACGTTGAAATTCGTCAGAGAACCAAAGTTACTGACATAGCATTCAAAATTAGCAAGCTGAAGTGGCAATGGGCCGGACACATCTGCCGCAGAACCGACGACTGATGGGGCAAACGGGTTCTGGAGTGGAGACCACGTACGGGACGACGCAGAGTGGGACGACCCCCCGCCAGATGGACGGATGACCTAAGGAGGGTCGCTGGTGGGGGTTGGATGAGGGTTGCAAAAGACCGCGTGCAGTGGCGAGCCTTGGGGGAGGCCTATATCCAGCAGTGGAGAGACACAGGCTGATGATGATGATGATGATGATGAAATTTTATGCGTTTAAATTACCTATATAATAATACGTAATATTTGAGAAGTAATACAATCAAATATTTGAGAAGTAATACAATCAAATATTTGAGAAGTAATACAATCAAATATTTACAATAAATGGTACATAATAGGTTAGTCTATGGAGGAATAAGGTTAGTTGTACTATTCAACATTTAGCAGTAAGACCCAGTCTAAGATCGATTACGTCTGTCAGAAATGTCAAAAGCTATGCGGAATGACCAAGATTGTGACATTTCTGACAAACGTAATCGATCTTAGACGATTTGTTTTCGGACGATAGTTCACCCCGCTTTTATCACCCGAATTATAAATTTTAAATGGCCACTCTAAATGAAAAATTATACGAGAAACCTCAACGTGATTTTAAATTACCTCAATTATGTTCGTCTTTTTTTTTTTTATACTAGCACGACATGTCACCTTGGACCCACCTGATGGTAAGTGGCGCGCAAGGTCCATGAATGTTAGCAACTGAAGTCAGACACTCATAACTGCCATCAGTCCCTAACACTATGCCGGCTTGACTAGATGCTTTTTCACACTTCGCTTGAAGGACTCCAAGCTATAGGAAAGTGGAAACACAGACTGGAAGAGCATTCCACATCTTTATCGTACGACAGATGTATAAGTCCCCAAATTTATACGTACGCGAAGGGTGGTGACTACGGTATGTGGGTGCATATTTTCTACTATATGGCGTCTGGTTGTCGCCTTAATGAAATTTGAATAATGCTATATCTTCAGTGACATACGCGTGGTAAAATCGAATCGAATCATCAAATACGGTCAACGCGTTTGGTCTCCAGTGTGCCACAAAGGAACAATCATACATACGTGTACATATGCTGATAAACATACACCCCTTCGTTGCGTCGCGCAGTAGGGTAAAAACCTTTGCGTGATACACCCCATTGCTTGTTCTAAGATTCCATCCTCTGTCTTCGCCTCACCCCGCTGTAGATGCCTGGTTGTGGAGATGTGTTTTGACCATTTTAATTAATTTTGTAGAGGCCAAAGCTTCCCAATAGACTAACCATACCGAAGCATGATGTGGGTGATGATTCGAAGTTTTGCTATTTATTATTTTACGAAGCTAATAAATTGGCACAAAGTGACGTTCGATCAGTTACTGTTGAATTTGAAACGACATTGTCAGCGACTGAAATAAACTGTATCAATAATGTTAATAGTGAGTTTAAGGAAATGCAGTGTTATCGTAAAGAACCACATTCTTTATCGCTATTTGAAAGAACTACAGAGCTACTGAAAGCCAACAAAGAGTCTATAACCTTTCACGCCAATCTGTATTCTAGGTAAGTTTTTGTCATTTTACGCCAATCTGTTATTAGGGCATTTATTAAATTCGTGTACTTTATTGCAATAAAGCATTCTTCACCAGCTTACCTCATCATGAAAGGGTTGATTCTCGACAATCTATATTCTAGGTATTATGACATTAATTCTCACTGAACTCTATTTTAGGTTTAGTAATGATATATATACCAATCTGTATTCTAGGTATTATGACATTAATTCTCACTGAACTCTATTTTAGGTTTAGTAATGATATATATACCAATCTGTATTCTAGGTATTATAACATAAATTTTCACCGAACTGTATTCTAGGTTTAGTAATACACATATATACCAATCTGTATTCTAGGTATTATAACATAAATTTTCACCGAACTGTATTCTAGGTTTAGTAATACACATATATACCAATCTGTATTCTAGGTATTATGACATTCTCACCAATCTGTAAATCTCTTTTTCTAGCTGAATTATGACATATTTACTGTATTCTAGGCATTATGACATTCTCACCAATCTGTAAATCTCTTTTTCTAGCTGAATTATGACAGACTTACTGTATTCTAGGCATTATGACATTCTCACCAATCTGTATTCTAAATAAGTTTTAGTAATTTCACATCTATCTGTATTCTAGATAAGTTTGAGACATTTCACACCAATCTGTATTCGAGATAAGTTTGAGACATTTCACACCAATCTGTATTCGAGATAAGTTTGAGACATTTCACACCAATCTGTATTCTAGATAAGTTTTAGACATTTCACATCAATCTGTATTCTAGATAAGTTTGAGACATTTCACACCAATCTGTATTCGAGATAAGTTTGAGACATTTCACACCAATCTGTATTCGAGATAAGTTTGAGACATTTCACACCAATCTGTATTCTAGATAAGTTTTAGACATTTCACACCAATCTGTATTCGAGATAAGTTTTAGACATTTCACACCAATCTGTATTCTAGATAAGTTTTAGACATTTCACACCAATCTGTATTCGAGATAAGTTTTAGACATTTCACACCAATCTGTATTCGAGATAAGTTTTAGACATTTCACACCAATCTGTATTCGAGATAAGTTTTAGACATTTCACACCAATCTGTATTCTAGATAAGTTTTAGACATTTCACACCAATCTGTATTCGAGATAAGTTTTAGACATTTCACACCAATCTGTATTCGAGATAAGTTTTAGACATTTCACACCAATCTGTATTCGAGATAAGTTTTAGACATTTCACACCAATCTGTATTCTAGATAAGTTTTAGACATTTCACACCAATCTGTATTCGAGATAAGTTTTAGACATTTCACACCAATCTGTATTCGAGATAAGTTTGAGACATTTCACACCAATCTGTATTCTAGATAAGTTTTAGACATTTCACACCAATCTGTATTCGAGATAAGTTTTAGACATTTCACACCAATCTGTATTCTAGATAAGTTTTAGACATTTCACACCTATCTGTATTCTAGATAAGTTTTAGACATTTCACACCAATCTGTGTTTAGAAAATTTGGCATTTGGTGATTTGACCCTATTATATTTAATACCTATTATATTTTTCCAGGATTCTTAGAATTGATAAGGAGTATTTATCTCAAAACACAGATATGGAGAAACTAAATATTCTGGTAAGTAATAAATCATTTACATTAATATGAATGAATGAATTATGAAAAAAAAACTAAAACCTAGATATATACATATGTGGGAGAGATTTCCAACTCCCAGTAAAGTTACAAGATATGAAAACAATAACATATTTCATTAGTCATTATGGTACAGGAAAACAGACATTTGCAGCCGAACTAAGCCTATATGTATAGGTCTGTCCATCGGCAGTCAACGCCCAGACACCCTTTTAAATATATTATTAATTTAAAAAAAAAAAAAAAAAAAGAATAAAAATGTACACAAAAAGAAAAAAAAAATGTGTGGTTGAGATCCTGTAAGTGTGTGAGTGTGTGTAAGAGGGTGTGGTAGATGAGTGGACTGTATATGGTTCGGGGGGTTTGATGACGAGCCAGCTCCATGCAATCAATGACATCCTGTCAAGGGCGCTTACAACTGTTAATATCCCCTGCATCCTCGAACTATCAGGGATAGTTAGGTCTGATGGTACGCGTCCGGATGGGATGTCGTTGATTCCATACATTTCCATTTTAACATATTTTTTTAAGATTCCACAAGTTATTGGTGGAACCGGAACCGACAGCTTAACGTGCTCCGAGGTACGGGAACAATGGTGTTGTAAATCTATGACAAATGTACGTAAGAAAAGTGCATTTCTCATTGGTACATACCGAGGAAGTTGGTTAACTTTGTAGGATTTTAAAGAAAGTGGCCGACGATGGCTTATCGTTGTTCTTAAAATAAATAAAAAAAGTACTTCGCGCTATTTTTCACGGACATGTCAAGTGTAAGTTTTTGTTGGGTAAATTACTTTACTGTGAATATTGCTAGTCAAAAGAGGTGTTGTTTTGTTTAATAATGTGCTACAATGTTAATAATTCGATAAATTGGACTTTATATATGGGACTGTAAACTCCTATATTATACCCGACGTGTTTGGGCTATAATGCCGCTAGTAACTCCAAGAAAATCATCAAATTCCAGATGTTGCAGAATTTGATGATTTTCTTGGAGTTACTAGCCTATAACCTCACATAAGAAAGAAAGATATATTACGTATGTACGGCTGTATGGGCTAGACCCTTTGCCTTCCCTAAAACCTCATTCATCATCCATCGGGAGAATGGAACACAAACCAAAAAAATAAATGGAAGAGTCCTTTGCGCCATTTTGCGTGGACATGTCAAGTGCAAGTTTTTGTTTTGTAAATTAATTTACTGTGGATATTATTGGTCAAAAGTGGTGTTGTTTTGTTAAATAATGTGCTACAATGTGAATAATTATGGAAAATGATAAATTGGACTTTAAATATGGGACACAAGTTGCAGTTTATTTTTTGCGGTTTTCCCGCGCTTTCAACTCCCATATTTTACCCGACGTGTTTGAGCTATGGTGCGAGTGACTCCAAGAACAGCATCAAATTTTGTAGCATCTGGAATTTGATGATGACATCATTAACTCATAAAAAAGAAAGATATATTACGTCAGACTTGGCTGTATGGGCTAGCCCTTTGCCTTCCCTATTATCTCATTCATCATCCATCGGGAAAAAATGATTTTCTTTTAATACTGTTTTATTTAATTTCAGTCGCCAATTAGCGATATATCGCATGAGGAAGATGATTACGACGGATTTGAGTTGTACTTTAAAGATAAAATTTGTAAATTGGTCCAAAATGAACCTACGTTCATGACCGTAATGTGTGAAAACGAAGGCGTAGAGTGGGAATTGGCTAAACATTGGATATCAAGCTATAGCGACAGGAAACCTGGCTTTATAGAAGATAATATCGGATTTTTTATGACAAACAACCCAAATATAACGTTGAAAATTAAGCCTTTTTTGATTTTAGGGTAAGTATTTTATTTACTATATACAAATAGATTAAAATCTATACAGTTCACATTGTACAGCAATTTCTTAAGTTCTAGATTGCAATCCAAAAGCAGTGTACACAGCGTGAGTTGTGATTTAGCCATGACATTGTCATTTCAATTAAATTATTTCATTTCAGTGAAATATGTCAAAAGGAAAATAATAATAAAAAAAATGGTATGTCAAAGAAAAATAATAAGGTAGTAAATCAATAATAATAATAAAAAAATGGTATGTCAAAGAAAAATAATAAGGTAGTAAATCAATAATAATAATAAAAAAATGGTATGTCAAAGAAAAATAATAAGGTAGTAAATCAATAATAATAATAAAAAAATGGTATGTCAAAGAAAAATAATAAGGTAGTAAATCAATAATAATAATAAAAAAATGGTATGTCAAAGAAAAATAATAAGGTAGTAAATCAATAATAATAATAAAAAAATGGTATGTCAAAGAAAAATAATAAGGTAGTAAATCAATGTCAAAGAAAAATAATAAGGTAGTAAATCAATAATAATAATAAAAAAATGGTATGTCAAAGAAAAATAATAAGGTAGTAAATCAATAATAATAATAAAAAAAAGCAATGAAAATTAAAATAGAAATAATAATGTCACTTAATTAAAATAATAATAAAATAATATAAATATATAAAAAAATAAAATCCAGAACAGAAAGAACAAATATTAAGAAACAAACAAAACATCAACATCAACAGATATTACAATAATTAAGAAGGTTGATTATATTTTGGTTACAGTAGTATTAACCAGCATAACACAGCTGGAAGGAAATGTTGAGTGGAGGACAAGTTGAGGAAATATCTTAGAATACAGGTGTTAGACAAAAGTTTTCAACCAGTGCGTTCTTCCAGTCATGTTTGACCGCCTCCGTGGTCTAGTGGTAACAAACGTTGCCGTGAACTCGGGAGGTCGTGGGTTCGATTCCCACCAGGGGCAAGTTGTACATTGTATAATTTGTCTCGGTCTGGGTGTTTATATGTATAATATGTATATATTTACAAAAAAAAAAGTATAAGATGTAGTTTATCAACCATCTAGTTTCCGTAACACAAGCCTCGTAGCTTACCACGGAAATTAGATGGCGCTGTGTGACCTGTCTGGAAATATTTATTTATGTCGTATGGTGCAGAAACGTGGACACTGACGGTCTGGTCCACAAGTTCAAGGTCGCTCAGCGAGCTATGGAGAGAGCTTTTGCTCGGGATTTCTCTGAATAATAAAGTCAGAAACGTTGACATCCGTCAGAGAAACAAATTTACCGACATAGCTTTTAAAATTAGCAAGCTGAAGTGGTAATGGGCTGGACAGGTCGGTGGAGTGAACGGTGTTCTGAAGTGGAGACAACGTACGATCCCTCGTCATATGAGGACTCGTTGGTGGGGGATGGATGACGGTGGCAGAAGATGGTGTGAAACCGCAAGCCTTGGGTGAGGCCTATATCCAGCAGATGATTATATTCAATACATTATTGAGCTTTCTTGCGCTAGAACTGCTGGCCGCATTCCTCGTCACGCGGCTCTTAACGACATCATTCGAAGAGCTTTTGCCACTGCTGGAGTACCCGCTATCCTAAAACCCTCTAGGGTTACGCGGGGCGATGGCAAGAGACCTACCGGCATAACATGAAACTTGGCAGGTCTCTTGTGTGGGATCCAATATTAGCCCCATCAACACATCCAGGCGACCTCGTCAAGGAAATGTGGAGGCAGTCTTTTTTATTTTAAGGATGGCGGTCTAATTTCCTCGCCAACCCGTCTGGCCAGCGTGGTGAGTGTAGGCCAAATTCTCCATACATATGTACTTGGGGCTGTAATGATGATGATAGTGTTCTAATTTGTCTTAACAATGTTTTAATTTATTTTCCAGCAAAGTGATTATAGCCAAAAATATTTTAGGCTCTAAATATACAAATTTACTTATTGATGCTTTAAAATCGGAATATTTGAACGCAATTTTGCAAATACTTTTGGTAGAAAATGAACCAAAAACGAAAATAATTTTTGACCATGTATTCGACACACCATCACGATGTCTATTAAGAAATTTGTTGAATTGTTTAAATTTGAGAATTCCAGAATCTAGATATTATATATACGATTCTGTATTGCTAGATACGGTTCCGAAAATATTAGATATTCTGAATTCCCACCCTAATTGGATAATACTAGGTTCAACATATACAAATAGCACGTAAGTAAATAGTAGTAGTAGAAAAACTTCCTATGCGTATAGGAGGTACACAGGCATGCGCTTACACACGCACGCAGACACACACAAACACACACTTACACACACACACACTTAATGTACAGCCCTTCAACCAATTTACAGTCCTTCAATCATTTTACAGTCCTTCAACCAATATAAATTTATACTAGCATGACTTGTGACCTTGCTTCCACGTAATGGTAAGTGGCGCGCGAGGTCTATGAATGTTAGCAACTGGAATCGGACTTACGTCTGACATCAGTCCCTAACTCTATGCCGGCCTGACTGGGCCCGAAACGTGTGAATACACTTTACTGGGCTTATCGGCACGAACGGTGGATGCTTCCCCGCCCCAGCAGACTGGGCAAATTACCACCACCAGTCCGCCTACCACCTATTCGTTGCTCCCGTTGAAAGTATGTGCCATTTGAAATGATGTCAAATGCCATTTTTTACTTTTAAGGGAAACTAATATTGTAAGCTTGCCATAGTGACATTTATATAAAAGTAACACCGCTTGAAAACTTATCTAATAAAATATGATTTTGTTTAAATTGTCTAAAACGTCTTATTTTTTTTTTAGAACTGTGAACCTAGTTAGAAAAAGTGTCAACATAAATTGTTTAAACTCGCTGCCTGATGTACTTCCACTTTTGACAACAAAAAATATTCAGGCATTCAATGAGGGAAAATTAAATTTTGATAATGTCATAAAAAGAGAAAACCTTTCAAATTTAAAAGCCATTGTACCGATTTTAGTAAATAACGCGATAGACAATACCATGGAGCTTGACTTAGATAATCTTGTATCAGAAACTACCAAAGTTTCAGATAGTATTATTAAAGAAAACGCAACAGCCCAACAAAGCTTAGATGAAACAAATACAACACAACCATTAGAAGCCACTGTACCGACTTTGGAAAAATATTCGAGTGATAATACTAAGCCTATCTTGCCAAAGGATATCAATGAAAATATGACACAACCATCAGAAGAAACTGAGCCGATATTGTGTGACGTTAATCAAACCACTAAACCATTGGCAAAAGAACTATCGGAAACAATTTGGTTAAATGATAACATAACTTTGAAAGATGCTGAACAGATTTTAGAAAAAGATTCGAGCGATTTTTTAAATGACACCAATACAAATATTGATGAAATAAAACGCATATTTATGCAAAACTTAAATAATAAAAGAGTCAAAACTACCAAATCGATTTTAGCAAAAGACACAGATGATAAAACTAAGACAAAACATATTAATAGTAGAAAATCGCGTAGACAAAAAAGATGCAAATTGCCAAAAGACACGATTAATCACTTAACTATAACAGAAGTTGATGACGAACTTAAACGAGTATTTGATAAAACGCATATAAAATCTAGTGTGGTTAAAAGATGTCAGTTTTTAAAAGTATTGCAAATATTTGTCAGTGACCCCGCTCTATTATCTATGGTTATTCACATCGGTGTTACCATCCAATTGAAAGTGAAAATAATGAGAAAAATAATTGAGAATATGAACGAAGAAAAGCCAAATATGAATTTGTACGCGCCGGAAGTGAGGTACCTATTTTTGGAAGTCTTAAAAAAAATGGATTGTAAACTCGAATTTGTTTTTAATGATCAAACGAGCGCAAAGTACAAGTAAGTAGAACCACGACCGTATCCCTTGAAGGTCAGAAACCACGATTTTAAAGAAGCAGATTCAAAAGAGGGTTTTAAGCTTGGTATCCCTCTCACTTCAAAGATTTTTCAAATCCAGTTTACTTTTAAAAAATGTAGTCAATCAGTTTTTAAGGCAACATCCTAAAGAGGTGGGAACCCCGGCATGTACCAATGAGAAATACACTATTCTTAAGTACATTTGTCGTAGATTTACAACACTATGTTCCTGTGTTTCGGAGAGCACCGTCTGTCCCGGTTCCACTAATATCAACTTGTGGAATCGTTAATAAATTGTCGTAGATAAATAAAAAAAAATGACATTAAACCCTCGCCAACCCGTCTGGCCAGCGTGGCGAGTGTAGGCCAAATTCATCAGATATACGAGTATGTTCTAGAAGGCCCATCTCCAACAGTGGAGTTCTACGACGCTCTGTAACAGGAGCTGTAATAATACCTTATTTTAGAAAGAGATAAGCATAAACATTTATAACAAATCCTCTATTTTACTATAAAACTAGTATTTTTATAATCTCCGTAACTTCTGATCTGATGTTTAAAAAAACACGACATAAAAAATCTTTGAAAATGTTGGAATGTGCAAGTGAGAGGAATGCGAAGTGTATCAACCCTCTTAATTAATATCTAATTTATTTTTTATAATTTCAGCAAAGTAACTATACGAAAATGTTACTCAACAACAAAAACAACTGACTCGTATACGGATGGCACCTCGTCTCCAGACGTTATTGTTATAAGTGACGATGATTCTGCAGATGATTTTACTAACAACAACTCAAATTTTAATACATTAAATAACAAACAATTATTACCTTACAACCAAAATAATGAAATAAATTCACTTTTTGCTCCTAATGTTGCTAAAAATATTGATAATATTAAAGCTCAGGTCGCTCGTAATGATGAATCAACAGAACAAATAAATAAAAACTTAAATTTTGATTATTTTAATATAGACTATAACAAACCATTTATACCTTACAATGAAATGTTTAAAAATGATAAATGGAAAGATTTCTATGGTGACAATAATCAAGATCCAGATTTAAAACCTTCTCGATCTTGGTATAAACATAAATGGATAGACAGTGGTACAAATTTTAAACCAGAGTTAAATGAACCCGAGTCTACAATTATAAAAAATACAGCAAATAATAACTCTAAAGGTATGGATGAGAAAACTTTGCATGAAATTACCAATTTAAATTATAATAGCTCTATCTTAAAACCAGATTTAGGTGAACCTGAGTCTACAACTGTGAAAATTACAGCAAATAATAACTCTAAAGGTATAGATGAGGAAACTTTGCATAAAATTACCAATTCAAATAATAATAGCTCCAACTTAAAACCAGATTTACCTGAACCTGAGTCTACAACTGTGAAAATTACAGCAAATAATGATGCTAAAGATACACATGAGGAATATATTTGTAAAATTACTAATTTAGGTGATAATAGTGCCATTTTAAAACCAGATTTAACTAAAACAATGTCTACAACTGTAAAAAATACAGCAAATAATAACGCTAAAGATATAGATGAGGAAACTTTGCATAAAATTACCAATTTAAATAATAATAGCTCCAACTTAAAACCAGATTTACCTGAACCTGAGTCTACAACTGTGAAAATTACAGCAAATAATGATGCTAAAGATACACATGAGGAATCTATTTGTAAAATTACTAATTTAGGTGATAATAGTGCCATTTTTAAACCAGATTTAACTGAAACAATGTCTACAACTGTAAAAAATACAGCAAATAATAACTCTAAAGATATAGATAAGGAAACTTTGCATGAAATTACCAATTTAAATAATAATAGCTTCAACTTAAAACCAGATTTAGCTGAACCTGAGTCTACAACTGTGAAAATTACAGCAAATAATGATGCTAAAGATACACATGAGGAATCTATTTGTAAAATTACTAATTTAGGTGATAATAGTGCCATTTTTAAACCAGATTTAACTGAAACAATGTCTACAACTGTAAAAAATACAGCAAATAATAACTCTAAAGATATAGATGAGGAAACTTTGCATAAAATTACCAATTTAAATAATAATAGCTCCAACTTAAAACCAGATTTACCTGAACCTGAGTCTACAACTGTGAAAATTACAGCAAATAATGATGCTAAAGATACACATGAGGAATCTATTTGTAAAATTACTAATTTAGGTGATAATAGTGCCATTTTTAAACCAGATTTAACTGAAACAATGTCTACAACTGTAAAAAATACAGCAAATAATAACTCTAAAGATATAGATAAGGAAACTTTTCATGAAATTACCAATTTAAATAATAATAGCTCCAACTTAAAACCAGATTTAGCTGAACCTGAGTCTACAACTGTGAAAATTACAGCAAATAATGATGCTAAAGATACACATGAGGAATCTATTTGTAAAATTACTAATTTGGGTGATAATAGTGCCATTTTTAAACCAGATTTAACTGAAACAATGTCTACAACTGTAAAAAATACAGCAAATAATAACTCTAAAGATATAGATGAGGTAACTTTGCATGAAATTACCAATTTAAATAATAATAGCTCCAACTTAAAACCAGATTTAGCTGAACCTGAGTCTACAACTGTGAAAATTACAGCAAATAATGATGCTAAAGATACACATGAGGAATCTATTTGTAAAATTACTAATTTAGGTGATAATAGTGCCATTTTTAAACCAGATTTAACGGAACCCACGTCTACAACTGTTAAAAATACAGCAAATAATAACTTTAAAGGTATAGATGAGGTAACTTTGCATGAAATTACCAATTTAAATAATAATAGCTCCAACTTAAAACCAGATTTAGCTGAACCTGAGTCTACAACTGTGAAAATTACAGCAACTAATGATGCTAAAGATACACATGAGGAATCTATTTGTAAAATTACTAATTTAGGTGATAATAGTGCCATTTTTAAACCAGATTTAACTAAAACAATGTCTACAACTGTAAAAAATACAGCAAATAATAACTCTAAAGATATAGATGAGGAAACTTTTCATAAAATTAACAATTTAAATAATAATAACTTAAAACCAGATTTAGCTGAACCTGAGTCTACAACTGTAAAAATTACAGCAAATAATGATGCTAAAGATACACACGAGGAATCTTTTTGTAAAATTACCAATTTAGGTGAAAATAGTGCCATTTTAAATCAAAGTTTAGTTGAAACCGAGTCTACAAATACAAAAAATCCTGAAAATAATAACGCTATAGATATACGTGAGGAAAGTTTTCATAAAATTACTAATTTAAATGATAATAGCGACAATTTGAAACCAGATTTAGCTAAACCCGACTCTAAAACTATAACATTAAAAGTAAGTAATAACGCTGAAGATATTCCCAAAGAAATTTTGGATCAAATTATCAATTTGACTAAAACTCCGAACTTTATCTGTCAAGATATAAATACTGACGCATTAATTCACAAAACAAAAGATGAAATATTCGAATGGCTTAACAATTTTGCTCGAGAAAATAGATTAGTTTTTGAAATAATTGATGATTCTAAAATTAACGATAAAGTAAAAATCATGATGAAGTTTTATTCGTTTATTGATGAAGATCCTGTTTTAGTTTTTGAAAGGATACATAAACTTAATGCTGACATTGACACTGGCAATTGGAAGCTTTTAGAAAAACTAAAAGTCAATTTTCAAACTATATTTGTACTTGAAATTGATAAAACATCTTATGAGAAGATAGCTGAACTAGATTTTTGTCTTAACATTGGCATTGTTATTGCCAAATTTCATTTATTGTAAGCATGATACGGAATGACTGTCGGCATTGTTACCTTTCCTCAACGACTACTTCATTCAATGGGATGTATCAGGCAAAGCTTTTTGTAGATGTCGCTAGCAGCAATGGTACCTTGTTTTACACCTATGTCGCATCATTTTTTAAGTTTTGTAGTTTTTTAAATTTTTATAACAGAAAAAATGAATTTTAAACTAACGTTACCTACCTTTTAACGGCAATTTTGATATCACCATATCTTTGATTTCGCTTAGAAATCTCGATTTGTACACTAAACAGCTGCTCACTTCGGTATCATATCCAGAAAATATTAAATTTCGTAATAAAAATACAAGTTTTCTATGCAACTGACAGTTATATTAGGTACCATCTATCATGCGCCATCTATCGTGATAAAAAGTTAGTGATTGATTTGATTCCGCCACGTCACTAATGCTAGAGGTATAGAACTATCCAACTAAAGCGTCCTTGAAGCGTGCTTATGTTAGTCAAACCTGTGCATAACAGTGTTTGACTTGTCGCTTTAAGCGCTTTTTTCGACTTGGCGTTTCTCTATTGTTTTCATACAAAATTCGGTAAAAAATAAAGCTTTCCTTTTTTTTTATTTTCTTTTTTGATTCTCTTCTCCCGATGGATGATGAATGAGATGATAGGGAAGGCAAAGGGTCTAGCCCATACAGCCAAGTCTAATGTAATATATCTTTATTTTTTATGAGTTAATGAGGTCATTATGAAATTCCAGATGCTGCAGAATTTGATGCTTTTCTTGGAGTCACTCGCGGCACCATAGCTCAAACACGTCGGATAAAATATGTGAGTTGACAGCGCGGGAAAACCGCAAAAAAATAACTGCAACTTGTGCCCCATATTTAAAGTCCAATTTATCGTTTTCCATAATTATTCACATTGAGCACATTATTAAACAAAACAACACCACTTTTGACCAATAATATCCACAGCAAATTAATTTACAAAACTAAAACTTGCACTTGACATGTCCACGCAAAATGGCGCGAAGAACTCAATAAAGCTTTGCTGTCAAGTCGAACATAGCATAAGAATAGCGATTTTAAGGTTACCTTGAGGGGATCGTTTGACAGCTGGAAGGGGGATGATTGAGTGGAGCCATTTAATAGTCGTTTATAATATGGCTGTAACTCTCGTAAAAGATAAATGTGTTGGGTAATCCGAGGCTGTATTTAAGATAAAGAAGTGATACTTTCAGACCTTAGCCGTACCTATGTATGTGAATGGGGTATGTCACTAACTTTTTATCACGATAGATGGCGCATGATACCTAATAGTACTAACTGTCAGTTGCATAGAAAACGTGTATTTTTATTACGAAATTTATTATTTTCTGGATATTATGCAGAAGTGAGCAGCTTGTGTACAAATCGAGATTTCCAAGCGAAAGCAAAGATAGGGTGATGTCAAAATTGTCGTTCTATTAATTCAACCTTTTTTTATTTTAAAGACGGTGTTCGCTTATTTAATTCGTCTTTTAAGGTAGGTAACGTTAAGTCAAATACATTTTTCTGTTATAAAAATTACAAAACTTAAAAAATAATGCGACATAGGTGTAAAACAAGGTACCATTGCCGCTAGCGACATCTACAAAAAGCTTAGTTTGCGTTTAGTATATCGCACCATTAATAATATAAGGCCTAAATTAATATTTATGTATAGTGTAATTTTAAATGCTAAGGGCACACAAGATGGAATCTACCAGTTAGCGCTGACAGAGAGAAAGAGGACAATAGTGACCTGCCATGTTTGGACTTGTCGTTCGACTTGGCGTTACTCTATGGATTTTATACAATTTAAGCAAAATTCGGTAAAAAAAAAGCAAGGTTTGCTTTCAAGTTGAACATACTCGTAGCATCAGTAACTGTATAGGTATGTGACACTCTTCCCTCGTGTCTCCAGTTCTTACCAGAATATTTAAACACATTTTCGCAAAAATTAAAAAAATATTTTTTTTTTTACTTTTTAAAAATGTATACACGAGAGCTGTAATACATATTGTGTTCTAATGGATAAATATAACTATTTTTAAAACAAAATTTGTGTTTGTTTTCTCTCCCAATGGATGATGAGTGAGTGATAGCCCATACAGCCAAGTCTGACGTAATATATATTTTCTTTCTTTCGAGTTAATGAGGTTCAATTGTTTAGGACTTATGTATTCTATACCATGTCCTTAAATAAATAAAAAAAATATGAGGTTCATCAACAAATTCCATTACGTTACTCGCGACATTTTATCACCAATGACGTTGTGTCTAATATGGGAGTTGACAGCGCGTGAAAACCGCAAAAAAGTAAACTGATACTTGAGCCCCATATTTAAAGTCCAATTTATCGTTTTCCATAATTATTCACATTGTAGAACATTATTAAACAAAACAACACATCTTTTGACCAACAATATCCACAGTAAATTAATTTACAAAATAAAAACTTGCACTTCAATTCAAACTTCAATGTCCGTGCAAATTGGCGCGAAGGAATCTATCTCCTGCTTTACTTTTTTAAATTAGGGATGTGAAAATTTTATTTCCTACCTAGACATGTTGTCTATTAATTTACTAGGAATTAAAATGACAAAACATTTTAGACATATTTCCACTTTTATATACCTAATTTTAGACGGAGAAAAATAGCAAATACATTTTTAACTTTAATTTAACTTTATAAAATAAATTTATGATTAATAATACTGGGTGAATTTGTATGGTCTTAATATGTGATTCTATTGATAGACACAAACAACTTTTCCTTAGAAACCATATATCGGTAATGACAAAAATATTTGGCTGCCTGCTTCATGCAAAATAGAAATTAAAAAAGACGTACCTATCCGACATAGAGTTAAGAGAAATGAAGGGAAGACTTAAAATATATACTAACAAGACATACTACACAATCAATGACTTTTTACAGACAAAAGTATAATTACATGACATTTTGTTTCGCTTATAGTTTATTAATATTAAGTTTTAGATATGAATAATATTGTCATTTATATTTTTTATTGTATCTCAATTTTGTTTACGTGTATGTATTAAAATTAAATGCTATCCACAATTATTAATATTTGTACGCCCTATGGGCTGGTGCATCTTTATAACCTAAATCTGTTGTTTATAATATTAACCTGTGTCTAAACAAATGATTTGAATATGCTTTCTTAGGAATAGAAAGACTATACAAAGTCAGCCAGTATCTCTAAGATCTTATAATTTCCTAGATAGTTAATAGACCACATTTCTCAAAATTGTGTCATAGCATGTGGTGGTCGCCTTTAATAGGTGCAGCATCAGACTTGATTTAGCCTTAGGTACAAATGCATGGGAGCTGTTGGCAGCCCTATTAATACATAAAAATAAAGTACACTCTCCGCCTCCGTGGTCTAGTGGTAACAAACGTTGCCGTGAACTCGGGAGGTCGTGGGTTCGATTTCCACTGGGGGCAAGTTGTACATTGTATAATTTGTCTCGGTCTGGGTGTTTATGTCATGTATCAACCATCTAGTTTCCGTAATACAAGCCTCGTAGCTTACCACGGAAATTAGATGGCGCTGACGTCTGGTGTTTTTTTTTTTTCAGTCATTACAGGCCCTAGACCACTGTTGGAGATGAACCTTCCAGAACATATATCTGGAGAATTTGGCCTACACTCGTCAGACGGGTTGGCGAGGATTTGATTTTAATTTATAACGATTCCACAAGTTGGTATTAGTGATCTAAGGTGATCTCCTCACACGGGAACGGTGGTGTTGTAAATCTATGAGAAATGTACGTAAGAAAAGTGTATTTATCATTGGTACATCCTGGAGGGGGGGGGATAAAAATAAAACAACAGAATTGGATTAAGTTTTATTGAATTACAATTAAGAATTAAAGTATAATATATTTACTATAGTTATTATGACAGCTGAAGTAACTACCATTTATATTATTATATATATCTAGAAAAATAATTTGCAAAATTATATTTTTTAATTGTAAAAAAAAAAACGTAATTTTACTAATTAAATTCACGAGCTATTTTAAAAAGAAAACTGTTCATAATTTCTGCTGTCAAAAAAACTCCAGCACTAAAGTTGAGTTTTTGCAGGTATCAACAAGATATCAATCGCCTCACAAACCCAACCCAAGTTAGCATCAGTTACTTACAAATTAAAAAACTACATTTTAAATTAGGTTTTAAAAAAAGTTTTTTTTTTTTTGTGTGTAAAAAATATAAAAAATCCATAAGTTAAGTCTTTTATTTTAATTCAATATTTTGAAGACAGGGTGTGCTTTTGAAATAAAATTACGGACATTTTGGACATTATAAAAAAAATTTTAGACATAGCAAAAACATTTCTAACTGTTAATACTTAAAACAAATATATGTTTAATATATCTCCAAAATGACGCGTAATTTTATTTGCTAGTAAGTTGAGACATTTCTCTAAGGAACATATTGGATTGTGCAAGCTAAAGGCAGGCATTTTTTTTTTTTTTTTAAATCAACTTACGATTTTCGGCTTTGAAAATTAATTAATTTTATTCCAATTTTACATAGGCATTTTTTATACTAAGCCCATCTGATCAGGATCAAGATGAGAAGCAACTGACGAATCAACGATGATTACCATCCCTGACTCTGACTTTTTCTAAGACATCATTTTTGGATTTAATATTTTTGACACATTAAAAAAAAAGTAACTGATGGTCTTAAACTAATAAAGGAAAAAACAACTTATAATTATGTATAATCGACTGAATTAAGCTCATTGAGCTCAGTGGGGTTAGCACGGATTTGGTGTTGTGTTTTTTAATTGATAGTGCTAGTCATCAATTTTTATATAACCTTTTGTCCTCTACCAGGAATTGAATCCAGGGCCTCAGCGCTTCAATCTGAGGCAGGGAGATGACGTACAGTAAAAAATACTGTTTTCGCTGCTAACCCTACTTGGATCAAATTTAGCCGATTGTACCTTAAAATATGTCTTATACTATAAGAAACTGTTTGAAATTAATTCAACGGCGCCTATTATCGACCTAGTGAAAATAGGCACGTATTATCGAGTTATAAGTATTTTTTTTTTTTTTTACATAAAACATTAGCTGATAGTGTCGCTTATAAGGTTTTTGGAATTTAATGTCAAACTTCTGAAAAAATATAAGCATTTTGTTAGGTTTTTTATGTCCGATTCCTATCCAGCATAAGTTATTTTAAAAAAATATGTAATTTTTATTATTTTTCAAAATCAAGACCCGATGATTCGTTTTAGCATTTTTCCTTGTAGTTTAGACAGTAGCCATATACGCCCACTTGGTAAATTATTGTTTGCCTGGGATATAACCCGCCGCTAAGCGTCTGGCCAAGGAGTTGTCCAAACGGCTGACAGAAAGGTCTTGAAGACAGGAAGGCTGGCAATTATTTCTGTCATATTTTTTTTTTGCAAATTTTTTTTTTTACTATATTCAAAATCTAGGATAGGAACAATCTAGTGGCAAAATAGCCTAATATTTTGGATATTACGTGCCTATTTTTAAAGGTTAATATATTTTGTGAAGGACCATTATTGCTGTGAAAAAATTAAACAAGCTAAAGTGAAGTTATTTTTTTTTTTAATATAAATGCATTATTTTTTTATTTTTTATTCCCTGATTTTTTAGCTCGACACGTGACTAAGTTCCCACGGAAGTTAAAAGTGGCGCACAAAATGGCGTACCTTTCAAATAATTAGGTTCTTGTGCGAGTTTTACACTTTTTTATTTGTTCGCTATTATGTCGGCTTGTCAGGGAAGGCGGTATTTCAATAATAAAGTGTTTTTTTTACGAAATAAAATAAAAAAAATACTGTCAGTAAATCATATTACTTCAATGAAATACTGTTTAACAACGTCTTTAAACTGTAATGTTTTTAAGAAAACGCATTAATTATAAAGAGGTTTTTTTTTGTCTATACCATTACGTCTTTCGTACAAGCGTCTTAAGAATTAAGATACGTCAAAATTCACTGCACTGTAACTGCGTTATGGTTGTTATGCCAAGTTTAAAAAAAAAAACAATGCATTTATAAAAAAAAACGGTCCTAAAGAAAAAACACAAGTGTAAGCCTCAATTTCTTAAATTAAAAATATTTTTTTTTTGTTTTTTTATTTTTTTTTTATTTTTTTTTGCTCTAAACCCGGAGGTGATTAAACACGACGACGTAATAATCAAAAAGGAAAATTAAACTAAATCTAAACTACACGCAGTTTGCAAAACTACCCACACACCAGTTTTTTTTTCTCAAAATCAAAATATCTAATAATACTAAATCCTACTTAGACCATACTAAGCGCCTATTTGTGAATTTTAAAACTCTATTTTAGTGTATAATAAAGATTAATCTAGACTAATAATTTATTAAACACCGTATTTACCACACTTGCAATAAAACTTTTTAAGATTTTAAAGAGAACAAAAAAAGTTTAAAAGGCTGGCAATTATTTCTGCCAACGTATTATACCTCGCTATACAAAGGGGATATGTTGCCATTTTTAATTTATATTTAGTTCATTTTTAATTTTATTATTTACGTAGCTTTTAATTTAATGTACATCAAATGAAATAGTGTGAAATTACTTTTTTTTTTTTTTTTTATATACCTATATATAATAATTTAACAGTAGAATAAGTTTGCTGACAATTAAAATATATCTCTTAATTATAATTTTTTTTGCAAGTGAAGTAAATACTTTTCATTTGAGTTAATTTAGTAAGGCGTTAAATTTGGCTTAAGAAAAATCTACCGAAGCAAAATTATTGCTTCAATAACGTTTAGTGACAGCTCTGCTTTTTAAAAACTATGATTTGCCTACAAAAGCCCGTACAAAAAAACACCGTGCTAATATGTTTTCGTGAAGAGGTGATATTTATTACCTGCTTTAAAATAAAATACAGTTTTCTTATAATTATTATAAATTATAAAAACTGTAATTTTTCCAACGACATCTATAATTCGTGTCAAAAACTGTAATTTATCAAACGACATCTATAAAACATGTCAAAAACTGTATTTTTTTTTTAATTTTTCGTTAATGGTAATAATAGCAGGTTTATTGTGTAATACTGTATTTAAAAGTTAATATTTTAAAGAATTTAATTCTAGTTTTATTAAAACAAAAAACCGTTTCTCTAATTTATTATTTATTTAAATACTGCATTATGAATACGATTCGAGGCGATTAATATTATTTATTTATGATATATTATTAATGAGCTATTTTTATTTTTACATAATTTTTTATTGTGAATAAATAATAATCCTGATCTTGTAAAAAAAAAGTTGGTTAATGTAAGAAAGAAAACGATTTTTGTTTTTAAAACAATAATAACGGTTTTATTTGTCAGTTTAAATAATAAAGATTCGAAAGTCTGTTATAAAATCGTGCACAATTTTAAAAAGCGTGCATGTATGACTTTTTATACTAATTAGTGAAACGCACCTTCGTTCAAAAACTTACAGATTAATAAATATTTAAAAAAACCCTCCGCCAAGCGCCTGGCCAAGGAGTCCGGAGAAATCTGAAGACAGGAAGGCTGGCAATTATTTCTGTTAACGTAGCAAATGTTGCCAGTCTTCTTGGGACTATCACTAATGTCTGGACGACATTAATATTTATAGATAGTCGATTCTTTATTAGTTTTAGTTTATAGGTGTTTAATTTTATGTAGATTGTAGTTATTATTTGAGTAAAATAATAATAATAAAAAGTTTTCGAACAAAGGTTAGTAATCTTTATCATTTAAACTGATGTAAATTTATTCCATATTATAATGCATGAAAACATAATCTGGGTGTTTCAACTCGCAAGGTAGCAGGTTCGAGTTCGGCGGGAGGATCTGGAAGCCGAGGAACATGAAGGTTCGCAACACAACGGCGCGGTCAGACCTGCTCTTACGTACACACACGATGCAGCTGGAATTTTAGTTATTTATTTTTAAAAATATACCGAGGTATAAAAAGTTATGTTGAGCAGTGTTATTTTTGTTTGTAAAAAATTGAGTGAGCCCTAGAAAAAAAAACAGGTTTAAAAAGTAATGATGACCAGTGTTATTTGTGTTTGTGAAAAATTAAGTGAGTCTTAGAAAAAATACAGGTATAAAAAGTAATGTTCACCAAAGTAATTTGTGCTTGTGAAAAATTGAGTGAGTCCTAGAAAAAAAAAACGAGGTATAAAAAGTGATGTTGAAAATTAAACGAGTCTTAGAAAAAATACAGGTATAAAAAGTAATGTTCACTAAAGTAATTTGTGCTTGTGAAAAATTAAGTGAGTCCTAGAAAAAAAAAAACAGGTTTAAAAAGTAATGTTGACCAGTGTTATTTGTGTTTGTGAAAAATTCAGCGAGTCTTAGAAAAAATACAGGTATAAAAAGTAATGTTCACCAAAGTAATTTGTGCTTGTGAAAAATTGAGTGAGTCCTAGAAAAAAAAAACGAGGTACAAAAAGTGATGTTGACTAGTGTTATTTGTGTTTGTGAAAAATTGAGTGAGTCCTAGAAAATAAAACGAGGTATAAAAAGTGAGGTTGACCAGTGTCATTTGTTTTTGCGAAAAATTGAGTGAGCTCTAGAAATACTCAATGACAGTAAAAAGGAGGAAAAAGTGTTAATGTAAAATTTAGTTAATTCTCAATGACATTAAAAATAACGAGGCATATATAGAAAGAGATGTTGACCAGTGTAATTTGTGTTTGTGTAAAATTAAGTGAGTCACGCAAATACAGTGTAAACTCCATGTAACGACAAACTCACTAAAGCGTCGAAATTGGTTTAGCTTGTCTTTTTTCTTTTCTCCATTTAACGACAACTCTCTATAACGCCATAAAATGCACAGTCCCTTCAGTGTCGTTATATAGAGTTTAGACTGTACTAAAAAAAAAAAAAAAAAAAAGGGAATAAAAAATATTTTTGTTTTTTTACTTGGTGCAGTTGAGTTTCTCCTGCGCGAAGTCTAGTAACACCATGAAGCTCTCCTTACTGCCGCTGGACAGTACTCCCGGCAGACGGAGGTACAGAGATGATCCTTGTACCACCTATAAATTACATTTTTATGCAGTCCTTTTTTTCTCTCTTTCAGTGCTAACTGGTAGATAATTACAACTGCCTTTAGCATTTAAAATCACACTATACAACTTTGACTTAAGCCATTAACGGAATCATACAGTATTTGGTTGGGTAGGGTGAGGAGTAGAATGGTGGATGGTGAGCGTATTATCGCGCAATAAAATAAAAAAAGGGAGGCCTCCTTTTCAACCAGCCTATTGTCGGTCGCAAGCCCGAGACACCATTCTTCTCATCTCTTATCCACACACGATGGACCCGGCATCCGCACGGTGAATCCATGGAATGCTTAGAAATTTGTCTTCTGTTAAGGGTGCGATATGTGGAAATGTCCACTGAGTTACGTTTATTTTCCCGTCTGGTAATGGAATATTTTTCTGAATTTAGGTACTTCGTGAGTTACATTGTTGTAAATAATTATTTCGTAGATTTAAACAATGAAAATATATATTAACACATCTTAAGGGATTGTGCCAGGAGCCAGGGCGAAAGGCAATACTGAATAATTTGTAACTCAGTGGAACATTCCAGTCTTAATAATAATTAATAACTCAGTGAAACACTCCAACCTTAATAATAATTTGTAACTCAGTGGAGTATTTCAGTCTTAATAATAATTTGTAACTCAGTGGAACATTCCAGTCTTAATAATAATTAATTACCCAGTGGAACACTCCAACCCTAATAATAATTTGTAACCCAGTGGAACATTCCAGTCTTAATAATAATTAATAACTCAGTGGAACACTCCAACCCTAATAATAACTTGTAACTCAGTGGAGTATTTCAGTCTTAATAATATTTTGTAACTCAGTGGAACATTCCAGTCTTAATAATAATTAATTACCCAGTGGAACACCGACTAATAATAATGTGTAATTCAGTGGAACACTCCAATCCTAATAATAATTTGTAACTCAGTGGAGCAATTCAGCCTTAATAATAATTTGTAAGTCAGTGGAGCATTTCAGTCTTAATAATAATTTGTAAGTCAGTGGAGCATTTCAGCCTTAATAATAATTTGTAAGTCAGTGGAGCATTTCAGTCTTAATAATAATTTGTAACTCAGTGGAACATTCCAGTCTTAATATTAGTGTTATATATTTGATATGGAAAAGCATAGTGGCACCTATGATGTCATTCACTTTTCCATAATAATGTAAATAAACATTTATCAATTTCATAATTGATGCTTTATTTATTATTGACGTTACATATGTCAAAATGGTCCAGATACGATAATAAGGATACAGATTTTAAAAATAATCAACTTTCCTTCATGACATGAAATGATTAAAAAAAAAAAAGTGAGATTGTATACTTACAGCTTCCCACTGCGTGTGAGTGTTTTCAGTAAGGAAGATTTTGAATTCGACTTTCACGGGCTGTTGTTGCTTACGTTCCAAGATTTGGTTGATGACCTGAGAAAAAGCAGTTTGAAAGAAAGAAAGAAAACATTTATTTATCAAAAACAGCTTAGATATAACAATTACAAAAGAGAAAAAAATAATATAAATTTGGTAAAAAGAGGGAAAGAAAGTGAGCTGCTATGACAAATGGTTGTTCAGGTCAGCACAATAAACAGTTTAATTGAACCGTATTTTGTGAAATTTTGCAGAAATACATACACATATATATTTTTTAAATTCTGTAATCAATTAAAGACGTGATGGTATTCATACGGCCATCTTTATTTTGCTGACCACTGTATTTATATAGGCAACGCTGGGTTATACAGCTAGTTAATAATATAATATGTTACCTGGTCTCGCTGTTCCCCGTGGAGGAGTGGGGAGACGGGGGAGACCAGAGTCTCGGCGCTGCTCGAGAGAGAGCGAGCGCTGCCCCATACCAGGGATGTTAGCAAATCACCTAAAAACAAACAAATAAAACATGT
Source organism: Tinea semifulvella (assembly GCA_910589645.1). Lineage (NCBI taxonomy): Eukaryota > Metazoa > Arthropoda > Insecta > Lepidoptera > Tineidae > Tinea > Tinea semifulvella. The sequence continues at coordinate 2,410,257 of OU342623.1, read as the reverse complement.
AGCCATTGAGGACATCTTATATGATACGAGTATATGGGAATATTTGTATAAGATGATATTATCTGTTACAAGATGATATCATTTGTTACATGGTGATATTATTTGTTACAAGATGAGATCATTTACATGATGTTATTTGTTACAAGATGAGATCATTTGTTATATGATGTTATTTGTTCTTCTTCTTCTTCTTACGGTGCCATCTTCTATCGGAGGTCGGCTATCATTAAGGCGATTTTGATTTTGTTGGCCGCTGTCCGGAACAAGGATCTGGTGCTCATCCCGAACCACTCCCTGAGGTTCTTAAGCCAGGAAGTGCGTCTTCTCCCCGGTCTTCTGGAGCCTTGTTGTTATTTGTTACAAGATGAGATCATTTGTTACATGATGATGTTATTTGTTACAAGATGAGATCATTTGTTACATGATGATGTTATTTGTTACAAGATGAGATCATTTGTTACATGATGATATTATTTGTTACAAGATGAGATCATTTGTTACATGATGATATTATTTGTTCAAGATGAGATCATTTCTTATATGATGATATTATTTGATACAAGATGAGTTTATTTGCTACAAGATGATATAATTTGTTACATGATGATGTTATTTGTTACAAGATGAGATCATTTGTTACACGATGTTATTTGTTAGAAGATGAGATCATTTCTTACATGATGATATTATTTGATACAAGATGAGTTTATTTGCTACAAGATGATATAATTTGTTACAAGATGAGATTATTTGCTACAAGATGATAATATTTGTTACAAGATATAAGTGTTACAAAATGAAATTATTTGTTCCAAGATGATATTATTTGTTACAAGGTGAATGGTGTCACAAGTTGGAAATATTTGTTATAAGTAGACAATATGTGCTATAAGATTGGAAAGATGTTAATATTGACAAGTTGAAAGTATTTGTAACAAGACGTTTATATGTGTTACATTACATATGATAATGACGTTATATCTATATACAATAAGAACACTAACAGTTGTCGTCGTGTATGGCGGGGCTGCGCACCCCGCCGGTCACCCCTCCGGGCGGCGCAGAGCTGTCTGCAGGGACATCAGGACCACCTACAAATACAAATGTATATAATATAGCATGTCTTAAAAAATGAGAATTGCCAGTTAATAGACGATATTCTAGAACAATCTCGCGCTTTGTGTATATCCATCCCTTTTATTCCCTATTAATAAGACTTATGTGTGAAAGAGATGGAGAAATGCCACCTATCAGTTGGCATAACAAATTCAAACGGTGTTTCCATACGTTCTGGAAGGCCCATCTCCAGCAGTGGAGGTCTAGGACGTGTGTTCTAGGGGCTGTAATGAATGAATGAGACGATATTCTATAGTGTACAGAGGTACAAAACATCGTTATTGTATAAACAGACAGAGCGCGTGTGCGTAATGGCGCCATTTTGGATCAGTCAGACAATGGATACACCCCATTCTGTGAAAAAAGCTGTGCTTTGGCGTCCCTCCGTTTGACAGCTGAAATAATTTATTGAGTGCAGAAGCCGAAGAGAAAACGTCTAAGGATATGGATGTTAGTCTAAACTTACCACAGAGGCCCGGCGCCCAGGCAGAGCGAAAAGCATTCGGCGTCGGAAGCCGAGATGGCGGAGCGCTTGCTGCCGGCTGCGGTCAGGGACACACCGTCTCCGCTGGAAAATTACACAAAAAATCATTACAGCCCTAAAATAACTCTCCTCTCTTGTTGAATTTATTTATTTAATGGGGTGTATCACTAACTTTTTATCACGATAGATGGCGCATGATAGATGGTACCTAATAGAACTGTCAGTTGCATAGAAAACTTGTATTTTTATTACGAAATGTATTATTTTCTAGATATATTACCGAAGTGAGCAGCTTTTAAGTGTACAAATCGAGATTTCCAAGCGAAATCAAAGATATGGTGATCTCTAAATTACCGTTCTATTAATTAAACCTTTTTTTATTTTTAAAGACGGTGTTTGCTTTCCTAATTCGTATTTTAAGTTAGGTAACGTTAAGTTAAAATTCGTATTTCTGTTATAAAAATAAAAAAATATTTAAAAAATGATCCGACATAGGTGTAAACAAGGTACCAGTGCCGCTAGCGACATCTAAAAAAAAGCTTTGTCTGATACACCCCATTGGATCTATAATTGTTTTTTTTTTTTTTGAATTGTCTTACAGAATACATCAGTCCTAAACACGTAATTTATTTGTATAATATATGTTTATAACAGAGTTGAGGATCATCAAATTCCAGATGCTGCAGAATTTGATGCTTTACTTGGAGTCACTCGCGGCATTATAACCCAAACACGTCGGTTAAAATATGGGAGTCCACAGCGCGGAAAAACCGAAAAAAATAAACTGCAACTTGTGCCCTATATTTAAAGTCCAATTTATCGTTTTCCATAATTATTCACATTGCAGCACATTATTAAACAAAACAACACCACTTTTGACCAATAATATCCACAGCAAATTGATTTACAAAACAAAAACTTGCACTTGACATGTCCACGCAAAATGGCGCGAAGAACTCCTAATTGTTCTAATCCCAAAATATCCCCAAAGTTTGGCTGTCAGAAAATGTCTACCATTTAATTTCGCATTAGGTCCGCTTTTGTACTTTGAGCAAAAGATATTGCCCAAAACCAGGCCCCAACTATTTTGAAGCGTGCCTTAACTAAATACAATTCAATGGGGTGTATCACTAACTTTTTATCACGATAGATGGCGCATGATAGATGGTACCTTATATAACTGTCAGTTGCATAGAAAACTTGTATTTTTATTACGAAATTTATTATTTTCTGTATATTATGTCGAAGTGAGCAGCTTTTAAGTGTACAAATCAAGATTTCCAGGCGAAATTAAAGACATGGTGATCTCAAAATTGCCGTTTTATTAATTCAACCTTTTTTCTTTTTAAAGACGGTGTTCGCTTTCTTAATTCGTATTTTAAGGTAGGTAACGTTAATATAGAGTACATTTTTCTGTTATAAAAATAAAAAAAACTACAAAAACATTTAAAAAATGATGCGTCAAAGGTTTAAACATGGTACCATTGCCGCTAGCGACATCTACAAAAAGCTTTGCCTGATACACCCCATTATCATAACAATCAATTGTTTTTTTTTTAAATTTATTTACAACATCTCTTTTACCTCAGCATTAAAATATTATTTAATTAAATAGTCAATTGGTTAAAATTTATGTATGAAATAGTTACAAAGCACTATTTATACGATTAGGTTCTTAATTATGATCAGGTACTTTATTATAGATAAAAACACTGGATTTCAAATCGGCGGGATCGAAACTATGTAATTATTGACGTAAAAAAAAAGTTTTTGTCAATTGTCGTTATGCAAGGGTAAAATAAATAAAATTAATTACAGATTATGTAAACACAGTATATTAACTATGAAATAAAAAAGAAATCATTATGACACGAGAACATTTTATTGGGCCCATTTCTCCAAGCAAAATGGGAATTCTCATTTATAAATAAAATGAATAAGAACAAAGTAGATGTCGTAAATGTTAGATACATTTTTTATGTAAATAACAACCAATGTCCAGTCTATCTTATATAGGTTGACATTTGTCCGTTCGACGTACGCACCATTCCATCATAATTTGTAAAAAAACATGGCGGCACTTGATAACGATGGCCGTTAATTGTGCCGGGTGTATAAATAAATAATTAAATAATAAATTTGCTCTGCTGTAAACTACAATTGCTTCCATTCGTGATAAGACCGACGATATGACGTATTTGTTAACAATTGAGATCAAATTCATTTATATATCAGCTAGAAAGGTCTAGTTACAACTAGTTATTGGGCCTTGAAGTATCTTGTAGGAAACTGAACTTTATTGCAAAAACTATAAAGTCCAATACAGCATATTAGTCTACATAAATTTTTATGTGTAGTATTTGGTATATTTTATATTATGGTGGCTTTGCACTCACGACCGAGAAGCTCGCGTTATCTCTTCGAGATACGAGCTGCGTTCTTTTAAAACCCAACGCAATTATGTGTTTATCAGCCTATGTATATATATATATATATTTCTACCCAGAAGGAAGCTGGTGCATGGCTTCACGCCATCCCATCAGCTCCTCTTGGTACACTCCTGGATAAGGACAGTTTAGGAATAGCAGTTTCTTTACGCCTTGGTTCAAAAATATGTCAACCTCACATATGCAAGTTGATGAAATGGGTCTACACGGGCTTAGTTGTCAAAAGAGCGCAGGCAGATTCTCCAGACACCAAGCCTTAAATGAGTTTATAAAGAGAAGTTTATGGTCTGCTAAAATCCCGTCCGTCCTTGAACCATCAGGACTTTCACGTAGTGATGGTAAAAGGCCGGATGGTATGTCTCTTGTACCATGGAGTGAGGGAAGATGTCTTGTTTGGGATGCCACCTGTGTGGATCCCTTTGCCGCTTGCCACATTTCCTCTACATCAAAAAAGGCCGGTTCGGCTGCTCATACAGCCGAATTTAGAAAGCACATCAAATACAATAGCATTAAACAAAATTATAACTTTGTGGCATGGGGGTATATTCTCTTGATACCCACAAATTCATAAAAGAGCTGGGTAAACGAATTTTCCAAGAGTGTGGCGATCCCAAATGCCATAACTACCTAAAACAGAATATGTCGATTATAATTCAACGACGAAATGCGGCGAGCGTTTTAGGTACCCTCCCTGGTGGTAAGCCCTTAGTTTATTTTGTAGAATAGCTTTAATTTCATAGATATTTTTAGTTTTAGTTTTATTTATAATTAGTTTTTTAATCAATTTTATTTTAATATTTTTGTATCTAAGTACCTACTTCGAATACATATTTAAAACTTTATTGCACGTTATACAAGGGGCGGACTTAATGCCGCTAGACATTATCTGACAGCCAACCTTAGGGACAATGGGGACCATTTCAAATGTAAGTTAGGTGCAAATAATTATATATAATATTAATAAATAAATCTATATACATATAAATACAATTATATTACTAAAATACATACTAATAACTATGGTATATTGTTAAGTAGGGAGAGGAGTAGAATGGTGGATGGTGAGCGTACCGCGCAATAAAATATGTCGTTCGCAAGCCCGAGATACCATTCTTCACATCTCTTACCCACACCCGATGGACCCGGCACCTGTACGGTGAATCCATGGAATGCTTAGAAATTTGTCTTTAATACTAATGATACATATACTATATATGATGCCATTATAATAACTTATGAAAAAAAAAAAAGAGAAAAATGTATAATTTTATTTTAGAAGTCATATTTTTATTTTGTAAATTTGATAGTTTTTGTTAATTTTTTTGTTTTTTTGTTTTAACAGTAATAAGTTTTTAATTTCTTCTTTTTATATTGGTGAATGCTGTGACACCTAATTGGTACATATATTAGATAAGTTATAATTATACTATTATTATGGAGTGAGGGAAGATGTCTTGTTTGGGATGCCACCTGTGTGGATACCTTTGCCGCTTGCCACATTTCCTCTACATCAAAAAAGGCCGGTTCGGCTGCTCATACAGCCGAATTTAGAAAACACATCAAATACAATAGCATTAAACAAAATTATAACTTTGTGGCATTTGGGGTTGAAACAATGGGGGTATATTCTCTTGATACCCACAAATTCATAAAAGAGCTGGGTAAACGAATTTTCCAAGAGTGTGGCGATCCCAAATGCCATAACTACCTAAAACAGAATATGTCTATAATAATTCAACGAGGAAATGCGGCGAGCGTTTTAGGTACCCTCCCTAGTGGTAAGCCCTTAGTTTATTTTGTAGAATAGCTTTAATTTCATAGGTATTTTTAGTTTTAGTTTTCTTTATAATTAGTTTTTAGTCAATTTTATTTTAATATTTTTGTATCGAATTACCTACTTCGAATAAATTACTTAATTATACTATGTTATGTGTGTGATAATATATGTACTGCTGTGTGTACTATATAAATAAATAAACTATTCAAATATTTTTTAAATCAATTTTTCGTTTGGATGCTTGTCGGTTTTCTACTGATAGTTCATTCCAAAGGTTTGCGGCGACAACAGCAAATGAGTTGGCCATAAATCCAGTATGGTGAGTATATGTATGTATGTTTTCCTTTGTGGCACACTGGAGACCAAACGCGTTGGTCGATTTTGATGATGTTCACGTCAATCGATTCGTCTTGATCACGTGAGTGTCACTGAAGATATGACATTAATCAAATGTTATTAAGGCGACAAACAGACGCCATATTGTGGTGAATAAAATTTAAAAAAGTCGAGTGACGATTTAGAATCTATAACGATTTAAAGATGGTTAGCAACCATTATTATTTATAATTTAAGTGTAAGTCCTATCAAGTTCATATAAAAAAGGAATCATCGCGGCGGTATCCCTTTCGAGGTGGTCAGAAACATTATAACAGACAGCGATATTTAAAAATAATAAAATAAAAAAACTGCGTATAAAAACCTCTTGAATTTCCTCTTGTTTTAACAAATAAAAACTAAAATTGTGTGATTAACTTGTTATACCCATATTTAAAGTCCAATTTATCGTTTTCTATAATTATTCACATTGTAGCACATTATTAAACAAAACAACACCACCTTTGACTAACAATATACACAAGTAAAGTAATTTACAAAACAAAAACTTGCACTTGACATGTCCGTGCAAAATGGCGAGAAGAAAATTCCTTTCCATTTTTTTTCTTGAAATTATAAAGTATCATCACGACCGTTTCTCTTTCGGAGTGGTCAGAAACCACGCTTATAAATGAGCGGATTCACATTTATCCAACTTTACTATAGGCCAATCATGACAAGTGGCAAGCTCGTCGATGTCTCCAGCGTATAAAACTCGAGAAATATCACAAATAAATTAAACATTATTTACATTAATAAAAAAAAATTGTGTCCCGACCAAATATCCATCAACAACAAAAATCCACGGACTTAACCGCTAAACCACGGAGGCAGTCTAGTTCTTGAAATTATCTCCAGTATAAACTTTTTTTTTAAACTCGGTTGTACGAACGGTTCCCTTAAAAATGATAAGAACCGTTTGGACTTCAGCATGTAATAATTATAAATATTTATCTTGCGTACATTTGTCATAGATTTACAACACAGAGGAGATCACGTTAAGCCGTCGGTCACGGATCAACTGATACCAACTAGTGGAATCGTTAATTGATTGAAATCAGACCCTCGCCAAACCGTCTGGCCAACCACTCGCCACGTGTAGGTTTTTTAAAAATTCTCCAGAAATATGCTCTGGAAGGACCATAGCCAACAGTGGCCAACATGTGTTCTTCGGGCTGTTATACGCACATTCCAAATCATTTTCCTACCTGTATTTGTCTCCCAACTTCACAACCATTATGAATTTTCATTAAATACCCCGTTCTTAGGAAGTAAAAACACCTTTTCGCAAAAAAATAACTTATTTAAAAATAATACTATATAATCTAACTACCCCGTGAGGGTCAAGGGATTTAAGACAAAAAAATCTATTTTTCGATTTATTTTTAAAATTATAATTTTTATATTTATTCAGGCATTAGACACAAGTCCTGCGGCCGTTCATAAAAACAAATGACAAGCAGTTGTATTTAATAATTTATCGCTTTTAAGGATATGGTTGCAAGCTTTTTAGTCCTAATATTGATTTTTTTTAGTGTTTGCGAATTTCAACGTCCGATAGATGCAAAATTCGATAGCGTACTGTTATTCTTATTTAAATAAAAATATGGCGCATCTTCTACTAGAATCGAATGCCAAAAAAAACTAAAAATAGTCGCCAGAGTCGGGAAAATGCTCGAAATAAACTAACAAAATAATATAAATTGTTTTCGCTGGATGTGGACAGTGGAGGTCGCTGCCAAATATTTTGTTTTCAAAACAAACGTGTCTTTTTTAGACTTTTACGGCTTGTTCCAATTAAGTTTAGTTGGATTTCTTCGCGCCATTTTGCACCGACATGTCAAGTCCAAGTTTTTCGTTTTGTAAATTAGTTTACTGTGGATATTGTTAGTCAAAAATAGTGTTATTTTCTTTAATAATGTGCTACAATTTGAATAAATATGGATGACGATAAATTTAATGGTTAATAACGATGTTAACGGTGCCCTGGGGTCACTGATCGCCAATCGAAATGTCAATGACAAAGCCCGACTCGCCATACACAATGCCATGCTGGTACCAACACTTATGTATGGAAGTGAGACGTGGATATGTCAGAACACGCATGAGAGTAGAGTTAATGCAGTGGAAATGAGGTCGTTGCGTCGGATATGCGGTGTTACTTTAACGGACCGCATACGTAATGACGAAATACGCAAAAAGGTGGGTATGAAAGAAAGCATAGGGACAAAAATAAGGAAAGGCATGCTCCGATGGTTCGGGCATGTTGAAAGGATGACTGAAGGGAGATTGACAACCCAGATATATAATGCGAAAGTTGTGGGTGAAAGAGGCCCTGGCAGACCAAGACTCACTTATCACGATCAAATAAATAAAACAATAGCTGACGGTGCAATAAAAAGCCATCGAAACAAAAGGGCATGTATGAAGAGGTTGATGAATGTCGAAGAAGCGACAGAGGTATGTCGAGATCGTGACAAATGGCGCTCAATTGTCTCTGCCTACCCCGCAAGGGACCTTGCGTGAAGATATGTATGTACGTATGTACGATAAATTTTACACTATAAGCTAAAAAATAATTAGGTAGAGCTTCTAGAAACCGACAGATAGACTAGTTAAAGTTAATTCTGAGACGATTGTACAAGCTTTATTCTCATACCGGATGGCACATGTGACCTTGTCCACTGATGGTAAGTGGCGCGCAAAGTTATGTTAGCAACTGGAACCAGACACTCATGACTGACACCAGTCCCTAACACTATGCCGGCTTGATTGGGCATGACGGCAATTCGAACCTGATTCCGAAACGTGTGGATACAATTTTACTGGGTTTAACGGCATGAACGGTGGATACTTCCCAATATATATCAATATACCACCACCAGTCCGCCGCCTACCACCTATTTGTTGTTATCGTAGAAAGTATGTGCCATTTGCAATGAAATCAAATGCCAATTTTTACTTTTAAGGATAACTAATATTGTAAGCTTGCCATTTTATTTAAATACTTTATTGCACTTAAAAACCTAGTACATAGGCGAGCTATAACGCCATAAGGCATTCTTCACCAGCTAACCTTGGGGATCATGTAAGGTGATGGGCAGGATAAAGAAAAATATTAAAATAGCTTAAATTAGTAAATAAACATAATTACGCATTTGTTAAATATACATATACATACATACATACACATCTTCACGCCAGATCCCTTGCGGGGTAGGCAGAGACAATTGAGCGCCACTTGACACGATCACGACATACCTCTTTCGCTTCATCGACGTTCATCAACCTCTTCATACATGCCCTTTTGTTACGAAGGCTTTTTAATGCACCTTCAGTCAGTGTTTTATTTATTTGATCGTGATATGTGAGTCTCGGTCTGCCAGGGCCTCTTTCGCCACAACTTTCGCATTATATATCTGGTTCGTCAATCTTTCTTTGCTCATTCTTTCAAGATGCCCGAACCATCGTAGCATGCCTTTTCTTATTTTTGTCCCTATGCTTTCTTTTATACCAACCCTTTTCCGTATTTCGACGTTACGTATGCGGTCCGCCAATGACGCCGCATATCCGGCGCAGCGACCTCATTTACATACACAATATAAAAAAAAAACAACACACATACATACTATATAATACATACATACATATAATAAATAGATATATATATATATATATATATAAATAAAAACTCAAACAACTAATTCGAGAGACATACATTCTGTTTCTCAAGAAATAATGTGGTTAGAAGGATTTTAAATACGTTAACTGATGGTGCACGCCTTATTGCCAGGGGTAGCTTGTTCCACTGACAGTGAACGAATCTGAATATCTGCTAGAGGAATGCGAAGGAATCTTTAGCTGATTGTTGTGAGAGGAGCGAAGAGCAAGGAGGTGTTTTAGGGTGATTGAGAACGTTATAAAGTAAAGAGAGAAGATGGACAGACCGGCGAAAGCGGATATCGAGCCATTTTAACTGAAAGCGAAATTGGAAGACATGATCGTAAGATCATGTCTCCTCATGTACGCAAGCCGAAGACGTAGCGAATGCATAAGTGCCATGGTGATATTTATATGAAAATAACACCGCTTGAAACAAGACTTAAATATGTACAATAGAAAGTAGATACCTATAGAATGTTTGTTTATGAATAATATTCCATTTTAAGTATGGCAGGGTTTCAATACTGCTGACGTAACACTGCGGGCGGTAGAATGAAAGGCACTATAAATAGACATATTTCTACGTTATATAAATTATTGTACATACTTGTGTATAAAAGTACAGGCTACAGAAAATTCAGCTTGAAAGACCATTTTGCGTTTGTGGTAGTCCATGGACTTACTACTGTATTCTAAGACTAAACGACTCCTACATTTAATTTTTTTTTTTAATTGTCTTTAAAGGACATGGTACAGAATACATCAGTCCTAAACACGTAATTTATTTGCATAATATATGTTCATAACAGAGTTCATAACCGAGTTGGGGATCATCAAATTCCAGATGCTGCAGAATTTGATGCTTTACTTGGAGTCACTCGCGGCATTATAGCCCAAACACGTCGGGTAAAATATGGGAGTCCACAGCGCGGGAAAACCGCAAAAAATAAACTGCAACTTGTGCCCTATATTTAAAGTCCAATTTATTGTTTTCCATAATTATTCACATTGCAGCACATTATTAAACAAAACAACACCACTTTTGACCAATAATATCCACAGTAAATTAATTTACAAAACAAAAACTTGCACTTGACATGTCCACGCAAAATGGCGCGAAGAACTCCTACATTCAACCATTCTTTCCAGCTGTCAAACGGGTATTCTTAAGTTGTTTTTTTTTTGTTCTCTTCTTCCGATGGATGGATGTATCTAGCCCATACAGCCAAGTCTGACGTAATATATCTTTCTTTTTAATGAGTTAATGAGGTCATCATCAAATTCCAGATGCTGCAGAATTTGATGCTTTTCTTCTTATTAAGTATCATAGGGTGGCCCCTTTCGGCTGAAGTTTGTCTCGGCGGGCAACAACCTGTTTCAAACCTCGAAAGGCATAAATGTTGCCATTTGAAATATTTCCTTCGGGAGTGAAATCCCGCCTTATGCACGGACATGTCAAGTCCAAGTTTTTATTTTGTAAATTAATTTACTGTGGATTGATAGTCAAAAGTTGTGTTGTTTTGTTGCTATTGTGCTACAATGTGAACGATAAAATTTGACTTTATATATGGGGCACAAGTGGCAGTTTATTTTTTGAGGTTTTCCCGCGCTGTCAACTCCCATTTATACCCGACGTATTTGGACTAAAATGCCGCAAAAAAACTCAAAGAAAATCTTCAAATTCTGCAACATCTCGAATTTGATAATAACCTCATAAGAAAGAAATATATATTACGTCAGACGCTGTATAGACTAGGCCCATCCTTTTTTATCACCTCATCGGGAGAAGAGAACACACAAAAAAAATTGTTTAAAAATCTTCATTTGTCATTATTATTATATATTCACTATAAATTTGTCTCTGCCTCCGTGGTATAGCGGTTAAGTCCGTGGATTTAGACTCGGAAGTACCGGGTTTGATTCCTGGGGCAGCACTCTCGACATTTCATAATCGCTAACTTAGCAATTTCAGGTTAACAATTGACGACCTTTCCAACATTTGTTTACGATTGTCGAAAACGTATATTGTTTTTTAAACGACGACGTCACGTATTTTGCGTTGCGCCGCCGCCAATGACGACGACAACTTTATAATCTTGTTGATAATGGCATCCTTTAGTCATAAAAATGTCGGTATCGTATCGAATTTATCTGTCAAATTAGCGTTTTTCGCAAACTATTTAACGACGAAATTTGACAGCCCGCAAAGTTATCGAATTTATCTGTCAAATTAGCGTTTTTCGCAAACTATTTAACGACGAAATTTGACAGCCCGCAAAGTTATCGAACATTATCGATACAGTTTTACCGTGTGACAGCTGCCAGCTGACATTCGCTTTTAGTGTTGCAAAATAATAAATATTATTGTTAAGGCGACAACAAGACGCCATATTGTGGAAAATAAAAAAAAAATGTCGACGAACTATCCTCGTTCCGAATCAAACTCAGGATCAAGCTTAGAATGAATATGATACTAACAGTCGTTCCGAATCAAATATCACGATTTGGATGCTCAGAGCGTGATATCAATTCGGAACCGTCTAAATCACATTTTTATTCATCACATGATAGTATTTTGTTATGTACGGAAGATAAATTGCGGATTCCACATCTTTGTGTATGAATACTAACAAATATACATCTTTAGGTTTATTCATCTTTATATGTGTAAAGTTTAATATTATTAACATATTTTGGTTTTTTTAAATAACATGCCGTGTTACATTTTTTTTTCACTTCCTACTTAAATATTAATTATAGATTTGTTTTAGAAGTAATATACAAACAGTATAAACGAATTACAATATTAAATAATTTAAAAGAAAACCTAATATTATATAAACTTGAAAATGGCGCGCGGCATAATGACAAAAAACTGACAGCGCTCAGAGCGATCTACCTCGATATGTGAGCAGTCTAAGCGCAAGGAATAATGTCATTTGTGAAGTCACATAGCTTTGGCAAAGCAGTTTATACACGTCTCGGAATACCTTTAAGCTTAGGTTACTATTATCGTGTCTCGAAACGAGGAGTATATGTGGGAATGGGTGAGGGAGGTGAGGGAATGAGTACAATGTAAGTCCTACCTACCTAAAATAAAGATGTAATAAAGTTAACATTAAAAACTATCATCACGACGGTATCCCTTTCGAGGTGTTCAGAAACCACGCTTACAAAAAAGTACTACTATAACTAAAAAAAATAAAAAAAAAAAAAAAAAAAAATCCTTTTAAAGTCGCATGTAATAAAATATACAACATTATTTCAATGGTTTAGTTAAGCGGTTATAAAACTTTTTGGCGACGGAACCATTGTGCTTGTTTTTTCGTTTTAGTTCTTAATTCAGAATCATATTTTACGCAGTCAGGTTTTTTGTTTTTAAAATAACTTTTTTATTTAAGCAACACACAAACAATGTAGGTACCTAATCTTATCTTGTCGTATCTAAGATATAATTGTATTTGTTTAGCTTATTTACTCGTACTAAGGAATTAAGTTGGTTTAAACATCTCTATTGTTATTGTATGGAATTTTTTGTAATATCCATATTTCATACTAATATTAGAAATGTTAAAGAAGCTTTGTCAGTTATCTTTATCTTTTCCATCCTTCTTGGTTGCACAATCCAAAATTAAAAAAAAAACAAGGTCCTTCGCGCCATTTTGCGCGGACATGTCAAGTGCAAGTTTTAGCTTAGTAAATAAATTTACTGTGGATATTGTTAGTCAAAATGGTGTTGTTTTGTTTAATAATGTGCTATTGTGGAAAACGATAAATTGTACTTTAACTGCCCCATATGCACAAGTTGTAGTTAATTTTTTGCTGATTTCCCGCGCTGTGCACTCCCATATTATACCCGATGTGTTTGGGCTATAATCCCGCGAGTGACTCTAAAAGCATCAAATTTTGCGACATCTTACAATTTTATGATAACCTCATTAACAGATAAAAATTATATTACGTCAGACTTGGCTTAATGGGCTAGACCCTTTTGCCTTCCCTATCACCTCATTTATCATCCATTGGGAAAAGAGAACAAACAAAAACAAAACAAGTATGTAATATTAGACAGAAAAAAATTGCATAAGCAAAGATAATAAGAATAATAAATACATGTTTTACACAAAAAATATATGTAAACAAGAGCTGTCATAATATTTAAAAAAAAATCACACCTAGACTATATAAAATAAAGAGTTTTTCTACTTTAATTGTAATCTCTGTAAAAATAATGTATCTAATTTTTTTTTTTTTCTTCATACTAGCTTGACATGTGACCCTGCGCCCACCTGATGGTAAGTGGCGCGCAGGGTCCATGAATGTTAGCAACTGGAATCAGACCCTTATGTCCGACATCAGTCCCTAACACTATGCCGGCTTGACTAGATGCCTTTTCACATTTCGCTTGAAGGACTCCAGGTTATAGGAAAGTGGAAACACAGGCTGGAAGAGCATTCCACATCTTTATTGTGCGACAGATGTATGAGTCACCAAATTTATAGGTACGCGAAGGGATAGTGACTACGGTATGTGGGTGCATATTCTGACCTGTGCGTGTGGTTCGGTTGCGGAATGGAGAGGTTATAGAGCTCTTCAGAGCACTCACCATAGTATAGCCGGGATAACACGCTCAGAGAAGCTACATCTCGGCGAAGCTGCAGGGATTCGAGAGTTCCAGATATAAATATATAATTTGAATTGAAGGAAAGTATTCCAACAAAAGGATTTCATTAATAAATTACTTAAATTAAGGACAAAAGATACTCTGCTTATCAGTATAAAGACAAATACCAACTTCAATATCACTTTTTGTGTACTCCACCCGCGTCCAGTAATTATAGTTGTGTGTCTACAAATTATTTAACCAGTTGCAAGCTTAATATTTTTTTTTGTTCTCTTTTGAGTACTGCATTTGTGGCTATCTGTACGGGTACAATAGGTCACCCCTCAAAACCCATTGGTTCCTTTCTTAGTCTCTGCAGAATCTGACACATTGTGTGAGCTTGCGTGTGACGCTACCAGATCCTCTCAGGTCTGAGGCGAGCATGTTTGGGAGTCTTAATTGGTACCCAATGTTACTATGCTAGCTGTTCCCCACAGCTGAATACCATAATATGTCAAATTTGTTTGAGAAGAAATAAAAAAATACTGTGGCCAAAATTATCAATTGATGATTTCCTGAGATCAATAAATTCAGAGAACTTTTAATGCGTATAAAATTAGGCCTAAACATTCAAAGACAGAAAAAAATAAAAATAAGATTAACAAGATGAATTTTGTTTGGATGAATATAAATAATTCAACATTGTTGGGTAGGATGGCAGAATGGTGTAAAGTTAGTGCCTTATTGTGCAATAAAGAAAATGAGGCCTCCTTTGTGATCCAGTCAATAGGCAAGCCTGAGACACTATTCTTCACCATTGAATCCATGGAATGCTTACAAATTTGTCTTCTCATACATTGTACACCACTGTCCTTTTTTACTAAGAGATTATTTAATTTAAATTTACCTATAACAATTTTTTGTTCAAATAGCATAACATTTGTAACTTTTTAGCAATTTGGTTTGAATGTTTGGTGATAGTTGTTGTTCAAAGCCCGTCTCTACTATACAGCACCCTTATTGGCTTTCACATCCAAACTATAATATGTGTTGCTTTCAGTTATGAATCGTTTTATTTTAATATGATATTTGGTAAATACTAATAGTCGCTATATAACCTATGTCTGTTACTGGGTTCTAAAGTACATGTGTGGCAAATTTCAATAAAATTTATTCAGCAATATATACACGAAGGCGAGACAATACTGCAATACTATTATCGCACACATACAGAATAGTTTTTTTCCTATTTAGATATAATATTACGTTCGAAATGTTAATATAGGTAGGTACCTACATGTTAGAAAGACAATGAATAATCAAGCCATTAAAAATGCTGAAGGTACAATCAAAAGATACACAACAAAAGGTCATGGTAAGTACAATACCTGTATGTAGAAAACGCGATATAAAATTATGATTACAAAATAAAATTTGTAACTTCTCTACGAAATCAATGCGTAATTAAATAATTATCAAAAAAAACAGAATGTTCCAAAATGAAAAAAGCTCAACTGATTAGCGTTCTGTTTACAAATAATGACGTGGAAAAGAATTTAAAAATAGAATGTAAAAAGTAGGGTTGTTACTTACTGGCGTTTGACGACCTCGGGTTCGACGATGGCCCCGTCACAAAAACTACTATTACTTAAAGATAACTGTTGTATCAACTTGGTCATGGTGATAAAACGTAATTGCGCCTTTCAAGAACTTTGGATTAAACCTTCGGTAGTCAAACCGACAAAGCAGCAAAACTGCGCAGAGAACAAATACGAATGAGCACACGAAAAATATCGCGAATGAATAATGTGTCACGAACGGAAGATGACTCGGTCAGACGCGTGTTCTTTATCAGAACTTCATTTTATATTTACGTTGCGTGTTATTGTTAAACTAATTACAAGATTGCTACAAAATATCACGCAATGTACAACGAAAATTAAAACCTGATTACAAAATCTAAGTTAAAAGAAACAACTATTAGTCCATTGGCTGCGATAAGAGCTATACGAACAAATGAAAAAGTTTCGTTTTGACTTTAAGTTATATATAAAATTGTTGCCAATGTAATTAAACCGGGTTATACAGATTTCTAATAATGGATGGCGGACGTGACGTGAAACATATCATACCAAGGATGTCGACATAATTAGGATAGCGCACTGAGGAACTTACGAACGTACTTGTTCACTACTATCGTAATCAAAATTATACTCTATTCCAATGAACAGAAGGTTTTAATTATCATAGCCCAGTTTAATGCTATGTTCGACTTGATAGCAAAAAAAGCATAGCTTACAAAGACAAAGACAAGACAAAAAAAATATTGTTCATGTGGTAAAAAAATATAACATTTTCAGCACACGACCCAGTTCGGGCATTACAATAGTGTTTCTTAAAATCTAGGTGTTTTACATATGTTTCTTACTAGGAGATCAGTTTACTAAAATTAGTTCTTATATTAATAATGAAATTAAAACATATATATATTATATATATATATATTATATATATATAATATATATATATATATATTTTAGAATTTCTATCTTATTTAGTTTGTAAGATTCTAATTGTTTTAATTTCATTATATTAATAATGAAATTAAAACAATTAGAATCTTACAAACTAAATAAGATAGAAATTCTAAAATATATATATATATATATTATATATATATAATATATATAATAATATATATATATATATATATTTTAGAATTTCTATCTTATTTAGTTTGTAAGATTCTAATTGTTTTAATTTCATTATTAATATAAGAACTAATTTTAGTAAACTGATCTCCTAGTAAGAAACATATGTAAAACACCTAGATTTTAAGAAACACTATTGTAATGCCCGAACTGGGTCGTGTGCTGAAAATGTTATATTTTTTTACCACATGAACAATATTTTTTTTGTCTTGTCTTTGTCTTTGTAAGCTATGCTTTTTTTGCTATAATAAATAAATATATATATATATATATATATATATTTATTTATTTTTTTACAATAGAAGTGTTTATACACACAGATACTCCTCTACGGAGTAGAAGCAGCTTTGCACCAGATATTGTCTTAGGGCCTTATTAAATTGTTTTTGGGTGGGTTTATTTTTTATGGATTTTGGAAGTTTATTGTATATTTTTATTGCCATGTAATATGGGCTTTGGTTTAGCATCTTTATTCTCGACTGTGGCAGGGTTAACTTATCTTTATTTCTGGTATCTATTGGGTGTGTGTCTTGTATCTTTGGGAACAGATTTATATTTTTATATACAAATATGCACATGTCGTATATGTATATTCCAGATAATGTAAGTAGGTTGTATTTTATAAAGTAAGGTTTGCAAGTATCTGTATTGTCTATTTGTGCGACTTTCAAAGTGAAAAAAAGCGCTTAAAGCGACAAGTCGTACATAGGGTATGTGCCTCTACAACACAGCGTTAGCTGTTGCAGATATCTCTGGGAAATTTGGCGTATAACTATACTGCTGCCACTACACTATACACACAATAAACCGCGCGAAAGCAGCCCGGGCCCAGCTGAGTCCCTTGCTGCATTCGTCGTTACCACCCCGTGTGAAAGTCAATATCTACAAGACGTTCGTCCGCTCACGCCTGACCTACGCCGCACCAGCGTGGCACCACCTGGTGGCGCCATCCATAGCGGCCGCAATTCAGGGCCAACAGAATATATCCTTGCGCGCGACCGTCGGCGCTCCGTGGTTTGTGCGCAACACCGTAATCCACGATGACCTGAAGATGGAGACCAACGAGCGGTTCGTGGCCAGGCTCTCGAAGTCCATGTTCGATCGAGCCGACCGCAGCCGTTTCAACCATCTTCGGGGCATCGCACCTCTCCACGCACGGCCACCGGATGGACGCCGCCTGCCCCGGGAGATCCTGGGGCCCGAGGCATAACCCGCAGTCGTCGTCATAATTACTTCTTTCTCACGTGTTATACACTACCAATAGTGAATTCCTCCCAGGTGCCACATACCCTACAGTGGCCCCTTCCCCGCATCATCCGGGGTAAAACAAGAAACCAGCGGGTCGACGCCCGCCGAGATTAATGCCCGCTAAATAGGGTTAACCCTGAAGCGTTCTGCCAATGGGGAAGAAGAACTACTACACTATACTATAACCACGCTGTTGGCCAGATAGGTTGGCTAGGGTCTGATGTCAGTTTATTTTAAAGACAATTTATTAACGATTCCACAAGTTGGTAGTGATACCGGGATCTACGGTGTACCTAAATCTATTACAAATATTCGTAAACAAAGTGTATTTCTCATTGGTTCATTTAGGGGTTCGAACCGACCTTTTTAGAATCTTTCACAACAAAAGGAATAGGACATTTCTAAATATTATTTTAAATAGTCACCTTAAGAAAGGACACACCGCTCCGTATCGACTTTTTGCCCGGCACACTTATTACGACAAGCGCACAATCCTGGCCAAACGCTGAAAATTCGCAATATATAAACATATTTTAATTAATAATTAAATTGTTTTTAAATTTAATGTAATCCATATAGGAATTTTTAATGTTTTACAATAATCCTTTTTGTAAAAAACAGGCAGTTATAAATGGGGTGTATCTCTAACTTTTTATCACGATAGATGGCGCATGATAGATGGTACCTAACATAACTGTATAGAAAACTCGTATTTTTATAACGAAATTTATTATTTTCTGGATATTATGCCGATGTGAGCAGCTTTAAAGTGTACAAATCGACATTTCTAAGCGAAATCAAAGATATGGTGATCTCAAAATTGCCGTTCTATTAATAAAACATTTTTTCTTTTTAAAGACGGTGTGCGCTTTCTTAATTCGTCTTTTAAATACAAATGATTTATTTCTTTAGGTTATCTTGTAACAACTTGGATATTGTCAGCACTAAAATAATATAAAACAAAAACATTAAAAAAATATAAACAAACATAAGTTAGGTAATCATGGTTGGACCGTAACAGGTATTAATCCAGATTTATGTGTGTTATGTGCATTATTGTTATAAGCAAGGTAATTGTAACTTAATAACTACTTAATATAAGATCGTGGCTGTAAATAGGCTTATATACTATACGTAGGTATAATGGAAAAATACTACTTCACTGACCCGTGTTCTTAAATAACTCTAGGCTTTAAATTGTAATCATACATTGCGTGTTAACGTCAAACTAAACACAAGCTTTCCATTAAATAGCACTCAATGTACAAAGAAAATTAGCTACACGAGTCTGCGTGCGCAACACAAAAACCTTTAATGTCGATGAATATTACGCATAATATTTTGTATGGATTAAGGATTGTATAATACCAAATAATTGATAATATTAGGCAAGGTTGCATAACCTTGCATTACATAGGTACCTAGGTATTATATTTATGTCTTGTTACCGATATAGCTTTTAAAATTAGCAATGTAGGACACATTTGCCGCAGAATCGCCAAACGGGGCATTGATGGTGGTGGTAAATAGTAGTAATGGGCGATGCAGAGAACCGTTTTTAGGTTTCGATTAAAACAGTCATCGTCGTGGGAATTTTATTCAGATTCAGTCGTACTTCTCGCATCTCTTTCTCTTTTGTTTATATAAGTTAAGAGTTAACGAGGTTAAAGCGTCTTAGCTTTTAAATAAATGATACTGCGGATATTTGTAAATAAATGTTTTTTAATAAAATAATAACATAACCAGTGTCGGTGTGGAGAGCCCGTGGAACATCTCGGACACCATGGGCTTTCTTGCGCTAGAAGTGCTGGCCGCATTCCTCGTCACACTGCTTTAAACGACATCATTCGAAGGGCTTTTGTCACTGCTGGAGTACCCGCGATCCTAGAACCCTCTGGGATTGCGCGGAGCGATGGCAAAAGACCCGACGGCATGACCGTTGGGCCGTGGAAACTTGGCAGGTCCCTGGTGTGGGATGCGACATGTGTAGACACATTAGCCCCATCACACATCCAAGCGACCTCGTCAAGCGCGGGAAGTGCGGCGGTTTCTGCTGAGAACCTCAAGCTGCGCAAATACGCCAACCTCAGTACAGGTTACGAATTTGCGCCGTTTGGGGTCGAGACGATGGGCCCATGGGGACACTCAGCCAAGCGTCTGGCCAAGGAGTTGTCCAAACGGCTAACGGAAAAGTCTGGAGACAGGAAGGCTGGCAATTATTTCTGCCAACGTATTAGCTTAGCTATACAGAGGGGAAATGTTGCCAGTCTTCTGGGGACTATCACTGAAGGGTCGTCTCTAGAGGACATTTTTTACTTATAGTTTATTTTTTATTAGGTTTAGTTTATATTGATTTTAATTTTTACTTTTAAGTAGTTTTAATTTATATTGTAATTATTTTATACTGTTTGTATATTACTTCATTAAATTGTTAAATTAAATAACAACACATAACATAACTTTAACAAAGAATCCTAATATCAATAATTGTCAAAACAAATTTGACACCCGTCATAATTTTGAATTTTGAAGTTTTATTTTCTTTTGCGTAGCTATCGCTACACTACTCCCCTTACGAACTATTAGTTTTATCCATTATCTCCCGTATTCTAATCTATAATACATCAACCGCAACCATTTTACTCGAAATATCGATTGTTTCTTTTTTAACCGTTTTCATCAGTCTGTGTTTAGTTTTGTATATTGTAGCCCCGCGTTCGTTTAATAGCATTTCCAACATACAATAGAAAACCAATGATGTTAACCTCATTGTAGAAAACTATAAAGTATATAAAAATGGTAAACAAACCATTTTATATGTTAATGACATCTGTCAAAAAGTAACATCAATAACCCTCTTTTCAACACGGTACTGACATACGAAATTAGCATCAAATGTTAGATTTTTTATTAAACGAACGACTTGTGCTAAAAAAGTGGTATTTTCATGCTAACATTTCTTAAAACGAACGCGGCCTACGATGACGTAATTTTCGTCGTCATAAAATTAAGTCTTGAGCAAAAAAAATATTTATCCTTTAAAAGATGTGTGTCGGTCAGTCGTCGTAGTCAGAGTGTAGAAAAAAGTCTGAATCAAAAACAACATATGTCAACTTATAACATCTACTTAAAGTACCAAGAAGTATTTGAATCATCAGGTTTATTTAAATCAGCACTTGACACTGTCAAACGTCTCGAGTTGGTATTCTAAAAATATTTCAATGTAGTTATTAACCTTATATACCAAGTTTTGGCTCTATTAGCTCATATGCTCGGGATTTCTGAAGGATAAAGTCAGAAACGTTGACATCCGTCAAAGAACCAAAGTTCCCGACATAGCTTTCAAAATTAGGAAGTTAAAGTGGCAATGGGCTGGACACGTACTGTTGCAGAAGCGATGAACGATGGAGTAAACGCGTCCTGCAGTGGAGTCCACGTACTGGAAGACGCAGAGTGGGACGACCCCCCGCCAGATGGACAGATGACCTGAGGAAGGTCGCTGGTGGGGGATTGATGAGAGTGACAGAAGATCGTGTGTAAAATGGCGAGCCTTGGGGGAGGCCTATATCCAGCAGTGGAGAGACACAGGCTGATGATGATGATGACGACATAGATAATTAATTGATTTTACCATATTGTACTGCAATATTGTTACATTTTATGTCTGCCAAGGATAGTAATCCTTGTGTTTGACTCGGCGTTTTTCTATGCTTTTTAAAATTCGGTAAAATTTGCTTTCAAGTCAAACATAGCGTAGTCAAAGTCAAAGTCAAAATATCTTTATTCACGTAAACCTATTACAGGCATTTGTGACACGTCATAATTTAAATTATTTTGAATGATTCTACTTTTGTGGAAGACTAAGCAGCGAAGTGGTCCAAATCGTAAGCTGTTGGAAGAAGACTAGCAGCTTAGTCTTCTGCTAACTTCTTCGAGACGATGGGCCCATTAGGACACTCTGGAAAGCTGGTAATTATTTCTGCCAACGTATTAGCTTAGCTATACAGAGGGGAAATGTTGCCAGTCTTCTTGGGACTATCACTGAAGGGTCGTCTCTAGAGGACATTTTTTACTTATAGTTGATTTTTTATTAGGTTTAGTTTATATTTATTGTAATTTTTACTTGTAGTTTTAATTTATATTGTAATTATTTTATTCTGTTTGTATATTATTTTAATAAAAATCAGCTTAGCAAATTCCAGTGACCTGTTAATGTTATGTTAAAGGTGTTACTGTATATTGTTCTTAATATTCAGAAAAAATGTTCTTCAACATTTCAAATTTCTAACTTAGTTAGACTTAGTTTAGGAGTCAGTGTGTAAATCGATTTGTTAATTGTACTTTTACATACATATCTTCACGCCAGGTCCCTTGCGGGGTAGGCAGAGACAATTATACTTTTATGAACAATAAAATATTTTGTATTTTGTAAACCATCAATATTTGAGTAGCTTATAATTTATTTAACAAGTGTTTTGTTTTCGTTTTTTTTAAGGTACCAAATTTGTGTAATTTATATTTGTGCCTTATTCTTTCTTCTTAGTCGCTACACTCTTGGCAGAGTGGTCGTGGTCGCCATTGGAGTGCTAGTGGCACGCTTAACAAGCCGTCGCCACTCCTCCCGGACCTCGGCTTTCCTAGTGCACTCATGTAGGGGATGATCCATTGCAACCTTCACCTGATCGGTCCATCTCATCGGAGACCTACCACGCATCGTCTTGCCATCGACTTTCCCCTGGACTACCAAGCGCTCGATTGATGTTTCTCCACGCCGTGACACGTGTCCGAAGAAAGTGAGAATGCGTAATTGTACAGTCGAGGAAAGGCGCTGTCTGATCCCCAGTTCCTCCAGTATGGATTTGTTTGTTCGGAACTCCGTCCATGATATGCCCAGCATTCTCCGCCAACACCACATCTCTAGAGCATTAATTCGTTTTTTTTCTGTTTCGCGTAGGGTCCACGTCTCCGCAGCATACAGAAAAATAGGGAACACAAGAGCTCTAACCTGTGCCTTATTAGTTCTATTAAAAAAGAGAAAAATGTATAATTTTATTTTAGAAGTCATATTTTTATTTTGAAAATTTGATAGTTTTTGTTAATTTTTTTTTTTTGTTTTAACAGTAATAATTTTTTAATTTTCTACTTTTTATATTGGTGAATGCTGTGACACCTAATTGGTACATATATTAGATAAGTTATAATTATACTATGTTATGTGTGTGATAATATATGTACTGCTGTGTGTACTAAATAAATAAATAAATAAAATATATATAATTATTTGGAACACAGTTGCGTTTCGTTTTCAATAATGTCCGACAACGACCCACCACTAGTAAATCAATACAGACAGTGTTTTAAGTAGATGTGAAGTACTTACCCGTTATAAAATATTAACGACGGCATACTATTTTCGGGATCAATATTTGTAAGTTTTTGTTTCTCTCTGTTAAAACTGGATGTTGGAAATGCATATAACGTCATACCTTCACTTTTTACCACTGCACTATCACTGAAACACGCTCACCACTGACCAAACACACACTGAACATACAATACTTAATTCTGGACTTCTGGAATAATCTTCGAAGGTTTTTCCGCGACTTCCATTTGGTCGCAAAAGAATGACTATTCGATTTTCGTAACACCCCTCGCATCCCCTATTTTTTGGCGTTGGAGCATGCGCAATAATTATAGCTGTGTCCACACCGGACGATCGAACAACTTTCAGCGCAAACGTTCGTAAATTACTCGAATGCGCAACACCTACAGTAGTCTCTGCAGTGCAAATAATAATATAGGTAGACATCTTTCTAGTCGGTATAAAGGAAAGCATAGGGACAAAAATAAGGAAAGGCATACTACGATGTTACGATGCATGTTAAAAGGATGAGCAAAGAAAGATTGACGAACCAGATATATAATGGAAAAGTTGTGGGTAAAAGAGGCCCGATCAAATAAATAAAATACTGAATTTATTAAAAAGTCTTGTAACGATAGAGCATGTATGAATAGGTTAATAAATGTCTACGAAGTGAAAGAGCTACGAGTATGTCGTGATCGTGTCAAATAGCGTTCAATTGTCTCTGCCTACCCCGCAAGGGATCTGACGTGAAGATATGAATGTATGTATCTTTCTAGTTGAGTTCTCGCACAAACCACCAGTAGCGAAGGTATAATTTATTTATCAAGTATTTGTAGTCTTAATAATATTTCACTTCCCTCATCATGTAAGTAGTTTTTTTATATTATTGTTTATTTATGATGTACTTTATGTTTGTATATTGCGTATTAATCTTTATAATATTTATTCAAAGTAAATTAATATAAATTAAAAGCTACCTACCTAAATAATAAAATTAAACTATAAATAAAAAATGTCATCTACGAGTAGAGACCTCCCATGCGAGATAGTCCCAAGGAGACTGGCAACATTTCCCCTCTGTATAGCTAAGCTAATACGTTGGCAGAAATAATTGAAGAAGTGGTATTTCTTAACAAAAACAACATTTCGCGCTGGTACATGAAGTTGCTACGAGATGTTGGAAATGCTATGAAACGAACGCGGGGCTACAATATACAAAACTAAACACAGACTGATCAAAACTGTTTAAAAAAAAACAATCGAGATTTCGAGTAAAATGGTTGCGGTTGATATATTATAGATTAGAATACGGGAGATAATGAATAAAACTGTATAGCGAGGTTAATACGTTGGCAGAAATAATTGCCAGCCTTCCTGTCTCCAGACTTTTCCGTTAGCCGTTTGGACAACTCTATGGGCCCATCGTCTCGACCCCAAAAGGCGTAATTTCGTAACCTGTAGCGAGGATTTGCGCAGCTCGAGGTTCTCAGCAGAAACCGCCGCACTTCCTGCTCTTGACGAGATCGTCTGGACCTGCCAAGTTTCCACGGCTCAACGGTCATGCCGTCGAATCTCTTGCCATCGCTTCGCGCAATCCCAGAGGGTTCTAGGATCGCGGGTACTCCAGCAGTGACAAAAGCCCTTCGGATGATGCTGTTCAGAGCAGCGTGACGAGGAATGCGGCCAGCAGCCCTATTCTGTTACTTAAGCGCTAACGTTAAATAATGGAATCGGTTACCTATAACTATATATAATTTGGACTGCCGCTGTCAAAGTCGAGCGTTTATAGAGTTGAGAATTGAATAATATTTTGTAATTATGACATAAGTAGCGAAATCCACTAATAACGTTTGCGCCTAAAGTAATGGAATAGGGCTGCTGCACTTCTAGTGTAAGAAAGCCCATGGAGTCCAAGATGTTCCACGGGCTCTCCACACCGACACTGGTGTGGGTGGACAGATCGGGCTCCGAGACGAAGGCACACCGCCATGGTCAGTGTATTTCGATCAAGGAGTGTATCAACTGATGCTGAGGGAAAAGCCTGCAACCAGAGACCCGACTCCCTAGTAGAAACGGCCATAGGCAAGCACGCTCGCTCATGTTACTGGAAGATAAAATATCTTTCAGTACCAATTTGCAGAGCAGCTCGTCCCACAGTCGTTGAAATTTTGTTAAATTTGGAACCGAAATATTGGGAAATGCTACTGACCAGGCATCTCTGGCATCTGACAAGTACGATGGCTCAACGAAACCCAAGGATATTTGTGATATTCCCGTAAAGATTGACAGTACTATGTAAAGACGACAAAAACGCTGGCAGTGCTACACTAAATAAATAGAAAAGGACCTTTAATTAAAAAATATTTATTATAAAAAAAATAAACACTTAACGCAGTAGAGCATCACCACAGTTGCATGCGTTTCTCAAAGAAGCAGTTCCCTCAGCAGGCACCTCGCCGTCCAGAGCTACAGAACTGGCGAAGGGAGCGGAGCCAGTAACCGTTGCGAGTCCGTCAATCACCAAAGCTCTTCCTTGGACCTGGATACCGTAAGGATTGCCACAAGCCGCGACAGGAGCAGGAAGGATAGGCACAGGAGCGGCACACGGCGGCGCATAGTATGCAGGCTCGTAGCATTGTCCAGAAGTGTACTGGAAGAGGAACACCTGGACGCACACCAACAGGAGAGTGAAGGAGTTCATGTTGTCTTAGAATATCCAAGCTGAGAATATTCTACACTATAACGCACAGTGTATTTATATGAAACCTTTTCGCAACTACCTACATAGATAAATACAAAATTTAGTAATGTAGAAATAGAAATCTTTTGTAATTATTAGATTAATTCTAAAATTTCAAACAATTATATTTAATTATTGCAACCGTAATATTTAGCAAATATTTTGTCACTATTTCTATATGCAACTATTTAAGGTGATGTTTTTATGCGGTAGTCATCATTACCTAGTTACCGGTGAAGAACACACAACAACATGCAGTACAAAGCTTTGTTCCTCCTCTGCGCGGCTGTTGTACAGTTTGCTTCAGCACAATGTGGTTGTGGACCAGAGATCGTTCCCCCACACTACCCTGTCCCGATTCCTGGCCCCGGCTACTACCCTGCCCCGGCCCCAGCACCATGGAGTCCGCTAGGAGGTGACATTGAAGCGGCTGGTACTCTGCCAGTGAGTGGTCCAGTGTATGTGGACGGCTACGTGCCAGTGGAAGGCTCCGTCAACTATGCCGGCGATGTCGGCGCTACCGGGACTGCCAGTGTGTACTGCAGCTGTGGAAACATCTGGGTTAAATGAGTTATTGTTGATTAATAAATTAAACTAAAACAATTCGTATTTTCTTTTTGATGCATATCTTATATTTTCATTTTATCTCTATTGCGTGATTGCATTAGCTAAATTAATATGTTATTCTATTGATAAAAACAAACTATTTGTATATTATATATATAACCGCCTCCGTGGTCTAGTGGTAACAAACGTTGCCGTGAACTCGAGAGGTCGTGGGTTCGATTCCCACCGGGGGCAAGTTGTACATTGTATAATTTGTCTCGGTCTGGGTGTTTATATGTAGGTATAATATGTATATATTTACAAAAAACAAAAAGCCTCGTTGCTTACCACAGAACCTAGATGGCGCTGTGTGACCTGTCTGGAAATATAAACAAAAAAAAATCTGGAAATGACTGTTACATACTAGTTTATTCTGTATACCGATTAGTCTAGCTTTTATGCTCATACCGTTTGGTTTCTTGGTGGATCGGTTGTTAGAACACTTTCCATAACAACCTACAAAGGTATGTTACATGACAATGTTACATTACAATCTATGACGAATGTATGTAAAGAGAGTGTATTTCTTATTGGTACATGCCACTTTTTTTTTGTAAATATATACATATTATACATATAAACACCCAGACAGAGACAAATTATACAATGTACAACTTGCCCCCGGTGGGAATCGAACCCATTACCTCCCGAGTTCACGGCAACGTTTGACCACGGATCAGTTACGATCGTATTCAACGTACACTTTCACATTGAATATTTTATTTATTTATTTACCTATATATATGTTCCTACATAAATACACCAGTGCGGACCAATCGGTACAAGCCCACCTTTCGCATACCAATGGCGAGCACTAACTACAGACAAAATACATTTTTAATTAGAGCTTGTAATACTCTTAATACATTCATTGATGAAACTGACAGACAGACAG
The DNA here is from genome assembly GCA_910589645.1 of Tinea semifulvella. Taxonomy (NCBI): domain Eukaryota; kingdom Metazoa; phylum Arthropoda; class Insecta; order Lepidoptera; family Tineidae; genus Tinea; species Tinea semifulvella. The sequence goes on along the minus strand of OU342623.1, from coordinate 2,382,227 downwards.
TGGGGTCGTCCAGGCCCGGATGGCTAATGGGCCTGGGTTGGGGATGGGGACATTCCCCCGTTTTCCCCGGCAGGATCTCAGCGGGCAACCACCCACCGGTAATTCATGCACTTTTGGTTCTGGGCGCCGTCACTGTATAACAGCGCCCGTGTGGCTCACGAACCCAGGGGGGTATAGGTTCGACTACTTCAACTCTCCTCCAAGAGCACTTCTCTAGGAAGCGGTCTCCCGTTGGGGGGCCGAGCGCAAGACGGAAGATGAAACTGATGTTGATATCTTTCATGACAAGGTGATAGTGGTGAGAAATGCGTTTAACTGAAGGTTCCTTAAACGAAAATAGTTTTTGTTATTGTACAGTTATTAGTTTATTGCATGAAGTCATAGTTTGTAGATGCTTTCATCGTTCATAATAATGTATTATTCTAACACTACTAGTGAAAACTTGTAAATGACTTTCTGTTTCTATTTTTGTATCTATACTTGTAAATTAAACGTCAATAGTTTTCCTTAATAAATAAATATAAATAAATAACAGTTTAACATCCAAATGATACATATTTTACATGACAAGTTATGGATCAACTATAATAGCTCCAAGTACTCTAACTTGCTTTCTGTATCTGATGTTGCGAAAACGTCCAAGCTATTATAAGGCGCGAATTATACAGAAAATAAATTAATTAATAAATTGTAAGGCGAAGGCGCAGAGCAGACGTGAAACAGATAGGGTACTAACGCGATTTAAATTATATCAAAGAGGCTAAGACACGTCACTATATCTGGACTTTCGAATCCCTGCAGCTTCGCCGAGATGTGGCTTCTCTTAGCGTGTTCTACCGGCTATACTATGGTGAGTGCTCTGAAGAGCTCTATAACAGCTCTATAGCTACACAGAAGGGAAATGTTGCCAGTCTTCTTGGGACTATCCCTGAAGGGTCGTCTCTAGAGGACATTTTTTACTTATAGTTTATATTTTTATTTTTATTAGGTTTAGTTTATATTTATTTTAATTTTTACTTTTAAGTAGTTAGTTTTAATTTATATTCTAATTATTTTATACTGTTTGTATATTAAAATCAAATAAATAAATAAATAAATATTTTCAGACAGGTCACACAGCGTCATCTAGTTTCCGTGGTAAGCTACGAGGCTTGTGTTACGGAAACTAGATGGTTGATAAACTACATATTATACTTTTTTTTTGTAAATATATACATATTATACATATAAACACTCAGACCGAGACAAATTATACAATGTACAACATGCCCCCGGTGGGAATCCAACCCACAACCTCCCGAGTTCACTGCAACGTTTGTTACCACTAGACCACGGAGGCGGTCGAAGTTTTTTTATTTAAAATTCCCTCCTTGCGTCGTGTTTCCTCATTGAGGGTCGTGACCTCCCGATGAATTGGTGTGCGTCTTGATGATAGCACGCCACCCGTTCCTGTCTTCGGCGGCATGCACAGCATCATGGACGCTAGTGTTGGTGGTGGAGCGGATTTGGTCGGACCAGCGTATCGGACTACGGCCTCTCGGTCTCTTTCCTTCCACCTTGCCAGTAACAAAAAGTTTCTCCAGGTTATCCCCTCCTTTTCTGGCAATGTGTCCGAAGTACTGGAGTATCCGACGAAGGCATATGGTGGATAGCCTAGTCGATATGGCTAGTTGGTTTAAAATCGATACGTTAGTACGATGCTCAGTCCACGAGATCCTTATTTCCTAGATCGTTATTTAAAATTATTATATTATAAATTAATTAAATAATATATTTTGTTTTTCCTTTATTTTATTAAATTTGTGTTTTTAGATGTATTTTTAATTATTCAGTAGTTATTTTTATTAATAGTAATTTATATGTTTTAAAAGTTTAGTTTTTAGTTTCACCTTAGATAATATATATCGCTATTATAGATGCACACATTTATAACCTTAAAACACTAGCCGTAAGGTTCACATTAGCTCAATCATTGCTTAGTGGATATGTTATTTTTTAAAACGTTATCTATAAAAGTTAAAAGATTGGAGAAATGGCTAAGATTTTTTTACTTTGAAATCATCGAAAAATGTAAGTTAAGTATTAAAAAAAAACGGGTTGTTTGTTTAATTGAATTTATTAATTAACATTAACCTATTTAACCCAGATGTTTCCACAGCTGCAGTACACACTGGCAGTGCCGGTAGCGCCGACATCGCCGGCATAGTTGACGGAGCCTTCCACTGGCACGTAGCCGTCCACATACACTGGACCACTCACTGGCAGAGTACCAGCTGCTTCAATGTCACCTCCTAGCGGACTCCATGGTGCTGGGGCCGGGGCAGGGTAGTAGCCGGGGCCAGGAATCGGGACAGGGTAGTGTGGGGGAACGATCTCTGGTCCACAACCACATTGTGCTGAAGCAAACTGTACAACAGCCGCGCAGAGGAGGAACAAAGCTTTGTACTGCATGTTGTTGTGTCTTCTTTACCGGTGACTAGGTAATGATGACTACCGCATACAAACAACACCTTAAATAGGGAATATTTGCAAAATACTTGTAGATATGATTTATTGTAATATTATTGTAACTATTACAAAACGCTTATAAAACTAATAACATTATTGTGTAACTAAATTTTCAAGTATTTATCTATTTAGGTAGTTGTGAAAAAAAAAAAATATAAATAGGTAACTCTCTATTGTTTTAAACATTCTACTATTGGATATTCTAAGAACTTCATCAACAACATGAACTTCTTCACTCTCCTGTTGGTGTGCGTCCAGGTGTTCCTCTTCCAGTACACATCTGGACAATGCTACGAGCCTGCATACCATGTGCCGTGTGCCTCTCCTGCATACGGAATCGAAGTCTCAGGAAATGCTTTGGTGATTGACGGTCTTGCGACAGTCACTGGCTCCGCTCCGTTCGCCAGCTCTGTAGCTCTGGACGGCGAGGTACCTGCTGAGGGAACTGCTTCTCTGAGAAACGCTTGTAACTGTGGTGATGCTCTACTTCGTTAAAGATTTTATAATAAATTTATTGTCATTAACATTATATTTTGTTTTGTTTTAATTTTTTTAGCTACATGACAAGTTTCGATGGTGATTGTCTATGGTTGAAAATGTCAATATGTGTTGACATTTCTATTCAGTAAGGTTTGGCAATTCATCATGAATCGTACAATACGGAGTCTGGTTGTCACCTTACTGAAATTTGATTAATGTCATATCTTCACATTCGCGTTATTTAAACGAATTGATTGACGTGAGAATCATCAAAATGGGACTACGCGTTTGGTCACAAATGAACATATACATATATCCTCGTCTATATCGTATATAGGTATAATAGTAGTTTATGAAACTAATCCATAATAAGGTGTATGAGTGTTTTAATACCTAGTTATGTGCAGTTTCATACACTAATTTATCTACTCTCATACATTGGGATTGAACCTACAAAATAAAAGATAAAAGTTAAAAGAGAAATTTAAGCAAGAATAAAAGAAAACACACGAAATGCTATACAACAACAAAACGTATTGAATGGCGCCAATTTTTTTTTTTAATAGACCTTGGTACAGAATACATAAGTCCTAAACAATGAAATGGCGCCAAAACTTAGCTTATGACCGCGCACGCGCTATGGCGGGCGCTGCCATAGACAAGTAAAAAATGGAATCAAAACTTTTTTGTAATGGAACCTTTGCCTAAAAAAAAATAAGTGTTATATAATTCCCGTTCCGATACTCGATAATAGTAACCTAAGCACGCTTAAAGGTGTTCCGATACGCGCTTAAACATGTCTGTAACACGGCAAGTTATTTTAAAAGACCAAAATAAGTTAATAATACTAAACTTTACACATATAAAGATGAATAAACAGAGAGATGTATATTTGTTATATTGTAACTCGTTAATACTGTTTCTATATTACTTCTTAAACAAATCTATAATTAATATTAAAGTAGGAAGTGAAAAAAAAAGTCTGTAACACGGCAAGTTATTTTAAATTACCAAAATAAGTTAGTAATATTAAACTTAACACATATAAAGATGAATAAACCGAGAGATGTATATTTGTTAGTATTCATAAAAGATATTCATCAAAGATGTGGAATCCGCAATTTATCTTCCATGCATTTAAAAAAAAACTAACATTTGATGAATGAAAATGTGATTTAAACCGTTCCGAATTGATATCACGCTCTGAGCATCCAAATCGCGATATTTGATTCGGAACGACGGTCAGTGTCCTATTCGTTCTAAGCGCTCTAAACGCGATTCGGAATGAGGGGAATATGTATCCATTTTTTAAATGAAATATAACATTCTTTTGTTAAAGAAAAAGTGTTATAATGTGATTCTATTTTTAAATTTCAGTGCTATGCTTATAAAGTATGTCAATATAAATTCGTTATAAAGTTTGTAATTTGCATTTTACGATATGAGAGTACATAAACACTTTTTTAACCATTTATTTTAAAACTTTATTGCACTTAAAAACCTAGTACATAGGCGAGCTATAACGCCATAAGGCATTCTTCACCAGCTAACCTTGGGGATCATGAAAGGTGATGGGCAGGATGAAAAAACATATGAAAATATTATTTCAGCATTTATAGCAATTTTATATACGTAGTTGTTGAGGAACAAGTAGATTCGTAAAGTCTCTATGACATAAGGTTGTCATAGAGACAGACTGGGGGAGGGTATTCTTATGTATAATATTTGTAGATAATTAATTTAATTGAACTAACTTTGGAAATTTTCAGAAATATAAATATTTTTAGTGTCCCGACCAGGAATCGAACCCGGTACCTCCGAGTCTAAATCCACAGACTTAACCGCTAGACCACGGAGGCAGTTACTTTTTTTTACTTTACTTTATTTACCACTTTTATTTCGGCCTTTATTTCTCCACAAAGTGGCGACCGTGACTTGATTTTCCACGATGTTTAGTGGTAAAATGGAAATCAATAAATAAAAGATGGAGATTTTTTTGCTGAACGGGCTGTAAGATCATCATATATAATTGTAGGTTTAAAATATATAGAAGTTGAGTATACATTCCTTTTATTTATTCACCATTTCATACATTTGGTACACTCGGTTTTGTCAGACAAATTAATTAATTTACTAATCATAATAATAATAATAAATAATAAATATTTCCAGACAGGACAACACAGCGCCATCTAGTTTCCGTGGTAAGCTGCGAGGCCTGTGTTACGGAAACTAGATGGTTGATAAAGAGAAGACAAATTTCTAAGCATTCCATGGATTCACCGTGCGGGTGCCGGGTCCATCGTGTGTGGGTAAGAGATGAGAAGAATGGTGTCTCGGGCTTGCGACCGACAATTGGCTGGTTTAAGAAAAGGAGGCCTCCTTTTTTTTCTATTGCGCGATAATACGCTCACCATCCACCATTCTACTTCTCTCCCTACCCAACCAAATACTGTATGATTCCGTTAATGCCGTCTTGGAAGCTCGTTCCATAAACATATTATACTTTTTTTTTTGTAAATATATACATATTATACATATAAACACCCAGACCGAGACAAATTATACAATGTACAACTTGCCCCCGGTGGGAATCGAATCCACGACCTCCCGAGTTCACGGCAACGTTTGTTACCACTAGACCACGGAGACGGTCAAATCATGATAGCGAATGAATAACAGCAAAGAACAGCCTTCGTCGTTACCAGATAAGTACTACCTACACTAATAGATGCTGCTGTAAAAGGCCGTTGTGATGGTAATAATAATATGGTATGGTATGGTATAATTATGTCAAAATAAAATAATATTTTCTACTCTAAACAAAAAAAAACAATAAAAGAAGGGAGTATTTAGGAACAAATTTATTTTCATTTTGATAGATGCAATTGTCATAAACAGCATAATTTACCGCAGAAGAGCATCACCACAGTTGCATGCGTTCCTCAGAGAAGCAGTTCCCTCAGCAGGCACCTCGCCGTCCAGAGCTACAGAACTGGCGAAGGGAGCGGAGCCAGTAACCGTGGCAAGTCCGTCAATCACCAAAGCTCTACCTTGGACCTGGATACCGTAAGGATTGCCACAAGCCGCGACAGGAGCAGGCAAGATAGGCACAGGAGCGGCACACGGCGGCGCATAGTATGCAGGCTCGTAGCATTGTCCAGAAGTGTACTGGAAGAGGAACACCTGGACGCACACCAACAGGAGAGTGAAGGAGTTCATGTTGTCTGAGAATATTCAAGCTAAGAATATCCTACACTATAACGCACAGTGTATTTATATGAGACCTTTTCGCAACTAACTATATAGATAAAATAAAAATAGTAAAGTTTGGTAATTTAATTATGTCAATAGAAAAGTTTGATAACAGTTTCGTAATTGTGTATTAGAGTCTGGCTAATGAAAGTGGATAACGAAAAAGCGCGGCGAATTTAAAAAATATTGGTACCATGGTATCCCTCAAAATTTCCTGTCAAACAATTGATCATCTATGTTCGGGTTATTACAATTGAAATTAAACAATATTTATTTGTATGGGATATGATAAATAAGTACATAGCTTTTAAATAGCTCACATACATTTCTGGCACACAAATTTATACTAACTAAATTAATTACCAATTTATACATAAAATTTATGTAATAATAAAATGTCATGAATTTAGTTGGCATAAGATAATACTCGTATGCGAGAATTTTGGTCAGTTGATTAATACAAATTATTACAATTTCTAAATTTGTATGAACGATACTCACTTAACGAATAAAAGCAACACCCTATCAATCAATAGCTTCTTGATTCTAGATTTAAACTGATTATTGGGTAATTGTTTGAGAACCTCTGGTTAACTTGTTATAAATACGAATGCACATAACGTAAGAGATATTATCGATAACTTGTTAACTATACGGCGAAAAAATTGAAACGAAAGTGAAATGCTTTCACTGAGAAAATTATTTGTTGCAAGTATAAAAATAAACGATCTTGTTTTTGGTCGAATTCGACTCTCTACGCCAGGTTCGTAATACCAGACATCCTGATCTGTTCGTTATTTCTAACTCACGCACAAATTATGCGTCTAACTGTCTGACGAAGAGGATACCAAAGAAATACAACAGGTTGTTTTCGCATGTTGATTTATTCAATCTGTCAAAAATACAATTTAAATCTAAATTATTGGACTCTATACAAGCACATACCTACTATCATTTTCATACACCAACATACTTCTACACACAACATTCCAACTTTGTACATTTTTATTTTCTGTTTAGAGTGAGCTACCTTTTGTTTAATAATGTTTTTACAAGTTTAGTTAACAAAACCTAATTTAGTAAATGGCTATGTGTTTAGATATAAGTTTAACTGTTTTAAATAAAAAAGTTAATAATCCTGTGAAATTGTATAAATAAATAAATAATTCTGATTTTCAACAAGAAAAAGTCTTGTTGTTTTTCTTGGAGTTTGGACATATTATTTATCTATTTAAACACTTTATTGCACCTAAAAACCTAGTACATAGGCGAGCTATGACGCCATAAGGAATTCTTCAACAGCTAACTTGAGAATCATGAAGGTGATGGGCTGGATGAAGAAAAATATGGAAAAAAAACATTACGCATTTATAGAACTTAAAAATACACAAACACAAACATACACTATAAATAAATAGATATCCAAAATTCCAAACAACTTTGTTACGGAATATTATTAAAACTACTTAAAGAGTAAAAAATAAATATAAACTAAGCCTAATAAGCTAGGCCAGCGTAGGCCAAATTCTCCAGATATATGTTCTGGAAGGCCCATCTCCAGCAGTGGAGGTCTAGGACGCTGTGTTCTAGGGGCTGTAATGAAGCCTTGTAAAAAATAAACTATAAGTAAAAAAGGTAATCTACGACCCTTCAGGGATAGTCCCAAGGAGGCTGGCAACATTGTTACGTCGACAGACATAAATTCTGTTTTTCAAGAAATAATATAAAACAATATATTTGGACTCCACTTTTAATAGTTTTATTCATATTTTACAACGCAAATGAGGAATTAATAATAAAACAATGTTGCTAATGATCCAAATAAATCAAAATAATTCGATTATCTACTTTCATTAGCCAGACACTACATAAATTCTGTTGCATACAAGTATTTAAAATTTATTGAAACTGCACCTATTTAAGGTGTTGTTTGTATGTGGTAGTCATCATTACCTAGTTACCGGTGAAGAACACACAACAACATGCAGTACAAAGCTTTGTTCCTCCTCTGCGCGGCTGTTGTACAGTTTGCTTCAGCACAATGTGGTTGTGGACCAGAGATCGTTCCCCCACACTACCCTGTCCCGATTCCTGGCCCCGGCTACTACTCTGCCCCGGCCCCAGCACCATGGAGTCCGCTAGGAGGTGACATTGAAGCGGCTGGTACTCTGCCAGTGAGTGGTCCAGTGTATGTGGACGGCTACGTGCCAGTGGAAGGCTCCGTCAACTATGCCGGCGATGTCGGCGCTACCGGGACTGCCAGTGTGTACTGCAGCTGTGGAAACATCTGGGTTAAATAAGTTACTGTTAATTAATAAATTAAACTAAACCAATTCGTATTTTCTTTTTGATATCTTATATTTTTATAAACATCACTTACACAAACCGAACCAATAAATATGCTGATTTTATTGTTTCGATTTAATATTATTAAGATATACTTATATATAAATAAACCCAAAAACAATAATAATATAATATAATAATATAACAATAATAATAATAATATATATAGGAGTAATAAACTAAAATTATATATATATATATATATATATATTTTATTTAAAAACTTTATTGCACATAAGTACAAAGGGCTAACATAATGTCGTTAGACATTCTCTGCCTGTTAACCTTAAGGACAATAAGAGAGTTTTTAGTGACAGGAGTAGGTGCACAAAATATAAAAAATAAAAATGATTGAATAATGTACATTATTTACAATCTTAATTCTAAGAAATAATATAGACCTACGTAATATACCTATATAAGTATAATAAACATACATATACCTACATACAAATACTATATAATAAATACATACTAATACAACTACACAAATTCGATACAATAAATATAAACAACTACACAATACTGACAAAAAGCAACTTTTAACATTTCATCAAATAAATAAAAGTAAATCAACGTGTTTAATTTTATGTGGAGGTCTTATTTTGGCTCCATAAAATACTTATAAACTTGACTCTTAAAAGTTAGTCTAGTTGTGGCATGTCGGATGGAGACCGGAAGATCGTTCCAAAGAGATGACGCTACGACGACAAAAGACTTTGATACAAAGTTTGTGTGATGAGAGGGGATTGCAAGGACCGAGTTATGCGATGACCGAAGAGTACGTTCATGGAAAGAGTTTAGGAACGCAAATTGTTCCTTTAGATATACAGGTGTATTAGGCTCATTTAATACCGTGTAAAGTAAACATACTATTCTGAGATTCCTTCGGGACCTGATAGGCAACCATTTGAGTTTACTACGGAATTCAGAAATATGGTCAAACTTGCGAAGGGAGAAAATGAACCTAATACATGTATTGAGAAGGCGATCCATTTTATTAAGCTGCTCTTCAGTCATATTTACACAACATGCATCGCCGTAATCAATAAGTGGAAGGAGAAGACTTTGGACAAGAGTTATCTTTGTTTTATGCGGCAGAAAATTTTTCAACTTATTTAGCGAATGTAGCGATGCGAAAACTTTTCGGTTTGTGTTAGAGAGATGAGTATCCCAACTAAGATGGGAGTCGATAAACACACCGAGATCCTTGACGTTATCACAGAACGGTGTAGGAGCCTGATCATATCGAACGGCTTCAATCTTTGTGAGATCAATTTTCGACATGAGTCTACTGCTTCCAATTACAATGGCCTGACATTTGCTCGGGTTTACCACCACACCGAATCGTTTGGACCAAGAGTTAATGTGCGACAAATCAACATTTAACCATGCTATGGCACTATTAACAGTTTCGATGCCAGTTTGTATATAGAGTTGCAAGTCATCGGCGTAAAGATGATAATGACAATGTAAAGAAGAAGTAATTGAATTGATAAATAAGGAGAATAACAGGGGAGACAAGATACCACCTTGTGGAACTCCTGTGGGCAAGTCACGCCACTCAGATACATCCTGGCCAACTCTAACTCTTTGCCTTCGTCCATGTAGATATTGTGAGAACCACTGTAACGTTTCCGATGATAGGTTAAGGCGAGATAACATAGCGATGAGCAAATCAGGATCAACTGTGTTAAAGGCATTCGTGAAATCAATCAGTACCAGTACTGTAATCTTGACTTCATCCATGCCGTTTCTGATATCTTCAGTTACCTTAAGCAAAGCTGAAGTTGTGCTATGACCGGGGCGTAAACCAGATTGATAAGGGTTAAGCAAATCGTATACACATAAAAATGATGAAAATTGTTTATAAGCTATATATTCTAATACTTTCGATAGAAAAGGTAAAATTGAGATAGGACGAAAGTGACATGGAAGAGTAGGCAATGATATTTTTGGGAGAGGTATAATAAATGCTTCACGCCACAAGGAGGGGAATTGACTAGTACTAAGAGAGAAATTTATTATATGGGTGATTATAGGTAGAAGGATGTTAAGAATGGGAACGATCATAGCACGACCGATTTCATCACGTCCTATTGCTTTTGAAGTAATAGATTGAATCGCCTTAAGAACCATATCATCAGAAATCTCCGCAAACGTAAATGTTTCAGTATCTGGAGCCGGCATCTCGAGAATTTCTTTTAGCGTTCTCACCTTCGTGGCGTTGTCGAGAACTGGGGCAGATGAAAAATGGTTAATTAGGTCGTCAAGTTTAATTATGCCTAAATTAAGCTGACTGTGTGAACGGCCAAAACCGATTGTTTTTAGAAATTTCCAGTTCTTAGATGGAGTATTTTTTTTAATATTCTCATGAAAAAAACGTCTCTTAGCAATTCTACAGATCTGATTACACCGATTCCTTGCAACTCTATATGCAGCACCGCTTTCATCACTGCGATATTTGCGATAGGCCTTGTCACGCCTCTTCATGGCTGCGCGGATGATATATAATTATAATATATGTATGCCAAGTTGTTGTTTTTATGATTAAATTTATATATTAATGTCTTTCTGTATTTCATTCTTGATATTGTTTACTGCATGTTGTGTACAAATGTTAGGTTGGCAAACTTACTACATATTTATATCACTGTATTTTGTTATATGTTTTGTCTGTTCACTGTTTTTTGTACCATATAAATAAATAAATATATTTTTATTTTATCTTTATTGTGTGATTGCCTTAGCTAAATTAATATAGAATCTATTGATAGAAACAAACTACTATTCATGATAAACAATATGTAGGAAGTGACAATTATTTTTTTCTTCTCCATTCATTCTTTCATCACAACTCCAAGACCACAGAGTCCTAGACCTCCACTGCTGGAGATTGGCCTTCCAGAAATTTCTAGAGAGTTTAGCCTACACTCACCACGCTGCCTGGCCAGACGGGTTGGCGAGGGTCTTATATATATCCTACTACTATACTAATACCAACTTGTGGAATCGTTAATCGTTATCATAAAAATTAACCTCATATCCTCGCCAAGCCCTCTGGCCAGTCTAATGTAAAAATTAACGACAATTTATAAACGATTACACAAGTTAGTTATGGGGTGTATCAGGCGAAGCTTTTTGTAGATGTCGCTAGCGGCACTGGTACCGTGTTTACACTTTTTGACGCATCATTTTTAAATGTTTTTGGAGTTTTTTTATTTTTATAACAGAAAAATGAATTTTAAATTAACGTTACCTACCTTAAAATACGAATTAAGAAAGCGAACACCGTCTTTAAAAAGAAAAAAAGGTTGAATTAATAGAACGGCAATTTTGAGATCACCATATCTTTGATTTCGCTTGGAAATATCGATTTGTACACTTAAAAGCTGCTCACTTTGACACAATATCCAGAAAATAATAATTTTCGTAATAAAAATACAAGTTTTCTATGCAACTGACAGTTATATAAGGTACCAACTATTATGCGCCATCTATAGTGATAAAAAGTTAGTGATACACCCCATTAGTGGAACCAGGACCGAATGGCTTACCGTGTTCTAAGCCTAAGTCACGAAAAGAAATAAATAAAAACTGAAAAAACGCTGGCCAGCGCGGCGAGTGTACGTAGGGAGTGTAGAATTTCTTCAGAAGGCCCATCTCTAACAGGGGGGGTCTAGGACGCTGTGTTCTAGGGGCTGTAATGAAATTGATATTTTTTTTAAATGTTGTAATGTGCGAGCGAGAGGAATAATATTCATTAAACGCTTTTAAAAGCTATCCCAGCTTCATGAAACTAGATTCTAAAACTTTGGATCATTTTCATTTATCATTACAGCCCCTAAAACACAGCGCCAGAGACTTCCACTGCTGGAGATGGGCCTTCCAAAACATATATCTGGAGAATTTGGCCTACACTCGCCAGACACGCTAACCAGACGGCTTGGCGAGGATCTGATGTAATTTTTTTACGACAATTTATTAACGATTTCACGAGTTGGTATTAGTGGAACCGGAACCGACGGCTTAATATGCTCTCTGAGGCACGAGAACGGTGGTGCTGTAAATCTATGACAAATGTACGTTAGAAAAGTGTAATTCTCATTGGTACATGACGGGTGGATTTGAACCGTTCTTGCATCTGAGCCACCACCGCTTCAATAGATTTCAAGTTAGACATCATTACACAAAGCCCACTGTGTAGAGGATGCATGGCAGAGGAGGAGACGGCCGCGCACGTACTCATGGAGTGCTCCAGTGTGGCTGCATCCAGACAGAGGTTCCTTCAGACTGCGAGGACTCTTCCGGAGGTCTGCAGGAACGTTACGGGTCTCCTGGCCTTCCTGGAGAAAACGGTCTCAATGAGACCAATTGCGGAAAATATTCAGCTTATCCTATCATAGACATTGTTTTATTCCAATTAAGACGAAGCTAGTATTAGTCAGATCTCTGCTGCTTCCCATTATAGATTATGCTGACGTCTGCTATCCCGATCTTACTGAAGAGCTTCTAAAGAAACTGGATATTAGAAAATTATGCATCCGATTTATTTTCGGCTTGCGTAAGTATGTCCATATCTCCCATTTTCGTACACAGTTAAATTGGATCAATATCCGCTTTCGCAGATCAGCTCATCTTCTTCACTTTTTATACAATATTATTTATAACCCTATAGCTCCCTCTTATCTTAAAACACATTTTAAATTTCTTTGTGATTCGCACGACCGCCCTTCGTTCTTCTCATAACAACCACCTTAAAATCCCAACCCACACTTCCAGCAGATATTCAGATTTATTTACTGTATCGGCTGCTCGTCAGTGGAACAAGCTTCCACTGACCATCAGACAAGCTCCTTCAATTCACATCTTTAAAAAACAACTTAATACTTTCTTTTTAAACAAGCAGAACAGTATATTTTAAATTTAAATATTTCTTCTTATTAATATTATATTATCTTCATATATATCTACTATATATTAATAAGTTTTTTTTTTTAATTTTTTTTTAATTTATTGTTTTCAAGATACACAAAAATACATCAACAATATTATATAGCCGTCCACAAAAACCTTTAAGGTTTATCTGGGTACGGCGAGTCACTCACAATCTGTATGAGAAATAATTCTGCTATTGACTCATGTAAAACTTTTTAAACTCATATTTATATTTGTTATTATCAATGTATGTTCTTTGGAGCTCGGCGGGCATATCATTAAGATATGCTGAAGTTACATAATTCAGCATTCTTGTACCATAAACATTATTTGCCCCTGGAAGTTTAAACTGTTTTACGTAATTGAGAATCCTTAAATTACCCGACCGCTTGTATTTCGTTAGTTTTTGTGAGATATTAATTTCAGTGAGAATGGTATATTTAATTTTTTCGTGTATACTAAGTACGTTGCAATGTTTAAATAGATCATTATAGTTATTTTTATATTTATTTTTAATGTGTGTTGGTACAATATCTTTAAGGATTCTCAACTGCAGATTGTATATGTCATCTAGGTAGGTCTTATATTTATTTATTTATTTAAAACTTTTATTGCACATAAATTACAAAGGCGTGACATAATGTCGCTTGACATTCTCTGCCTGTCAGACCTTCGGGACAACGAGAACATTTATGTGAGGTAGGTGCAATATATCAATTAAAATTAAATATATTAAAAATATACGTCTATAGAATATTATTTATTGCTTATAATAAAATCTATTAATAAAATTACATACGAATTCATACACACATACATATATAAACTACATAAATAAGTTATACTATTTATATACTACATAAACATAAATAAGGTACTACGTACTTAATGATAACCGATGATGTAGGATAATAATAAGCAACAATCAGTGAAAATTTTATGAAAATTATGAACCCAAAAAGTGTCTGTAAACTAATATTTTAAATATAGCTCTGTTTGGAGCATCTTTAACCTCCGTCGGTAGGTCATTCCAAAGCCTTGCAGCCACAACTGCAAACGACTTGGACATAAAAGCGGAGTGGTGAGAGGGGATAGCAAAAGTAGTATTAAAGGAAGAGCGAAGAATTCTGTCATGATGCGAACCAAGCAAAGTGAAGCTGTCTTTAAGGTATTTGGGGGTCACAGGCTCGTATAATATGGAGTATAGTAAGCAGAGCACTCTGCTATTTCTCCTACTGCGAATATTTAACCACTTCAGCTTTTCGCGAAATGGAGAAACGTGATCGTATTTGCGAAGACAAAAAATGAATCTGATGCATGCATTGTGTAGTCGTTCCATCTTGTTAAGTAATTCTTGTGAGAGATCGACACAACACATGTCACCATAATCAAGTAAGGGAAGCAGCAGTGTTTGTACAAGCGTAATTTTAGCTTTCAACGGCAGAAAATTCTTTAATTTATTGAGAGAGTGCAGTGAAGAAAAAATCCTACGACTGGTATTGGTGATTTGCGCTACCCAACTAAGCCGAGAATCAAGGTATACACCAAGATTCTTAACCTCGTCAGAGAAAGCAATTGGAACGTTGTCAAACCGTACAGAATCAATTTTGCTCATGTCAATTTTGGCAATTTGTCGGGGACTCCCGATGATAATAGATTGACATTTGCTCGGATTGACAACGACACCAAACCGTGTTGACCAAGACAAAATACTACCAAGATCTGAATTGAGCCAAGCTATAGCACTATTAAGTGTGTCGATGTCTGTCTGCACATAAAGTTGCAAGTCATCAGCGTAAAGGTGGTAGTGACAGTGAAGAGATGAAGTGATACCATTAATAAATAATGAAAAGAGTAATGGAGAAAGAATTCCACCCTGTGGAACGCCCGTATTTAAATCACACCAGCTCGACGACGAAGTTTCATTAATACGAACTTGTTGTTGACGGCCACAAAGGTATGCCGAAAACCACGCAAGAGCTTCCGACGAAATCCCAAGACGAGACAAAGTAGCGATAAGCAAATCAGGATCTACAGTGTTAAAGGCATTCGTGAAATCAATAAGGACGAGAACCGTCACATATATGTTCTGCCGTAACTGCTAAGTCCATAACTAACAACAGAGTCAGCCAGAGCCAAGTAAATCATTCTTAGAACTTTAAAGGGCAATTTATATTTTAGTAATGAAAGTTTGCTTTTAACTGATCGCAGTTTGGCACAGACATAATCTTTATGTGGACCCCAGCTGAATCTGCTGTCAATCATGAGACCAATATACATATGTTTATCGACTAGGTCCAGCTTAGGGCAATTACAATTTAGCACAGGTTTATGTTGACACTGGTGTGTGTGAGCCACAATACTGGGAACTATGTTGGTTGTGTTGTGAGATGAATGAATGTGGATGACTTTTGTCTTACTGGTATTTATAACTAGGCCCACATCGTGTGCCCACTCACACAGTGTGTTGTAGTTTGATTGCATGCCAGATTGAGCCAGGCTTATGTCTTTATTAGCTGTTATAAGGCAAGTGTCGTCAGCGAATTGATATACTGAGCCCTCCTTTATGATGTTACACATATCGTTTACATATAGCAGGTACTCTGTCGGTCCGATTATTGATCCCTGGGCCGTATCTTGATCTGTCCTGTTAAGTATTTAAGTAGTATATATGTAGTTTATTCAAATTTAGAATAAGGTTCAAATTGCACCCCACTTATTATACTGTCTCACTCTCCCAAAGGTTAGTTGGTAGAAAAAGCCGAAATGGCTTTAGTTCGCCTTTGTACATACATTTAAGTTAAAGTGCAATAAAGTATTTAAATAATAATAATAGACAACGATCTTGAAATCTATTATATACGGTCCAAAGAAAACGAATATATCAAAGAAGATTATATTTATTACAATTTAACGCAGAAGAGCATCACCACAGTTGCATGCGTTTCTTAAAGAAGCAGTTCCCTCAGCAGGCACCTCGCCGTCCAGAGCTACAGAACTGGCGAAAGGAGCGGAGCCAGTAACTGTCGCAAGACCGTCAATCACCAAAGCATTTCCTGAGACTTCGATACCGTATGCAGGAGAGGCACACGGCACATGGTATGCAGGCTCGTAGCATTGTCCAGATGTGTACTGGAAGAGGATCACCTGGACGCACACCAACAGGAGAGTGAAGAAGTTCATGTTGTTGATGAAGTTCTTAGAATATCCAATAGTAGAATGTTTAAACCATTAGTGAGTTACCTATTTATATGGTTTTTTTTCACAACTACCTAAATAGATAAATACTTAACAATTTAGTAACACAATAATGTTATTAGTTTGATAAGTGTTTTGTAATAATTACAATAATATTACAATAAATCATACCTACAAGTATTTTGCAAATATTCCCTATTTAAGGTGTTGTTTGAGTGCGGTAGTCATCATTACCTAGTTGCCGGTAAAGAACACACAACAACATGCAGTACAAAGCTTTGTTCCTCCTCTGCGCGGCTGTTGTACAGTTTGCTTCAGCACAATGTGGTTGTGGACCAGAGATCGTTCCCCCACACTACCCTGTCCCGATTCCCGGCCCCGGCTACTACCCTGCCCCGGCCCCAGCACAATGGAGTCCGCTAGGAGGTGACATTGAAGCGGCTGGTACTCTGCCAGTGAGTGGTCCAGTGTATGTGGACGGCTACGTGCCAGTGGAAGGCTCAGTCAACTATGCCGGCGATGTCGGCGCTACCGGCACTGCCAGTGTGTACTGCAGCTGTGGAAACATCTGGGTCAAATGAAATTAAAATTATTGTTAATTAAATTAAAAAAATGGGATAAAAAAAATTTGTTTTTGTCCTATCCCAGTAAATCTAGCAACACCCTCAATCAGAATTTAAACTCTTCGTGATCCCTTAAGTATAAGGTCATATAGAATAAGGACAGATCAGACTATTATTCAGAAGAACGACTAGGTTAGATCCTACAATTAGTATCTACGAGTATACATTTAGTCAAAAAAGTATCGGGAATGGATGATTTGTATATGGTTCCTTTTTTTTTTGTTTTTTTTTTTTTTTGTTCTCTTCTCCCGATGGATGATGAATGAGATGATAGGGAAGGCAAAGGGTCTAGCCCATACAGCCAAGTCTGACGTAATATATCTTTCTTTTTCATGAGTTAATGAGGTCATCATCAAATTCCAGATGCTGCAGAATTTGATGCTTTTCTTGGAGTCACTCGCGGCACCATAGCTCAAACACGTCGGGTAAAATATGGGAGTTGACAGCGCGGGAAAACCGCAAAAAAATAAACTGCAACTTGTGCCCCATAAAGTCCAATTTATCGTTTTCCATAATTATTGACATTGTAGCACATTATTAAACAAAAAACACCACTTTTGACCAATAATATCCACAGCAAATTAATTTACAAAACAAAAACTTGCACTTGACATGTCCACGCAAAATGGCGTGAAGAACTCTCCTTTTTTGTTGTTGTAGATTGGCACAACCTTAGAATAATGACAATACTAAAACTGTTTACCATTTTGGCGCGAAGTTTGAATGGACAAAAACGTGGCACAAAGTGTTTGTCTTAAATTTTGCTAAGCCAAGGGAAGTTCTTGTTCCGAGTCACTGAAAATGTTACAGAAGGCTTATGGTGAATCGACTTTATCAAAAACACGTGCTTATGAGTGGTACAAAGCGTTCAAAAGCTGTCGAGATGTGATGGAAGGTGCCTCGCCCTGATAGGCCAACCGCAACAAAGACTTCACAGCAACTTAACTAATCTTATTCTATTTATTAATTAATATACTATTGTTTTTTTTTCTTGACTATGGCTTATATTATTTATCATAATATTATTTATTTATTCCATTCTCATTTGTTAAACATATATGTAAACTGTGCAGTTAGTGCTCCTTCCGATTTAGTAAATGGTACTGTACGTACATCTCTGCCCGTGACTCACCCAACATAAGGCATCAGCGCTGCAGCCTCGGCTGTAGCATATGCTGAGCTGACCACCCATTTATCGCCACACCTGTTTGTATGTTTCGGTATATAAAATAGGCTTACATTTAGATTTATTCCTTGCATATTTTTTTGTAACCATTGTAATTGTTGCGATAAATGACGTATTTTCTTTCTTTCTATCTTTCTTTCTTTCAACTGAAGTTAAAGTCGCAGAAGTGAAGGAAATAGTAACTGAACGTACCATTTTAAATAATCACTTGGGTATGAAACATGTTGCCGCTCGGCTAGTCCCAAAAGACCTGAAGATAAAGATAAGATAAAAAGATAAAAAATCTTTATTTGCATAAATGTTAGTCTAATTAATTTACAGGTCTTATAGTAAACTAACTTAACGTAACAACATTTGCCAAGTAAATTGGCGAGCAAATATATCAAACATCAATATAAATTATTAAAACTTTTAAATAAAATATGTCCAAAAACTTACATCTAGGTATTAATACAATATTGTCAGCTTAAATTTTAGGTATTACAATTGTCAAAGTATTCTTTTAAATTATAAAACATATTTTCTTTTAACCAAATTATTAAGTAATTGATTTTTAAATACATTTTTTTCCAACAATTTTAATTTGTTAGGTAATTTATTATAAGTTTGTATACACATAATTAGGCAATTTTTATTACATTTTGTTTTTTTTAGGATTTATATCTACAATAAGATACTTCTAACGCTGAAATCTCCAATTCTATGTATTCTAACAAATAAGCAAACATCCAAAATATAAAGAGATGAACATGCTAGAACGAGTTAATTATAAATAAATAATAATAAATAATAAATATTTCCA
Organism: Tinea semifulvella; assembly: GCA_910589645.1. Taxonomy (NCBI): domain Eukaryota; kingdom Metazoa; phylum Arthropoda; class Insecta; order Lepidoptera; family Tineidae; genus Tinea; species Tinea semifulvella. Next base: position 2,362,891 of record OU342623.1, on the reverse strand, counting down.
GACAGGTCACACAGCGCCATCTAGTTTCCGTGGTAAGCTACGAGGCTTGTGTTACGGAAACTGGATAGTTGATAAACTACATATTATACTTTTTTTTTTGTAAATATATACATATTATACATATAAACACCCAGACCGAGACAAATTATACAATGTACAACTTGCCCCCGGTGGGAATCGAACCCACGAACTCCCGTGTTCACGGCAACGTTTGTTACCACTAGACCACGGAGGCGGTCAAAATATAAAATAATAAATTCCGACCCAACATAAATGAAACGCATTGTTACTGGTGACGAGACGTGGGTTTACGAGTTTACCGTGCAAACTGGTCAACAAGCTTCTGAGTGGCGCTGAAAGCTGAGCCGAAACCGAAAAAAACTCGCCAATGTCGATCAAAAGTTCAAGTCACGTGATGACTGTTTTCTCTGACTATCGCGGTGTGTACTCGGAATTCTTGCCGGTAATAAATTAGGTTCTAGATAAAAGGATATACATACTAAACTTTATTTTTATTTTTTGTATTATAATTGAATTTATTCGAAGTAGATACAAAAATACTAAATTAAAATCGATTAAAAAACTTATTATAAATAAAACTAAACTAAAAATACCTATGAAATTAAAACTATTCTACAAAATAAACTAACAGCTTACCACCAGAGAGGGTACCTAAAACTCGCCGCATTAAATCGTTGAATTCGTCGAAATATTCTGTTTTAGGTAGGTAGTTATGGCTATTGGGATCGCCACACTCTTGAAAAATTCGTTTACCCAGCCCTTTTATGAATTTGTGGGTATCAAGAGAATACTAAACTATACTACATACAATATACATACTACACACAATACATACACATACTACATATAATAAGTACTTATATACGTTGTAGGGAGCTGTTGTAGTAATGCAAGTAGAACGTTGTTTTTAAAAAAAAAATGTTTGGCGCTTGTCAAATTTTAACGGGAAGATTGTTCCACAGATAATCTTTATTCGAAGTAATATACAAACAATATAAAAAAAAATATAATGTTAATAAACTATATTACAACAAAATCTAAATTTAACCTAAAAAAACAATAATAATAATAATAGATAATAAAAATTAAGTATTCCACAGACTAGAGCTACAGCAAATGAATTTGAAATGAAGCCAGAGTGATAAGAAATATGTATTTATTGTTTATGTAGTTTTTATTTTATTTTTTATCTATAGGTTAGTTTATTTTTAATTTTATTATTTAGGTAGCTTTTAATTTATATTTAATGTACTTGTAATGTAATTAACTTCAAATACATATTTTTTATTATGTAGATATGTATAAAAATTCATAATGAGTGGCTCAATATCCGAAATCACATTTCTGCACATAGTCTTTCGTTTCTTTGCGGCATCCTTTACAATCCTAAAGCACCGCCTTACCTAAAACACCGTTTCAAATTCCTTTGCGACTCTCTCAGCTTTTCACTTCGTTCTTCCCATAATAACCTACTTAAAATCCCTCCCCACTCTTCCAGCAATATACTGATTCCTTAACAGTATCAGCAGCTCGCCAGTGGAACAAGCTTCCTTTAATTGTCAGACAGGCACAAGTACAAGTACTTGCTTCAGAAACAGAATAAAACGCCATAACGCACTCCGTGCCTAAATACATATATATATATATATATATATATATATAAATATAAAATATAGGTTTAATTACACATATATATATATATATATATATATATATATATATATATATGTATTTTATATTTATGAATAATTTAGGTATTTCTTAGTTTATGTAGGATATGATTATGTATGTATTAGTAATAAATTATTACTTAAATATCAAATGTCCTCGATCTGATCTCCATCACAAAGGTTAGTTGGTAGAAATTATTATTTATTATTATTAAATATTTCAGTAACACTAAGATGCTGGAGCGGAGAAGTGCACAGTGTGACAACTTACTGATAAAAAAAACGGATGACCTGAAAAAAGTCGCTGGCAGGGATTGGATGAGGGTGACGGAAAATCGTGTGAAATGGCTCCCCTATATCCAGAAGTGGAGAGACACAGGCTGATGATGATGTTTGAGGAGAGAAGTAGTAACTATTAATAAAAGTAAATAATAAAATATTGATTAAAAATTATTCGTCTTTATTTTAGCAACAATAACTTATTTGACCCAGATGTTTCCACAGCTGCAGTACACACTGGCAGTGCCGGTAGCGCCGACATCGCCGGCATAGTTGACGGAGCCTTCCACTGGCACGTAGCCGTCCACATACACTGGACCACTCACTGGCAGAGTACCAGCCGCTTCAATGTCACCTCCTAGCGGACTCCATGGTGCTGGGGCCGGGGCAGGGTAGTAGCCGGGGCCAGGAATCGGGACAGGGTAGTGTGGGGGAACGATCTCTGGTCCACAACCACATTGTGCTGAAGCAAACTGTACAACAGCCGCGCAGAGGAGGAACAAAGCTTTGTACTGCATGTTGTTGTGTGTGTTTTTCACCGGTAACTAGGTTATAAAGACTAACGCATAGAAACAATACTTTATATAGATGCAATGTCTAAATATTTGCAAGTATTAGGAAAATAAATATTACGTTTTAGGACAATTACAAAATATTTATCTATCTCTTCTATTGACTTAATTATACGTAGTATTACTAAGGTTGGAAATTGCTTTTTTTTATCTACTTTGTTACGAAAAATTGCTTATAAATACATTGTAAATTGTAGTGTGGGACATTCTGAACTTGGATATCCTAAGACAGACAACATGAACTTCTTCTTTCTCCTGTTGGTGTGCGTCCAGGTGTTCCTCTTCCAGTACACATCTGGACAATGCTACGAGCCTGCATACCATGTGCCGTGTGCCTCTCCTGCTTACGGTATCGAAGTCTCAGGAAATGCTCTGGTGATTGACGGTCTTGCGACAGTGACTGGCTCCGCTCCCTTCGCCAGTTCTGTAGATCTGGATGGTGAGGTGCCTGCTGAGGGAACTGCTTCTCTGAGAAACGCATGCAATTGTGGTGATGTGCTTCTTCGTTAAAACACTTTTTTTTACAAAATAAAGTTTTTTTTTAATATTATATTCTTGTGTTATTTCGTTTTTACCTGACTGCGCAACGCAAAGAATGATGTGTTTATCAGACTATGCACGAGTTTATTTGTTCCTTTGTGGAACACTGGAGCCCAAATGCGTTGGCTGATTTTAATGATTCTCATGTCAATTGATTCTATCGGGCTGACAACGGACACTCCAAGCATCTCCAGAACATCGCACCGTCTCTCTCACGGCCCCCAAACTCAAACTCCCAAGAAGTGATGGAGGAGAGCTTAACTGGTCGAACCTGAACACCCTAGGTTACCTACTCTAGTAATGGCGCCCTGCACCAAGTGTGTATTGAGCTGCCGGCGAGTGGTTGCCCGCTGAGATCCTGTCGGGGAAAACGGGGGTATATCTCCAACCCATTCATCATCCGGACCTGGACGACATTGTTGTTGTTGGTTGTAGGGAATACCGTGGCGCGGAAATGAGAGAACAGGCATAGCATAGTGGTTGTATAGTTTAAAAATTTAATTAATATTCCATTAACTGCCAATACTTACATATTTACAATACAAATTTCGCTTTAAAGAATATATTATATATATATATATAAAATACCATACCTATTCGACATATTAAAAATATTATAGACAATAATATTATCCCTTTCAGCACGGATAATACCAAGTATGCGCTATTACAAAGAAAATTATAAATGAAATGAAATATTTATTTGCAGGAAACATGGTAACAAACAATATTAGGTCTTATTAATATTAAATGGGTCACATATTTCGCCATAAGCATGCAAAAATTTACAACAACTGTTATAGAAGTAAAGTTACTAAAAAACTAAGCATTGCTTCTTCAGTAACTTTACTTCACAAAAACCTTTGTGTTGCTTAAAATACACATAGTATTCCTCCCAAGTATAGAAACATTCCTGAACTAGCCACGCATGCAGTACTGTACAGAATCTTTTATAAGGCATCTCTGTCCATACCTTTGGCAAACAATTATATATTTTAGCGCTCATATTGGAGGCGTTTCGTCTAAAGATTTCTAATTTAGGTATAGGCATTACTAAGGATGTGTGTGTGATGGAACGTTTGCCATTATTATTACTTTGTTGATACAGCTCAATATTTGACTTAACAAATTTGCATACCTCAAAGATGTATACACATGGTAAGGTGAGTATCATATATTTTTTAAATAAAGGACGACAAGAGTCAGTCCACTTTAGACCTCCAATAGCACGAATACACTTTTTCTGTGCTATGAACAAGCTCATTATATCTACTGAATTACCCCAGATTATAATGCCGTAACGTAGCAGTGAGCAGACATAGCTGTGATAGACCATGATGGCTGTGTAAAGATTTACATTTGTTGAATACACGAAGTAAAAATAAGCTATATGTACCAGGCTATAGACTACAAAAAACTAGGCGCTCATTCATGGGACAATGTGTGCCAATCTATAATAAAATTCTTGAAGAAATAATAACACATATCTTTAAGTCTTACATAAAAAAAATCTTAATGCAAAAATCATATTATACAGTTGATGAATATCATCAGGACAAAAAGGCTTGGTCATTTTAGTTGTATTACTATAATTTTATGTACAAGTATATATTTTATATTATATTTACCATTTTGTGCCGTTTGCTGTGGAGACGATGGGCCCTTGGTCTGAGGACGCTAAATCGTTAATACGCGACATAAGCGTTGCCGTCCGAGCGTCAACAGGTGATCCTTTGAGTAGGGAATATCTTATTCAGAGGATCAGTGTTGCCATCGCATGAGGTAACGTCGCCGGAGTCCTCGGAACATTGGGTTCATCTTCTCCTGGATTCGATGACATGTAGATTATAATGAAGATATTTGTAAGTATTAAGTTTTTATATTAATTAGGTTTATCTTTTAGTTTCTTCAATTTAAGGTTTTGTTTAGTTTATTTTTAATTTTATTATTTAGGTAGCTTTTATATCGACATTTATATTTTATATTAATTTTTTAGCTTATAAGTTTAGTATGTAGTATGACAACGCCTGTATACAGCTGCAAAATAATTATTATTTTCATTTATGTAGTATCATCACGACCGTTTCCCTTTCGGGGTGGTCAGAAACCACGCTTATAAGCGGATTCACATTTAGCCAACTTTACTATAGGCCAAATCATGACAAGTGGCAAGCTCGTCGATGTCTCCAGCGTACCAAACTCGAGTTATATCACAAATAAATTAAATATTAATTAAATGTATTTATTTACATTAATAAATATTTTTGTGTCCCGACCAGGAATCGAACCCGGTACCTCCGAGTCTAAATCCCTGGACTTAACCGCTAGACCACGGATTTCATTTATGACATTATATATATATTCAGATTGCATATAAAGTTGTTTGGTGGATTACACTAACAGTGAAAATTTGTAAGGCTTTGAGATTAGATATTTTTTGTATACATAATATTGCAAAGGCTGTAAATTTTTCCACGAATAAATAAATTAATTAATGTGTCTGTTTTGTCTTAATTTCTATTGTTAAAATAAATAATTGTTAATGTATTGATGTATTTGACGTCTAAAAGTGCCTAAAGTAGGCCTACTTAGAGTTCTTCGCGCCATTTTGCGTGGACATGTCAAGTTATTTTTTTACGGTTTTCCCGCGCTGTCAACTCCCATATTTTACCCGACGTGTTTGAGCAGTGGATGGTTCCGCGAGTGACTCCAAGAAAAGCATCAAATTCTGCAGCATCTGGAATTTGATGATGACCTCATTAATTCATGAAAAAGAAAGATATATTACGTCGGACTTGGCTGTATGGGCTAGACCCTTCGCCTTCCCTATCATCTCATTCATCATCCATCGGGAGAAGAGAACCAAAAAAAATGAAAAAAATGTAGGCCTACTTACTGAATAAATTAATTTGAATTTGAATTACTAGCGGTCGCCAAATTCTGTTTTGCCGCTCCGAAACACACTCATCTCTTTATTAAATTGTTAGTCTAGTCGTTAGTCTGTCCTTTTTTTTTTTTAAAGTGATTTTAGTTACATCATATTACCCAACGCACATTAGAGAACAACAACGCACGAATTTGCAGAGGGGGGCTTTGTGGAATGCGCTAGTGCAAGAATTTTTACGAGATGTTTTAGACCTTAAGTATTTGAAAGTTATTAGTTAATATCCAAAATATTTTTTGTCGTGCTGAAAGGGTTATTGTAATTTATATTGTATACGGGTACATGTAGGTTGCGGAGGTGTAATTGGTACGGAGAGGATGCTACGGAACTCCATTGTATTAATAACGCATAAAACTTTTTATATTTTCTATACGAATTATTACACATTATTGAATTATGCGGAGCGATGGCAAGAGACCCAACGAAATGATTGTTGGACTGTGGAAACTTGGCAGGCCTTCTCTGGTGTGTGATGCGCCGTGTTAGTTGAAACTGATTGAATCGGCACCACAGATTGACGCTTTCGCAGACGATCTTTGCAAGATCAGCAAAGCAAGTTGGTACTTCTGTGAGAATCGATAAAATAACATATATTTTTTAATAAGTCTAAATTTAACTTTGTATAATACATTTCTTTGGCAACAAATTATAGATTTAATTAGGGATGACAACATTGAAATGTATTTAATTGGTTCCTAATATAGTTTGTGGCTTTTTCTTTAATTTTTATGAATGTTTGTAAATAATATTAAGTGTTTCTGACTCCTCCTTGCATGGTGTATTGGAGTATATACTGTAATACCATGTGTTTAAAAATAAATAAATAAATAAATCCTAAATCTAGGCCACCTCATCAGACGCTGGAAGAATTAGAATCTCAAGTTGCGGAAATACACCAACCTCGGTACAGGTTACTAATTTGCGCCGTTTGGAGTTGAGACGATGGGCCCGTGGGGACGGAAAGGGGAAATGTTGTCATCTTGCGACTATCTCGACATTTTTAAATGTATAGTTAACATATTTAATTTTATATTATGGTGTTTGACAATATTTGATTTCCACGAAACGGTAAGTTCAATTAGAATAACTTTTTTCAGGTTTAGAAAAAACACTAAGACGTCCGGCGCTGGAGCGGCTTCTCCGATACGGAAAGCAGAGTGAGACGACTCCCAGCCCAATAGACGGATGACCTGTAAAACGTCGCTGGCAGGGGTTGGATGAGGGTGAAGGAAACATGGGAGAAATAGCTCCCCTTGGGGGAGGCCTATATCCAGCAGTGCATAAACAAATGCTGATGATAATGTTTGACGAAACAAGTAGGTTATAAATAACCATTAATAAAAGTAAATAATAAAATAGTGAGTGAACATTATTTTCATTTATTTAAATAACATTAACAATAACTTATTTGACCCAGATGTTTCCACAGCTGCAGTACACACTGGCAGTGCCGGTAGCGCCGACATCGCCGGCATAGTTGACTGAGCCTTCCACTGGCACGTAGCCGTCCACATACACTGGACCACTCACTGGCAGAGTACCAGCCGCTTCAATGTCACCTCCTAGCGGACTCCATGGTGCTGGGGCCGGGGCAGGGTAGTAGCCGGGGCCAGGAATCGGGACAGGGTAGTGTGGGGGAACGATCTCTGGTCCACAACCACATTGTGCTGAAGCAAACTGTACAACAGCCGCGCAGAGGAGGAACAAAGCTTTGTACTGCATGTTGTTGTGTGTTCTTCACCGGTAACTAGGTAATGATGACTACCGCATACAACACCTTAAATAAGGTCAATATGTTGACATATTAATTAGTAAATGTTTTAAATTACAAAACCTTTACGAATTGATACAATTTTATTACTTCACTTGGAAATTGCTTTCTTTTATCTTTTTATTACGAAAAACTGCTTATAAATACACTGTCCATAATAGAGTAGGACATTCTCAGGTTGGATATCCTAAGACAGACAACATGAACTTCTTCACTCTCCTGTTGTTGTGCGTCCAGGTGTTCCTCTTCCAGTACACATCTGGACAATGCTACGAGCCTGCATACCATGTGCCGTGTGCCTCTCCTGCTTACGGTATCGAAGTGTCAGGAAAGGCTCTGGTGATTGACGGTCTTGCGACAGTTACTGGCTCTGCTCCGTTCGCCAGCTCTGTAGCCCTGGACGGCGAGGTGCCGGCTGAGGGTACTGCTTCTCTGAGAAATGCATGCAACTGCGGTGATATCCTTTTACGTTGAAACACTTATTATACAAAATAAATTTTATTGATTAAAAAAATATATTTTTATTATTTGTGAACAAACCTTTTTTTAATTATTTTCTGAATTCAAACTAATAAATTATTAAAAGACTAAGGTTGCTCCAGACTGTGAGGACTCTTACGGAGGTCTGCAGAAACGTAACGGGTGTCCTGGCCTTGGAGGAAATCATCATCATCAGCCTGTGTCTCTCCACTGCTGGATATAGGCCTCCCCCAAGGCTCGCCACTTCACACGATCTCCTGCCACTCTCATCCAACCCCCGCCAGCGACCTTCCTTAGGTCATCCGTCCATCTAGCGGGGGGTCGACCCACTCTGCGTCTTCGCGTACGTGGTCTCCACTCTTGAACCTGTCTACTCCATCGTTCATCGGTTCTACGACACACATGTCCAGCCCGTTGCAACTTCAGCTTACAATTTTTTAAGACTATGTCGGTAACTTTAGTTCTCTAAAGGATGCCCACGTTTCGGACTTTCTACGTATGGAATAAATATTGTTGGCTGCAATCGACATTCTTTGCCTTGCATTTATTTAAGACGCTACCTGTCAATGGGACTTTTTCGCGCCATTTTTCACGAAAATGTCAAGTGCAAGTTTTTGTTTTGTAAAATACTTTTCTGTGGGTATTGTTAAACAAAACAAGTGTTGTTTTGTTTAATAAATAATAATGAAAAACGATAAATTGGACTTTAAATATGGGGCTCAAGTTGCAGTTTATTTTTGCTATTTTCCCACGCTGTCCCATATTTTATCCGACGTGTTTGGGCTATAATGCCGCGAGCGACTCCAAGAAAAGCATCAAATTCTGCAGCATCTGGAATTTGACGATGACCTCATTAACTCATAAACAAGATAGATATATTACGTCAGACTTGGCTGTATGGGCTAGACCCTTCCCTATCACATCATTCATCATCCATCGGGAGAAGAGAACACAACAACAATAACAAAAAACAACAGCGAGCAGTGTATTATTTATTTTATAATACTTAACTTCTTCTTCTGATTCTTTTTGTAACCTGCCAACGTCTTCCGCAGAACCGATGTCCGTTAGAGTAGGCGGGTTCTGTGGAGGCCATGTAGAGTCGGACGATCCCCCGGCAGATGGACGGTAGAACTGAAAAGGGGCTGGATGAGGGTGGTGTAAAATGGCGAGCCTTGGCGGGGAAGTCTATATCCAGCAGTGTACAGACATAGGCTGATGATAATGAAAAAGTACCTAGGTTGTTTATTATCCATTATTTTTAATGCAAAAATAGACTCTAGTAAATTTTAGCAAAACTAGTATATTTGTAATATTGGATTTAATTAAATGTAAATTAAAAAAAACTTAAAAATAAAATTACATACAAACTAAACTACACACATCAAAAAAGTCTAGGGATCAAGCATGTTTATGCGGATTTCTTGTGATTGAGATGTGGCTTTGTAATAAATTTATGATTTTATAAATTTATATGGATCCTTTTTGGTGCATTTCATAATTTAAAACAGGAACTGTCAATCAAATTCGAGTAAAAGATGAAAATCAGCTGTCAATATTTTCCCTATAAAAACATAAGACGCATTGAAGACATTATTAGTGCTACTGTTTCCCTACTACTGATTAAAACCAACGTTATTATGGAGCGGCGACGTCATTTAAGCAGGGAAGAAATGATCAGAGCCGTGGGAATGATAGAAGCTGGTTCCCGGCAACGTACTGTGGCTTTAGCTCTGAATACAAGTCAGAGTGTTATCAGTCGACTTTGGACACGTTACCGAACCACTGGTACCGTGGCTGAGCGCCATGGAGGACGGTATCGCTGCACCACACGGAGACAAGACCGATACATTCAAATCACAGCTCGAAGAACTCCAACAATAACCGCCATGATGTTAGCCGTGACCCTTCATCGCTCTTCAGGGAACTTAATTAGCGACCAAACAGTCAGAAACCGCTTGCATGAAGTGAACCTTCATTCCCGAAGACCGCTACGGGTACCACCTATAGCAATGCACAATCGTAGGACTCGATATCAATGGGCTCTTGAACACAGAAATTGGACAGAAGAACAATGGCGTTTCGTGTGCTTTTCTGATGAGTCTTGTTTTGGTATGAGGCCGGATACAAGACGTATACGACACTGGAGAACCCCTGGACGCCAACAGCGATTAAAATCCTGCCAGGAAGTCCATCCTTATAGTGGTGGAACCATCATGGTATGGGCGGGTATTTCGATCGGCGGAAGAACTGAGTTGATTTGGATCAGAGGCAACCTCAACGCTCAAATTTATGCTGAGACGGTTGTATCAGACGTCATCGTTCCTCTACAAGTGCATATCGGTCCCTTATTTCAGTTAATGCATGATAATGCACGACCGCACACCGCAAGAGTTGTAAGACAGACTCTCGCCGCAGCTAACATCAATGTCCTGCCCTGGCCTGCTCAGTCGCCAGACTTGAACCCGATTGAGCATGCATGGGATATTCTTCAGAGAAGAGCTCTGCCGAATATGGAGGGTATCCAGTCGCAAGAAGACCTTTTTTTGTTGTTGCAACGAACATGGGCGGCCATTCCACAGCGTGATTTGGATGAACTCATTTTGAGTATGCCAAACCGATGTTCTTGTGTTGTTAGTATTCGCGGTAGAAACACGGATTATTAATTGTTTAAGTAACCCAATAAAATTAAAAAAAAAACTGTTATTTCAGTCTTTTTTTCGAACTTTAATGTTAGTGGTTCAAATGTCAAAAATCCCTTTATTAGGAAAATGGCAATTTTTTTTACTAATGCAAAGGTGACTTGGTTTATCGTTACTGTAGGTAGACAAACGAAAACATTTTATTTGATCAATCCTTAAAGAAAATTTTAATGAATATCAATCAGGAGAAAAGTTATTGCAAAAATATATGTTGATCCCTAGACACTTTTGATGTGTGTATAAATAAAAAATGTCCTCTAGAGACGTCCCATCCGAGATAGTCCCAATGAGACTGGTAATATTTCCCTATACTGTTTCCAGACCTTGTCGTCCCCATGGGCTCGTCATCTCGACCCCAAACAGCGCAAATTCGCAAGCTGTAACAACGTTGGCGTATTTGCGCAACTTCAGGTTTTCAGCAGAAACCGCCGCACTTCCCGCGCCTGATAAGGTCTCTAGCCCTATTCTGTTATTTAAGCGCAAACGTTATATAATGGAATCCGTTAATTATATATATATATATATATATATATCATGCTATTAAAGTTGATATTTGCACGGCCGCTGTCAAAGTCGAGCGCTTATAGAGTTGAGGATTGCATAATATTTTGTAATTATGACGCAATCTCTGACGCAAATAACGAAATCTACTAAGTTTGCGACTAAGTAACAGAACTGGATGGTGCTGATGTGTTTACACACGGCGTATTACATACCAGAGTACCTGCTAAGTTTCCACAGCTCAACAGTCATTCAGCTCAATCACAGAGGGTTCTAAGATTGCGGGTATTATCGTGTATTTATGTCAATTATGGTTAAAAAAAAATAATAAGAACAAGACTTAATATTAAAAAATATAAACTTTATTTTGTATAAAAAGTGTTTTAACGTAGAAGCACATCACCACAGTTGCATGCGTTTCTCAGAGAAGCAGTTCCCTCAGCAGGCACCTCGCCATCCAGAGCTACAGAGCTGGCGAATGGAGCGGAGCCAGTAACTGTCGCAAGACCGTCAATCACCAGAGCATTTCCTGAGACTTCGATACCGTATGCAGGAGAGGCACACGGCACATGGTATGCAGGCTCGTAGCATTGTCCAGATGTGTACTGGAAGAGGAACACCTGAACGCACACCAACAGGAGAGTTAAGAAGTTCATGTTGTCTGTCTTAGGATATCAAAGTTCAGAATGTCCCACACTACAATTTACAATGTATTTATAAGCAACTTTTCGTAACAAAGTAGATAAAAAAAGCAATTTCCAACTTTAGTAATACTACGTATAATTAAGTCAATAGAAGAGATAGATAAATATTTTGTAATTGTCCTAAAACGTCATTTTTATTTTCCTAATATTGCAAATATTTACATATCAAGCACCTATATATTGTATTGTTTGTGTGCAGTAGTCATCATTACCTAGTTACCGGTGAAGAACACACAACAACATGCAGTACAAAGCTTTGTTCCTCCTCTGCGCGGCTGTTGTACAGTTAGCTTCAGCACAATGTGGTTGTGGACCAGAGATCGTTCCCCCACACTACCCTGTCCCGATTCCCGGCCCCGGCTACTACCCTGCCCCGGCCCCAGCACCATGGAGTCCGCTAGGAGGTGACATTGAAGCGGCTGGTACTCTGCCAGTGAGTGGTCCAGTGTATGTGGACGGCTACGTGCCAGTGGAAGGCTCCGTTAACTATGCCGGCGATGTCGGCGCTTCGGGCACTGCCAGTGTGTACTGCAGCTGTGGAAACATCTGGGTCAAATAAGCAATAAATAGTAATTTAATAAAAATCTTATATAATTAAATTCTTATTTTATTTATTAATGTATCAAATGCAATCGAAACTTCGTCATATACATTAGGGTTAGGAGATTTTGATACAATGGTGAGCCTTGAGAGAGGCATACATACCGCAGTGGAAAGACCATGATAATAATGACTGTACCAATAAACCCGTAACGCCGACCTGACACTTAATTTTTGTTAAGTCAGGTTATTTAATTATTTAAAAGAAATATTGCAATATGTACATGGGGCGTTTAGACAATCAGGATTAGAGACTACCCGTCGGTGGTTTTATGCATTCTTGGTGCTAGATGGCAGTCACCGTTACTATAGTTGTCTTGACTATATAGTTGCAATGCAAAATAGTTAATCGTTGATAATTACACCCGATGTTGAAAATAATATGTTTATATAATTTTATTATATTTCTTATAAAAAATATTTTTTATTATTTATTGTTGGATTTGTGTATACTGAATTAAATGTCATATTAACCATAGAACTAGCAAGTTTTTTTCTCCTACTATTATTTTATATATTTATTTATTTACACGCGGCTCTCAACGATATCATCCGAAGGGCTCTTGTCATTGTTGGGTACACACCCGCAATATTAGAACCCTATGAGATTGTGCGGAACGATGGCAAGAGACCCGAAGGAATGACTGTTGGGCCCTCGAAACTTTGCAGATCTTTTTTTTTTTTTTTTATATATTTTTTTTTATACTAGCACGACATGTGACCCTGCGCCCACCTGATGGTAAGTGGCGCGCAGGGTCCATGAATGTTAGCAACTGGAATCAGACTCTTATATCCGACATCACTCCCTAACACTATGCCGGCTTGACTGCCTTGATGCCTTCTCTGGTGTATGATGCGACGTGTGTAGACATTGGCTCCATTTCACATCCAGGTGACCTCGTCAGTTGTCACTCAGTGCGGTGTTTTCTGCTAAGAACCTCAAGTTACGCAAATACGCCAACCTTGGTATCAGTTATGAATTTGAGCCGTTTGGGGTCGAGACGATGGGCCCATGGAGACCTTCAGCCAGGCGCCTGGCCAAGGAGTTGTCAAAGCAGCTGACGGAAAGGTCTGGAGACAGGAAGGCTGGCAATTATTTCTTCCAACGTATTAGCCTCCCTATGTTGCCAGTCTCATTGGGACTAACTCGGATGGGACGTCTCTAGAGGATATTTTTTATTTATAGTTTAGTTTATTTTTAATTTTATTATTTAGATAACTTTTAATTAATATTTAGAGTACGGAGACGTGTGTAGTGTCGATATCTCAGAGGTGTTGCTCAATAAGATGGACAGGTTACTCAACTCCTGTATCAGGTTCATTTTCGGCCTTCGCAAATACGACCACTGAGTATCGAACTAAGTTAAAGTGGCTACCAATTCACTGTCGCAGAAATCTCCGAATTCTTTGCTTACTATTTCCCATACTTAACGAGCCTGTGACACCGAAATACCTCAAGAGCAAATTCGTCTATCTCTCTTCATTCCATGATAAGTCTCTCCGCTCACAACTCTGTTCTCTCCATTCCTTCTCACCATACTGGATTTATAGCCAACTCATTTACTGTTGTCGCTGATAACCTGTGGAATGAACTGCCAGTAGAAATCCACAAGAAATCCAAAAATGGTGTCATCGCATTATTTGAATGGTTCATAAGTTATGTGATTGTATCATATGTATTATTAGTATTTAATATATCATTTATTATTGTTATTTAGAGTATGCCAGTATCGCCTGGAATCCAGGATACTGTGCATCATCTCAAAGAGTGGAGGGTATTCAAAGGGCCTTTACCAGACATCTTGCATTCTTTTCACAAGGCATATCACATAGGTTCTTATGCTCTAGTTCTTATACTCAGCGTCTATCTTACTTTAAAATGAATACCCTCCGTAATAGACGAATGTTATCAGATTTAACATTTATACACAAACTAATTCATGGAAAAATAAACTGCACACAGCTTCTTGAACATAACAAACTCAGTGTACCAACAAGAGACACAAGATTCAAAACATTTTTAACATACACAGAAGTAACCTAGGTATACATCATCCTTTTTCAGAATACAATCAAAATACAATGCTCATACTGCTAAATTTCCAGATATTGACATCTTCGGAGACTATTATTTATTTATTTATTTTAAAACTTTAATGCACAAAGTACAAAAGGCGGACTTAATGCCCGTAGACATTTTCTGACAGCCAAACCTTTGGGACTAATTAGAACAACTGTAGGTGCAAGGAAAGTATAAGTGACACATCAATTAGATATAAATACTTATATAATAAACTTACTTATATATAATCTACTTATAAATATAAATATACTAAATACTAATACATACACAATAATAAACATACATATACAACTTACAAATTTTGTTTGGAGCTATTTAGAAAATGTGAGTAGAGCAGTTTTTTAAATGATGATCTGGTAGATGCCTGCCTTATGGTAATAGGTAGATTGTTCCACAGATTTGTAGCAACAGCCGCAAAGGAATTCGAAACAAATCCGGAATGATGAGATGGAACGGAAAGAAGTGAGTTGTGAGAAGATAATAATAATAATAATAAAATCCTTTATTGCACACAAAATATAAAATATAAAAAGATGTACATAGGCGAGCTTAATACCATAAAGGTATTCTCTACCAGCTAACCTTTGGGAGAGTGATAGAATGAATATTATGGGTTCAGAGTCAGAAAAATAAAATGATATATAAAAAAAATATAAAAATAAGAGAAAAATAATAATAAAATAATTAATAAACTATGGGATAAATAGGATCATAATGAACTTATGTAATAAATACGAATAATAAATACAATAAAATACATATTATATAATACTAATAAAATAATATATGCCAAGGTGAGGAGATTAAGTTAAATTTTGTTTTTCAAGAAGGTGAGAAAATAGAAGTTTTTTGAATATATTTAGAGATTGTGCCTGTCGGATAGTTAATGGCAGCCTGTTCCATTGACGAGCTGCAGACACGGTGAGAGAATCTGAATATCTGCTAGAGGAGTGAGGAGGGATTGAAAGTAGGTTGTTGTGTGAAGAACGAAGAGGACGAGTATGAGAGTCGCACAGATATTCGAAACGATCGCTCAAGTAGGAGGGTATATTAGGATTATTTAAAATGCCGTACAAGAAAGTAAGAATATGTAAGGATCTGCGAAAACGGATATTAAGCCACTTTAATTGAATGCGAAATTGAGAGATGTGATCATACTTACGCAGGACAAAAACATAGCGTATGCATAAGTTGAGAAGACGATCGAGTTTATTCAGTAGCTCCTCGGTGAGATCGGAATAACAGATATCTGCATAATCAATAATAGGGAGTAATAAGGAGGTAACTAATGTTAGCTTTGCTGAGCGCGGAACGAAGTTCTGTAAGCGCTTCAGGGAGTGCATAGATCCAAAGATCTTTTTACTAATTTCCGTAACGTGTAAGTTCCATGATAAATCACTACTAATGTGTAGACCTAGATTTTTAACGTTCTGGCACAAAGGGAGCGAAACATTATTAAAATAAAGTGACGGGAGAGCTCCAGAATCCAACCTACCCACTGCTTGTTTTGTACCCAAAATAAGCACTTGTGTTTTAGAGGGATTGACCAGCAGACCAAGATTTTGAGATTGAACACGAATTGCTTCCAGGTCCGCATTCATTTCAGCAAATGCATCATGAATACCGCTGCTATCAAAATTTAAGTATAACTGCAAGTCATCGGCATACAGATGGTAGGAACAGAAATTAATAGAAAGAGTTAAGGTATTAATAAAAAGAGAAAAAAGTAAAGGAGATAGTACGCCACCCTGCGGGAAGATCGGAGAGATTTATCATGAAAAGAAGAGAGATAAGCGAATTTGTCCTTTAGGTATTTCGGTGTCGCAGGCTCATTTAAAACAGAGTGAAGGAGACAGAGGACTCTAAACCACTGCTAAACCAAAGCCTATATTACATGGCAATAAAAATATACAATAAAATTCCAAAATCCATAAAAAATAAACCTACCCAAAAACAATTTAATAAGGCCCTAAGACAATATCTGGTGCAAAGCTGCTTCTACTCCGTAGAGGAGTATCTGTGTGTATAAACACTTATATTGTAAAAAAAAAGTTACAATTTCTATCTTATTTAGTTTGTAAGATTATAATTGTTTTAATTTCAGTATTAACATAAGAACTAATTTTAGTAAATTGATCTCCTAGTAAGAAACATTATATGTAAAACACCTAGATTTTAAGAAACAATATTGTAATGCCCGAACTGGGTCGTGTGCTGAACATGTCATATTTTTTTACCACATGAACAATAAATTTTTTGTCTTTGTCTTTGTCTCTAAGATTCCTGCGACAGCGAATTGGCATATTATTTTGTCAGTACATTTTTTTAAATCGTCGTACTCTATGTTTCATTAGTCCCTACCACTAAACAAATAACTACAACTTCCCTTGGAATTGGTCCGGTAATTAGTAGTTTTTTTTGTGTCAATAAATTGATAATTTCTCAGTTTAGCTTATTTGCCCTAAGGTTTTCATAATCTACGAGAATGTGAATAAAACATAATATTATTTTAACAGTATCTAAATTTTATTTAAAGTATAATTATATAAGAGCATCTCCGCAGTTGCAAGCGTTTCTCAAAGAAGCAGTTCCTTCAGCTGGCACCTCACCGTCCAGCTGCACAGAGCTGGCGAAGGGAACTGTACCAGTAATCTGCGCTAGACCGTCGATTGTCAAACTATTTCCTGATACTTTGATACCGTATTGTCCACCGCAAGCCGGTGCGGGTATGATCGGGACAGGAGCAGGCAGGATAGGCACAGGAGCGGCACACGGCGGCGCATAGTATGCAGGCTCGTAGCATTGTCCAGAAGTGTACTGGAAGAGGAACACCTGGACGCACACCAACAGGAGAGTGAAGGAGTTCATGTTGTCTGTCTTAGGATATCCAAGCTGAGAATATTTTAAACAATGCTGAATTGTTTATTTATATGCGGCTGTTTCGTAACAAATAAAAATAGATAAATATTAAACAATTTCTAAGTTTAGTAATATTATTATGTCAATAGAAATTTATGATAAAAGTTTTGTAATAATTACATTATTATTAAAAAAAATCATACCTACAAGTATTTTGCAAATATTCCCTATTTAAGGTGTTGTTTATATGCGATAGTCATCATTACCTAGTTACCGGTGAAGAACACACAACAACATGCAGTACAAAGCTTTGTTCCTCCTCTGCGCGGCTGTTGTACAGTTTGCTTCAGCACAATGTGGTTGTGGACCAGAGATAGTTCCCCCACACTACCCTGTCCCGATTCCTGGCCCCGGCTACTACCCTGCCCCGGCCCCAGCACCATGGAGTCCGCTAGGAGGTGACATTGAAGCGGCTGGTACTCTGCCAGTGAGTGGTCCAGTGTATGTGGACGGCTACGTGCCAGTGGAAGGCTCAGTCAACTATGCCGGCGATGTCGGCGCTACCGGCACTGCTAGTGTGTACTGCAGCTGTGGAAACATCTGGGTCAAATAAGCAATAAATAGTAATTTAATAAAAATATAAAAACAAAATATTTTCTTATTTTATTTATTAAGGTATTGAATGCAGCTGAAACTAAGTCATATAAATTAAGGTAACATAACTTGGGAGATTTTGATGGCGATTGCAATACTGATTCTTTGTGCGAAGAAAGAGCCAGCCCTCTTGCCACCGGAGTAGACGACAAGACGCGATGTTATGTCTTATAAAAACATTTTTGCGCTTGGACTCCATGTGTTAAGTGGAGTTAGCTCCCGCAGCGCTTGACTTTGAGCTCTATATCTACTGACATATAGGTACTAAGGCAAGTGTGGTGTCATTTTGGGATAACTCAAGGATGACGAATTCATTTCTATAACAAAAAATTATAATACGAATAAAAATAATTATTCTCCTTTGCTTCGTTCTCCTCACTGCTGAGGGTGTCACGCCCTCCACGGATCACTTTTTCCCAGACGATGCTGCGCCATCCGGGTCTGTTCACGGCTGCATCGTGCATCTGGGTATTTAGTGAGGTGCGGATCTGGTCAGGTATGGGGCTTCGGCCACGCGGTCTTTTGCCCTCGACTTTCCCTGTGACAACAAGCCTTTCCAGGTTACCAGGTGTTTTACGTGCTATATGGCTGAAATACTCAAGGACTCGTTTTAGGCAGATGGAAGATAGCCTAATAAGGATTTTGAGCTCCTTGAGTATGTTAAAAATAATGTAGTAAAAAGCTAAAATATACGAATTATTTTTTAAATATAAATGCCATTAATCTTCCAACCGTAAAATATATACATAGTCGTATATATTTTACACAGTAAATTAATTTACTGTGGATATTATTGGTCAAAAGTGATGTTGTTTTGTTTAATAATGTGCTACAATGTGAATAATTATGGAAAACGATAAATTGGACTTTAAATATGGGGCACAAGTTGCAGTTAAATTTTTGCGGATTTTCCGCGCTGTCAACTCCTATATTTTACCCAACGTGTTTGAGCTATGTTGCCGCGAGTGACTCCAAGAAAAGCATCAAATTCTGCAGCATCTGGAATTTGATGATGACCTCATTAACTCATGAAAAAGAAAGATATATTACGTCACACTTGGCTGTATGGGCTAGACCCTTTGCCTTCCCTATCATCTCATTCATCATCCATCGGGAGAAGAGAACCAAAAAATAATAATTAGTGTTCTCGTATAAAGGTTTCCACTATAAACGACAGCAAAATAACAAGATGCGTTGATTTAAAAACAACCTATTATATATTTCTTTTAGTATTTGCCATATTTACGTAAAACCTAAAGTGTGTTGTAAAACTATGTTTAATATATTATATAATCTTAGTTTAATTAATATAAATGTTGTTAACTTTATTATAAATTCGCGGCGGACAATTGTAGTATTTAATTCTCGTTTTCCCAATGATTATGAAGTTGCAACCCCGTGGGTAACCTTTAAAATAGTGGAAAACGCTGTTTTGACGTAAGGTCGGCTATGATCGGAAAAAACTCGGGCTAAAAGTGGTGGTAAATAACAGGAATTCACTATTTTGAAAATCTAACGTTTGCGCTTATGTAATGGAATATGGCTGCTGAACACCTATTTGTCATAGCAGCTCATTTTCTTTTCCTCCTTATACCAAGTTTTATTATTTTATTTTTTTACTATTACTTACTTATTTTTTTTACTTAGTTTTTTATGAATAAACGTTTTCTTTCTTTCTTTCTTTATTTTTTATGCTTTCAAGTTGAACATAGTTGCTCGCGCCTATTTAATTTTAAATGGGTTATTTGTAATTTTTTTTGTTGGCACACTTTTAATATTCCCTCCGTTTCCGCTTCCCGTTAGCAGTGCACACTGCACTTCACTCTGCGTTTTGCTGTCTCCGCCGACGCGTGTCACCGCACCGCTGTTATTTAAATTTCGTTATAAAACCGCAAAATACTTTGAGTGTGTAGTTTTACCATCAGGACTATAATTCCTCGTGAAATTTGTGTTAGTGTTTTTATGGATCCACATCAGCCGAGAAGACGCCTACGACGAAGGTTAGTACATGCTTTCTTTTCCTGGAGACAGATCATTTCTCTAATTTCTCCGCACTGTCTCTACTTTCTCTTTTCCTACACCTTATTATTAGTATGTCCCGCAGTTCCTTCGAATTTTTATATATTTAAAATTAACCGCAAAATTAAATTCGCATTAACCCAAATAGTTGCCGCACGCCACATGGGCTTGGCCATTTTGGCCACCCCATAGTATTACAATCTAGGCAAGCGTTACCTTGCCGTGTCACTTTTGGATAAATACTAATATTGGTAAATTGAGCAATGGTAACTTGTGATTGGGCAAATAGTGGGTTAATATTGCAGATATGTCTCATCTACTACTAAATCTAGGATACAAATGTGTATACATATAGTTCTATGGTGTGGTGGGGAGGGGCGTGTTGCTGGCGGATGGCCCGAGCTTATATGGGTTAAATAAAGTGTATGCATTTATGGGCTTGGGTTGTCTGTCGGCAGTGCGTTTCTCTTTATTTTCACTACATATTTGTACAAAACCCAAATGCATGCTATTTGTGTGAACCTCTAAAGGCAAATTGTTACCATTCTGCTAATAATAATGTTAAGTGCTGTATGGTTTACCTAATAATATAAAATAAAATAAAATGTTAAACTCGAAAATGTGTCAGTTTTGTGACGAGGAGAAAATAGTAAATAACTGCATTACAAAAGCGTGTCATTTTGGTGGTCATGTTGATGATCATCATTAAAATCTTCCAAGATATTTAACCTTAATTTATATGACTTAGTTTCGGTTGCATTTTATACCTTAATAAATAAAATAATAATTTACATTTTTAATATTTTTATTAAATTACTATTTATTGCTTATCTAACCCAGATATTTCCACAGCTGCAGTACACACTAGCAGTCCCGGTAGCGCCGACATCGCCGGCATAGTTGACTGAGCCTTCAACTGGCACGTAGCCGTCCACATACACTGGACCACTCACTGGCAGAGTACCAGCCGCTTCAATGTCACCTCCTAGCGGACTCCATGGTGCTGGGGCCGGGGCAGGGTAGTAGCCGGGGCCAGGAATCGGGACAGGGTAGTGTGGGGGAACGATCTCTGGTCCACAACCACATTGTGCTGAAGCAAACTGTACAACAGCCGCGCAGAGGAGGAACAAAGCTTTGTACTGCATGTTGTTGTGTGTTCTTTACCGGCAACTAGGTAATGATGACTACGGCATACAAAGAATACTTTATATAGGTGCTTGATATGTCTAAATATTTGCAAAATATTATTACATTTTAGGAGAATTACAAAATATATATCTATCTCTTCTATTGACTTAATTAAACGTAGTATTACTTAACTTAAAAATTGGTTTTTTATCTACTTTATTACGAAAAGCTGCATATAAATACATTGTTAATTGTAGTGTAGAACATTCTCAGCTTGGATATTCTCAAACAGACAACATGAACTCCTTCACTCTCCTGTTGGTGTGCGTCCAGGTGTTCCTCTTCCAGTACACTTCTGGACAATGCTACGAGCCTGCATACTATGCGCCGCCGTGTGCCGCTCCTGTGCCTATCCTGCCTGCTCCTGTCCCGATCATACCCGCATCGGCTTGCGGTGGACAATACGGTATCAAAGTATCAGGAAATAGTTTGACAATCGACGGTCTAGCGCAGATTACTGGTACAGTTCCCTTCGCCAGCTCTGTGCAGCTGGACGGTGAGGTGCCAGCTGAAGGAACTGCTTCTTTGAGAAACGCTTGCAACTGCGGAGACGCTCTTATATAATTATACTTTAAAATATAAGTTAATAAAATAATATTATGTTTTATTTACATCAAAAACGTTTCTAGGGAAAATGTGCTAAACTGAGGAGTTATCACTGTTTAAAATTTCCTAATTTACAAAGTTATATCAGTCACTTTGGTTCTCTGATGGACGTTTCGAATTCTATCCATCAGACATACATCCTCGACAACTTTTGCATTTATAATATTGGTAGCATTGTTGCTTGACTGCCTCCGTGGTCTAGCGGTCAAGTCTGTGAATTTAGACACCCCTACCGGGTTTGATTTCTGGTCGCGCCACAATAATTTATTTGTGTGTAGGCTAGAGACATCGACGAGTTTGCCACTTGTCATGATGGGCCTATAGTAAAGCTGGCTAAATGTGAATCTGCTTTATTTAAAAAAGATGTAATTTCGTGGATACGGTCGTGATGATACTTTACTTGGAATGTTAAATAATAGGTTTTATTATTTTTTAGTTTCGTTGCATGTAAATGTCAAAAGCCATTCAATTAATAACTTTAATCTTTAATTAAATTCAAATGCGTATAAATATTTACGCACTTGTAACCGTTATTATGTAAGAAGTAAGATAAAAAGCAAGAAATTAGTGACGTCATTCGCTATGACACATTACTCGTTCCGAGACACGATAATAGTAACCTAAGCACGCTTAAGGTGTTCCGAGACGCGCTTAAACTGTTTTGCCAAAGCTATGTGACGTCACAAATGACATTACCCCTCGCGCTTAGACTGCTCACGATATCGAGGTAGGTCGCTCTGAGCGCTGTCAGTTTTTTGTCATTATGTCGCGCGCCATTTTCAAGTTTATTTAATATTAGGTTTTCTTTCAAATTATCTAATATTGTAATTCAATTATACTGTTTGGGCATACAATAGATATTTATTTACAATATTTATTTGTATATAGTTTATATTTAATATTGTTCTTGTCAATTTATTGGAATACAATGTTAATGTCAAAATTTGCATGCTAAAAATATTTTATTGAGTAAAAACAGTTGTCAATAAGAATTTTCTTAATACTCAAACGTTTTATAGGTAACTCTCGTATCTCTCTATGAATTTTATTATATACTCTTATGCACATTATGTGGCAGTTTCTGTTGTAATATTCACTTACACATCTTGGGTAGATTAGTCAGGTATAATCTCTAGGTACAAATTTATTACAAGTGTTATATTTTTTAAACAGATTAGATTTTTTATTGACAACTATTCCTATTTCAAGGATATACATTAAAGCCAATGTTAATAATTTTAGCTTTTTAAATATTGTAATTCGTTTATACTATTTGTATATTACTTCTAAAACAAATCTATAATTAATATTTAAGTAGGAAGTGAAAAAAAAGTCTGTAACACGGCAAGTTATTTTAAAATACCAAAATAAGTTAATAATATTAAACTTTACACATATAAAGATGAATAAACCAAGATATGTATGTTTGTAGGTATTCATATTCATACTCAAAGATGTGGAATCCGCAAATTATCTTCCATACATTTCAAAATGTGATTTAGACCGTTCCGAATTGATATCACGCTCTGAGCATTCAAATCGTGATATTTGATTCGGAGCGACTGTTACAACTAATATTCATTCTAAGCGCTCTGAGCTTGATTCGGAACGAGAGGATTGTCTTTGGTTATTTGACGTCAAAAACACAAAGCGCTTGGAAAAGCTATCCGAACCCCTGTCAAATCGATATAAAGTAAAAAAAAAGGCATAGAGCGACAAGTCAAATTCACATAAGAAGAATATTAGTAAGTAGGTACCTATTTTATTGTAGGATTTATTTATTTTAATACATTTTTTTAGATAATAGTTTATTTATTTTTACATTAACAACACGATTCCTAAGTCGTAACCTAGGACCAAGAATCGTAAAGCTACACAAACAAAGTGACTGCTATCTAGCACCAGCAGCCCTATTCTGTTACCTAAGCGCAAACGTTATAAAATGGAATCCGTTAACTATATATATCACGCTATTAAAGTTCATATTTGCACGAAAGCCGTCGAGGTCGAGCTTATAGAGTTAAGAATTGAATAATATTTTGTAATTATGACGCAACTGCCTCCGTGGTCTAGCGGTTAAGTCAGTAGATTTACACTCGGAGGTACCGGGTTCGATTCCTGGTCGGGACACAAAAAATATTTATTAATGTAAATAAATTGTACATTTAAATAATATTTAATTTATTTGTGATATTTCTCGAGTTTGGTACGCTGGAGACATCGACCAGCTTGCCACTTGTCATGATTGGCCTATAGTAAAGTTTTGCTAAATGTGAATCCGCTTATTTATAAGCGTGGTTTCTGACCACTCCGAAAGGAAAACGGTCGTGATGATACTTTACTTTACTATGACGCAATCTCCGACGTAAATAACGAAATCCACTAATAACGTTTACGACTATTTAAGCATAATGCGTTTTGTTATTTATTTTTAAAAGCCCTATTTTTGGTCCCGCCAAAACACTAATAACCGTATCCTCAACGGCCTCTCCACTTAATTATTCCTTTCAGGCTGTGTAACGGAGAGACGCATCGGCACGTCACCACGCTCGAGGAATAGACCTGTGAGGTTCTTCGCGCCATTTTGCGTGGATATGTCAAGTGCAAGTTTTTGTTTTGTAAATTAATTTACTGTGGATATTATTGGTCAAAAGTGGTGTTGCTTGGTTTAATGATGTGCTGCAATGTGAATAATTATGGAAAACGATAAATTGGACTTCAAATATGGGGCATAAGTTGCAGTTTGTTTTTTGCGGTTTTCCCGCGCTGTGGACTCCCATATATTACCCGACGTGTTTGAGCTATGGTGTCGCGAGTGACTCCAAGTAAAGCATCAAATTCTGCAGCATCTGGAATTTGATGATCCCCAACTCGGTTATGAACTCTGTTATGAACATATATTATGCAAATAATTTACGTGTTTAGGACTGATGTATTCTGTACAATGTCCTTTAAAGACAATTAAAAAAAAAACAAGTGCAAGTTTTTGTTTTGTAAATTAATTTACTGTGGATATTATTGTTTAAAAATGGTGTTGTTTTGTTTAATAATATGCTACAATGTGAATAATTATGGAAAACGATAAATTTGACTCTATACAAGTATATGGGGCAGAAGTTGCACTTTATATTTTGACGTTTTCTCGCGCTGTGAACTCTTGTATACCCTTCGTGTCTGGGCTATATTGACGTGAATTGCTCCATGAAAAGCATCAAATTCTGCAACACTTGGAATTTGATGATCCCTAACTCGGTTATGAAATCTGTTATGAACATATATTATGCAGATAAATTTATTACATGTTTAGGGCTCATATATTCTGTACAATGTCCTTTAAAGACAATAAAAAATATATATAGAATTGTCAAACTCATTCATATATGATTCCCTTCCAAAAATATAAATCATTCTTGTGACACTTGAATATGTAGGAGACAGGCTTATCGATGTCAAAAGTGTTAGAGTGGGAATGTAGTTATTCTAAGAAAATAATTTCAAGGATCCCTTGAGGTGCAGACACGAGTATGCGACATTTATGTAGAACTGACAAAAAGTTATTGGAAAAAATTATGTAGTCATTCTGATGTAACGTACGGGTTCCCATGAAACTATAAGAGATGGGTAGGAAGTGCTTAAACTATTGTTGTAAAGGACCCGTCTGACAGCTGGAAGGAACGGTTAAGTATTTTTAGCACAAAACCAAATATTATTTTAAAAACAGTATATTTATTAAGAAACAGTAAAATTAACGCAGAAGAGCATCTCCGCAGTTGCAAGCGTTTCTCAAAGAAGCAGTTCCTTCAGCTGGCACCTCACCGTCCAGCTGCACAGAGCTTGCGAAGGGAACTGTACCAGTAATCTGCGCTAGACCGTCGATTGTCAAACCATTTCCTGCTACTTTGATGCCGTATTGTCCACCGCAAGCCGGTGCGGGTATGATCGGGACAGGAGCAGGCAGGATAGGCACAGGAGCGGCACACGGCGGCGCATAGTATGCAGGCTCGTAGCATTGTCCAGAAGTGTACTGGAAGAGGAACACCTGGACGCACACCAACAGGAGAGTGAAGGAGTTCATGTTGTCTGTCTTAGGATATACAAGCTGAGAATATTTTAAACAATGCTGAATTGTTTATTTATATGCGGCTGTTTCGTAACAAATAAAAATAGATAAATATTAAACAATTTCTTAGTTTAGTAATATTATTATGTCAATAGAAATTTATGATAAAGTTTTGTAATAGTTACATTATTATTACAAAAAATCATACCTACAAGTATTTTGCAAATATTCCCTATTTAAGGTGTTATTTATATGCGGTAGTCATCATTACCTAGTTGCCGGTAAAGAACACACAACAACATGCAGTACAAAGCTTTGTTCCTCCTCTGCGCGGCTGTTGTACAGTTTGCTTCAGCACAATGTGGTTGTGGACCAGAGATCGTTTCCCCACACTACCCTGTCCCGATTCCTGGCCCCGGCTACTACCCTGCCCCGGCCCCAGCACCATGGAGTCCGCTAGGAGGTGACATTGAAGCGGCTGGTACTCTGCCAGTGAGTGGTCCAGTGTATGTGGACGGCTACGTGCCAGTGGAAGGCTCCGTCAACTATGCCGGCGATGTCGGCGCTACCGGCACTGCCAGTGTGTACTGCAGCTGTGGTAATAAGTGGGTTTTATAAGTTATTGTGTTATTAATAAATAAAATTGATTTTTTAAATCATATCTTGGCATTGTTTTCATTATTCCCTATTAATAGCAACCAAATCTTTCTATCCCAGCTTGAAAATTTTAGGGCATTTTTTTTGTTAATTGTATTAATTCAAATGCATATTTTATTGAATAATCTGACTTTCAGCCAGTTTCTCGAACGTCTTTTGGTACTTAAAGAGAACTGTCATTTACACAAATGTATGGGAGTTATCAATTAATCCATTATTTATTCTCGTATTTTTGTATATAATGATGTATTTTTCTATTAATTCTCCATTTTTGTATTTACTCTTTTGATCCTGTTCCAAATTTTCCAAGTCCTATTTATTTAACCGATCTTCCCCTAACTTTGACACTGGCAAATTGTAACAAATGCCATAATAAAATATTAAAAAAAAAAAAAAAATTTCAACTAATTAAGTAATTTTTGACAACCGTTCTCTTAAGTAGCCAAAGAAGGTCCATTAAATTTTATCAAAATCAATCAAAATCAAAATAATTTATTTCCATTGGTTCTCTCAAAATAACTTGGATACAGTCAGAACTAATAAAATCAATACAATTTTCAAAACATATGTACTAATCAAAGTGGTAATAATGGTGGGACCGTAAACAGGCAATAATCCATATTTATGTATGCTATGCACAACATTATTGCTACAAGCAAGTAAAACTAACTAACTTAGAAACAAACTACTTAAATAAGATCGTGGCTGTAAAGAGGCCGTGTCAGTTTACATTCTAAATACTTAATAATTATGATGTATAAAAATTATAAAATAAATAAAATAAATAAATAAATATTTCCAGACAGGTCACACAGCGCCATCTAATTTCCGTGGTAAGCTACGAGGCTTGTGTTACGGAAACTAGATGGTTGATAAACTACATATTATACTTTTTTTTGTAAATATATACATATTATACATATAAACACCCAGACCGAGACAAATTATACAATGTACAACTTGCCCCCGGTGGGAATCGAACCCACGACCTCCCGAGTTTACAGCAACGTTTGTTACCGCTAGACCACGGAGGCGGTATATACATATGTCAGATAATTTATAAATGTATAAAACAAAAAAAAAACAATAATAATAAAAAAAGACGTCATCTTATAATCTAAATACAAGAATATAAACGTAAGCACGACGATTTTCTTTTTTTGTGGTTTTCCCGCGCTGTGGACTCTCATATTATACCCGACGTGTTTGGGCTATAATGCCGCGGGTGACTCCAAGAATAACATCAAATTCTGCAAAATTTGATGATGACCTCGTTAATTCATAAAAAAGAAAGATATAGTACGTCAGACTTGGCTGTATGGGCTAGACCCTTTGCCTTCCCTATTACCTCATTCATTATCCATCGGGAGAAAAGGACACGAAAAAATTAAGTGTTGTAAAAGTTGTTCGTAAAACTCGTTGTTTATTCTCTTCTCCCAATGGATGATGAATGAGGTGATAGGGAAGGCAAAGGGTCTAGCCCATACAGCCAAGTCTGACGTAATATTGCAAAACTCGATTTGACAGATAATGATTCGTAGAGCTTCGAGAAACCGGCTGTTTGGCATTTAAATTAATCTGTATGCCCTTAAGGGTAAAATATAATTGAACAAACATAACCGAACTACTGAATACCAATGGGATGTATCAGGCAAAGCTTTTGTAGATGTCGCTAGCGGCAATGGTACCTTGTTTTATACCTATGTCGCATATTTTTTCAAGTTTTTGTAGTTTTTTTTATTTTTATAACAGAAAAATATATTTAAAATTATCGTTAACTACCTTAAAAGACGAATTAAGAAAGCGCACACCGTCTTTAAAGAAGAAAAGAGGTTTTATTAATAGAACGGCAATTTTGAGATCATCATTATCTTTGATTTCGCTTAGAAATCTCGATTTGTACACTAAAAAGCTGCTCACTTCGGTAAATTTCGTAATAAAAATACAAGTTTTCTATGCAACTGACAGTTATATTAGGTACCATCTATCATGCGCCATCTATCGTGATAAAAAGTTAGTGATACACCCCATTGTAAAATATACTTAGGGTGAATAAATGATTTGAAAAGGTTCAAAGGTATTATAAATTAAAACCACATCTTAAATTAACAATGATTTATATACATTTAAAATAAATTACATAACAAGAAGTACAACTAAACCCATATGTTGCCACAACTGCAGCTAACACTGGCAGTGCCTGTAGCCTTTACATCGCCGGCATAGTTGACGGAGCCTTCCACTGGCACGTAGCCGTCCACATACACTGGACCATTTACTGACACTGTCCCAGCCGCTGACATTTCACCTCCTAGTGGTGTTATTGGGGTAAGATGATATACAGGATGACCACATGCTGTTGAAGGAACTGGGACGTTGAGAGCATCAATATTCTGTAATAAAAGACACACAAGTTCTTGATATTGTAAATTTACATACGTAAAAAACGGTCCCAGACTACCTGTGTATTTGATTGTTTTTTTTTTTTTTTTTTTTTTTTTTTTTTTTTTTTTTTTTTTTTTACACTAGCACGACATGTGACCTTGCACCCACCTGATGGTAAGAGGCACGGATGGTCCATGAATGTTATCAACTGAAATCAGACACTTATGTCCGTCATCAGTCCCTAACACTATGCCGGCTTGACTTCGCTTGAAGGACTTATAGGAAAGTGGAAACACAGAGGCTGGAAGAGCATTCCACATCTTTATTGTGCGACAGATGTATAAGTCACCAAATTTATAGGTACGCGAAGGAATGGTGACTACGGTATGTGGGTGCATATTCTGATCTGTGCGTGTGGTTCGGTTGCTGAATGGAGAGGAAGGAATTGGGTCGTAATAAGTGAGGCCGATACCAAGACAATTAAATGTTTCTAAACTGAGCCTAGCTTATACTGAAATCAACGATGTCCTGACATAAAGATGATTTGATGCAATTAGAACCGTAACTGGCAATGCTGGACAAGACAATTTCCTTCACACGTTTGTAAACATACATTAGACAACCTATAAACAAGGAAGAATCAAGTAGAACGAGCATTAAAGCTTTTGGAAGATGCAATGTTTAGTTAAAGCCAGTTGCAGATCAACTACGTGTTTAAAAGCAATACATGCTTGTGGTTCGCAGTTAATGGGTCTATTCTATTTGAGAAAAATCAAGTCCACTGATACTCGTACATACATATCTACAAGGACGGTGACAATTAAGTTATATTTGTCAGTCACCATTTTGTTGCAGTCTATTTTGAATCCCTCTCATTCGTACAATCCAATATTTTTTATACACTTGTTACACACAAATGTAGTCTAGGATAAACTTACATATTGGTTTTAGTAAAATATAAAAATACATTATAAATGTTTTTGATAATGTAGCGGAGAATGTTGGACATATCATGGACGAAGTTCCGAACCAACAAATCCATACTGGAGGAACTGGGGGAACATCCATCGAGCACTGTTTTTAGTAAGTACTTACCAGATAGGAATAATCATTATTTCTGCCAACTTATTAGCCTCACCATACAGAGGGGAAATGTTGCGCGTCTTCTTGGGACTATCTTGTCTATTATATATATTCTTGAGTATGTATTAGTATTTAAAAGTGAAGTATCATCACGACCGTTACCCTCTCGGGGTGGTCAGAAACCAAGCTTATGAATAAGCGGATTCACATTTAGCCAACTTTACTAAAAGCCAATCATGACAAGTGGCAAGCTCGTCGATGTCTCCAGCGTACCAAACTTGTGAAATATCACAAATAAATAATATATATATACTTAAAATAAATATATATACTTAAAAATCTCAAGGCAATTATAAAACATAATATAAAATCACTCAAAACTTGAAAAATATTGGATTGTGCGAGCAAAACAGATCCAAAAGTGTTAAAAGAATTATTAAAATATATTTTTATTATTATTTATTATCCTTTAGCACCTATTGTGTCCTTATATTTTCCTAACAATTCAATATCCAGTAATGTTTTCCCAAGCTCTCCCACTCTGAAGGCCTTGATCATCATTCTCATCATCTTGTATTTAGTATATTGTATATTGGCACCATGCCACAAGACAGCGATTTGGAGGAGCTATTTTTTTTGTAACTATTTAATTTTTATTTTCTATATATTATTATTATTTAATTAGGTTAAATTTTGTTGTAATATAGTTTTCAATTCAATTCATTTATTCACCATAAGATACATGACGTACACTTGGTTTTGTCAGTTATACAATCAACAGTTTACTTATCATGGAAGGATAGGAAAAGATCGACCATTAGTGCAAAGAACAGCCATCGTCATTACCAAATTAGGACTATGTAAATTATACACTCCCTAAATGTAGATGCTGCTCTAAAAGAGCGTTGTCAGTTACTATACTACTTAAACCTACGTTATTAAATTAGATGTCAGTAAATGTCACAAAATATATTAATAAATATTACACTATGTAAGATAAGCAGCTGTAAAAGGGCGTTGTCACTTAAAAACTAGAAATCAAAAAATTAAAAAAATATATATAAAAATATATTTATTATTACAGTATATATAAAAGTTATTATACAAATAATTTATTCGAAGTAATATACAACCAGTATAAAAGAATTACAATATAAAAGCTACCTAAATAAAAAAAATAAAAAAAAACTAAACTATAAATAAAAAATGTCCTCTAGAGACGTCCCATCCGAGATAGTCCCAAGGAGACTGGCAACATTTCCCCTCTGTATAGCGAGGCTAATACGTTGGCAGAAATAATTGCCAGCCTTCCTGTCTCCAGACCTTTCTGTCAGCCGCTTTGACAACTCCTTGGCCAAGCGCCTCGCTGACGGTCCCCATGGGCCCATTGTCTCGACCCCAAACGGCGCAAACTCGTAACCGGAACCAAGGTTGGCATATTTGCATAAAAGTTATTATGTAAGTATATATAATTATGTTGAATTTATCCTACTATTAATATTTATTTCATTGCACCTATAAATGTTCTAATTTGTCCCCAAGGTCTGGCTGTCAGAAAATGTCTACGGGCATTAAGTCCGCCTTTGTACTTCGTGCAATAAAGTTTTTAATAAATAAATATCTCTGATGGGACGTCTCTTAAGGATATTCTTTTATTAGGTTTAGTTTATACTTTTTATTTAATTTTATTTAAGTAGTTTGTAATTAATAAATATTTAAGTTAAATAAAAGTAGGTACCTTAATAAAGAAAACAGCGATCACAATAAAGAAGATTTTGGAACTCATGTTTGGTCTTTTGGTCTGCAGTTAATGATTAAAATATCTAAAGACAATGTTTATATACCTTCCTACGTTATTATTATCAAATTACACAGATGATCACGTAAATTACTACATGAGGTTAATCGTAAGTATAAAGATTATTGGTGAAACATTTATTAAGTAATTATGAATTATTGAAGTTTATTTAGAGATCAGATTTTTTTTTTTTGGTTCTATTCTCCCGATGGATGATGAATGAGATGATAGGGAAGGCAAAGGGTCTAGCCCATACAGCCAAGTCTGACGTAATATATCTTTCTTTTTTATGAGTTAATGAGGTCATCATAAAATTCCAGATGCTGCAGAATTTGATGCTTTTCCTGGAGTCACTCGCGGCACCATAGCTCAAACACGTCGGGTAAAATATGGGAGTTGACAGCGCGGGAAACCGCAAAAAATAAACTGCAACTTCGGCCCCATATTTAAAGTCCAATTTATCGTTTTTTATAATTATTCACATTGTAGCACATTATTAAACAAAACAACACCACTTTTGACCAATAATATCCACAATAAATTAATTTACAAAACAATAACTTGCACTTGACATGTCCACGCAAAATGGCGCGAAGAACTCTTTTTAAGATCAGATTTGAAAAAAATTATTAGGTGTCATTTATTTGTAGGAATTAAGGTTTAAAAAAAAAAAAAAACTAATTATATTAGGTGTCATTTATTTATTACGTAAGACATTTTTTTTTTAGGAATTAGGTTTTACTTACAGCTAATTTATACATGAAGACAATAGTAGTACAATAAAGCAAATAATACGAGTTAACTGACAGATACAATAGAAAGCTAGCAAAGGCAACAATGAAAAGAAATTGATAAAAATACGAATGAATTAAAGAATAAGCATTACGTCAAAACAACAGAATAACTACCACAACATTAGATACATACACACACACACATATAACGTATTAGGAATTGACCGCCTCCGTGGTCTAGTGGTAACAAACGTTACCGTGAACTGGGGAGGTCGTGGGTTCGATTCCCACCGGGGGCAAGTTGTACATTGTATAATTTATCTCGGTCTGGGTGTTTATATGTATAATATGTATATATTTACAACAAAAAAAAGTATAATATGTAGTTTATCAACCATCTAGTTTCCGTAACACAAGCCTCGTAGCTTACCACGGAAATTAGATAGCGCTGTGTGACCTGTCTGGAAATATTTATTTATTTAGGAGGTATGGAAACTTAAAAACATTAAATTATTCTAATGCCCCAAAGTAATCACTCGTCATCGCTCGTCTAATCATCGCTATACTAGTATTGAAGAGACGAAATCGATTATACAATGTACAACTTGCCCCCAGTGGGAATTGAACCCACGACCTCCCGAGTTCACGGCAACGTTTGTTACCACTAGACCACGGAGGCGGTCAATTTGCATTGCGTCAATAATTGGTGCTGCAGCCTGGGTTGGGGAGGAGTGCGGGTATTTGGTATTCAGAAACCACGCTTATAAAGAAGTGGATTCACATTCAGCCAACTTTACAAGTGGCAAGTTTGTCGTTGTCTCTAGCGTACCAAACTCGAGAAATACAACAAATAAAATAAAATTAATTATTGTGTCCCGGCCAAGAATCGAACCCAGCACCTCTGCAATCAGCATCTAAATCCACGGACTTAACCTCTAGACCACGGAGGCAGCACTAGGTACTTGTTCCCACAGCCAGTTCGTAGTTCTATAATTTCCTTATATATATATTCTTATTTCGTACTCTGCACCCATTATAATAATTTCTCACTCTCCCAAAGGTTAGCTGGTAGAGAATACCATACGGTATTATGCTCGCCTATGTCATTATTTTATATGTTATATTTTGTGTGCAATAAAGAATTATATTATTTCCATCTAAATATATAGATACTTTAGTTAATATCCCAGCCCCTATAATAAACTAGAAGTCCTAGACCTTTTTTTTCATTTGGCCTACACTTGCCACCCTGGCCAGACGGGTTGGCGAGGGTCTGATGTCAATTTTAATGACTTTTTAGGATGTTAAGAAATGCATACTTACAACAGAGCCATCACTGCTATTTGGTTAAGGTTCATTAATAGGCATGTATAATTTAAATATTATTTAATTTGTAACAATAACTCATTTAACCCAGATGTTACCACAGCTGCAGTACACACTGGCAGTGCCGGTAGCGCCGACATCGCCGGCATAGTTGACGGAGCCTTCCACTGGCACGTAGCCGTCCACATACACTGGACCACTCACTGGCAGAGTACCAGCCGCTTCAATGTCACCTCCTAGCGGACTCCATGGTGCTGGGGCCGGGGCAGGGTAGTAGCCGGGGCCAGGAATGACAGGGTAGTGTGGGGGAACGATCTCCGGTCCACAACCACATTGTGCTGAAGCAAACTGTACAACAGCCGCGCAGAGGAGGAACAAAGCTTTGTACTGCATGTTGTTGTGTGTTCTTCACCGGTAACTAAGTAATGATGACTACCACATACAAACAACACTTTAAATAGTTCTATCAGACTTGTGTCAATTTTTTTTGCAAAATAATAACTTACTATAATATATTTTCTAGGTAATTATGAAATTATTGAATTAATGTAACAATTACACTAATCTTAATTTGTAATTACTAAACTTGATAATTGTTACGTTAATGTTACAAATAAGACAGATATAAATTGACGAACCAGTGTTTAACTAATTCATTATCTGTTTGAGCATTCTTAGATAGACAACATGAACTCCTTGGCTCTTTTGTTGGTGTGCGTCCAGGTGTTTCTTTTCCAGTACACCTATGGACAATGTGTAGACCATTACCCTGCCCCAATCTACTCTGCTCCGGCCGTATACCCTGCTGCGGTCCCAGCGTGTGGGGGTCCTTACGGTCTCAGAGTGAAGGGAGATGCTCTGGTCATCGACGGTCTAGCGCAGATCACTGGCACGGTTCCCTTCGCCAGCTCTGTGCAGCTGGACGGCGAGGTTCCTGCTGAGGGGTCTGCTTCTTTAAGAAGCGCCTGCTGCTGTGGAGACGCTGTTCTGCATTAATTTATTAATAAACATTTTTAATTAATATTTTCTTTTATTTTATCCTAACACTTTAAAATTACCATCGACGAGCTGGTCACTTGTCATGATTGGCCGGCAGTAAAGTTGGCTAAATGTGTATCCGCTTATTTCTGCTATTATTAGCTTGGTTTCTGACCACCCCGAAAGGGACACGGTCGTGATAATACTTTTTTTTTTACTTTAAAATTAAAATATTTAGTGTTGCCCAAAGACCAAGACTTAGGCTAGTCTTGGTCTTGCATTAGAATAGGTGGTCTTGGTCTCGGTCTTGGTCTTGCACTCCTAATCTTAGTCTCGGTCTTGGTCTTGCACTCCTAATCTTGGTCTCGGTCTTGGTCTTGCACTCCTAATCTTGGTCTCGGTCTTGGTCTTGCACTCCTAATCTTGGTCTCGGTCTTGGTCTTGCACTCCTAATCTTGGTCTCGGTCTTGGTCTTGCACTCCTAATCTTAGTCTCGGTCTTGGTCTTGCACTCCTAATCTTGGTCTCGGTCTTGGTCTTGCACTCCTAATCTTGGTCTCGGTCTTGGTCTTGCACTCCTAATCTTGGTCTCGGTCTTGGTCTTGCACTCCTAATCTTGGTCTCGGTCTTGGTCTTGCACTCCTAATCTTGGTCTCGGTCTTGGTCTTGCACTCCTAATCTTGGTCTCGGTCTTGGTCTTGCACTCCTAATCTTGGTCTCGGTCTTGGTCTTGCACTCCTAATCTTGGTCTCGGTCTTGGTCTTGCACTCCTAATCTTGGTCTTGGTCTTGGTCTTGCACTCCTAATCTTGGTCTTGGTCTTGGTCTTGCACTCCTAATCTTGGTCTCGGTCTTGGTCTTGCACTCCTAATCTTGGTCTCGGTCTTGGTCTTGCACTCCTAATCTTGGTCTTGGTCTTGGTCTTGCACTCCTAATCTTGGTCTTGGTCTTGGTCTTGCACTCCTAATCTTGGTCTCGGTCTTGGTCTTGCACTCCTAATCTTGGTCTTGGTCTTGGTCTTGCACTCCTAATCTTGGTCTCGGTCTTGGTCTTGCACTCCTAATCTTGGTCTTGGTCTTGGTCTTGCACTCCTAATCTTGGTCTTGGTCTTGCGCAAGAGTCTCGCAAGACTTCTGCAAGACTCTTACTCTGACTCAATATATATTTTATTTTCCAATTGTACTAAGGAAATCTCTCTCCGCGATGTCTTTAGGGTACCAAACTTGAGAAATATCACAAATAAATTAAATAACTTTTTGTGTCCCGACCAGGAATCAAACCCTGTACCTACAAGTTTAAATCCACGGAATTAACCGCTAGACCTCGGAGGCAGTAGGTATAAGTAAGATATAGGTATACTATTTCTATCTATATAGGAATATTATTTTCTTTATTCTTTAGAAATGTATTAATATTAATTATTAATTCTTAATTATGTTAATTTGCATGCTTAAATTCTATGTATACTCGTATTATTTGTTTAATAAATTTTGATGTATTGTACCTCAGGAAGACCCTGAATCCCGTAACGCAGATGTTTTTTTATAAAACATCTTACTCGGGATTCAGAGCGCCATAAAATGCATGTTATGTTCTTTTTTACTTCGAATAAATTTATTATTATTATTATTATTAAATTAAAAAAAATACAAATATAAAATTATTTGCAAACGAGACCCCAAGTTCCAAATACCTAAACGTTATTTTTTCCTTAGGAACAAAAAAAAAATCAAAATTACGGACACGACGCAATTAAAATTTATTGAAAACCTAACTAAAAAAAAAGTAACTTGCAAAATTTGGAAAAAAAGTCTGTGTAACACCAAGATTGGGCAACACTAGATGTTACATTCAACCATACAAAATTGTAGAATGTTATAGTACAATACATGAAAAGAATAAATAATAATAATTTATACAATTCGACTATGGCGCGGTGGTGGCTGGTTGTAAGAACGCGTACCAAGGTCGGTTCAAACCCCCCCGGCATGTACCAATGAGAAATACACTTTTCTCAAGTACTGCAGTCATATGTTTACAAAACCACCGTTCCCGTGCCTCGGAGAGCACCATTATGAACGGGAAACGACTAGGCGCTGGTGAAAATACTCTGAAATTGAGCGAAAGAAATGAAATTAGCAGCAGCTAAACTTTATTCCGGGTCTCGAACTGGTGACCGAATCCCTTGGTGGTTTTGATAGCCGACGGGTCGCGAAATGGATGGTGATGATGAGGATCACAGTCGAAATTACTGCAGGTCCACGGCAAAATCACAGCGAATAATTACGAATTAATTTTGGGAGCAACGAGCACGTTAAGCCGTGGGTCCCGGTTCCACTAATACCAACTTATAGAATTGTTAATAAATTGTCATTATAAATTGACATCATATCATTGCCAAGCCGTCTGGCCAGCGTGGCGAGTGTAAGCCAAATTCTCAAGATATATATTCTGGAAGGGTCATCTCCAGCAGTTGAGGTCTGGGACGCTGTGTTCTAGGGGCTGTAATGATGAAACAATTCGATGCCGCTAAGCAATAAGTCTT
The DNA here is from genome assembly GCA_910589645.1 of Tinea semifulvella. Lineage (NCBI taxonomy): Eukaryota > Metazoa > Arthropoda > Insecta > Lepidoptera > Tineidae > Tinea > Tinea semifulvella. The sequence continues at coordinate 2,325,134 of OU342623.1, read as the reverse complement.
TAATGTACGAATATGTCAGCTTATAATAAAGTTTCTGAGGCTCCTTGATGAGATGAGTCCTTCAAGCGAAGTGTGAACAATCTAGTCAAGTTGGCATAGTGTTAGGGACTGATGTCAGTCATGAGTGTCTGATTTCAGTTGCTAACATTCATGGACCTAACACGCTACTTACCATCATATAAAAAATATGTATCTACATCATCATCATCATTACAGCCCCTCGAACACAGCGTCCCAGACCTCCACTGCTGGAGATGGGCCTTCCAGAATATATATCTGGAGAATTTGGCCTACACTCGCCACGCTGGCAAGACGGCTTGGCAAGGATATGATGTCAATTTATTAACGATTCCACAAGTTGGTATTAGTGGAACCGGGACCGACGGCTTAACGTGCTCTCCGAGGCACGGGAACGGCGCTGTTGTAAATCTATGACAAATGTACGTAAGACAATGTATTTCTCATTGGTACATGCCGGGGGGGTTTATATATATATATGCAATATGGATAAGCAATTTTAGTGTAAGCCATGGTAGTTTTGAACAGGTGAAACATAGTAAAACATTAGTAATTCAATTGTTTTTTTTTTATTCTGCTTCGAATATAAATGTTTAAAATACATATTCAGAATCTCTCAAGAATGAATTATTAGACCCAGATGTTGCCACAGCTGCAGCCGACACTGGCTGTACCGGTAGCGCCCACTTCACCGGCATAGTTGACTGAGCCTGTCACTGGCACGTAGCCGTCCACAGACACTGGACCGCTCACTGGCAGAGTACCAGCCGCTTCGATGTCACCTGATGCAGGATAGCCATAGTCGTAGCCAAGATGTCCATAGCCGTGATCGTAGTGTCCATGGTGGTGGCCGGGGTGTCCATAGCCAGGGTAGCCATAGCCAGGGTAGTCATAGCCAGGGTAGCCATAGCCAGGATAGTTGGGGGTCAGGTCAGGGTAGCACGGTGGAGCCGGACTACATCCACATTGTGCTGAGGCGAACTGTAATTAACACAATAAAAATAAATAAAAGAATAGCTTAAAAGCATTGTGTTTCAGAGATTCATATATATATTTTTATTTATTAACATAAAAATACTTATTTAGAAAAATAATATTGAATAACGTACTTGCACAGCCTGGAAAGCGCAGAGAAGGAAGAATGCTTTGAACATCATGTTGTAGTATTCACTTGTAACAAGGTAATGATAGTCGTTTAATAACTACCCTATTTATATTAGGATGATATCCTATTATTTCAAAACTATTTCATCAAATTTACTCAATCACTTTACATGTTAAATATATTATGTTGCAAGAAAATCGACTGATACCTACTACTAACCTATATTAAAACTTTACTTGCGACATATTGTCACGTTTTAAAAACAATAATTCATATAAATACCTGACCCTGTTTTGCCAAACACATTCTATGTTTGGGTACCCTAAGATAGACAACATGAACTCCTTCACTCTCCTGATGGTGTGCGTCCAGGCGCTTCTTATCCAGGTAAGTTCTATCTTTATTGTATTTTAGTTTCTTATTTACTTGAATACATGTTATAACAATACAATATTACAGAACACGTTGGCCTGTCCTTGCGCTGCTCCCGCCTATCCCTGCGCCTCACCATACCCCGGACCATACCACGGCAACGACTACTGCGGTCATGTTTATGAGCCTTACGGTCTCAGTGTTCAAGGAAATAACTTGGTGATTGACGGCACTGCGCAAGTATGGGGCGATATGCCTCTCGCCAGCTCTGTAGCTCTGGATGGTGAGGTTCCTGCTGAGGGTACTGCATCACTTAGAAACGCTTGCTGCTGCGGAGATGCTTACTTACGCTAAAAATGATAAATGATTATCACCTACCTAATATTTCAGAAATAAATTGATACTGCATACACAAGACATAACGCTTTTATTTTTAATACCTTTTCCAATATTCTTTTGTTATTAGGATTCTACAAAATAATATAGTTGTCGTTTAAAGTTAATAATGTTGTATTTACTTTTAAAATAAAGTTAGTAGCTACCTGCTACAAGCAGGAACAATAATAAATAAAAAGTTTTAAGAACAGAAATTGTTGTAGGTACAAATATAGTGCATAATGTATTTTTATCGGGAAAACTCGGATCTCAATTGGAATACGACGTTGTCCGAAAGGTCAATCGATTATTGTATTAAATGAGTGACATTATCATATCCATTAATATGGAATTTTATTATTTAGTTTTAAATGCTACTGAAGCTATTAAAGAGAGCAAAATAAATACGAATTTTTCAATAAAATACGATAGCAAACCATAATGATAACCACTATACATGTACTTGTAAACATCATATGTTAATGCATTGTTTACTTACATAAATTAATTCCCGATTGCTTTCAGTAGCGAAGTCAAGATACTGGGTGTGCAACCTAATTCTAATCTGGTCTGATTATCGCAGGTCAATAGTACGAGTCGTAAAATATTTGCTTTACTGCACTCTCTGAATAAACTCAAAAATTTGCTGCACTTAAAAGCTAAAATAACCATTGCCCAACGTCTATTCCTTCCTCTCCTCGACTATGGTGATGTGTGTAGCGTCGATCTCTTAAAGGTGTTGCTTAACAAGATGGAGCGGCTACAAAATACATGTATCCAATTCATTTTTATATATAATCACATATTTGAGTAGGTATCGTGCTAAGTTAGGGTGGCTACCAATTCGCTGTCGCAGGAATCGTAGAATCCTCTGCATACTCTATTCTATACTAAATGAACCTGCCACACCGAAATACCTTAAGGACAAACTTACGTATCTCTCCTCAATTCATGACAGATCTCTTCCTTATTTATAAATTTATTTATAAATTCTTTATTGCACTTAAAAACTTAACAGTTGAGTACAAGGGCGAACTTAATGCCTCTCGGCATTTTATACTAGCTAAGCTTTGGGAGTGTGGTAGACGATTGCGGGTGCATTAGAAATAAAAACAAATACTTAAATACATAACAATAATTTACATACTAATACACAAATACCTATAAAAAAAAAATATATAATAATAATATATACATTTAACTAAATTTATGTAAGAAAATACATAAGAAAATGAAGGAAAAAAATACGTATTATTTACACAACAAATAAAAAGAGACAGAAATAGATATCAGGTAGTCGGATTATTTTGTTTATTTAAATATATTTATCGACGGCGCCCGTCTGATGACCAGAGGAAGTTTGTTCCACTCACGAGCAGCGGAGACCGTAAAAGAATCTGAATATCTGCTGGAAGTGTGAGGAGGGATCTTGAGTTGATTGTTTTCAGTAGACCGAAGAGGAAGATTGTGACTGTCTCCAAGGAACTGGAAACGAGTCTTAAGGTATAGGGGAGTTTTAGGGTTGTGGAGAATGCCATAAAGAGAAGTAAGAAGATGTGCAGATCTGCGGAAACGGATATTGAGCCACTTTAATTGAATACGGTATTGGGATACATGGTCATACTTACGCAAGCCGAACACAAAACGGATGCATAAATTGAGCAGACGATCGAGTTTATTCAATAGCTCTTCAGTGACGTCAGGATAACACATATCTGCATAATCTATAATAGGTAAAAGCAGCGAACTGACCAACATAAGCTTTGCTTTGAAAGGAATAAAACTCTGAGACCGCTTTAGCGAATGCATACTGGCAAACATTTTTCTGCTGATTTCAGACACATGTAGGCTCCAGGATAAATCACAGGTCATGTGGAGCCCAAGATTTTTGACAGTTTCACAGAAAGGAAGTGGAATATTATGAAAAGTTAGTAGTGGTAACGAATTCAAGTCCAATCTGCTAAGTAAATGTCTCGAGCCAATTATGATGACTTGGGTCTTGCTGGGATTTACTAATAGTCCAAGACTTATAGATTGTAGGCGTATGGCTTCTAGATCTTTGTTCATTTTTCCTAGAGCGTCAATAATATCACCTACATTGAAATGCAACGAAAGCTGAAGGTCGTCGGCGTACAGATGGTAGGAACTAAATTGTATTACTTGAGATATGGTATTTATAAATACCGAGAAAAGTAAGGGAGATAATACGCCGCCTTGCGGGACACCAGCTGTCACCTGACACCAGTCAGAGTAGGTATCGTCTACATGAACACGTTGCTGGCGCCCACGAAGATAAGAGTCAAACCAATGTGCGACAGGCTGTGAAACATTCATGGAACGTAGTATAGCTAAAAGAATGTCATGATCGACGCAATTAAACGCGTTACTAAAATCTAAGAGAGTGAGAAGTGTGAGCTTGTGGCTATCCATAGCAAACCGGATATCATCTGTAACTTTGACGAGAGCGGTGGTGGTGCTATGGAATGGCCGAAAACCAGACTGATAGGAGTTCATGAGATTTTGGGAATTTAAAAAATCGGCTAATTGCCTGTGTACTACACGTTCCAGAATTTTTGACAAAAAGGGAAGAATTGAAATAGGACGGAGGTCTGAAAAATTGGATGGGACGGATTTTTTCGGAATCGGCACTATATGTGCATTTTTCCACAAACTGGGAAAAAGACCAGAGAAAAGTGAGAAGTTAATTATATGAGTAATAGATGGAAGAATGATTTTAAAGATTGGGGCGAGAAGTGCACGGCCAATATTGTCGTAACCGACCGCCTTACTTGTTACTGATTGGAAAATCTTATTTATTTCACAGCTGTCCACCGGTGAAAAGGTAAAAGGAGTGTAGTTGGGAAGGGGTATGGAAGTGATCTGTGAGATAGTAACGGCCTTCATCGCCGGGTCTATAGAAATAGGTTGAGCAGAGAAATGTTGATTTAGGCCGTTAGTATCTACAGACAGCGATAATTCAGGTTTTATTCCTTCGTCACACAATTATTTTATTGTATTTATTTTAATATCTATTGTATGCAAAATTAAATCAATTTATTTGGCAACGTTTCTTACAATCGTTTGCACCTAGCTTCATGACTGTAATGTTCTGTATTGTCCCAAAGGTTGGCTGCTAGAGAATACCTAGCGGCATTAAGCCCGCCCTTTGTACATAGTGCAATAAAGTTTCAATAAATAAATTATGACTGTAATTTTTTTCATAGAATATTAAGAAATAATAGAATGATTGTATATTTATATTTGTGTATTTTTAAATCATCAGACTCACAATAAGTTATACAAGATATAGTTTTTCTAATACAGGTTCCAGAGATTGCCACAGCTGCAGTAGACACCGGCTGTGCCAGTAGCTCTGACGTCACCTCCATAGTTGACTGACCCTGTTACTGGCAGTACGCCATCCACATTCACCGGACCACGCACAGGCAGAGTACCAGCCGCTGCGATGTTTCCTGCTGCAGGATAGCCATAGTCGTGCCCAGAATAGCCGACGCCAGGATATCCATAGCCGTGGCCATGATGTTGTCCATAACCAGGATAGCCATGGTTGTAGCCAGGATAGTTGGGGGTCAGGTCATGGTAGCATGGTGGAGCTGGATTACATCCGCATTGTGCTGAGGCGAACTGTAATTATTAAATTTATTTGTCATCACTGCCCAATTAATTTTACAGTTAGGTTAAATAATATTTATGTATATTGTTATTATAACTCACGTGCACAATCTGGAGAGCGCAAAGAAGGAAACAAGCTTTAAATAACATGTTGAGTTGTTTACTTGTAGCTTGAAAGTGATATGTCAGTAGGCAAGTGCTGTTTATATAGTAGCGTAGTAGCATATCATAACATGTTTTGAACAATAAAGGGTTATGGTTTAAAAGCTGGATAATCTTTCTTTTGTTATTTCTTTATACGTGACTTATCTAAAATAATGGTAGTCCACATTTAACTTCCTTTCAACTATTTTGTCGTATCATTGTATTTTTAATCAACTTTTAAACAAAGGCCAAGTTTGTATATTTAAAGTAGAAGCTCCACCTGTTCACATCATTCTTTTCTTTGATATCCTGAGATAGACAACATGAACTCCCTTACTCTTTTGATCGTGTGTGGAATAGCTATGATTCAGGTAACATTGGTGTTTAATTTCTTATTATGTAGTTATTATTTTTATATAACATAAAAGTGCTAAACTAATTATACATCTTATTCCAGTGTGCCTTGTCTTGTCCTTGTGCTGCCCCGCTATCTCCGTACCATGGCCCAGACTGTTACGATTCGTATTATCCTGATGTGTACTACCCATCTCACCCAACTCTACCAGCTTCCGGATCTGAACACTATATCACAGTTTCTGGAAATGGTTTGATAATTGATGGTACAGCACAGGTCAGTGGCAGCATGCCGCTTGCCAGTTCTGTAAAGCTGACAGGTGCAGTCCCTGCTGAGGGATACGCTTCACTGCGTAACGCATGCAGCTGTGGTGATGCTTATTTACGTTAAGATATCACAAATAAAAATATTTTTTCATATTGTTTTGTATTATTCCGAAGTTGTATAAAGGTGTATATGCAATATGGCATAACCAATTTTATTGTGCGCTATGCTAGTTTAGAACAGGAGAAACATAATGAAACATTAGTAATTAAATTGTATTTTTTTATTCTGCTTCGAATATAAATGTTTAAAATACATATTCAGAATCTCTCAAGAATGAATCAGTATACCCAGATGTTGCCACAGCTGCAGCCGACACTGGCTGTACCAGTAGCGCCCACTTCACCGGCATAGTTGACTGAGCCTTTCACTGGCACGTAGCCGTCCACAGACACTGGACCGCTCACTGGCAGAGTACCAGCCGCTTCGATGTCACCTGATGCAGGATAGCCATAGTCGTAGCCAAGATAGCCGTGATCGTAGTGTCCATGGTGGTGGCCGGGGTGTCCATAGCCAGGGTAGCCATAGCCAGGGTAGTCATAGCCAGGGTAGTCATAGCCAGGATAGTTGGGGGTCAGGTCAGGGTAGCACGGTGGAGCCGGACTGCATCCACATTGTGCTGAGGCGAACTGTAATTAACAAAATAAAAATAAATAAAAGAATAGCTTAAAAGCATTGTGTTTCAGAGATTCATATAGACATTTTTAATTATTTAGAAAAATTATATTGAATAACGTACTTGCACAGCCTGGAAAGCGCAGAGAAGGAAGAATGCTTTGAACATCATGTTGTAGTATTCACTTCTAACAAGGTAATGATAGTCGTTTAATAACTACCCTATTTATATTAGGATAATATCCTATTATTTCAAAACTATTTCATCAAATTTACTCAATCACTTTTCATGTTAAATATATTATGTTGCAAGAAAATCGACTGATACCTACTACTAACCTATATTAAAACTTTACTTGCGACATATTGTCACGTTTTAAAAACAATAATTCATATAAATACCTGATCCTGTTTTGCCAAACACATTCTATGTTTGGGTACCCTAAGATAGACAACATGAACTCCTTCACTCTCCTGATGGTGTGCGTCCAGGCGCTTCTTATCCAGGTATGTTCTATCTTTATTGTATTTTAGTTTCATATTTACTTGAATAAAAAAAGGTATCATCACGACAGTAAGCGGATTCACATTTAGCCAACTTTACTATAGGCCAATCATGACAAGTGGCAAGCTCGTCGATGTCTCCAGCGTACCAAACTCGAGAAATATTAGAAATAAATTAAATATTATTTAAATGTATTTATTTACATTAATAAATATTTTTGAGTCCCGACCAGGAATCGAACCCGGTACCTCCTAGTCTAAATTCACGGACTTAATCGCTAGACCACAGAGGCAGTTACTTGATTACATGTTATAACAATACAATATTACAGAACACGTTGGCCTGTCCTTGCGCTGCTCCCGCCTATCCCTGCGCCTCACCATACCCCGGACCATACCACGGCAATGACTACTGCGGCCATGTTTATGAGCCTTACGGTCTCAGTGTTCAAGGAAATAACTCGGTGATTGACGGCACTGCGCAAGTATGGGGCGATATGCCTCTTGCCAGCTCTGTATCTTTGGATGGTGAGGTTCCTGCTGAGGGTACTGCATCACTTAGAAACGCTTGCTGCTGCGGAGATGCTTACTTACGCTAAAAATGATAAATGAATTATCACCTACCTAATATTTCAGAAATAAATTGATACTGCATACACAAGACATAACGCTTTTATTTTAATACCTTTTCCAATATTCTTTTGTTATTAGGATTCTACAAAATAATATAGTTGTCATTTAAAGTTAATAATGTTGTATTTACTTTTAAAATAAAGTTAGTAGCTACCTGCTACAAGCAGGAACAATAATAAATAAAAATCACAACAAATAAAAAGTTTTAAGAACAGAAATTGTTGTAGGTACAAATATAGTGCATAATGTATTTTTATCGGGAAAACTCGGGCTCAATTGGAATACGACGTCGTCCGAAAGGTCAATCGATTATTGTATTAAATGAGTGACATTATCATATTCATTAATATGGAATTTTATTATTTAGTTTTAAATGCTACTGAAGCTATTAAAGAGTGCAAAATAAATACGAATTTTTCAATAAAATACGATAGCAAACAATAATGATAACCACTATACATGTACTTGTAAACATCATATGTTAATGCATTGTTTACTTACATAAATTAATTCCCGATTGCTTTCAGTAGCGAAGTCAAGATACTGGGTGTGCAACCTAATTCTAATCTGGTCTGGTTATCGCAGGTCAATAGTACCAGTCGTAAAATATTTGCTGCACTCTCTAAATAAACTCAAAAATTTGCTGCCGATACAAGCTAAAATAACCTTTGCCCAAAGTCTGTATCTTCCTCTCCTCGACTATGGTGATGTGTGTAGCGTCGATCTCTTAAAGGTGTTGCTTAACAAGATGGAGCGGCTACAAAATACATGTATCCGGTTCATATTTATATATAATCACATTTCTGAGTAGGTATCGTGCTAAGTTAGGGTGGCTACCAATTCGCTGTCGCAGGAATCGTAGAATCCTCTGCATACTCTATTTCATACCAAATGAACCTGCTACACCGAAATACCTTAGGACAAACTTACCTATCTCTCCTCAATTCATGACAGATCTCTTCGTTCGTCACACAATTATGTTATTGTATTTATTTCAATATCTATTGTATGCAAAATTAAATCAATTTATTTGGCAACGTTTATTACAATCGTTTGCACCTAGCTTCATGCCTGTAATGTTCTGTATTGTCCCAAAGATTGGCTGCTAAAGAATGCCTAGCGGCATTAAGCCCGCCCTTTGTACAAAGTGCAATAAAGTTTCAATAAATAAATTATTACTGTAATTTTTTTCATAGAATATTAAGAAATAATACAATGATTGTATAATTATATTTGTGTATTTTTAAATCATCAGACTCACAATAATCAAGATATAGTTTATCTAATACAGGTTCCAGAGATTGCCACAGCTGCAGTACGTACGCTTCACTGCGTAACGCATGCAGCTGTGGTGATGCTTATTTACGTTAAGATATCACAAATAAAAATATTTTTTCATATTGTTTTGTATTATTCCGAAGTTGTATAAAGGTGTTACGAGTATATGCAATATGGCATGACCAATTCTATTGTGCGCTATGGTAGTTTTGAACGGGATAAACATAATGAAACATTATTATTATATATACATGATAGCTTCATGACTGTAATGTTCTGTATTGTCCCAAAGGTTGGCTGCTAGAGAATACCTAGCGGCATTATGCCCGCCCTTTGTACATAGTGCAATAAAGTTTTAATAAATAAATTATGACTGTAATTTTTTTCATAGAATATTAAGAAATAATACAATGATTGTATATTTATATTTGTGTATTTTTAAATCATCAGACTCACAATTAGTTATATAACATATAGTTTTTCTAATACAGGTTCCAGAGATTGCCACAGCTGCAGTAGACACCGGCTGTGCCAGTAGCTCTGACGTCACCTCCATAGTTGACTGACCCTGTTACTGGCAGTACGCCATCCACATTCACCGGACCACGCACAGGCAGAGTACCAGCCGCTGCGATGTTTCCTGCTGCAGGATAGCCATAGTCGTGCCCAGAATAGCCGACGCCAGGATATCCATAGCCGTGGCCATGATGTTGTCCATAACCAGGATAGCCATGGTTGTAGCCAGGATAGTTGGGGGTCAGGTCATGGTAGCATGGTGGAGCTGGATTACATCCGCATTGTGCTGAGGCGAACTGTAATTATTAAATTTATTTGTCATCACTGCCCAATTAATTTTACAGTTAGGTTAAATAATATTTATGTATATTGTTATTATAACTCACGTGCACAATCTGGAGAGCGCAAAGAAGGAAACAAGCTTTAAATAACATGTTGAGTTGTTTACTTGTAGCTTGAAAGTGATATGTCAGTAGGCAAGTGCTGTTTATATAGTAGCGTAGTAGCATATCATAACATGTTTTGAACAATAAAGGGTTATGGTTTAAAAGCTGGATAAGAGTTTTTTTGTTGTTATTTCTTTATACGTGACTTATCTAAAATAATGGTAGTCGACATTTAACTTCCTTTCAACTATTTTGTCGTATCATTGTATTTTTAATCAACTTTTAAACAAAGGCCAAGTTTGTATATTTAAAGTAGAAGCTCCACCTGTTCACAGCATTCTCTTCTTTGATATCCTGAGATAGACAACATGAACACCCTTAATCTTTTGATCGTGTGTGGAATAGCTATGATTCAGGTAACATTGGTGTTTAATTTCTTATTATGTAGTTATTATTTTTATATAACATAAAAGTGCTAAACTAATTATACATCTTATTCCAGTGTGCCTTGGCTTGTCCTTGTGCTGCCCCGCTATCTCCGTACCATGGCCCAGACTGTTACGATTCGTATTATCCTGATGTGTACTACCCATCTCACCCAACTTTACCAGCTTCCGGCTCTGGACACTATATCACAGTTTCTGGAAATGGTTTGATAATTGATGGTACAGCACAGGTCAGTGGCAGCATGCCGCTCGCCAGTTCTGTAAAGCTGGCAGGTACAGTGCCTGCTGAGGGATACGCTTCACTGCGTAACGCATGCAGCTGTGGTGATGCTTATTTACGTTAAGATATCACAAATAAAAATATTTTTCATATTGTTTTGTATTATTCCGAAGTTGTATAAAGGGGTATATGCAATATGGCATAAGCAATTTTATTTTGCGCTATGTTAGTTTTAAACAGGAGAAACATAATGAAACATTAGTAATTTAATTGTTTTGTTTTATTCTGCTTCGAATATCAATGTTTAAAATACATATTCAGAATCTCTCAAAAATAAATAATTAGACCCAGATGTTGCCACAGCTGCAGCCGACACTGGCTGTACCGGTAGCGCCCACTTCACCGGCATAGTTGACTGAGCCTTTCACTGGCACGTAGCCGTCCACAGCCACTGGACCGCTCACTGGCAGAGTACCAGCCGCTTCGATGTCACCTGATGCAGGATAGCCATAGTCGTAGCCAAGATGTCCATAGCCGTGATCGTAGTGTCCATGGTGGTGGCCGGGGTGTCCATAGCCAGGGTAGCCATAGCCAGGGTAGTCATAGCCAGTGTAGCCATAGCCAGGATAGTTGGGGGTCAGGTCAGGGTAGCACGGTGGAGCCGGACTGCATCCACATTGTGCCGAGGCGAACTGTAATTAACAAAATAAAAATCAATAAAAGAATAGCTCAAAAGCATTGTGTTTCAGAGATTCATATATACATTTTTATTTATTAACATAATAATAATTATTTAGAAAAATAATATTGAATAACGTACTTGCACAGCCTGGAAAGCGCAGAGAAGGAAGAATGCTTTGAACATCATGTTGTAGTATTCACTTGTAACAAGGTAATGATAGTCGTTTAATAACTACCCTATTTATATTAGGATAATATCCTATTATTTCAAAACTATTTCATCAAATGTACTCAATCACTTTTCATGTCAACATAATATATGTAAATAAAATCGACTGATACCTACTACTAACCTATATTAAAACTTTACTTGCGACATGTTGTCACGTTTTAAAAACAATAATTCATATAAATACCTGATCCTGTTTTGTCAAACACATTCTATGTTTGGGTACCCTAAGATAGACAACATGAACTCCTTCACTCTCCTGATGGTGTGCGTCCAGGCGCTTCTTATCCAGGTATGTTCTATCTTTATTGTATTTTAGTTTCTTATTTACTTGAATAAAAAAAGGTATCATCACGACAGTAAGCGGATTCACATTTAGCCAACTTTACTATAGGCCAATCATGACAAGTGGCAAGCTCGTCGATGTCTCCAGCGTACCAAACTCGAGAAATATTAGAAATAAATTAAATATTATTTAAATGTATTTATTTACATTAATAAATATTTTGGAGTCCCGACCAGGAATCGAACCCGGTACCTCCTAGTCTAAATTCACGGACTTAACCGCTAGACCACAGAGGCAGTTACTTGATTACATGTTATAACAATACAATATTACAGAACACGTTGGCCTGTCCTTGCGCTGCTCCCGCCTATCCCTGCGCCTCACCATACCCCGGACCATACCACGGCAATGACTACTGCGGCCATGTTTATGAGCCTTACGGTCTCAGTGTTCAAGGAAATAACTTGGTGATTGACGGCACTGCGCAAGTATGGGGCGATATGCCTCTTGCCAGCTCTGTATCTTTGGATGGTGAGGTTCCTGCTGAGGGTACTGCATCACTTAGAAACGCTTGCTGCTGCGGAGATGCTTACTTACGCTAAAAATGATAAATGAATTATCACCTACCTAATATTTCAGAAATAAATTGATACTGCATACACAAGACATAACGCTTTTATTTTAATACCTTTTCCAATATTCTTTTGTTATTAGGATTCTACAAAATAATATAGTTGTCATTTAAAGTTAATAATGTTGTATTTACTTTTAAAATAAAGTTAGTAGCTACCTGCTACAAGCAGGAACAATAATAAATAAAAATCACAACAAATAAAAAGTTTTAAGAACAGAAATTGTTGTAGGTACAAATATAGTGCATAATGTATTTTTATCGGGAAAACTCGGGCTCAATTGGAATACGACGTCGTCCGAAAGGTCAATCGATTATTGTATTAAATGAGTGACATTATCATATTCATTAATATGGAATTTTATTATTTAGTTTTAAATGCTACTGAAGCTATTAAAGAGTGCAAAATAAATACGAATTTTCCAATAAAATACGATAGCAAACAATAATGATAACCACTATACATGTACTTGTAAACATCATATGTTAATGCATTGTTTACTTACATAAATTAATTCCCGATTGCTTTCAGTAGCGAAGTCAAGATACTGGGTGTGCAACCTAATTCTAATCTGGTCTGGTTATCGCAGGTCAATAGTACCAGTCGTAAAATATTTGCTGCACTCTCTAAATAAACTCAAAAATTTGCTGCCGATACAAGCTAAAATAACCTTTGCCCAAAGTCTGTATCTTCCTCTCCTCGACTATGGTGATGTGTGTAGCGTCGATCTCTTAAAGGTGTTGCTTAACAAGATGGAGCGGCTACAAAATACATGTATCCGGTTCATATTTATATATAATCACATTTCTGAGTAGGTATCGTGCTAAGTTAGGGTGGCTACCAATTCGCTGTCGCAGGAATCGTAGAATCCTCTGCATACTCTATTTCATACCAAATGAACCTGCTACACCGAAATACCTTAGGACAAACTTACCTATCTCTCCTCAATTCATGACAGATCTCTTCGTTCGTCACACAATTATTTTATTGTATTTATTTCAATATCTATTGTATGCAAAATTAAATCAATTTATTTGGCAACGTTTATTACAATCGTTTGCACCTAGCTTCATGCCTGTAATGTTCTGTATTGTCCCAAAGATTTGCTGCTAAAGAATGCCTAGCGGCATTAAGCCCGCCCTTTGTACAAAGTGCAATAAAGTTTCAATAAATAAATTATTACTGTATTTTTTTTCATAGAATATTAAGAAATAATACAATGATTGTATAATTATATTTGTGTATTTTTAAATCATCAGACTCACAATAATCAAGATATAGTTTATCTAATACAGGTTCCAGAGATTGCCACAGCTGCAGTAGACACCGGCTGTGCCAGTAGCTCTGACGTCACCTCCATAGTTGACTGACCCTGTTACTGGCAGTACGCCATCCACATTCACGGGACCACGTACAGGCAGAGTACCAGCCGCTGCGATGTTTCCTGCTGCAGGATAGCCATAGTCGTGCCCAGAATAGCCGACGCCAGGATATCCATAGCCGTGGCCATGATGGTGTCCATAACCAGGATAGCCATGGTTGTAGCCAGGATAGTTGGTGGTCAGGTCATGGTAGCATGGTGGAGCTGGATTACATCCGCATTGTGCTGAGGCGAACTGTAATTATTAGATTTATTTGTCATCACTGCCCAATTCATTTTACAGCTAGGTTAAATAATATTTATGTACAAGTATATTGTTATTATAACTCACGTGCACAACCTGGAGAGCGCAAAGAAGGAAACAAGCTTTAAATAACATGTTGAGTTGTTTACTTGTAGCTTGAAAGTGATATGTCAGTAGACAAGTGCTGTTTATATAGTAGCGTAGTAGCATATCATAACATGTTTTGAACAATAAAGGGTTATGGTTTAAAAGTTGGATAAGAGTCTTTCTTTTGTTATTACTTTATACGTGACCTATCTAAAATAATGGTAGTCGACATTTAACTTCCTTTCAACTATTTTGTCGTATCATTGTATTTTTAATCAACTTTTAAACAAAGGCCAAGTTTGTATATTTAAAGTAGAAACTCCACCTGTTCACAGCATTCTCTTCTTTGATATCCTGAGATAGACAACATGAACTCCCTTAATCTTTTGATCGTGTGTGGACTAGCTATAATCCAGGTAACATTGGTGTTTAATTTCTTATTATGTATTTATTATTTTTATATAACTTAAAAGTGGTAAACTAATTATACATCTTATTCCAGTGTGCCTTGGCTTGTCCTTGTGCTGCCCCGCTATCTCCGTACCATGGCCCAGACTGTTACGATTCGTATTATCCTGATGTGTACTACCCATCTCACCCAACTCTACCAGCTTCCGGCTCTGGACACTATATCACAGTTTCTGGAAATGGTTTGATAATTGATGGTACAGCACAGGTCAGTGGCAGCATGCCGCTCGCCAGTTCTGTAAAGCTGGCAGGTACAGTGCCTGCTGAGGGATACGCTTCACTGCGTAACGCATGCAGCTGTGGTGATGCTTATTTACGTTAAGATATCACAAATAAAAATATTTTTTCATATTGTTTTGTATTATTCCGAAGTTGTATAAAGGTGTTACGAGTATATGCAATATGGCATAACCAATTCTATTGTGCGCTATGGTAGTTTTGAACGGGATAAACATAATGAAACATTAGTTATTTAATTGTTTTTTTTTTATTCTGCTTCGAATATAAATGTTTAAAATACATATTCAGAATCTCTAAAGAATGAATCATTAGACCCAGATGTTGCCACAGCTGCAGCCGACACTGGCTGTACCGGTAGCGCCCACTTCACCGGCATAGTTGACTGAGCCTTTCACTGGCACGTAGCCGTCCACAGACACTGGACCGCTCACTGGCAGAGTACCAGCCGCTTCGATGTCACCTGATGCAGGATAGCCATAGTCGTAGCCAAGATGTCCATAGCCGTGATCGTAGTGTCCATGGTGGTGGCCGGGGTGTCCATAGCCAGGGTAGCCATAGCCAGGGTAGTCATAGCCAGTGTAGCCATAGCCAGGATAGTTGGGGGTCAGGTCAGGGTAGCACGGTGGAGCCGGACTGCATCCACATTGTGCCGAGGCGAACTGTAATTAACAAAATAAATAAAAGAATAGCTCAAAAGCATTGTGTTTCAGAGATTCATATATACATTTTTAAT
Source organism: Tinea semifulvella (assembly GCA_910589645.1). Taxonomy (NCBI): domain Eukaryota; kingdom Metazoa; phylum Arthropoda; class Insecta; order Lepidoptera; family Tineidae; genus Tinea; species Tinea semifulvella. The sequence continues at coordinate 2,309,229 of OU342623.1, read as the reverse complement.
TATTAACATAATAGTAATCATTTAAAAAAAAAATATTGAATAACGTACTTGCACAGCCTGGAAAGCGCAGAGAAGGAAGAATGCTTTGAACATCATGTTGTAGTATTCACTTGTAACAAGGTAATGATCGTCGTTTAATAGCTGCCCTATTTATATTAGGATAATATCTTATTATTTCAAAACTATTTCATCAAATTTACTCAATCACTTTTCATGTTAAATATATTATGTTGCAAGGAAATCAACTGATACCTACTACTAACCTATATTAAAACTTTACTTGCGACATATTGTCACGTTTTTAAAACAATAATTCATATAAATACCTGATCCTGTTTTGCCAAACACATTCTATGTTTGGGTACCCTAAGATAGACAATATGAACTCCTTCACTCTCCTGATGGTGTGCGTCCAGGCGCTTCTTATCCAGGTAAGTTCTATCTTTATTGTATTTTAGTTCTTATTTACTTGAATACATGTTATAACAATACAATATTACAGAACACGTTGGCCTGTCCTTGCGCTGCTCCTGCCTATCCCTGCGCCTCACCATACCCCGGACAATACCACGGCAACGACTACTGCGGCCATGTTTATGAGCCTTACGGTCTCAGTGTTCAAGGAAATAACTTGGTGATTGACGGCACTGCGCAAGTATGGGGCGATATGCCTCTCGCCAGCTCTGTAGCTCTGGATGGTGAGGTTCCTGCTGAGGGTACTGCATCACTTAGAAACGCTTGCTGCTGCGGAGATGCTTACTTACGCTAAAAATGATAAATGATTAACACCTACCTAATATTTCAGAAATAAATTGATACTGCATACACAAGACATAACGCTTTTATTTTTAATACCTTTTCCAATATTCTTTTGTTATTAGGATTCTACAAAATAATATAGTTGTCATTTAAAGTTAATAATGTTGTATTTACTTTTAAAATAAAGTTAGTTACTACCTGCTCCGAGCAGTAACAATAATTAAAACAAATATATGTTTTAAGAACAGAAATTGTTGTAGGTACAAATATAGTGCATAATGTATTTTTATCGGGAAAACTCGGGTCTCAATTGGAATACGACGTTGTCCGAAAGGTCAATCGATTATTGTATTAAATGAGTGACATTATCATATCCATTAATATGGAATTTTATTATTTAGTTTTAAATGCTACTGAAGCTATTAAAGAGAGCAAAATAAATACGAATTTTTCAATAAAATACGATAGCAAGCCATAATGATAACCACTATTCATGTACTTGTAAACATCATATGTTAATGCATTGTTTACTTACATAAATTAATTCCCGATTGCTTTCAGTAGCGAAGTCAAGATTCTGGGTGTGCAACCTAATTCTAATCTGGTCTGGTTATCGCAGGTCAATAGTACGAGTCGTAAAATATTTGCTTTACTGCACTCTCTGAATAAACTCAAAAATTTGCTGCCGATAAAAGCTAAAATAACCTTTGCCCAAAGTCTGTATCTTCCTCTCCTCGACTATGGTGATGTGTGTAGCGTCGATCTCTTAAAGGTGTTGCTTAACAAGATGGAGCGGCTACAAAATACATGTATCCGGTTCATATTTATATATAATCACATTTCTGAGTAGGTATCGTGCTAAGTTAGGGTGGCTACCAATTCGCTGTCGCAGGAATCGTAGAATCCTCTGCATACTCTATTTCATACCAAATGAACCTGCTACACCGAAATACCTTAGGACAAACTTACCTATCTCTCCTCAATTCATGACAGATCTCTTCGTTCGTCACACAATTATTTTATTGTATTTATTTCAATATCTATTGTATGCAAAATTAAATCAATTTATTTGGCAACGTTTATTACAATCGTTTGCACCTAGATTCATGCCTGTAATGTTCTGTATTGTCCCAAAGATTGGCTGCTAAAGAATGCCTAGCGGCATTAAGCCCGCCCTTTGTACAAAGTGCAATAAAGTTTCAATAAATAAATTATTACTGTATTTTTTTTCATAGAATATTAAGAAATAATACAATGATTGTATAATTATATTTGTGTATTTTTAAATCATCAGACTCACAATAATCAAGATATAGTTTATCTAATACAGGTTCCAGAGATTGCCACAGCTGCAGTAGACACCGGCTGTGCCAGTAGCTCTGACGTCACCTCCATAGTTGACTGACCCTGTTACTGGCAGTACGCCATCCACATTCACGGGACCACGCACAGGCAGAGTACCAGCCGCTGCGATGTTTCCTGCTGCAGGATAGCCATAGTCGTGCCCAGAATAGCCGACGCCAGGATATCCATAGCCGTGGCCATGATGGTGTCCATAACCAGGATAGCCATGGTTGTAGCCAGGATAGTTGGGGGTCAGGTCATGGTAGCATGGTGGAGCTGGATTACATCCGCATTGTGCTGAGGCGAACTGTAATTATTAGATTTATTTGTCATCACTGCCCAATTAATTTTACAGCTAGGTTAAATAATATTTATGTACAAGTATATTGTTATTATAACTCACGTGCACAACCTGGAGAGCGCAAAGAAGGAAACAAGCTTTAAATAACATGTTGAGTTGTTTACTTGTAGCTTGAAAGTGATATGTCACTAGACAAGTGCTGTTTATATAGTAGCGTAGTAGCATATCATAACATGTTTTGAACAATAAAGGGTTCTGTGTTAAAAGTTGGATAAGAGTCTTTCTTTTGGTATTACTTTATACGTGACCTATCTAAAATAATGGTAGTCGACATTTAACTTCCTTTCAACTATTTTGTCGTATCATTGTATTTTTAATCAACTTTTAAACAAAGGCCAAGTTTGTATATTTAAAGTAGAAGCTCCACCTGTTCACAGCATTCTCTTCTTTCATATCCTGAGATAGACAACATGAACTCCCTTAATCTTTTGATCGTGTGTGGACTAGCTATAATCCAGGTAACATTGGTGTTTAATTTCTTATTATGTATTTATTATTTTTATATAACTTAAAAGTGGTAAACTAATTATACATCTTATTCCAGTGTGCCTTGGCTTGTCCTTGTGCTGCCCCGCTATCTCCGTACCATGGCCCAGACTGTTACGATTCGTATTATCCTGATGTGTACTACCCATCTCACCCAACTCTACCAGCTTCCGGCTCTGGACACTATATCACAGTTTCTGGAAATGGTTTGATAATTGATGGTACAGCACAGGTCAGTGGCAGCATGCCGCTCGCCAGTTCTGTAAAGCTGGCAGGTACAGTGCCTGCTGAGGGATACGCTTCACTGCGTAACGCATGCAGCTGTGGTGATGCTTATTTACGTTAAGATATCACAAATAAAAATATTTTTTCATATTGTTTTGTATTATTCCGAAGTTGTATAAAGGTGTTACGAGTATATGCAATATGGCATGACCAATTCTATTGTGCGCTATGGTAGTTTTGAACGGGATAAACATAATGAAACATTAGTAATTTAATTGATATTTTTTTTATTCTGCTTCGAATATAAATGTTTAAAATACATATTCAGAATCTCTAAAGAATGAGTCATTAGACCCAGATGTTGCCACAGCTGCAGCCGACACTGGCTGTACCGGTAGCGCCCACTTCACCGGCATAGTTGACTGAGCCTTTCACTGGCACGTAGCCGTCCACAGACACTGGACCGCTCACTGGCAGAGTACCAGCCGCTTCGATGTCACCTGATGCAGGATAGCCATAGTCGTAGCCAAGATGTCCATAGCCGTGATCGTAGTGTCCATGGTGGTGGCCGGGGTGTCCATAGCCAGGGTAGCCATAGCCAGGGTAGTCATAGCCAGTGTAGCCATAGCCAGGATAGTTGGGGGTCAGGTCAGGGTAGCACGGTGGAGCCGGACTGCATCCACATTGTGCCGAGGCGAACTGTAATTAACAAAATAAAAATAAATAAAAGAATAGCTCAAAAGCATTGTGTTTCAGAGATTCATATATACATTTTTATTTATTAACATAATAATAATTATTTAGAAAAATAATATTGAATAACGTACTTGCACAGCCTGGAAAGCGCAGAGAAGGAAGAATGCTTTGAACATCATGTTGTAGTATTCACTTGTAACAAGGTAATGATAGTCGTTTAATAACTACCCTATTTATATTAGGATAATATCCTATTATTTCAAAACTATTTCATCAAATGTACTCAATCACTTTTCATGTTAAATATATTATGTTGCAAGAAAATCGACTGATACCTACTACTAACCTATATTAAAACTTTACTTGCGACATGTTGTCACGTTTTAAAAACAATAATTCATATAAATACCTGATCCTGTTTTGTCAAACACATTCTATGTTTGGGTACCCTAAGATAGACAACATGAACTCCTTCACTCTCCTGATGGTGTGCGTCCAGGCGCTTCTTATCCAGGTATGTTCTATCTTTATTGTATTTTAGTTTCTTATTTACTTGAATAAAAAAAGGTATCATCACGACAGTAAGCGGATTCACATTTAGCCAACTTTACTATAGGCCAATCATGACAAGTGGCAAGCTCGTCGATGTCTCCAGCGTACCAAACTCGAGAAATATTAGAAATAAATTAAATATTATTTAAATGTATTTATTTACATTAATAAATATTTTTGAGTCCCGACCAGGAATCGAACCCGGTACCTCCTAGTCTAAATTCACGGACTTAACCACTAGACCACAGAGGCAGTTACTTGATTACATGTTATAACAATACAATATTACAGAACACGTTGGCCTGTCCTTGCGCTGCTCCCGCCTATCCCTGCGCCTCACCATACCCCGGACCATACCACGGCAATGACTACTGCGGCCATGTTTATGAGCCTTACGGTCTCAGTGTTCAAGGAAATAACTTGGTGATTGACGGCACTGCGCAAGTATGGGGCGATATGCCTCTTGCCAGCTCTGTATCTTTGGATAGTGAGGTTCCTGCTGAGGGTACTGCATCACTTAGAAACGCTTGCTGCTGCGGAGATGCTTACTTACGCTAAAAATGATAAATGAATTATCACCTACCTAATATTTCAGAAATAAATTGATACTGCATACACAAGACATAACGCTTTTATTTTAATACCTTTTCCAATATTCTTTTGTTATTAGGATTCTACAAAATAATATAGTTGTCATTTAAAGTTAATAATGTTGTATTTACTTTTAAAATAAAGTTAGTAGCTACCTGCTACAAGCAGGAACAATAATAAATAAAAATCACAACAAATAAAAAGTTTTAAGAACAGAAATTGTTGTAGGTACAAATATAGTGCATAATGTATTTTTATCGGGAAAACTCGGGCTCAATTGGAATACGACGTCGTCCGAAAGGTCAATCGATTATTGTATTAAATGAGTGACATTATCATATTCATTAATATGGAATTTTATTATTTAGTTTTAAATGCTACTGAAGCTATTAAAGAGTGCAAAATAAATACGAATTTTTCAATAAAATACGATAGCAAACAATAATGATAACCACTATACATGTACTTGTAAACATCATATGTTAATGCATTGTTTACTTACATAAATTAATTCCCGATTGCTTTCAGTAGCGAAGTCAAGATACTGGGTGTGCAACCTAATTCTAATCTGGTCTGGTTATCGCAGGTCAATAGTACCAGTCGTAAAATATTTGCTGCACTCTCTAAATAAACTCAAAAATTTGCTGCCGATACAAGCTAAAATAACCTTTGCCCAAAGTCTGTATCTTCCTCTCCTCGACTATGGTGATGTGTGTAGCGTCGATCTCTTAAAGGTGTTGCTTAACAAGATGGAGCGGCTACAAAATACATGTATCCGGTTCATATTTATATATAATCACATTTCTGAGTAGGTATCGTGCTAAGTTGGGTGGCTACCAATTCGCTGTCGCAGGAATCGTAGAATCCTCTGCATACTCTATTTCATACCAAATGAACCTGCTACACCGAAATACCTTAGGACAAACTTACCTATCTCTCCTCAATTCATGACAGATCTCTTCGTTCGTCACACAATTATTTTATTGTATTTATTTCAATATCTATTGTATGCAAAATTAAATCAATTTATTTGGCAACGTTTATTACAATCGTTTCCACCTAGCTTCATGCCTGTAATGTTCTGTATTGTCCCAAAGATTGGCTGCTAAAGAATGCCTAGCGGCATTAAGCCCGCCCTTTGTACAAAGTGCAATAAAGTTTCAATAAATAAATTATTACTGTAATTTTTTTCATAGAATATTAAGAAATAATACAATGATTGTATAATTATATTTGTGTATTTTTAAATCATCAGACTCACAATAATCAAGATATAGTTTATCTAATACAGGTTCCAGAGATTGCCACAGCTGCAGTAGACACCGGCTGTGCCAGTAGCTCTGACGTCACCTCCATAGTTGACTGACCCTGTTACTGGCAGTACGCCATCCACATTCACGGGACCACGCACAGGCAGAGTACCAGCCGTTGCGATGTTTCCTGCTGCAGGATAGCCATAGTCGTGCCCAGAATAGCCGACGCCAGGATATCCATAGCCGTGGCCATGATGGTGTCCATAACCAGGATAGCCATGGTTGTAGCCAGGATAGTTGGGGGTCAGGTCATGGTAGCATGGTGGAGCTGGATTACATCCGCATTGTGCTGAGGCGAACTGTAATTATTAGATTTATTTGTCATCACTGCCCAATTAATTTTACAGCTAGGTTAAATAATATTTATGTACAAGTATATTGTTATTATAACTCACGTGCACAACCTGGAGAGCGCAAAGAAGGAAACAAGCTTTAAATAACATGTTGAGTTGTTTACTTGTAGCTTGAAAGTGATATGTCACTAGACAAGTGCTGTTTATATAGTAGCGTAGTAGCATATCATAACATGTTTTGAACAATAAAGGGTTCTGGTTTAAAAGTTGGATAAGAGTCTTTCTTTTGGTATTACTTTATACGTGACCTATCTAAAATAATGGTAGTCGACATTTAACTTCCTTTCAACTATTTTGTCGTATCATTGTATTTTTAATCAACTTTTAAACAAAGGCCAAGTTTGTATATTTAAAGTAGAAGCTCCACCTGTTCACAGCATTCTCTTCTTTGATATCCTGAGATAGACAACATGAACTCCCTTACTCTTTTGATCGTGTGTGGACTAGCTATAATCCAGGTAACATTGGTGTTTAATTTCTTATTATGTATTTATTATTTTTATATAACTTAAAAGTGGTAAACTAATTATACATCTTATTCCAGTGTGCCTTGGCTTGTCCTTGTGCTGCCCCGCTATCTCCGTACCATGGCCCAGACTGTTACGATTCGTATTATCCTGATGTGTACTACCCATCTCACCCAACTCTACCAGCTTCCGGCTCTGGACACTATATCACAGTTTCTGGAAATGGTTTGATAATTGATGGTACAGCACAGGTCAGTGGCAGCATGCCGCTCGCCAGTTCTGTAAAGCTGGCAGGTACAGTGCCTGCTGAGGGATACGCTTCACTGCGTAACGCATGCAGCTGTGGTGATGCTTATTTACGTTAAGATATCACAAATAAAAATATTTTTTCATATTGTTTTGTATTATTCCGAAGTTGTATAAAGGTGTTACGAGTATATGCAATATGGCATGACCAATTCTATTGTGCGCTATGGTAGTTTTGAACGTGATAAACATAATGAAACATTAGTAATTTAATTGTTTTTTTTTTTATTCTGCTTCGAATATAAATGTTTAAAATACATATTCAGAATCTCTAAAGAATGAGTCATTAGACCCAGATGTTGCCACAGCTGCAGCCGACACTGGCTGTACCGGTAGCGCCCACTTCACCGGCATAGTTGACTGAGCCTTTCACTGGCACGTAGCCGTCCACAGACACTGGACCGCTCACTGGCAGAGTACCAGCCGCTTCGATGTCACCTGATGCAGGATAGCCATAGTCGTAGCCAAGATGTCCATAGCCGTGATCGTAGTGTCCATGGTGGTGGCCGGGGTGTCCATAGCCAGGGTAGCCATAGCCAGGGTAGTCATAGCCAGTGTAGCCATAGCCAGGATAGTTGGGGGTCAGGTCAGGGTAGCACGGTGGAGCCGGACTGCATCCACATTGTGCCGAGGCGAACTGTAATTAACAAAATAAAAATCAATAAAAGAATAGCTCAAAAGCATTGTGTTTCAGAGATTCATATATACATTTTTATTTATTAACATAATAATAATTATTTAGAAAAATAATATTGAATAACGTACTTGCACAGCCTGGAAAGCGCAGAGAAGGAAGAATGCTTTGAACATCATGTTGTAGTATTCACTTGTAACAAGGTAATGATAGTCGTTTAATAACTACCCTATTTATATTAGGATAATATCCTATTATTTCAAAACTATATCATCAAATGTACTCAATCACTTTTCATGTTAAATATATTATGTTGCAAGAAAATCGACTGATACCTACTACTAACCTATATTAAAACTTTACTTGCGACATGTTGTCACGTTTTAAAAACAATAATTCATATAAATACCTGATCCTGTTTTGTCAAACACATTCTATGTTTGGGTACCCTAAGATAGACAACATGAACTCCTTCACTCTCCTGATGGTGTGCGTCCAGGCGCTTCTTATCCAGGTATGTTCTATCTTTATTGTATTTTAGTTTCTTATTTACTTGAATAAAAAAAGGTATCATCACGACAGTAAGCGGATTCACATTTAGCCAACTTTACTATAGGCCAATCATGACAAGTGGCAAGCTCGTCGATGTCTCCAGCATACCAAACTCGAGAAATATTAGAAATAAATTAAATATTATTTAAATGTATTTATTTACATTAATAAATATTTTTGAGTCCCGACCAGGAATCGAACCCGGTACCTCCTAGTCTAAATTCACGGACTTAACCGCTAGACCACAGAGGCAGTTACTTGATTACATGTTATAACAATACAATATTACAGAACACGTTGGCCTGTCCTTGCGCTGCTCCCGCCTATCCCTGCGCCTCACCATACCCCGGACCATACCACGGCAATGACTACTGCGGCCATGTTTATGAGCCTTACGGTCTCAGTGTTCAAGGAAATAACTTGGTGATTGACGGCACTGCGCAAGTATGGGGCGATATGCCTCTTGCCAGCTCTGTATCTTTGGATGGTGAGGTTCCTGCTGAGGGTACTGCATCACTTAGAAACGCTTGCTGCTGCGGAGATGCTTACTTACGCTAAAAATGATAAATGAATTATCACCTACCTAATATTTCAGAAATAAATTGATACTGCATACACAAGACATAACGCTTTTATTTTAATACCTTTTCCAATATTCTTTTGTTATTAGGATTCTACAAAATAATATAGTTGTCATTTAAAGTTAATAATGTTGTATTTACTTTTAAAATAAAGTTAGTAGCTACCTGCTACAAGCAGGAACAATAATAAATAAAAATCACAACAAATAAAAAGTTTTAAGAACAGAAATTGTTGTAGGTACAAATATAGTGCATAATGTATTTTTATCGGGAAAACTCGGGCTCAATTGGAATACGACGTCGTCCGAAAGGTCAATCGATTATTGTATTAAATGAGTGACATTATCATATTCATTAATATGGAATTTTATTATTTAGTTTTAAATGCTACTGAAGCTATTAAAGAGTGCAAAATAAATACGAATTTTCCAATAAAATACGATAGCAAACAATAATGATAACCACTATACATGTACTTGTAAACATCATATGTTAATGCATTGTTTACTTACATAAATTAATTCCCGATTGCTTTCAGTAGCGAAGTCAAGATACTGGGTGTGCAACCTAATTCTAATCTGGTCTGGTTATCGCAGGTCAATAGTACCAGTCGTAAAATATTTGCTGCACTCTCTAAATAAACTCAAAAATTTGCTGCCGATACAAGCTAAAATAACCTTTGCCCAAAGTCTGTATCTTCCTCTCCTCGACTATGGTGATGTGTGTAGCGTCGATCTCTTAAAGGTGTTGCTTAACAAGATGGAGCGGCTACAAAATACATGTATCCGGTTCATATTTATATATAATCACATTTCTGAGTAGGTATCGTGCTAAGTTAGGGTGGCTACCAATTCGCTGTCGCAGGAATCGTAGAATCCTCTGCATACTCTATTTCATACCAAATGAACCTGCTACACCGAAATACCTTAGGACAAACTTACCTATCTCTCCTCAATTCATGACAGATCTCTTCGTTCGTCACACAATTATTTTATTGTATTTATTTTAATATCTATTGTATGCAAAATTAAATCAATTTATTTGGCAACGTTTCTTACAATCGTTTGCACCTAGCTTCATGACTGTAATGTTCTGTATTGTCCCAAAGGTTGGCTGCTAAAGAATGCCTAGCGGCATTAAGCCCGCCCTTTGTACATAGTGCAATAAAGTTTCAATAAATAAATTATTACTGTAATTTTTTTCATAGAATATTAAGAAATAATACAATGATTGTATAATACAGTGCGCATGAAAAGACCCCCTGCCCCATGGCTCGATGAGACGATTCGGAAAGCCATGTGGTGGAGGGATTCTCTTAAAAGAAAGCACAAGAGGTCTCCTTGCGATGAAAATTGGAATAGCTTCAAAAAATCAAGAAATCGTGTCAACTTGATGTGTAGGAACGCAAAGCGCCAATACATCCACAATTCTATAGATAAATCTTCTTCACAAAATATTTGGAAATCTCTACGTTCGCTTGGTTTGGGAAAAACTAAGTCCGAATCTATCCTCTCTGTAGATATTGACGGTCTTAATCAGCACTTCTTCTCTCCTCCTGTTACTATTGATCACGCCCTTAAGGCCGTTACTATCTCTCAGATTAGTTCCAAAGCTATCCCTAGAAATAATCTTTTTCAATTTGAACCTGTGTCGAGTAACGAAATCAAAAAGCTTATTCATTCCGTGGCCAGTAAAGCTGTGGGTTTTGACTGTGTGGGTCGCGTCCTTATCCTTCCTATTATCAACATTATTCTCCAAGTTATTACCCACCTTATCAATTATTCTCTATTAACTGGGCACTTTCCCACTTTGTGGAAAAATGCCCATGTGGTCCCTATCCCTAAAAAGTCCACTCCATCCGACTTTAGTCACCTTCGCCCCATATCCATTTTACCTTTCTTATCAAAAATTTTGGAACGTGTGGTCCAAAGTCAATTAGCTACCTTCCTAAATAAAAACAATCTTATGAATCCACTTCAATCCGGCTTCCGTCCTTCCCACAGTACGTCTACAGCTCTTATTAACATCACAGACGACATCCGACTGGCTATGAATGATAAAAAGTTTACACTTCTGACCTTACTGGATTTTAGCAACGCCTTTAATTGTGTCGACCACGACATATTAATGGCTGTTCTATGCTCTCTTGGAATATGTCATCAATGATTTAACTCCTATCTTCGTGGACGCCAGCAGCGTATACATTTGAACGACGATTACTCTAACTGGTGTCCAGTAACTGCTGGTGTGCCGCAGGGTGGCGTATTATCTCCCTTACTTTTCTCGGTGTTTATAAATACCATAGTCCATGTCATCAATTTCTGTTCCTACCATCTTTACGCTGATGATTTACAACTAATATTGCACTTTCACCCGAACAATATTAGCGAAGCTATTCATAAAATGAACTCGGACCTGGAGGCCTTGCGTGTTTGTTCCCATAGTCTTGGCCTTCTGGTCAACCCCGGTAAGACTCAGGTAATGATCCTGGGTACAAGAGGCATGTTGGACAGACTAGACATGGATTCTCTCTCACCATTATACTTTAATGATATACTTCTTCCTTTCTGTCAATGTGTCAAAAATCTCGGCCTTTATATGACCTGTGATTTGTCATGGGGTTAACAGGTGTCAGAGATTAGTAAGAAAATCTTTGCCAGCATGCATATGCTGAGACGACTGCAGTATTTCATTCCGTTCAAGGCGAAGCTTATGTTAGTAAACTCGTTATTGCTCCCTTTAGTAGACTATGCTGACATTTGTTATCCTGATCTCACAGAAGAGCTGCTAAATAAACTGGATCGCCTTCTCAACTTATGCATACGCTACGTATTTGGTTTGCGTAAGTATGATCATGTATCCGATTTTCGAAAACAGTCCGAAGTGGCATGGAAGAAACCAAGGTTACAGTTCTTGTACTCATTGATTTCACAAATGCCTTTAACACAGTAGATCCTGATTTACTCCTCGCCATTTTATCTCGTCTAAAGATCTCATCGGAGACCCTGATTTGGTTTTCTAATTATCTGCATGGTCGCCAGCAACAGGTTAGAGTTGATCAGGTGTCATCGGGGTGGTGCGATCTGGCATCGGGCGTCCCCCAAGGAGGCATTCTTTCGCCGCTACTCTTCTCGCTGTTTATAAATGTCATTACCCGTTGTCTTCATTGTCACTACCACCTGTATGCGGATGATTTGCAGCTCTATGTGCAGACAGATATTACTACTCTAAATAGTGCAATAGCTTGGCTTAACTCTGATTTATCTAACATATACTCGTGGTCAACACGCTTCGGGGTCGTTGTCAATCCGAGCAAGTGCCAGTCAATTATAGTTGGGAGTTCCCGGTTACTGAGCAAGGTAGATTTAAACAGTGTTGACCCCGTTCGGTTTGACAACGTCCCGATTGCTTTCAGTAGCGAAGTCAAGAATCTGGGTGTGCAACTTGATTCTAATCTGAACTGGTTTTCACACTCCCAAAGGTTGGTTGTTAGAAAATGCCTGGCCATTAAGTCCGCCTATGTACAATTTTAGTGCAATAAAGTATTTAAAATAAAATAAAATATAATTATATTTGTGTATTTTTAAATCATCAGACTCACAATAAGTTATACAAGATATAGTTTTTCTAATACAGGTTCCAGAGATTGCCACAGCTGCAGTAGACACCGGCTGTGCCAGTAGCTCTGACGTCACCTCCATAGTTAACTGACCCTGTTACTGGCAGTACGCCATCCACATTTACGGGACCACGCACAGGCAGAGTACCAGCCGCTGCGATGTTTCCTGCTGCAGGATAGCCATAGTCGTGTCCGGAATAGCCGACGCCAGGATATCCATAGCCGTGGCCATGATGGTGTCCATAACCAGGATAGCCATGGTTGTAGCCAGGATAGTTGGGGGTCAGGTCATGGTAGCATGGTGGAGCTGGATTACATCCGCATTGTGCTGAGGCGAACTGTAATTATTAGATTTATTTGTCATCACTGCCCAATTAATTTTACAGCTAGGTTAAATAATATTTATGTACAAGTATATTGTTATTATAACTCACGTGCACAACCTGGAGAGCGCAAAGAAGGAAACACGCTTTAAATAACATGTTGAGTTGTTTACTTGTAGCTTGAAAGTGATATGTCACTAGACAAGTGCTGTTTATATAGTAGCGTAGTAGCATATCATAACATGTTTTGAACAATAAAGGGTTATGGTTTAAAAGTTGGATAAGAGTCTTTCTTTTGTTATTACTTTATACGTGACCTATCTAAAATAATGGTAGTCGACATTTAACTTCCTTTCAACAATTTTCTCGTATCATTGTATTTTTAATCAACTTTTAAACAAAGGCCAAGTTTGTATATTTAAAGTAGAAGCTCCACCTGTTCACAGCATTCTCTTCTTTGATATCCTGAGATAGACAACATGAACTCCCTTAATCTTTTGATCGTGTGTGGACTAGCTATAATCCAGGTAACATTGGTGTTTAATTTCTTATTATGTATTTATTATTTTTATATAACTTAAAAGTGGTAAACTAATTATACATCTTATTCCAGTGTGCCTTGGCTTGTCCTTGTGCTGCCCCGCTATCTCCGTACCATGGCCCAGACTGTTACGATTCGTATTATCCTGATGTGTACTACCCATCTCACCCAACTCTACCAGCTTCCGGCTCTGGACACTATATCACAGTTTCTGGAAATGGTTTGATAATTGATGGTACAGCACAGGTCAGTGGCAGCATGCCGCTCGCCAGTTCTGTAAAGCTGGCAGGTACAGTGCCTGCTGAGGGATACGCTTCACTGCGTAACGCCTGCAGCTGTGGTGATGCTTATTTACGTTAAAATATCACAAATAAAAATATTTTTTCATATTGTTTTGTATTATTTCGAAGTTGCATAAAGGTGTATATGCAATATGGCATAACCAATTTTATTGTGCGCTATGGTAGTTTAGAACAGGAGAAACATAATGAAACATTAGTAATTAAATTGTTTATTTTTATTCTGCTTCGAATATAAATGTTTAAAATACATATTCAGAATCTCTCAAGAATGAATCATTAGACCCAGATGTTGCCACAACTGCAGCCAACACTGGCTGTACCGGTAGCGCCCACTTCACCGGCATAGTTGACTGAGCCTGTCACTGGCACGTAGCCGTCCACAGACACTGGACCGCTCACTGGCAGAGTACCAGCCGCTTCGATGTCACCTGATGCAGGATAGCCATAGTCGTAGCCAAGATGTCCATAGCCGTGATCGTAGTGTCCATGGTGGTGGTCGGGGTTTCCATAGCCAGGGTAGCCATAGCCAGGGTAGTCATAGCCAGGGTAGCCATAGCCAGGATAGTTGGGGGTCAGGTCAGGGTAGCACGGTGGAGCCGGATTGCATCCACATTGTGCTGAGGCGAACTGTAATTAACAAAATAAAAATAAATAAAAGAATAGCTTAAAAGTATTGTGTTTCAGGGATTCATATATACATTTTTAATTATTTAGAAAAATTATATTGAATAACGTACTTGCACAGCCTGGAAAGCGCAGAGAAGGAACAATGCTATGAACATCATGTTGTAGTATTCACTTGTAACAAGGTAATGATAGTCGTTTAATAACTACCCTATTTATATTAGGATGATATCATATTATTTCAAAACTATTTCATCAAATTTACTCAATTACTTTTCATGTTAAATATATTATGTTGCAAGGAAATCGACTGATACCTACTACTAACCTATATTAAAACTTTACTTGCGACATATTGTCACGTTTTAAAAACAATAATTCATATAAATACCTGATCCTGTTTTGCCAAACACATTCTATGTTTGGGTACCCTAAGATAGACAACATGAACTCCTTCACTCTCCTGATGGTGTGCGTCCAGGCGCTTCTTGTCCAGGTAAGTTCTATCTTTATTGTATTTTAGTTTCTTATTTACTTGAATAAAAAAAGGTATCATCACGACAATAAGCGGATTCACATTTAGCCAACTTTACTATAGGCCAATCATGACAAGTGGCAAGCTCGTCGATGTCTCCAGCGTACCAAACTCGAGAAATATCAGAAATAAATTAAGTATTATTTAAATGTATTTATTTACATTAATAAATATTTTTGAGTCCCGACCAGGAATCGAACCCGGTACCGCCTAGTCTATATTCACGGACTTAACCGCTAGACCACAGAGGCAGTTACTTGAATACATGTTATAACAATACAATATTACAGAACACGTTGGCCTGTCCTTGCGCTGCTCCCGCCTATCCCTGCGCCTCACCATACCCCGGACCATACCACGGCAACGACTACTGCGGCCATGTTTATGAGCCTTACGGTCTCAGTGTTCAAGGAAATAACTTGGTGATTGACGGCACTGCGCAAGTATGGGGCGATATGCCTCTTGCCAGCTCTGTATCTTTGGATGGTGAGGTTCCTGCTGAGGGTACTGCCTCACTTAGAAACGCCTGCTGCTGCGGAGATGCTTATTTACGCTGAAAATGTTAATCCAAAATATTATTATCTTGAATCCTAAATAAATTGATTTGCAATATCCAAGTTATATATCTTTTATTTTGAAACAAAACATCTGCTAAAACATAAATTCCAGTACAGTTGGAGATGAGCCTTCCAGAACATACGAGTATCGCGTAAATATAGAGGAAGAATTTGGCGTACACTCGCCACGCTGTTTATTAATTTAAAATATTATAATGTACTTTTGTTAGTTCAGTTCGGTAAATTGAGTTTACATTTAAAATCAATAATTTTCTCCTAAAATCTTTATAATAAATATTTAATTATATATACATATAATACTAACTAAAATACTAACTTACTAACATACTAACCTTAATAGAATTCTATTATTGTTTTTTGTAGTTGATTTGATTGTTACTAGCAGCAGAGTGAGTGCCCAATAACACTAACTTTTTAAATATTTCAAGTAAGCCTTGACTTATACTATTATCGTTAAATAATCATGTGTGCCTAAATAAATAGTTCTTAAATAATATATATAAGTTAGTTGTGTAAACCGCACGATTTGTCAATTTCGCTTTGCCCTCAACTTTTTAAAAAGTTGAGTATGACATAAGGTGAACATAGACATGTATCAGATATTGAACGACTCTGCTGCAAGACCGCTTTTATTATATAGTGCCAACTAGCTGTCCCCTATAAGACCAGGGCAACCTTAGTATAGGGGACAGAAGTCGTCTACTAAATTAAACATGTACAACAATGTAATTTTTACTTTTTGTTCAATATGTATATTTAATTTTGTGTCAATAAACTATTATTATTATTATTATTTGTGTCAATAAACTATTATTATTATTATTATTAAGCTGTATGTATAGACCAGACATCTTTGTGTTCTTGTATTATGTTTCTTTCTTGTGTTTTATCGTAACATAAAAAAAAATATTCCTATTGAACTTCCTGTGGGAATCAAATACACAACGCTCTGTATCGACATCTTGCTCCGACAGGTGATATATATAGATCAGGAACACAATGATTCTTAAGAACTCGAATTACCAGCCCAATCACCTGATCTAGGAGATTTGGAAGCCCTTGACCTATTTCAGCCTCTAATAAAAATGTCAGAATCACCTCCTATTTTGGAACCATATGAATGTCCTACACCTATACCTCGTAGATCTGGACCAATAGACCAACAGCCCCACATTACCTCAAAGATTATGATCAATCTTAGCAGGGATGAATGTCATAATAGTCAGTACTAAATGTCATCAATATCTCTTGTCATTCATTGTAATTCGAACTAATATTGAGATCATTTACGCAATAGAAGTTGGTGCGAGAGGAATTCCAGCAAAATCCAGCACTACTTATTAAAAGCTGGTTTGCCTGCTTGTTATTTATGGAACGAGCTTCCAAGACGGCATTAGCGGAATCACATAGTATTTGGTTGGATAGGGAGAGGAGCAGAATGGTGGCTGGTGAGCTTCTCGTTGTGCAATAAAAGAGGAGGCCTCCTTTGTCGACCAGACGATAGACTTATCGCTAGCGCCATACACAATTATTATTTTTTCTTTTTCACACAAATGATGACAGCGAATATAAAGAATGGTAATAAATTTGTCTTCTTCTTCAACAAATACAAACCAAATACTTAATAATTTGATTTGGCATACACAAGTAATAATACAAGTAAACATGCTGTATGCTGCCAAAAAAGTGTCGGCAGAATCTCATAACATCTTTTTTTTTTTTTTTTTTTTTTCGTTTTCATTAAATCAATTAAACAAATTGTTTAGGACTTATGTATTCTGTACCATGTCCTTAAATAAATTAAATCAAAAAAATCAATTAAACAACAAGTTCTAATAGCGAGATATCAAAACGAATAGTGTTATTAGTTGCAACTGCAGCACACAGTTGCCGAGAGGCTGGTTACAGTAAAACAATGTTTAATGAGGATGGGAATGCACTGTATTATTAACTTATGTAAGTATTTATTGTGTCAAAAATAGGGAAACTGACTTCTGGAGCCCAGAATTTATTTTACAGAAGTCAGTGCTCACTAACTGAAATTATTTGATAAGAACCAATAAACGTTATTTAATTTTAATTTTAATTATTGGCATGCTGTCAAGCGCGCTTACATCTGCTAACATCCCCTGCATCTTAAACCATCGGGAATAGTTAAGTCTAATGGTAGGCGTAGGATGGGATGTCATTGGTTTGGAATGCCACATGTCTCGACACACTTTTTTTTTTTTTTTGGTTCTCTTCTCCCGATGGATGATGAATGAGATGATAGGGAAGGCAAAGGGTCTAGCCCATACAGCCAAGTCTGACGTAATATATCTTTCTTTTTCATGAATTGATGAGGTCATCACCAAATTCCAGATGCTGCAGAATTTGATGCTTTTCTTAGAGTCACTCGCGGAACCATCCACTGCTTAAACACGTCGGGTAAAATATGGGAGTTGACAGCGCAGGAAAACCGCAAAAAATAAACTGCAACTTGTGCCCCATATTTAAAGTCCAATTT
This sequence comes from Tinea semifulvella, assembly GCA_910589645.1. Taxonomy (NCBI): domain Eukaryota; kingdom Metazoa; phylum Arthropoda; class Insecta; order Lepidoptera; family Tineidae; genus Tinea; species Tinea semifulvella. Next base: position 2,290,981 of record OU342623.1, on the reverse strand, counting down.
ATCGTTTTCCATAATTATTCACATTGTAGCACATTATTAAACAAAACAACACCACTTTTGACCAATAATATCCACAGTAAATTAATTTACAAAACAAAAACTTGCACTTGACATGTCCACGCAAAATGGCGCGAAGAACTCCTGTCTCGACACACTGTCATATGTGACTATCTTAATCAGTCATAAGAAACCCGGGGCCGCTGCAGAGTCAACCGCACGCTTAAAACTTCACTAATAACTTAATCACATCTCATTGCTGTCGAAAGGATGGGTCCGTGGCCGAGGAGATTCAGGCGTTCTTTCGTGAGCTTGGAGAAATCATCTCATTGGACGGTCGTAATTTTGGGTTTCTTTTTAGTTTAGTTTATTTTCTTCACTCATTTATTAATATAAATATCATTATGTTTCTCCTGTTCAAAACTACCATAGCGCACAATAAAATTAGTTATGCCATATTGCATATACACCTTTATACAACTTCGAAATAATACAAAACAATATGAAAAAATATTTTTATTTGTGATATCTTAACGTAAATAAGCATCACCACAGCTGCATGCGTTACGCAGTGAAGCGTATCCCTCAGCAGGCACTGTACCTGCCAGCTTTACAGAACTGGCGAGCGGCATGCTGCCACTCACCTGTGCTGTACCATCAATTATCAAACCATTTCCAGAAACTGTGATATAGTGTCCAGAGCCGGAAGCTGGTTGAGTCGGGTGAGATGGGTAGTACACATCAGGATAATACGAGTCGTAACAGTCTGGGCCATGGTACGGAGATAGCGGGGCAGCACAAGGACAAGCCAAGGCACACTGGAATAAGATGTATAATTAGTTTAGCACTTTTATGTTATATAAAAATAATAACTACATAATAAGAAATTAAACACCAATGTTACCTGAATCATAGCTATTACACACACGATCAAAAGAGTAAGGGAGTTCATGTTGTCTATCTCAGGATATCAAAGAAGAGAATGCTGTGAACAGGTGGAGCTTCTACTTTAAATATACAAACTTGGCCTTTGTTTAAAAGTTGATTAAACATACAATGATACCACAAAATAGTTGAAAGGAAGTAAAATATCGACTACCATTATTTTAGATAAGTCACGTATAAAGAAATAACAAAAGAAAGATTATCCAGCTTTTAAACCATAACCCTTTATTGTTCAAAACATGTTATGATATGCTACTACGCTACTATATAAACAGCACTTGTCTACTGACATATCACTTTCAAGCTACAAGTAAACAACTCAACATGTTATTTAAAGCGTGTTTCCTTCTTTGCGCTCTCCAGGTTGTGCACGTGAGTTATAATAACAATATACATAAATATTATTCAACCTAACTGTAAAAATAATTGGGCAGTGATGACAAATAAATCTAATAATTACAGTTCGCCTCAGCACAATGCGGATGTAATCCAGCTCCACCATGCTACCATGACCTGATCCCCAACTATCCTGGCTACAACCATGGCTATCCTGGTTATGGACACCATCATGGCCACGGCTATGGATATCCTGGCGTCGGCTATTCTGGGCACGACTATGGCTATCCTGCAGCAGGAAACATCGCTGCGGCTGGTACTCTGCCAGTGCGTGGTCCGGTGAATGTGGATGGCGTAGTGCCAGTGACAGGCTCAGTTAACTATGTAGGTGACGTCAGAGCTACTGGCACAGCCGGTGTCTACTGCAGCTGTGGCAATCTCTGGAACCTGTATTAGAAAAACTATATCTTGTATAACTTAGTGTGGGTCTGATGATTTAAATATACACAAATCTAAATGTACAATCATTCTATTATTTCTTAATATTCTATGATAAAAAATGACAGTCATAATTTATTTATTGAAACTTTATTGCACTATGTAATCTAGCAGCCAACCTTTGGGACAATACAGAACATTACCGTCATGAGACTAGGTGAAAACGATTGTATGAAACCTTGCCAAATAAATTCATTTAATCTTACATACATTAGATATTAAAATAAATACACATACATACAAATATGTACACAATAATACATATACTACACACTATATTGGCTACTATATACTACATACACTACATACTTATATATGTTGTGAGGAGCTCTTTAGGTAATGAAAGTAAACCAGCTTTTTAAACAGCGGTTTGCTAGGTGCTTGGCGAATTTCAACAGGTAAACTGATCCAGAGATTTGCGACCACTACTGCGAATCTGTTAGACTGAAAGCTATAGTGATGAAAAGGGACAGATAGAACAGAATTGTGAGACGAACGAAGAGATTTGTCATGAATTAAGGAGAGATACGAGTAGGTAAATTTAATAGCAATAATAATAGTTGTAAGAACGCGTTCCTTGAATCATACAAAGGTCGGTCGGTTCAAACTCCCCCGGCATGTACCAATGAGATATGCATTTTTCTTACGTACATTTGTCATAGATTAACAACACCACCGTTCCCGTGCCTCGGAGAGCACGTTAAGTTGTTGGTCCCGGTTCCGCTAATACCAACTTGTGAAATCGTTAATACATTGTCATTAAAAATTGACATCATTTCCTCGCCAAGCCCAGAGTGGCGAGTGTAGGCCAAATTCTCCAGATATATGTTCTGGAAGGCCCATCTCCAGCAGTGGAGGTCTAGGATGCTGTGTTCTAGGGGCTGTAATGAGGTAAATTTATCCTTTAGGTTTTACACCGATCTCCAGAAACTTCTACCAATTCTTTTCTCAATGGAAAGTTTTAATTCTAAACACAAAGGACCTAGTGTTTCTATTGCAAAAGAATTGCGACTTAAATATTTATTGTGTTTTAGTTTCGTCGTGTTTTCGGCGGCAGATCCTGGACAATTACTTATAGAGTCAATATGTGTTGCAGCTAATGTATCGACACAAGTCACACTTAAAGAATTGTCTAAGCAGCTGGTTAATGCCGTATGTCACAAGAGAGCAGGCAGTTTTTTCGCGCAGCAAAGTGCATCGGAGGAATTGTGCAAGTATTCTTGGCACATTGCCTCATGAACAAATCATCTGAAGGGAAAGGGTTGGATGAGGGATTGTGGCTGATGTTGATGTATTAATAAAAATTACTAATCAAATATTTTATGAATTGCAATTTATTATCTTTGTAAGTACATTGTTATTTCAAGTTATTAATTAATAACCCCATTTATTGCCACAGCTGCAGTAGACACTGGCTGTGCCAGTAGCTCTGACGTCACCTCCATAGTTGACTGAGCCTGTCACTGGCACACGACCATCCACAGACACTGGACCGGTTACTGGTACGGTTCCAGCTGTTGCGATATTTCCTGCCGCAGGATAGCCGTGATCATAGCCAGAATATCCATAATCGTAGCCAGGGTAACCGTAGTCGTAACCGGGGTAGCCGTAGTCGTAGCCAGAATAGCCGTAGTCGTAGCCAGGGTAGCCGTAGTCGTAGTCAGGGTATCCACAGCCCCAACCAGGATAGTTAGGGGTCAGGTCAGGGTAGCATGGTGGAGCTGGGCTGCATCCGCATTGTGCTGAAGCAAACTGCAATTTTCCAAAACAAAGTTAAGGTTTTTATTACTTTTAAAATCAATGTTGAACACCACGCGCTTTCTTGTGCTAGAAGTGCCGGCCTCATTGCCCGTCACATGACTCTCAACGACATCATCCGGACACTGCTGAAATACCCGTGATCCTAGAACGCTATGGGATTTCGTGGAGCTATAACAAGAGATCCGACGGAATTGCTGTTGGGCCGTTAAAACTTGGCAGGTCTCAAGTGTGATGCAACATGTGATAAATTGGCTCCATCTAACATCTCTCTTAGGCAACCTCGTTTAATGCAAGGAGTGCAGCGTATTTTGCTGAGAACCTCAAGTAACGCAAATATGACAACCTTGATACAAGTTACGTTGCGCCGCTTGGATTCGAGACGATGGGCCCATTAAGACCCTCACCAAATTGCCTAGACAATGAGTTGTCAAAGTGGCTGACGGACAGGAAGACTGGCAAATATTTTTGCCAACGTATCCTACTATACAAATGATAAAGAGCCCTTCGGATGACGATGGTGAGGACCGCGTGACAAGGAATGAGGCCGGCACTTCTAGCACAAGAAAGCCCGTGATGTCCGAGGTGAGGCTGGTTTTCCATACCAATACTGGTCCAGGCGCCAGTGTATTTTTAAGCCCAAGTGTCAAACTAAAATAAATTGGAACTGAATCTTACTTGCACAGCCTGAAGAGCGCAGAGAAGGAAGAATACTTTGAACATCATGTTGCAGTAGTAAATGTCTTAATAGTTATGTCTTCCACTAGACAAACCATTTTATTATATATAGGTAAGGTCAAGAATCATTTTATCCTGAAATTGTGCAATTATGTGAAATCAACTACACTAGAACCATTATTCGTTAAATGTGAACGTGACATATCGTTTTCTTTAAAATTTCGAAATGATTTTTTGATTTTAGCGAATTGCAACACTACGACTACATCACGTTTTGGAATATAAGGTTATATATAAACCAACATGTGCACTGTTTATTTTATTGCTCTTTTATCCACCTACAATATGTTTTTCTTTATTCTTCTTTTTGTTTGCGGACTGGCGTTCACTCAGGTATATTTGCGCTTTACAAATTCTTCTTCGTTTTATGATTTTGATTAATTCTCAACTACTTATTATTGTTTAATTGTATTTGTTTGTGGATACAAATATTCATTAGTAGTTTGTTGTATAGTGTTTATATGTTATTCTGTATGTTTCAGTATGTTCTTTTAATCTCTGCCATCGCATAGCCTTTTTTGTTTTTTGTGTTTTTTTACATTGTTAATATATTTGATCTTTGTTTAAAAAACTCGTATACCCATCTACACTACCTGAAAAGCTCCTCACAATATTAGTAAGTGTATATATGTATGTTTATGTATAGTATTATGTATGTATTAGTATTTAGTATATTGATATTATAGTATATATAGCAATATAATATGTAAGTGTATAATTAAGCTGTTAATTTTTCTTCCCAATTTTTTAATATTTCTTTCATTGCACCTATAATAGTTCAAATTTGTCCACAAGGTTTGGCTGTCAGAAAATGTCTACGGGCATTAAGTCCAATAAAGTTTTAAATAAATAAAATAAATAAATATTTCTATTTGTGAAAACTTATTTAATAATATTTATATAGTAATAAATAATTTCATCTATCTATTTTTTTCGTAACATTCTGCACCCGCTGATTACATATCTCAGTCACAAAGGTTAGTTGGTAGAAAATGCATTTACGGCATTAAGTTCGCCTATGTACCTGCACTTGTTTTGGTTTTGTACATTAAAGAACTTATTATTATTATTATAAATGACACTCTGTTGCTAACGTTTAGTTCTATTTGTTGTTGAATATTGTCAATAAATAAATAAACAAATAAATAAATAACTCATAAGACATTATTAACTGTAACGCAATTCTAAAGCAGCTAATCCCGTCCTCTACTCGTATAATCCGAACGACCTACCCCTGGGCAACTGCTGTTTCTGAGTCTCGCAGAGTTCTGTTTCAAAGAAGCTGATTCAAATTTAGCCAACTTAATAAGGACCATCATGACTCGAGAAATACCACAAATAAATTTATTGTGTCCCAACCAGAAACCAAAGTACGTCTGCGTCCTAACCTAATCAACGGGCTTAACCTTAGAGAACAGAGGCAGTCAATCAAAGCACTACATTGGATATCTATAATAACACTTCTATGCACCGAGCAGTCGGGTAAAATCGTGTGATTTAAATAATTTTATAACTATTTTGCATAATAAAAACATATTGGCAAGCATAAAAAAAATACATACTATAATCCGAACAGAATACGAGTATACATATTGGCTGTTCGTATTTATAATTCTATATTTATAAATCTGTATTTATAATTTTGATGTTTCTCTTTCCAAATGATGGTTATCATGTACTGCTCCAGATTCACCAATATGTACTAAAAAATGATATTGTTTTATATCAATATTATAAAAAAATTCGTTGAAAAGTGCAGAATACATCTCTTTTTGTCCTATGCCTACTTGGAAAATAAACGAATTGAATTGAATTGATTTGAATTGAAGTGTCTCGATAGGCTCTTCACTGAGTATTAGCACAGATGATTCACTGTGATTTATCATTAGTAGGTATATTATTGTGTATGTATTGAATTGTTAATATTTTATTTAGGTTATATGTATGTATTAGTGTTAATAAGTATGTAAATGTTATAAGCATTGAAACTCTTTAAATTCATTTTGTATGCACCTTATGTAGTTACTGCTCTCGTTGTCCCGAAGTTGTGACCGTCATAAAATGACTAGCGGCATTAGGTCAGCCTGTGTACTATTAAGTATAAATAAATAAATATTATATGAACCTTTTTCGACATCATCATCATCAGTCTCTGTCTCTTCTCGATACTGCAGGAGGTCTTATGCAACCCTCATCATCCGTCCAGGCGGGGGTTGTCCTACTCTGCGTTGTTCTGTATGTGGTCTCCACTCTAGAACCCGTTCATCATTCAGCTTGCTAATTTTGATAGCTACGAGTATGTCAGTAACTTTGGTACCCTGACGTTTATACGTTTTAAATTCTATTCAAATCTCCATTGTTGTGGATCGTATCTCCTTTGCAGGACTGCCTCCAGCTCATCCACCTCATCTTAAGCACATTCAGTAGTTAACGTCCTCAGTGTAGGTAGAAGGTTTTTAATAAAGTAATATGCAATGTATCATCACGTATCCCTTTTGGGGTGGTCAGAAACCACGCTCTTTAGAGAAGCGGATTCACATTTAGCCAACTTTACTATAGGCCCATCGTGACAAGTGGCAAGCTCTTTGATGAGCTCTCGAGCGTACCAAACTCGAGAAATATCACAAATAAATTAATGCGTTCCGACCGGGAATCAAACCCAGTACCTTTGCGTCTAAATTCACGGAGTTAACCGCTAGACCACGGAGGCAGTAAAGGTAATATATATATTTTTTTGTTTTAGAACTCGGCTTGCCCATGTGCCTCACCGTATCCGTCTGGATGTAATTCAGGACCTACACAATGTGGCTCTGATTTCAATGGACACGTCAGCATCTTGAGCAACGATTTGAAAATCACGGGAACAGCACAGGTCAGCGGTGACATGCCGTTTGCCAGTTCCGTACAGCTGGATGGCGCGGTACAAGCTAATGGATACGCGTCGCTGAGAAACGGATGCAACTGCGGCGATGCTTATTTACGATAATAATAACGTTGTTTATATTTTAAATACACTATTTCATTTTAAATTTATGGCTTTGTATTTTTTTATTTAAAAGTCCTCAGACATTTTTGGGTAAAATTTTTATTCGAAAATTAGAAGATGTGTCCCGCGGATTTTTGCAATAACAGTCGATTTTTTTATGTACCAATAGTAGAAGGGGGCATTACCATATCTCTAATACAGCTGAGACCAGCTGAGGGTTCTTCATCAGATACTTCAGACCTTCGATTTTTGAACTCAAATGAAGCGGCCTACTAAATAAAATATTTTTTGTAAAGGCGGTATGTCGATCTCTAATAGTTTGGTTGGGCTCTTGTGTTTTCTAATCAGGGTCACGAGGTACTCCAGATCTTCGATTATCTTAGATTTTATAGTTTTACCTTTATGTGGCCATTAAACCCTAACTCTGTACCAAATTTCAGCTCTCTGAGTTTATGGGAAGTACTAGTTCTATTCTGATGATCATGAGTGAGTGAGTGTGTGTCATAAATGCGAAACTTTGCTTTCGCTTAACTTCGAAACTAAATGACCTACAGACTTGAAATTTTGGATTTTAAGTATGTCATTATAGCTTACTGGATGACGAAAATTTCTGCGTTCTGGTCTTATACAGAGGTTCTCAAATAGGGGCCTGACGGCAGTGTTTGCTTCGCGCTCGACATGGCGGGCCGAATGTTGAGCCCGCAACCAATTATTTGCTCGCGAAAATTTAAAATTATTTTTAAATAACGTAAAACGTGTGGTAACCCCTGCGAGTATCTGTCAAAACTATTATCTGACATTCTGCCGCGTTCACAGGTGGCGCGGGAGGGCTATAGTTGTAATATTTTCATTAGTTGTTGCTTTTGTTAGTTGTATTGTGTATTTGTGAAATCAATTGGGAAAATAACTTATACCTTTCTATTCGGATAGAATATAGTTGTTTATTTTGCTTTTCAATGAAGTTTGTCTATAAGATATTTTTATCATTTAACTCTGTAACTGTAAGTATTACTTTTAGTCATAGTTCTCATTATTTTTATTTTTTAAATATTGTTACTATTATTAATTAAATTTCTTAAACATATAATGTATCATAATTGAATGTAGTTTGACATGTTGTGGTCACCTGTTACTGAGGTACCATTCACTTATGTTTTTTTACTGTATGCTTCTATTGATAGAATTGGATTCAATGTGTACTCTGTTGGTGATCCTAATTAAATAAATAAATTAATAAAGAACTTACATAATACATTTAAAATAAAATTAATATTAATACTAAGGATAGGAATATAAGTCCCGTCCGCGTGGAATGGTGGCAAGAACGCTGGCTGCATTTCCCCGCTGAATTGCAATACTGATTCTTTACTTATTTTATATTTTGTAAATATTTTTTATACATTTAAATTTCATATTTTTTACTAAGGTTGACTACAATGGCTGACATGTTAAAAAATTCAATCAATTGATCGATATAAGGAATGAATGACAATGACAAGTTTAAACCACAGAGAACAATTTAGTTCACCCTAACTACTAGGTGGCGCCACTTTCTTATATGAATAAAAAATAGACATTTGCTTTTTCTAAGTTTCAACACCCTGCTCCACTGTTGGGGATTATCAGAAATTTCTGAAAATTAATCCTACAATCGCCACGCTGGCCAGACATGTTGGCGAGGGGGTTATAATTATTGTAGTTCAATTTACCCGTTAGAAATACTAAAAAATATCAGGTATAAAGAAGGATTTGGGGATAACTGAAATACCTTATTATAGTTCAACAATTTATTAACAGAAACAATCTAACAAAAAACATTTTAGACCCAAATATTGCCACAACGGCAACCGACACTGGCTGTTCCAGTAGCGCCGACATCACCAGCATAGTTAACAGAGCCTTCTACTGGCACGTAACCGTCCACATACACTGGACCACTCACTGGCAGAGTACCAGCCGCTTCAATGTCACCTCCTAGCGGACTCCATGGTGCTGGGGCCGGGGCAGGGTAGTGGCCGGGGCCGGGGGCAGGATAGCCAGGGGCAGGATAGCCAGGGGCAGGGTAACCAGGAGCAGGGTAACCAGGAGCAGGGTAGTTAGGCGCGGGTACAGGATAGCCTGGGTAAGGTGCTGGAGCAAGTCCTGGCCCACAACCGCAGCTGACACTAGCAGTACCAGAAGCATCTACTTCGCCACCATAGTTGACTGAGCCCTTGACTGGCACGTAGCCATCCACATCAACTGGACCACTCACTGGAAGAGTACCAGCAGAAGAGATATCTCCGCGGCGTGCGACATCGGGGTAGGATCCTGGATGGCATGGTGGTGGAAGAACTGGTCCACAACCGTACTGCGCATAGGTTAACTAATAAAAAAGAAATATATGTTAGAATTAAAACATTCAATAACATCATGGCTTAAAACAAAAGATTACGAAGAGACGGAAAATTTGCTTACATAATTAAGACATATTTATACACTTTACTATATTATTAAAATAAATCTAAATAAAGTAACAATAAAATGTATTCAAAGCAAATTCATATACTAAAATATAAGTTATATAAAATAAAATAAAAAAATAAAAAAAAATACATATGATAAAAAAGAGACTACATTACTACATATAAAAACTAAAAAAACACTAATAAAAAAAAAAAAAAAAAAAAACTAACTTAACCTTACGATAAAAAAAAAACCGCATTACTTACTACATATAAAAACTACAAAACCATTAATAATAATAAAATAAAATAAAAAATGTATATATAATATATATATGTATATATATACAAAAAAAAAAAAAAAAAAGCTAACCCTTATAACACATAATATACATATTTTACCTTCATATAAAATTAAAATAACACATTCTGATAAAATACTATTATGTTTAACTTTAAGCGGGTCCCCCAATACAGGTCTAACTAAACTTAAAGGGGGATCCAGAAAATGTACTATATAAACTTGTATTTAAAGAAATAAAATATTTTTGTTTTGTTGTTTTGTTTTTTGTTATGTGGGTAGTAGTCGACTGTCAGAGAATGCCTAACGGCATTAAGCTTCGCCTTTTGTACATTGTGCAATAAAGTTTTTAAATAAAAAAAAAAAAAATAGTAAATGTTTCGCTGTCAGGCAGTTTGCGTATCACCCAATACACACAACGTTAAGAATATACTTTGCTTGAAGAGTTTGTAAAATATAATATATTTTTTTACTAATTAATTCTCATATATTTAATTAAAAAAATGAAAAATAAACTATAAGTATTAAATGTCCTCTAGAGACGACCTAAAGGGTGATAGTCCCAAGAAGACTGGTAACATTTTCCCTCTGTATAGCGAGGCTAATACTTTGACAGAAATAATTGCATGACGTTAGCCGTTTGGTCAACTCCTTGGCCAGGTGCTGGGCTGAGTCTCATGAGGCCATCGTCTCGACCCCAAACGGCGCAAATCCACAACCTGTACCGAGGTATTTGCGCAACTTAAGGTTCTCAGCAGAAATAGCTTTCCCGCGCTTGACGAAGTCGCCTGGATGATGTCTAGTGGAGCTAACATGTCGCATCCTGGCAGGGACTGCCAAGTTTCCACGGTCCAATGATCATGCCGTCGTCGGGTCTCTTGCCATCGCTCCGCGCAATACCAGAGGGTTCTGGGATCGCGGGTACTCCAGCAGTGACAAAAGCCCGTCGAATGACGTCGTCGATGTTGTTAAGTCGTTTTTTTATTTTTTATTTAGTTTTTAAGGACATCTTACAGCTAGATACATAAAATATATATACAGTACATATGGGTAGTGTATGGCTATTGACAAGTTGCCACCGATAGCTAAAATTACATAATTAGTTGGTGCTCGCTGCAATAACAACACGAAACCTAAAGTAAAATTTACCTAAACTTAAAACTAAGAACAATAAACTACATAACATAGAACAGCCCCTTTACAGCCGCATTTAAGTTATTTTAAGTGTCTTCATCTTAAGGTTCCTACTGCCAGTTCTGTTCTTTGCTCAAATATAACACTTTCCAGGCACTATGAGTATGTAGTCAGTAAATTATATAACATAACACTCGTACCTAATAGAATTATGTACTTAATCGTAGACCTAACCAAATTCCGGTGGGAATGTACGGTGACAAAATAAAGAATAATAAAGAATAAAGAATAACAAAAAACAACTAAAAAAAATAATTAAAAACAATCGCCTCCGTGGTCTAGTGGTAACAAACGTTGCCGTGAACTCGGGAGGTCGTGGGTTCGATTCCCACCGGGGGCAAGTTGTACATTGTATAATTTGTCTCGGTCTGGGTGTTTATATGCATTATATGTATATATTTACAAAAAAAAAAAAAGTATAATATGTAGTTTATCAACCATCTAGTTTCCGTAACACAAGCGGAAATTAGATGGCGCTGTGTGACCTGTCTGAAATATTTATTATTATTTATTTATTTATTATACATAGATACCTAATAAAAACAATAATATGGAAAATAATAAAAATGAAATAAACTAAACAATAAATTTACAATATATGTAAATATAATACTATTGATGAGAACCACTGGCGAAACGTTTTGTAAGAATGCGTCGTGTAGCTGTCGGAGATAATATATATTGTGCAATATTTTTTTAAAATAAAAATATGTAGATATATATATGTTTTTATCATTTTTAAAATATTACAATACTATATTATATTGCTTACTTGCACAGCCTGGAGAGCGCAGAGAAGGAAGCAAACTTTAAACATGGTGATGTATTGTGGATCACTTGTCAGTGGTTAATGATACATGCCCTTTAATTAATTGATTTATATAGGTGGACATTAATTACGTTAATGAAATTTCTCAGGTAATCGCATTATTTCATACTATATTACATCAGACTGTCGTAAATCAGCTGTAACTAACCCAAATCATTACAGGATTGTGATTACATAATATTATCACGTATTAAAAAAAATCTGACTGCCTCTGTGGTCTAGCGGTTAAGTCCGTGGATTTAGACTCGGTAGATTTCTGGTCGGGATACAAAAAAAAAATATTTATTAATGTAAATAAATACATTTAAATAATATTTAATTTGACCGCCTCCGTGGTCTATTGGTAACAAACGTTGCCGTGAACTCGGGAAGTCGTGGGTTCGATTCCCACCAGGGGCAAGTTGTACATTGTATAATTTGTCTCGGTCTGGTCTGTTTACAAAAAAAAAGTATAATATGTAGTTTATCAACCATCTAGTTTCCGTAACACAAGCCTCGTAGCTTACCACGGAAATTAGATGGCGTTGTGTGACCTGTCTGGAAATATAAAAAAAAAAAAAAGTGATATTTCTCGAGTTTGGTACGCTGGTGACATCGACGAGCTTGCCACTTGATGACTATGATTGGCCTATAGTAAAGTTGGCTAAATGTGAATCCGCTTATTTATAAGCGTGGTTTCTGACCACCCCGAAAGGGAAACAGTCGTGATGATACTTTACTATTTTTTTACTTAAAAAAAAATATGCTAACACAAGTCGCATCTAAAACGCAAGTTGGTAAACGTTTTGGTTTCTTTCTCGATCCTTTCCTCTACAACAAGCTTTTTGGTTTGTGTAGTCTCAAGGACGCCAGTGTCCGCGAAGCTAGGTCCAGACTCTCAGGACTGTTGCTAACATGGGACTATCAGGATACAGAACAATTTTTAAGAACCACACGTTGATTTGAAGTACACAACAATTTGTTTTATTTTTTTATGCATTTTTTTTTTTTTTTTTTTTTTGTAAAATATATTTGGTAATTCGACTGCATGGTTCCATAATTGGTCAGGCATGAAAGTGCCTTGTGTGGGTCCACTACTAATCACATTTGAAATTTTGTTGCAGTATACTTACTATTCGAATAATATTTGTTTGGAATAAGTGTAGATTGTTTTTTGCAGGTATATTGGTAATTAAACATATTATATCAAGGTACGCCAGCCTCAATGACGTCATTCGCCGCGTCGTGACGATGGCAAGCGGCCCGATAGAATGTCGCTCTGGAGAATAGGGCTGCCGTTAGTGTGGGAGTCCACCTGTGTGGATAGCCTGGCGCCTTCCCACCTGTCCATGACGTCTAAGGAGCCAGTCGCTGCTGGTGTTGCCTAAAGCAAGACTTAGCCAGTCTAGGTCTTAGTCTGATAGCTGTAGACCTTATTTTAAGCTTACATATAATAATAATAATACAGTGGACCCCCGGTAGTCCGACAAACATTTTGTAGGGCAGTGTCGAACTATCGAATTTGTCGGATTATAGAGTACTGCGTCAGACGCCATATAGTCCGAATTTTTTACAAAAGAGTACCTTGTAATCCGACAAATTACAGATCCACTGATAAGATTCTTCATATGTATAAATAAGAGTATGGTGTCTTGTTCCTTTACTGACTGTGAAGTGACGACGCGGAATAACGCAAAGAAGTGTACTTTTCACAGGTAATTCTTCAATACTATACCAATGTTTTTTTAGCATATTTTTGGATGTTTAACGCTCTATGTGACAAAAAAAACAGTTGAGATTGTGAAATACATGTGGTATTATCTTTTTAAATGCCAATAACTAAATTTTATAAATAAATACAAATATTTTGTGTATGTGAAAAAATGATACACCTACACTAGTGTTTGACTATAACTGAAATTTTTTATCGATAGTTATCGACATTTTGTAGTCGCGTGATGAAATATTAATTAATAACAACATGAGAATGGTTGGAAAAGGAAGGAAATATGTCGCAACTCACTGAAATAATATATTAAAGTCGATCTGAGTCACGAGGGTGAAATGGGGTTAACTTTTAAGGGTAAATGGTTTTTTACAATTTTAAATTAAACCAGACCTTTTATTAAAAAATGTTTAATGTTAAAGTTGTAGGTAATAAAAAAGTCTATAAGTTTTGTATAAACAATTTTATCACATAACCTAATTTTTTTTTTTATATGGGAATTTTCAAATGTTATACTCGTATATGTAAATAGTGGTTTGGATACTAGCATCCGTCCTTAAGTTAGGCAGCACGGTGGTGGCGCGAAATTAAAATATTTTTAGTTAAAGCTGGCAATAAAGCTGAATTTCTTTAGAAACCGAGTACTAAATGGAAACGAAAAACTAAATGAATATTTACTATTTAATTCTTTAATAACTTCCCTTAAAGTTAAAAAGCGCTTTGTAGTCCTTTTGAACTTAGCTCTTAAATTTCTTATGAGCTTATTTTTTTCCAAAATCTTCCTTTTAAGATGTGTATTACAGTGCAGAAGTTTCTGTTTTCTTGGAGTCAATACTTCAGTTGAAGGACATTGGGTCTTCTGATGTTAGTGGAGTGCGTTCTCTAGTTGGAAACGTAATGTCCTTATCCATATAGGAAGACCCCTTTTCTTAGCGTAATGCTAGTAGTATGTCTTATGGATATTATTAGTCAAAAGTGGTGTTGTTTTGTTTAATAATGTGCTACAATCATCGATGTCTATAGATAGGCCTATCCAATACAAAACACAGTCCAAAAACGTGCCGCTTGCGGCGTGTACCTACCAACTTTGGGGATAAATTCTCAAGCTATGATAATGTCACATGCAATATTTATCGGAAATTCTTTCGCAATGCATACTAAAAGACTAGTTTCACTCAATATTATTATTAGGTAAGCGCGCTCTACGCTTGCTAGCTCGCGACTGTTGGTGCAGCTACATGACTTCGATCGGTTATGCAGGAACGTTTTTATATCGGTGATGGCCTATCTATATACATCGATGGCTACAATGTGAATTATTATGGAAAACGATAAATTTGACACGGTATATGGGGCTAAAGTGACAGTTATTTTTTGCGGTTTTCCCGCGCTGTCAACTCTCATATATCCGACGTATTTGCGCGATAAAGTCGCGAGTGACTCCGAAGAGCATCAAATTCTGCAACATCTGGAATTTGATGACGACCTCATTAACTCATAAAGTTATTATTATTGAAATATGTTTTGTTTAAGCCTAAAATATGAAAGTAAATGACGAGGAGTGATTATTTAAATATATTGCTGCAAAATTTATCGATATTACTATGGAACATCTCTAAATTTTACTCACACTAGAATAATTACGCACACTAAAATAATTAACTTTTTGGCGTGTTTTGCAATTTGCTTTGTTGATCTTGTTAGTATTCTATATCCATGCACAAAACAATTTTTAAAACAAATGACAGATAATTTTGCGACGTAAAAGTGAGACGAATCGATGATAGTTGTTGTTTTTTAAATTAATTAATTTGGTTATTTGTCATTTATTCTATATAGCTTATCCGTCGCCCGTTGCTGCGAATTTAAGAACAATATAATTTTAAGAAAACTCGATATGAGAAATTACATTTAAATTAGTTTTATTTAATTTATATTTTCAATTCTATTTATTCATTCGAGTGCTTGTGGATAAACAAGCGCTAGGGAGTTTTAGGCAACCCTCGGTTGGTATGCCCGACAAATCAGCGCTGATGCGCGCCACCTATCGGACAACAGTAGTACTATGTCAGAAACCTTCGCCGATATATTCCCAAAGTTTAATCCCGATCGGTCAAGAAGTTTTGAATGCATAGGGAACATACATACACACAGACATTAATTTTTATATATATAGATTTAAAATAATTATTACTTGTTAATATTAATAAAAAAATATTAATAATCTAAAACACAATGCTTTTAAGTTATTCTTTTATATATTTTAATTTTGTTAATTACAGTACGCCTCAGCACAATGTGGCTGTGGTCCGGCTCCACCGTGCTACCCTGACCTGACCCCCAACTATCCTGGCCATGGCTACCCTGGCTATGGACACCCCGGCCACTACCATAGACACTACGACCACGGCTATGGGCATCTTGGCTACGACTATGGCTATCCTGCATCAGGTGACATCGAAGCGGCTGGTACTCTTCTAGTGAGCGGTCCAGTGTCTGTGGACGGCTACGTGCCAGTGACAGGCTCAGTCAACTATGCCGGTGAAGTGGGCGCTACCAGTACAGCCAGTGTCGGCTGCAGCTGTGGCAACATCTGGGTCTAATAAGCTTTTTTCCAAGATTTATGTTTTAAACAATAAGAAGAGATTAGAGATATTTTGAAACTGACAATTAAAATGATACTTTTAATTGTCAGGTTCAAAATATTTATCGAATAAAAAAATAATAAAAAAATTAACGAGTATTTCATTTATTGTTACAAATATATTCAGTGTAAATAAACATCACCACAACAGCATGCGTTACTCAGTGAAGCATATCCCTCAGCAGGCACTGCACCTGCCAGCTTTGCAGAACTGGCAATCGGCATGCTGCCACAGACCTGTGCTGTACCACCAATTCTTAAACAATCTCCTGAAACTGTGATATAATACCCAGATCCGGGAGCTGGTGGAGACGGGTGAGGTGGGTAGTACACATCAGGGTAGTAAGAATCGTAACACGGGATGGAACTACAGTCTGGTATTGGTTCAAAGTAACATTCTATTTCGGCACAATACGGTTCTAGACATGGAAATGTGCAAGGACAGGCCAGCAAGTTCTGTAACAATATTATTTAAATAAGACAAATATCTTTGCTCTGACTTAAAATTAGACTCTGTCTGTCCCGAAACTATTATCTCGAGAACTATTTCCCTCCTGGACCAGAGATAGAGATAGAGAAAGGCCAAAGTACAAATACTCAATGCAAGATCACCTCGACCATTGGCGCCGTATGAGACTGGAAAATTCTCATGGATACATTTAAACATTATTATAAGATCCCAGATGGACTACCTGTATCTTAAAAAAAGATAATTCTTATTGAACTTACTGTTTCGTGGGAATTAAATATTCTAAAAGACCACACCATGAAGTCGAACAAATGTAATGATCTAACAGAATAAATGTTTAGGAACGGATTTAAGACTCAGCTTTACGCAATGGAAGTTGGTGCGAGAGAAATTCCAGCAAAATCTTTGCACCACTGTCAATACATTAATGGAACGAGATTCCAAGACAGCATTAACGGAATCATACAGTATTTGGTTGGGTAGGGAGAGAAGCAGAATGGTGGATGGTGAGCGTATTGTCGCTCAATAAAAGTAAACCAAACTATAGTCGGTTGTAAGCCCGAGGAACCATTCTTTTCCTCTCTCTTTCCCACACACGATAGACCAGTCACTCGCACGGTGAATCTTTTTTTTTTTTTTTTTTTTTTTTATACTATACATGTGACCCTGTGCCCACCTGATGGTAAGTGGCGCGCAGGGTCCACGAATGTTAGCAACTGGAATCAGACCCTTATGTCCGACATCAGTCCCTAACACTATGCCGGCTTGACTAGATGCCTTTTCACTCTTCGCTTGAAGGACTCCAGGTTATAGGAAAGTGGAAACACAGAGGCTGGAAGAGCATTCCACATCTTTATTGTGCGACAGATGTATGAGTCACCAAATTTATAGGTACGCGAAGGGATAGTGATGTATGTAATGTAACAAAATCCATACGCTTAACATATTATATACATCAATTCGTGAATAATCGTTCGTAATAATCGTTAATTCGTTTGACCACATTTGTAAAGGAAGGGCAAAGCACGAAAACTAAATGCAAGCCCACCTCGATCCTTGGCGCCGCATCAGACTGGAAAATTCTCATGTATACATTTGAACACCATTATAGGATCCCAGATGAACTAGCTGTATCAGCCTATAGGCCAGACATCTTAGTGTTTTCTCGGAACTTGAAAAAAGTTATCCTTATTGAACTTACCGTTCCGTGGGAATCAAATATTTCAAAAGACCACAACATGAAGTCGAATAAATATTATGATCTCACAGAAGAAATGATCAGGAACGGGTTCAAGACTCAGCTTTACGCAGTGGAAGTTGGTGCAAGAGGAGTTCCAGCAAAATCTTTGCATCACTTACTGAAAGAATTGGGCCTAAGCAGGTCTGCCGTCAATACATTTATGGAACGAGCTTCCAAGACGGCATTAACGGAATCATACAGTATTTGGTTGGGTAGGGAGAGAAGCAGAATGGTGGATGGTGAGCGTATTGTCGCTCAATAAAAGTAAACCAAACTATAATCATATGAATATTATGTGAATGGTATTATCGCGCAATAGAAACAAAGGAGGCCTCCTTTTCTTAAACCAGCCTATTGTCGGTCGCAAGCCCGAGACACCATTCTTCTCATCTCTTACCCACACACGATGGATCTGGCACCCGCACGGTGAATCCATGGAATGCTTAGAAATTTGTCTTCTTCGGAACAGTAGTTAGTTTTGGAGATGCGAATTTCATGAGAACAGACAGGCACCAGAGTCATCCATAAGGATCAGGTTTCTCTAAACCCACATACCATTAAATAAGGATTGCAAAAGACCTCAGGCATTGGCTTACATTCAGCAGGGACACAAGCTATCAACAGCAAAGTAAGTAAATAATATTACCTGAAGGCACGCCAACAATATGAAGAGATGGGAAAAGAAATTCATGTTGTCTTTAAAACCTTAGCTAAGACTGTTCTTGAAATTAAAACTACACACATTAATATACAACATGTTCTTTGTGTTACTAAAACGTAAAATTGTTGCACAATCTTAAAAGTTATTGTTATAAACAAAGATAGAGATATATTTAAACAAAGATTTTTTGTTATAACATTATTAGTTGTCACGTTTCATCATCACATAGAACACCAAGTCCTAGATCTCCATTCTTATTTAAATTGCTAAGTCAGTGATTGTTATGAAATGTCGAGACTGCTGCCCCTGACGGCTCTAGGATTGAAGAAATAATAATAATAATAATAAAAACTTTATTTCAGATTAAATTCCATATGTGTTAGTAATATTTTTTAAAAAAATCTTATAATATCTAGTGTTGGTAAAAATGCAAAAATAATAAAAAAAAATTTTTTTTTCCTTTTATGGGGCTCAGGTCACCTGCTGACCTGCAGGTGTATCCAGTGCCCCAAGAACGGAGAGTCCCACCTATCAGCCCGCACGGCCAGGATGCTGCTGGGGCTGCCCCTCACGCGGGCGAGGATTGAGGCACAGCGCTTCCTCATAATAGCATGGAATCCATTCACCCGCGCCTCTGCTAGCATCCCAGAGGCACTGCAACGACGGGGCAGCCCAACAGCATCCTGAACGCGTTATTGTACTGGACACGAAGGGCGCTGTATGCCTTCTGCGTATAATTGACCCACAGGCTGCATGTATAGAAGGTTTGGCAAAAGGCTCTAAAGAGAGTGACTTTTACCTCCCCTGCACAACAAGCAAACCTGCGTGCCAACATATTGCATCTAACAGCCAGCGCCTTGCGTTCCCTTTCAACATCCTCCCCATCATTAAGATCTTAGCTCGTGTAATAGTAAATGTTAGCTCGTTTTATTAAAGTGTAATAAATTAAAACAAAAGTTTAAGAATCATTTGATTTCCATTTAATTTTCTTTTGCTATCTTGAATAAGTCATTTTAAAAATAAACCTGGAATGAGTAACACCTAGATGCGTCTCAGGAGCCGTACGTAGTTATCGTAATTTGCTGTATAAATAAAGTGACTTAGAGGCTCCTGCGGCGCGTTTAGATTAGGTTAAGTTAAGTTGTGCGTTCGTTTTTATTTTATTTATTTATAAATTCTTTATTTCACTTAAAAACTTAACAGTTGAGTACAAGGGCGAACTTAATGCCTCTCGGCATTTTATACTAGCTAACCTTTGGGAGTGTGGTAGACGATTGCGGGTGCATTAGAAATAAAAACAAATACATAATAATAATTTACATACTACTACACAAATTCCAATAAAAATATATACATTTAACTAAATTTATGTAACAATACATAATAGAATGAAGGAAAAAATATGTTTAATTTATACAACATTTGCAGGCCTAAGCAGGTCTGCGTCAATACATTTATGGAACGAGCTTCCAAGACGGCATTAACGGAATCATACAGTATTTGGTTGGGTAGGGAGAGAAGTAGAACGGTGGATGGTGAGCGTATTATCGCGCAATAAAATAAAAAAGGGAGGCCTCCTTTTCTTAAACCAGCCTATTGTCAGTCGCAAGCCCGGTGAATACATGGAATGCTTAGAAACTTGTCTTCTTCTTCAAAGAGACATAAATAGATATTATGTAGTCTGATTATTTTGTTTATTTAAGAAATGGGCAATGAGGAGATTTTTAAATATATTTATTGACGGCTCCCGTCTGATGACCAGAGAAAGTTTTAATTAATTTACTACAAAAATACGGATACAACGAGTATTAGATATTTTGTTATAATTTTTTTAATATAATGGGTAAGCTTTCTGCAAAATGAATCGATTCTAGGAGCTATTTTGGTAATAAATATTAACTCATATTTTTATTTTAAGATGCGCGTGCACAATCATGCGTGTAAAATGACTGCGACAATTAAACAGCAGCCACCGTAAATTTTATTATTTTGTGCATTCCCTATTCACATCTGTCGCAGAACCGACGACCGATGAAGCAAACGGTTTATAGAGTGGAACCACGTGCAATATGACACAATGGGACGACCTCCCGCCAGACGAATGACTTTAGGTTACTAACGGGGGTTGAACGAGTGTTGCAAACAACTCAGTGTAGTAGGGTGTTGAAGGAAGCCAATAGCAGTGGAGAGACATACCCTGATGATGATAATACTCTATAAGCAACTGGCATACACCACTTTGAATAACCCAGTTTTAGAGTATCAAACCAAAAGATTCTAATTCAAAAGGTTGCAGGTTCAAATCTAAATGCCAGCTAGTACTAATGTGTTTTTACTGAATTTTGTTTTTATAAAATGTAAAATTTTCAATCTGAATTATTTATCAAGACGTATTTTATTTATTTATTTAAACTTAATTGCACTAAGCTTACAGGCTTAAATGTGGCATCTCAGCGGGTTGGTCTCGGTATGAACTTGGACAAGACAAAAATCATGTTCAACGGCCATACCATACCGAGACCAATCAACGTGGGAAATGCCACTATCGAAGTTGTACAAAAATACGTCTACCTTGGACAGACCATCCAATTAGGAATAGCTAACTTCAGTAAAGAAGCCGACAGACGCATTCAGCTAGGATGGGCAGCATTCGGGAAGTTGCGACACATCTTCCTATCAAACATACCACAGTGTTTAAAGACAAAAGTTTTCAACCAGTGTGTTCTTCCAGTAATGTCGTATGGAGCAGAGACGTGGACGCTGACGGTGGGTCTGATACATAAATTCAAGGTCGCTCAGCGAGCTATGGAGAGAGCTATGCTCGGGATTTCTCTGAAGGATAAAGTCAGAAACGTTGACATCCGTCAGAGAACCAAAGTTACCGACATAGCTTTCAAAATTAGCAAGCTGAAGTGGCAATGGGCTGGACACGTCTGTCGCAGAAGCGATGAACGATGGAGTAAACGGGTTCTGCAGTGGAGACCACGTACTGGAAGACGCAGTGTGGGACGACCCCCCGCCAGATGGACAGATGACCTGAGAAAGGGTGCTGGTGGGGGATGGATGAGGGTGGCAGAAGATCGTGTAAAGTGGCGAGCCTTGGGGGAGGCCTATATCCAGCAGTGGAGAGATACAGGCTGATGATGATGATGATGATGATGATGATGCACTAAGTACAAGGGCGGATCCTAATGCCGCTAGACATTCTATGACGGTCAAACCTTCGGGACAACGAGAGCAGTAAGTTCTAAGGTAGGTGGAATACTAAATAAACTTGGAGTGTTTTAATGCAGATAACATATACATACTTATTAATAATTAAATAATTACGCACTAAGACTAACACATAAATATAACCTACATAAATAAAATATTACTAATACAATATAATATATAAATAAATAATAAATAAATAAATATTTCCAGACAGCTCACACAGCGCCATCTAGTTTCAGTGGTAAGCTACTAGGCTTGTGTTACGGAAACTAGATGGTTGATAAACTACATATTATACTTTTTTTTTTTTTTTTGTAAATATATACATATTATACATATAAACACCCAAACCGAGACAAATTATACAATGCACAACTTGCCCCCGGTGGGAATCGAACCCACGACCTCCCGAGTTCACGGCAACGTTTGTTACCACTAGACCACGGAGGCGGTCAAGGCGGTCATATATGAGCTTTAAACCTAAGGGTGAGTATGTAATAAAAAACTCTTTGTGTTTACCAATTTCATGAATCAAATAGTGTATATTTTATTAGCGTAAGTAAGCATCTCCGCAGCAGCAGGCGTTTCTGAGTGAGGCAGTACCCTCAGCAGGAACCTCACCATCCAAAGATACAGAGCTGGCAAGAGGCATATCGCCCCAAACTTGCGCAGTGCCGTCAATCACCAAGTTATTTCCTTGAACACTGAGACCGTAAGGCTCATAAACATGGCCGCAGTAATCATTGCCGTGGTATGGTCCGGGGTAAGGTGAGGCGCAGGGATAGGCGGGAGCAGCGCAAGGACAGGCCAACGTGTTCTGTAATATTGTATTGTTATAACATGTATTCAAGTAAATAAGAAACTAAAATACAATAAAGATAGAACTTACCTGGATAAGAAGCGCCTGGACGCACACCAACAGGAGAGTGAAGGAGTTCATGTTGTCTATCTTAGGGTACCCAAACTTAGAATGTTTTTGACAAAACAGGATCAGGTATTTATATTAATTATTGTTTTCGAAACGTGACAATATGTCGCAAGTAAAGTTTTAATATAGGTTAGTAGTAGGTATCAGTCAATTTACTTGCAACATATATTTAACATGAAAAGTGATTGCAAGAATTTAACGAAATAGTTTTGAAATATTAGAATATTATCCTAATATAAATAGGGCAGTTATTAAACGACTATCATTACCTTGTTACAAGTGAATACTACAACATGATGTTCAAAGTATTCTTCCTTCTCTGCGCTTTCCAGGCTGTGCAAGTATGTATACATATATTTTTGTTGAATAATCATAATTTCTATGTTAATAATAAAAAAAGTTAATATATCTTAGAAACACAATGTTTTAAAGCTATTCTTTTATTTATATTTTTTTTGTTAATTACAGTTCGCCTCAGCACAATGTGGATGTGGTCCGGCTCCACCGTGCTACCCTGACCTGACCCCCAACTATCCTGGCTATGGCTATCCTGGCTATGGACACCCCGGCCACCACCATGGTTACCCCGGACACCACCACGGACACTACGACCACGGCTATGGGCATCTTGGCTACGACTATGGCTATCCTGCATCAGGTGACATCGAAGCGGCTGGTACTCTGCCAGTGAGTGGTCCAGTGGATGTGGACGGCTACGTGCCTGTGCTAGGCTCAGTCAACTATGCCGGTGAAGTGGGTGCTACCGGTACAGCCAGTGTCGGCTGCAGCTGTGGCAACATCTGGGTCTAATGGGCTTCTTTCTGATATTTGTGTTTTCAACGTTATACTCAAAGCAAATGATTAAAAATTTTATTCAAATTCCCATTTTTTTTTCGTTTTTAATATTCCAAACTACCTTGGCGTGCATTATACCATACCTATTACATTTTTTTTTTTTCATAAGATATTTTTATTGAATATCTATTTTGACCCCTCGGATATCATACATTTATACCATAGTTTTGTTTAATCCTCGAAGCACTAGATATTTACTAAATATTTTGTGTTTATTGTTTATATCCTTCATCGATACCGTCTTTATCGCCTCAAATGGCTTAGCTTTGTCCTTTCATGGAAAGTTTAGTTATATGGCAAGAACTCATAATGCCCCAGGCCCCTGCAATCGAAGATACTGTTTCTGTATTGGTTCATACATTGTTCTACCACCGATAAACGTTGCTTTGGTTTAAGGTACTCCTAATAACTTTATATAACTCAAAATAATACAAAATAATATTGAAAAATATTTTTTTATTTCTGATTTCTTAACGTAAATAAGCATCACCACAGCTGCATGCGTTACGCAGTGAAGCGTATCCCTCAGCAGGGACTGTACCTGCCAGCTTTACAGAACTGGCAAGCGGCATGCTGCCACTGACCTGAGCTGTACCATCAATTATCAAACCATCTCCAGAAACTGTGATATAGTGTCCAGATCCGGAAGCTGGTAGAGTTGAGTGAGATGGGTAGTACACATCAGGATAGTAAGAGTCGTAGCAGTCTGGGTACCACGAGCCTGGGCCGGGGTAAGTAGAGGGCAGGCCGGCACAAGGACAAGACAAGGCACACTGGAATATGATTTATAATTAGTCTATCCCTTTTATGTTACACAAAAATAGTATCAAAACAATAATAAATTAAACACCAATGTTACCTGAATTAAAGTCATTCCGCATACAATCAAAAGGGTAAGGGAGTTCATGTTGTCTATCTCAGGATGTCAAAGAAGAGAATGATGTAAACAGGTGGAGCTTCTTCTTTAAATATACAATCTTGGCCTTTGTTTAAAAGTTGATTAAAAATAAAATGATACCGCAAAATAGTTGAAAGGAAGTAAAATATCGACTAACCTTATTTCTCAGATAAGACACGTATTAAAAGAATCACAAAAGAAAGACTCTTATCCAGCTTTTAAACAAAAAAGGAATATGCTACTACGCTACTATATAAACAGCACGCCTACCTAGTAACATATCACTTTCAAGCTACAAGTGACCAACTCATCATGTTATTTAAAGCTTCTTTCCTTCTCTACGCTCTCCAGGTTGTGCATGTGAGTTTTAATAACAATATATTACACTACGAGTACATGCATATGAATTGATCTCAATGTAAAATTATTTAGGCAATGAGAAACTAAATCTAATTATTACAGTTCGCCTCGGCACAATGCGGATGTAATCCAGCTCCACCATGTTACCATGACCTGACGCCCAACTATCCTGGCTACAACCATGGCTATCCTGGTTATGGACACCATCATGGCCACGGCTATGGCTATCCTGGTCACGACTATGGCTATCCTGAAGCAGGAAACATCGCAGCGTCTGGTACTCTGCCAGTGAGTGGTCCGGTGAATGTGGATGGCGTAGTGCCAGTGACAGGCTCAGTAAACTATGGAGGTGACGTTAAAGCTACTGGTACAGCTGGTGTCTACTGCAGCTGTGGCAATCTCAGGAACTTGTATTAAAAAAATATAAATTGTTTCAATACTTTATCTCTGTTTGATTCTTTAATGAAATACACAAATTATAATATAATGTTATTGTATTATTTCGTCTGCTTCTATTATTAACAATGACAGGTAGATTTGAAGCGTAGCGAAACTAATCATTATTCTATGATTGGACAGTTTTAATTTATTATTATATTTAATATTATTCTTCGCAAATATGCAAACCTCGGTACAGGTTACGAATTTGCTCTGTTTGGAGTCGGTCCGAGGCCAAGCGTCTGGCCACGGAGTTAAGGAGAGTTAAAAAGAATAATGTATAATAACTAATAGTAATACATATATACCTAAATATATATATTATAAATTTGTATATATATATATACTTACAATACTTACATAAATAATATTTTTTTATCTATAAATGAAATGAAATAATTTATTTGTCAGAAACATGGTAGGTACAGGGATGTAAATTATTATATGTAATTATATCACATGCTTCGCTATTTCTAGCATACAAATATTTATTTAGTCACATGACTTTGTCGAGCTTAGTGTCTCGGTATTCTTTTGTCGAATAAAAACATTTATTAACCAGCATTTGTTTGACTCTTAATTTGAACAGTTTTAGTGGCAGCTCCCTTATAGTAACTGGAAGCTTATTAAATATCTTTGTTGCCATTGCATAACAATTTCGGCTATATTGAGTACTTTTATGAGCTGGAATAATTATTCTACTAGTATAACGTGTTTTAAAATTGCAATTATCCCCAAGAGTTTTAAAAAGTTCCGGGTGGCTTTTTACAAATAAACAGCATTCAAGTATATAGATAGAAGGAACATAGTTTATTTTGTTTTACTTTTTAATTATTTTTAATTATATTATAGACTAAAAAGTAAAGTATAGTATCATGACAACCGTTTCCCTTTCGGGGTGGTCAAAAACCACGCTTATAAATAAGCGGATTCATATTTAACCAACTTTATTATAGGCCAATCATAACAAGTGGCAAGCTCGTCGATGTCTCCAGCGTACCAAACTTGAGAAATATTACAAATCAATTAAATATTATTTAAATGTATTTATATACATTATTAAATATTTTTGTGTCCCGACTAGTAAGCGAACCCAGTACCCACGACTCTAAATCCACGGACTTAACCGCTAGACCACAGAGGCAGTTTAAGTATAGACTACTTAAATAAAATAATGATGATGATAATGACCGCCTCCGTGGTCTAGTGGTAACAAACGTTGCCGTGAACTCGGAAGGTTGTGGGTTCGATTCCCACCGGGGGCAAGTTGTACATTGTATAATTTGTCTCGGTCTGGGTGTTTGTATGTATGATATGTATATATTTACAAAAAAAAAAAAGTATAATATGTAGTTTATCAACCATCTAGTTTCCGTAACACAAGCCTCGTAGCTTACCACGGAAACTAGATGGCGCTGTGCGACCTGTCTGAAAATATTTATTTATTTATTTATTATTTATTATATTAACGCTAGCTAACATGTATAGAAAGATGATGTTTACAAGTAGGTACTTGAATTAATGTTTTTGTACCTACATTCTGTAGGCATTCTGTGTGTATCCTGAATTATTTATTTAAAAAGTAATGCTTACATACTTGGTAGAATCTCAATAACAAAAGTATAGTGGTATATTGATAGGTATTGAAAATAAAAGAATAAGGTATTACTTGTGCATGCCAAGACAATTTATTTCAGGTGAATTTGAGATTAACATTTTTAGCGTAAATAAGCATCTCCGCAGCAGCAGGCGTTTCTAAGTGAAGCAGTACCCTCAGCAGGAACCTCACCATCCAGAGCTACAGAGCTAGCGAGAGGCATATCGCCCCATACTTGCGCAGTGCCGTCAATCACCAAGTTATTTCCTTGAACACTGAGACCGTAAGGCTCATAAACATGGCCGCAGTAGTCGTTGCCGTGGTATGGTCCGGGGTATGGTGAAGCGCAGGGATAGGCGGGAGCAGCGCAAGGACAGGCCAACGTGTTCTGTAATATTGTATGGTTATAACATGCATTCAAAGTAAATAAGAACTAAAATACAATAAAGATAGAACTTACCTGGATAAGAAGCGCCTGGACGCACACCATCAGGAGAGTGAAGGAGTTCATGTTGTCTATCTTAGGGTACCCAAACATAGAATGTGTTTGGCAAAACAGGATCAGGTATTTATATGAATTATTGTTTTTAAAACGTGACAACATGTCGCAAGTAAAGTTTTAATATAGGTTAGTAGTAGGTATCAGTCAATTTACTTGCAACATATATTTAACATGAAAAGTGATTGCAAGAATTTAACGAAATAGTTTTGAAATATTAGAATATTATCCTAATATAAATAGGGCAGTTATTAAATGACCATCATTACCTTGGTACAAGTGAATACTACAACATGATGTTTAAAGTATTCTTCCTTCTCTGCGCTTTCCAGGCTGTGCAAGTATGTATACATATATTTTTGTTGAATAATCATAATTTGTATGTTAATAATAAAAAAAGTTAATATATCTCAGAAACACAATGTTTTAAAGCTATTCTTTTATTTATATTTTTTTTGTTAATTACAGTTCGCCTCAGCACAATGTGGATGTGGTCCGGCTCCACCGTGCTACCCTGACCTGACCCCGAACTATCCTGGCTATGGCTATCCTGGCTATGGACAACCCGGGCACCACCATGGTTACCCCGGACACCACCACGGACATTACGACCACGGCTATGGGCATCTTGGCTACGACTATGGCTATCCTGCATCAGGTGACATCGAAGCGGCTGGTACTCTGCCAGTGAGTGGTCCAGTGGATGTGGACGGCTACGTGCCTGTGCTAGGCTCAGTCAACTATGCCGGTGAAGTGGGTGCTACCGGTACAGCCAGTGTTGGCTGCAGCTGTGGCAACATCTGGGTGTAACAAACATTTTTCTGATATATGTATTTTAAACGTTATATTGACTGCAGATAATTAAAAACATTAATTACATTCGTAGTTCTTTAATTTTACTGTTTTAAACTACCTTAACATTTCTTATATAACATATACACATACAGTGTCAATACAATAAAATACAATGACAAATGTATGAGAAATGAGAAAATACCCATGTTAAGACATCCATCAGGATCCTACACCAATTTATCCCATCCACATTCATTCCAAAATTCCTACCACCAAGCTGGTAGAATCGTCTATGGATCGCGAGTAGTTTCTTTTTTCACTAGAGGCGCCCAAGTTGGCGCCAGTAAAAAATCTACGCTCGGCCCGTGCGGATCGAAAATCAACGCGATTTTAGTGTAAAAGCTCCCAAGCCGGGTTGGACTCTAAATCGTGCCTAAAACAGTTCCGAGAAAGTGAAGTGTGAGAAGAAAGCGTGCTCGCAGTGAAAACCTGGCATTTTTCCCGTGGTATGTTAGTGGTATGGTATGTCATTTTTTCTTGTCCACTTGTTGGTTCTAGCAGATCCTTGCCATTTGCTTTAGTGACTCATTTTCTAGACAAAGTAGCAGAGTAGACCGCCTGACCGATGGCTGGACCCGTGTTACCCAGTACGGACCAACCCAAATCAAATCAAATATATTTATTGTGATATAAGTACATATTTTTATAACATGCTAAATAACTCTGTACGATAGAGTGAATTAAGTAATGTGTCTGCACACTTCGCGAGGTGACCCCGTGCTGAAGTTGAGCATGATTACCCTATTCTTACTAACATACCAAAATTTTAATGTGGTAATGTTTTCTACGCATCTGGATATTCTTATGTATATGAGTCGTTCTTGTGCTTTTGTACGTACCTTGCCAATGTTTTTATTATATAAATTACTTTACTGGTTATATTGTTATAGCCGGTAACTATTTAAGAGAATAAATTCTACTAAAGAAGGATTCTGTTACCGGCCCTAAGTTCAGAGTTTTGTTTATTTTGTTTAATAATTTGCTGCGATGTGAATAGTTATGGAAAACGAAATAATATGGTAGAAGTTGCAGGTTATTTTTTTACTTTTTTCCTGCGCGGTTACAACTCCCATACCTATACCCGACGTGTTTGAAAGAAAGAAAGAAAATATTTATTTGCACACAACAGCTAATACAATAATAAAATACGTAAAAAATATTTAAAATTATTTATTTATTTATTTATTTAATACTTTATTGCACAAAGACAAAGGCGGGCTTTAATGCCGCAAGACATTTTATCATAGCCAACCATTGGGATAACTTTAAACACTTTACTGAAAAGTAGGTGCAAAAATAAAGGATAATAAAAAAAAATAAAAAAAAATATTTAATAACTAACTAGATGTATAAATATATAATATACTACGTACTA
This sequence comes from Tinea semifulvella, assembly GCA_910589645.1. NCBI lineage: Eukaryota > Metazoa > Arthropoda > Insecta > Lepidoptera > Tineidae > Tinea > Tinea semifulvella. Next base: position 2,261,215 of record OU342623.1, on the reverse strand, counting down.
ATACATACTTATATACCCATATAAACCTACATACATACATAATAATATACTAGCTTTATTGCGATAGGAAATGCGAATAGACCATTTTTTTAAATAGCGATCTGGTGGTTACCTGCCTGATGCTAAGAGGCAAATTGTTCCACAAATTAGTGGCGACAACGACAAACGAGTTTGAAATGAAACTAGAATTATGCGAAGGGATAGAAAGAAGAGAGTTATGAGAGGAGCGTAAAGATCTATCGTGGAACGAAGAAAGATAGGCAAAATCATCCTTGAGGTATTTCGGCGTCGCAGGTTCATTAAGAACAGAAAAAAGTAAACAGAGTACTCTAAGATTCCTGCGACACCGAATCGGTAACCACTTTAACTTAGCTCGATACTCAGAGATATGATCATATTTACGTAAACAATAGATGAACCGGATACATGCGTTAAGTAACCGGTCCATCTTGTTAAGCAATACCTCTGAGATATCAACGCTGCACACGTCACCATAGTCAAGGAGAGGAAGGAGAAGGCTTTGGACCAGGGTTATTTTAGCTTTTATCGGCAGAAAGTTTTTGAGTTTATTGAGAAAGTGCAGTGAAGCAAAAATTTTACGGCTCGTGTTTGTCACCTGGGATGTCCAACTTAGGTTGGAATCTAGGTAAATGCCTAGATTCTTCACTTCGCTACTAAACGGAATTGGAATGTTGTCAAGCCGAACCGAGTCAATGCTATTAAGATCAACTTTACATAGCTGTCGAGAACTCCCTATTACAATTGCTTGACACTTGGTCGGATTGACAACTACTCCAAAGCGTTTCGACCACGAGCTGAATTATAAATTAATATAAATTATAATTACCAACAAATGAAAAAAAATAGACAAGATAAATGCATAAAATAAATGAGCTGCGACAAACAGACACTCAGGTCAGCATAGGCTGCAATATTTCTGCTGCAGCGCTGATTTTCACTGAGCCCCATGAATCCTACAATTAAATAAAATTAGATTAGGTGCGACAGTTTGTTTGGGTGATATTGGTGCGACCGACTCCAAGAAAAGCATCAAATTCTGTAACTCTTACAATTTGAAAATTATAAAGACAAATTTATTGGCATTCCATGGATTTACTAGTGCCGGGTTAATCGTGTGTGGAAAGGAGAGAGAAAAATATTGGTGGTGGCTTGCGACCGACTATAGACAAAGGAGGCCTCCTCACACTTATCACAGCCTAGATCACAGAGTTCTAGAACTCCATTGTTGGAGACGGGCCTTCCAGAAATTTCTGAAGAGTTTGGTCCTATACTCGTCAAGGTGGCTAGACGGGTACTGATGTAAAATTTTTAATGACAATTTATTAACGATTTTACAAGTTGGTATTACTGGAACCAGCAACGACGCGGCTTAATGTGGTCTTCGAATCACAGGAACGGTGATGTTCAATATCTATGACTAATGTGCTCATTGGTACATGCCGGGTTAGAACCAAGCTTTATAGAATTTGTTAAACAATTTACAGGATTTTTTTTTAAATATATATACTGAGCACGACATCTGACACCGCGTACACCTGATGGTAAGCGGTACGCGAGGTCCAAGAATGGGAGCAACTGACGCCAGCCTCAGGCGACCGACATCAGTCCCTACCACTATGCCGGCCTATAAAGATGCTTTTTCACACTTCGTTTGAAGGACTCCAGGTTATAGGAATGGGGAAACACACTGGCTGGGAGAGTATTCCACATCTTTAGCGTGCGACAGATGTAAGAGTCTCCAAATTTGTATGTACGCGTACATACAGGAGGGATACGCGCAGGGATAGTGGCTACGGTTTGTGGATGCATATTTTGGCCTGTGCGAGTGGTTCGGTTGCGGAATAGAGAAGAAGGGATAAGGTTGTGGAGCTCTTTAGAACATTCACCGTAGTATAGCTTGTAGAACACGCTCAGGGAAGCCACATCTCGGCGAAGCTGCAGCGATTCGAGAGTTTTAGACACTGTAGTATAGTCCACTATAAAATCTTCTGCTATATGCAACCCAACTAAATACCATATACTGGATGATTCCGCTAATGCCGTCTTGGAAGCTCGTTCCATAAATATATTGACGGCAGACCTGCTTAAGCCCAATTCTTTCAGAAAGTGATTTTGCTGCATTTTCCCCTCGCACCACTTTCACTGCGTAAAGCTAAATCTTGAATCAGTTCCTGTTTTTTTTCTGTAAGGTCTTAATTAGTTCGACTCCATGTTGTATTATAAAAACAATAGAGAATAAATAATAGGTATGTCTTTGTATTAAAGTGTATGTGGTTAAGAAATAAAACATATATATAACACTGGAACTTGTATTTATTATTAAGTTAATGCAGAACAGCGTCTCCACAGCAGCAGGCGCTTCTTAAAGAAGCAGACCCCTCAGCAGGAACCTCGCCGTCCAGCTGCACAGAGCTGGCGAAGGGAACCGTGCCAGTGATCTGCGCTAGACCGTCGATGACCAGAGCATCTCCCTTCACTCTAAGACCGTAAGGACCTCCACACGCCGGGACCGCGGCAGGATACACAGGAGCCGGAGCAGAGTAGATTGGGGCTGGGTAGTGGTCAGCACATTGACCAAAGGTGTACTAGAATAAAATTTAAACGTGAAATAAATATGAATACCAACCCGTCTTGCTAGTGTAGGCCAAATTATACAGAGACTTCTGGAAGACCCATCTCCAACAGTCGAGGACTAGGACTCTGTGTTCTAGGCGCTGTGAAGATAAGCAGCGATGTATATAGATACGATTTTATACAAATTGCAGTTTAAAAACGTGCAGCTTGCCATATACTAAATTTTGAGGTAAAGTTTGACTCCTGTGAAGACCAATTAGTTAACAAAAAGTTTTTACTGATAAAAATGTATAAAATTAATGCTGTAATTTAGTAAAACTAATAAATAATAAATAAATCGATGTTTTTATTGTTTTACTTTTATTTATTTCTTTATTTCAAAACTTTATGCACTAGGTACACATGCGGACTTAATGCCGCTAGGCATTCTTACTAGTCAACCTTAGGGACAATTTAGAGCATTTGTTATGTGAGGCAGGTGCTAAATATAATAGGAGCATTTAGGTTTGTGAAAAAATAAAATAAAATAATAATAATAATTAATCAAACTTAAATACTAAATCGAATATACTATATACAAGACTGTAAAAGACTAAAAAAATTAAATAGTAATCTACTTTACGCTTTTGTATGGAGTGAGTGCACATTTAGCCAACTTTACTAAAGGCCCATCATGACAAATGGCAAGCTCATCGATGTCTCTAGCGTACCAGACTCGAGAATTGTAACATTGTATTCAACCTTGGATTTCAAGGAATATATTTGCCATATTATATCAAAATCAGTCTAGTAGTTTGAGCGTGAAGGCGAATCTAATAGGCAGACAGATTAATGGCTGTAGTGTTACATCGTGATCAGATGATAACGTCTATGGACAAGTACGTCTCAGAGTTCCAAGGAACAATTCTGCCTAATTGTAATTATTATTTTATATTATGTTTTCGAATATATATTATTAGTATTAGGATGGAGCTTACCTGGATGAACAGCGCCTGGACGCACACCAACAGGAGAGTGAAAGAGTTCATGTTGTCTATCCTAGGGTACCCAAACTTAGAATGTGTTTTACAGCAAACCATCAACATTTTATATCACGATAATGAGGAAACAATTTAGAAATATTAACAATAATTATTGCATTAGATTATCAATATTACTTAAGAATCACTTGTCGATAACTATAGGTTCCACTACCGTCTTACCCTCGGCCTCCTTAGAACCATATAACGGTGCCCACCTGCCGTGGATAACGGGGGAAGGGCCTATTAGTCATTCAGGCATACAAAACAAAACATATAGACAATTATTAAACTAGTATTTCTACCATTGATACTTATTTATTCGAAGTTAATTAGTACATTAAATATAAATTAAAAATTACCAAATAATGAAATTAAAAATAAACTAAACTATAAATAAAAAATGTCCTCTAGAGACGTTCCATCCGAGATAGGAGCCAGGAGACTGGCATCATTTCCCCTCTGTATAGCGAGGCTAATACGTTGGCAGAAATAATTGCCAACCTTCCAGACCTTTCTGTCAGCCACTTTGACCGCATGGGCCCATCGTCTCGTCCCCAAACGGCGCAAATTCGTAACCGATACCAAGGTTGACGTATTTGAGAATTTGAATTTACCTTTTAAATTTAGCTATGAGTACCCATGAGATTACAATACCTGGTACAGCGGTACCCTACCAGGGTACCACGTCAGAATAAAGCCGCCAAAACGCAAAAACATCTGCTAATTTAAGGCCCCAGCAAACAACACTATATCCGCATTTTCTTGCCACTATTTAGGGCAGGTTATTGATATATGCTAACATCGGTATTCTAAAACGTTTATCAACGCCTTCTCCACTCAACATTTCCTTCCAGCTGTCAAACAAAAATGACGTTTCTGTAAAAGTTACGTTAAATTTAATGTCAATCCGACATAATTTTCGTTTGACAGCTGGAAGGAAATGTTAAGTGGGGGAACTTTTGAGGAACTGAGAATACAGGTGTAATACTCTTTTCATTGGAAGATACGAGTCCGCAGCATGGTGAAATTCTATCGTGTGGTCATGTTTGAAGTCACAGGTTGGCGAGGAATGCATATTGCAATGGAGTATATCAGGCAAAGCTTTTTGTAGATGTCGCTAGCGGCAATGGTACCTTGTTTACACCTATGACGCATCATTTTTTAAATGTTTTTGTAGTTTTTTTTTTTTTATAACAGAAAAATGTATTTTAAATTAACGTTACCTACCTTAAAAGACAAATTAAGAAAGCGCACACCGTCCTTTAAAAGATAAAAGGTTGAATTAATAGAACGCTAATTTTGAGATCACCATATCTTTGATTTCGCTTGGAAATCTCGATTTGTACACTTAAAAGCTGCTCACTTCGGCATAATATCCAGGAAATAATAAATTTCGTCATGGAAATACAAGTTTTCTATGCAACTGACAGTTATATAAGGTACCATCTATCGTGATAAAAAGTTAGTGACATACCCCATTGAACCATAAAAAACATTGAACGCCTGATGTTTTTCAAACAAATTGATTACATTTGCTAACATAGATTTTCAGGCGTTATAACTAATAAATGATTTTATATTTCTTTCGTATATCACGCTTCGTATACGTAACCATCGTTGTAAATATACATTAAATTTAATTTAAATAGGTGGTTCAGACTGATGGTGGTAATTTGCCCAGTCTGCCGGGGAGGGGAATTAACCATTTCTAACAATAGGTTTTGGAAGCATATGTTTTTAAATATTAGTAAAAAATCATAAAAACATTTTAATAATGTGACTGTAACTTCGACAAATGACATTATTTTTTCAAGGTTGTTTTTTGTGTTGCACGGGTAAATAATATTACTAGCACATACAATTTAGTTTTTTTAATGTATACCCTGGACTATGCTAGTAGCTGCATTAATGTTGTACCATTATTTACGCTACACTCTGTATACAAACATTTCCTTAGTTTTTTTTCTCGTTTTTGCGTATTTCATCATTACGTATGCGGTCCGTTAAAGTTACGCATATCCGACGCTACGAACTCATTTCTACTGCATTAAATCTCATGCGTATTCTGACATTCTGGATGGATACATTCAAAATACATATATATATACATATTACATACAATAAGTACCTACTTATTACATTACATTGTTACAAATATATCATTTCAAAGTAATTGTAAAAGTTAATTACAATTTTATAAGGCTTTGATTGAAGTGTCGTCTCGGCTGGGCCCCGTAATATCGTGTCTTATTTAGACGAGAGTGAACCATCTGAAATTATTCGAAACTTTTAGGTGTATAAGTTTCGATTACGTAGCATATTACATCCCTTTTTTTATACTGAGCACGAATTGTGGCATAGAGCCCACCTGGTGGTAAGCGCTACCTGAGGTTCAAGACGCCAGTCAAACGACATCCAGTCTCTACCATTATGCCGGCCTATCAAGATTATACTTCGCTTGAAGAACTCGAGATTATAGAAATAGGGAAACACACTAGCTGGTAGAGATGCTGCATCTGTGCGTGTGGTTCAGTTGCGGAATACAGAAGAAGGGAGTTTGGTTAGGTTGTGGAGTTCTTTCGTCATCATAAATGTTGCCAATTAAATACAGATTAGTTTGTATAATATCATTTATTTTTTAAACATAAAGAATTTATTTGACCCACTTATTTCCACAGCTGCAGTACACACTGGCAGTGCCGGTAGCGCCGACATCGCCGGCATAGTTGACGGAGCCTTCCACTGGCACGTAGCCGTCCACATACACTGGACCACTCACTGGCAGAGTACCAGCCGCTTCAATGTCACCTCCTAGCGGACTCCATGGTGCTGGGGCCGGGGCAGGGTAGTAGCCGGGGCCAGGAATAGGGATAGGGTAGTGTGGGGGAACGATCTCTGGTCCACAACCACATTGTGCTGAAGCAAACTGTACAACAGCCGCGCAGAGGAGGAACAAAGCTTTGTACTGCATGTTGTTGTGTGTTCTATACCGGTAACTAGGTAATGATGACTACCACATACATACAACACTTTAAATACAAGTAATTATTACTTAATATTTGTAATTCATTATCCATAATACAGGTGACATAATTTAACAAATTTAATTAATAACGTTACATAACTAATGATAACGTCAATATAATATAAATAGCTGATCCTGTTCTGTCGAATACATTCTAAGTTTGGGTACCCTAAGATAGACAACATGAACTCCTTCAGTCTTTTGTTGGTTTGCGCTCAGGCGCTTTTAATCCAGGTAAACACAATTGCTCATATTGTTTTTTAAATTCAAATTCTAATGATTTATAAGCAATGTAATGTTTTACAATATATGTTAACAAACAATCGTGGAACATTATTACAGGATTTGCAAAAGTATTTTGGTGATGGTCCCACACAAGGCAGTTAAGCCTAACATGTAGGTCCCGATCTAAGGTTACCAACTTAAAGATAAAAAAGTAGCAAAAATCATACGAAATAAATAAATACATTTATATATATAGAAGTATACAACAATTAAAACAACGGGTTGTGGATAAAGAAATTAATTCTGTGAAGTGAGCAAGCGATAGGTCTCATAAATTATTCAGTTTCATAGTAGTTCCAGTCTAGTAGGAGCTTTGCAACTCAATCCGTGCCTCTTTAAGTGTTGAGTGCAGAATATCTCATTTTTTTATTATTCTGTTATATAAAAACGAGTTAAGGAAGAAACTAAAACAGCCAGCAAATGCAGTTCTAATACAAATATTGACTATTGCGGGGACACGCATTGCGAGCCGCTTTTTGAAAGAGTCCAATTTTTGAATTTTTATTAATCATAGATTTTTACGTAAATTTAAATTATAAGTTTTTTTTTTGCGATATTTATCGAGTTTGGTATGGCTAGAGACATCAACGAGCTTGCTATTTGTCATGATGGGCTTATAGTAAAGTTAGCTAAATGTGATTCCGCTTCTTTAAAAAAAAAAACACTACTAAACAACCAAGGATACGGATGTAATAATAATTATTTAATTCTTCTATATATTAACAGAAAAAATCCGTAAAAACAAAAATTAAAATAACAATTTTTTTATTTCCAGTACACGTATGCCCAGGGATACTGCGGGAAGCCATACCCACCTCCATGCCACGGCCCACCAGCTTATCCTGGCCCAGGACCCATTTACCCACCTACAGGCCCAATTTGCCCTGCCCCTGGTCCCATTTACCCACCTCCAGGCCCAAGTTGCCCTGCCCCAGGTCCCATTTACCCTCCTTCAGGACCTATTTGCCCTGCACCAGGTCCTATTTACCCTCCTTCTGGTCCAATTTGTCCTCAAGGTCCGCATTACCCAGTTCCAGCCCCAGCATGCTCTTACCCCGGACCTATTCAACACATTACCCTGCCTGAGACGTGTAATTTTAGTTTAAATGGGGATAATTTACTTATTGATGGAACAGTGGAAATTTCTGGATCCATTCCTTTCATGAGTCACGTTCAATTAGACGGCAATGTGCCATGCGACGGTGTTGCCACAGTACAAAATAGCTGCTATTGTGGCGAACCCTATTTGCATTAAATTATTGTATTATTGGTTATTTAGTGGTTTAATTATTAATAATAAAAATGTTTCTTGTATTTTGACGTTTTATTCTTATTTTTATTCGCTGTACTCGTACTTTGTGCATTACCATTACGTGTCGATTTTAAAACATCTAAAAATATCGTCTAGCCTAGTCCATCATGTCTCGGTCTGGGTGTTTATATGTATAATATGTATATATTTACAAAAAAATAAAGTATAATATGTAGTTTATCAACCATCTAGTTTCCGTAACACAAGCCTCGTAGCTTACCACGGAAACTAGATGGCGCTGTGTGACCTGTCTGGAAATATTTATTATTATTATTATCATATATCTTCATCAGATACTACAGTACTTCGGACACATTGCCAGAAAAGGAGGAGATAATGTGAAGAAACTTTTTGTTACTGGCAAGGGGGAAGGAAAGAGATTGAGAGGCCAAAGCCCGGTACGCTGGTCCGACCAAATCCGCTCCACCACCAACACTATTCTTTCTTCTTAGTCGCTACACTCTTGGCAGAGTGGTCGTGGTCGCCATTGGAGTGCTAGTGGCACGCTTAAAAAGACGTCGCCACTCCTCTCGGACCCCGGTTTTCCTAGTGCACTCATGTAGGGGATGATCCAGTGCAACCTTCACCTGATCGGAGACCTACCACGCATCCTCTTGCCAACGACTTTCCCCTACCAGGCGCTCGATGGATGTTTCTCCACGCCGTGACACGTGTCCGAAGAAAGTGAGAATGCGTAATTGTACATACAGTTCCTCCAGTATGGACACTAAAGCGTCCATGATGCTTTGTATGCCGCGGAAGACAGGAACGGGTGGCGTGCTATCTTCAAGACGCGCACCAATTCTTCAGTACGACCTCAGCAATAAGGTAACACGACGCAAGGAGGAGGTGAATGGGGTGTATCAGACAAAGCTTTTTGTAGATGTCGCTAGCGGCACTGGTACCTTGTCTACACCTTTGACGCATCATTTTTTAAATGTTTTTGTAGTATTTTTATAACAATAAAATGTATTTTAAAAATAACGTTACCTACCTTAAAATACGAATTAAGAAAGCGAACACCGTCTTTAAAAAGAAAAAAGGTTGGATTAATAGAACGGCAATTTTGAGATCACCATATCTTTGATTTCGCTTGGAAATCTCGATTTGTACACTTAAAAGCTGCTCACTTCGACATAATATCCAGAAAATAATAAATTTCGTAATAAAAATACAAGATTTATATGCAACTGACAGTTATATTAGGTAGGTATATCTATAATGCGCCAACTATCGTGATAAAAAGTTAGTGATACACCCCATTACCAATTTAAAATAATAAAAAATATTTGTCTGAATAATTTCAAAATTCATAAGTACTTGTAGATAGCCCCTCTGATAAATTAAATCTCTCTAAAGTGTATTGTTATAAATAATTACTTGGATAGGAACGAAATAAAAACACGTGAAACACATTGACAGCCTGCCACAGACTAACCGCGGCCACAGACTACCTTTATTCATAATCGCAATCGATCATAACATCACATAAAGTACTAAAGTTAAAATTACGACAAAGAGTAAGGTCCGTTTACTTTTCGCTTGTTTTTGCTTTACTCATAGATACTAAATCTATGGCTTTACTTCACTTTGAAAGTCGTTCGACTAGCGCGTTTAGTAAAATTCAGTGGAAATAAGCGCGCTTTACTTTCAAGTCAACAGGGCATTTTTTTTTATATACAATGAATCGATAAATCATCAATGATACTATCGTGAAGCGATAGTTGAGAAGAAAAAGATTTTTAGAGAAGGAGCCTGTCTAAGAAATTTAAATTAAAAGAAGATATAAGTTATATACAATATAAGTTTATTTACAGAAAATAAGTGATGAGTGAAGTGGAGATGTGAGATCGGAGGGCACGGAGAATAAGTTTCGGGTCGTTGATGAAGGTCGACGGCGTTCCGGAGGCGAAGTCGGTGATGAAGTTTAGCGTTGCCGACTTCGTAGACTCCCGGTTGAGCAGTTGTTGGAGCGTAGAGTTGAGGTAGTGTTGATTGAGAGTAGCACGTAGAGATGAGGCAGCGATAGTGAAGAACTAACTGTAGGGATGAATCAGCGATGGGCGAGCGTCTTCAAGAAGTAAAATAGAACAAATATGAGTAAAATAAAGTTGATAGAAATGAATAAAAAAGTGGTGTAGAGATATAAGTAAAGTATGAGGAAGAAATGTTGTGAACAATGGAAGCTGAATTATGAAAAATATGAATTTTAATGAGATATGATGTATTATGAAGCCAAAAGACGAGGAATCCAAGGTATTTATAAAGTAGGAGATAGTGAAACGCTATAATACGCCCCCTGCCTGAAGGGCCAACGCGGGTGGGGGTCGCATGCCCGACTCACCGTGAAGCTTCTTAAGGAAGCCCCAAGGCGCCTACGGACTAAAACCCTATAAACCGTCTCTCTCTGACTGTTGGCCCTGTGCGCCTTAACAGCTAAGTCTGAGTCGTGGCTACGGAGTGAAGGCACTCGTTCGCCGCGTCAAACAGGGCATTTTTTATTTTTATACTTACACGACATTTGACCTTGGGCTCACCTGATGCGCAAGGTCCATGAATTGCAACTGAAGTCAGACACTCATAACTGCCATCAGTCCCTAACACTATGCCGGCTTGACTAGATGCTTTTTCACACTTCGCTTGAAGGACTCCAAGTTATAGGAAAGTGGAAACACAGAGGCTGGATGAGCATTCCACATCTTTATCGTACGACAGATGTATGAGTCCCCAAATTTATACGTACGCGAAGGGATAGTGACTACGGTATGTGGGTGCATATTCTGACCTGTGCGTGTGGTTCGGTTGCGCAATGGAGATGCATTAGTGAATAAAAAAAGACAGTAACTGAATCGTTCCTTACTGGGGAGACAAAAATAAATTAAATATGATTGTAGTTCAAAGACAAAGACAAAAAATTTATTGTTCATGTGGTAAAAAATATAACATTTTCACCACACGACCCAGTTCGGGCATTACAATAGTGTTTCTTAAAATCTAGGTGTTTTACATATGTTTCTTACTAGGAGATCAATTTACTAAAATTAGTTCTTATATTAATAATGAAATTAAAACAATTAGAATCTTACAAACTAAATAAGATAGAAATTCTAAAATATATATATATATATTTATTTTTTTACAATAGAAGTGTTTATACACACAGATACTCCTCTACGGAGTAGAAGCAGCTTTGCACCAGATATTGTCTTAGGGCCTTATTAAATTGTTTTTGGGTGGGTTTATTTGTTATGGATTTTGGAAGTTTATTGTATATTTTTATTGCCATGTAATATGGGCTTTGGTTTAGCATCTTTATTCTCGACTGTGGCAGGGTTAACTTATCTTTATTTCTGGTATCTATTGGGTGTGTGTCTTGTATCTTTGGGAACAGATTTATATTTTTATATACAAATATGCACATGTCGTATATGTATATTCCAGATAATGTAAGTAGGTTGTATTTTATAAAGTAAGGTTTGCAAGTATCTGTATTGTCTATTTGTGCTAAGATTCGGATACATTTTTTCTGTTTTATAAATAATTGTTTAATGTTTGTACTGTTACCCCAAAGTATGATTCCGTACTTCAGTTGGGTATATGCATATGCGTAATATGCTGATAGAGCTGCCTCCAGTTCATAATAACGGGCGTCACACGGACAATCATCATCATCATCATTACAGCCCCTAGAGCACAGAGTCCTAGACCTCCACTGCTGGAGATGGGCCTTCAAGAAAATTCTGGAGAATTTGGCCTACACTCGCCACCCTGGCCAGGCGGGTTGGCGAGGTTCTGATGTCATTTTAAATGCAATTTATTAAGTTGATTTTAGTGTAACCGGGACCGACGGCTTAACGTGCTCTCGGAGGCACGGAAGACAGTGGTGTTATAAATAAATGCATTTGTCATTTTACTAAAGAAATGAACTGCCTTCGTTGTCTAGCGGTTAAGTCCGTGGATTTAGACTCGGAGGTACCGGGTTCGATTCCTGGTCGGGACACAAAAATATTTATTAGTGTATATAAATACATTAAATTAATAATTAATTTATTTATGATGTTTCTCGAGTTTGGTACGCTGGAGACATCGACGAGTTTGCCACTTGTCATGATTGGCTTATAGTAAAGTTGGCTAAATGTGAATCCGCTTATTTATAAGCGTGGTTTCTGACCACCCCGAAAGGGAAACGGTTGTGATGATACTTTACTCTGTACTTAAGAAAAGTGTATTTCTCATTGGTGTATGCCAGGGTTCTAACCGACCTTTTTAGATATTATTTGAAACGTTATTAGTGTATTTCGTCATTTGCGCCAGAGATTGCGTCATAATTATAAAATATTATGCAATTCTCAACTCTATAAGCGCTCGACCTTGACAGCGGCCGTGCAAACATCAACTTTAATAGCGTGATATACCTATATATAGTTAACGGATTCCACTATATAACGTTTGCGCTTAAGTAACAGAATCGTCAATGATGCTGTGCATGCTGCCGAAGATAAAAACAAGTGGCGTAGTCATCAAGACTCACTCAAATTCATCGGGACGTCACGACCCTTAGTAATTGTTTATGTATAGTATTATGTATGTATTAGTATTTAGTATATTGATATCATAGTATATATAACAATATAATATGTAAGTGTATAATTAAGCTGTTAATTTTTCTTCCTAATTTTTTAATATTTCTTTCATTGCACCTATAATAGTTCAAATTTGTCCCCAAGGTTTGGCTGTCAGAAAATGTCTACGGGCATTAAGTCCGCCTTTGTACTTCGTGCAATAAAGTTTTAAATAAATAAATAAATAAAAATAATTAGGAAATACGACACAAGGAGAGAATGGTAATAATAAAATAATATAGTACAATAATAATATTTATTGTTTAATTGCATGCACAAGGGCAGGCGTTGATTGGTCCTTTAAGAATGGATGCTAATCCACTTGCCGGCAGTTTCCCGCAGAAGTTGATGGTCCCACAGACCGGGACTAGGCCTTTAACTCCTAGAGACCCGTCCACTCCAAGATTCTTGCCAAGAACGGAAATGTCAGGAATTTCAATCGTCATTGTTGGGGCTTGGCATGGCTGACAGGGTCTGATGAGTTCTACCACTGGCTCGTAGCATTGCTGACACGGCTCGGGGCGGTAGTGGCGTCTTTCGTGGCATATGTTGGCTAAAGAAGACTGGAAAATAAGACAATTAAATTATTTATTGCAGTGGTCAACATGTTTGATTGCAACCAGATATATACATGTGACATCGCCCCCACCTGCGGTACGCGAGGTTCAAGAATGGGTACAACTAACGCCAGCTACTAACGACCGTCATTAATCTCTACCACTATGACAGCATGTTTTCTACGGGATGTTTTTTAATGGGAAACACACTGGCTGGGAGAGCATTCCACATCTTCATCGTGAGACATATGTAAGTGTGTTTAAATATATGAACTACGCGTAGGGATAGTGGTCATGGTATGTATAATAAGACAAGGCAAGTAACCAAATGGTATGAGAATCAAAGCTAGATCAATAGGAATTAGTGTAAATAAATAATAAATAAATAAATAATAAATATTTTCAGACATGTCACACAGCGCCATCTAATTTCCGTGGTAAGCTACGAGGCTTGTGTTACGGAAACTATATGGTTGATAAACTACATATTATACTTTTTTTTTCTAAATATATACATATTATACATATAAACACCCAGACCGAGACAAATTATACAATGTACAACTTGCCCCCGGTGGGAATCGAACCCACGACCTCCCGAGTTCACGGCAACGTTTGTTACCACTAGACCACGGAGGCGGTCGAAAGTGTATGACAGTCATTACCGGTTATAGTAATGTTCGACGTGCACTTCCAAATTGATTAATTTGTTGTTTCACAGACAATATGCAGGGATAAGGGAAACAGTTGTGATGATACTATGAATAATTAAAAAAAAAACAACAATTGATTGGTTTCACTTTTACGTCGCGAAATCCTCTGTGGTTTGTTTTGAAAATTGTTCTGTGTGAGTATTATTATTATTAATAATGACATTCATTCGCCGGGTTAGATAGTAGGGGGGAGTTCTTCGCGCCATTTTGCACGGACGAGTCAACTCCAAGTTTATCGTTTTGTAAATTAGTTTACTGTGGATTTTGTTAGTCAAAAGTGGTGTTATTTTGTTTAATAATGTGCTACGTTGTGAATAATTATGGAAAACGATAAATTTGACGAGTATATAACTAAAGTTACACTTTATTTTTTGCGGTTATCCCGCGCTGTGAACTCCCGTATACCCTTCGCGTTTGAGCGGTATTGACGTTAATTACTCCTTGAAAAGCATCAAATTCTGCAACACTTGGAATTTGATGAACCCCAACTGGGTTATAAACTCGAATGAACATATATTATGTAAATAAATTACGTGTTTAGGGCTGATGTATTCTGTACAATGTCCTTAAAAAACAGCTAGTAAATAATTTAAAAAAATACCTGTAACAACGCCGCCAGAAGGCAGAAAGCAACGAACACTTTGCAAGTCATGATGGATATCGAACCGAAATTAAAATGTAAAAATAAAACACTATAATTGTTATTTATATTTTTATTAATCTATATGGCGACATTTTCCTTGTAATTACAAAAATATTTTTACTTATGTATGTAAAACTTTGGACATCGCTTATCGTTTGTACGCAATACTTAATAAAAAAAGTTTAAGTAAAGTATCATCACGACCGTTTCCCTTTTTTGGTGGTCAGAAACCACGCTTATAAACAAGCAGATTCACATTTAGACAACTTTACTATAGGCCAATTTAATAATACAAGTAATTATTACTAGTGTGTTCTTCCAGTAATGTCGTATGGAGCAGAGACGTGGACACTGACGGTGGGTCTCATACATAAGTTCAAGGTCGCTCAGCGAGCTATGGAGAGAGCTATGCTCGGGATTTCTCTGAAGGATAAAGTCAGAAACGTTGACATCCGTCAGAGAACCAAAGTTACCGACATAGCTTTCAAAATTAGCAAGTTGAAGTGGCAATGGGCTGGACACGTCTGTCGCAAAAGCGATGAACGATGGAGTAAACGGGTCCTGCATTGGAGACCACGTACTGGAAGACGCAGAGTGGGACGACCCCCTGCCAGATGGACAGATGACCTGAAGAAGGTCGCTGGTGGGGGACGGACGAGGGTGGCAGAAGATCGTTTAAAATGGCGAGCCTTGGGGGAGGCTTATATACAGCAGTGGAGAGACACAGGGCGATGATGATGATGATGTATACATTATTTTAAAAGGGGTGAACCCCGGCATGTACCAATGAGAAATACAATTTTATATTTATAACACCGCCGCTTTCACTAATACCAACTTGTGGAATCTTTAATGTATTGTTACTCTCACTCATTGTAATTCACGTCAATATCGCCAAAACACGAAGGGTATACGGGAGTTCACAGCGCGGGAAAACCGCAAAAAATAAAGTGCAACTTCTGCCCTATATACTCGAGTCAAATTTATCGTTTTCCATAATTATTCCCAACGTAGCACATTATTAAACAAAATAACACCACTTTTGACTAACAGTATCCACAATAAACTTATTTACAAAACGATAAACTTGGACTTGACATGTCCGTGCAAAATGGCGCGAAGAACTCACTCTCCTTGCACTGGACATGTCCGCCCAAAATGGCGCAAAGAACTCACTCTCCTTGCACTGGACATGTCCGCCCAAAATGGCGCGAAGAACTCACTCTCTTTGCACTGGACATGTCCGCCCAAAATGGCGCGAAGAACTCACTCTCCTTGCACTGGACATGTCCGCCCAAAATGGCGCGAAGGATTACAGATTTATTTTTAAAGCAAGGTTTGGGAAGTTTACAACTAAGAATTTTAACACGTTTGACAGCTGAAAGGAAGGAGGAGCCGTTGAGCAAACGCCTTAGAATTCAGGTCTTGTCTAACACAATACAGTATATTACTTCTACCACGGAGTTCTTCGCGCCATTTTGCGTGAACATGTCAAGTGCAAGTCTTTTGTTTTGTAAATTAATTTACTGTGAATATTATTGGTCAAAAGTGGTGTTTTTTTGTTTAATAAACGTGCTACAATGTGAATAATTATGGAAAAAGATAAATTGGACATGAAATATGAAACAAGTTGCAGTTTATTTTTTGCGGTTTTCCCGCGCTGTCAACTCCCATATTTTACCCGACGTGTTTGAGCTATGGTGCCGCGATGACTCCAAGAAAAGCAACAAATTCTCCTGCATCTGGAATTTGATGATGACCTCATTAACTGATTAAAAAGAAAGATATATTACGTCAGACTTGGCTGTATGGGCTAGACCCTTTGCCTGTATCATCTCATTCATCTACTACTACTGGTATTCTATAATTTAAATAAACTAGCAAATTATAATAATAATAATTAATTATTTATTGTAGAGAACTAAAAATAGTGTGGATACAAAGGCGATATTAATACTGTAAATGCATTATCTACCAACTAACCGTAGTACGCTTAAATTCAATTTTATTCTACATTGTCTGCAACAGATTCTTGCTCAGTATTATTTTCTGTAGTCGTTATGATATCGTTGTTAGTAGCATGGTCATTAGCTACACTGAAGAAATCTGCAGGAATGTTATCCGTGTTATGTGTGTTATCTTTGTCATTCACTTCTGTGTTATACTTGTTAGTGGCAACTGTATCTTGTGTGTTATTTTTGTAAATATCTTCTGTATGTTCTGTGTTATTTTCGTCAATAACTTTTGTATGAACAGCATTATTTTCGTCAATAAATTCTGTATGATCTGTGTGATTTTCGTCAATACCTTCTGTTTGTTTTGCATTATTTTCGTCAATATCTCTTACTATATTTTCGTCAGTACCTTTTGGGTTATTTTCGTTAATATCATCTGCATGACCTTGGTTATTTTCATCAATCTTTTCAATGATAGTTCCAGAATCAGATTTACTGTCAGTTGTTTGTCCATTTGTTGTGTCAACTTGATCATTGTCTTGTTCATTGTTAACCGGTGTAGCTAAAGCATCATTACCAGATTCTGTTACAGTAACGATTATATTTCTTCCTTTAGTTATGATTGTTACTTCATTATTATCAGTATGTAAAGGTTCATTCGGAGATTTGTCAGTTTCTAAGTTTGTTTCACTGTTTTCTTTATTATTTGCGTCAGCTTTACAGTTTTCAGGTATAACAGCTTTATTGTCTTCTATTTCTTTATCATTTTCAACTGGAGTTACTATTATATCACCTTCATTGTTTTCATAATCATCTGCAGAACTGATTTCTTCATTATTTTCGTCATTTGCAATTTCTTTGCACAAAGCGATAGTGACGGGTGTTGTTGCGTCTATGATGTCTCCGTTGGTTGATAAAGTGCCACATTCTTTCATAAGAGATCGCCATGTGTTTAGGAGCTGGGCCGTCGATTTGGATTCTGTGTCTTGTGGTGGTATGGCATTGCTGTGGCTACTTAATATCTGAAATAATATTTATAGGGATATAAATGCTATATCATCATCATCATCAGCCTGTGTCTCGCCACTGCTGGATGTAGACCTTCCGTATGGCTCGCCACTGCATGCGGCCTTTTTTAACCCTTATCGAACAGCCAAAGTACATGGTCTCCACTCTAGAACTCGTTTGCCCCATCGGTCGTCAGTTCTAGGACAGATGTGTCCACTGCCACTTTAACCAGAGTTATTTGCGTGTGTTACCTCTCTTTTCCCAGTTAGTTACTATACTCTTTAATGCTGACCGTGTAACTAAACGGTCATAGTCGCAGACCTGTAGATAACCATAAACCAAACAACAATCATATATATTGACAAAATAACTTTTTTGTGTCAAGGGTTCCAATTATAAAAAAAAAAAATTGTTAACTAACAGTGCTACGGGTGGTTTGCTATTTGACAGATGGGCAACTGTCAAATCTAAACTGCTCAGGATTGGTTGTTTTCCATTTTTACTTGTCAAATGACAAAAAAATAACCAAATTGAGTCCGTGAGATAATTAGAGTTAAGTATTCGATAGAATAGACTTAAATGTAATTTTTACTTTCTTTTATGGTTTAATTGTATTTTGAAAATGTAATAAGTATAGTTCTCTTTCACAGTTTTGGTACTCCAGGTCTAATTATATGTATATTGTTTGTTATATAAATTGTATTATGACTGTTTGTTACCATAATAAAATAAATAAAATAAAAAATAAAAACAAATTCGTTACATTTATTATTAAGCTAACGGATCTAAATATAAGTAACACAGTTAAATTGGACGGTTAAAGACGCACTGGGCTATGATGTTAGCGCGGCCAATAACCGAAACGCTAAGATTAGAATGAAAAAAATAATAATACCTGAGCACTCATAAAACAGAAAATTATGCAAAAGTGCATTTTTAAAACTGTTCCATAAACCTAATAACACACTGTTTATATACGGTTCTTCATTATTATGTAAGTATTATAAGAAAATTATAGATTTTGAAATTATATTACGGTATTTAAATTAGTTTCAAAATTAATTTATCTATTGTTTTATACAATTACATATTCTTAGAAAATTATGTAAAATATTATTTTTACGAACCGGTTATCTAGTCTTACAGACATTTTTCTGTTATGACAAGGGATTGCAAGATGTTCCCGTTCTCGTCTCGCCTCGTGGCACCACCTTCTGACCAAGAGAGAACAAGTACAAGATCCAAAGTCAGCAGAACATATCGCTCAGAGTGGTTTCCCGGGCGCCGTGGTTCGTGCGTAATTCCGTCATAGCTCGAGATTTGGAGATGCCTACTATTAAGGAGTTTGTTGTCGGCCTGACTAGACGTATGTTCTCTCGGGCCGACAACGGACACTTCAAGCATCTCCAGAATATCGCTCCGTCTTGTGCTCGGCCCCTCAACGGGAGACCACTTCCTAGAGAAGTACTCCTGGAGGAGAGCTGAAGCAGTCGAACCTAGCCCCCTGGGTTCGTGAACCACACGGGCGCACTAGTAACGGCGCCCAGCACTAAACGTGCATGAATTACCGGCGGGTAACCCGCTGAGATCCTGCCTA
This sequence comes from Tinea semifulvella, assembly GCA_910589645.1. NCBI lineage: Eukaryota > Metazoa > Arthropoda > Insecta > Lepidoptera > Tineidae > Tinea > Tinea semifulvella. The sequence goes on along the minus strand of OU342623.1, from coordinate 2,241,881 downwards.
AGAAAACGGGGGAATGTCCCCATCCCCAACCCAGGCCCATTAGACATCCAGGCCTGGACGACCCCACTGTTTGTCTGTTGCAGTCTCGCAAAACAGGAACAGAAAAGGCGCGGTGGTGGCTCGGTTGTAAGAACGCGTTCCTTAAATCCTACAAAGGTACATTTGTCATAGATTTACAAGACCACCGTTCCCGTGCGAACGTTAAGCCATCGGTCCCGGTTACACTAATACCAACTTGTATAAATTGTCATTCAAAATTGACATTAGATCCTCGACATCCCGTCTGGCCAGCGTGGCGAGCGTAGGCCTAATTCTCCAGATATATATTCTGGAAGGCCCATCTCCAACAGTAGAATACTACGACGTATTGTTCTAGGGGCTGTAATAGCCGACATATTGAATGAATTGATTGAATGAATGAATGAATGACAATTCTATTATGTCCAAACCACAGACATTAAATTTAGTACCACGGGACAGTACTATACTGTTGTACGAAGAATTCGCGAGAAGCAGAGCGCAGCCTCAGATATTTCGTAGAGGTAGACAATTTGTTACAATTTTAACATCAGTGCGTTTACATCGTCTGCGTGAATACCTTATGCCTCTTAATTGCACCATCATACGCGATTCACGTCGCACGCGCTCATTATCATTTATTTTATTTAAGGAGTAGAAGACTTACAGCCCCTAGACTAGAACAATGCGTCGTAGTCTTCTACTGTTGGAGATGGGCCATCCAGAATATATATCTGGAGAATTAAGCCTACGCTCGCCACGCTGGCCAGACGGAATGTCGAGGATCTAATGTTAAATCCGTAGATTTAGACTCGGATTAGGTTCGATTTCTGGTCAATAATTTAAATAAATCAATTTAGTTATGTCACAGGCTGTTTAGGGCTAACAGTTTTTTCTCACAATTTTTTTGTTTTGTAAGTATATATATATTTTTTCCAAGTATGTATTTTTTGTTCAGGTTAAAATTATTTTTTGTTGTAGGTAATATCATCGACGAGCTTGCCACTTGTCATGATTGGCATATAGTAAAGTTGGCTAAATGTGAATCCCCTTATTTATAAGCGTGGTTTCCGACCACCCCGAAAGGGAAACGGTCGTGATGATGATACTATACAAGATAAAAGTCATCATTCAACGATCATGCCATTCCGAGACCAATTTGCGTGGGCAACGCCTCTCTCGAAGCTGAGCAAAAATACGTCTACCTTGGCCAGACTATCCAACTAGGCCTAGCCGACTTCAGCAAGGAAGCTGACAGGCGCATTCAACTAGGATGGGCTCCATTCGGGAAGTTACGCAACGTCCTGTTATCAAACATACCAGTGTTTGAAAACGAAAGTTTTCAACCAATGCGTTCTTCCAGTATTGTCGTACGGAGCAGAAACGTGGACACTGACAGTGGGTCTGGTCCACAAGTTTAAGGTCGCTCAGCGAGCTATGGAGCGAGCTATGCTCGGTATTTCTCTGATGGATAGAGTCCGAAACGTGGACATCTGTCAGAAAAGATATAGCCTTCAAAATTTGTAAGTTGAAGTGGCAATGGGCCGGACACATCTGTCGCAGAACCGATGACCGATGGAGTAGACGAGTTCTGGAGTGAAGACCACGTACAGGAAAACGCAAAGGGAAGACTCCCCGCCAGATGGACGGATGACCTGAAAAAGGTCGATTGTGGGGGCTGGATGAGGGTGGCAAAAGATCGTGTGAAATGGCGAGCCATCCAGCAGTGCAGAGACATAGGCTGATGATGATGATGATAAATAACATATAATATAAATAATAACAATAAAAAAAAAACAAAATTAAAGTACAATAATTTATTTATTCATAAATTAAACAAAACTTAACACTGTATTTTGCTAAATTAATAATAATACGGCGAAGAAGTTGGCCAGCCGACTGGGCCTGGGCCAACTGAGCATACTTGTTCCACTGTATTGCTGACACACGCTTGCCCAGGAATGCCCAGGTTTAACGGAAGACCATAAGGTAGATTGTATCCTGGTAGTCCATTATACCCCGGTAGACCATATCCTGGTAAACCAGATAAAGCTGAACAAAGCCCAGCTAAACTTGATAGTGGAATACTAGAGGGGTAGTGATGAAAAGGGGCCCCAGTTAGGGGTAAACCATAGGGTGTAGGGGTAATTGGTAAACCCATAGCGCTGAAGGGTAATCCGCAGCCGTTTAATGGTATACATTGACTCAGCATTTCCTGGTAACAAAATTATATTTATTGAATTATTTGATCTGGACCTCCATTGCTCAACAATTTTATGGGGAATTTTCCCTTCACTCGTTATACTGGCTGCCGTACAACAGCCTCCGTGGTCTAGCGGTTAAGTCCGTGAATTTAAACGCTTTACCGGGTTCGGTTCCCAGTCGAGACACAAAAAAATATTTAATTTATTTGTGATATTTCTCGAGTTTGGTACGTTAGCGACATTGAAGAGCTTTTCACTTGTCATGATGGGAGTAAATATACTTTTTCGCGCTATACTGGCCAGATGGGTTCGCTGTTGATGTTATAACGATTCCACAAGTTCATATCAACAACGAGACTGAAAAAACGCACTCTTCTCATCGTGGTAAAGAAGGCATCTTGCGGGTGCCGCGTCCATCGTGTGTGGGAACGAAAGAGAAAAAAGAATGGCGTCACGGGCTTGCGACCGACTATAGGCTGGTTTACCACCATCCACAATTCTGCTCCTCTCCCTATCCAACCAAATACTGTATGATTCCGCTAATGCCGTCTTGGAAGCTCGTTCCATAAATGTATTGACGACAGATTTTGCTGGAATTCCTAGGGCAACAACTTCCACTGCGTAAAGCCAAGAATTTAATCCGTTCCTAATTCAATATTAAATTAAGTACCTGAATGAATAATGTAGAAATAATAAAAAATAAAATTGAATAATTCATTTTGATTTAAATAAATTTAACTAGATAATAAAAGTAAATGATAGATTTATTGTAATGCAATCAGGTTATATAGTTTTCATTATGAAATTGTAATTAATATCGTAAAGATTGAATAATGATTAATTGTGATAATGTTTTTAACATACGTGACTATTTTGCTTTTAGTTGGTTAACTCGATTTTATGTCTTCATTAATTCTTATTACAAATTTTATGCTGAGATCGATAAATCGCATCGTAATGATTGAGAAAGCAATGAATTGCTAACACGCTACGGCCGGAGAGGTTACCTGTGCTTTTTTTTGCAGTGGAGGCAGCAGGGAAATAAATATTGGGCTCGCACGACTAAAACCTGACGGCGTTCTTCCTCTGCGTCTGAGTGGCGGTACTCCATATACAGAATTACACAGATCAATTAGTAACCTTTTAACTTCAGCTATATGTACGTAATCTATGAGATTACAATACCTGGTACGGCGGTACTCTGTCAATGTGTAACCGGAAAGCCGACATAACGCAAAAACAGTCAATCATGGACTTAAATTTCAGAATCTCTTACTGTTTCAGCTCGTGAATGGAACAAACTTCCATTGTCAATCAGACTGGCACCGTCGTTGAACATAGTTAGGCATCTACTAACTTCTTATTTTCTTAAAAATCAAAATGAGATATAATTTCTAAACCAAACATGGATTGTTATTTATGTAAGTATTGTATATAAGTATATTCATATATTTTTTTTGGTTCTCTTCTCCCGATGGATAATGAATGAGATGATAGGGAAGGCAAAGGGTCTAGCCCATACAGCCAAATCTGACGTAATATATCTTTCTTTTTCATGAGATAATGAGGTCATCATCAAATTCCAGATGCTGCAGAATTTGATGCTTTTTTGGAGTCACTCGCGGCATTATAGCCCAAACACGTCGGGTAAAATATGGGAGTCCACAGCGCGGGAAAACCGCAAAAAATAAACTTCAACTTGTGCTCCATATTTAAAGTCCAATTTATGGTTTTCCATAATTATTCACATTGTAGCACATTATTAAACAAAATAACACCACTTTTGACCAATAATATCCACAGTAAATTAATTTACAAAACAATAACTTGCACTTGACATCTCCGCGCAAAATGGCGCGAAAGACTCCGTATTGTATATAAGTATATTCATATTTATTTTCTTGGTTCTCTTCTTCCGATGGATGATGAATGAGATGATAGGGAAGGCAAAGGGTCTAGCCCATACAGCCAAATCTAACGTAATATATCTTTCTTTTTCATGAGATAATGAGGTCATCATCAAATTCCAGTTGCTGCGGGATTTGATGCTTTTCTTGGAGTCACTCGCGGCACCATAGCTCAAACACGTCGCGTAAAGTATGGGAGTTGACAGCGCGGGAAAACCGCAAAAAATAAACTGCAACTTGTGCCCCATATTTAAAGTCCAATTTATCGTTTTTCATAATTATTCACATTGTAGCACATTATTAAACAAAACAACACCACTTTTGACTAATAATATCCACAGTAAATTAATATACAAAACAAAAACTTGCACTTGACATGTCCACGCAAAATGGCGCGAAGAACTCTTCTTTTTTTTCTTATTTTTATCAAGGCCTTGGACATAGTATTGTCCATGCCAGCCCTATTGTAAGATTCTGACAGCTTACAACTCATGGCACCGCGCGCCTCCTCTGTGTATGTATTTATAATGTGTATATTTAAGTATATATTTATTGCTATTATTAGTTATTATACATTATTCCTTTTAACTCTGCATCCCACAATATCTTTTGTCGTTTTCCCAAAGGTCAGCTGTTAGAGAATCCTTTAATGTAATAAGTTCGCCTATGTACAATATTTTATTTAAGATATTTATTGTGCAATAAAGTATTTTTTACTTTACTTTACATAACGCATGTGCCAGCTATTCCCCCGCTCAACCAAAAAAACCAAAAGGTTGCGGACCGGGACGCGACACACGTGTCACCACTGAAATAAGGTAGGGCCGACCACCGGACACGCCAAACCATGAGGACCTGAACTTGAATTAGATACACAGACTGATGGTGGTAATTTGCCCAGTCTGACGGGGCTGATACTTATAAACCCAGTGAAGTGTATCCACACGTTTCGATATATTCTCTAATTAAAGCAGTGTTATCCTCAAGCTCACAAGAGAACGCCAAAGCTTCCTCGGATCACGGACCTATCGTTTCTACTGCAAATGGGATGAAGTGGTGATTTACGATGATCTCCGCGTACCTGATGCTTTTAAGGCGCGCGGCTGACCCTGCAGCAGCCCCGGGTTTCTAATTGTTGGATGTCACATGTAACGGACAGAGTGTGTCAATTTATGTGACATCCCAAACCAGTGCACGGCCTCGTTTGTATGGAATCAACGACATCCCATTCGGACTCCTACCATCAGCCCTAACTATCTCCGATGGTTCCAGGATGCAGGGGATAATATGTAAGCAACCTTGACAGGATGTCATTAATTGCATAGTAGTAGGCACTTTTTTGGCAGCATAAGGCATGGTGCCTTAGTTCGTCTGCATTGACACCACAAAAACAAATATGTTGACCAGAGACCTTGCAGTCCAGTCGTAAAGCTATAGCAATGCGGAGTGTGTTGGCGTCTAGCAGTGTGCTTGTATAGGAAGAAGGTATAGCACGCAGCCAGCCACCAGACTCAATGACTTCAATTAACAATCAAACATTTTTATATAATTATTTATTTTCTACAATTATCTTTTACAAAAATGGAGGTGGTACTGGGATATTTTTCAAATAATGACAAGCGCAACATGATGGTATTAACGGAGGGTACAATGAACTAACAGGGTTTGAAATAGCCGAAATCGGGGACGCGGCTGGCAACATGCAATTTGCTGACGGAATCGGGAACCGGCATGGGATTGTTGGCTGGCATGGAATTGTTGGTATGTAAGTAGGATAGCATGCTGTAGGTGGCGAGGAATACGTAGCTATAGGTTGGGTAAGCCCACACGGGATGCACTGGGTAGATATAGTCTGAAAAAATAAATTTGATTTAAGTATTTTGGCTAATAATTATTGTGCGAAATAAATAAAAAAAATAAAGAAACCGTAAAAACATACGATCGTGATTTATTAATTTACCTTCAAGGCGTAAATTTGTAATAAAATTACAATACTAAAGTACGTAGCCATCTTTAACCGTTGGATTTAAAATGACAACAAAAAAACTATATTGATGTCTTTTATACTAAGTACCTAATAATATTTTTTATATAGATATTTGTCGAAATATATTTACAATTTTGTAAGTATTATTTAAATTTAGTATAATCAACAAATTAGATATTTTAATTACTTATATGATGTAAACTTAGCTATTTCTTGCGCAATAGTAAAGCTCTTCGAATGATGTCGCAGCGTGACGAGGAATGCGGCAAGCACTTCTAGCGCAAGAAAGCCCACTGTTCTCGATTCAATAACGATGTCTGTACGTGCTAGAGCTACACAAATTATAGTTTTTAAACTATGAAAAATTAATAAATAATAAATATAAATAAATAAATAAATATTTCCAGACAGGTCACACAGCGCCATCTAGTTTCCGTGGCAAGCTACGAGGCTTGTGTTACGGAAACTAGATGGTTGATAAACTACATATTATACTTTTTTTTTTGTAAATATATACATATTATACATAATAAACACCCAGACCGAGACAAATTATACAATGTACAACTTTCCCCCGGTGGGAATCGAACCCACGACCTCCCGAGTTCACGGCAACGTTTGTTACCACTAGACCACGGAGGCGGTCAAATAACCAAAATACTTAAATCAAATTTATTTTTTCAGATAATATCTACCCAATGCATCCCGTGTGGGCTTACCCAACCTATAGCTACGTATTTCTCGCCACCTACAGCATGCTATCCTACTTACATACCAACAATTCCATGCCAGCCAACAATCCCATTCCAGTTCCCGATTCCGTCAGCAAATTGCATGTTGCCAGCCGCGTCTCCGATTTCAGCCATTTTAAACCCTGTTAGTTCATTGTACCCTCCGTTAATACCATCATGTTGCGCTTGTCATTATTTGAAAAATATCCCAGTACCACCTCCATTTTTGTAAAAGATAATTGTAGTAAATAAATAATTAAGATGAAGATGATTAATTTTTTTATTAAATTACAAAGAGAAAAGTTCCGCAATTATGAATGAAAAATTATATCTGGCAAATGTCCGCCACAAGCACGCTGACAGATGTCGATTCTTTCATCAAACTTTTTAATCACTTTTTGACAAAATGGCGGGACTATTTCGTATCACATCACGGACTTTGAGTTTCAAGGCTGCAATCGATTCGATTGGCTCCGTATAGACTCTGTGCTTAACATAGCCCCACAAAAAAAAATCAGTAGTGTTAAATCTGGCTGGCCAAAATTATGCGATCGGGAAATTTGGTTTGCAATAAATTTAAATTAGGACTGGCTAAGTCTTGGTCTTGTCTTGCATTGGGCAACACTAGCAACTTTTGAAAGGTGGCCGCCCTAGTTCTAGAATGGAGATCGCGAAGAAGGTCGCTGGTGGGAGTTGATTGAGTGTGGTCCGTGTGTTATAGTGAGCTTTGAACACAGGTTGAAGATGAAAATACTTTTATCAAATTTTGTTTTAAATTCACTCGGTTGTAGTCTAGCTATAATTAATATAAATTAAAAACTACTTAAATAAAAAAACACAACTAAAAAAAAAGGTGCAGTGGTGGCTCGGTTGTAAGAACGCGTTCCTTGAATTCTACAAAGGTCGGTTCAAACCCACCCGGCATGTACCAATGAGCAATGCATTTTTCTTACGTACATTTGTCATATATTAACAACACCACCGTTCTCGTGCCTCGGAGAGCACGTTAAGCCGTCGGTCCCGGTTCCACTAATACCAACTTGTGAAATCGTTAATAAATTTTCATTAAAGATTGACATCATATCCTCGACAAGCCGTCTGGAGGCCAAAGCGAGTGTAGGCCAAATTCTCCAGATATATGTTCTGGAAGGCCCATCTCCAGCAGTGGAGGTCTAGGACACAGTGTTCTAGGGGCTGTAATGATGATGAATGCTAATTTAAAAATGTCCTCTAGAGACGTGCCATCCGAGATAGTCCCAAGGAGATTGGCAACATTTCCCCTCCATAGCTAGGCTAATATGTTGGCAGAAACAATTGCCAGCCTTCCTGTCTCCAGACCTTTCCATCAGCCGCTTTGACAACCCAAGCCAGATGCCTTGCATGGGCCCATCGTTTCGACCCCAAACGGCGCAAATTCGTAACGCAATGTTGGCGTATTTGCGCAACTTGACGTTCTCAGCAGAAAATGCCGCACTTCCCATACCTGACGAGATCCCATGGATGTGAGATGGAGCTAATGTGTCTACACACGTCGCATCCCACAGCAGAGAGCTGCCAAGTTTCCACGGCCCAACAGTCATTCCGTCGGGTTTCTTGTATCAAATTGGCTATTAAGTTTTTAACATTTTTTAATTGTAAACTAGATAATTAATTATCAGTTATATCGAAATATATCTAGGTAACAATTACGATTAATTACAATAGCTTTTATCATAACTAAATAATTACGTTAGTTTTGTTTATATAATGGAGTGTCGTGGCCATTATTAAACACTTAAGTATTTTAAATAATATTATTCTACAATTAAGGTAATTCATATTTTAGAGTTTATTTGATATAATTATATTTACGACATTTACCGAACTGTCTTCGTGGTCTAGCGGTTAAGTCCGTGATTTTAGACTTAAACTTAGACACAACAACATTTATTAATTTAAATAAATACATTTAATTAATATTTCATTTATTTGTGATATATCTCGAGTTTGGTACGCTGGAGACATCAACAAGCTTGCCACTTGTCATGATTGGCCTATAGTAAAGTTGGCTAAATGTGAAACCGCTTCTTTATAAGCGTGGTTTCTGACCACACCGAAAGGGAAACGGTAGTAATGATACTTTACTTTTTTTATATATATCCAAAACTTTTATGTATTTTTTTTGTGTTTCCTATCTTAACATTTTTCTTTATTCAAAGGAAATAAGGTACAATGATTTAAAAAAAAAAAAAAAATTAATTAAACTAAAAACTTACATCTTAAAACATAAATTACTATTAATAAAAATAAACCTAATTAATAAATAAAAATATAACTAAAAACTAAAATGAAAAAAAAACAAAATGAACATTATTATAAATAGGAAGAAGTCATATGAACAGAGGCTTAAATATTTGAAGCTTACAAGTCTCAGGGATCGCAGAATGAGGGGAGATATAATTAAGACATTTAAAATTCTATCAGGAAGGCATAACTGCCCCCACCTAGCCAAAATGTTTAGGTTTAACACAATATATAATAATAACATTATATTATTATCTTAACATTATATTTATTTTATATTTATTATTAAATTTTAAATTAATTACGATATAAAAAAAAATACTAAAACAAAAAAAAAACCTAGTACTTACAAAACGTACTTACTTACTTGTGCGAACGAGAGGAATACATTAAGCCCTCATGTATTATTATCAATAAAATATTCTGTTATTTAATGGTTATATTTTTAATTTCAGAACAAAACAAAATGAAGAACTACTTCCTGGCAACTTTACTGGCAATTACTTTACCAAAAATCATGGCAATTTATCCTCGAAGTACATCATATCCGGCTCTGCTTCAAAACCTAACACCCTCGGGTTTGCAAGCGCTTGAAATGTTCATATCAAAATCAGACTGTAGAATGCCAAAATATCCAAGCATTTCACAATTACCTAAGCCAAATCAAGTATGTAGCTTGCCTATAGCTAAACAAATGCATATTGGGTCGCCTTTGCGTTTATTACCTAGCCAAACTTTGCCAGTTCAACAATTACCAGCTCATGTAGCGTGTCAGGCTTGTCAATGCGGACAACCTTGTCAATGCGGCCTACCTTGTCAATGCGGCCAACTTAGTCAATGCGGCCAACCTTGTCAATACGTGCAACCTTGTCAACCTAGTCCCTGTCCTACACCTTGTCAACCGGCTCCATCTCCAGCGCCATTAGTCAATCCATTCCTGCCAGCAGCTTCTCCAATCTCAGCCCTAGCTCCACCAGTGTCCAACCTGCTCCCCCCAATACAGCCAACTCAATCAAGAAATCACTTTTTGAGAAAAATCCCAATTCCCCCGCCAACTTTGTAATTGTTCCTAGTTAAGGTTATTTATTTGTAATAAATGTTTTTGAGATCTATTTGTGTTTATTTTTATTTGATTTATTTATATATTACTATTTTACCCTTGATTCGGTAGTGTTTCCAAAGACAGACCAAGACCAAGACTTGGAATCGCATCTTGATCTTGCACTCTTGATCTTTGTCTGCTCTGACTCAATATATATATTTGTTTGGACCGGTACCTATTGAATTACTTGAAATGAGAATGGCCATTTTTCTTAGAGAAATAGGCCCAATCAAATGATTTATTTTTTATTTGATTGTTAATATATTGTGTTTTCATAATCTGTAATATTTTTTTTTTATTTTACCATTGCATAACGATAATTCAGAAAAACTTATTTTTACCTTAATAATTACATATCGTGTAATTTTAAAATCCAGTGTTTTATCTATAATAAAGTACCTGATCATAATAAAGAACCTAATCGTATAAATAGTGCTTTCATACATAAATTTTAAACAATTAACTATTTAATTAAATTATATTTTAATGCTGGTAAGAGATGTTGTAATTGTTAAGAGATGTTAGAATTTGGCCTACACTCGCCACGATGATGGCCAGATGGGTTGGCGAAAGTCTTAAGTCAATGTTTAATGACAATTTACAAACGATTCCACAATTTGGTATTCGTGGAACCGGGATTGACGGCTTTCGTGCTCTCCGAGACTCGGGTGGTAGGCAGACTGATGGTGGTAATTTGCCCAGTCTGCCGGGGCGGGGAAGTATCCACCATTAGTGCCGATAAACCCAGTAAAGTGTGACCATACGTTTCTGGACCAGGCTCGAATTGCCGTCATGCCCATTCGAGCCGGCATAGTGTTAGATACTGTTGTGAGTCATTAGTGTGTGATTCCATCTTACATCCGATCCACCGCCGCTCTTAAGGGAGCTTAGTGGTAAATAATTACACAAAACAAAAAAAAAAACAGGAAAATATTTAAAAATATATATTTATCGAATTAATTTATAAATAAGGTGGTTGCACTGTAATTTGACGTAAAAATTTTCCACATCCCAAAACTGGGGGACATGGGGGTATAAGTGGGGTGCATGGGGGTAAAATTGGGGCACATGGGGGTAAAATTGGGGCACAAGAGGGTAAAATTGGCGCGCATGGAGGTAAGATTGGCACACACGTTGGCAATATTGATTGTAGATACGGCGTAGGATAGCAGGGCCATTGTGCCGGAGTCACAGATAACTGGAAAATAAAATTAAAAAAGTTAAATAGATATTTTTTTTTAATTAATTATTTCCTAATATCTAAGGTACTATTATTATGGTAGGTGCAACATCTAACTTCTGATTTAGTGTTAAGTACAAATAAGTGTGTGATGTTAGCACTGTTGGCTACCCTTTATAAATAAATAAATAAATATATATATAATAAATGGTAGGTATATATAATTGGCGATATGTAACTTTATTGGATTTAAGAACACATTTGTATTTGTCTATGGCTAAACGCATAGAGAACCCACTTGTCATTGTCTCTGCCCATTCTGTTTTACGCCGTTTTTCTGTTCATACGATTGTAATTACTTTTGTGTACTAAATAAACCAACCTACATCTTTTCGTAAATACACCCTGCCATTTGTTACCCAACAAAACTTGTATACTTTGGCTTTAGCGAACTCCCTGGACAGATAAAATAATCTTTTACATTTTGGAGTGAGATAATCAGAGATGTAAATGGGTGTCTTTTGTCCATTTCGGCCAATAGTGTGTGTAGAAAACCTGCTATTCTGGTTATTAAGATTGAACTTTTTGAATGCTGTCATAAATTTTTTCTGGAGTAAAGGCGTAGACATCTCCACCACTATCGGTTTGACAGTGGAGTGTTTGTTTTTGATCCTGTAAATATTTCTTATATTATTATCGTCAAAATCCAGTGCTAGTGCCTTATGTGCCTTCTTTATTATATCATTAAGTTCCTCTTGTGGCTCCTCAGGTAGGTTTCTAATTTCGATGCAACTTGACCTAAGGGAGGTTTGGACTTCTTCCAGTTTGTCTTCCAGGGCTTCAATTTGGAGCAAATATTCATTTTTTTCTGTTGTTAATTTATTCATGCGTAAATTGATTTCATCATATTTGTTTGAAAGGAAGACAATCGACTCTTGTATTTTTGTGTTTACTTTCTGTGCTTCATGTAGTTGTTGTTTGACTTCCGCGATGTTCGAATTCATTTCATGCAATTTTTTATCCTGGTCACACTTCCATGAGTTTAGTAAATTTTTAATTTCTTTCGTAAACTCATTAAAGTCATCCTTCACAACACTCTCCAAATTAGCCTTCATAAAGGTGATGTTAAGAGGTGGCGATGAAGATCGCTGTAGTTCTGGATCCGATGCAGAGTGTTGGAGAGAAGAAGAGGCTTTTCTTTGTCTTCTCGGCGTTCTGTGCATGACGGGTTTATTGACAAGGTCCACTCTGTTTTTATGTCCACTAGCTATTCTTTGACGGCAAGTGCGACTTGTATTGGCGTGTGGACGTGTAGGCGCACGATGCTCTGTGGACACAACCGCTCGCTTCAACAGCCGGTCAACAGTGTGATTGCGCACACGCGTGTGATGGCGCATGATAGATGGTACCTAATATAACTGTTAGTTGCAAAGAAAACTTGTATTTTTATTACGAAATTTATTATTTTCTGGATATTATGTCGAAGTAAGCAGCTTTTAAGTGTACAAATCGAGATTTCCAGGCGAAATCAAAGATATGGCGATCTCAAAATTGCCGTTCTAGTAATTTAACTTTTTTCTTTTTGAAGACGGTGTTCGCTTTCTTCGCAATTTAAATTAAAAAAAAATACAATTAATTGTTGTGATTTTTAAATTACATTTAGTTGAGGCACGCTGCAAATAAGTTGGGGCCTGGTTTTGGGCAATCTTTTTTACGTAATAAATCCTAATACCAAGGGCGGATTTCGCGTCCAGGATGACAGACTTGCCTCGGTCGACATGTTTCCACAAAGCTACAGCAGTTACAAAACCACTGTCAAAGTCAAAATATATTTATTCACGTAAACCTATTACAGGCATTTGTGACGCGTCATAATTTAGATTATTTAGAATGATTCTTTCTCCTGTTAGTGGAATACTAAGCAGCGAAGTGGTCCAAGGAGTAAGCTGTTAGCAGAAGACTAACAGCTTAGCAAATTCCAGTGACCTTAAATCTTTAATCTGACTGGGAAAGGAAACTGCAAGGAAAACTCAGCTATATCAGATTTACAAATGAAACAAATACAGAATTACACAACTATATAAATTCAAATTCAAATTCAAATTCAAATGATTTATTAGCAATGTAAGGTTTTACAATATATGTTAACAAACAATCGTGGAACATTATTACAGGATTTGCAAAATGTATTTTGGTGATGGTCCCAAACAAGGCAGTTAAGCCTGACATGTGGGTCCCAATCTAAGATTACCAACTTAGAGATAAAGAAAGGTAGCAAAAAATATACGAAATAAATAATTACATACATATATATTATATATAGGGGTATACAATAATTAAAACAACGGGTTGTGGATCAATAAATTAATTCTGTGAAGTGTTCAGTGAGCATACTAAGCGATAGGTCTCATAAATTGTTCAGTTTCATAGTAGTTCCAGTCTAGTAGGAGCCTTGCAACTCTAATCCGTGCCTCTTTAAGTGTTGAGTGCAGAATATCACATTTCTTTATTATTCTGTTATATAAAAACGAGTCTAGGAAGAAACTAAAACGGCCAGCAAATGCAGTTTTAATACAAATATTGTCCATTGCGGGGACACGCTTCGCGAGCCTCTTTGTAGAAGATTTCAATCTTATGGCAGTACGATGACAATGTACTGTGGACGCGAGGATAAACAATCTTCGAACGCTAAGCACTTCAGCCTCCTCATATAGCGATGTTGTGGGATGTCTAAACGGTTTCCTGAGCATTACCTTAAGAATAGACCTTTGGGCTCTTTCGGCCCTAATCAAAACCGTAGTGGCACATCCCCCCCATGCAAGTATGCAGTAACACAATATAGACTGACAAAGTGCTAAGTATATACTCTTTAGCAGTTTCTTGTTAGCAACATCTCGAAGAACCCTAACCGTATAAATCAGCTTTCTTGCCCTGGCTGACACTGCCTCTATGTGATCACCAAAAGTAAGCCTCTCATCCACCACAACTCCTAGGTATTTTAGTGAGTTTGCCCTGCAAATCGTGTTACAGGAGCAAACTGAACGGCCACCATCATTTGAAATGGAAGAGGCGCAATTGTGGATTTTAATTTCCGAGAGAGCATTGGACTTCGGAGCCGACGCTGCAGTCTTGTGGAAATATCTTTCAAATTCACCTAAGTACTTCATCATCAGGCCTACCCAAGGCTCGCCACTTCATACGATCTCCTGCCACCCTCATCCAACCCCCACCAGGGACCTAGCGGGGGGTCGACCCACTCTGCGTCTTCCCGTACGTGGTCCCCACTCTAGAACCCGTCTACTCTATCGCTCATCGGTTCTACGACAGACATGTCCAGCCCTTTGCTTGAGTACTTATGAGATTACAATACCTGGTACTAAGGTAATGTTAATTGTCGTTATTAATTGTACGGACTGCTGCCCAAATGCTGGTGCTGCCTGATCACTGCTACAGATTGGATTCTGCTAATGCTAGGGAAGATGCAAATGACCAGACAGCTTGAGTGTTGTTAAACGACTAGTACCTAATACATAATATTTGCTGCGCCTGCAATCAGCGCGTTTCATGGACGTATATCGATAGATCGTACATCTTGCCCATCAAAAGAAACTTATTCTTAATGTTGAATTTAAACCACCTAATTACTCTACTTCTTTTTTTTTTTTTTTTTTTTTATATATGTCTTCAGTGAGAAATATCGGAGTGATTCGAATGTAACTTATTTATTTTTGTTTTTCTCCTTTCTACCTATTTTTATGTATCATTTCTGTTTTTACTCCGAATAAATAAATAAATAAATACATCCGCTAGAACAGACCTCCTATCAGGTGCAAGTGGAGTCACGAGTCCTGAGAAAATAAATAATGTTTTTAACTTACCGTAGAAGCGCAAGATGTGACTGTATTAGTGCACAGTGGGACAGTTGGCGGGCAAATGGGAAGCGGGGCCACCAGGGGGAGTGGGGCACATGGGGGTAAAATTGGCGGCATACATATTGGCAAAGCTGATGATATCTGTTTTAAAAAAAAAAAAATTATTCGTATAAAAAAAAATAACGGATAAAAATGAGGCTCAATGAATTTAAAAAAAATAAAACAAAAGTATGAATTAAACACAAAAATATTCAGCCATGATTTATCATGTGGTAGTCAAGAACACTTTTAATAGCTTTCATGTAATACCAAGTATGAATATTCAGGATAATTTAGAAACAGTTATAATCCACAGAATCGTTAGCTGTTCCTAAACACAGATTGAGTAAGTTTTCCAAAAGTTTCATCTGTAACCGTGTGAAACTGTATAATAATCTGGAAAAAGAAATGAAATGCCTAGAACATAATGACTTCAAGAAAAAAATTAAAACTATATTAATAAAAAAAGCTTATTACACTGTAGATGAAGCGCTAAGGGATGATGACATAGGATAGTGTATATATCAGTGTAATATACTAATAAAATTATGACATAAAGATTGGACATATTCGCATAATTTATTATATTATAACTATTTTTAATTTAATTTATATGACAAATTTATTATTGGGTACTCTTAATAATTAGTATTATTTAGTTAAGTACATTGACATATTTAAAAAATATATTTATTAGGTACTTTAAAATTATTGACAAGGCCTCTTTACAGCTGCTACAATAATTAGTAATAATTAGTAATATTTAGTTAAGTTAATTGACATATTTTTAATCATTTATTTATTAGGTACCTATAAGTTATTGACAAAGCCTCTTTACAGCCGCAATAAATCTATTTATTTAAGTGTTTTTTGTAAATGTTTAAACCACCAGTTCTGTTATTTGTCATGTACCTATCTATAGTGATAAATGTGTAATATATATATATATATTGAAAATTACGAGTATGACTTAACCGAATTTCGGTAGGAATGTATGGTGTTAAAACTAAACTAAACTAAACTAAATCTGTATGTGGTTTTATCCATATTAGGTAAATTACTTTTTAGTCCGTTATAAAAATAAGCTATATTTTTTTGTTGTTGTGTTCTCCCGGTAGATAATGAATGATGTGATAGGGAAGGCAAAGGGTCTAGCCCATACAGCCAAGACTGACGTATATCTTTCTTTCTTAGGTAAAGCGCGGGAAAACCGCAAAAAATAAACTGCAACCTGTGCCCCATATATAAAGTCTAATTATCATTTTCAATAATTATTCACATTGTAGCTTATTATTAAATAAAACAATACCACTTTTGACTAACAACATCCACAGAAAAGTAATTTACAAAACAATAACTTGCACTAGACATCTTCGTGTAAAACGGCGCGAAGAAACCCATTTTTTATATTATGATTATTTTCTGCTCTTTAGATCTATGCGAATGAAACTGGTTAGGAAGATGAGCTAATGTTTTCTAAATTCGACTACTGACACTTTGAGATAAAAAATATATTTCAAGTTTTGCCATAAAACAAGCAATGTTGCCACGTGACAAATTTAAATACTTCTATAAATCTATAGTTTATGGTTTCGTTCATTCGTTGAATTGATTTTTAATAGAAAAAAATATTTTTTTGTTTATAGATTGTGGTGGGAAATAATCTCCCTTTGCCTTATTAAAGGTTAAAAAAACACATTTTCATGCTTTTTTTTTGGTTCTATTCTCCCGATGGATGATTAATGAGATGATAGGGAAGGCAAAGGGTCTAGCCCGTACAGCCAAGTCTGACGTAATATCTTTCTTTTTAATGAGATAATGAGGTCATCATCAAATTCCAGATGCTGCATAATTTGATGCTTTTCTTGGAGTCACTCGCCGCACCATAGCTCAAACACGTCGGGTAAAATATGGGAGTTGACAGCGCGGAAAAACCGCAAAAAATAAACTGCAACTTGTGCCCCATATTTAAAGTCCAACTTATCGATTTCCATAATTATTTACATTGCAGCACATTATTAGACAAAACAACACCACTTTTGACCAATAATATCCACAATAAATTAGTTTACAAAACAAAAACTTGCACTTGACATGTCCACGCAAAATGGCGCGAAGAACTCCCACATTTTCATGCATTGTCATCGACTTCTGATCCAAATTCAAGTCTCTAGCTCATCGGGAGGTTAGTTTAAAATCATTTACAAAATTCCACCCGGACAGACATACGAGAAAGCGAGTCGATATAAACATTTAAAAAAAATACTTACGTGTGATAAAGAAAAAATTACGCAAACAACTCTAACAATATTAAAAGCCATTTTTAAACAATTAACTTAACAACTGTTTTAAATATTTATTACGTACACTTTATATAGGTCTGTGTTTCATTATAAATTACAATTATTTTGTTGTGTACTATTTATTTGTCAATTCTGTAGCTCTAGCACGCAAAATCCCGATATCGACTCGAGAACAAGAACGTCAGTTCTATTCTGTTACTTAGAGCTTTCATTATTTTTTAAGTGTCTTTAAATGACATTGTACAGAATACATCAGCCCTAAACACGTAATTTATTTGCATAATATATGTTCATAACCGAGTTGGGGATCATCATTGGGCTTAGTGTAAAATGCAAGTTTCGGAAAACGTAACTGCTGTAGTTACGTTTTTTTGTTTTACATTGCGTGTTATTGCAAGTTTGGCTATAATAACAGGCAATGAACGTCCTAAATTCAGTAAAAAAACTCTACTACTATAGTTGCGTTTACGAAACTTCACTGTCACACTAGGCATACAGATTTCAAGTGTAATAGTATTTCACGAGTGTTATAATATCTAGTTATGTGCAGTTTCATACACTAATTTATCTACTCTAATACATTGGGATTGAACCTACTAAATAAAAGATAAAAGTTAAAAGAGTAAGAATTTTAAGCAAGAATAAAAAAAATCACACGAAATGCTATACAACAAAACGTATTGATGGCGCAAATTTTTTTTTTATTTTTTTTTTTGACCGTGGTACAGAATTCATTATTCCTAAACAATGAAATGGCGCCAAGTTCTTCGCGCCATTTTGCGTGGACATGTCAAGTGCAAGTTTTTGTTTTGTAAATTAATTTACTGTGGATATTATTGGTCAAAAGTGGTGTTGTTTTGTTTAATAATGTGCTACAATGTGAATAATTATGGAAAACGATAAATTGGACTTTAAATATGGGGCACAAGTTGCAGTTTATTTTTTGCGGTTTTCCCGCGCTGTCAACTCCCATATTTTACCCGACGTGTTTGAGCAGTGGATGGTTCCGCGAGTGACTCCATGAAAAGCATCAAATTCTGCAGCATCTGGAATTTGATGATGACCTCATTAATTCATGAAAAAGAAAGATATATTACGTCAGACTTGGCTGTATGGGCTAGACCCTTTGCCTTCCCTATCATCTCATTCATCATCCATCGGGAGAACCAAAAAAAAAAAAAAATGAAATGGCGCCAAAACCTAACTTATGACCGCGCACGCGCTATGGCAGGCGCTGCCATAGACAAGTAAAAATCGGAATCAAAACTTTATTGTAATGGAACCTTTGCCTTAAAAATATAAGTGTTATATAATATCTATGAATCTATTTTTAAAATTAATTATAACATTATTTTGTTAGAGAAAAGGTGTTATAATGTGATTATATTTAAAAATTTCAGCAGTATGTTTATAAAGTATGTCAATATAAATTCGTTTTGAAGTTTATAATTCGCTTTTTACAATATGAGAGTAGATAAACTATATTACAAAACGAAAAACTTGGACATGTCCGTGCAAAATGGCGCGAAGAACTCCTCTGTTACTTAGTCGCCAAACTTTATTAGTGGATTTCGTTATTAACGTCAGAGATTGCGTCATAATTACAAATTATATTTAAAATTAATATTAATAATATTATTTTTAATTTTATTATTTAGGTAGCTTTTAATTTATATGTAATGTACTATAATTAACTTCGAATAAAATTTATTACTTGAAAATAAATAAATCATAATTAAAAAGGTGGCAAAAACTTTTTTAGGATATATTTATTTATTTTTATTTAAAAACTTTATTGCACAATGTACAAAAGGCGAAGCTTAATGCGGCATTCTCTGACAGTCGACCTTGGGGACAAAGGAGATATCAAATAGAAATATAAGACGGTGCAAAAATAAGAGTTAAAAGAGACAGTTTTTGCTATAATAATAATAATAATAATAATAATAAAATCATTTATTGTCACAAAAGTATACAGATGTACAATAGGTGAACAACATAGGGTGATGTGTTTGTGATACCTACACGAGGTTGCCCTGTAGTGCGGGATATCGGTTATAATTAATACTATACGGGCTATAACTAATACTTAACCTAATATCAAATACATATATAGTGATTGATTAATTATTATTGTTACTGCAAATTATTTAGGTATTTTTGTATATTTATTGTATTAACCATATGTGAAGAACACTTACTAACGAATTGGCTTAGGCTGTTATGTTAGGTTTACGTGTTTGTAAATAAATAAATAAATAAAATATTATTCAATTCTTAACTCTATAAGCGCTCGACCCTGCCAACGGTCCTGCAAATATAAACTTTAATAGCGTGATACTGCAGTACTTAAGAAAAGTGTATTTCTCCTTTGTAGGATTTAAGGTACGCGTTCTTACAACCGAGTCACCACCACGCCGTAACAGTGCTATTAGGGACCATCTATCATGCGCCATCTATCGTAATAAAAAGTTAGTGATACACCACATTCGATAAATAAATAAAATAAATTTTTCTCAATAGCTCCAATCAAAATTTGTAAGTTGTATATGTATGTTTATTATTGTGTATGCATCTTGAGGTTGATCAAAAATACGTCTACCTTGGACAGACCATCCAATTAGGAGTAGCAAACTTCAGCAAAGAAGACGATAGACGCATTCAGCTAGGATGGGCAGCATTCGGGAAGCTACGTCACATCTTCCTATCGAACATACCAGTGTTTGAAGACAAAAGTTTTCAACCAGTGCGTTCTTCCAGTAATGTCGTATGGTGCAGAAACGTGGACACTGACGGTAGGTCTAGTCCACAAGTTCAAGGTCGCTCAGGGAGCTATGGAGAGAGCTATGCTCGGGATTTCTCTAAAAGATAAAGTCAGAAACGTTGACATCCGTTAAAGAACTAAAGTTCCCGATATAGCTCTTAAAATTAGCAAGCTGAAGTGGCAATGCTGGACACATATGCCGTAGAACCGATGAACGATGGAGTAGACGGGTTCTGGAGTGGAGACCACGTATTGGAAGACGCAGAGTGGAACGACCCCCCGCCAGATGGCCTGAGAAAGGTCGCTGGCATAGCTGGGCATTAACTCGTTAATCGTTAATTAACGAAGTTAACATTTTGATTAACGGGTTAACTTTTAAGTTAACTTTTAAAAATGTTAACGGACACGTTAACTTCCTTTAATATGCAGAAGTCCGTTAATCGTTAATCCAATAATAATAATAATAAATTCTTTATTGTACAGAACCAAAAATAGTGTGGGTACAAAGGCGAGCTTAATGCTATAAATGCATTTTCTACCAACTAACCTTTTTTTTTTTTTTTTTAATCCAATGCTACTATTTACCGCATGGCACCGCAGTGTGGCGCGAAAAACAGGTTCAGACAAGTATGAAACAACAAGTGCCGGGCGCGGCGGCGCGTGAGTCAAAAACAAACTAGATATATTTTGCCCGCGCGTGCGAGTAAGAAAACTGCGAAGTACTAGCGCCAGTGCTTAGAGTGACGAGTGTTGTGTTTGTTGTTATTATAAATTACTGTCAGTGATAATAAAGAAGATGTACGTGTTAATAAAGAAGAGTGCAGTGTAATTAGTTAGATAGAAAAGTGTACGGTGCAGTGTAGTAATTAAAACTATATCATGGAAGACATGGAATCGGATTTCAGCGGTACTGATGAGAATCCTTGGCCACATTTGACTGAGTATGTGGAATTTGTATCCAGATCGGGCCAGCAAATACTTTTTGCTTGTAAGCGTTGCTTGCCGAAGACACCAAAATAAAAGTTCATGTATCAAGCCTGAATAATTTGAAACAACATGTAAGAAGGGTACATGAGTCACAATACGTCAGTTTGAAGAGATTGTTAAGGCGGGCTCTAACCGAGGCAAGACAAAAAAGAGAACCTTACCTTAAAACTCGATTTGAGTTCTTGTGCGATACGCACAACCTCCCTCTTCGTTCTGCTTTCAACAATCAACTCAAAATCCCATCCCACTCCTCTAGCAGATATTCAGATTCCTTCACTGTGTCTGCATCCCGCCAGTGGAACAAACTACCACTGGCCATTAGACGGGCACCATCTGTCAATGTTTTTAAACAATTGGTCACTAACTTGTTTCTTGATAAGCAGGAGCACACTGCATCTAGTACACATTAAATAATTGGCACGCAATATGTTTGTGTATGTCTATTTGTATATGTGTATATATATATATATATGAATATATACGTTTATAATACTTGTATGTAGTTTATGTAATTTCTTGGTATGTAGTGTATTTATAAATTAGACTAATATTATTGGATTGTTGCACCCTGCCCATAATCTCTCACCATCCCAAAGGTTAGTTGTCAGAGAATGCCTAACAGGCATTAAACTCGCCTATGTACCTAATTTTAAGTTTTGGTGCAATAAAGAATTTAAAATAAAATAAATAAAAACTCATTCTGACAATATTATATATTAACCTGTTAACTTCCAGAACCTAAACCAACAGGTTTTATAAGTTTACTAACGCAACGATATAAAAATGCAATTTTACACATATTAACGGATTAACGATTAACTTTAACTTCCGTTAATTTTTCCGAAATGTAACGCTTTAACGTTTAACGAAGCTAACTTTTTTTGTAGCGGATTAACGATTAACGAAGTTAACTATTTGATTAACGGTGCCCAGCTATGGTCGCTGGTGGGGGATGGATGAGAGTGGCAGAAGATCGTGTGAAGTGGCGAGCCTTGGGGGAGGCGTACATCCAACAGTGGAGAGACACAGGCAGTAAGTTTATTATTTAAGTATTTATATCTAATTGATGTGTCACTTATACTTTCCTTGCACCTACAGTTGTTCTAATTAGCCCCAAAGGTTTGGCTGTCAGAAAATGTCTACGGGCATCTACGGGACCGCCTCCGTGGCCTAGTGGTAACAAACATTGCCGTGAACTCGGGAGGTCGTGGGTTCGATTCAAGTTGTACATTGTATAATTTGTCTCGGTCTGGGTGTTTATATGTATAATATGTATATATTTACAAAAAAAAAGTATAATATGTAGTTTATCAACCATCTAGTTTCCGTAACACAAGCCTCGTAGCTTACCGCGGAAACTAGATGGCGCTGACCTATCTGGAAATATTTATTTATTATTAAGTCGGCCTTTTGTACTTTGTGCATTAGTTTTGAAATAAATAAATTTTTAGGTGATTGTCTTGATTGTTTAATTCTAATACTGTTTGGATTCTTGCCCCATCTTGTTATAAACCTATTTAATGTCTTTCAGTAATCGAATACTCGTAAGATATTTGGAAAGTTTATTATTATTATTCACTATTTTGTAATCAATTTCAAATTCACTGATTACAAAGTAACAGTTGCTAGATTGCTTATTGTTCTATGAAATAATTATTTAATATACAGTAACATATGCGAACGTTACGTGTTCGGCTTGCGTAAATATGACTAGTGTTGCAACAACATCATCATCATCATCATTGTTGGGGCCAAGGCCCTTTGTAGGATGACTCGGGGTACCCTGGCTGGTAAATTATGTAAATGATGGACTGTATTTCTTTTGATGCGTTTATTACTGTAGGTGCGTGTACGAACCGCGAATGCCCGAAAATGACTCCGCGGTACCAAAAATATATTTTAACTTAAAGCTATTAGCCGACCGCGGAGAGGCTCCTCTCCGTGGTCGGTTAACTGATGTTAGGACATTTGGTCTTAACATGCTCCCCGCGTTGACATTTGGTCTTAACAATCATCAGCCTATGGATCTCCACTGCTGGATGTAGGCCTCCCTCAAGGCTCGCCATTTCACACGATCTTTTGCCATCTCATCCAGCCCCACCAGCGACCTTTTTCAGGTCATCAGTCCATCTTTGCGTTTTCCTGTACGTGGTCTCCACTCCAAAACTCGTCTACTCCATCGGTTATCGGTTCTGCGACAGACGTGTCCGGCCCACTGCCACTTCAACTTACTAATTTTGAAGGCTATGTCGGTAACTTTGGTTTTCTGACGGATGTCTACGTTTTGGACTCGATCCATCAGAGAAATGCAGAGGCATAGCTCGCTGAGCGACCTTAAACTTGTGGACCAGACCCACCGTCAGTGTCCACGTTTCTGCTCCGTACGACAATACTGGAATAACGCATTGGTTGAAAACTTTCGTTTTTAAACACTGGTATGTTCACGCCAAATCCCTTGCGGGGTAGGCAGAGACGATTGAGCGCCACTTCTCACGATCACGACATACCTCTTTCGCTTCCTCGACATTCATCAACCTCTTCATACATGCCCTTTTGTTTTGATGGCTTTTTAATGCACCTACAGCTATTGTTTTATTTATTTCATCGTGATAGGTAAGTCTTGGTCTGCCAGGGCCTCTTTTACCCACAACTTTCGCATTATATATCTGGTTCGTCAATGTTCCAAGATATTTCTTTTTTTTATTTAATGTTTAAGGACAACTTACAGCTAGATACATTAAATATATATACAGTACATATGGGTAGTGAATGGCTATTGACAAGTTGCCACCGATAGCTAACATTACATAATTAGGTGGTGCCTAAATATATATATGGTTTATATGGTTATTAAAGATAGATATGGTTGCAAGACTCAGATATTTTTTAAAAGACATAACACCGAGTCTTGTCATCTCCTCCGGTGACAAGAGGGCTGGCTTTTTCTTCTCCCAAAGAATCAGTAC
Organism: Tinea semifulvella; assembly: GCA_910589645.1. NCBI lineage: Eukaryota > Metazoa > Arthropoda > Insecta > Lepidoptera > Tineidae > Tinea > Tinea semifulvella. The sequence continues at coordinate 2,217,538 of OU342623.1, read as the reverse complement.
TGCAATTCAGCGGGGAAATGCAGCCAGCGTTCTTGCCCTTGCCACCATTCCACGCTGACGGGACTTATATCCCTATCCTTAGTATTAATTTTATATATTAGAATCTTAGAACCATCTAGGATTGTGCGGAGCGATGGCAAGAGACCCGACGGAATGACTGTTGGGCCGTGGAAACTTGGCAGGTCTCTGCTGTGGGATGCGACGTGTGTAAACACATTAGCTCCATCTCACATCCAGGCCACCTCGTCAGGCGCGGAGAGAGCGGCGTTTTTTGTGAAAAACGAATTTGCGCCGTTTGGGGTCGAGACGATGGGCCCATGGGGACCGTCAGCGTGGAGGCCAAGGAGTTGTCAAAGCGGCTGACAGAATGGTCTGGAGACAGGAAGGCTGGCAATTATTTCTGCCAATGTATTAGCCTCGCTATACAGAGGGGAAATGTTGCCAGTCTCTTTGGAAATATCTCGGATGGGACGTCTCTAGAGGACATTTTTTATTTATAGTTCAGTTTATATTTAATTTTATTATTTAAGTAGCTTTTAATTTATATTTAATGTATATTAATTAACTTCGAATAAACATTCTAATTTTATTTTTTATTTTTAACTTTTTTTTTTTAATTAATTGTTATTTTTTCTACGGAATTGAAATATGGTCAAATGGTGATTATATCACCCGATTCTGGTTTGACGTCGTCTTATATAACAAGAAGCAAACTATATGAGAATTAAAACTAGGAATCGTCTCAGAATTACTTAGTTTATGCATATTTGAAATAAAACCAACAACATACTTATCAAAGTTTTTTAATTAACAAATATTAAACTAAACTATGTTCGCGATAGCAAAAAAAAATATGTAAACAAACAGGAGTCATAAATATAGTAGGTTTTTAACCTGTCGGATTTCTGATGATCTCTAATCTAAATAATCAATACGATGTAATAAATACATACATACATACTTAACAAGTATTTTTAAATGTTTGTAACAAAAAAGTCAATAGCATAAAGCACCTAAAAATTCATGCTATTTTAAACTTTACATAATAATAATAAATTAACGGAATCATACATTATTTGGTTGGGTAGGGAGATGAGTAGAATGGTGGATGGTGAGCGTATTATCGCGCAATATAATAAAAAAGGGAGGCCTCCTTTTCTTAAACCAGCCTATTGTCGGTCGCAAGCCCGAGACACCATTCTTCTCATCTCTTACCCACACACGATGGACCCGGCACCCGCACGGTGAATCCATCGAATGCTTAGAAATGTCTTCTTCTTTATTGTAGAAAACCAAAACAAGTGCAGGTACATAGGCGAGCTTAATGCCGTAAATGCATTTTCTACCAACTAACCTTTATAGTTATTGTTATGATAACAATTTACGGTGAACTGAGTAAAAAAATTGTTCATATTGTATGTAGCAATTTTTTTTTTTTTTCGTTCGGTTATCAACAGGCATTTATTTATTTTGATTGATTCTACTCCTGCTAGTTGAAGACTAAGCAGCACAGTAGTCTGTTAGCAGAAGACCAGCAGATTCCAGTGACCTGTTAATGTTTAATCTGACTTAGAAAGGAATCTGCAACGAAAACTCAGCTATATCATATTTACTGCTATACATACTCTCAAGGTAAAATAGGTGCGAATATATATTTTTAAAATTTATTTTCACAGTTCAGACCTTATTCTCATATATTAGGGGCTAAATTACATTAAATTTTAGAAATTTTAGAACCATTTGTTTTTTTGTTTACATAATATTTTTAGCTATTTTGAATAAGGTATAGACACTTATTCTAACACCTGTTCTTGGACGTTTCAGCTGATTTTTAGAAATAGACAAATATATATTTATTCATTCATTTCCACAGAACATAAAGGTTGGTATATTACTGATACTGAGGTGTCAAAGGAGAAAAAACAGAAGAAATTGAACCAAAAGATACAAAAAATCAATTTAACAATAAAAAAAAAAAAAGAGATTTCCAATATTTATCCAATATTAAATTAAAAATTAAAAAATTATACACAAAAGTATTAATATTGGACAATCGGAGGCTTAAACAACAACAGCCCCTAGAACAGAGCGTCCTAGATCTCCACTGCTGGAGATGGGCCTTCCAGAACATGTATCTGGAGAATTTGGCCTACACTCGCCACGCTTTGGCAATGGGTTGGCAAGGATCTAATAAAAAAAATTAATGACAATTTATTAACAATTCCACAAGTTGGTATTAGTGGAACCGGGACCGACAGCTTAAATGCTCTCCGAGGCACCGAAGTGTTGTAAATCTATGACAAATGTACGTAAGAAAATTTGATTTCTCATTTATACATGCAGGAGGGGTTTGAACTGACCTTTGTAGGATTTGAAGAAAAACGTTTTTACAACTGAGCCACCACCTTAAGTTACACATATACATTAAAAAATATATTTTTCCTAATCTTGACAACAATGGCCAACATGTATTCAACATTGAAAGGACTGATTAAATTAATAAATTAATGTAAATTAAGATTAGTTCCCCCTACCATCTACTAGGCGGCGCCACTATCTATGTGAACCAAAATTTGTCGATTTCTACTTCTAAATTTCCACAACCTGGGTACAAAAAAAAATTCAAATTGCCTCAGGAACTCAAATACCAAGAGTCGTTCCGGTTGCTTTTTCCGGACTAAAGTTACGCATTATTACCTTGAAGACATGTGTTTCTTTACATAAATACATTTGGTGATTCTTAGTTACTGTCTTATCCATATTGTCCATTGTTAAAGAACCTGTTTAATCATTATGTGGCACTTTTCCGCTAGATAGCACTTTACATAAATACATTTGGTGATTCTTAGTTACTGTCTTATCCATATTGTCCATTGTTTAAGAACCTGTTTAATCATCAGTATGTGGCACTTTTCCGCTAGATAGCACTTTACATAAATACATTTGGTGATTGTTAGTTACTGTCTTATCCATATTGTCCATTGTTAAAGAACCTGCTTAATCATCAGAATGTGGCACTTTTCCGCTAGACAGCACGTTTTTCATAGTTTTCAACATATTGGGTAAAAGTGCCATGTGTTTATCCACACATTTTACAGCACATTTCTCGAAATCCATCGTGCATTTGTCGATCTGTAAAGGATAAAATTTATATTAGATTCTTGCCAACCCTTTTGGCCAGCATGACGAGTGTTTTTTTTAAATATTTTTATACTAGCACCTCATGTGACCCTGCCCCCACCTGATGGTAATTTATACTTTCAAGGATAACTTGCCATGGTGATATTTATATAAAAATAACACCACTTGAAACAAGACCTCCATGCCTTTGAAAGCATGTTAAGCCATCGTTCCAATTCCACTAATACCAACTTCGTTAATAAGGAATTATTAATAAAATGACATTAAGGATTAACATGAAATCCTCGCCCACCCTTCAAACCCACCCGGCATGTTTCAATGAGAAATATACTTTTGTTACGTACATTTGTCATAGATTTACATCACCACCATTCCATTTTATTGTGCAATTATATTATTGTGCTGGATTATATCCATATTATTAATTTAAATCTAATTACTATATTTTACTCTTATTTCTGTTTTAATAGTATTGTCTAAATAATATAATATCTCTTTGGCTTGTGTTCTACTATTGCTACTTTGTTTATATGTTTAATATAATAAGCTGTGATTTTTTTAAAATTAAATAAGTAATAATAAATAAATAAAGTTTTATTTAAAATTATTGTACTTACTTTGTCTTGGCTTGGATTGGCTCCGAGATCGTCCTTGGCACTATCATTACAATCCATTACACATCTTTGCAATCTATTCTGAAGACTATTCATTTCTGCCTACAAACAAAAATAGTTTTATTTTATATTTATTATTTATTATTATTTAGACAGCTCTTCGGTCTATAACGATCATGCAGCGCTTTTGGCATGTTCTTTGAACCCAGAGTAAACACATTCGATGCTATTATGAGACAAAGAGTTGCGTCATTCCTTGGCCGTCTTCGCACATCTGATATCAAGATCATACAAAACTGTATGATAGACATGTTGTTCCCGACGGCAATGTACATTGTACAGGTATTAGATAGATCTGGCCGCATAGTGTACTGCCATGTGGGTTCCTGCTGCTGCATATCTATGTAGCTGCAGTGATCTGCTTGGCGCTGTGCTATGCGGTCATTATGATGGGCTTTGACAATGTGTATATACATTATAGTTAAATTTTAGGACCTTTATCTGTAAGTACTAATATTTTTAGAAAGAAAGAAAGAAAACTAACTGGTAAACACACCTCTATCTATATCCATAGTTTTCGAACACTGTGACAAGTGGCTAGTGACAGTAGAAATAGACTATTGTGATAATTGGTCATTTTATGAACTCTACACCAGTGCTGGATACAGGCATATCAGCAACACGCTGTAGGATTATTAATCAACAATAATAACAAATCTTACAAACCTGTACATAATTATTTGCTTGATTTAGTGGGCCCGTACACCGTTCTATACATCCATGAACTCTTTCCAGTGATGAGTTCTTATCATCGCAGCATTTAGCAGCACATCTGTGCATGTCACCCTGTTTTAATGATAAAATTAATTGCTTTATTAGGTGAAAAAATAAAGTTTTTTTTAATAACACAATATTTGGTTTAACTGTACTTTAGAGCTCGCAAATTTGGCGAGCGGGAGGGAGATGGGGGGAAAGTAGAAGTGAGGGGCTATAGTTTACAGGAATAAACATAATATTAAAATTTATATAAAATAAATATACATGAAAAATTGATAGCCAAATTTCACATTTAATTAAAACTTTAAAATAATTATCTAGAAAACTACAAGTTACCTACAATTGAAATTTAGGTGTGTCTATAAAAAATTAAAATCAATTAAAAAGTAATTATAACTAAAAACTAAACTATAATATATTATAAATACATAGGGAATAAAAACTATTAAATTATAATAAGGGTTTACAATCTGGGAGAGGTAGCTCTTTAGGGTCTAAAACTCTTGTATAGCTGCAGCATCGCCGACACATTACCTAGCTGAGCGAGTTTTACAATCTACACTTAGGGGAGTGTTCTGCAGAGCTCCATAACGTTACCCATATCACACTATGCCGGCCTGACAAAATGCTTTTTCGCACTTCGCTTGAAGCACTCCAGGTTATAAGAATGAGGTACCACAAAGGCTGGGAAAGTACTATATCAATAAAGTTAAATAGAAAAAATATAGTAGCTTTATAAATTAAACATGTAGTTTTAACCTCTTTTAACATAAACTTAGAGTTCAAATTATATTTTCGTAATGAGTAAATAACACATCTGTTATCATTTCATTGCATAATATCACAAAATATCTCGAGAGACTTAACCTAAAAATGTACCTGCATAACTCTAAGGAAACTGCGGTCCAGCTCGTTCACCATGTTCGTCATTTCCTGCTCGATCCTATATTTCTGTGCCTCAACCATTTTGTCTGATTTATTTTGCTTTTATTTACTATTTTAGCGAAAATAAATAACTTCGGCCTAATGCAAGGCCTGCCCACCCGCGAGTTTTCGATTTGACATTGACATATAAAAAAATGTTGCTAGCCTTTGCTTTGTGCTTGACTTGTCGCTTTAAAACAAGCGAACAACAGAATGCTATTTAAAAGAATGGTCTTCACACACTTCTTGAAGAGTTCCTTACTGTAAGTAATATTGTATATATTTATGTATGTATGTTTTATATTAGTATTAGAATTAGTGGAATTCTAATTATTTATTTTCCTGTTTAAATATTTTCGACCGAACCGGCCTTTTATGATTATTATATATGATGTAGAGGAAATGTGATAAGCGGCAAAGGTATCTACAACGGTGGCATCCCAGACATGACATCTTCCGTCACTCCATCTTTCTTTCGTCTTTTACACCGCCTGCACACGTGATAGACCTGATGGTGCAAGGACGGACGGGATTAAATTAGCCTTTAAATAAATACATTTACTATCATTAGGGAAATAAAAATAAAACAAAAAAATATAATAATTATTTCGCATTTATTAGCTTACAAAATAATAGGCTGTGCCAGTCTGGTTAATTCGTGACAAAATGGAGTTGATATTGTCGCAGACGTACACGGTGAACAGCCATAGTTGCACAGCCCGCATCCACAAGGAAACAATGGTTCTATTACTGGTATAGCTCCAGGAATATATGCCTCAGCACAAGATCCCAATGGTGAAATGCATGATTCGTAAGCACCGTACGCAGATGTCACTAAAGGCGCTGCAGCTGGTAAATAGCCACACCCGCATGGAAGTTGTGGAACTAAAGGCGGTAGAATTAAATCTTGACAAGGCTTTTTGCAACCACATGGGTTACAAGGGCAAGAGCAAGGCTTACAAGAACAACTACCGCATATCAACGCTTCCAAACATTCCTTACAACTCTTCTTACAATTACACGGATTGCAAGTGCATGGATTGCAAGAACATTTACAGAGAGAATCCAAGTATTTATCTAAACATGGCGTGGGACTCAAATAGGGTACATCGCAAGAAATAACAGGCATTAGTTCATCAACGCAAGTGATTTCGGGCCTGCATTGCTTGCAATTTACACCTGGCAACACTGGAGTTGACGCCAAAGGGATTTTGACTGCTTTAGGTGCGTTCAAATTATTCTGTAACGCCCCGCTTACAACACAAAGTTGAATAGTATCAACTAAGGATTGAACCACTGAGTTATCCACTGCTATGTTTGATGGGATGGGTAAATAAGCTTGCCGCATACAAGGTGAAGTGTACCCGCATATTTGCGCTTCAATGCCCTGTAAAAAAATCAAGAATTTAACTTTTGCTATGAACTTTAATTACCTATTTGTTTGTATTTTTGTCAGCTTATATTTCTTTTAACGGTACTCATTTTTTTTTAATAAACTCTGGGATTACATAAGCTGGGTTCAAATCGCAATTAGCAGAGCTAACGGTGCATATAAAACTTAATTTTTACGTATCTAGCACACACGAACTAATTTCAGAGCATACTTGCACCGTCCTCGAATACAATTTATCTACATTTTGATTTTTTTAAAGCATTTGAAACATACATCTGCAATATTCGGTAAAACAAGCGCGCTTTAGCAGCTAGTCGAACACGGAAATGGTGTAATGATGGATCACACCGTAGACAGAGAATTTTCTATGGATCACACTTCGTTTTCTCATGTTGGAATACAGAGCAAAAACTTTGAAAAATAGATACCTTGACAATCAAAAGTAAACAAACAGCATATAAGGCTGACATTTTGTGTTTTAACGGTAAATAGAAATAAATTACCTATTTATACATACAACACAGAATATTATGTAATATTTATGTAATTTGTTATAATTTTAATAAAATAAATTATTAAAATATGTATAACTAGGTATTTTGCCCGGCTTTGCTTATAAAGAGAGGCTCCGACAGGCTGGGTTGTATCAAAATTAAATCACTATAATCGTTACAATGGGGTGTATCAGGCAAAGCTTTTTGTAGGTGTCGCTAGCGGCACTGGTACCTTGTTTACCCTAAGACGGATCCTTTTTTAAATTTATTTGTAGTTTTTGATTTTTATAACAGAAAAAATAATTTTAACTTAACTTTACCTACCTTAAAAGACGAATTAAGTAAGCGAACACCGTCTTTAAAATAAAAAAAAGGTTGAATTAGTAGAACGGCAATTTTGAGATCACCATATCTTTGCTTTCGCTTGGTAATCTCGATTTGAACCCTTAAAAGCTGCTCACTTCTGCATAATATACAGAAAATAATAAATTTCGTAATAAAATACAAGTTTTTTATGCAATTGACAGTTCTATTAGGTACCAACTATCATGCACCATCTGTCGTGATAAAAAGTTAGTGATACACCCCATTGACCATTAACGTCGACCGCCTCCGTGGTCTAGTGGTAACAAACGTTGCCGTGTACTCGTGAGGCCGTGGGTTCGATTCTCACCGCGGGCAAGTTGTACATTGTATAATTTGTCTCGGTCTGGGTGTTTATATGTATAATATGTATATATTTACAAAAAAAAGTATAATATGTAGTTTATCAACAATCCAGTTTCCGTAACACAAGCCTTGTAGCTTACCACGGAAACTAGATGGCGCTGTGTGACCTGTCTGAAAATATTTATTTATTATTATTATTATTTATAACGTCGAATGTTTCAGTTTTATTTTAAACCAGGTCAGCTGGTACATAATAATAATAATTCCATGGATTCACGTCCGGTTGCCGGGTACATCGTTTGTGGGTAAGAGACATGAAGAATGGTGTCTCGGGCTTGCCACTGACAATAGACTGGTTCGCAAAGGAGACCAGCATTTTTATTTTATTGCGCAACAAGACGCTAACCATCCACCATTCTACCATGCCGGCTCTACGTGTATCTTATATTTTATCACGTTAGTTTTAAGTAACATTTCTGTCAGTTTTGATCACAGTCGCTCCAGTATTATGGACTTGAAGGCGAAACTATCTAACAGACAAATAACTTAGCGGTCACGTCGTGCTCCAACCATGACATCATATACCTACCCTATGTCTGTCCCTGGGTCCCAAGCACCATTCCAAGTGGCAACCGAAGACATAATTGTAAATAGTAGATTCGATTCTTTTATTAAAATAAAATCAATATTAAATAAAATAAAATAAAACTTTTATTTTTATTATACGAGTATATATATATATATATATTTTATTAAATATTTCCAGACAGGTCACACAGCGCCATCTTATGTCCGTGGTAAGCTACGAGGCTTGTGTTACGGAAACTAGATGGTTGATAAACTACATATTATCTTTTTTTTTTTTGTAAATATATACATATAAACACCCAGACCGAGACAAATTATACAATGTACAACTTGCCCCCGGTGCGAATCGAACCCACGACCTCCCGAGTTCACGGCAACGATAGACCACGGATTAAGTTATTCGGGAAATAATATATGTAGTTTTTCTTTAGTACTAGAGCTGTCAAGATGATATTTTAAAACCTAAATTTAGCACGCCTAAACTATATAAATAAAAGGTTTTTTCTACTTAAATTGTAATTAAACTTTTTAAACTTTCGCGCATATTCATAATAGTTTTTATAATTTTAACGGGTCTTTACGCGATTTACCTTAGAGACATATTTCTCCCGACGTTTCAGCCAAGTTGCATTGGAAACATAAAAATTTCAATCGAGAGGGGGGTTATAAGCTATCTTCATCGTGGAATCCAGTAATCAATAGGTTTCGACGCCGGGAAAAATCGCCCGGTGTCGCCAAGGATATTGTAAGTGTCGTGTGTCGTGATTTCTAAAAACTTTAAAAGTGATAAGTGGGTAGGTTTACATCTGCCGCCCAGTATGTACGAGACTACACCGCATAGCTTCAGTCGACCCGTGACCACGGCCAATGCAACTTGGCTGAAACGTCGGGAGAAATATGTCTCTAAGGTAAATCGCGTAAAGACCCGTTAAAATTATAAAAACTATTAAATTGTAATCTTGTTAGATGGGCCCATGGGGGCCTTTAGCAAGGCCAGGAAAGCGGCTGACGGAAAGGTCTGGCGACAGGAAGGCTGGCAATTATATCTGCCAACGTATTAGCCTCGCTATACAGAGGGGAAAAAGTTAACAGTCTCCTTGGGACTATCTAGGATGGGACATCTCTAGAGGACATTTTTTATTTATAATTTAGTTTAATTTTAATTTTATTATTTAGGTAGCTTTTAATTTATATTTAATGTATATTAATTTACACTGAATAAAACAATCTTGTTAGAATAATTTATCTAAATTTAGCCCAAATAATATAATATATAAATTTATTTAATTTATTTGTGGGGTACTTCTCGAATTTGGTACACTAGAGACATCGACAAGCTTGCTACTTGTCATGATAGGCCTATAGTAAAGTAGGCTAAACAAAAAAGCGTGGTTTTTGACCGCAGGGATACGGTCGTGATTATACTATATGACCGCCTCCGTGGTCTAGTGGTAACAAACGTCGCCGTGAACTCGGGAGGTCGTGGGTTCGATTCCCACCGGGGGCAAGTTGTACATTGTATAATTTGTCCGGTCTGGGTGTTTATATGTATAATATGTATATATTTACAAAAAAAAAAAGTATAATATGTAGTTTATCAACCATCTAGTTTCCGTAACACAAGCCTCGTAGCTTACCACGGAAACTAGATGGCGCTGTGTGACCTGTCTGGAAATATTATTATATTATTATTATTATACTAATCTTGTGTTTGACTTGAGAGGAAAGCAAAGCTTGCTTTATTAATGTATTTTGCTTAAAATTAAAAAAGCGCCTAAAGCAACAAGTCAAACACACGGTAATTGACATTGGATATAGTTATCAGCGGTAACTAACAGACAGACATAGAGTCAAAGACAAAGCTTCTATCACATTTCAAAAATTAGTATCAACTATTTAATTATGTCATAGTTTCAAATCTAAAGGTTATTTAAATATGCACAAAATATTTATTACATTAACGATAAGATATTTTATTTAGGAAATCGATTTATAAACTTTATGACAAAATATACTTAATCGTTTTTTTTTTACATACAAATTCGTAAATGCTATTTTCGTAATTTATCATTAAATATTTTTACGATAATAAATGCTTACGAAAGTGTAAATTTTCTTTAAATATTGCTGATTAGTTGATTTTACGATCAGTCTTAATTTTAGTTTATAGAATAATGTCATGGGCGGTTATAATATTTGCTGTATTTTGCGTAAGTAATCTTATTAATTTATAAATATCTGCCGGGCTTTTCCTTCCTTCGCGTTCCGTAGAAAACATGATTAGAATGTTTTTTTTTTTAAATGCTTGCACTCGCGACTTTGGGCGATAAGCCCAAACTCGTCAGGTATAATATCACAGAGCGGGAAAACAGCAAAAACAAAAACTGCAACCTGTGTCCCATATATAAAGTTTAATTTGTTGTTTTTCATAATTATTCACATTGTAGCACATTATTAAACAAAACAACACCACTCTGGACTAACAATATTCACATAAAAGTAATTTACAAAACAAAAACTTGTTAACATGTCCGTGCAAAATGGCGCGAAGAACTATTGTTTTTTTTTATTTTTTATTATATTACATAGGTATAGTACATAATACATTAATCCTAACCACGATATTTATTTACAACTGCGTTATTATTTTAAGTTCTAAGTTGAGGATCATCAAATTCCAAGTGTTACAAATTTTAATGCTTTTCTTAGTCATTTGCGACAATATTGCCCAAACATGTCGGCAATATGGGAGTTCTAAGCGCGTGCAGCGTGGGAAAACCGCAAAAACAAGACTGCTACTTGTGCCCCATATTTAGTGTTCAATTTATCGTTTTTCATTATTATTAAAATTGTAGCACATTATTAAACAAAACAACACCACTTTTGACTAACAATATCGGCACTAAAGTTATTTAAAAACAAAAACTTTCACTTGAAATGGCCGTGTAAAAAGCTGGAATTCACGCCTGAATTCAACCTATCTTTTTTAATTATCTACTAAAGCATTGAATTTAAGTTCTTTAGTCGAGGGTTAATTAAAATATAAGCTATAATGAATAATCATTAATTTATAGCTTAATTAACGGTTATTTTGATTATTACAAATTATAAAAACATTATTAAATGTTAATATTTTGATTTTATTAAAATTCGAAAGTACATAACTTATATTTTACTTATTTTTCAGATAGCGCAGTCGTTACCAACTGCCAATTGCCAACTTAAAGAAATCGAAAAGGGCGTTTGTTCACCTTGCGCTACAACGTCTTCTCAAGCTCCGAAAACGATTGTAACCTCAAACTTCGGTTCAGTACCTTCACCATCAACCATAACATCAAAATCTTCAATATCATATGTAAAGTCATCATCCATCAACGCACCAGCTGGTGTAACTCAGCCGTTATTTTCGGGTGCTAAATATTTATCAAGCACTGAAAAAACTTGTAATGTAAATCCGGAAACTCTACAAAATTCCGGCTCAACGTTATCAATACCAATGACAGTTACAAATTTCAATTCTAATCGAAGATTTTCCAAACCCAAACCACTAGCTTCTGAATCTACTATATACGAATGTGGACCCAGCACTCCCCCTTGCGAAAAACCTTCAATATGCCCGACTTCAAGATCTAATGAAGCATCAAGTAGAACACCTTGTGAACTTCCAACACCAATTCCACCGTGTGAAACTTTAACCCCATTTCTTCCTTATAGACCACCATATGAAATTCCATCACCAAATCTACCTTGTACACCACCGTGTGAAAATTCAACACCAATCTCACCTTGTAAAGCACCATCTGAAATTACGACACCAATTTTACCTTGTAAACCACCGTGTGAAAGTTCAAAACCAATTCCATCTTGTAGACCACCTTATAGACCAACTTATAGAACTCCTTCTAGGCCACCATGTGAAAGTTTATCCCCAATTCCTCCTTATAGACCACCTTGTGAAACTCCATCACCAATACTACCATGTGAATGTTCAACACTAATTCCACCTTTTAGACCACCCAGTGAAATTCCATCACAAATTCCACCAATTAGACCACCGTGTGAAAGTTCAACACCAATTCTAACTTGTAAACCACCATGTGAAATTCCAACACCAATTCCACCTTATAAACCACCGTGTGAAAGTTTAACTCCAATTCCGCCGTTTAGACCACCGTGTGAAGCCCCAACTTCAATTACGCCGTTTAGACCACCGTGTGAAACCCCAACTCCAATTCCCCCGTTTAGACCGCCGTGTGATACCCCAACTCCAATTCTCCCGTTCAGACCACCGTGTGAAACCCCAACACCAATTCCGCCGTTTAGACCACCAGGTGAAACCTTAACTCCTATTCCCCCGTTCAGACCACCGTGTGAAACCCCAACTCCAATTCCCCCGTTTAGACCGCCGTGTGATACCCCAACTCCAATTCCTTCGTTCAGACCACCGTGTGAAACCCCAACACCAATTCCGCCGTTTAGACCACCAGGTGAAACCTTAACTCCTATTCCCCCGTTCAGACCACCGTGTGAAAACCAAACTCCAATTCCGCCGTTTAGGCCACCGTGTGAAAGCCCAACTTCAATTACGCCGTTTAGACCACCGTGTGAAACCCCGACTCCAATTCCCCCGTTTAGACCGCCGTGTGATACCCCAACTCCAATTCCCCCGTTCAGACCACCGTGTGAAACCCCAACTCCAATTCTACCTTTTAAACCTCCTTGTGAAATTCCCCTACCTTGCCCACCCTTTGAAGTTCCTCTGCCATGCTTATGCCCTCCCTGTGGAACACCATATGACCAACAAACTAATCCTTCTAAACCAATGAACTCTCCTTCTAAAATACAAGAACTTTGCTGTGACATACCGCAACCTATGTGTCCAATTCCTACCCCAAATCCATATCCAAGTATGCTACCTTATTGTGATTACAGCTCAAATCCACAATTTACTCCACAGCTTGAGATTCCTTCTTATATAAATCAAAACACACCTTGTAACTTCCATCTTTCTACTCTTCCTTTAAGTTTACCTTGTGATAGTATTACTTCTGTAATTCCTTCAACATCGTTATGTCTGACAATGCCACTAGAATCATTTGAAACTTCACCAAATTCTGTTCCTTTATACGTTAACAATCCTTGTCCATTTATACCAATTAATAGTGCTTCATTACCAACTCCAATAGTATTGACATTACAAAATGAATATACCAATACGCCCCAATATGATCCATTAAATGACCCAGAGTTTCCAAATCAAATTACTATAACTAAACCTAGCAAAGCACCATCAATACCAGATGCTAGGCTCATTTCTGCTTTAGCACCATGTGCTGATAAATCGACGATCTTAGATACTGTCAAGTTTATGTTACTTAACAATCTTTTGGATTCTTCAAAGTCTCACAAACCACAAATGTATTCTATTAACATTCCGGATTACAATCCTTCGTCAAATGCACCATATGAGAATGTATATTCGAACCAGATTTTAGATTATATGCCTATTGAATATATTGAAATACCATCGTCTAGTTATATTTTGGATCCAAGAGATCAAATTATGTATTATTATTGATATAATCATTTGATTAATTTGGTAAAATGGTAATGTATTATTTGCAATATTGCTCCTAATTTTTCTTACCTCTGATTACTGAAGGAATTAAAAACATCCAATAATATTTTTTGATATAAATCACGTGATTGGTTTATTTATTACGTAAGACAATTTAGGGAGGAGGAGGTCGACCATGTCTTATTTTTTCTTACAATGTAGTCGATAGTTCTTACGTAAGATTACAAATTTTCAGGTACGTAAAAAAATGAGCAAAGTTAAGATTCTAGTGGGTTTTGGATTGATCAAAATCTCTAAGATTACATACATCTACATAACCACTACTATTGTATATGGGCCTTTCAGAAATTTCTGAAGAATTTAGCCTATACTCGTCGCGCTGGCCAGACGGCTTGGCGGGAGTTTGATGTCAATTGTTGGAACGATTGTTGGAATTAGTGGAACCGGGAACGACGGCTTAACGTGTTTTTAGAGTGTTGTAAATCTATAAAAATGCTGGGGTTTGAATAATGAAGGGTTTGTTACAACCCAGCCACCACAGCTCTTTACAAACATATGTACATTACATAATATGTAATGATGATTTTAATGATAAAAAGAACTTTAACACAAAACCAAATGTACCTATTCATTATAGCGTTTAGATTCTTACGTAATAAATATTAAACAGAGTGGTTGAAAGAAACAAGGAAACTGAATCAAGTAAGCATAACAAAAATTTTATCGATGTTCCATCAGAAACCAAGCGTGTAAGAATCTTTATCACAGCAAATTGTATTGCAACACTAGTTAAGTTTTAAAATAATGTATCGCACTCCTAAATCAAAACTATTTCAACTCATAAATCGCTCTTGAGAAACTTGTAACATTATAATAATGAAAAGATGAAATAATGAAGAGACGTCCGAATAACTGTTTAACCGAATAATATAAAGCGTATAATTGTCAAAAGAGCAAATATTTTTTAGGCTTCAGGTCATTGTCCGAAAAACAAAACATTATTAATTGATCTCACTCACATCCGAAAGACGAAATAGAGAGAGAAACAATTACGTCAGTCAACGTTCGCGCGATCGTCGACCTCACGCTACCTACTTGATTAAGTTCATACTTAAATACTTGTAACAAATTTGTACCTAGAGATTATACCCGACTAATCTACCCAATTAAACTTTTTAAACTTTCGCGCATATTCATAATAGTTTTTTAAATAATTTTAACGGGTCTTTATGTCTCTAAGGTAAATCGCGTAAAGACCCGTTAAAATTATTTTAAAAAACTAATCTACCCAAGATGTGTAAGTGAATATTAAAGCAGAAACTGCCACATAATGTGCATTAGAGTATATAATAAAATTCCTAGAGAGATACGAGAGTTACCTATAAAACGTTTTACTATTGAGTTAAAGAAAATTCTTATTGACAACTGTTTAGCATGCAAATTTTTATTCCAATAAATTGACAAGAACAATATTAAATATAAACTATATACAAATATTGTAAATAAATATCTATTGACATAAGCATATTGTATGCCCATAATATGGGCAGATTGCATCATCATGACATGTACATACAACTGTAATTAGAATAAGCAATCTATCATCATCAGCCTGTGTCTCTCCACTGCTGGATATAGGCCTCCCCCAAGGCTCGCTACTGCACGCGGTCTTTTGCAATCCTCATCCAACCCCCACCAGCGACGTCTGGCGGGGAGTCGTCCCACTCTGCGTCGTCCCGTACGTGGTCTCCACTCCAGAACCCGTTTGCCCCATCGGTTGTCGGTTCTGCGGCAGATGTGTCCGGCCCATTACCACTTCAGCTTGCTAATTTTGAATGCTATGTCAGTAATTTTGGTTCTCTGACGAATTTCAACGTTTCGAATTCTATCATATAAGCAATCTATACAATAAAGAATTTTGAATATTTCAGTATGATTGGCGATATTTTTAGGTAAGCTTCTCTGCGCCGTAACTTAAGATTTTATTACTGAATAATTGAAATAAAAAATACGTAGGTCTTTATTTTTATTCTAGATTTAAATATAAAAATATTTGCTTTTTAATAAATTCCATGCAGTATTTAATCGTAAATTTAAACTTGATTTGAAAAGAGTATTGAACTAGGTGTGTTCCAGTATTTAGTTATAAGTTAAATAAAAGATATTTATTAGTTACTTATTTGTTTGAATTTTCCTGCAGCCATATTCCATTACTTAAGCGCAAACGTGATTGTCAAAGTGGATTCCGTTATTTGCTGTCACTTTAAGCCCGAGCTTTGCCGATTAGAGCCGAGCTCATGTCAAAATTACGTTTTCCAGGCCGCGTTCGTTTTAAGAAATTTTAACATGAAAATAGCATTTTTTAGCACAAGTCGTTCGTTTAATGAAAATTCTAACATTTGATGCTAATTTCGTATGTCAGTACCGTGTTGAAAGGAGGGTTATTGATGTTACTTTTTGACAGATGTCATTAACATGTTTGTTTACCATTTTTATATACTTTATAGTTTTCTATTATATTTGTTAAAAAGGTATTTTAAACGATTTTATGTAATAAATTCAGAGACCATAATAATATCATGTGTGTCTATCACCGCATAGCTTCAGTCGACCCGTGAGCACGGCCAATGCAACTTGGCTGAAACGTCGGGAGAAATATGTCTCTAAGGTAAATCGCGTAAAGACCCGTTAAAATTATAAAAACTATTATTAGTATGCGCGAAAGTTTAAAAAGTTTAATATCATGTGTGTTGGATGCCATGGTATGATAAAACATGAACGAAAACACTTGTCAAAAAGTAGCCTCACCGCTCGTTTTAATTAAGAAATGTTAAAACATTTCGCGCTGGTTTATAAAGTTGGAAATGCTATAAAACGAACGCGTGGCCATAATTTCAAAAGTTACCCATGGGGTTGCAACTTCAAAATATTGGGAAAACGTAAAGTTAATATTATCCGCGTTGTAAATAATATTAACATTTTTTCATTTAAATACATTTATATATCAACATTAAACATAGTTTTATAACACAGATTAATTAATAAGCCTATATTATGGTAATTATTAAAGGTAGGCAAGTTTTAAAATGAACGCATGCAAAGCGTTATTTGCTGACTTGAAACCAAAGCAAAGCGCGCTTTTGCAGGCCAAGGATCGTCACCTTTTTTTTTTTGGTTCTCTTCTCCCGATGGATGATGAATGAGATGATGAATCTTTTTCATGGATTAATGAGGTCATCATCAAATTCCAGATGCTGCAGAATTTGATGCTTTTCTTGGAGTCACTCGCGGAACCATCCACTGCTCAAACAAGTCGGGTAAAATATGGGAGTTGACAGCGCGGGAAAACCGCAAAAAATAAACTGCAACTTGTGCCCCATATTTAAAGTTCAATTTATCGTTTTCCATAATTATTTACATTGTAGCACATTATTAAACAAAACAACACCACTTTTGACCAATAATATCCGTAGTAAATTAATTTACAAAACAAAAACTTGCACTTGACATATCCACGCAAATTGGCGCGAAGAACTGCCCGTTATTTATTGCAAGCTAAATCTTGCTAAGCAAATGTAGATATAAGGGTTTTTAGAACCGCTTCTATTTTTGAGAACCGGGAAAATTTCCGTACTTTATCGTAAATGAACCGGTATTTCCCGCTTCTATCGGTATTTTCGGTTCTTGGTAGTTTATAACATCCTTATTGAACTTACCGTTCCGTGGGAATTAAATATTCCAAAAGGCCACAACATAAAGTCGAATAAATATTATGAGCTCACAGAAGAAATGATCAGGAACGAGTTCAAGACTCAGCTTTACGCAGTGGAAGTTGGTGCGAGAGGAGTTCCAGCAATATCTTTGCATCACTTACTGAAAGAATTGGGCCTAAGCAGGTCTGCAGGAGATACATTTATGGAACGAGCTTCCAAGACGGCATTAAAAGAATCATACAGTATTTGGTTGGGTAGGGCGAGAAGTAGAATGGTGGATGGTGAGCGTATTATCTCGCAATAAAATAAAAAGGGAGGCCTCCTTTTCTTAAACTTAAGCCCGAGACACCATTCTTCTCATCTCTTACCCACACACACGATGGACCCGGCACCCGCACGGTAAATCCATGGAATGCTTAGAAATTTGTCTCCTCTTCTAATACGACATTCAATGACTGTGTCAACTAAACAACCAACATTGTTTGACAGGTACGAAACCCACGAACTTTTTGTATGGAAAATGTTTTTTTCTTTTATTTTTTTCTTCGATTTTCCAATTTTACTTATAGTTATTCTGCTATTGAGGATGTAGACAAATCCAACAAATCAAAAACCGTGATAATCTGTCCAGCCGTTCTCGAGTTATATCGTAAGTGTTCTAACAAACCCGACTTTGTTTTATATATTAAGATTTACTTATTATGCAATCTAATATGTCAGAAACCTTCCCCGATGTTCACATAACATATTTCCAAAGTTTCATCCCGATCGGTCAAGTAGTTTTGAAATGCATAGGGAACACACACACGTCATAATAGATAGATTTCCATATCTATTACAAAAAAAAAAAACAAAAAAAATGCTATTACCATTTTATTCCAAACTAAACTAAAATAAATAAACAACACAACCTATCAAAACAGACCACCAAATCCGCCATACGAATAATCTTTCTGATCACTCATGTATGGCGCAAAGGCTGAATCATAACTATTTTTAGAAATTCCAAAATCGTTTTTTGTCAAAACATCGTAAGGCGACATTATATTGTAGCTTCTCTTAGGAATCGATGACATCGATGATGAATAATCGAGTCCCGGTATCAACATCGAATTATCGATAAAGCCAGAAGTGCCAACAAAGTTCGAATTAGGAAGGTTCTGATTTTCCAAAATGGCTGCGGCTGTGAAACAAGGCGGGAAAACATTCGAATTTTGAATTTGCGGCGCGTGATCTTGTTGCTGATACATTTGCGTGTTCATTGCCGCTTGAGGTGCAGATAACGATTCATACAGCTTATTCTTGGCAGGCAATGGATAGCTTGATTCGGCAAGAGCGTTAGACAGTTCGTTTTCTTTAATATTTGGTGTTATTGGCGAGCTTAGTAGGTTTCGTACAAGCAATAATTGCAATGCTAAAGCTACATTATTTAGAACTTCATTGTCTAAATTGCTATGTGGTTTTTGTCTTATTGGACAGGTTGTTTTATCGTCTTTGGTATCGATAAAATTTGAGATAAGGTTAGGTATGATTTGTACGGGGTTATGTCCATACTGCAAGGTTGATCCAGATGCAGGATATTCGTTGACTACTGACCGGAATATGTGTGATGATGCTGTCTGGAAAGAAACTCAATTTAATAAAAACAGTAAATAAAAAACATCAAAATTCGAATATTTAGGCAAAAAGAATTCAAAATTTTACGAGAATTCGTAATTTCAGAATCAAAATTTATTAACGGGCCAAAATTGCTAGCAATGTTTTTTTTGAGAGTAAATTCCCGCCTTTTGCACGGACATGTCAAGTCCATGTTTTTTGTTTTGTAAATTACTTTTCTGTGGATATTGTTAGTCAAAAGTGGTATTGTTTTGTTTAATAATGTGCTACAATGTGAATAATTATGGAACACAATAAATTTGATTCTATATATGGAGCAGAAGTAGCAGTGTATTTTTTGCGGATTTCCCGCGCTTTGAACTCCCATATATATATTATTAAATTTAAAATATCTTCCAATGCGTAGATACAATCCCTTGTAAATCGAATTAATGAGTTATAAAAAAACGAAGTATTTTTTAAAAAATAGTTTCGTCAAGACAAAGGACCGTAGACAATTTCTATTCGTAGGACGAAGTATAATGTTGTAATTCTTGTTTCTTTTTTTAAAGATGACTATTTAAAATTATAAAATAAAATAAATTAAAAAACTAATTATAAATAAAACTAAACTATAAATACATAGGAAATAAAAGTTAGTCTACAAAATAGTAGGAGGAAAAATTACCTTCCAAATGACAGACGCAATGAATAAAACCAAAATGGATGCCATTTTTTAAATTGAAAAACAATAAAATGAACAATACCACTTTATGTACTTGTTGATATAGCAATGTTTATCTATTTGTTTTGATAAAAATGATTTCAACAATTCATAATCGATTTCATTTTTCGTAATAATCTTATGAAAGCGATTTCAAACTAAACTTTATTATTTACTAAACAGCTTAAGACCCGGCGTTGCCTGTGAACGTCCGAAAAACCTTCAGGTGGCCGTAGCGTCACATAAGATCTTGACGTCAAGCCAATCTCTGATTTCTAAGAAACATAACTTTAGAATTTGTAAGCTGTATATGTATGTTTATTATTGTGTATATATTAGTATTTAGTATATGTATAAGTAGATTGTATATAAGTAAGTTTATTATATAAGTATTTATATCTAATTTTAGATACCCTCCCTGGTGGTGGGCCTTAGTTTATTTTGTAGAATAGTTTTAATTTCATAGGTATTTTTAGTTTAGTATCCGTATCATGATGACCGTTTCCCTTTCGGGGTGGTCAGAAACCACGCTTATAAATAAGCGGATTCACATTTAGCCAACTTTACTATAAGCCAATCATGACAAGTGGCAAGCTCGTCGATGTCTCCAGCGTACCAAACTCCAGAAATATCACAAATAAATTAAATATTATGTAAATAAATACATTTACATTAATAAATATTTTTGTGTCCCGACCAGGAATCGAACCCGGTACCTCTAGAGTCCTAAGTCCACGGACTTAACCGCTAGACCACGGAGGCAGTCCATGATTTTATTTCCTAGAAAATTGATAAGACTACAGACTACATTTCTGAAAAATACGACTCGTACTTAAATGTTAGATTGTGCGAGGAAGAAGAATGCAATAGTCTATTAAGAGGATAATTAGAATTTGCTTGACTACTAAGTATTTAACTTATGTCTTTAACCGCTGAGTTGACGACGGCGGCCATTGCTGCCAATTCCTTAATAAGATGGCCTTTTAAATGGGGTAGGGTAGATACTTTGGCATTGCAAGGAAGCGCGTATTTCTTATAAACAGCCTTAAATTTGGAATCCTCTACTTTGACAACAATTTGTGCGATTTTCGCCATAATTGGTAGTATATGGTTAAGACGGTAATTGGAGTAATGGATCATGGTTTTATTCCATTTAAGTTCTATGGGTTTTTCTGATAGCAGATGTATGGATAAGCATACTGACGCCGCGGCTAGTTCCGAATTTTTAGTTTAGTTTTATTTATAATTAGTTTTTTATCGGAATTGGATTATAGGTATCGTTGAAAGCCGCGCGACGAGAAATAAAAAGGTGCGAAGGACGGACAAATACATACATACATACAGACAGACAAAGCCCCTTTCACATTTGTAATATTATGATAACATAACTTTACATAATCATTAAAATAATATTTGTTAAAATTTAATTGCAATAAAATTGAAATTTGATTATTTTTTTGTCATATATATCTCTAATTTAATTCTAAACATCATTCAACGAACGAAATTAAACGAAATATATCATTATAATATTAAATTTAAAAAAAAAATGGTGTTGATGTCTTTTATAGTTTTCTGTGCTGTTATAGTTAATGTAAGTACAACAAACTAACTAACTATAAATCTCCACGCCGTGACATGGAAGAATGGAATGCCTTTTTACAGCAGCTATAATTTTTGTGACATTTTAATAATGTTTTAGCTTATAGTATGACAATGCCACTTTACAGCAGCTATAATCTTAGTGACATCCTCATAATTGTTTTCGTCTTAGCTTGTAGTATGACAATGCCTCATTACAGCAGCTATAATCCTTGGTGTATTTATTTTATAATTGTGTATGTCTTAGTTTTTAATATGACAATGCATTTTTACAGCAGCTATAATTTATGTGACATTTTAATAATGTTTTAGCTTATAGTATGACAATGCTACTTTACAGCAGCTATATTCTTAGTGACATTTTAATAATGTTTTAGCTTATAGTATGACAATGCCACTTTACAGCAGCTATAATCTTAGTGACATCCTCATAATTGTTTTCGTCTTAGCTTGTAGTATGACAATGCCTCATTACAGCAGCTATAATTTATGTGACATTTTAATAATGTTTTAGCTTATAGTATGACAATGCCTTTTTACAGCAGCTATAATCTTAGTGACATTTTAATAATGTTTTAGCTTATAGTATGACAATGCCACTTTACAGCAGCTATAATCTTAGTGACATCCTCATAATTGTTTTCGTCTTAGCTTGTAGTATGACAATGCCTCATTACAGCAGCTATAATCCTTGGTGTATTTATTTTATAATTGTGTATGTCTTAGTTTTTAATATGACAATGCCTATTTACAGCAGCTATAATTTTAAGATTATAATTATGTATATTTGGGTTGTAATGTGCTGCTCCAAATACAAGCTATTTCCCAGAAAATAAGCTTTTCGTTATATTGATTAATTTTTTTGACATGTAAAAGCGCAGAATACATTATATTTATTGTCCTATGCCTACTTACAAAATACTTAAAATAAATAAATAAAAAATAAAAAGAAAGAAAGAATGCATGATAGTACGATTGAGGAAACGCGCTGTCTTATTCCCAGTTTATTCAGGATTATATTGATTCTGCAATAAAGGTGTTTAACTGCTCGGGTACTGATATTAAAAGCAGTGATAATGTCAATACTTTTTCACATTCACTAAAATCTTTTCTTCTGGTAAGACCTTTTTATAATTTAAAAAAATACTACGACAGGGTGTACGAGTATCTTCTTCTTCTTACGGTGCCATCTCCTATCGGAGGTCGGCTATCATTAAAGCGATTTTGATTTTGTTGGCCGCTGTCCGGAACAAGGATCTGGTGCTCATCCCGAACCACTCCCTGAGGTTTTTGAGCCAGGAAGTGCGTCTTCTCCCCGGTCTTCTGGAGCCTTGTATCTTGCCTTGCATGACAAGCTGCAGCAAGCTATACTTATTATTGCACATGATGTGTCCCAAATACTCCAACTTCCTTCGCTTTACCATTTTCAACAGTTCAACGCCTTTGTTCATTCTCTGCAAGACAGTTTCGTTTCTTACTCTGTCCTTCCATGATATCTTCAACATTCTCCTGTATGTACGAGTATGGCTGATTTTATATAGGGTACCCTTTATACAATAACATTTGATATTTTATTTATAAGTAGGTATCTTTTTAATTTAGTGTCGTCCTGTTTTGTTATTGTTTTCGATGTTACAAGTATTTTCTGTTATTGTATTGCGGTTTATTTCTTTAATATTTAAATCTATTACTTTGTAGTTGTTGTAAACAAATTTGCACACAATTGATGTATTGTATTTTACAAGCAAAATAAACGTTTATTTCATTTCATTTCATTTGCATTCTATCAATGATATGTCTAACATTATCCGTCAAAACCACATCTCTAGAACATTTATTTGTTTTATTTCCGTTTCGCGTAGGTCCACGTCTCTGCAGTATACAAGAAAATAGGGAACACAATAGCTCTAAATCAGTCGGATTTTAGTAGCTGTGTTCTTGGGATTGTGACGATGATGACGTGGAAGTTGAAAGCTAATCAGGCACGCTTAATTAAAAATAAATATAACAAATATTTCCAGACAGGTCACACAGCGCCAACTATTTTCCGTGGTAAGCTACGAGGCTTGTGTTACGGAAACTAGATGGTTGATAAACTACATATTATACTTTTTTTTTTGTAAATATATACATATTATATATATATAAACACCTGGACCGAGACAAATTATACAATGTACAACTTGCCCCCGGTGGGAATCGAACCCACGACCTCCCGAGTTCACGGCAACGTTTGTTACCACTAGACCACGGAGGCGGTTGATTTTGAATTGATTCCAAATATAGTCTACTATTAAAATGTTATAGGTAACAAGTTACTTTTTGTTTCTTTTCAGATAGCCAACGGATGTCCATCCACATCGTTGCTGATAGCAACAGCCCCTAAATGCCCATCGCCCAACCCCTGCGAGTTGCCAACTCCAAAATGTACTATTTCTGCTATACCTATCAAACACTGCACTATTAAGCCATGTCCGAACCCTTGCCAATGTCAAAACCCATGTCAAAGTATTAATCCTTGCCAATGCGCAAGTCCTTGCGCATTATCAAATCCGTGTCAATGCACAAATCCTTGCGCATTATCTAATCCGTGTCAATGCCCAAATCATTGCGCATTATTAAATCCGTGTCAATGCCCAAATCCTTGCCAAAATAATCTTTGTCAAATCTTGGATCCTTGTCAATGTTCAAATCCTTGCCAATGCTCAAATCCTTGCCAATGCTCAAATCCTTGCCAATGCCCAAATCCTTGCCAATGCTCAAATCCTTGCCAATACTTAAATCCATGCCAATGCTCTAATCCTTGCCAATGCTCAAATCCTTGCCAATGCCCAAATCCTACGCAAATTATTTACCCTTGTCAATGTCAAAATCCTTGTCAAACTAATAATCCTTGCCAATGCTCAAATCCTTGTCAAGTATTAGATCCTTGTCAAACTATTAATCCTTGCCAATGTCAAGTATTGAACCCTTGCCAGTGCCCAAACAGTCAAATATCAAACCCTTGCCAATGCACAAACCCATGTCAATGCCAAATTTCATTGCAAGCTTTGAATCCTTGCCAATGCTTAACTCCCTGTCAAACTTTGAATCCTTGCCAATGCTCCAATCCTTGCCAAATTTTAAATCCTTGCCAATGCTCCAATCCTTGCCAAAACCCAAACTCCTGTGAACTATTAAACTCATGTTCATTGACAAATAGATGCCAATGCAAATCTCAAGCTTTAAGTCCATGCTCGTTGCTAAGCCTACGCCCATGCCCAATTTGTGAATCTTTGAATCCTTGCCCATGCTCAATTCCTCCACTTGCCCAATACATATTACCTGGTGAAATTACTCTAGCAAATGACAATTCAGTGGCAAATGGGGTGGCAAATTTGATGCAGATCTTAGTTGGGAGTAACATTTTGGGGAACACCCTACCTTCGAGCTGCACTGGATTAAAATCTCTTCCACCATCGCATTGTGATGCGTTGTTTATGTAGATATTACGTGTTTAAAAAATAAATTATTTATTTAAATATTTTTGTGTTTATCATTATTTGAGTTCTGACATTTTTAGCACATATGACTTATCCCTCCAATCTTCCATTTCTAGTTTTATCATTTTCATCATAACAGCCCCTAGAGCCCACTCACCTAGACCTGGAGTGCTGGAGATAGGCCTTCCAGAACAAAATTATTTTTATTTATTTATTTATTAGTGTCGCCAACAGTGACAGCAACAAAACATACGTTGATTTTTACTGACAACTAAGACAGAAAACAGATGCTGCACCAATTACAGACAATCACCACATGCTATTACAGTATCAATTAATTTGGCCTTTGAGTAGCCAAAATAAAAACACAATACAATTACAATAGCAATAATAACTAAGTAAATCCAAGCAAAAATTACAACACAATACAACATTTTACCTTAGAGACATATTTCTCCTGACGTTTCAGCCAAGTTGCATTGGCCGTGGTCACGGGTCGACTGGAGCTATGCGGTGTAGTCTCGTACATACTGGGCGGTAGATGTAACATATAACTTATCACTTTTAAAAGTTTTTAGAAATCACGACACTTACATATCCTTGGCGACACCGGGCGATTTTTCCCGGCGTCGAAACCTATTGATTACTGGATTCCACGATGAAGATAGCTTATAACCCCCCTCTCGATTGAAATTTTTGTGTTTCTTTATTTCGATCGCTTCACGTACTATTCTAGGGTAATAGTGACGATCGGTGGAAAGTATCTTTGGGTCATGCAGCTTAATCCAATGGTTTGTACCACTATCCATCAGGTGTTCTGCTATTGCTGACTTGTTTAATTGGCAGTTTTTTACAGCTGCTATATGTTCCTTGACCCTCTCGGCTATCGTGCGCTTCGTCTGGCCAATATATGAACTCCCACAGCTGCAGTCCACTTTATATACAATACAACATGATGCAATCACAATGAACACAATTCCAAGGATCAAATTTGGTTAAACAGCAGTTCAATTTACAGTCCTAGCCAGGATCCGCTGCAGTGACAATACATTCCGCTTAAAAACATGCAATGAATTAGCAAATATGTCTAGACTGTCATTCTTATTTTTTCGTGAAAATTTGTTGTATTGACGACATGTACGGTTTAGTGATGAGTGGTTAAATTGGATTTCGATTGTCGTAAAATGAATAGATCATATTTGCCAACCCTTGACAGCCTGGTCGGCACAGAGACACGAACACGGGACAGTAGGTGGGGTGCGTTGATTTTACAGTTGATTAATTTATATAGAAACATACTATCCAGCAATTGCCTTCGATCTTGTAATTAGGATAAATTAAAGTATTTTAAACGATCTTTGTAATGTAAGTTTATTTAATATACCTAATATATTTTTATTTAAAAATATTTATTATTGTAATTCGTTTATCCTGTTTGTATATTACTTCTTAAACAAATCTATAATTCATATTTAAGTAAATAAAAAATGTCTGTAACACGGCAAGTTATTTTAAAAGACCAAAATA
This sequence comes from Tinea semifulvella, assembly GCA_910589645.1. NCBI lineage: Eukaryota > Metazoa > Arthropoda > Insecta > Lepidoptera > Tineidae > Tinea > Tinea semifulvella. Next base: position 2,190,716 of record OU342623.1, on the reverse strand, counting down.
TGTTAATAATATTAAACTTTACACAAATAAAGATGAATAAACCGAGAGATGTTTTGTTAGTATTCATAATCAAAGATGTAGAATCCGAAATTTATCTTCCATACATTTAAAAAAAAAGTAATTTTGACCGTTACGAATTGATATCACGCTCTGAGCATCCAAATCGTGATATTTGATTCGGAACGACTGTTAGTATCATATTCATTCTAAGCGCTCTGAGCTTGATTCGGAACGAGAGGTAAGATAGTTATCTGTCGAGACTGCCGGTCCTGTACAAGTTTAGTTACTATGCTACGCCGTAGATAGGGACCCAGTCGTAGCAAAAGTATAACATGTCAACACCCTTATCATAATTGACAGCGCGGATTAAAGTGATTGATGTCTCTTTTATAAAAAAAAAACTACCAATATTCAATACTGGCTATGAAGTACAAAAGGGTGGTGGGTCGGATGTAAGAACGCATTCGTTAAATAGGCACTAAAAAAAAACATATTTTTTTCCATACATACCGTGGTCTAGCGGTTAAGTCCGTGGAGGTAAGTAAGTCGGAGGTACCTCAATTTGGTAAATTAATATTTAATTTAATTGTGATATTTCCCGAGTTTGGTAAACTAGAGACATCGACGACTTGTCATGATTGGCCTATTATAACATACATACATACATATCTTCACGCCAAATCCCTTGCGGGGTAGGCAGAGACAATTAAGCGCCACTTGTCACGATCACGACATACCTCTTTCGCTTCTTCGTCATTCATCAACCTTCTCATACATGCCCGTTTGTTTCGATGGCTTTTTAATGCACCTTCAGCTATTGTTTTATTTATTTGATCATGATAGGTAAGTCTTGGTCTGCCAGGGTCTCTTTTACCTACGACTTTCGTATTATATATCTGGTTCGTCAATCTCTCTTCACTCATCCTTTCAACATGCCCGAACCATCGGAGCATGCCTTTCCTTATGTTTGGCGAAATGTGAATCCACTTCTGTATAAGATTTTCATTTTTGTATTATAATTTTGTATTTTTACTAACACTAGACTTCACCTGGGGCCGCTGGAGAATCAGCCGCACGCCTTAAGCGCAACAAGTACACGGAGATCATCATCAATCACAATTTCATTCCATTTGCAGTTGAAACGATGGCCCGTGGTCCGAGGAGGCTCTTGTGTTCTCCCGCGAGCTTGGTGACAAACTCCAATTGGCGACGGGTGACCCTTTGAGTAGAGAATATTTTGTTCAAAGGGTCAGCCTCGTTGTTCAACGGGGGAACGCAGCGAGTGTCCTCGGCACACTACGCCCATCGAATAGTCGTAATTTTATTTATTAATTTATAGTTTTTATTTATTTTTTATAATTTAGTTCTTAATTTATTTTATTTTTTAATCTTCGTACTTTACTCCGAATAAATATTTTTTAACAAAAAAAAAAAAAAAACACTAATACTAGATATTATAAGTTTTTTTTTTTAAATTGTTACTAACGAGGTCCAAGAATGAATGCAACTGACGTCAGCAGTCCCCAACATTATGGCGGACTATCGAGATGGTTTTTCACACTTCGCTTATAGGAATGGCAAAATACTAGAGGCTAGTGTAGGTGTTATCTACAAATGAGACTTACATACTTTACAACACCACCCTTCCCGTATCTCGGATGTTAAGCCGTCGATCCAGGTTCCACTAATACCAACTGTTAAATCGTTAATAAATTGTCATTAATATTGACCAAAGACTATTATATATTAAAAAGAACTGATATCGGTAACAAAAGAAGATACTATGAGGTATTTACTAATCACTTCTACAGAACCAGAAGGGCGCAGTGTACAAATTTATTTCAAGGACCTTATATCTATAATCAATTAAATAAAATATTGGACATAAACTTAACTACAAATACAAGACTTAAAAATATTCTTTACATGAACCTAATGACTCTGACATATTTAGAAACTGAGAATATATTTGACATCACAAAATAAATCTAATACTATAATCTTTCATCAAGTGCATACCTACCGTCTTTCATAATTTACATTCTTGGGATTTAATTTATAGGACTAATTATTTATTTATTTACTATAGTTATTCTTTATATTATATATATAGTGTATTGATCGCCTCCGTCGGTATGTTCTGGAAGATGAGCTCCAACAACTCTCTAGGACCCTGTTCTGGTTTACTAGGGACTTTAACAAAACATGAAATACAACTAATTATTTATTTTGTAAAACTTTTATTTATTTATTTAGTACACACAGCAGTAAATACATATATTATCACACACATAACATAGTATAATTATAACTTATCTAATATATGTACCAATTAGGTGTCACAGCATTCACCAATATAAAAAGAAGAAGAAGTTAAAAACTTATTACTGTTAAAACAAAAAAAATACTTTAATAAAAACTATCAAATTTACAAAATAAAAATATGATTTCTAAAATAAAATTATACATTTTTCTCTTTTTTAATAGAACTATAAAGGAAACATAAAAATTGCACAAATTTGGTACCTTAAAAAAAAACGAAAACAAAACACTTGTTAAATAATTTTTAAGCTACTCAAATATTGATGGTTTGAAATGTTCGGGAACATTTTTTCTGAATACATTGTAACGGTCATGAAATATGTCTATATCATTATTGGCACTGCAGAGACTACTGTAGGTGTTGCACATTCGGGATGTTGACGAATGTGAACCTAAATAGTTCTTGAAGGAAGACAGCACAGGATCTTGGTTATAGGACGATGTGGAATATTATAGGGTACTGTCAGGGAAATGTGTTGCAAGAGTTCGATACATCCAGTCTGGCCATTGACAATTTTATGTAATAGTAAAAGAATAAAAATCTACGTGATTTGAGAGCTACGTGTTTTAATTTACATAAAAAAGAGTAATAAATAAATTATTTTTTAACAACAATACATTAATTAAACATAAAACCATTGCACGGCATATTATTAATCTGATTTACACATCCACTGCTTTGTCTAAAAAGGAGATCTGGCAAATTTGGCCCAGCGGCATTGCTAACAGAAATCGGAAAAACCACATCATGCATTCCATTAATCGGCAAACCTTGAAAACCGTTATTTAAAACGAAAAACTGAACCCCGTTTTGCAAATTTGACATTTCAGTTGAAAATGATGGTATGGATGTTTGGAAGTTTGACATTTCTGGCAAATTTGACATTAGTTTTGATGCCACAAGCGATTGTAAAGAGTGTGGCTGAACTTGGTGCTGACATTGCTTGAGGTTTTGGCTTGGCAACATAGATCCAAGATTTGCCAAGTTCGCTAAGTTTCCTCCGAGAGATATGATTCCTAATGATTGACAGTTTATTATCTGGAAATAAAATTAACAAGTTTAATCATGGATATGGAGGACCTATGCGGAAAATTGCAAATGGCTGGCAAGAAATTGACAAGAAAGAACAATATTAAATATAAACTATATACAAACAAATATTGTAAATAAATATCTATTGACTAAGCATATTGTATGCCCATAATATGGGCAGATTACATCATCATGACATGTACATATAACTGTAATTAGAATAAGCAATCTATACAATAAAGAATTTTGAATTTGAATTTATGTGTGCTGGTCTACGTTGATAGTTTTGAGGATGTCATGTAATGTTTTGGGTATTACTCCGGTCGTAGATACTAATATGGGTATAGTTGTTACTTTTTCTAATTTGAGTTGGGATTTAAGCTCTATTGCAAGGTCTCTATATTTAGTATTTTTTTCTGTATGTGTAGTTATTAGATTATGAGTGTTAGGTACGGCTATGTCTATTAAATATGCTGTTTTATTTTCTTTGTTTATCAAAGTAATGTCAGGTCGGTTGTAGTGTACTGTTTTGTCAGTTATAATTGTTCTGTCCCAGTAGAGTCGAATATTGTCTTTTTGCATTAATATTAGTTTTTATAATTTTACCGGGTCTTTATGCGATTTACCTTAGAGACATATTTCTCCCGACGTTAAAATTATAAAAACTATTATGAATATGCGCGAAAGTTTAAAAAAATGCATTATTATTATTAGTAATATCAGGTCATCTGTCCATCTGGCGGGTGGTCGTCCCACTCTGCGTCTTCCAGTACGTGGTCTCCACTCCAGAACCCGTCTACTCCATCGTTCATCGGTTCTGCGGCATATGTGTCCAGCCCATTGCCACTTCAGCTTGCTAATTTTAAAAGCTATATCGGTAACTTTGGTTCTTTGACGGATGTCAACGTTTCTGACTTTATCTTTTAGCTCTCTCCATAGCTCGCTGAGCGACCTTGAACTTGTGGACCCCCAGATGGACGGATGACCTGAGGAGGGTCGCTGGTGGGGGTTGGATGAGGATTGCAAAAGACCGCGTGCAGTGGCGAGCCTTGGGGGAGGCCTATATCCAGCAGTGGAGAGACACAGGCTGATGATGATGTTGATGATGATTCTGTGGTTTGAATTGTAAAATATATACACAATCTTGCGCGAGAGAGATGGCAAGACCAAGATTAGGAGTGCAAGAACAAGACCAGCTGTTCTTTTGCAAGACAAAACACCAAGACTTGGCCAGTCTTGTAATGTCATAGGTACTCATAGCTAAATTTAAAAGGTTATTAATTAATCGTTGTGGTGTAGTTCTGTATGTTTTATTTTGTAAATCTGATATAGCTGATTTTTATTAGTTTATTTTTATTTTTTTGTTTATTTATTTATTTTGTTTTTAATTATTTAATATTGCAATTCTTTTATCATCATTTTTACAGCTCCTAGACCTCCACTGCTAGAGATGGGCCTTCCAGAACATATAAATTTAAATTTTTTTACTCGCCACGCTGGCCAGACGGCAGAGTCAATTTTTAATGACAATTCATTAACGATTTCACAAGTTGGTATTAAGTGGTGTATTTCTCATTGGTACATGCCGGGGGGTTTGAACCGACCTTTGTAGGATTTAAGGAACGCGTTCTTACAACCGAGCCACCACCGCGCCATTCCTTTATACTGTTTGTATATTACTTGGAATTAAATATATAATTATTATTAATATTTACCTGGAAAACTATCGCTTGAAGACAAAGAAGACTTTTAAAAGACATTTTTTATATTTAGAATTATTGTCTAAAATAAATAATGTGACTTAATTTAACTGTAGTCAGTAGATTAATGCTAATATTATATTAGTTAATTTCGTTTTTATAAAAATAATTGGGTAACATTTAGATAATATAGATAGTTTAATTTCTTAATTTTAATAAACTTTTATAATTACTGTAAAAATATATTTCCTTAATCTTAGATTTTTATCATGTCAGTATTTTTATCATGTCTTTGTCAATATTACTGGTAATTTATAAACTCAGTAGCCCTAGCCTGATGAAACTCCGTTATCGAGTCACGATGTTTTTTTTTTTTTGCTTCTTCTCTCTATGGATGATGATTAAGGGGAAGGGAAGGCAAAGGGTCTAGCCCATACAGCCAAGTCTGACGTAATATATCTATTCATAAGTTAATAAGGTCATTATCAAATTCCAGATGCTGCAATATTTGATGCTTTTCTTGGAGTCACTCGCGGCATTATAGCCCAAACACGTCGCGTCGGGTAAAATATGGGAGTTAACAGCGCGGGAAAACCGCAAAAAATAACTGCAACTTGTGCCCCATATAAATAATAAATTCATTTTTTTATACTAGCACGACATGTGACCTTAGGCGCACCTGATGGTAAGTGGCGCGCAAGGTCCATGAATGTTAGCAACTGAAGTCAGACACTCATAACTGCATTCAGTCCCTAACACTATGCCGGCTTGACTAGATGCTTTTTCACATTTCGCTTGAAGGAATCCAATTTATCGTTTTCTATAATTATTCACATTGTAGCGCATTATTAAAGAAAACAACATCTCTTCAGACCGTTATTATCCATTGTAAAGTAATTTACAAAACAAAAACTTGCATTTGACATGTCCGTGAAAAATGGCGCAAACAACTGTTTTTTTTTCTTTAAAGCCATTGTAGAGAAGAAGACAAATTTCTAAGCATTTCATGGATTCACCGTGCGGGTGCCAGGTCCATCGTGTGTGGGTAAGAGATGAGAAGAATGGTGTCTCAGGCTTGCGACCTACAATAGGCTGGTTTAAGAAAAGGAGGCCTCCCTTTTTTTATTTTTTGCGCGATAATACGCTCACCATCCACCATTCTACTCCTCTCCCTACCCAACCAAATACTGTATGATTCCGGTAATGCCGTCTTGGAAGCTCGTTCCATAAATGTATCTCCTGCAGACCTGCTTAGGCCCAATTCTTTCAGTAAGTGATGCAAAGATTTTGCTGGAAATCCTCTCGCACCAACTTCCACTATGAATACGAATACATCCTAAACACGTACTCGTAATTTCGACAGCCCCTACGTAAATATTAAAACTGAAAAATATTTTTTTGCATCAAACAGCCTTTGGAACAATATATTTTCTATGATAAAATAAAAATCGATTGTTGTAATACACAGCGGATCCTGGCTGAGACTGTAAACTGAACTGCTGTTTGACCAAGTTTGATTATTGGAATTGTGTTCCTTGATTGTGGTTGCATTATTAATTATTGTTGTAATTTGTATTGTGTTTTAATTTTGGCTACTGAAAGGCTCAATTAATGGATACTGTAATAGCATGTGGTAGTTGCCTGCAATTGATGCAGTTTTAGTCGTAAATTAAAATCCATTTATTGTTGCTGACACTGTTGGCGACTCCAATAAATAAATGTAACGAAAGTCACATTTCCAGCTCCTACGCGGAAACGAATGATGTACGAGTAAGATATACCTAGTTTTTCAGTTTCGATGTATATGTCGTCGATTTATTTATAAGAAAAGTGTTTTTTTTTTTTTTTTTTTATACAATTAGGAAAACTTACAGCTAAACAATACTTAAATATAAAGAAAAAAGATAAAGTAAGAAAGGGCTAATGACAAGTTTTCACAGAAATAGATATGGAAACATAGATAAAACTAAACACTGAGTAGACTATTACAAAAAGAATGAGATGATATGAGGCAGAATAAGACAAAATAACAATAGAAATAGAACACTTATACAGATCGGCTTAAGGCATTTGTAAAGTAGTCCTTAGTCAAGCCACGTCGGGCAGCGGCTGGGGTAGTACATGATATGTCAATATGTGAGCAATGTTTATTAAAATGGTCAGATGTTCTCCAGATGAAAGCATTCTGCATATAATTATTGGATACAAATGGGATGTAAAAGGTATCCCTGTGACGTGTTTTGCAGAGTGTACTAAAAGGTATATTTCCTAGAATATCTGGACAGTCGACCTTTCCTCTTATGACACCCATAAGATATGACACGTCGGCGAATTCCCGGCGTTTTACGAGAGGTAAGATATAGTTTACATTTTTCCAAGTATCCTGTACGGTTCTAGCGCGTCCTGAAGCTAATGTACCTCAGAAACCGCCTCTGCACCCCTTCGATTCGATCTATGTATTTTTCGTATCTAGCGTTGCAGAATTCGATGCTTTTTATGGAGTAATTCGCGTCAATATCGCCAAACACGTCGTGTATAGGAGAGTTCACAGAGCGGGAAAACCGCAACAAAACAAACTGCAACTTCTACCCCATATTTATCATTTTCTATATAATCACTCGGGCACGGTGGTGGCTCGGTTGTAAGAACGCGTTCCTTTAATCCTACAAAGGTCGGTTCAAACCCACCCGGCATGTACCAATCAGAAATACATTTTTCTTAAGTACATTTGTCATAGATTTACAACACCACCGTTCCCGTGCCTCAGAGAGCACGTTAAGCCGTCGGTCCCGGTTCCACTAATACCAACTTGTGGAATCGTAAAAAAATGTCATAAATAAATGACATTATATCCTCGCCAAGCCGTCTGGCCAGCGTGGCGAGTGTAGGTCAAATTCTCCAGATATGTGTTCTGGAAGGCCCATCTCCAGCAGTGGAGGTCTAGAACGCTGTGTTCTAGGGGCTGTAATGATGATGATATAATCACATTGTATTATGTAGCACATTATTAAAAAAAATTATACCACTTTTGATTACCAATATTCAAAGTAAAGTAATTTACAAAACAAAAAACTTGGACTTGACATGTTCGTGCAAATTGGCGCGAAGAACTCCCGAGATCGCGTCATATACATAAATACTATAAATTTATTTATTTATTATAAAGTTTGTTGCACAAAGTACAAAGCTGTAGCGGCGCGTCTGACCTCTTTTGACAGACTCTGACCTCTTTTTTGACTGACAATATTGGAGGATTATTTTATTTGACAGATTGTTACCGTTACGTATATTATTTTATCATAATCACTACATATATAAAACAAAGTTCTTTGCCGCGTCTGTCTGTCTGCCTGTTCGCGATAAACTCAAACTCTATTGCACCGATTTTCATGATGTTTTCACCAATGGATAGAGCAACAATATTCACAGTAAATGATTTTTATATTTATTCGAAGTAATATACAAACAATATAAAAGAATTACAATATTAATTATTAACCTAAAAAATTAACTAAATCTAAATAACAAATTAAATATAATAAAAAAATTAGCAACCTAATGTCTCAAACCTTACAATATAAAAATTTCCTCCACGCCATTGTCCAGTGGCATGGTGCCCAAAACACTGGCAGCATTTCCTCGTTGAATTTCGATACTAATCTTTTCAGCGAGGAAGCTGCCAGCCCGTGGGTCACCAGAGACGTCGACTAGTTTTTTTGATATTTCTTTAAATAAAGTTTTTGCCTCGAGGCCCCACGGTCCCATGGTTTCAACGGCAAAGGCCACAAATATATAATCATTGCAAATGTTTATATATTTGCGGCGCTTGACGTTTTGAGCTTGTTCTGCCGCCTCACCAGCTCTGACAGTAGTTCCTTGAAGATGGGAAGTTGCTAGCGTGTCTACACATGTGACGTCCCACACTAGTGATTTTCCCAAACTCCAAGGAACTAAGGTCATACCGTCAGGTCTCTTGCCATTATCTCTAAATAAGCCCGTGGGTTCTAAGGTGGCTGGAATAGAGATGGAGGCAAAAGATCTGCGGATCAAATTATTGATAGAGCTGTGGCGGATAGAGTGGTTCTCGAGGAAGTATATAATTTGTTAAGTTATTGTATACATTAACGACATTTGTTAGAGGTGTCATGAAAAATAAGCCGTCTTCAACGAAAACTCTGCTTATGATATAACAAAATAATGTATGGTGGAATTTTGTATCTTACAGAAAAGTCCAAGATAGCATATGTCTATCTCTTAACGATAAGACACTATATTCATTTCAATACTTTGAAAAATGGGCAATTATAAAGCGGTAATTGGAAAGCTATTTACACAAATACGGTACTATTTCTAATTATTTTAAATACGTGTAACGCGCCATCTTGCGTGGACATGTCAAGTGCAAGTTTTTGTTTTGTAAATTAATTTACTGTGGATATTATTGGTCAAAAGTGGTGTTGTTTTGTTTAATAATGTGCTACAATGTGAATAATTATGGAAAACGATAAATTGGACTTTAAATATGGGGCACAAGTTGCAGTTTATTTTTTGCGGTTTTCCCGCGCTGTCAACTCCCATATTTTACCCGACGTGTTTGAGCTATGGTGCCGCGAGTGACTCCAAGAAAAGCATCAAATTCTGCAGCATCTGGAATTTGATGATGACCTCATTAATTCATGAAAAAGAAAGTTATATTACGTCAGACTTGGCTGTATGGGCTAGACCCTTTGCCTTCCCTATCATCTCATTCATCATCCATCGGGAGAAGAGAACCAAAAAAAAAAGTAACAACGGTTGCCGCGTCGCGCTACCCAAACATAATTTGTCTGTAATTAATATTCAAACTTATTAAAAGTATTTAAAGATTACATACGTTATTTGGCTTGAGAATTTTATGAACATTATTTTTTCCCTTTACATCATGCAAATTAAATGAATACCTTAGGCCTTAGGAGATATAGCAAATTTAAAATAATGCGCAACGAGTTTAATTTCGTGTCACCGTTACGGGCAAAGCCAGGTAAAACAGCTAGTTGTATATAAGAAAAAGTAAAGTATCATCACTACCGTATCGATTTACATTTAGCCAACTTCACTATTGACCCATCATGACAAGTGGCAAGCTCGTCAATGTCTTTAGCGTACTAAACTTGAGAAATAACACAAATATAATTTTGAAAAATATTCAGTACCGATCAGGAATCGAACCTCCCCAAATTCCACGGACTTAACCGCTAGACCACGGAGGCATAAACAATATTATTCAAAATGCTCATGAATATGTAGATCGACGAGCTAGCCACTTCTCACGATATGCCTATAAAGTTGCCTAAATGTGAATGATACTTGTAATTATTTAGTTATATAATTTAAAATAATTATACAATTACAACGCTATAATAACAAATTGTAGTACAGTAGCCCAATTCAGTTAGTTAGTCGCAAACGTTATTAGTGGATTTCGTTATTTACGCCAGAGCTTGCGTCATAATTACTTAATATTATTCAATTCTCAACTCTATAAGCGCTCGACCTTGACAGCGTCCGTGCAAATATCAACTTTAATAGCGTGATATAATATAGTTAACAGATTCCATTATATAACGTTTGCGCGTAAGTATCAGAATAGGACTGCAGCATACCATAGAGATTGACATTTTAGGTAATGGGGTGTATCACGCAAAGCTTTTTAAAGATGTCGCTAGCGGCAATGATACCTAGTTTACACCTTTGACGCGTCATTTTTTAAATGTTTTTGTAGTTTTTTTATTTTTATAATAGAAAATGTATTTTAAGACTAACCTTACCTACTTTAAAAGACGAATTAAGAAAGCGAACACAGTCTTTAAAAAGAAAAAACGTTGAATTAATAGAACGGTAAGTTTGATAATCAATATCAAGAAAAAAAAATTGAAATAAAAATACAAGTTTTCTATGAAACTGACAGTTATATTAGGTACTATCATGCGCCATCTGTCGTGATAAAAAGGCAGTGATGACAATTATTTATTTAATACAAATATGGATAAGAATAAGGAGAGATTGGGGAACAAGGGTTGCAGGGATTACAGGGGGAAATCGGAGCACAGGGGTTAAGAGCAGTTATGGGTAGTAAGGGTCCTAGATTATTTTGTAATAAATCGCTAGCAACAACCAATGACATTAAATCCACCAAGCCATTAGCTACAGTGTTGTCTCTAAGCACTGATGAGGACAGAATTGGGGCTTGAGGGGCGAGGATTGGGATTTGAGGGGCGATTAAAGGAGAGCATGGTGAAGGATAAAGTCCGTTTAGGTACGGCGATGCTAATCTTGAACCGCAAGGAATGCACGACCCTGATACCGATTGGGCGGCCAGCTGGAAAATAAAACAAAAATATTAATCATATAAATCACATAGGCAACCTAAACCAAACTGATAGCTAAATAGCTGCGAGGGCATATGTCGTTGTCTTGAGTGGTGATCTTTTTTTTTTTTTTTTTTTTTTTAATCACAGCAACAACAAAGTAGCAATAGTGGAACACAACAACAACACAAGCCAAAGAGATTTTATATTATTTAGACAATACAATTAAAACAGAAATAAGAGTAAAATATAGTAAGTAGATTTCAATTAATAGTGCAATTGAACTGTGACTAGTAAAAGAAAAATAATAATAAATAAGTGAAAACCAATAGGTTAATGATTATTTACCTAAAATAAAATGAATGAATGAGAGGCAGGAGCAAAATTATACTATATACACGAGTATAAATCATATAGTTTTTTGTTTTGTGTTCTCGTCTCCCGATGGATGATGAATGAGGTGATAGGGAAGGCAAAGGGTCTAGCCCATACAGCCAAGTCTGACGTAATATAACTTTCATTTTTATGAGTTAATGAGGTCATCATCAAATTCCAAATGCTGCAGAATTTGATGCTTTTCTTGGAATCACTCGCGGCATTTAAGCTAAAACACGTCGAGTAAAATATGGGAGGTCACAGCGCGGGAAAACCGCAAAAAAATAAACTGCAACTTGTGCCCCATATTCAAAGTTCAATTTATAGTTTTCCATAACTAATCACATTGTAGCACATTATTAAACAACACGACACCACTATTGACCAACAATATCCACAGTAAATTAATTTACAAAGCAAAAAATGGCGCGAAGGACTTAATGATCATATAGCCTCTATCAATCTCTGTCCATCTCTGGGTGAAAAATTTACATCTTTGCTAAATTTAAATCGGTTGAGTGTTACGTTTCAATATAATACGACAAGGTTGAAAGGTTGGCAAATATGCGCAGTCTTTATTTCGTCGGGTAACCATGCTAGTTTAGTACAATAGCGACTGTCACTATTCTAAGATAGCGACACGGTCCATCCCTTTCTATCCCTTGTCATTTTTCCGTATTTCCCTCTTTTTCCCACCACGGCCTGTCATAAACTCTGAATCGATGTGCTTTCAGAAACGCGTGTACGCAATGCAATTTTATAAAAAATATATAGAAAACAGACTATAACGATAACGACCTAGTATGACCTAATGCTGTCCTGCTAGATTGGTAAGTATGCATGCTTGCTTTGTATCTAGCATTAAGTACTCTGGATTGCAAAACCCACAAACGTGGACATATACCCTATATCCATGCCTCGTCCATTTTGGGATATTTAACTGCATCCGTGGTCTGGCGTTTAAGTTCGTGGATTTAGACTCGGAGGTAACGGGTTCGATTCCTGGTCGAGACATAAAAATATTTATTAATAAAATAAAATAAATACATTTAAGTTATTTGTGATATTTCTCGAGTTTGGTACGCTGGAGTATTGTTGGCTAAATGTGAATCCGCTTATTTATAAGCATGGTTTCTGACCACCCCGAAAGGGAAACGGTCGTGATGATACTTTTTTATTTTATTTAGCAGAGGTTTTTGCATTGTGTCGACTTTCGGGTTGCACATGGGCATGTAGTCTATCTTAATTCTGACTTGCCTGGGGGGTTACTGCTGTACCAGGTATTGTATTCTCATAGGTACTGATAACTTAATTTAAAAGGTTATTAATTGATCGTTGTGGTGTAGTTCTTATATGTATTTTGTAAATCTGCTAGTGTCAGATTAAACATTAACAGGTCACTGGAATCTGCTAAGCAGCTGGTCTTCTGCTAGCAGCTTACTTATTAGACCACTTTGCTGCTTAGTCTTCCATCACCACCACGCCTCCGTGTAACAAACGTTGCCGTGAACTCGAGAGGTCGTGGGTTCGATTCCCACCGGGGGCAAGTTGTACATTATATAATTTGTCTCGGTCTGGGTGTTTATATGTATAATATGTATATATTTACAAAAAAAAAAAAAAGTATATTATGTAGTTTATCAACCATCTAGTTTCCGTAACACAAGCCTTGTAGCTTACCACGGAAACTAGATGGCGCTGTGTGACCTGTCTGGAAATATTTATTTATCAGCAGGAGTAGGATCATTCAAAATAATTAAATTAATGACGTTTTATAAATGCCTGTAATAGGTTTACGTGAATAAAGATACTAGTGGATTTATTACCTGAACTGCGACCAGCACACACGCGAAGGTAAGGGAAGACATCACTAATTTTTGATTGGTGATTGAATGATGTACGACTGAATATACCTTCGCCTTTTGTAGTAAACCTTATCACATATTTCTTAATATTATTCGGTTGTATTAATCTCTATTTCTCATGTTATTATAATCACGTCGGACAATTACATAAGATTGTTAAATAGTTTAATTGAAATATTTGTCCAGTCTTCTGCGGCGGGAAAGTATCCACCGTTCGTGCTGATAAACCCAGTAAAGTGTATCCACACATTTCGGGATCAGGCTCGGATTGCCGTCATGTCCAGTCAAACCGGCATAGTGTTAGGGACTGATGTCAGTCATGAGTGTCCGATACCAGTTGCTAACATTCATGGATCTCGCTTCCCATTTACCATCAGGTAGGCGCAAGGTCACATGTCGTGCTAGTATTTAAAAAAAAAAAAAAAAACTCGGAAATATTAGACTTTAAAATAATGCGGAATGACGAAATCGTCTGACGGTACAGAAATTCATACGTGGTGACTTTGTATATAAGGAAGGGCAAAGCACGAAAACTAAAAGCAAGCCCACCTCGATCCTTGGCGCCGCATCAGACTGGAAAATTCTCATGGATACATTTGAACACCATTATAGAGGATCCCAGATGAACTAGCTGTATCAGCCTATAGGCCAGACATCTTAGTGTTTTCTCGGAACTTGAAAAAAGTTATCCTTATTGAACTTACCGTTCCGTGGGAATTAAATATTCCAAAAGACCACAACATGAAGTCGAATAAATATTATGATCTCACAGAAGAAATGATCAGGAACGGGTTCAAGACTCAGCTTTACGCAGTGGAAGTTGGTGCAAGAGGAGTTTCAGCAAAATCTTTGCATCACTTACTGAAAGAATTGGGCCTAAGCAGGTCTGCCGTCAATACATTTATGGAACGAGCTTCCAAGACGACATTAACGGAATCATACAGTATTTGGTTGGGTAGGGAGAGAAGTAGAATGGTGGATGGTGAGCGTATTATCGCGCAATAGAAAAAAAAGGAGGCCTCCTTTTCTTAAACCAGCCAATTGTCGGGCGCAAGCCCGAGACACCATTCTTCTCATCTCTTACCCACACACGATGGACCCGGCACCCGCACGGTGAATCCATGGAATGCTTAGAAATTTGTCTTCTTACGTTAGAGTAATTTGTAATAATAATAAATATTTCCAGACAGGTCACACAGCGCCATCTAATTTCCGTGGTTAGCTACGAGGCTTGTGTTACGGAAACTAGATGGTTGATAAACTATATATTCTATTATTATTTTTTTGTAAATAAACACTTATTATACATATAAACACCCAGACCGAGACAAATTATACAATGTACAACTTGCCCCCGGTGGGAATCGAACCTATGACCTCCCGAGTTCACCGCCTCCGTGGTCTAGTGGTAACAAATATGTCATTTTATAGATTCTGTTAACGACGATAACATCGAAATAGTTGAGGATATGTTGGCATCAGACAGATAGAGAGGCACTCAAGATCTCTTATGGATCGACTCAACACATTTTTATGTTTTGGGTATGAAGCGTGTCAATGCTAGACTCGATCAAATAAATGTTTTGCCAAAAACGACTGCGAGTAGAGCTCGCTAAAGAGATGCTTGACAAAGTAGCTGAGGACCCTATATTCATTAAACGCATCATTACTGGCGACGAGAAGTGGGTTTACGAATATGACGCCGAAACAGCCCAACAATCTAGCAATGGCGCTCATAAAATGAGCCGAAACCAAAAAAAAACACGTTAGAGTCGGTCAAAATTAAGGTGATGCACATCGTTTTCTTCGATTACAGTAATGTAGTTGTTAACCATAAATTCGTTCTAGAGGGTCAAATGGTCAATAAGGAATACTACTTGGCCAATTTGAGGCGTCCCCGTGAAGCAATATGTAGTGAACAACCGGATTTGTCGACAGACTATTTATGTATTTGAAATGAAATGAAATAATGTATTTGTCAAAAACATGTAAATTTAATTGACCGCCTCCGTGGTCTAGTGGTAACAAACATTGCCGTGAACTCGGGAGATCGTGGGTTCGATTCCCACCGGGGGCAAGTTGTACATTGTATAATTTGTCTCGGTCTGGGTGTTTATATGTATAATATGTATATATATACAAAAAAAAAAGAAAGAAGTATAATATGTAGCGCGGTGGTGGCTCGGTTGTAAGAACGCGTACCTTAAATCCTACAAAGGTCGGTTCAAACCCACCCGGCATGTACCAATGAGAAATACACTTTTCTTACGTACTGCAGTCATAGATTTACAACACCACCGTTCTCGTGCCTCGGAGAGCACGTTAAGCCGACGGTCCGGGTTCCACTAATGCCAACTTGTGGAATCGTTAATAGAATGTCATAAAAAATTGACATCATATCCTCGCCAAGCCGTCTGGCCAGCGTGGCGAGTGTAGGCTAAATTCTCCAGTTCTGGAAGGCCCATCTCCAGCACTGGAGGTCTAGAACGCTGTGTTCTAGGGGCTGTAATGAATGAATGAATGAAAATATGTAGTTTATCAACCATCTAGTTTCCGTAACACAAACCTCGTAACTTACCACGGAAATTAGATGGCGCTGTGTGACCTGTCTGGAAATATTTATTATTTATATTTATTAATTGTATGTAATTATATCACATGCTTCGCTATTTCTAGCCTACAGATATTTATTTATTCACATGACTTTGTCGAGATTAGTGTCTAGGTATTCTTTTGTCGAATAAAAACATTTATTTTAAGAGACACGTTAAGCCGTCGGTCCCGGTTCCACTAATGCCAACTTGTGGAATCGTTAATAAATTGTCAATACAAAATAGCATCAAATCCTCGCCAAGCCGTCTGGCCAGCGTGACGAGTGTAGGCCAAATACTGGAAGGCCCATTTCTAGTGGAGGTTTGGACGCTGTGTTCTAGGGGCTGTAATGAAACATTGTTAAACCACCAATTTTTATAGCATTTTTTATACACTGACAGTTTTCCATTCCATAACGTTTGCGATAAGGTAACAGAACAAAGCTGCAATACATGGAGGGTATCTATGCCAAAATAAATTAATGATGGCAGAAAAAATTAATTCAAAATTCTTTATTGCATAAAAACAGTAATAAATTAATATTAACATTTATATATATTATGATATAGGCTTTGTGATAATGTCTTACTGAGCCTCGGCATGCAATGTAGGTATGACTTGATGTCAGCACCATATATGAGTACATTATGTCAGAGAATTTATGTAATGTCAAAACTTAAATCTAAATAGCTATACAATGTCAATATTTCATTTCAGTTTTTTATTTAAGAATTCCTTTGTGGAATATAAACAAAACTCGCACAACCAGACGTAAATTACTTTTTTAAATTTAATTGTAGGCAATTCTTGAAATGTAGTAGGTATTTTATTGTACAATTTTATTGCCATATTGTGCGAGTTGTTGTCAAAAACTCTGCTCTTCGGTATGATTTCAGAGATTAGACTGTTAGACTTAATAAAATATATAAATTGAAGCTTAAAATATTAGTAATATACAAGAGACACTACTCCACCATACATTATTTTGTTATATCTCAAATGATTTAGGCAGCGTTTTCGTCGAAAGCCAGACGGCTTATTTTTATTTGACACCTGGCAAGACAAATATCGTTATGTTTACAAAAACTTAACAAATTATATACTAACCCCTTTCTCGAGAACCACTTTAGCCATTGGTGATAACAGCATGAAAATCGGCGCAGTAGTTTTTGAGTTTATCGCGAACACACAGACAGACGGGGCGGAGGACTTTGTCTATGTAGTGAGTGATCGTTCGTGGTGACGAAAGTAGATAGACAAAAGTAGATAGAAGATAGAGTGATAGACAAAGTCCTCCGCCCCGTCTGTCTGTGTGTTCGCGATAAACTCAAAAACTACTGCGCCGATTTTCATGCTGTTATCACCAATGGCTAAAGTGGTTCTCGAGAAAGGGGTTAGTATATAATTTGTTTTGTAAATTTATTAATATCGAACCAACAATGGACATAACATACTGATGATGTTTTCCATGATGCGCGAGGTGATGATGATATTTTTCTAAAAAATAAATACAAAACTATATAGTGCATTGCCTTCACCATTGCTAAAAGAAATAAAATTACTTTTTTCAAAATTTATGACAAAGACCTTCAGTCACTGTCACTGATGACGCCGCTCCAAAGAGAGGCGAAATATTTGGCAAAAAATATTTTAAGCTTCAATTTATATATTTTACCAAGTAAGAAACACATCTAACACATTTTATTTGTTGCAGATAACTGTTAGACTTAAATAACAATAAATCTATAAAATACAATTTTATTTTAATAAGAAAATCTTACAAGACGGCATTAACGGAATCATACATTATTTGGATTGTTGGTGGATAATGGATATTGCGAATTTGTTTGTGTTAGGATTCAATATCACTATCACCACGAACGATCACTCACTACATAGACAAAGTCCTCCGCCCCGTCTGTCTGTGTGTTCGCGATAAACTCAAAAACTACTGCGCCGATTTTCATGCTGTTATCACCAATGGCTAAAGTGGTTCTCGAGAAAGGGGTTAGTATATAATTTGTTAAGTTTTTGTAAACATTACGATATTTGTCTTCCAGGTGTCGGAAAAAAATAAGCCGTCTGGCTTTCGACGAAAACGCTGCCTAAATCATTTGAGATATAACAAATTAATGTATGGTGGAGTAGTGTCTCTTGTATAGGTCTATAGAAATGTCTGCGATGGCATATGTCTATCTCTTAAGAATAACATACTATATCCATTTTAATAGTTTGAAAAATGGGCAATTATAAAGCGGTGATTGGAAAGCTATTTACACAATACGGTATTGATCATTATTATTTTAAATACGTTAGTTGGATTAAGCGTTTCATAAAGATAATTTGAACACAACTGGATTCCACGATGAAGATAGCTTATAACCCCCCTTTCGGCTATTGTGCGCAGTCAGCAATACCAGAACATCTAATGAATAGTGGCACAAACCATTGGATTGAGCTGCATCGATCGTCACTATTACCCTAGAATAGTACGTGAAGCGATCGAAATAAAGAAACACAATTCTTCAGGAAGTCACGACCCTCAGTAATGAAGACACATGACGCAAGGAGGAGGCGATTGAGGGAACAAAAGATTAATTCATCTTGTATGGGAATTTGGGCTAAATTGTATTCACAGTTGTATGTATTTTTAGATATTATTCTACCAAGATTTAAGTAGAAAAAAAACCCTTTATATAGTTTAGTTTAGATTTTCAAAATGTTTAGAATATCGTCATGACAGTTTTAAGCAAAAGGTACAAAAATTAACTGTCAGTATCAAACACTTTCATCATCAACCGCCTGCGGGGTGAGGTGGATTGCACAATCGTCCGAAAACGTATCGTCTCAAATCGATAACTCTTTGATGCAATCGTGCCGTGTCCTACGCGGCGAGTCCGACAGTCCCGAGCTGGTGTCACAGTTGGTGCGATTGTATGCACCTGACAAATATCTCCGCGCGCGTGCTCACAGACTGCTAGCCCCAGCTACCTGCCGCACGGTGGCGCATCGCTACTCTCCGTTGCCTCGTGCACTTCATGCACTTAGAAATTTGCTCGAGTCAACACCACATCTCGACATCTTTGCTGACGATCTGTCCAAACTCAGTAAAGCATGTTGGAAATTTTGTGAGTAAATGAAATTGATTAAGATTTTAAGTATTATCTTTTGTTATTATTATTATTATTATTTTCTTGGACTTAGTATTAATTAACTATTATCTAATAAGTTTAAAAAATGAGTTATTTTTATATTATTAATAACGTCTGACTTCTCCTTGCATGGTGTATTGGAGTATCATCTGTAATACCATGTATGTATGTAAATAAATAAATAAATCTGTCAAAAATGTCAAAAGCTTGGGCATTGCGTGGACATGTCAAGTGCAAGTTTTTGTTTTGTAAATTAATTTACTGTGGATATTATTGGTCAAAAGTGGTGTTGTTTTGTTTAATAATGTGCTACAATGTGAATAATTATGGTAAACGATAAATTGGACTTTAAATATGGTTTGTGTTTTGTTGCTGTTTATTTTTTGCGGTTTTCCCGCGCTGTCAACTCCGATATTTTACCCGACGTGTTTGAGCTATGGTGCCGCGAGTGACTCCAAGAAAAGCATCAAATTCTGCAGCATCTGGAATTTGATGATGACCTCATTAACTCATTAAAAAGAAAGATATATTACGTCAGACTTGGCTGTATGGGCTAGACCCTTTGCCTTCCCTATCATCTCATTCATTATCCATCGGAAGAGAACCAAAAAAAAAAAGCTTGGGCATTCCGTCTAGCTTTTAACATTTCTATACATACATATATCTTCACGCCAGATCCCTTGCGGGGTAGGCAGAGACAATTAAGCGCCATTTGACACGAATACGACATACCTCTTTCGCTTCGTCGACATTCATTAACCTCTTCATACATGCCCTTTGGTTACAAAGACTTTTTAATGCACCTTCAGTCAGTGTTTTATTTATTTGATCGTGATATGTGAGTCTCGGTCTGCCAGGGCCTCTTTCACCTACAACTTTCGCATTATATACCTGGTTCGTCAATCTTTCATCGCTCATCCTTTCAACATGCCCGAACGCAGCATGCCTTTCCTTATTTTTTTCCTTATGCTTTCCTTCATACCAACCCTTTTCCGTATTTCGACGTTTCCGTATTTTAATTATTCTGACAGACGTAATCCATCTTAAACGATTTTTATTACGATTGTGCATTCCACCTCACCCTCCTGTTTACATTCTTTATGTTTACAAGGCCTTGATTTATACGAAAACTACATAGTTATTTTATAATAATAATTTAATAAAAAAATATTTACAACATATAAAATAAAATTAATATTAAGGATAGGGATATAAGTCCCGTCCGCGTGGAATGGTGGCAAGAACGCTGGCTGCATTTCCCCGCTGAATTGCAATACTGATTCTCTGGGCGAAGAAAGAGCCTCACCTTACCGGAGAAGACGACAAGACGCGGTGTTGTCTTTTTAAAACTTTTTTGCGCTTGGACTCCATGGGCCCAGAGTTTCTACAGCAAACGGCACAAATATGTAATCTTTTAACTTACATACTTGCGCCGCTTACTAGATTATTATAATTTAATTGTACAGTAATATATAGTAGAAATAATACTAGTCTCATCAATGAAACTATTGTTTTACTTGTACTTTTAGTACCACTTGTTCACAGCACAAGTGGTACTAAAATAGCCCAAAATGGATGAAGTCTGCCAGTTTTATACTATATTGGGAAAAACATCTGTCAAGCTCTATTTATTTGTAGTTTAATTTATGCTTTTTTTTTTACGAATTTCCACCACTAGGTAGTGATGTAGCTAAAACAATAGTAATATTCTCTTTAATATATTCTTCTGGCTCTAATTCTTCTTCTTCTTCGTGTGAACTTAAAGGTTCAGAATATGATACTACTCTAGATTGAGCTGATAGAGTTTCGATTTCTTTAATTTTTGGAATTAATTCTTCTGATTCTTTAACATTGGTTATTGCTTCTATCATACTTTCTTGGTATGGTATAAAGTATTCATTTTCGTCGTATTTCAGAGGTGCATCGTAATAATTGTAATTATTATCAATTATCGAGTCGTATAAGTCATTTTCATTACCTGGTATGTAAACTGGATGTAGATCTTTATTTAAATTATCATCTGTTATGTTATTAACTGGGGTTTGTGTTGTAGTTTCCATGGAAATTGGTTTTTCATAAATTATATCGTTTTCAACACGTTGAGTTTTATCAAAATCTAAGATACTATTTTTGTCTAACTCAGCAAGAATATCTTCATCTCCCAGTTTTATAATTGGTTGAGCCTTTTTGATGTATTTAATTTGAATTGTCGGTAGTTTTGTTTTGGGTTTGTCTATTTCATTATTCGCATTCGTTTTAATTACTTCTTGTTTTATTTCTTTGTTTAATATTGAATGTTCGTTTGATTTTAAATTGTCTACTTTAAGATTTTCTTTTACATCTTTTTTGACATCTTTGTTTCGTCTTCTATTTGTATGTGTGTTGGAAAACTCAAAAGGATAGTTATTACTTCGCCAAAAGTCTGTAAGTTCATCGTAATCAATAATTCCTTCAGAAGGTACTCCTAGTTTATGTCTAGCATATGGTACGATATCTAACATATCGTAGTCTTTAGCATATCTATTCCCATTGCTTACTCTTCTATTATTATGTCTTGCACGTCCATAGCGTTTCGGTTCAAAATCTGAAAACATTCTTGGTCCAAACAGTTCATACGGATCAATGTACATGGTTTTTGATTTTTTATTGCTTTTATTGTGATTTGATTCTTGACGATGCTCCATGTGTTCATTTTTTTGTCTGTTTTCATTTTGATTGTCTTGTTGGCAATCTGTGTTATCTCGTTCTTCACAATCTCTGTTGTTTCTTGTGCAAGAATCAATATTATTTATATATTTATCATTCTTATTAACTCTACGATTTCGTGTATAATAATTTTCTACTTCATCTATAGGATTGACTATAAAGTAATTATTAATAACCTTTGGCTTGCAACTATGTTCTGCATTATTTTCATTAGCTGCACAATGATTGTTTTCTACTAAATTTAACAAATTGCCTGGCATATATTTCATTGCTGTTTCGTAATTTGTCTTCATTTTTGGACATGCGTTTTCTGGATGATTTACTAGTTGATTAATTTGACTTTCTAATAAATTTTCTTCTGTTTTTGGTATATATGATTTATCTGTACATATTCCTTGCTGTTTTGGTTGTATCCTTTGTTTTAGTAAACATTGTGGCATTCTATCTTTATTTTCAGAGTATCTATTCTTCATAAAAATAGGTTCATTACTTTTCATTCTGCAAGTACGTTGTTTGCCATAAGGACATCTGTTGCCATTGTTAAGGAGTTGATTTATTAAAACTTGTGATAAATCAGGATTTTCATAGTTTGCATTTAGTAAATTATTTACTGTATTTGGGAAAATGGGTCCAGTGTTTTTGTTTAGCATTTGGTTTATTGAGCTTTGTATGAGTTGATTGTAAATATTATTTTCGTTGATGTTTCTCTTGCAGCATTGTGCTTTGATTTTGGGTAAGAACGGGCTGGTCTGGGCATGTTTTGGGCAGCTATTGTACACTGGGTTTGAGTTGACCTAAAAACAGATGGAATATTAAAAAGTAATCATCGTAACTGCTTCTGCCTACGGAGGTACCTGGTTCGATTCCTAGTCGAGACACAATAATACAAATAAATTGATTTAATATTTAATTAATTTGTGATATTTCTCCAGTTTGGTATGCTAGAGACACGACGAGCTTGCCACTTGTCCTGATTGGCAAGTGGCAATTGACAAGCTGATGATAATGATGATGATTAGTATCATCACGACCGTTTCCCTTCCGAAATGATCAGAAACCACGTTTTTAAAGAAGCAGATTCACATTTAGCCAACTTTACTATAGCGTACCAAACTTGAGAAATAACAAAAATAAATTAAATTGATTTATTTAAATTAATAAATATTATTGTGTCTGTGTTGTGTGGCACGGTGGTGGCTCGGTTGTAAGAACGATTTCCTTATAATCAATAAAAAAAAAAAATGATCGGGTAGGGAGAGGAGTAGAATTGTGGATAGTGAGCGTATTATCGCGCAATATAATAAAAAAAGAGGCCTCATTTTTAAACCAGCCTTTTAAGCAAGCCCGAGACACCATTCTTCTCATCTCTTACCCACACACAATGGACCCGGCACCCGCACGGTGAATCCCTATGTTTTCTTTGCAATTAACAGTTAGGCTGAATCTGACGAAAGGTGACGCTAAGTACGCATGCGAAAAATGCTGTGTTCTAGGCGTTGTAATGATTTATTTATTTATAATAGGGTAGCCAACAGTGCTAACATTACATACTTATTTATAATTTACTTGACACTAAGTCAGAAGTTAGACGTTGCACCTATTATAGACCACCACAGTAGCCTTTATGGCCTTCAAAAAATAACAATATTATACAATTTTCAATAAGTATACAAAAACTAAATATTATTCAAAAAACTCAAGCTGAAACAATTTAAAATATAACAAAATATAATATATAAAATAAAACATACAATTCCTTTAAGAAATAAAAAAAAATATCGAAATAACTAAAATATTACCTACTTCAAGTAGGTACTCGTAAAAAAATAAAATTTAAGTTATTTTTATTTAAAAAAAAAAAAAAAATTGACTGATGATGATGAATGTGTCCAGACCAGGAATCAAACCCGGTACTTCTGAATCTAAATCCACGAACTAAACCGCTAGACTACGGAGTGTTGTAAAAATAAAAAAATAAAATTTACTTACCAAATTAAACAGAAAATTAATAATAAAATATTTTATGATTTTATCCATTATATTTATTTAACTGTTCAGTTCATATTTTTTATATGTTTTTTGTTTTGTAATGACAAGCTGCTGGTCTTCTAACAGGAGTAGAATCATTCAAAAAGATTTAAATAATGACGTAATCGGTTTACGTGGATTTTATTTGGACTTTGACCTTTGTATTTAATTAAATTGTTTTTATTTATTAATTTAACCTCCTTGTTTTGTGAAGTGTTTCAATAATTGACGTGATTTATTCATTGCATTTTGTTTTATTAGGATTTGTTATCTTGAACATTGCTGATAAAGCATGTTTTTATTTACATAATACGTACTTGTGTATATGTATTATGCAATTACGATCGTTATTTACTCATCATGCCGTAATAGTTTATTAAAACTAATTTGGAAATGATTTGTATAAGTCGTAGTTTTTTTTTGTTTTTTTTTTTTTTTTTTTAATCTCAGCTTAGAACTGGGATAAGGTTACAGTTGTGAACAGCCCCTAGAAGACAGAGTGTCACCTCCACTATTACAGATGGGCCTTCTAGAACATATACATAATAAATATTTCCAGACAGGTCACACAGCGCCATCTAGTTTCCGCGGTAAGCTACGAGGCTTGTGTTACGGAAACTAGATGGTTGATAAACATATATTACTTTTTTTGTTTTTAAATATATACATATTATACATATAAACACCCAGACCAAGACAAATTATACAATGTACAACTTGCCCCCGGTGGGAATCGAACCCACGACCTCCCGAGTTCACGGCAACGTTTGTTACCACTAGACCACGGAGGCGGTCAAAAGGCCAGCACTAATATACGGAGTGACTTTGCATTCAAACTGTAAATTTTAAAATAACCAATTTAAATGAATCACATACCGTAAGTAAGACAAAGTCACACAGTATGTTTTTTGTACGTACCTAATTCTGCGGGTTGAGGCGGAGTGCACAATCGTAATAAAACGTATCGTCTAACATCGATCGATGACATTTGTGCCCAAGCCCAAGGCTTGTTACTACTTGAAGCAGGTTGATATATATATATACGTTATTTGCTTTTTTCCAATAGGGCATATAGTTTTTTTTTTTTTTTTATTGTTTCTTTATTTGAATAATATGTAATTTTTGTATAATTTATATAACATTCTGCGCAGAATACATTATATTTATTGTCCTATGCCTACTTACAAAATAAATAAATTGAAATTGAGATCTCGAGCTATGACGGAAATACGCACGAACCATGGCGCTCGGTAGAGCACTCTGAGCGATATGTTCTGCTGACTTTGGATCTATTGGTCTTGGCCAGAAGGTGGTGTCAGGCTGGCGCAGCGTAGGTGAGACGGGAACGGATGAACTATAATAGACATGTGTAATAGATTTACAACACCACCGTTCCCGTGAGAAGGAAAGCACGTCAAGCGTCGGTCCCGGTTCCACTAATGCCAACTTATTTGTATGCTTCTTTAAAAGTTCGTCGTGTCTCTAGCATACCAAACTGGAGAAATATCACAAATTAATTAAATATTAAATAAATTTATTTGTATTATTGTGTCTCGACTAGGAATCGAACCAGGTACCTCCGTAGGCAGAGGCAGTTACAATGATTACTTTTTAATATTCCATCTGTTTTTAGGTCAACTCAAACCCAGTATACAATAGCTGCCCAAAACATGCCCAGACCAGCCCGTTCTTACCCAAAATCAAAGCACAATGCTGCAAGAGAAACATCAACGAAAATGATATTATAAATAAATAAGTTGGCATTAGTGGAACTGGGACCGACGCTTGACGTACTTTCCTTCTCACGGGAACGGTGGTGTTGTAAATCTATTACACATGTATTACAGTATGTTCCCGAGGCACGGGAACGGTGGTGTTGTAAATCTATTACACATGTACGTAAGAAAAATATTTCTCATTGGTATACATGTATTCGAACCGCGATTAAAGGAAAGCATTCTTACAACCGAGCCACCACCACGTTTAAGGATATGTAATTAAAACTAAATAAACAATTGTATAATTCATTATTTATTAACTTAAAAACTTAACATATAAAAAGCATAAACTTACACAAGTATGCTATGGCATCGTCAAACACTTTTCACAGCTTTAACCGATCTATTTACGTCTTACGAATATTCTGAGAATGGACAATTACACCCATATTTTAAGATGGTTCCTCAACACCTACTCCACTCAACATTCCAGCTGTCAAACGGAAATTAGGTTTCTGCGATAGTTACGATTATAGAGCCGGTTCGATATTTTCATTAGACGCCATTTTGAATTTTAATGGTCTCAACTACAAAGATTTAATTCTCGTTTGACAGCTGGAAGGAAATGTTAAGTGTAGGAAATGTTGAGTGTAGGAACCGTTGAGGATATGTGTTCGGGCCGATTAGGTAAAATTCCTGCGTCCTTATCCCTAATCATTTTCCTCGCCATATTTGGAAGTCTAAGTAAGGATGCATGGACGCAAAATCTTCGCCTCGACCGGTTCGACGAAACAACAAGTGTCAAAGCCACATAAAGTTCGTTCAGTTGAAATTGCGCAGCCATACGCGCAAGAGGAAGAATAAAAAGTGAATTGTATCTGGATCAGGCCTGCTCCAGAACTATCGAAGACATCGGCAGTCCAGTTGATTGGATGACGTAATATTGGTGAGTCCCTTTATCCTGCATTTTCCCAGGTATATTATATTTTACTACTACAACTGGCCTCGGACATAACCCTCTGGCAACTACAATATGTCTTAGATTACGGGTGTTAGTTATAAACTCTCCAAACCTCGAAAAGCATAAATGTTACCATTTCAAATATTTCCGGAAAGATAAGTTTTTTTTTCTGGCAACATTGAAGATTGCGTTCTGTTATTCTAAATATCCATATTACTTGTCGCTCTAGCACTTTTGACATTTATTTATTTATTTTATTTATAAACTCTTTATTGCACATAAACCTTGAAGTAATGTACATGGGCGAACTTAATGCCGACGGCATTTTATAACAGCTAACCTTTGGGAGTGTGGTAGAGGATTGCGGGGTGCATTATTATAAATATACAATTACATACAATACATAATAATCGTTACATACTACTACTTAAATACATAAATATACAAATACAAAACTAGGTAAGTATTTTTTTTTATACTGAGCACGACATGTGACACCGCTCCCACCTAATGGTAAGCAGTACGCAAAGTCCAAGAATGAGAGCAACTGACGCCAGCCTCAGACGACCGACATCAGTGCCTACCACTATGCCGGCCTATAAAGATGCTTTTTCACACTTCGTTTGAAGGACTCCAGGTTACAGGAGTGGGGAAACACACTGGCTGGGAGAGCATTCCACATCTTCTGCGTGCGACAGATGTAAGAGTCGTTCACGCGTATATAGACATTCATAAGTCTCTCTTTTTTATATTATGAGTATTCATGTGTCACGAAAATTATTTGCAATTTTGGAACGAAATTTGATTTGAATGAGTTTGTTTTGTTTAAAAAATCTTATAAATGTTTTTTAACTTTAGTAAGTCATTTTACTACAAAATACAAGTACATATATATAAAATAATGTAATAATAATATATAATAATGAATATTTCCAGACAGGTCACACAGCGCCATCTAGTTTCCGTGGTAAGCTACGAGGCTTGTGTTACGAAAACTAGATGGTTGATAAACTACATATTATACTTTTTTTTTTGTAAATATATACATATTATACATCTAAACACCCAGACCGGGGACCAGATGTGTATGTATGTTCCCTATGCATTTCAAAACTACTTGACCGATCGGAATGAAACTTTGGGAATATGTTGTGTGAACATCGGCGAAGGTTTCTGACATAGTACTAATGTTGACTGATAGGTGGCGCGCATTAGACCTAGTAACCGAGGGAAGCCTAAACGTGAGCCATACGGGCGCTGTTATACTAGTAACGGCGCCCAGCACTAAACGTGCATGAATTACCGGCGGGTGGTTACCCGCTGAGATCCTGCCGGGAAAAACGAGGGACTGTCTCCATCTCCAACCCAGGCCCATTACGCATCCGGGCCTGGACGACCCCACTGTCTGTCTGTCTGAAGCCTAAAACTACCTAGCGCTCTATTGTTTATATAGTTACTCAGTCGGTGAGGAAACGTCTAATTTGAATTGGAGCTGTCAATATCATACAATTTGTACAAATTTTTAGACATATAAGGTCAGCTCAGTACAAGTAGAATCAAATTTAAAGAACATATTATCATATGCTCGCACGCCTGTCCGAGCTGAATCAGACGAGTAGGACACTCGCAGTATTAACCGATGTATCATAACAATGACAAAAATACTATTATAGATATAATTTATTAAAATTTTACGTTATAATTCACTTAAATCGGTAGCCGATAGAGGGCGGTAGTGTATAGACAACAATAATTATTATTATGTATTTTAATATTAATCGATCTATGAACAATATACCAAAAAATACGTTTGAACATTGCTAAAATCAACAGTCGATAGAGGGCAGTAGTGATTTAAAGCATACATCCAATCTACATGAAGAATTAAAATAACAACTTTTTATTATCTATGCAGAAAGGCGTTTCATAAGACATACGGTAGAAGGCAGTAGTGTATAGAGTCTATACTATAGACAATAATAATATATGCACTTGACTATTTATATTTTTATACATTTGGTAAACTAAATATCATTTTGGAAAGAATTTATAAATATTTGACGTAAATCGACAGCCGATAGAGGGCGGTAGTGAATGCTTTCTAACCTCAAAATGTACTACACGTAGTATTATCTATACAACAATCGAAACTGCTAACATAACAGCTGAAGCAAAGATTTGACGACCATGACGACGAGCTCCAAAAGACCAGGGAGCAGACCGCCACCGATGCCCACCAGCAAGTCGTCTGTAAGCCCAGAAATGAGGGCAATAATTGATGACAGCAGCCCTTGGACATCACAGCCTGACGTACCACAATCAGTGTTTGCCCCAGCTGCATACTCAGGCAAACCTCGTAGAAAATTTATTATAGCTAACGCTTGAGAATATAGCTTTAACAATGATGTTTCTAATGCACATAAATCGACGGGTATAAGACAGCTGATAGAGGGCGGTAGTGTATCGAAATGAGACAGTAGTGCTAGTAGTAAGCTATACACGTTGTTAAGTACCGGCAGGAGTACGTTTACGAGGGGATACACGGCTGGAAGTTGTACTGTGGCGCAGCAATCGGAACGTGCCGGCTGGAATTAAAAAAATAAATGTCAGTCGCGTTATGGACGAAAGACTATTGTCAATTGCCTAAACACTTTGTTAATACGGAGTTCATCACGCCATTTTGCACAGACATGTCAAGTTAAGTGTTTTGTAAATTACTTTATCTACTCTCATATCGTAAAATGCGAATTACAAACTTCAAAACGAATTTATATTGACATACTTTATAAACATACTGCTGAAATTTTAAAATAGAATCACATTATAACACTTTTTCTCTAACAAAATAAAGTTATACCTATTTCTTTTTAAAAATACAATCATACATATTATATAACACTTATTTATTTTAAGGCAAAGGTTCCATTACAAAAAATATTTGATTCCAATTTTTACTTGTCTATGGCAGCGCCCGCCATAGCGCGTGCACGGTCATAAGCTAGGTTTTGGCGCCATTTCATTGTTTAGGACTTCTGTATTCTGTACCATGGTCATTTAAAAAAATAAAAATTAATGCCATTCAATACGTTTTGTTGTATAGCATTTCGTGTGTTTTTTTTATTCATGCTTAAAATTCTTACTCTTTTATTTATTAGGTTCAATCCCAATGTATGAGAGTAGATAAATTAGTGTATGAAACTGCACATAACTAGATATTAAAACACTCGTGTGTTACTATTAAAAACCGAGCCGTAGGTAAACACACACTCGTGTATAATATCCCTTATTATGCAACAGTTTCATAAACTACTATTACTGTGGATATTGTTAGCCAAAAGTTTTATTTTGTTTAATAATGTGCTATAATGTGAATAATTATTTAAAAAATGGGAAATTATGGCAGAAGTTGCTGTACCCGTGTTTGGGCAATATTGACGCGAATTACTCCATTAAAAACGTCAAATTAGTGACATTTGGGATTTGATGATTCCCAACTCCGTTATAATAATAATAATCAACTTTTATTTCGGACTTCACATTCATAATTTTTTACTTAATCTATATTTAGTATAACTAATAATTTGTTTTAAACTATCCGCTACTGGAGGCTGTCTACTTGACTGTATGCAGCTGTATCCAGTGCTCCAGCAGCGGAGAGTCCCACCGAACTGCCAATACGTTTAGGAGCCTGTTGGCACTGGTTCTCATGCGGCACAGCATAGACGCAGATCTTTTGCGCATACTTGTTTGAAAACTGTCAGTCCTTATGAACAAATATTGTGAATAAATTACGTGTTTAGGACTGATTTCCAGTACATGTCATGTCCTTTAAAGAAACAATCCCGACCAGCGATATTTTTCAGGTTAACCGTCTATCTGGCGGGGGTCTGGTACGTGGTCTCCGGTTCTGCGACAGACTTGTCTGGCAATCTTCTACTTTCTTAGTTTGAAAGTTATATCATTTTTTTTTTGTATTATTTCCAGACAGGGTCACACAGCGCCATCTAATTTCCGTGGTAACCTACGAGGCTTGTGTTACGGAAACTAGATGGTTTTGTAATAGTTTTTTGTAAATATATACATATTATACATATAAACACCCAGACCGAGACAAATTATACAATGTACAACTTGCCCCGGTGGGAATCGAACCCACGACCTCCCGAGTTCACGGCAACGTTTGTTACCACTAGACCACGGAGGCGGTTATATGGTTTTCTGACCGATGTCAATATTTTGGAGTCTATCCATCAGAGAAATACTGAGCATAGCTCTCTCCATAGCTCGCTGGACAACCTTGAACTTGTGGACCAGACCCACTGTCAATGTCCACGTTTCTGCTTCGTACTACAATAAACTTTTGCCAACCAAAAGCGAGTGTAAGTTAAATTCTAGAGAAAATTTCTCGAAGGTCCATCTCTAACAGTGAGGGTCTCGAACTCTACGTTCTAGAGGCTGTAATGGTTAAGATAAATAGATGAACAGTAACAGTACACCGTAAAAAATCCACTCACCGTAAAACAACAGACGGCAACAAAACAAACGAAAGACAATTTAACATAATTCATTTTTACGAAATTAAAAATAAAAAATTAAATTACCAGTTTTTTTTTTAATATTGTTATTTAAGTATCTGTCTATTTATGGTCGCTTACATATAGTTCGTTTGTTAAAAATGCAATTTTATTTATACTTGTAATTGTGGTTTCAAAATTTTAGAATTTTGTAAACTAATTAGTGACATTACAGTTTTTTTTTTGTAACTAGACTATTTTTAGATAACAATGTTACCTTTAATTTATGTGATAGTAAAAAAAGTCACTATCGCTTCACATACATAACATATTATAAAATAATTCGAAGCGTCTGTCTGTCTGTTCACGTTAAACTAAAAACTACTAAACCGATTTTCATGCTGTTCACCAATGGATACACTGGTTCTCGAGAAAGGTATATATATATATAAATATACAAATTTTGTAAATTATATTAAATATATATACGATATACGTTTATTCAAAGGAAATAAGGTACAATGATTAAAAAAAAAAAAAATTAAACTAAAAACTTACATTTTAAAACATAAATTACTATATATGTTTAGGCAATTGACAATAGTCTTTCGTCCATAACGCGACTGACATTTTTTTTTTTTATTCCAGCCGGCACGTTCCGATTGCTGCGCCACAGTACAACTTACAGCCGTGTATCCCCTCGTAAACGTACTCCTATATATATATATATTAAATATTGCGTGCCAATTAAGAAACAAGTTAGTGACTAATTGTTTAAAAACATTGACAGATTAGTTAGTTTAATTTTTAATTAGGTTTAGTTTATAGTTAATTAATTTGATTTTATTTAAGTAATTTGTAATCATCCTGCAGTAGATCAAGCGCAGATCAGCAAGCGTCGAAAATATGAAACGATTTGCTATAGTTACTTATTTTCGACGTTTGCTGTAGAAACCATGGGCCCGTGGGGATCAGAACTGAAAGCGAACTATAAAGAGTCAGTCAGTGGAGTCGTCCAGGCCCGGATGGCTAACGGGCCTGGGTTGGGGATGGGGACATTCCCCCGTTTTCCCCGACAGGATCTCAGCGGGTAACCACCTGCTGGTAATTCATGCACTTTCGGTGCTGGGCGTCGTTACTAACAGCGCCCGTGTGGCTCACGAACCCAGGGGGTCTAGGTTCGACTACTTCAGCTCTCCTCCAGAAGCACTTCTCTAGGAAGCGGTCTCCCTTTGGGGTGCCGAGCGCAAGATGGAGCGATATTCTGGAGATGCTTGAAGTGTCCGTTGTCAGCCCGATAGAACATACGTCTAGTCAGGCCGACAACAAACTCCTCAATAGTAGGCATTTCCAGATCTCGAGCTATGACGGAATTACGCACGAACCACGGCGCTCGGGAGACCACTCTGAGCGATATGTTCTGCTGACTTTGGATCTTGTCCCTATTGGTCTTCGCCAGAAGGTGATGCCAGGCTGGCGCAGCGTAAGTAAGACGGGAACGAATGAACATCTTGTAGATCCGGACCTTCAACCTGAGCGGCAAGCTGGAATTCATAACAGGACGCAACATGGCTCGGGCCGCCTTCGCCTGATTAACGGCGTGGCAGGCCATTTCACCCATTGGCGAACTATAAAGAAATTGTTCCAATGCTCATTGACGTCTCCGGGGACAAAAACAATTTGGATGCTCAGAGCGTGATTTTAATTCGGAACGGTCTAAATTACATTTTTAATCATACCATAATATTTTTTTTAAATGTATATAATATAAATTGCGGATACCACAACTTTGAGTATGAATACTAACAAACACACCTCTCTCGGTTTTTCAGGTTTATATGTGTAACGTTTAATATTATTATTTTGGTCTTCTAAAATAACTTGCCGTGTTACAGACTTCCTACTTAATTATTAATTATAGATTTGTTTTAGAAGTAATATACAAACAGTATAAACGAATTACAATATTAAATAATTTAAAAGAAAACCCAATATTAAATAAACTTGAAAATGGCGTGCGGCATAATGACAAACAACTGACAGCGCTCAGAGCGATCTACCTCGATATCGTGAGCAGTCTGAGCGCGACGAATGATGTCATTTGCGACGTCACATAGCTTTGGCAAAACACTTTATGCACGTCTCGGCTTTAAGCGTGCTTAAGATACTATTATCGTGTCTCGGGACGAGGGGAACGTTTGCGACTACCACCTCATTCCGAATCGCGTTTAGAGCGCTTAGAACGAATAGGACACTGACCGTCGCTCGTTCCGAATCAAATATCGCGATTTGGATGCTCAGAGCGTGATATCAATTCGAAACGGTCTAAATCACATTTTCATTCATAAAATGATAAATGTTTTATTTTTATATGTATGGAAGATAAATTGCTGATTCCACATCTTTGAGTATGAACACTAACATATATACATCTCTCGGTTTATTCATCTTTATATGTGTAAAGTTTAATACTATTAACTTATTTTGGTAATTTAAAATAACTTGCCGTGTTACAGACATATTTTTAATTTAAGCTTTAAGCGTGCTTAGGATCCCATACGTAGCATCCCAGCGGGTTGGTCTCGGAATGAACTTAGACAAGACGAAAGTCATGTTCAATGATCATGTCAGGCCGAGGCCAATCTGCATAGGAAACGACACTCTCGAAGTTGTGCAAAATTACGTTTACCTCGGGCAGACTATCCAATTAGGAGCAGCCAACTTCAGCAAAGAAGCCGACAGACGCATTCAGCTAGGTTGGGCGGCATTCGGGAAACTCCGGCACATCCTCTCATCGTCTATACCACAATGTTTAAAGACTAAGGTCTTTAACCAGTGCGTCCTCCCGGTAATGTCGTACGGAGCAGAGACGTGGACACTAACAGTGGGTCTGGTCCATAAATTCAAGGTCGCTCAGCGAGCCATGGAGAGAGCTATGCTTGGTGTATCTCTGATGGATAGAATTCGAAACGTTGATATTCGTCAGAGAACGAAAGTTACTGACATAGCTTTTAAAATTAGCAAGCTGAAGTGGCAATGGGCCGGACACATCTGCCGCAGAACTGACGATCGATGGGGCAAACGGGTTCTAGAATAGAGACCACGTACGGGAAGACGCAGAGTGGGACGACCCCCCGCCAGATGGACAGATGACCTAAAGAAGGTCGCTGGTGGGGGTTGGATGAGGGTAGCGAAAGATCGCGTTAAGTGGCGAGCCTTAGGGGAGGCCTACATCCAGCAGTGGAGAGATACAGGCTGATGATGATGATGATGTGCTTAGGATACTATTATCGTGTCTCGGGACGAGGGGAACGTTTGCGACTAAGGAACAGAATAGGTCGCATGGTCACATGTCGAGATTAGTAAAAAATGTAATACTTGAAATATTTTATAACATAGATAGGTACAAAATTTGTATAGATTATTAAATTTCAAATAATAACAAAATATTACATTATTTTTACGCAAATTCATCGTGATATAATTTTTGTTGTATACAAATGGTTTGTTATATAAACTATAGTTTTTAATTGTTATTTGTCATTCTTAGATTATATTTTGAAGGTTATTTTTGTTGTTTTTTTATTATTAAATAGATTGTCATGCATCGGCAGTTTCTTATAGTTGCTGGTGCTATATGTTTTTTGGTAAGTCTCAAAGGCTAACAAATGCGGGAGTGTTGGATGCCTAACGATATATTTTTTTAAAGTGGTTGGTTTAATGACGTAAATAATAATTAAAATAAATAATTTGAAAAATAATAATCTTGATAAGATGATCTTGAATTAAAAACTGAAGAGAGGTAAATAAATAAAAATATAAATATAAAATAAAGTTTGAGTAAAGTATCATCACGACCGTTTCCCTTTCAGGGTGGTCAGAAACCACGCTTATAAAGAAGCGGATTCACATTTAGCCAACTTTACTATACGCCAATCATGACAAGTGGCAAGCTCGTCGATGTCTCCAGCGTACCAAACTCAATAAATATCACAAATAAATTAAATATTAATTAAATGTTTTTATTTAAGGCACAAACATGTAGTCCTTGATTATTAGACCGCCCCCGTGGTCTAGTGGTAACAAACGTTGCCGTGAACTCGGGAGGTCGTGGGTTCGATTCCCACCGGGGGCAAGTTGTACATTGTATAATTTGTCTCGGTCTGGGTGTTTATATCTATAATATGTATATATTTACAAAAAAAAAAAGTATAATATGTAGTTTATCAACCATCTAGTTTCCGTAACACAAGCTTCGCAGCTTACCACGGAAACTAGATGGCGCTGTGTGACCTGTCTGGAAATATTTATTATTTATTATAGATAAGTGCTTTCAGCTGCTGCTTTTAGCGCTGTTCCCCTAAGGTGTGACAAAGCCGAAGTGTCGACACAAGTGGCATCCCACACTAAGGCCCGTCCCCGCTCCCAGGGGATCAGCGTCATACCATCAGGTCTCTTGCCAAGTAAAGTTAACTAAATGAGAATCCGCTTCTTTAGAAAAAAGAGTTTTTTCTAACCACAATGATGATACTAATATATGTATTTCAAATCAAATCAAATCGTTTATTTCCTTTGGTTGTCCCAAACAACACTTGGATATTGTCAATACATTTTTTCACCATAGTTTATTATCATGTAGATTATAAAATAACCAGCAGCTACTATGGGTGGACCCATCATATCAGCTATACCATCATCTTTGACTAAAACACTGTTGCCATAAATAAGTTTTTGCCTAAAACTAGGTAGTTAATATTAATTCGTGGCTGTAAAAAGGCCGTGTCAGATTATAGACTAAAATAAATTACACATGTCAGGTTAATAAATTAATTAATTTCACTTTATGATGACATGATATAAAACGTTTAAAAATCATGCTTTCGTGACTCCTAAACGTAAATTTCCCTATGAACCCAACTTAAAAAAATATTTTTTTAACAGGCACACAGCAGCGAAGCAATGATACCAGCCTACAGCGTGTCCGCGCTCCAACTCGCTTTCGAAAAAATATCAGAAGTTTTGCCAATAGCAAAACAACTGGCTTGCCTTCTCATACCATTCCTCATAAACCTTATAAATAACCTGAATAACCTTTCAAACATAGTACAAAACCTTACTCCAGCGTTACTTCCATATTTCGGCTGTACGTTGCCTCTTCTCTATGCAACTTTGACAGACCTAGCCTCAATTTTATTTCTATACATAAGCGTCCTTGTATCACTCTTTAGATCCAACGTCTTATCAGCACCTGGTATTTTAACTGGGCTAATTACACAGATTTTAAAACTTGTTCTGGGCTTGTTAAATGGCTTAGTTGGCACAGAGGGAGGTGGACTGCTCTCTGGGCTTATTAAATTAATCACCGATCTATTGGCAGCATTAGAAAAAATACTCATTTAGAAATAATTATCCTGTGTAAAATCAAAGTCAAATATATACAATTTGTTAATAAATAACCTTGTTTTATTTCCTATTAACCTTGTAAATTAGTATTTTCTGTTTAACCTCATGAATACCCTGAATATTTTTTTTATTATTTAAGGTACACTAACAGGTTACAATTAATACATATCAAGCACAAATTTACAATAATTTATAAGGTCGGAATTGCAACCCAAGGGCAGTGTACACGGCATGCTACACATAGCTGTAAGATGATTAGCGTCAACTGTGTTTTTCAGTTTTAAAATTTTAGGTTTCATCCATTTCATCATTATCAATATATTAATACTATATACGAGAATAAATATATTATTATTAATGTCAATTTATGTTGAAAGTTACATCATAGGTTATATATTAGTATAAGTCAAAAAAGTCAATATAAGAATAGTAAAAAGTCACTTTACGTTAGTTTCAATAACACTTGTCTCTTAAATAGACTAACATTTGGGTTGAAAATGTCTAGATTCACAGTACCGCTGGAAAGTTCATTAAATAGTCGAAATGTATGTACATATCATACGTATGTGTCGACTATTTATTAACCTGAATAACCTTTATAATTTACTAAGACAACTAGTTTATCTATTAATCCCCTTCCACATAAACCTCTTTATTAACCTGAATAACCTTTATAATTTACTAAGACAACTAGTTTATCTATTAATCCCCTTCCTCGTAAACCTCTTTATTAACCTGAATAACCTTTATAATTTACTAAGACAACTAGTTTATCTATTAATCTCCTTCCACATAAACCTCTTTATTAACCTGAATAACCTTTATAATTTACTAAGACAACTAGTTTATCTATTAATCTCCTTCCACATAAACCTCTTTATTAACCTGAATAACCTTTGTAATTTACTAATACAACTAGTTTATCTATTATTCCCCTTCCACAAAAACCTCTTTATTAACCTGAATAACCTTTATAATTTACTAAGACAACTAGTTTATCTATTAATGCCCTTCCACATAAACCTCTTTATTAACCTGAATAACCTTTATAATTTACTAAGACAACTAGTTTATCTATTAATCCTCTTCCACATAAACCTCTTTATTAACCTGAATAACCTTTATAATTTACTAAGACAACTAGTTTATCTATTAATCTCCTTCCACATAAACCTCTTTATTAACCTGAATAACCTTTATAATTTACTAAGACAACCAGTTTATTTATTTTTTATTTATTTATTTACAAACACGTAAACCTAACATAACAGCCTAAGCCAATTCGTTAGTAAGTGTTCTTCACATATGGTTAATACAATAAATATACAAAAATACCTAAATAATTTGCAGTAACAATAATAATTGACCGCCTCCGTGGTCTAGTGGTAACAAACGTTGCCGTAAACTCGGGAGGTCGTGGGTTCGATTCCCACCGGGGGCAAGTTGTACATTGTATAATATGTATATATTTACAAAAAAAAAGTATAATATGTAGTTTATCAACCATCTAGTTTCCGTAACACAAGCCTTGTAGCTTACCACGGAAATTAGATGGCGCTGTGTGACCTGTCTGAAAAATATTTATTTATTTTATTTATTTAAAATTAATCAATCCTCACTATATCCTAAAAAAGTTTTTGCCAACTTTTTAAACTCAGTCTCCGTGCAAGCAAATAAGTCAAACAAGGGAAACTTCAGTGACAATGGTATAATGCCGAGTGATTTTAGCAACAGCGAAGTCTCGTGTGCTACTGTGCGCGTCATCGGCTCCATAGTACGCATATACTGAAACCTCGTCGGAACTCGAAATCCTATTTGCTGTAGCACCTTCGAGTTTGTCGTTTGACCTCTAATTATCCGCCAAACACATTTAATAAGCGCATAGTCTCGTCTGAGTGGCAGAAACTCTAAACCCAACATTTCTAACAAAAATCTCGTAAGATAAATATTTGGAAACCCGACGTAGCAACCATACTGCATTACAGCCACGATCTTATTTAAGTAGTTTCTAAGTTAGTTTAGTTTTACTTGCTTATAGCAATAATGTTGTGCATAGCATACATAAATATGGATTATTGCCTGTTTACGGTCCAACCATTATTACCACTTTGATTAGTACATATGTTTTGAAAATTGTATTGATTTTATTAGTTCTGACTGTATTCAAGTTGTTTTGAGAGAACCAATTGAAATACATTATTTTGATTTGATTTGATTGGTACAAATTTCTTCTATTAATCTCCTTCCACATAAATCTCTTTTTTGACCTTAATAACCTTTCAAACATAGTCTAACATTTTTTTGTGTTCTCAAATCGGAATTGAACTCGATAGACGCAGAGGGCGTCTAAAACTATAATTTTATCGAAAACCAAGTAGGCAGACTATTTCTAATAAACAACAACAAAAAAACTAATCCAATGACAAAAAAATATCATTTTCGACATATGATTTCTTAGCAAAGGTGCTACTATCAATAGAATAACATATATCGCCCATACGATACTATGTGTCACAACTTACATCTTCTTCCATTGGAAGTTCGACGCAACATCACTGATGTTGCATATTTAATAAATGTAGCAAATGGTACAGTCGATAGTCCTGAGTTGCTGGCTTGTTTGGGTTTACGAATACCTAGGTTTAATCTTCGATGTCCCCCACTGTTGTTCGTACCATATGCTAGTACCAGGTATAGACAGAACAGTTATTTATTAAGAACATGTAACAACTATAATATTCTTGCGGAAGATTTGGACATAGACATGTTTAACTCCAAAGCAACATATATTAGACGTCTCAATGACGCTTCATTACGTTGAATCGATCATCGGCAGCAATCCCTAATGAGTGATTTGTTTTTTCACTATCAACTTACTTATGGTTCTCTTGCTCTTTATTACTTAACTTTAAATTTATATGTGACCTTTAATAGTTCTTAGTGAATTTACTGTATATTATTTACTATAATATTGTCAACTGTTGGTTTTCCAAAATGAATAAAAAAAAAATAAAAAAAAATATAAGTATAATGTAAGGCAATACAAAGTCACTCCGTATTTTATATACAAGTAACAGATGTGGTTTCTGACCACCCCGTATGTCGTAATCATACCTTTACTTACGCAGTTAAGAGTCCCATCCACCCTGTATATTTATAGCTTCAAAGTGGTAAGGGCGCGTTTATATTGGTGCTATTTATTTATGCGGTAAAAAACCGCAAATCGATAACAATGGGTTGAGTGTAGAATGTAAGTTTGCTAGTCGAATTTAAATATATTTAATAATAATAATAATAAATTATTTATTGTACAAAACCAAAACAAGTGCAGGTACATAGGCGAGCTTAATGCCGTAAATGTATTTTCTACCAACTAACCTTTGTGACTGAGAGCTGTAATAAGCGGGTGCAGAATGTTACGAAGAAAATAGATAGTTGAAATTATTTATTACTATATAAAACACAAATTAATTACATACACATAGTACTTATTATATGCAATATTCACGTAAATTGGACGTGGAATTAAGAGCTAAATTAATAAAATATAAAGGTGGACTGTATGAAGGGGCTGGACGCTCAAACGCACTTGTATTCACTGCAGGTGGTCTTGGTCTTTTCTTGGGTTGCTGCTGGCCGCGGTCAGGCTTCTATTCTCGCAATTTCGAAATTGCGAGCGGTTGATGTTTATTCTTTTAATTCTGTGCTATCAATGACCTTGGCACATTTTGACGCTTTTGACAGCTGAGTCACGTTCATTTATTACGTTTTTTTCCATGCCCAACGTGCATAAATCTCGCAAGTTTTAGAGCGAGATATGCAAATGTATATACTATTGCGTTTGAGAGGGATATACAAAATGGATATATAAAAAGATTATATGACAGTTTTCAATGACGTCATGCGTTTAAATTCCTGCAAGAAATCCCGCGTCTTTATGACCAAAGCTTTAGGATAACTTGGCGAACACGCATGCGCGGCAGTGTCTTCAGTATAGATTCGAAAGCTTCTCCCAGTGACCCGCGGATCGTCCCTGGCAGTGCACCATCCCTCATCTGCCGTCCGCCACCAAAACGTGGAATCACGGTGAGTCTAGCATAGATCTTTTCAGTCCAGCATACATCCCTTCTCCTTGTGTCGCTGTCCTTATTGCTGACAGTCGTGATCACGGATCACTTTGTCCCGAACGATGCTGCGCCATCCGGGTCTGCTAACAGCGCGGCGGCGCCGTGCAGAGCTTCGTTCATTTGAAAGTGTGGTGCGGATCTGGTCTGACCAATTTATAGCCCGTGATTACCAGCTAATCTTGATGCTGGCCATTTTCTTTTTCAGGCTATATGATCAAAATAAATTATTACAAACAAAACCTTAAATTATATAAACTACATATATTACAATTATAAGTATAATTTAAAAAATCGCTGTCATGTGGCATGATACCCACTGGCAGCATTTCACCTCTGAATTACTTTTTTTTTTAGAATAAACTGCCAGGCCTATTGTCACCAGAAACGTCAATGAGCCTTGGGACAATTTATTTATAGAACCTTTCAGTTCTGATTCCCATTATCGTTTCTACAGCAAGCGTCGAAAATAAGTAACTATTGCAAATCGTTACTTATTTTCGACGCTTGCTGATCTGCGCTTGTTTCGCTACAGTACAGCGCTCTAACAGAAGTGCCTTGAAGGTGGGAATCCCAGCAGATAAAATCCTATACGTGAACATGCCAAGTACAACTGATCATGAGTAAAACCTTGAGAAATACATCAGTTAATTGATTCGCAATGTTTTTTTTTATTATTCATTTTGGAAAACCAACAGTTGACAATATTATAGTAAATATTATACAGTAAATTCACTAAGAACTATTAAAGGTTTTCACATATAAATTTAAAGTTAAGTAATAAAAAGCAAGAGAACCATAAGTAAGTTGATAATGAAAAAACAAATCACTCATTAGGGATTGCTGCCGATGATCGATTCAACGTAATGAAGCGTCATTAGACGTCTAATATATGTTGCTTTATTATTGTTATGCTTTATTATTATTATGTTGTTCCGTGGCCTAATTGTATTACGGCTCCGTTGGGAAAGATTAGATCTCCTTGGTCGCGGCATTAATTTTGCTGAGACTGTCCTTGAGATTTCATTCTATTTGTGAAACAATTTGACATTGGATTGGATTTCTACGTACTAAGATTTACAAACTGTTAGACGGCACGAAGTTCGCCGGGTCAGTTAGTATATTATAAAACAATGATATAACAAAATAATGTAATCTTATATAAGTCACACACATACAAATACTTAATAATACTTAATACGTTAAGTTAAGTAAACTTGGAACATCTTTGAAAAGGATTGTCCGAGCGACAGGGATACGCTTTACCTCTTAAATTTATTTATTTATTTACAAGGATGCTCACTACAAGTTGCAGTCGACGCCTGCTACTGTTATAAATTAATCTGCTAGGTACTAATCTGGACCACAGCTCAAAATGTGGACATACGGCAAACAATAATGCGCTTATACTAGACTAACTTAAAACTATGATTAAAATAATAATAATAATGTCAAGCAAAAACATGCCTTAACATCTAAATAATTCATTTACAGTTTACACTATCAAATAATAAAATAGAACATTCCTAATAAATTAAATTAAAATTAATACTATATACAAATATGATAAAAAATAAGATTCAATACAGTACAAAAGTTAAAACACATCCATATTATTAAGTACTAAACAACACTCGGATATGTTTCGTCGTTGATGAAAAGCATGTTTAATAAGCTACAACATTTAGTAAACGCAATATAATAAATAGAAACTTACCATATTCTTGACCTAAGGTCACTAACAGTCCATTTCCCCCCTAATAGGCCATCCCGTCAGACAATAGCCGGTACGATCAGTTCTTCAAATTATTG
Organism: Tinea semifulvella; assembly: GCA_910589645.1. Classification (NCBI taxonomy): domain Eukaryota; kingdom Metazoa; phylum Arthropoda; class Insecta; order Lepidoptera; family Tineidae; genus Tinea; species Tinea semifulvella. The sequence continues at coordinate 2,148,064 of OU342623.1, read as the reverse complement.
TTATTATTATTAAATTCGTTATTGCACGAAATAAAATTGTACAAAGGCGAAGATTAATGCCTACAAGACATTTTCTAACATCTAACCTTTGGGAGAGTATAAGATGATATTAAGATAACAAACAATATACTACATACTAAGAAATACATACATACAAACAAAAACATATATTATTATAACAACATTATAACAAACCTAGAAGCGTTATAATTTGACACAAATTTTACCACGGATATTATTTTAGCTATATTTATCTTTATTATTATTTATTGCAGTATTGATTTTTATTAATATTTAATTTATTATTATTAATCTAACAATTATTTTAAAAAAATATGTACATAGATGGTTTAATCTAGGATAATTTTAATTTTTGATGTTGTAATTTGTTTTAATTTAGTTAGGTTAGGTTATTATTAGTTAGATTGTGCTGTCTTTATGACTTGTATATTTAAGTTGTCTTTTATAATAAGTTTATGTATAAGTTAAATAAAAAATAAAAATAAAAAAAAAAAAAAAGTTAGAAATTTAAAATTGATCATGTTATGTAAGAACATTTGAATTATATTATTATTGTATTGTCTTGTAGTGTACACTGCTGTGGATTGCAATCCAGAACTGCTGTCAAATAGTGTGTATATATCGTGCAATGGTTGTAATCTGTTTGTTGTACCTTGAATAAATAAATAAATAAAAACAAAAAAAAAAAAACAAAAATATTTTATTTCTTTAAATACAAGTTTAAATAGTACATTTTCTGGATCCTCCTTTAAGTTTAGCTAGACCTGTGTTGGGGGAGCCTCTTAAAGTTAAACATAATAATATTTTACAAGAATGTGTTATTTTAATTTTATATGAAGGAAAATATGTATATTATTATTGTTTTTTTTTTTTGTATACCTATATATACGAGTACATTTTTATTTTATTATTATTAATGGTTTTTTAGTTTTTATATGAAGTAGGTAAGTAATGTAGTCTCTTTTTTAGCATAAGGTTATTTAGTTTTTTTTTTTATTATTATTAGTGGTTTTTTAGTTTTTATATGTAGTAATGTAGTCTCTTTTTTATCATGTATTTTTTTTTCTTATTTATTTATTTTATTTTATATAACTTATATTTTAGTATATGAATTTGCTTTGAATAAATTTTATTGTTACTTTATTTAGATTTATTTTAGTAATATAGTAAAGTGTATAAATATGTCTTAATTATCTAAGCAAATTTTCCGTCTTTTCGTAATCTTTTGTTACACTACACTACATACTAATAAATACATACACTAAAAAATTATAAAAGTATATATTTGTCAAATATTTATTGTGAGCCCGATGCTTGTTTGTCTAAAAATAATGCAGTAACCAAGGTTTTGAAGACGTGGACTAACGGAGCGTGTCTAATAGCCAGTGGCAGTTTGTTCCACTGGTGGGCTGCAGACACAGTAAACGAATCTGAATATCTGCTAGTGGAGTGGGATGGGATTTTCAGTTGATTATTATAGGAATAACGTAATGGAAGGTTGTGCGTAGTCTACAGAATCTTCCGTGAAAATTTCCGCTCAACGCGCTGCGATAGTGACGGTGAAATGTCATTTACTTTTGGATCGATACTGTTCTAAAGTAATGACTGGATCGTTTACATAAACTTTATCGTATAGGGAACAAAACTTTTAAATTCTAAGGACGTGAAAACAAATTATACACTAAATACAAATACACAAGCCTTAAAATCTCAATATATAATCCACAGTCGGGTTTGTTAGACTTAGACACTTATAACTCTGGACCGATTTTCATGGTTTTAGATTTGTTGGATATGTCTCCGTCTCGAATAGCAGAATAACTATTAAACACATTTGAAAAATTATGAAATTAATTAATTAATAAAATAAAATAAAAGAAAAAACATTTATCCATTTAAAATGTTCGTTGGTTTGAGCCGTGTTCCTGTCGACGACGTATCGAGCGGATTAATTTTATTTCTTCAGAATTTTTGCAATTTCGTCTCATTGAAAGAAGAGCTCATCAGCAAAGTATTTACGAACATCATTGTTAACCATACAAATAACAAACAAAAAAACATCAAAAAAAGGTCGGTTCGGCTGCTCATACAGCCGAAATTAAAACGCACATCAAATACAATAGCATTAAACAAAATTATAACTTTGTGGCATTTGGGGTGAAACAATAGGGTATATTCTCTTGATACCCACAAATTCATAAAAGAGCTGGTTAAACTATTTTTTCAAGAGTGTGGCGATCCCAAATGCCGTAACTATCTAAAACAGAATATTTCCATTATAATTGCGAGGAATTCAGCGAGCGTTTTAGGTACCCTCCCTGGTGGTAAGCCCTTAGTTTATTTTGTAGAATAGTTTTAATTTCATAGGTATTTTTTAGTTTAGTTTTATTTATAATTAGTTTTTTAAATATTTTTGTATCTACTTCGAATAAATATATTATAGTATGTATGTCCAAAATAATAATAATAATCCAAATGGTTAAGTTACCAATTGTTTAGTGAGCGAGCAATTATGGCAGTTAGGAATAAAGATGTGGATGAGTTAAACTTTATTATTCAGCAGCCCCACAATATTTATTTTATATTCATTGTATTACTTCTATAAAATCATTAATTTAGTTCAACAAATGAGTAACACAACATTCGTTTACTATTAGACGGTACTTCTTCTGTGACTTAGTCGCAAGCGTTATATAATGGAATCCGGTAACTATATCTGTGACTTAGTCGCAAGCGTTATATAATGGAATCCGGTAACTATATACCTATATATCCTATCTATCCCTTCCCATCACACAAACTTTGTTTCAAAATCTTTTGTTGTGTCATCTTCATCCCTGTGGAACAACCTTCCTGTAGAAGTCAGACAAGCACCCAGCAGACCAATATTCAAGAAAAGAGTGTACAGTCATTTTTATAAGTCACTAGCTTAACTTTTTACTGACTTTAATCCATTGTAGGTAGTTTTTTTTACTTTTAAGTAGTTTAGAATTATATTGTAATTATTTTATACTGTTTGTATATTACTTCAATTGTAGGTAGTTATTATTAACATTAAGGTATTTATGTATTATTATATAATTTTATTGTATTATATTTATGTAGTATTAGTATGTATGTGTATATATTATATATATATATATATTATAGTTGTCTAAGTATGTTAATTTTTAATATTATTTATGTTCCATTTTAATATTTTGTTTCTCTATTTGCACCGTACTCATATTTAAATGTCCCAATGTCCCAAAGGTTAACGGAAAGAGAATGTCTTGTGCGGCATTACGTTCGCCTTTTGTATAGATTTACAATAAAGTTTTTAAAAATAAAAATAAAAATATCACGCTATTAAAGTTGATATTTGCACGGCCGCTGTCAATGTCGAGCGCTTTTAGAGTTGAGAATTGAATAATATTTTGTAATTATGACGCAACATCTGGCGTCAATAACGAAATCCGCTAATAACGTTTGCGGCTAAGTAACAGAATAGAGCTACACTCAGCTACAGGTCAGCTAGTTTTCAATAAATTTGAATTTGGAAAGCGGCATGTTCGACAAAACGTCAATTTAACAAGTAAATATTAAATATTAAAAATAAATAAATATTTCCAGACAGGTCACACAGCGCCATCTAGTTTCCGTGGTAAGCTACGAGGCTTGTGTTACGGAAACTAGATGGTTGATAAACTACATATTATACTTTTATTTTTGTGAATATATACATATTATACATATAAACACCCACACCGAGACAAATTATACAATGTACAACTTGCAAGTGGGAATCAAACCCACGACCTCCCGAGTTCACGGCAACGTTTGTTACCACTAGACCACGGAGGCGGTCAAAAAAGTAAGGACCTAATATATATTAATTCACCCATAGTATTATTGTTGAAAACTTTTCCATTCATAGTAATTCAAGATTTTCGATCGCTAAGGTTAAGGCCCTTTAAAAATAGGGTCCGCCCTGTTCGACTACGTTGTGGGAATTTATTTTTAGCTTCTGCGCAGTTTGTTCGACGAACTTAATTCTCGTGAAAGGTTTTACGCCTGATGACGTCGTAAGCCAAATATATAAGTTAAAAGAGATTTCCCAAAACCAGGCCCCAACTTTGTAGCAGCGTGCCGCAACTAAATTTTAATAATTGTCGTAATTACTTTCTGTGTTTTTTTTATTTATTTAATATCTACATCTGATTTACCCCAGCTTTAAAGTATGAGGAACTTAATTTAATATCTAATGGGGTGTATCAGGCAAAGCTTTTTGTAGATGTCGCTAGCGGCAATGGTACCTTGTTTACAGCTATGACGGATATTTTTTAAAATGTTTTTGTTGTTTTATTATTTTTATAACAATAAAAATAATTTTAACTTAACGTTACCTACCTTAAAAGACGAATTAGGAAAGCGAACACCGTCTTTAAAAAGACAAATGGTTTAATTAATAGAACGGCAATTTTGAGATCATCATATCTTTGATTTCGCTTGAAAATCTATATTTGTACACTTAAAAGCTGCTGACTTCGGTAATATATCTAGAAAATAATAAATTTCGTAATAAAAATACAAGATTTCTATGCAACTGACAGTTCTCTTAGGTACCATCTATCATGCGCCATCTATCGTGATAAAAAGTTAGTGATACACCCCATTCAGCGGGGAAATGCAGCCAGCGTTCTTGCCACCATTCCACGCGGACGGGACTTACATCCCTATCCTTAGTATTCATATTAATTTTATTTTATATTAGATAAATATCTGGCGCGGTGGTGGCTCGGTTGAAAGAACGCGTTCCTTAAATCCTACAAAGGTCGGTTCAAACCCCCCCGGCATGTACCAATGAGAAATATACTTTTCTTAAGTACATTTGTCATAGATTTACAACACCACCGTTCCCGTGCCTCGGAGAGCACGTTAAGCCGTCGGTCCCGGTTCCACTAATACCAACTTGTGGAATCGTTAATAAATTGTCAAAAAATCGACATCAAATCCTCGCCAAGCCGTTTGGCCAGCGTGGCGAGTGAAGGCCAAATTCTCCAGATATATGTTCTGGAAGGCCCATCTCCAGCAGTGGAGGTCTAGGACGCTGTGTTCTAGGGGCTGTAATGATGAATGGTGAAATATCTTTTTCGAACAAATGTTAATTATTTTATTACATAGTGGCTTTATCAGTCGGGACCCATTAAAACCCGAGACCGGCTTAAATCTTCCCAACAATTGGTCCCGACTGTTAAAGTCGCTATGTCATAAAATATATATATTTATTTATTTTAATGATGTAGTTAGGCAATTCTGAAACATCTGAAGGTTTGTTAGACTTAGACACTTATAAATCGAGAACTTTTAAGATAAGTAACGTTAAGTTAAAATTCGTATTTCTGTTATAAAAATAAAAAACTACAAAACCATTTAAAAATGACCGACATAGGTGTAAACCAGGTACCAGTGCCGCTAGCGACACCTATAAAACAGCTTTGCCTGATACACCCCATTGCAATACTGATTCTTTGGGAGAAGAAAGAGCCAGCCCTCTTGTCACCGGAGGAAGACGCGGTGTTATGTCTTTTAAAACTTTTTTTAAAATCAATATATATTTATTATAATGGTGTAGTTAAGCGGTTATTATTATTATTAAACTTTTTGGCGACGGACCCCTTGGGCTTGTTTCATTTTTCTTTTTAATTTTTAATTCAGGACCAATATTTACGCGTCAGGTTTTTTTTTTAATTTTATTATATAAAAAGTCGATTTCATTCGATTAAGCGATCGGTCAAGGCTATACTTTGTTCAGGTCCAAACATGTCACAAGATCTCGGTTTTTGATTAGGCCTAATTTAGAATGAACTTCCAAGTATTACTATAGCACGCGAAGGACAATTTCTTTTGCAATTTTCCTAACCTTGTCCTTTAAAAGGTCACCTTAAAGCCGGGTGATGTTTACCATCACCATTTAAATTGTTTAATTAAAATTTCTAAGCATTCCATGGATTCACCGTGCGGGTGCCGGGTCCATCGTGTGTGGGTAGGAGATGAGAAGAATGGTGTCTCGGGCTTGCGACCGACAATAGGCTGGTTTAAGAAAAGGAGTCCTCCTTTTTTTTATTGCGCGATAATACGCTCACCATACATTCTACTTCTCTCCCTACCCAACCAAATACTGTATGATTCCGTTAATGCCGTCTTGGAAGCTCGTTCCATAAATGTCAAACTCTAAAGTACCAGTCTAATATATATATATATATATTTTAATCACAGCTTATTATATTAAACATATAAACAAAGTAGCAATAGTAGAACACAAGCCAAAGAATTTTTATATTATTTAGACAATACAATTAAAACAGAAATAAGAGTAAAATATAGTAATTAGATTTAAATTAATAGTGCAATTGAACTGTGACTAGCAAAAGTAAAAGAAAAATAATAATAAATAAGTGAAAACCAATAGGTTAATGATTATTTACCTAAGACAAAATGAATGAATGAGAGGCAGGAGCAAAATTATACTATATACACGAGTATAGCAGTATTCGTATATTAGCAAGCGAAGTGGATTTGCAAAGTCAGTCCGGGATAAGACAACTCTTATCCTTACGACAGTGGATTTACACGGATTCGATTCCTGGGAAACAATTTGAGTCTGGTACGCTAGAGACATCGACATATAAATTGAAAAAGTACTTTAAATAAATATATTCTCTAGAGACGTCTTGTATATATTTCCAAGGATACTGGCAACATTTCCCCTCTGTAAAACGAGGCTAATACGTTGACAGTAATAATTGCCAGCCTTCCTGACCCAGACCTATCCGTCAGTCGCTTTGACAAATCCTTGGGCTTGGCTTAGAGTTCCCATGGAACCATCGTCTGGACCTCAAACGGCTCAATTTCGTAAGCGTTGGCATATTTGCAAACTTGAAGTTTTCGGCAGAAATCGCCGTACTTCCCGCACCTGACGCAGGCCTGGCCTGGATGTGGGCTTTTGGACGCTCAGCTCTTACGCAACCTCTTGCCACCTTCATCCAATTAGGTGATCCTAGAAGTCGAAGTGTACCATTGTTTAATTTTTATTAATTAACCTTATGACTTTTTTGCTATAAGACGCAAAACCACTGCATCATTGCTTAACAGAGTGAGGACAAGCACTAACATTATCCTGAAGATGATATCTGAAAGATATGATTCGCCGTGCATTGGCTGCTTCATGCGGCTGCTGGTCAGGCGGGAGTGAGGTGCATCCTGTCAGACTGGTGGGGGGCGGAGTGGTTACTGCACGGTCATATTGTTTTAATATTGCCATATTTTATTTTCTTTTACTTTTATTTTCATTTTTATATTAACATTAGTTGTAAGGATTTTGTAACTAACAAGTGAGCCTAGTTGCTTTAAATAAACGTATATTATTATTATTATTAGTACCGGTTAAGGATTTGCGCCATTTCAGGTCGAGACGATGGGCCCATGAGGAGTTGTCAAAGCGGCTGACGGAAAGGTCTAGATACAGGAAGGCTAGCAATTATGTCTGCGAACGTATTAGCCTCGCTATACAGAGGAGAAATGTTGCCAGACTCCTTGGGACTATCTCAAATGGGATGTCTCTAGAGGACATTTTTTATTTATAGTAGAGTTTATTAATATTTTATTATTTAGGTAGCTTTTAACATATATAAATAAATAAATATTTCCAGACAGGTCACACAGCGCCATCTAATTTCCGTGGTAAGCTACGAGGCTTGTGTTACGGAAACTAGATGGTTGACAAACTACATATTATACTTTTTTTTTGTAAATATATACATATAAATACCCAGACCGAGACAAATTATACAATGTACAACTTGCCCCCGACAAAACAATGCAATAAATATTTTATAAACATGTCAGAACAGTTACTTTTTTTATATTGGTTTTCTGACAAATATAATAAATACACAGAAATGAAACTACATACATACATATATAAGTTTTATGAATGTAAATATAAATAAATATAATATAATCTACATATATTGAAGGCTAAGAAATAAGAGCAACAGGATTGTTAAGTTAGTATGCATTGTCCTCGACCTACCTTCCTCTCGGCCCGCTTTCAAAGTAGGTCAGGGATGAATTATTTACATATCAGCCCGGGCTTGGTGGATATTACATAATGAATTTAAACTTCTAAGGTAGACAACAAAGTTTTCAGTCTATCGAAAAGTGTTCATACAACAAAAGAGATCAATTAGAATATTGTTAAATTTAAAAGCCAGAATCACAGTACGAAATTAATTTGTTGATGTCAAGATTATGACAGTCACGTCACTGTATGTATATAGTTGCTTACAGGAGGTTCATGCGAAAGCTAATGAGCTTCCAAAAATCTCTAGTTTGATTAAGTATAATCTAAGAAACAAAAATGAAATCTATATAAGGCAAACCAGGTTGAGAAAAACGTTTAAGCAAGGATTGCAATTGAAAATAACATTATACAATAAACTACCTGAGATTATAACTAGACTACAACCAAGTGAACTTAAAACAAAATTAAAACTTTTTTCCAAAATAATGCTTTTTATAACCTGTCAGAATTTATTAACAAGCATTTGATGGAAAATTCATTTAAATAGTTGTATAGTCTTGTGGTCTTATGCCTTCTACTGTATTGTGTTCCTAATGCTCCTTTGTCAACGATGCATAGTTTTAATAGCATTATTGTTGTTATTTTGAAATTTGTTAACTGACATACCAAAACATAACGATTGTTATATAGGTGAAATATACAAATATCTACTGTTAAAACAGAAATAATACATTATAATATAAACTGAAAATTAGTTGGCAGAAGGTATGTTATGCTTAGATGTTGACATCATATCTAACAATGGGTTCCAAATCAGTCAAGTAGTTTAGGAGATTTTAAAGAATTTGGCAGATATGTATGGATCACGCCCAGCCCCTAGAACACTTTATACCAAATCGGCCTCATAGAGCATATATCTGGAGAATTTAAAAGATCTCATTCGGTTCATAAGCGTGGTTTCTGACCACCCCACTTTACTTTCATCCGGTTATAAGATGATTTTGTAGGGTCACACGGCCATTTTACAGCCACGAATATTAATTAGCATTAATGCTATTAAAATATAAGATGACACGGCCCCTTTACAGCTATGAATTTATGTTTAATTGACATATCATTATTTAGATTATAAGATGACACGTCTTTTTTATAATTATTATATATATATATATAGATTTATCTGACATCTATATAAAATTTCTGTACATCATAATTATTAAGTATTTAGAATGTAAACTGACACAGCCTCTTTACAGCCGCGATCTTATTTAAGTAGTTTCTAAGTTAGTTAGTTTTACTTGCTTGTAGCAATAATGCTGTGCCTAACATACATAAATATGGATTATTGCCTGTTTATGGTCCAACCATTATTACCACTTTGTTTAGTACATATGTTGTAATAATTGTATTGATTTTATTAGTTCTGACTGTATCCAAGTTGTTGTAAGCGAACCAAAGGAAATAAACTATTTTGATTTGATTTGATTCAATGTTATTATTTTAACAGTCCAGGCGGCATGGCACTGCGCGTGTTTCTTCTGCTCGGCGTGCTGGTGTCAGCCCATGCGTGGGGAGGACTGTTCAATCGGTTCAGCTCCGACATGCTGGCCAATCTGGGCGGGTATGGGCATAACGGTGGAGGCGGCTATAGGCAGTACCCTTATGGACGGGTAAGTGATGTTAGCTGGTTATTTTTAAACACAGATGCATTTTTAACAAACTATGGCATATGGATCCATTCATAAACGTGAGTTATCGTACAAGCAGATTATAAGACGCAAACTTTAAAAGCCTTAGCAATCCATGGGTTTACGTTAAGGGTTTCATAGCTTTACAAATGTCCATCTCTTCATTCCAACTAACTAATAATAAACTACAATTTTGAAGCTTTGGCGGTATGTCTACCTGGATATATTAAAGGCGTTTGATAGTATATGGGCACAGACACATATTTTAACTTGACTTTCGGTTTACAAGTTTAATGCACCGAATTTCTGATTTTGTGCATAGGCGTAGTATGCGTATTCTATTGGGTGGATAATGCGCTTATGTCATAATGTGTACTGCAGGGCTGTATTCTGACGCCTTCTATCTTTATTTTATATCATGAAACATAACCTGTCGGTGTTTTTTATTTCTTAAAATAATGTAAAATCCATCATTACACCCAGCAAGGGTACTCAGAATCTACGCTTGCATATTTTTAAATGTGACTCCCATTTAACCAACTGTACTACAAATATAGGCCCATCATGACCAGTGGCAAACTCGTCGATTTGACTAAATGTAAATTTGCTTTTTTAAAAAAACCACGAAGGGATACAGTCTTATATTTCTATAGTTATATGTAAGTATATTGCTTGTTTTGGTATGATTTATATATATTAACCCAGGCACATTCTTACATTGTTATTATATCCAAAATCCTGATGGTTTTTACCGTAATTAAATTTTATTCTAACATCGTCAACATTCAAAGGTCAGAAAATTTAAGGCTAATAAATAAATCCGCGTTGAACCATAAATTGTTATCCACCCACGTACTGAAGGCTAAAAATGTAGCCGCTAAATGTCATTTGTTTTATCTCTGTCGTTATTTTTATTCTATAAAAATAATTGGGTTAGATTAATATTTATTAAATTAAATTAAGAGTTTAGTTAATTTGATCGTTAAAGTAAAGTATCATCACGACCGTTTCCCTTTCGGGGTGGTCAGAAACCACGCTTATAAATAAACGGATTCACATTTAGCCAACTTTACTATAGGCCAATCATGACAAATGGCAAGCTCGTCGATGTCTCAGCTTACCAAACTCGAGAAATATCACAAATAAATTAAATATTAATTAAATGTATTTATTTACATTAATAAATATTTTTGTGTCCCGACCAGGAATCGAACCCGGTACCTCCGAGTCTTAATCCACGGACTTAACCGCTAGACCACGGAGGCAGTAAAATTGTTCGTATTAATATTAATTATATTTTTCCAGGATTTATTTTATTTTCATTTTAATGACTATTGTGTTTATTGGAAGGGAATTATTACAAACAAAATCTTAAATTAAATAGATTAAGATATTAAAATTAAAAACAAATTTAAACTATAAATATATATAGACCGCCTCCGTGGTCTAGTGGTAACAAACGTTGCCGTGAACTCGGGAGGTCGTGGGTTCGATTCCCACCGGGGGCAAGTTGTACATTGTATAATTTGTCTCGGTCTGGGTGTTTATATGTATAATATGTATATATTTACAAAAAAAAAAAGTATAATATGTAGTTTATCAACCTTCTAGTTTCCGTAACACTAGCCTCGTAGCTTACCACGGAAACTAGATGGCGCTGTGTGACCTGTCTGGAAATATTTATTTATTAAAAAAAAAAAAAAAACTGATTTCTTCACAAATTGTAACACGGAGCGATTCATTTAAGGTTTGCAACTGTTGTCCATTGACTCACATAAAAGCTTACAAAATCAAGTATTTGAGATTTTAATCGAGTTTAATTATTTTACAGGTGGACACCGACTACTCGGAGGTAGAGAACCAAGGGAACAGACTGGAGGAGGTTATCGAAGAAGCTGCACAGTGTTACAGCTCTCCCTGCGTTACCAACGGGGACTGTTGCGGAGGATTTGTCTGTCTTAACACTGGTGAGACATCATCATTGTAAAGTTCTTTTCTAAAGTTTACTCCATCGTTCATCAGCTCTGTGAGAAATGTTCAACTTCAAATTCCTCAAGCAGATATTAAGATTCCTTCACTGATGCTGCCGCTTGTCAGTGGAACAATCTACCCCGTCTTACCTAAAAGATCGTTTGAAAATCCTTTGCGACTCTCACATCCTTTCACTTCGTTCTTCCCATAATAACCTTTTGAAAATCCCTCCCCACTCTTCCAGCAAATATTCAGATTCTTTTACAGTATCTGCAGGTCGCCAGTGGAACAGGCTTCCTTTAATTGTCAGACAGGCACCATCTCTAAAAATATTTAAAGACAATACAAGTACTTACTTCAGAAACAAAATAAAACGCCATAACTCACTCCGTACCTAAATATATTTATATGTATATATATATATGTATTTCATATTTATCTATAATTTTAGTATGTATTTCTTAGTTTACGTAGGAAATTATTATGTATGTAAATTACATTATATATTATTTTGTGTCTGTATTAGTAATAAATTATTACTTAATTATCAAATGTCTTCGTAACCTGTTTGCACCCGCTTATTACAGTTCTCAGTCACAAAGGTTAGTTGGTAGAAAATGCATTTACGGCATTAAGCTCGCCTATGTACTCACTTATTTTGGTTTTGTACAATAAAGAATTTATTATTATTAATATTACCCATTTCATAAGACGCGCACCGTCTGTCAATGTATTAACCAATGTATTTCTTGGTAAATAGAATGTGCCAGTATCTTTCTCAGTTGTTTGACATTTTGGATATCAATTTGATGTAAATGTGTTTTTTTTTGTAATTTAATTCTCGTACGCGGCAATATCGCCCAAACTCGTCGGGTATAAGGGAGTTCACAGCGAGGGAAAATCGTAAAAAAAAAACTACTTGTAACTTGTGCCCCATATTTAATGTCAAAATCGTTCATTGCCGTTGAATTCACATTGACGAACATTATTTAAAAAAACAACACCACTTTTGACTAACAATCATTATCATCATTATAGCCCCTGGAACACAAGATATTGACCTATACTCGCCACGCTCTGGCCAGACGGATTGGCGAGGTGACTAACAATATCCACAGTAAATTATTTATTTAAACAAAAAACTTGGACTTGACATTTCCGTGTCAAAGACTGGAATTCACAGTGCTGAAAACTTGTTTGTTCTCTTCTCCCGATGGATGATGAATGAGGTGATAGGGAACGCAAAGGGTCTAGCCCATACAGCGAAGTCTGACGTAATATATCATTAATTTTTTTGAGTTAATGAGGTCATCATCAAATTCTAGATGCTGCAGAATTTGATGCTTTTCTTGGAGTCACTTGCGTCATTATATCCCAAACACGTCGGGTATTTTATCGTTTTCTATAATTATTCACATTGTAGCACATTATTAAACAAAACAACACCACTTTTGACCAATAATATCCACAGTAAATTAATTTACAAAACAAAAACTCGACTTGACGTGTTCACGCAAAATGGCGCGAAGAACTCTCACCCCGTTGATAACTTTTTTTTTTTTTTTTTTTTTTTTTTGTAAATGGCACTAATAACAATTTGCCAGTGTCAAAGTTAGGGAAAGACTGGTTAAATAAAAAGGATTCGAAAAATGGAATAGGATCAGGTAAGTATTAATAAAAATTATACTATATTTAATAAATATATACAAAAATTAAAAACTAAGACTACTAAATAGGAAAATATTTACAGTTATATTTTAATGTTATTATCAATGATAAATGAAGCAATAATATTGTAAATATATTTACTACGTTTATTATATACAAGTAAGGTTGAGATATGGGTAGGGAACGGAACTCGGAAGGAAATTAGAGAGGACATCAGGGACGATCTGTCGTATAGGGGACAGGAGAAAAATATGTGGTTAAGGTCCTCCACGTCTAATCCACATTCACAAACGTCACTATCAACAATTTGAAGCCTAGCAAGATGGGATGCAGTGCACACGTGACCAATACGCATGCGTATTATGATACTACTTACCATCTTGCTAAGCCTCAGCTTGAAAAACCAAGGCTTTAACTGAATTTTCGGTTGTATTTTTGAATAGAGTTTACCCTTATAAATACATCCTTCAGCCCACAGGTCCTTCCATGCAATCCGAAGGTCTATGCGTGATAATTCAAGCAAATCATGGCAATAGTTTACATACGGGAAGATGTCTCCACACACAACAGCTTCATTAGCTAGAAGATCAGCCTTTTCATTACCAGTAATACCACAATGGCTAGGTATCCAGGCAAATGTTATAGTATAGTTATTCTGAAAACATTTATATAGTGTGTCTTTTAATTTTAATATAACAGGATAACATGTTGAGGTTTTAGTGTAGAAAGGAAAACGGTTCAGGGCTTGTAAAGCGCTTAAGGCATCTGTAAAAATTATGGTATCTGGTAATTTCATTAATAGGGCATATTCTACCGCTTTTAAGAGTCCGTAACATTCTCCAGTAAAATTTGATGTTTCTGGTGGAAGTTTAATTTTTTGAACTATATTATATTGTGAATGAAATACTCCAACGCCGACACACCCTAACGCATGTTTGGATGCATCAGTAAAAATACGATGTGAATCCTTCCATTTATTGTTCGTGATATTTGTAAATAGTGTATTAGGTTCTATGCTATTTTTATTAATGCCTATATTGTATAAAATATTAGTTTGAATAGTTAATGATTCGTAATTAAAACTAAATAGTGGGTGTTGAATGGAATTATGTACTGGCGCTTTAATAGATATAAATTTAAGAAAGCTTTTTATCAGAGGAGGAGATTGTTTGTGAATCCAATAAGAAGAAAACGCTATTAGATCTATAAGTTCCTTGAGAATTATATTTAAAGGATGTTTGGAAAATTGAAGAGATCGGTAAATAAATTTATCACACAAAGATTGTCTTCTTAAATACAAAGGAGGTTCTGCACACTCTATCTGCAGGGCATTAATTGGACTAGATCTCATTGCTCCAGTTATTATACGTAATGCTTTTGATTGAATGAGGTCTAATTTCTTAAATCCTGCCACTGAGCCAGGTTCTAAAAGGAATGTGCCATAATCAAGTACACTCCTTATAATGGCATTATAAATTAACTTAAGAGAGAATGGGTGAGCCCCCCACCAAACTCCCGAGAGACACCTTATTATGTTTAAGTGACGTTCGCATTTGGCTACTACATAATCACAATGCGCAAGGCCCGAAAGCTTGGTGTCCAATATCACGCCTAAAAATTTAATATTATTATAAACAGGAATAGGTATATTATTAAATAGAACATTGACAAGAGGCGGGTTTCTCATTCTTGTAAATATCACTACGGAGCTTTTTTTAACAGATAGATCTAAACCGTTGTGATCAAGCCAGTTTTTTAATGTTTTTAAAGATTTTGTTAATATAGAAGCGGCGGTATCTATTGATTTGTTATTTACAAAGAACAGTAAATCATCTGCATACTGCAACATATTCACATTATTATTGGATTGTAAGTCATAGGTATAAATATTATACAGTAACGGACTAAGTACGGATCCTTGTGGGAGTCCTTTCCAAACAACTCTGGATATGTTTGTGTAATCGTCAATGTGTAAATTTATGTATCTTTCTGTTAACATGCTTATGATAAAATTTGTAAGCATAAGTGGTACTTTTAATTTGTGAAGTTTTTGTAGTAACACTGATATAACGACATTATCATAGGCTGAACTAATATCCAAAAATGAGGCGACAACAGACTCATTGAGAGAAAAGGCTACACGTACTTTAGAGGTAAAGATGCTAATGTTATCTAACGTACTTTTTCCTTTCCTAAATCCAAACTGGGTATTGGAAAGTAGTCCATTGCTTTCAAGATACCACTCAAGACGAATTTTGACTAGGTGTTCCACTGTTTTTGCTAATGTGGAAGAAAGTACAATGGGTCGGAAGGATAAGGGGTCACTTGGAGGATGTTTAGGTTTTAATATGGGGACTATTGTTTGGGCCTTCCAGGAGGAAGGAATATTGCCTGAAACCATAATTTGATTGATAAGGTCTAAGTAGTACATGAGAGAAAGATCATTCAGGTTAGTAAGAAGTGAATATGGAATGCCATCTTCGCCGGGTGCGGAGTCTTTAACATGAGTGAATACGCCCTTTATTTCTGTGAGTGAAAATGGAGAATTGAGGCCTGATGTATCAACTATGGGATATGATAAAAGATGGGATGTGTTCTGAAAAACGTATGGAGGGCCAAGACGATCCATAAATCGACTGGCAGTTATAAAATTAATATTTGTTAAAGTGTCGTTAAATGCTGATCTAAATCTTTTTATATTTTTCCATACTAATGTGGAGGGGGTATCTGGAGAAAGAGACTCGCAGAATCTCTTCCAACCTTCACTTTTCTTTTGTTTTAATAGTTTTCGGGTGTCATTAGCTATTGTTGTGTAACTGTCAAAATTTTCTGTGGTCATATCTCGGCAGTATATTTTCTCAGCATTTTTTCTACATTTAATAGCTTCTGTACAATCATTATCCCACCATGGAGGTGAAGCTATTTTATTTTTGGCACTATTTTTCAAAGGAAATGTTGAGTCTGCAGATGTAGTAATGAGTTTAGTAAAATTTTCGGCACATATTATTTCATTACCATGTGTTATATGAGGAAGAGAGGAGATTTTATTATCTATCAGAGTAGAAAAGATCTCAAAATTGTCATTTGAAAATTTATATTTCATGCGAGGTTTTCGAATAGGTGTAATTTTTTTACGGAAAGGAAATGAGAGAAGAAGAGGGAAATGGTCACTGCCAAATGTTGATGAAAATGGGCGCCAAGTTATGGTAGATGCGAGGTCAGGAGTGCAAATTGATAAATCCACAACACTAATATTATCGTTCGGGTTTGTAAGTCTTGTTGGATTTCCAGTATTAAGGATACATAGATTGTGTCGGTCTATAATTTCAACTATATTTTCACCATGGGAATTCGTGGTAGAGCTACCCCACGATTGGTGATGCGAGTTAAAGTCACCCATAAGTAAATATGGTTTGGGAAGAATTGATATGATATCATTTAATTCATTAAAAATTTCTGTGGAAGGGCGGGGGATATATAAAGATACGTAACAAATATTTTTTATTTTTACAGCTAAAATTGAAAAATCTTCATTATTAGGAGGAAGGGTTATCAATGAAAAATTAAAAGTATTTTTTATTAAGATGGCAACACCACCATAACCATCTGATCTGTCATCCCGAACACAGGCATATCCAGGAACTCTAAAAGAGTGTCCTGGAAGAAGCCAGGTCTCCGAGATGGCAAAAACAAACGGCTCATAGTGGTTTAAGATGAAATATAAATCTGAGCGTTTACTTGCTATGCTGCGGCAATTCCATTGTATCGCTTTGGCGTATGGATCCATTTCTGATAATGTTTGAGAATAGTTCAATGTATGAAGCAACGTTGGACGGTAATGAGTTGGATTGTGACAAAAGTGTAGTGATAAGAGAAATAATAATGTCTGTAATAGATTGTGTGGAAGATTGGGACCCAGTATTAGAATTTATAAGTGCACAGCCATCTCTAGGGGCTGGCATGTCATAGTCCTTAATTAGGTTGTTGTGACTGGTACGGTCATAACCGTGTGATGGTTGAGGAGGTGAGCGTGGTTTCAGTAGTACTGTTTTTTTGTATGAGGTGCTAGCAGGTTGAGTGTGATGTGTGGGTGTTAGGTTATGAGTAGGAACAGAGTGATGATTTTGTGTATTATGTATAGCTGAAACTACATCAGCGTATGGTTTCGAGGTAGGAGGGTGTAATTTCAAAGCTTCAGAGTATGAAATACAGTTGTTTGCCATGGAAGATTTTATATTTTTCTGTCTATTTAGTTCAGGGCAGCTTTTATTAATTGCAAAGTGGCTACCTGAGCACATGCAGCAGTACGCATAGTCATTATTAACGGGGCAAGATTCACCTGTGTGCTCATGTCCACACTTGTAGCAGCGCGGCTTAGATCTGCATGATACTTTTGTATGGCCATATCTACAACAGTTGTAACATTGTATTGTCGGGTATGTGTATAAGTCTACGGTAAGGGCAGTATAACACATGAAGACTCTTTTCGGTAAGACCTGTCCGTCAAAAGTTAGTACAACTGTTTGTGAAGGTTTCCAAACTGGGGAACCTTCCACTGTAACCTTGAAATTTAATCGTCTTATTTTGATAATATCACCACATCCTACTGGAACATTAATGTTTGCCTTTACTTCATCTAGTGACCATTCAGATGGCACACCTCTTACTAAACCCATTCGTCTGATGTGGAATGATGGAATAAAAGCTTTAAATTTATTTTTTTCTAAATCCGAATGTGTAAGGAATAAATTTGCATCTTGGTACTTAGAAAATGCCAGAGAAAGTTTATTGCGCCCTATTCTTTTTAGACTACCATTGATTATGTTACTAAACTGGTGTTTTTTTAGGAAATGGCCAAAGATTACAGGGTGGAGGATTGTTCCATCATTAGGTTCTTGTGTAATTTTTTGAACGTGAACAATATAAGGAGCACAATCAGTCTGTTCATACAGCATCCTGCTTACCTGAAGTGGAGGACGTGGAGGATCTGGGATATCTTTGTTATTGACACCATTAGTGTCAGTGTTTAAAATAACATTGTCCATACAACATCCACAAGTGAATGTGTTTGTGACTTTGTCTTTTTTTGTTCGTTTGTTGCATTTTTTGCATACTTTTATTAATCGACTACGCTTACGTGATAAAGAGCGTATTGAGTGGTCCGTATCCATACTAGAGTCATGTATGGTATTTAATGCTGATGGAGTTATGCCTCCACCAGGATCGGGTGGTTCCCTATCCATTTTATAAGTTATCTAATACTAAAACTACTAATATATTATATGAAACTTACCTATTATAACACTAAACTAATCTACACTAAAATAATATTAAATAGATACAAATCTGATCCTAGAAATGATATTTTAATAAAAGAGCCAAAAAACACGACCGCCAAATTGAAACTTTCCCGCCCTTTTGCCGTTGATAACTTAAATGCAAAACATATTGACAGTTTACTTTTTAATTTGTTTTGAGCACTGATTTTTTGTTCCAGAGGATGGCGGTCGTTGCCTGCCGGCTGTGTACGGGAGAAAGATTGGTGAAATATGTAATCGGGAGAACCAGTGCGATGCGGGATTGATTTGCGAGGAGGTTGTTCCAGGTTAGTTTAGCATCATTATCAATCTGCAACATCACACCATGATCAGCCAACTAACGACCCGCCCTAAGCTAACGTGTAAAGTGATGAGTTAAGCCAATCATAACCGATCTTACGTCAAAATTATAAATATATATATTTTTATTAAATGTTAATAAAATTTAAAAAAACGCGAGAATACTTAAGATGACCAATCGCAGAAACGGGACCGGATATCTGTCCTACGACAATCTCAAACCGTAGACTTACAACTAACATGACAACACTGTACAATATTTTTTGAGGCCTAATTAGTTGTCCAAACCTGACAGAAGGTATTTATTATAATGCCCCCTCGAGACAGACTCGGTCCTGCGATCTCTTCGATGTCTCCCGCGTACGTACAACATCTGGCACGCGCGCTACTGTACGTCGGATGTGCGACACGTACAACAGGCATTTATCGGACGTGGAATATTCAGTAACTCCCGCG
Source organism: Tinea semifulvella (assembly GCA_910589645.1). Taxonomy (NCBI): domain Eukaryota; kingdom Metazoa; phylum Arthropoda; class Insecta; order Lepidoptera; family Tineidae; genus Tinea; species Tinea semifulvella. The sequence goes on along the minus strand of OU342623.1, from coordinate 2,128,577 downwards.
CCGTCTTCAAGGAATAAATCAACTTTCAGTTTAGCTCGGTAAAGTGTGGGCAGTTTGCTTCGGAGTTCACCTAACAGTTTTAAGCCTGTTTAAGGTGATATTTTACGAAATTTTGTATCGCCAAAGTGTACAATTTTAATTGTATCTACTTTGTTACTATTTTCTATGTTCTCATGTCCTTTTTCTTTTTTTTTTGTTCTCTTCTCCCGATGGATGATGTATGAGGTGATATGGAAGGCAAAGGGTCTAGCCCATACAGCCAAGTCTGACGTAATATATCTTTCTTTTTTATGAGTTAATGAGGTGATCATCAAATTCTAGATGCTGCAGAATTTGATGCTTTTCTTAGAGTCACTCGCGGCACTATAGCTCAAACACGTCGAGTAAAATATGGGAGTTGATAGCGCGGGAAAACCGTAAAAAAATAACTGCAAATTTAAAGTCCCATATTTAAAGTCCAATTTAATGATTTCCATAATTATTCACATTGTAACACATTATTAAACAAAACAACACTACTTTTGACCAACAATATTCACAGTAAATTAATTTACAAAACAAAAACTTGCACTTGACATGTCCGCACAAAATGGCGCGAAGGTCTCTGTCCTTTTTCTTCGAATAATTAAATAAATCTAGGTCAAAGACACTACGTATTAATCTGCCAAAGTTTAATTTATTTGACGGTTTTGTGCCGTTTATTTAAGTCAATCTTTAATTATACTACGTGCAGGAGAAATGCACGTCTGCCGTCCACCATCTCCGGGTCGGAAGCAGTACAGCGAGGACTGCTCGCTTTCCAGCGAGTGTGACATCACGCGAGGTCTCTGCTGCATCATACAGCGACGACACCGGCAGAAACCGAAAAAGGTAGAGTATAATAATAATAAGTTTGATATCCAAGAGACGTTAGTACAACTTCAAAAATAAATTCAAAATGCTATACGGTCAATATTGCAAATAATATGTTTTATAAAATATGCACTGTTATCGGTCGTATTATCGTATTTAGGATCAAGAAAGGTCAAAAGATTTCTGGCTTTAGAAAATATTAAGCAATCTACCTAATAAGTCTATAAAATAGTTACGTATACTCAGAATTAGAAAAATGTTTTGTTATAATGACAAAATTTAATCTAGAGAAAAATAATATTCTTGTTATTTTATGGATTCGCCGTGCGTGATGGGTCCACGTGTGTGAGGAGACAAAGGAGAATAATGGTGTCTCGGCCTTGTAACTGACTATAGGCTGGCAATAATTTCTCTTCTCTCTCTTATTATTGCGCAAAAAGACTCTCGCCATCCACCATTCTGCTCCTCTCCCTACCCTACCAAATACTGTATGATTCAGTTAATGCCGTCTGGGAAGCTCATTCCATAAATGTATCTTCTGCAGAGGTCTGCTTAGGCCCAATTAGAAGTGATGTAAAGATTTAGCCTACGTTGAGTTGAGTTTTGTATCTGTTCCTGATCATTTCTTCTGTGAGACCATAACATTTATGTACCTTTTTTATTTGCAGGTCTGCGGATACTTCAAAGACCCTGCCGTGTGCATCGGTCCAGTAGCATCCGACCAAATTCGCGAGTACGTGCAGCACACGGCTGGAGAGAAGAGAGTCGGCGTGTTCCACCTACATTAGTCGGATTATACGACTGTTTACTAACAAAAGTCATTTGGAACGACGTTCATTACTTCTTTGCATAGCGTCATAATTTTACTGTCAAATTTATGGATTTTATACTGAAATATACGAATTTAACTTTAGTTTACACAATAAATAAACTTGCGTAGGTAGTTATGGATTTATCTACACGATTTAGTCAATATTTTTTAGTTTACTCGTATTGTGTATTAGTTATAATTTAGATTATAATTATGCATTTTCGAGTTATAAAAATATGCATAATCGTGTAAATAAATTATAGCATCTGATTTTTGTTTAAAATAAGTATTGTTTGTATAGATTTAGCAAAATATCCCAAATAATTAACAGATAAAAAAATGGCCTCACTTAAATTAAAAAAAAACTTCATTTTCTTACTTCTGTATCCTTCCAATTTCAAAATGGACGTCATTTCAATCGTTTCCCCCCAAACCGAATCGCTTTCGACAAACGGCCAATGATTTTGTGAAATATCCTAATTTTAATATTGTAGAAAAAGTTTAGATAAGATAAACAATACATATCATTAATTGTTGTAGTATGTTTCAATAAGATATTACGTAGTATATACATATATATAATTATAATATGGATGTTTTAAAATTTTCCTCTTAATGTAATTTTAACTAATATTTAATCATTAATTGATAATTAAATATAATATAATAATAAGACTTCAAAATATTGAAACACATACATATCATTACTGGCTGAGGCATTTATTATTAAAATATACAATTAATCAATGTTATAATATAATAATTATGTATAGATATTAAATTATATAAGCCATTCGTTAGAAACTATTATATATGTCTAATTTATCCTATTTCTTGTTATATGCATTATTAATATATAATACAATATCTTATTATCGCTTGAAATAAAAAAACCAAGCTATATTTTCCAAAAAATAAAACTAAACATATTTTTTTTAAACTTTAATTCCAAAGCCTACTGTGATTCTACTTCTTAGCCTATTTATTTTTAAAAAATAAAAAATATTTATGTCAGGCCTAAATTGCGCCCGCTTTTTAGTGAAACTTAAAATATAAAATGTTATTCAAAATAATATTAACTAATATGTTGTACGTATTTTCTTATATGCATATAATATGTGTTATAATAAATTAACTATGTGATGCAATTGTTTTATTATTTACATCCTTTATCATTATCACAACCCCTAGAACATCGAGTCCTAGACCTCCACTGCTAAACCTGAGGGTGATGAATGAGGTAATAGGGAAGGCAAAGGGTCTAGCCCATACAGCCAGGTCTCACGTAATATATCTTTCTTTCTTATGAGTTAATGAGGTTATCATCAAATTCCAGATGTTGCAGAATTGGATGCTTTTCTTGGAGTCAATCGCGGGCATTATCGCCCAAACACGTAGGGTGTGACTATGAGAGTACACAGCACGGGAAAACCGCAAAAAAAATTGCAACTTGTGCCCCATATACAGTCCAATTTTCAATTTATCGTTTTCCATAATTATTCACATTGTAGCACATTATTAAACAAATCAACACCACTTTTGACTAACAATATCCACAGCAAATTAATTTATAAAACAAAACCTTGCATTTGACATGTCTGAGGATTACTAAAGGTTTTTTAAAAATATAAAAAACTTTTCAAATAACCTAAAGTCAGGTTTGATTAGCCGAAGTAACAATTAGCACCTTTAAGATAATTGCTTAATGTCATTTACTTCCGAATGAATAAAAAATAAATATAAATAATTTAACGACACTTGGCCACAATTTGTGTACGAGTATTAAAAAACGTTTTTAACTTTTTGAAAAACGTAAGTATTATCAGAAAAGTTTTATCAGAAACCACGCTTAGGAATAAGCGGATTCACATTCAGCCAACTTTGCTATAGGCCAATCATGACAAGCGGCAAGCTCGTCGATGTCTCCAGCGTACCAAACTCGAGAAATATCAGGAGTTCTTCGCGCCATTTTGCGTGGACATGTCAAGTGCAAGTTTTTGTTTTGTAAATTAATTTACTGTGGATATTATTGGTCAAAAGTGGTGTTGCTTGGTTTAATAATGTGCTACAATGTGAATAATTATGGAAAACGATAAATTGGACTTTAAATATGGGGCACAAGTTGCAGTTTATTTTTTTGCGGTTTTCCCGCGCTTTCAACTCCCATATTTTACCCGACGTGTTTGAGCTATGGTGTCGCGAGTGACTCTAAGTAAAGCATCAAATTCTGCAGCATCTGGAATTTGATGATCCCCAACTCGGTTATGAACCCTGTTATGAACATATATTATGCAAATAAATTACGTGTTTAGGACTGATGTATTCTGTACAATGTCCTTTAAAGACAATTAAAAAAAAAAAAAAAACGAGAAATATCACAAACAAATTAAATATTAATTAAATGTAGTTTTATTTATGTTAATATTTGTGTCACGACCAGGAATCGAACCCGGTACCTCCAAGTCTAAATCCACGGACTTGACTGCTAGAGGAAAAACTATTAATAACAAAGAAAAACTTGTAAGTACCAAATATTTATTTTTTCTTGGATTTTTTTTTATAAATTTACAATCAAGGCCCTTCCATCTTATATTTAATTTCTTTGGGTCACACCTTTAACATTTTACTATTAATTATTTATTTTAAAGTCATGTATTATATGTTTTTTTTATCCATATTAATAAGGATACCCAAATCCTGGGTATACAGGCGGCGGGATTGGTGTCCTGGGGTAATATCTCCTGCCGTAACCAATTCCACCTCCATATCCGATAGGTAGACCTGGACCAATGATGATTTGGGCTTCAACCATCTGAAAAAACAAATAAGACATCATTAAATGTCCTCCTAACCAAACCTCTGATTCGCGGATGATGGCCAGCTCGCTCAAGGATCTTGGCAGAATGTTAAACGTCTTGGACAAGACCAAGGTCATGATTAATGCCACTCTCGAAGTTGTGCAGGAGTACGTCTACCTTGGACAGACTATTCAGATAGGCGCTGACAACCACAATGTTTCTCTTTAACCAGAACGTCCTTCCCTTAAGTTTTTTGTTTTCAATAAATTGTAATTGCATCGTGTCCGTAATTTAATACATCTCGTTTTTTAAAAAAATATATATGGCATTAGTAACAATTTGCCAGTGTCAAAGTTAGGGAAAGACGGGTTAAATGGTTAAATAAAAAAAAAAATATTGGATTAGGATCAAACGAGCTCGTATCACTCCTTATATTATATATTAAAAAAATCCTCCTTTTCTTAAACCAGCCAATTGTCGGTCGCAAGCCCGAGACACCATTCTTCTCATCTCTTACCCACACACGATGGACCCGGCACCCGCACCGTGAATCCATGGAATGCTTAGAAATTTGTCTTCTGTGTATGTATGCGCGGTGGTGTCTCGGTTGTAAGAACGCGTTCCTTAAATCCTACAAAGGTCGGTTCAAGGTTCGGCATGTAACCGTTCAACGCTAATATCCTCATTAATTTCCTGCCGCGTAGTAAATTTATATACGATGTTATTGCTTCCTTTATAATAGAAAATAATATTAAAACATGAGTATATATATATATATATATATATATATATATATATACATATATCATCATTTCATTCATTACAGCCCCTAGAACACAGCGTAAACAGCGTCCAGAACATATATCTGGAGAATTTGGCCTACACTCGCCACGCGCTGGCCAGACGGCTTGGCGAGGATATGATGTCATTTTTTATGATAATTTATAAACGAATTCACAAGTTGGTGTTAGTGGAACCGGGACCGACGGCTTAACGTGCTCTTCTCACACGGGAACAGTGGTGTTGTAAATCTGACTGCAGTACGTAAGAAAAGTGTATTTCTCATTGGTACATGCCAGATGAGTTTGAACCGACCTTTGTAGGATTTAAGGAACGCGTTCTTACAACCGAGCCACCACCGCGCCAACACCGCACTTACCTGATTTAAAATAAATAACAACACAGCACAAATAATCAAAGTTTTCATTATATTTTTTGTAATAAAAACAACTTAATTTGGTCTAACATGAATATGAATTCATATCAACTAATAAATAGGCTGTTGTTTTATATAACTATTATGTTTATTTATTTTGTTACTTGTCTTTGACTTAATACCTGCGGCGGCATTTATTATTATTTTTTTATTTGAAGTATACTGTTTGTTTTCTCTACTCAATTTTAAATGAGCCTGCGACTCCGAATTACCTCAAGGACAAATTTACCTACCGAGGTAGTAATAAATAAAACAGGTTTATGAATATAATAAGTAGATATATTTAACAAATTACTTTACAACTTAAATCAAAGCGCAAAACGGGCATAAAGTGACAGCCGTCGTAGTGACGTTCCCAAACCTCAACGAGTAGCGTTGTAGTCTCAAATCAATTGAATGACAATTATCGATGATTTCGCAAATATTCTAACAGTAGGTAGGTAAATTTGAAGAGAAGAGATTCTCTTCATGATCGGTCTCTTCGTTCGTCACACAACTCTGTCCTCTCCATTCCTTCACATCATTCTGGTTTCATGTCTGACTCTTTCGCAGTTGTTGCAGTAAATCTTTGGAACACTTTGCCGGTCAATGTTCGGCAAGCATAATATAAATAATAAACAGAATAACATTTAAAAGATTGGTATACTCACATTACTTAAACAGCTCCCTACAGCGTATATAAGTAGATATTGTATGTAGTATAGTTATGTATATATGTATGTATGTAAGTACTATTAGTATGTAGTATATATATATTATTAATAGATATAGTTATTATTTAATACTTAATTATTATTTAATCTTAAATACGTATTCGCACCTACTCATCGATCTAAGTTATAGTTATCATTGTCCCAAAGGTTGGCTGTCAGAGAATGTCTAGCGGCTTTAAGCCCGCCCCTTGTACATAGTGCAATAAAGTTTTAAAAAAATAAATATAGTAAAATTAAATATCATTTCATTTCATTTTTCATTTCATTTATTTATCACCGTAGGAACCGTCTGGAACACTTGGTTTAGTCAATTTATAATACTCTGTAACTAATATTAGTTACCTACAGTAAACGAGATAACACAATCATGGTCAGACAGCTTAATACGAAACAACACGACGAAGACATGGTGCACAATAAAATGTGCTATAGCTTAATACGATCATAAAGGCAGTGCGCCAAGTAAATATTAAATAAACAATTCATACTAATACTACAATAAATACATATCTATAATACAACTGCCTCCGCGGTCTAGCGGTTAAGTCCGTGGATTTAGACTCGGAGGTACCGGGTTCGATTCCCGGTCGAGACACAAAAAATATTTATTAATGTAAATAAATACAAATATATAAATTGACCGCCTCCGTGGTCTAGTGGTAACAAACGTTGCCGTGAACTCGGGAGGTCGTGGATTCGATTCCCACTGGGGGCAAGTTGTACATTGTATAATTTGTCTCGGTCTGGGTGTTTATATGTATAAGTAATATGTATATATTTACAAAAAAAAAAAGTATAATATGTAGTTTATCAACCATCTAGTTTCCGTAACACAAGCCTCGTAGCTTACCACGGAAACTAGATGGCGCTGTGTGACTTGTCTGGAAATATTATATTTATATTTAAATACATTTAATTAATATTTAATTTATTTGTGATATTTCTCGAGTTTGGTACGCTGGAGACATCGACGAGCTTGCCACTTGTCATGATTGGCCTATAGTAAAGTTGGCTAAATGTGAATCCGCTTCTTTATAAGCGTAGTTTCTGACCGTGAATTGTCGTTATGCTAGAGTAAAATAAATAAAATTAATTAAAGATTATGAAAACACAATATATTAACTATCAAATAAAAACAAATTATTATGCCACGGGGAACATTTTATTGGGCCAATTTCTTTAAGAAAAATGGGCATTCTCATTTGCCTTTATATATATGTTAAGGTAAAATAAAGGAAAAACGTTATAAATGTTTTAGCTATTTTTCTCTGTCTAAATTTTTTTAGTATGTATTTATTTATATGTATGTTTATTATACTTATATAGGTATATTACGTAGGTCTATATTATTTCTTAGAATTAGGATAGTAACTAATGTACATTATTCAATCATTTTTTTTTTTTTTATTTTGTGCACACACTGTCATTTAAAACTCTCTTATTGTCCTTAATGTTAACAAGCAGAGAATGTCTAACGACATTATGTTAGCCCTTTGTACTTATGTGCAATAAAGTATTTAAATAAATAAAAAAAAGAGTTCTTCGCGCCATTTTGCGTGGACATTTCAAGTGCAAGTTTTTGTTTTGTAAATTAATTTACTGTGGATATTATTGGTCAAAAGTGGTGTTGTTTTGTTTAATAATGTGCTACAATGTAAATAATTATGGAAAATGATAAATTGGACTTTAAATATGGGGCACAAGTTGCAGTTTAAATTTTGCGGTTTTCCCGCGCTGTCAACTCCCATATTTTACCCGACGTGTTTGAGCAGTGGATGGTTCCGCGAGTGACTCCAAGAAAAGCATCAAATTCTGCAGCATCTGGAATTTGATGATGACCTCATTAATTCATGAAAAACAAAGATATATTACGTCAGACTTGGCTGTATGGGCTAGACCCTTTGCCTTCCCTATAATCTCATTTATCATCCATCGGGAGAAGAGAACCAAAAAAAACAAAAAAAAAAAAAAAATATATGATAGACATTTTTCAAATACTTGAAAAATCTTAGAAATTATTGGATTGTGCGTGTGTTAAATAATTATTGCCCTGTCCAAGTGTTTTAGGTCAATAATTATTGTTCATTTATTGAAATCGCAGCTTTAATGTCATAAGACTAGAGTTGAAAATACATAAGTTTTTTCGTTTTATTATTGACTTAAAAATTTAGATATTATATGAAAATGGCTTACGAATTTTGTAAATAGAGGTGTGACATAACTTTGTGATTATTTTCAAGTTTAAATTAACTCAAAAATCTATTTTGTTTGTTCCGGAAAATCCATACATAATACAAATTATGTGAAGCTTGTTGTGTGTGTCTGTATTACTCATATCTGTGCTTGTTTCGCTGCAGCACCAGCTTGAAGGGGCTAGGGAATCCCAACAGGTAAAATCCCACACGACAAAAAAAAAATGAATTGAATATAGCAAAGATCATACGTTGGCAGAAATAATTGTCCACCTTCCTGTTTCCAGATTTCTCCGGCCACCTCCTTAAGTCCTTAGCCAGGCGCTTGGCTGTGAGTCCCGTTCGTTTTTTTTTTTTTTTTTTTCTTTTTTTTTTTTTTTAATACTAGCACAACATGTGACCCTGCGCCCACCTGATGGTAAGTGGCGCGCAGGGTCCATGAATGTTAGCAACTGGAATCAGACCCTTATGTCCGACATCAGTCCCTAACACTATGCCGGCTTGACTAGATGCCTTTTCACACTTCGCTTGAAGGACTCCAGGTTATAGGAAAGTGGAAACACAGAGGCTGGAAGAGCATTCCACATCTTTATTGTGCGACAGATATATGAGTCACCAAATTTATAGGTACGCGAAGGGATGGTGACTACGGTATGTGGGTGCATATTCTGACCTGTGCGTGTGGTTCGGTTGCGGAATGGAGAGGAAGGAATTAGGTTATAGAGCTCTTCAGAGCACTCACCATAGTATAGCCGGTAGAACACGCTCAGAGAAGCCACATCTCGGCGAAGCTGCAGGGATTCGAGAGTTCCAGATATAGTGGCATCGTCCACAATTCGAACAGCTCGCCTCTGTAGGACATTGAGAGCATCTGTGAGGTACTTGGCTGAACCATCCCAAAGGTGTGAACAGTATTCCACGCATGATCTAATCTGTGCTTTGTACAGTAACAGTCTGATTGAAGGCGGGAAAAACCGCTTCACCTTGTTCAGTATTCCGAGCTTTTTTGACGTTGTTTTGGTGATGCTCTCAATGTAGTTCGTTACATTGTCTCGCCGGACGCCAAACGGCGCAAACTCGTAACCTGTACTGAGGTTGGCATATTTGCCAACAGAAAGGTTCTCAGCAGAAACCACCGCGCTTCCCGTGCTGGACGATGTCTTCTGGATCTGGAATTAGATTGAATATATTTGTACGTTATTTTACTGCTATGGAATATAATGTAGGCGCTTGCGAATAGGAAGCCACAGATCGTTTTGAATATCTGTGCGACTCTCACTCCCGTTCTCTTCGTTCTTCGCACAACAACCAACTTTCTATACCTCTTCATTCTTCCAGCAGATATTCAGATTCTCTTACCGTGTCTGCAGCTCGTCAATGGAACAGACTACCTCTAGTTATCAGACAGGCTCCGTCTTTAAATATATTTAAAAAACTATTATTTTCACACTTCCTTAAAAAACAAAATGAACCCTAATCTCGACATCTTGACATATTAGTATTTATTATATTTATTTATATAAGTATTATATAGATTGTATTTAGGCATATAAGTATTTGTGTAGGTCGAATTTATGTAATATGTATTAAATAAAGTATTTATATTTTTACGTACTTAATTATTTAATTCTAATATATTTACATTTACCTAAAAATCTCATACACCCATCATATAAATCTATCACTCTCCCAAAGGTTAGCTGGTAGAGAATACCTTCATGGTATTATGCTCGCCTATGTACATATTTTTATTTTGTATATTTTGTGTGCAATAAAGAATTTTATTATTATTATTATTATTATTATCTAAAAATAAATTAGAAATGAAATCAATACCTATATAATCGAGAATTAATTCATTTAAAAAAGGCTGTAAGGCTGGCAATTATTTCTGCCAACGTATTAGCCTCGCTATACACTGCCTCCGTGGTCTAGTGGTAACAAACGTTGCCGTAAACTCGGGAGGTCGTGGGTTCGATTCCCACCGGGGGCAAGTTGTACATTGTATAATTTGTCTCGGTCTGGGTGTTTATATGTATAATATGTATATATTTACAAAAAAAAAAAGTATAATATGTAGTTTATCAACCATCTAGTTTCCGTAACACAAGCCTCGCAGCTTACCACGGAAATTAGATGGCGCTGTGTGATTGTCTAGAAATATTAATTATTATACAGAGGGGAAATGTTGGCAGTCTCCTTTGGACTATCTCGGATGGGACGTCTCTGAGGACATTTTTTATTTATAGTTTAGTTTATTTTTAATTTTATTATTTAGGTAACTTTTAATTTATATTTAATGTACTATAATTAACTTCAAAAATAGAAAATAACTACGTATTTCTTATAATATTTAGTAATAAAAATTTTTATTTAAAAAATAAAACAATGACTGCATAAAAAAAAACTTTTTAGTTATCGCTGTCTGTTATAAGATGGTACATTTAGAAATATTTCATTCTTTCATTGTAAGTTGCGCGCGAGGTCAATGAATGTTACCAACTGGAATCAGACGCTCATGACTGACATCAGTTTCAATCACTATGCCGGCTTGACTGGGGGGCATGACGGCAATTCAAGCCTGATACCGAAATGTGTGGATACACTTTACTGGGTTTATCGGCACGAAAGTGACATTATTATTAATTAATACATTATTATGTAGACAATGCCTCTATACAGCTGCAATAAATACTTTCATAGTAGTCTAGTTATATTTAAGTAGGTATATAGATTTGACTAATAATTTTAATAATTAGACATTTAATATTTAGCTTTATTTTAGTGTAGGTAAATAAGACAATGCCCCTTTACAGCTGCTATCCACTATTAGAATTAAGTTTGTTATGCTCAGGCACTATGCCCTTATTAGCAGACTGTTCCTTGCTAACAACATCCAGCTATTTCAGCCATTTTTATGTATATTGACTTAATATTAATAGGTATTAAATAAGAAAAAATAAAATTTGACGAATCCAAGTGTTCCTATAGGCTCCTAAGGTGGATGATCCAACAGAAGATGGATGCTTCCCCGCCCCAAAAAACTGGGCAAATTACCACCATCAGTATGCCTAGTGTGACAGTGAAGTTTCGTAAACGCAACTATAGTAGTAGAGTTTTTTTACTGAATTTTCGATGTTCATTGCCTGTTATTATAGCCAAACTTGCAATAACACGCAATGTAAAACAAAAAAACGTAACTACAGCAGTTACGTTTTCCGAAACTTGCATTTTACACTAAGCACACAGTCCGCCTACCACCTATTTGTTGTTCTTGTTAAATGTATGTGCCATTTGCAATAATGTCAAATGCCATTTTTTTCCTTTTAAGAAGAACTAATATTGTTAGCTTGCCATGGTGATATTTATATAAAAATAACGCTGCTTGAAACAAGACTTACTTAAAATACACTTTTCTTACATTTGTCATAGATTTACAACACCATCGTTCCCAGATATAGCTGAGTTTTCCTTGCAGATTCCTTTCTCAGTCAAATTAAACATTAACATGTCACTGGAATCTGCTAAGCTGCTGGTCTTCTGCTAACAGCTTAATTATTGGACCACTTTGCTGCTTAGTCTTCCACTAGCAGGAGTAGAATCATTCAAAATAATTAAATTTATGATGTTTCATAAATACCTGTAATAGGTTTACGTGAATAAAGATATTTTGACTTTGCCGTGAGAGCATGTTAAGCCGTCTCGGTCCCGATTGAACTAATACCAACTAGTCGAATCGTTAATAAATTGTCATTATAAATTGATGTCAACCCTCTCGCCAACCTGTCTGGCTAGCGTGGCGAGTGTAGGCCAAATTCTTCAGAAATTTCTGGAAGGCCTATCTCCAGCAGTGGAGACATCATATATACTCTTTGCATTGGACACATGATAGTTAAAGACCTGATACAATTTTCGGTTCTCCAAATTGAATAACTAGAAACTGTAAATTTAGCTCTGAAAAATATATGTACCTAGATTTTTAACCATAAGCTTTAAGAAACGACTAGGCGTCCGAGCCAATAATAATAACAAAACATTTATTACAGTATTCCCAAATTAATAATGCACATACAGATCTTCGCTAATTGTCGTATTCCCGGAACACCCGAATCATTGAATCGTAAGAGCCTAAACATTGCACTTGCATTTTGCACCTTGTTCGAAAGAAATAGAAGTCAATATCATGTGTACACAATCGAAAACAATTCGGGCGGTCGGTGACTGCATGTGTTCTCTCTGAGTGGAATTTAACTTTAATTATCTTATTCAACTTTAAATAGTTTATTTTGTAAAATAGGAAAACGTACTAACAACTAGCACAAAACACATAATTCTACTAAATTATGCATGAAGAAAATGCACTTAACCACTCTATATACATATCGTCTTCCGACGCTCGGGGAATACGACCGTTGCCGAACAGTGACGAAGATTTCTATGCGCATTATCACTTTGGGAGAACTGTACGTACTTGTAAGACAATTTAGGGGGGGGAGTCGACCATGTCCTATTTTTTCTTACAATGGTCTGAATAGTTCTTACGTGAGGTTATAAAAATGTGAAGTTAAGATTATTCCAGTGGCAGATCCACTTTTAGAACAGAGGGTTTTAAACCCCAGGATTGATCAAAATCTTTAAGTATATATATTTACAGTATATAATTTAACTTTTTAAACTTTCGCGCATATTCATAATAGTTTTTTATAACATGTTATAAGCTATCTTCATCGTGGAATCCAGTAATCAATAGGTTTCGACGCCGGGAAAAATCGCCCGGTGTCGCCAAGGATATTGTAAGTGTCGTGTGTCGTGATTTCTAAAAAAAAAACTTTTAAAAGTGATAAGTGGGTAGGTTACATCTGCCGCCCAGTATGTACGAGACTAAACCGCATAGCTTCAGTCGACCCGTGACCACGGCCAATGCAACTTGGCTGAAACGTCGGGAGAAATATGTCTCTAAGGTAAATCGCGTAAAGACCCGTTAAAATTATTTAAAAAAACTATTACAGTATTATAATTATAATAATAATAATACGATATATACACACTATTTGACAGCAGTTCTGGATTCCAATTGTCGCGTAGGGGTTGCGACAGATTAGGTAGGGGTTCAATGAAACCAGCTTTTAGAGTGAAATCTGTAATTAGCCTATGCACAGCCCGGGAGATGTTTATTGATCTGATGGGTTTAGGGAAACGACTGGCCTGGTAGTCTTCGGCTTCTCCAGCCTCGCCTTGCACCCCTCCACCGAACTTCTTTGGCGTGGAGTCGCGGGTGGCTGCGAGCGGTCTCTGGAGCGTTTCCTTCTCTGCAGAACGTACATTTGGTAGGGTAGAAGTAGGGTCCCCAGCGGGACCTTCTATGAAGATTTAGAATTAATTAGACGACTCACAATGTTATTTCTAATACCGCAGCGATTTGACAGCTCGCCTGCCTTTTCGTTACTGTTCAAAACCCTGCGCAGGCGCATGACAATTCATAGACAATTCTCTTTAGCAGGCGTCGTAATATTATATTTAGAATTGTATTTAATTAATTTATTATTATTTAACTTAGTAAGTCTGTAATTTATTTTAGGTATTATTTATTTATTTTAATACAAACGCTTTAGATAATAGTTTATTTTCCCATTATCAACATGATTCCTAAGTCGTAACGCTACACAATCCACAGCAGTGTACACTACAAGACAATGCAATAATAATATAATTCAAATGGTCTTACATAACATGATCAATTTTAATTTTCTAACTTATATATACAAGTCATTGGAAACAGTATAATCTAACTAAAAATAACCTACCTAAATTAAAATAAATTACAACATCAAAACAGACTCTTCTATTTTTTTAGCTCTATGGTAAAATCCCTCAGGGTCACACGTAACTAAACGTAATTACGACATGATTTAACAATGAAGAGATCCTAAAATAACTAATTATTATACCTTAGCCTTAGGATAAGATGTATAAAAGCTAATACAAATATAGACCACGGACGCTGTATCTGATATTAATAATAGTATAGGGTAGTTGACTATTGAATATATATTAAAAAAAAAAAAAAAATAATAATCGACTGCATAAAATTAACTTTTATTAAAAACTGAAAAGAAATAAATAACAACCAAAAATAAAATAAAAACCATTGTTGGTGTAAGGAATAGTACATAAAATAAAAATAAATATCGCTGGTTCGTAGATTTCACTAGCTGTGGATAAGATCTAGGTACTTACGGATATTTAGGAAAGGCATGCTACGATGGTTCGGGCATGTTGAAAGGATGAATGCAGAGAGATTGACGAACCAGATATATAATGCGAAAGTCGTGGGTAAAAGAGGCCCTGGCAGACCTAGACTCACATATTACGACCAAATTAATAAAACAATAGCTGAAGGTGCGTTGAAAAGCCATCGAAACAAAAGGGCATGTATGAAGAGGTTGATGAATGTCGAAGAAGCGAAAGAGGTATGTCGTGACCGTGACAAGTGGCGCTCAATTGTCTCTGCCTACCCCGCAAGGGATTTGGCGTGAAGATATGTATGTATGTATTTAGGGATTCACAGAGCACTGGATTAGAACAGTTTTTACACTTATTTCATGTTTTAACTAATTTAAATTGATTAAATAACGAGAGCTCGCGCACGCGGCTATTTCTTCAAAATTTTTGAACTGTCACTTTTACGTTCATGGACACCGTTAGATGGCGTTGCCGCGTTTTTTTTTTTTTAAATTGTCTTTAAAGGACATTGTACAGAATACATCAGTCCTAAACACGTAATTTATTTGCATAATATATGTTCATAACAGAGTTCATAACCGAGTTGGGGATCATCAAATTCCAGATGCTGCAGAATATGATGCTTTACTTGGAGTCACTCGCGGCATTATAGCCCAAACACGTCAGGTAAAATATGGGAGTCCACAGCGCGGGAAAACCGCAAAAAATATACTGCAACTTGTGCCCTATATTTAAAGTCCAATTTATCGTTTTCCATAATTATTCACATTGCAGCACATTATTAAACAAAACAACACCACTTTTGACCAATAATATCCACAGTAAATTAATTTACAAAACAAAAACTTGCACTTGACATGTCCACGCAAAATGGCGCGAAGAACTCTCTTCGTTGCCGCGTTATCGTGGTTTTGGTTGGATTGGATAATGAAAAATGGATAGGACTCAGCTAGCCTCCTTTTTATTTTATTTAAACCTGTAGCCCTATTCTGTTACTTAGCCGCAAACATTATTATTGGATTTCGTTATTTACGTCAGAGCTTGCGTCATAATTACAAAATATTATTCAATTCTCAACTCTATAAGCGCTCGACCTTGACAGCGGCCGTGCAAATATCAACTTTAATAGCGTGATATTTTGTACATAGTCAACGGATTCCATTATATAACGTTTGCGCTTAAGTAACATAATATAATAGGGCTACTGTCTCGGTTATTAATGGGTCCCATCTGTTAAAGTACATAGGAAGTAATAAAATATATAAAATTATTTTAATAGTGTATTTATGCCCGTTTTGCGCTTTGATTTAAGTTGTAAAGTATTTTGTTAAATATATTTATTTAAAAACTTTATTGTTATACAAACAAAAGGCGGACATAATGCCTATAGGCACTCTCTTCCAATCAACCTTCGGGACAATGAAAACTTAAGAGGTAAGGTTAGCAAATAAACAACAAATATGAAAAGAAAAATAAAAATACAATATTTACTTACAACTAGGTACAATATAAAATTACATATATAAATGGGTATACACATTACATAAACGAAGTACATATACATACATATATAAAATATTATATAAACTACATATACAACATACATACATATACTACACTACATTCCAACATCTTTAAAGAAAACAGACAAGTGCTTATTGTAATTGTAAAAGGTGATTGTAAACTAGTTTTCTAAAGATAACTCTGCTTGGGGCTTCACGGATATTAAGGGGCAAGCTGTTCCAAAGCAGAACAGCTACTACTGAAAAAGAGTCAGAAACAGTGTTTGTGAGATGTGAAGGAATCGCAAGGAGAGAGTTATGAGCAGAACGAAGAATTCTCTCATGAAAGGAGCTAAGAAAAGAAAATTGATCTTTCAAATACGTAGGTGAAGACGGTTCATAGAGGACAGAGTCTACTTGTTATATTCATAAAACAGTTAATAAGATGCAGCGGATAAGAAAATTAACGTCAATTTTATTGTAAAAATAAAACAAATACATTTGACTATAAATATCGATACAGAAGAACACAGCTTCCGAAATATTCGCCAACAATAAAATAAATAAAACAGTATTTTATTACCAAACAGAAAGTGCAGTGAAGTGTACAAGCCAATATACTGAAATCTACCAGTAAGGGATACCATTCGTGCATGGAAATAAAAATAAAAAAATGTTTCACAAAATTAACACCGAATCAAGGTCGGTTAGGACCTGTGATACAGACAGCCCCACTTCTACTTCCAGACTATAATGTAAAGAAATAATAAATAAATATTCACTTAAAAACTTATAACTATGATTAAATAAGCAAAAAATGAAATAGCATATACACATAGCTGGGCACCGTTAATCAAATAGTTAACTTCGTTAATCATTAATCCGCTACAAAAAAAGTTAGCTTCGTTAAACGTTAAAGCGTTACATTTTGGAAGAATTAACGGAAGTTAAAGTTAATCGTTAATCCGTTAATATGTGTAAAATTGCATTTTTATATCGTTGCGTTAGTGAACTTATAAAACCTGTTGGTTTAGGTTCTAGAAGTTAACAGGTTAATATATAATATTGTCAGAATGAGTTCTCTTTTTTGTCTTGCCTTGGTTAGAGCGCGCCTTAACAATCTCTTCAAACTGTACGTATTGTGACTCATGTACCCTTCTTACATGTTGTTTCAAATTATTCAGGCTTGATACATGAACTTTTATTTTGGTGTCTTTCGTCAAGCAACGCTTACAAGCAAAAAGTATTTGCTGGCCCGATCTGGATACAAATTCCACATACTCAGTCAAATGTGGTCAAGGATTCTCATCAGGACCGCTGGAATCCGATTCCATGTCTTCCATGATATAGTTTTAATTACTACACTGCACACTTTTCTATCTAACTAATTACACTGCACTCTTCTTTATTAACACGCAAATTATCACTTACAGTAATTTATAATAACAACAAACACAACACTCGCTAGTACTTCGCAGTTTTCTTACTCGCACGCGCCGGCAAAATATATCTAGTTTTGGTCTCACGCGCCGCCGCGCCCGGCACTTGTCGTTTCATACTTGTCTGAACCTGTTTTTCTCGCCACACCGCGGTGCCGTGCGGTAAATAGTGGCATTGGATTAACGATTAACGGACTTCTGCATATTAACGGAAGTTAAGTCCGTTAACATTTTTAAAAGTTAACTTAAAAGTCAACCCGTTAATCAAAATGTTAACTTCGTTAATTAACGATTAACGGATTAACGAGCTATGCATATACATAACATATACATTTATTAGTAGGCACTAAATGCTTTGTAGTTTGACTTTGTCTATTTATGTTTATGGCCTATATCTAATGAATGAAAAGACAGAATTACGAAGACAGCAACAAAAAAAGTATGAAATAAAAAAAAATAGTTAATTCAAAATATAAAAAACTCGACTGCGTCTAAAGTGAACTTAAATTAAAACTATAAAAAAATAAAAAAAAATAAAAACAAGCCCAAGGGTTTCGTCGCCATAAGTTTAATATTAACTGCCTTCGTGGTCTAGTTCGATTCGTGGTCAGGACACAAAAATATTTATTAATATAAATAAATACATTTAATTAATATTTATTTGTAATATTCTCGAGTTTGGTACGCTGGAGACATCGACGTGCTTGCCACTTGTCATGATTGGCGTATAGTAAAGTTGGCTAAATGTGAATCCGCTTCTTTATAAGCGTGATTTCTGACCACCCCGAAAGGGAAACGGTCGTGATGAAGTTTAACATTTATTAACGTGGCGAACGCTGTGATGTTGATAATAAATATTTATTCTTAATTTTCCACGCTCGCGCTGTAGTAAACATGGTATCTTAATGACCTTTATAACGTGTGGGAGGAGGCAGTATCGACCCAATGCAGAGCACTGCAGATGCGCTGAAATTAGTGATGTTATGTGACGACAAATAACGATAGTTTTTGAGTAATAAAAACAAGACTTTAAATAAAAAAAGTTTGAGAACAAATAAACCATTTAAATAAATGAAGACAGAGAGAAGACAAATTTCTAAGCATTCCATGGATTCACCGTGCGGGTGCCGGGTCCATCGTGTGTGGGTAAGAGATGAGAAGAATGGTGTCTCGGGCTTGCGACCGACAATTGGCTGGTTTAAGAAAAGGAGGCCTCCTTTTTTTTCTATTTCGCGATAATACGCTCACCATCCACCATTCTACTTCTCTCCCTACCCAACCAAATACTGTATGATTCCGTTAATGCCGTCTTGGAAGCTCGTTCCATAAATGTATTGACGGCAGACCTGCTTAGGCCCAATTCTTTCAGTAAGTGATGCAAAGATTTTGCTGGAACTCCTCTTGCACCAACTTCCACTGCGTAAAGCTGAGTCTTGAACCCGTTCCTGATCATTTCTTCTGTGAGATCATAATATTTATTCGACTTCATGTTGTGGTCTTTTGGAATATTTGATTCCCACGGAACGGTAAGTTCAATAAGGATAACTTTTTTCAAGTTCCGAGAAAACACTAAGATGTCTGGCCTATAGGCTGATACAGCTAGTTCATCTGGGATCCTATAATGGTGTTCAAATGTATCCATGAGAATTTTCCAGTCTGATGCGGCGCCATGGATCGAGGTGGGCTTGCATTTAGTTTTCGTGCTTTGCCCTTCCTTTACAAATGTGGTCAAAGTTTTATTTGTAGTCAGTCCCTTTCTGGCTCTTGCAATAGAAAGACTTACTGCTTCACGGATAACACCTAGGACTTTGTCATGTCGGCGTGAGTAATAGCCCTTTTCTAAGAGAGTAACGCACCCTACAAGTATTATTGATACACAACACTCGTAAAACTAATAATATTTTTTTAGAAGACAACACCTCGTCTTGTCGTCTCCTCCGGTGAGGAGAGGGCTGGCTCTTTCTGCATCATCCAGAGAATCAGTATTGCAATTCAGCGGGGAAATCTTGCCACCATTCCACGCGGACGGGACTTATATCCCTATCCTTAATATTAATATTAATTTTATTTTATATGTTCAATTGATTTTAAAAATAATAATAATAAAGTATTAATAACCGTGGGGACAAAGTGCACATGAAATTTTCAAGGCGTTGTCAAAACAGCTCGTCAACACCTCGGGAGACAAAAGGGCTGGGCAATATTTGGGCCAAAGGATCAGCATTGCCATTCAACGTGGCAATGCTGCCAGTATCCTTGGCACTTTGCCCTTTGGCAGCGATTTGGAGCAATTTTTTTATTTATACAAAGAAAATATTTTCATTTCTTTTCTTCATTTTAGTTTTTGGTTGTATTTTTATTTATTAATTAGGTTTATTTTTGTTAATAGTAATTTTATGTTGTAAATATTTTTTTCGAATAAATGTATATTAAAAATAATAAATTAATATTATTGGGAAGATTTGAGCCGGTTTTATTTCGATTTATGTTTGTATCAATCATCATTACAGCCCCTAGAACACAGCGTCCTAGACCTCCACTGCTGGAGATGGGCCTTCCAGAAAATATATCTGGAGAACTTGGCCAACACTCGCCACGCTGGCCAGACGGCTTGGCGAGGATATGATGTCAATTATTTATGACAATTTATTAACGATTCCACAAGTTGGTATTAGTGGAACCGGGACCGACGGCCTAACGTGCTCTCCGGTGGTATTGTAAATCTATGACAAATGTACTTACGAAAAGTGTATTTCTCATTGGTCCGGCATGTACCAATGATTTGGGCTTGCGAAACTCTTTCGCAAGCCCTAGAGTCCAAGACCATGACTAGGCTGAGTCTTTTTTGCAAGACCAAGACCAGGAGCAAAATGGGCAGTCTATTAAAGTACTCAATAACATCGATATAATTCTCACATCACTACCTTATCCTGAAAACCGTCACATGGTCTTGACCTCGCTGAACTTTACGAAGTGGGTCGTGAAAACATGAAGGTTGAATTATACCGTTCTTAGAATGCCGGCAAGAGTTTAGAGCGTTGGAGTTAGCTATAACCTGATGATTTTTTCAACTCTAACACCCGGATCCTAACACCCGGATTCTAACACCCGGATTCTAACACCCGGATTCTAACACCCGGATTCTAACACCCGGATCCTAACACCCGGATCCTAACACCCGGATCCTAACACCCGGATTCTATAACATTTTCTCAACGCCTCCTCTACTCAACATTTCCTTCCAGCTGTCAAACAAAAATTCTCTGTAATGGGGTGTATCAGGCAAAGCTTTTTGTAGATATCGCTAGCAGCAATGGTACCTCGTTTTACACCTATGTCGCATCATTAATTAAACGTTTGTGTAGTCTTTTATGTATTTTACCCTCCTTTCAACACGGTACTGACATACGACATTAGCATCAAATGTTAGAATTTTCATTAAACGAACGACTTGTGCTAAAAAAAGTGGTATTTTCATGCTAACATTTCTCAAAACGAACGCGGCCTATTATAATATACTTAAATGTTGTTTATTTGTAAAAAGCCACCCGGAACTTTTAAAAACTCTTAGGAGTAATTGCAATTTTCAAACGCGTTATCCTAGTAGAATAATTATTCCAGCGCATAAAAGTACTCAATATAGCCGAAAATGCAATGGCAACAACGATATTTAATAAGCTTCCAGTTACTATAAGGGAGCTCAAATTAAGAGTCAAACAAATGCTGGTTAATAAATGTTTTTATTCGACAAAAGAATACCTAGACACTAAGCTCGACAAAGTCATGTGACTAAATAAATATTTGTATGCTAGAAATAGCGAAGCATGTGATACATATAATTACATATAATAATTTAGAAGTACCTACCATGTTTCTGACAAAGTAAAGTATCATCACGACCGTTTCCCTTTCGGGGTGCTCAGAAACCACGCTTATAAATAAGCGGATTCACGGTTAGCCAACTTTACTATAGGCCAATCATGACAAGTGGCAAGCTCGTCGATGTCTCCAGCGTACCAAACTCGAGAAATATCACAAATGAATTAAATGTATTTATTTTTGTGTCCCGACCAGGAATCGAACCCGGTACCTCCGAGTCTAAATCCACGGATTTAACCGCTAGACCACGGAGTAAATATAGGTATATATTTTATTACATAGCAACTTCAGTCGGGACCCATTGTTGGGGAAGATTTGAGCCGGTCTTGGGTTTTAATGGGTCCCGACTGATAAAGCCATTACGTAATAAAATATACATCTATGATGTAGTTTGATAGCCAACTTTTTGGCTACGAAACAATAGGCTTGTTATTTTAGTTTTTTTTTTTTTTTAAATCTTTAAATTAAATATTATCTGCAACAAATAAAGTGTGTTAGATGTGTTTCTTACTTGGTACAATATATAAATTGAAGCTTAAAAATTTTATTGCCAAATATTTCGCCTCTCTTTGGAGCGGCGTCATCAGTGACAGTGACTGAAGGTCTTCGTCATAAATTTTGAAAAAATAATTTTATTTTTAACAATGGTAAAGGCAATGCACTATACAGTTTTGTATTTATTTTTTAGAAAAATATCATCATCACCTAGCGCATCATGGAAAACATCATTAGCATGTTATGTCCATTGTTGGTTCGATATTAATAAATTTACAAAACAAGTTAGACAAAACCTAATGCATTACATTCAGACCAGGGCTATAGTATGCACCAAGCTGCCATATAAAAGAGCTTTCCCATGTTTTTAAATCAATAGACCGAATAGTTTTAGGAAAACTCTTTAATAGTAAAATGTAAAGTAAAGTATCATCACGACCGTTTCCCTTTCGGGGTGGTCAGAAACCACGCTTATAAGCGGATTCACATTTAGCCAAACTTTACTATAGGCCAATCATGACAAGTGGCAAGCTCGTCGATGTCTCCAGCGTACCAAACTCGAGAAATATCACAAATAAATTAAATATTAATTAAATGTATTTATTTACATTAATAAATATTTTTGTGTCCCGACCAGGAATCGAACCCGGTACCTCCGAGTCTAAATCCATGGACTTACCCGCTAGACCACGGAGGCAGTTAATACTCTTACTGTGAAACAATTGTTAAAGGTAAATATTTGTTAATTAAAAATTTAAATTTAAAAATAATGGTTGCTAACCAACTTTAAATCGTTATAGATCCTAAATGGCTAGACCACGGAGCCAGTTTCTGACAAATAAATTATTTCTTTTCATTACAAAAATCGAACCCGATTTTACCCACAAAACATTGGACCGGTAAACGACTACATCCGAAATAAAAAAAAATATGAAGAACAAGTTTCGTTTTGGTCATCGAACTTGTTAAAGTTAATATTTATTTAGTTACCACAACCGTAATGCCTAGCGGGGTAGTCAGAATTATGCTTTTTTCTGCTCAGAACCTCAAGTTACATAAGAAAACCCGACTGCGTAAAAAAAATACTTTAATTAAAAACTGCTAAAACTAGTATATATATATATATATATAGGTATATATATTTTATTACATAGCGACTTCAGTCGGGACCCATTGTTGGGGAAGATTTGCTACGGAACAATAGGCTTGTTATTTAAGTTTTTTTTTGCTTGAAATCTTTAAATAAAAAATTTTAATATAAAAATAATGGTTGCTAACCAACTTTAAATCGTTATAGATCCTAAATTGTCACTCTAAATGAAAAATGGTAAGAAAAACCTCAATATGATTTTCAAATACCGATTCGACGATACCCCACTCAATTAAGTTCGTCGACATTATTTTTTTTTCACTTTGGCGGACCGCATACGTAACGTCGAAATACGGAAAAGGGTTGGTATGAAGGAAAGCATAGGGACAAAAATAAGGAAAAGCATGCTACGATGGTTCGGGCATGTTGAAAGGATGAGCGAAGAAAGATTGACGAACCAGGTATATAATGCGAAAGTTGTGGGTAAAAGAGGCCCTGGCAGACCAAGACACACGTATCACGATCAAATAAATAAAACACTAGCTGAAGGAGAATTAAAAAGCCTTCGTAACAAAAGGGCATGTATGAAGAGGTTGATGAATGTCGATGAAGCGAAAGAGGTATGTCGTGATCGTGTCAAGTGGCGCTCAATTGTCTCTGCCTACCCCGTAAGTAAGGGATCTGGCGTGAAGATATGTATGTATGTATTTTTTTTATTTTTCACTATATGCCGTCTGGTTGTCGACATAACCAAATTTCAAACGTCAATTTCTTCAGTGACAATCGCGTGATGAAGATGAATCGATTGACGTGAGATTCATTAAAATCAGCCAACGCGTTTGGTCTCCAGTGTGTATCAAAAAAAAAATACCATACATAACTAAATAATAATAATAAATATTTCCAGACAGGTCACACAGCGCCATCTAGTTTCCGTGTTAAGCTACGAGGCCTGTGTTACGGAAACTAGATGGTTGATAAACTACATATTATACATATAAACACCCAGACCGAGACAAATTATACAATGTACAACTTGCCCCCGGTGGGAATCGAATCCACGACCTCCCGAGTTTACGGCAACGTTTGTTACCAATAGACCACGGAGGCGGTCAATAATAATAACTACATAGGCTGATAAGCACATAATTCTTTGCGTCGCATAGTTGGGTAAAAAAAGCCTTCGGTTTTACGAATTTGCGCCGATTGGGGTGGAGACAATAGGCCAAGGAGTTGTCCAAACTGCTTACGGAGAAATCTGGAGATAGGAAGGCTGACATTTATATCTGCCAGCGTTTCAGCCTTACTATGTCAGTTCATATAGGTACATCTATTTGAAATTTATAAACAGTCATTATTGGTCTGTCAATTATTATTTACTATATTTATTTGTGATTTCAACGAGGAATCGAACCCGGTAACACCGCCTCTAAATACAAGAACACTGATGGAGATTTAATACATTGGAAGTAAAAATTACAATATTCGAAGCTTATCCCACGTCGCATATTGACAACTTAAATTTACGAAACTTGACTACCTAGCCACGCGATAACAACCTTTATTTCTTGGTATCATACAGACTAAAATCCCATATATAATAGACACATCTTTTAAATTAAAGTCGCATTATTTTTCATACGATTATAGCCCGTACGTTGTTTGTACTAATGGTCCTATTGGTATGTTATTATTAAGGTTGATATGACCTTCTGTAACGTAAACATTGCAGACTTTGCAAGCAGAGAAATATCTATAAAGAAGTGTTCACAATTCATTTGATTTATTCGAAGTAAAAAAATATACATTACATAAAAATTAAAAGCTACCTAATTAATAAAATTTAAAATAAACTAAACTATAAATAAAAAATGTCCTCTAGAGACGTCCCAACCGAGATAGTTCCAAAGAGACTGGCAACATTTCCCCTCTGTATAGCGAGGCTAATACGTTGGCATAAATAATTCATTTGATTGGATTGTCGTAAGCGTGGTCTGTTTTGGTAAGTTTGTACTTTTTATAAAAATCCCTAACGTTTTTTTTATTGTGGATTGACAGCAGCATTGTAGACAGCACCAGCAACCGGGATCTGCACCCGGAATAACATCAATGCTAATAATTTTATATATATTTCTCTATTTTCTTCATTCAGGTGGCATATATATATATCCCATAAGTAATGTGGTAATTAACATTAATCAGACAAAAAGTGATGAAACCGTCTGCATGTTTCAATTATTAATCCTAGGCATATTCCAAGGCACAGATCCAGGGTACAAATCCTGGCCGCCAACTGAACCAACGCAGGGCTACCAATTCCACAGAGGTAGTGTTCCACAAAAGCAAGACCGGCTGGCGAAATCTTAAATCTTGAAAATATATATTTGTTTTTAATTGTAATAAGGAAGGAAACCTTGTGAGACTTTAGTTTCTGTCCCCAAATTACTATCTAGAGAACTTTGTAAAGGTTATAGATCTTGTTGACCAACATACATCCAAAAATGAATATACAAAGGTTAGTACTATAACTCTGTAGGTATACGTTATAACTGTAATATACGGTGTAACTATAACGAATCAATACGTACAACTAGGTCATAGCAAAAAAAAAATCGTCATTTTACCTTTGAACCGTAAAAAAGAAGACACAAAACAGTTACGAATTGAAAAAAAATCATAGGTAAAAAATAAATTGACCATCTTTTAGCAAAAAAGACTAGAATGAGTCTTGCTAACATATCGGTGGTATTTCAAAAAAAACGTGTGCGTCGCGGGACGTATCGCAAAAGTGAGAACTAAACTTGCAGGTTATTGATTTCGTAGTTGGTAGGAATGTGAAGATTAAATGAATGCGCGTGGCTGCGTGCATAGATGCAGACGCGTTAAGAAAGAAAGAGAAAGAAGGAGCGGGAGAAAGCGAGAGAGTAAGGCGGGCGCGTCTTTCCCTTCCCCGCCGCGTTGTTTCCCCTTGAGCGCTGTTCTGACGTACGGACGTACGTTCAACGAAATATGTAGGTTCCCAACCAAGCGCGCGCAATAAAATTCTCACTTTAAAAAAATGCAAGAACAAGACCAAGAATGCAAGACCAAGACCAACATTGGGCAACACTACACAGGGGTGTAGTGTAGGATGTGTGTGAGTAGTGTGGTGTGGTCTCGGCCAATGCGTTTGGTCTCTAGTGTGCCATAAAGGAACAAACATACATACATATTTACATTACATTACTGATAACCACTTTTTACATCGCGCAGACGGGTAATAAACGAAGCACTCACTGTGAACTCGCCTTTATAATGTCATCAGGCATTCAAGGCTTGGCGCAAGCCTTCGTCCGGCGATGTCAGTCGGTTCCACGCCTCAGACCTGCGCGGGCGCAACCTAACCTCAAAAAAACTTTGTAATTATAAACAATAATACGCGTTAAACTCAGTGATCTCTTATTAAACGCGGCGTTAAACCCAGATTAGCATAATATACAAGTGTCAAATAGGTGTGGATTACGGAATGCAATAATTTGAGCTGATTGTAAGTGGTTTTTGTTTTTTTTCTCAATGTCTCAAGGCAGAGAGTTAATTTTAAGCTCTGACGTAAGTTTTGAGGTTATAGTTTAAAAGACATCATTCATCTTGAATGGGGATTTGGGCTAAATTGAGTTCACAGTTATATATGCATTTTTTAATGAATTACTCTTACAAGATTAAAATTTAAGTAGAAACGGTGAAGTTGTGCATTTTTTAAAAAATATCTTTATGTATGTCAGCTCTAGTACAAAATGTAAAAAAAAAAGTAAAGTATCATCACCACCGTTTCCCTTTCGGGGTGGTCAGAAACCACGCTTATAAATAAGCGGATTCACATTTAGCCAACTTTACTATAGGCAAGTGGCAAGCTCGTCGATGTCTCCAATCTTGTCGTAACTGCTTTAGTTGTCCCAAAGTTTTGACAGAGAGCATTGTTTATTTATAGTTTAGTTTAGTTTTAATTTTATTATTTAGGTAGCTTTTAATTTATATTTAATGTATAATAATTTACTTCGAGTAAAAATAACATTTCTTTTATCAATTACAGTATCGAAATACAATTTTTTATCATTGTATTTAGTACTTAGTCATATTTTTGTTTTATATAATTTTTTTTATTTTTTTATTACTTGCACGACATGTGACCTTGCGCCCACCTGATGGTAAGTGGCGTGCGAGGTCCACGAATGTTAGCAACTGGAATCAGAGACTCATGACATGACATCAGTCCCTAACACTATGCCGGCTTGACTGGGCATTACGGCAATTCGAGCCTGATCCCGAAACGTGTGGATACACTTTACTGGGTTTATCAGCG
Organism: Tinea semifulvella; assembly: GCA_910589645.1. Taxonomy (NCBI): domain Eukaryota; kingdom Metazoa; phylum Arthropoda; class Insecta; order Lepidoptera; family Tineidae; genus Tinea; species Tinea semifulvella. The sequence continues at coordinate 2,101,008 of OU342623.1, read as the reverse complement.
GTGGATACTTCCCCGCTCCGGCAGACTGGCAAATTACCACCATCAGTCCGCCTACCAACAATTTTTTTTTAATAAATTCGACAACGATACACAACTAGTAGGTACAATTCGTGTGTGACGGGCCTAATACCTTAATGGAGTAGAGAGGATGTGGATTAGAAAATTACGCCTACGGTTTGAGAATAGAGGTCACGGACACATGTGCCTGTTGGCTGTATGAGGTTGTATCATCCATGCTGTCGATTAATAGTAAAAAAAAAAGCTAGGTATTTTGCACGGACATGTCAAGTGCAAGTTTTTGTTTTGTAAAATACTTTACTGTGGATATTGTTAGTCAAAAGTTGAGTTGTTTTGTGTAATAATGTGCTACAATGTGAATAATTATCGAAAACGATAAATTGGACTGTATATATGGGACACAAGTTGTAGTTTATTTCTTGTCTCTCTAGAGGACATTTTTTACTTATTTTTTTATTATATTTATTTTATATTTAATTTACTTTTAAGTAGTTTTAATTATAAAAAATAAGCAATTCTTGTACCTTAATAAGTAGAAATATTTGTTCGAAAACTACAATTATTATTTTTTAAATGGCAACACTATTTTTTTCCTATGAGGGGAACAAGTCAATTCAATTTATTTATTCTGTAAGTAGGCATAGGACAATAAATATAATGTATTCTGCGCTTGTACATGTCATCAAATTAATTAATATAACGAAAAGTACGTATGGACGTAATCTTGGTCTTCATTTAAGCAGTGATTTGTCCTGGGACTACCACTTTTCAGAAGTTAGCAGAAAAATCTACGCTTCTTTTTATCACGATAGATGGCGCATGATAGATGGTACCTTATATAACTGTCAGTTGCATAGAAAACTTGTATTTTCATTACGAAATTTATTATATACTGGATATTATGTCGAAGTGAGCAGCTTTTAAGTGTACAAATCGAGATTTCCAAGCGAAATCAAACATATGGTGATCTCAAAATTGCCGTTCTATTATTTCAACCTTTTTTCTTTTTAAAGACGGTGTTCGCTTTCTTGATTCGTATTTTAAGGTAGGTAACGTTAATTTAAAATACATTCTTCTGTTATAAAAATAAAAAAACTACAAAAACATTTTAAAATGATGCGTCAAAGGTGTAAACAAGGTACCAGTGCCGCTAGCGACATCTACAAAAAGCTTTGCCTGATACACCCCATTAGTTACCATACTCTTTGCCTCTAATGCCGTCAGAAATGTGCGATGGCTAATTCCCGATACACGTAATGGCCCAGGTTTAATACACAGCCATTTCTTTAATAGTTCCTTGCAATCAATTACCAATTAATTGCAATAAAACCCTATAAGAATGTTCACTTAGGTGAAGTCGACATTTAAGTGCAATTTCACCGTTTACCTATGCCTTAAGTGTGTTTACCGCTTTTGCACTCCTCTATACCTATATACTAGCACGACATGTGACCTTGCGCCCACCGTATGGTAAGTGGCGCGCAAGGTCGTATGAAGTCCCTAACACTATGTCGGCTTGACTGGGCATGACGGCAATTCGAGCCTGATCCCGAAACACTTTACTAGGTTTATCGGTACGAATGATCGATACTTCCTCGCCCCGACAGACTGGGAAAACTACCACCATCAGCCCCTAGTTAGTTAATTACAGCCCCTAGAACACAGCGTCCTAGACCTCCACTGCTGGAGATGGGCCTTCCAGAACATATATCTGGAGAATTTGGCCTACAGTCGCCACGCTGGTCAGACGGCTTGGCGCGGATATGATGTCAATTTTATTGACAATTTATTAACGATCCCACAAGTTGGTATTAAGTGGAACCGGGACCGACGGCTTAACGTGCTCTCCGAGGCACGGGAACGGTGGTGTACGTAAGAAAAGTGCATTTCTCATTGGTACATGCCGGGTGGATTTGAACCGACCTTTGTAGGATTCAAGGAACGCGTTCTTACAACCGAGCCACCAAACTATACTTGTCTAAAATAATTAATCGCAGTTTAGTCATTCGTTAGGTCAGAAGCTTTCTCACATACATTAAAATCACAAGTGATTAACAATTATAATGTATGAATAAATCATTACATATCTAAGAATCATCGTTCTCAGAATGCAGTAGAGCGTAAAATGTAATTCTTAGTGTTTATTTAAATTTAAAATCACAGATACATATCGCACCCTTAATAAAAGGGCTTAAGTCAAAATATTTGTATAGGTGATTTTAAATGCTAAGCGCACAAGATACTGCATCTTGTAGTTATCTGTAGTTATCTACCAGTTAGCGGTGACAGAGAGAGAAAAAGGACAATAATGACTCGGTAACTGCATTTGTGTCTCTCTTACACACTCCCCGCGCTAATCCCAAAAAAATCTTTTTCGTGTTATGCCCTTGCATTTAGGTATTAAGGGGCTGTCCATTCATCACATGAGACTCGAAAGGGGGGGGGGGGGGTTTAAAAAAAGGCGGGGGCTCGGCAAAAATCACAAGGGGCTGTAGTAAAATATCACGTGTGTTAATTTTTTCGTAAAGCGCGCTATTTCTGAACCGAAAAGCGGCGTGCAGTGTGACCTCGACTCACCGTGATGTAATTGAATGATGACGCCGAGTGGCTAGATGAAACCGACGTTGATCTTCAACAACTGACTTGCAAGATGCTTAATCAGTAGTAAAGAAAGTCTTGCTCCGTGGCAAATTTTTACGATTCTCTTTAAGTAATTAGAAATATTTGATCGCCTCCGTGGTCTAGTGGTAACAATCGTTGCCGTAAACTCGGGAGGTCGTGGGTTCGATTCCCACCGGGGGCAAGTTGTACTTTGTATAATTTGTCTCGGTCTGGGTGTTTATATGTATAATATGTATATATTTACAAAAAAAAAAAAGTATAATATGTAGTTTATCAACCATCTAGTTTCCGTAACACAAGCCTCGTAGCTTACCACGGAAATTAGATGGCGCTGTGTGATTGTCTGGAAATATTTATTTATTTATTTATTTTTAATACACATGATTTTGGGAGGGGTCTAGTCTTAAACCTCATAGTATCACCAAAGAGGGGGGGTGGGGGGGGGGGGTGGTTAAAAATTCAAAATTAAAAAGAAAAAAAACACGTGATTAATGGACGGTGTCTTGGTGTGAGATAGGTGCTCTATCCATTTTTATCCAGTGTGTTAATATCCCATTTTGTTACTATAATAAATTTATTCCTTTTTTTTTTTTCAGGTAAATAATTGACAAAATGGCGCTGAAGACTTTATTAATTTGCCTCAATATTCTGCATCTGGCACTTGCTAAAGGTAATTAATTTTTTTTATATACTAAAAACAAAAATAAAAGGAAAGAGTACATTATCACCATCATCACTAAATACTATAAAACAAGGTCCTCCGGTGCGTCTGTCTGTCGGTACGCGATAAACTCAAAAACCACTGCACCGATTTTCATGCTATTATCATCAACGGATAGAGTGGTTCTCCAGAAAGGTTTTAGTACATAATTTGTTGGAGGTGTCAAGTCTGGAAGCTTTCAACGAAAACGCTGCCTAAACCCTTTGAGATATAACAAAATAATGTATGGTGGAATTGTGTATCTTATATAGGTCTACAGAAAAGAGCGCGATGGCATATGTCTATCTCTTAAGAATAACATACTATATCCATTTTAATACTTTAAAAAATGGACAATTATAAAGCGGTAATTGGAAAGCTATTTACACAAATACGATATTAATCCTTAACATTTTAAATACGTTAATTGGATTAAGCATTTCATAAAGATTATTTTTTCCCTTTACACCATGCAAATTAAATGAATATCTTAAGAGATATAGCCAAATCAAAATTGTGATATTTATTTATTCGGAGAAAAAAACAGAAATGATACATACAAATAGGCAAAGGATACAAAAACAAAAATCATAAGTTACATTCGAATCACTTCCTTTGATATTTCTCACTAAGAACATATAGGAAGATAGTTTGATAGTTTGAGTACAACACGGACCTAATTATCGTTATATATATATATATATATATTTTATTACCAGTTGCACTAATAAACCATTCAATCAACAATCTTGCTGATCATCAATAAGCACCCTAGTGATATTGGCCTTGTAACTGCTGCAGCTTTGTGTGAACATGTCGACCGAGGAAAGTCTGTCGTCGTGGACGCGACACATTCTGGCGAGTGGCGCCCGTTTGCCCGCATTCGTTTTGGCACGTGGCACAAATAGCGACCGAGATCTAGTCCTTCTTGTAGGGGCACAAAACAGTATCTTTTGTAAAATGTCCGGGCAATCAAAACTACTGTTACAAATCTTATAGAGGACGCTGGCGTCCAGGATCACACGCCTGCTGGTAAGCGTCAGTGTTTTGTAGCGTTGTAGTAGGTCTCTATAGGAAATGTTAGATTTGGTGAGTCTCCAGTGCTGGGCACGAATAAATTTCTTTTGTAACATTTCTATTACTGCAAATTAAGGAAATTGATATAAGAGAAATTAATTTAAAAAAAATGTAATTATTGTACAGTGTACAAGTCTACGCGAAACTTGGTCCAAGCGTGGGCATCATTCGTACGTGGGTTTGTGCTCCATATTAGGATAGGTAAGGTCGTCTGCCCCAACGTAGGAGGAAGGCAGAATGACTAACTCAAAAAATAACGTTGCGAAATTAACCAGCATTGATAGCCTTTCTTAGTAAGATGGCGGGAATCGCTAATGAAACCTGCAGCCATATTCTGTACTTAGAAAACGTTATTAAGATCTGGAGATGCCTAACTATCGAGGCATTTGTTGTCAGCCTAGCTAAACGTATGTTTTACCGGGCTGACAACAGATCCTACAAGCATCTTCAGGATATCGCTCCTACTTTCGCACGGCCCCCGGAGGGAAGGTCACTACCTAGCGAGGCGTTCTTGGAGAGAAACTAAAGTAGACAAATCTAGGAGACTAGATTCGTGAGCCACAAGGGCGGTGTTGTAGTAGGAACCGCGCCCAGCACCAAAGGTGCGTTGAATCACCGGCGGGTAGTTAGCCGCCGAGATCCTGCCGGGGAAAACGGGAGATTATCCCAGGCCCATTGAACATCCGAACCTGGATAACTCCGCTGTCTGAAACGTTATTAGTGGATTACGTTATTTACGCCAGAGATTGCGTCATAATTACAAAATATGCAATTCTCAACTCTATAAGCGCTCGACTTTGACAGTGTTCGTTCAAATAAATAAATATAAATATTTCCAGACAGGTCACACAGCGCCATCTAATATCAACTCTTATAAGCTGATATATATAGTTAACGGATTCTATTATATAACGTTTGCGCTTAGGTAACAGAATAGAGCTACTGTCCCTTAAAGTTAATTTTATCTTTATTCATAGTAGGTCTTGTTTCAGTCTTGTTTATTTTTATATAAATATCATGGCAAGCTAGCCTTCACTCCGTAGCCACGACTCAGACTTAGCTGTTAAGGCACGCAGGGCCAACAGTGAGAGAGAGACGGTTTATAGGGTTTTAGTCCGTAGGCGCCCTGGGGTCTCCTTAGGATGCCTCACGGTGAGTCGTCCATGCGACCCCCACCCGCGTTGGCCCTTCAGGCAGGGGGCGTATCATTAATGATTTATCCATTCACCGTCTTTAAAAAAAACCAATATTAACAAAAGTACAAATATAAATTAAAGCTACCTAAGCAATAAAATTAAAAATAAACTAAACAAAACCTTAAATTAAATAAACTAAAAGATAAACCTAATTAATATAAAAACTAAATACTTACAAATATCTTCATTATAATCTACATATCATCGAATCCAGGTGAAGATGAACCCAATGTTCCGAGGACTCCGGCGACGTTGCCTCGTTGGATGGCAACACTGATCCTCTGAATAAGATATTCCCTACTCAAAGGATCACCTGTTGACGCTCGGATGGCAACGCTTATGTCGCGTATTAACGATTTAGCGTCCTCAGACCAAGGGCCCATCGTCTCTACGGCAAACGGCACAAAATAGTAACGATTTGCCAACTCTATGTACTTATTACGTTTGCCGTTTGCAGCCAATTCAGCCGCTGCACCTGCTCGTTTTCGTGTCGCGCCAACACGACTAGCACAAACTTACACATCTCGCATCCCAAACCAAAGACTTACCTTGTTTATAAGGCACGAGGGTTAGCCCATCTGGTCTTTTCCCATCGCTGCGAAATATACCAGTTGGCTCTAATGTTGATGGGTAATTGTACAAAAGTACAAATTGGCATTTGACATCATTAACAAAACAAACATACACTAACTGTAATCTATCCTGCATTGGCGGATTCTATTCTGAGCAATGGGTTGGATGTATATGGACGCACTTTTAAGACCTATCTAGATAATGTGAAACACCTTCAAATTAGACTTATTAAGTATTTGGTAAACAAAAAAACAAAAAATGTATATAACAGAGAATATGATAAATTGTATGGTATATGTAACATTATGAAGTACACAAAAAAGTTAATTATATGATAGCACTTGACAGTTACTCTGACAATTATAAGCATAAAGCCCGAAGTAATCATAACACTAGATCTGTAGCTCGGGGTAGATTGTTGCAACCCACAGCTGTTAACTACTATGGAGAGTGAACATCACAATACATGATTCCTGAACTCTGGAATGAGCTGCTCTGGTTGGCAAAGAAACCTGAGTTGACTAAGCCAGTTGTTAAAAAATACCTAAGAAGGTTTTTTATTGACCTGTAATACAATACATAAATAAAATTGTAATAGTAACCTCTGAAACACTAAAAACATAAATTGTTACTAACGAGCGACCTTTCTCGCCAACAAACCTTAATGGTTTTGCGAGATTTAATGATTAAAAAAAAAAAAAAAAAAAATGCAAATGGCACATACTTTTAACGAGAACAACAAATAGGTGGCAGGCAGAACTGATGGTGTAAACCCAGTCTGCCGGGGCGGGGTATACACCGTTCGTGCCGATAAGCCCGTGTGTATCCACACGTTTCGGAATCGGGCTAGAAGAATAGCCGTCATGCCCAGTCAAGCCGGCATTGTGTTAAGGACTGATGTCAGTCATGATTGTCTGGTTCCAGTCAAGTCAAGGTCACATGCCATGCTAGTATATAATGGAAAAACCTATTACAGGCATTTAAGTTTATTTATATATATTCTTTAAATATATTCAAACATTTGTTAATTACATACTTTCTCAAAAAACAAAATGACATCTAATTTCCACATCTTGACATAGATAATTATTATATTAGTATTTATTTAATTTAAGTATTTATTATATCGTATGACATATTTATATATTGGTATGTTATTTATACTTACTATGGTATATTTATGATTGATTTTAACTATTATTATTATTCTTATTTCGTACTCTGCATCCATTATAATAATTTCTCACTCTCCCAAAGGTTAGCTGGTAGAGAATACCATACGGTATTATGCTCGCCTGTGTACATTATTTTATATGTTATATTTTGTGTGCAATAAAGAATTATATTATTATTATTATTATGTAATGTGTATTCTTAAAGAATCTCGGTATTTAACCGGTTAACCTAATGATGTTCACGGGCCTCGGCCAAGTGAGCATCATGCTTCTTTAACTCCAACATTCTGACTATACGGCAAGTATTAAGGATTGAAGCTTTTTGCAATTGTCTGTATGTGTGCTGGTCTACGTTAATAGTTTTGAGGCTGTACATGACAGTTTATTATTATTATTATTAAGACACGTCATTATTTAAATTATTTTGAATGATTCTACTCCTGTTAGTTAAAGACTAAACAGCAATGCGGTCGAAAGAGTAAGCTATTAGCAGAAGACCAGGGCCCTATTTCACCATGCCGACAGGTGCGAAGAAAAAAAAACAGTGTTATTATCACTATCATCACTATATACTATTTTCACGGAGAGCCGTTTTAAATATATGCGTAGGGTTACCACCAGTCCCCAGAACCTTCCAAAACATATATCTGGGGAATTTGGGAATTCAGACGGGTTGACGAAGATCTCATGTAATTTTTTTTTAAAATAATTTATTAACTTAAAAGCTACCTAAATAATAAAATTAAAAATAAACTAAACTATAAATAAAAAATGTCCTCTAGAGACGTCCCATCCGAGATAGTCCCAAGGAGACTGGCAACATTTCCCCTCTGTATAGCGTTGGCTATTACGTTGGCAGAAATAATTGCCTTTCTGTCTCCAGACGTTTCTGTCAGCTTTGACAACTCCTTGGCCAAGCGCCTCGCTGACGGTCCCCATGGGCCCATCGTCTCGACCCCAAACGGCGCAAATTCGTAACCGGTACCAAGGTTGGCGTATTTGCTCAATTTAAGGTTCTCCGCAGAATACGCCACTCTCCCCGCGCCCGACGAGGTCGCCTGGATGTGAGATGGAGCTAATGTGTGTACACACGTCGCAGTCCATACCAGAGACCTGCCAAGTTTCCACGGCCCAATAGTCATTCCGTCGGGTCTCTCATTTATTAACGATTCGACAATTTGATATTAGTGGAACCGGGACCGACGGTTTAACGTGCTTTTCGAAGCACTGAAACGGTGGTGTTGTAAACCTATGACAAATCTACTTAAAAGAAGTGTATTTCTCATTGGTACATGCCGCAACCCACCTCTTTAGTATGTTAAGGGAAGCGTTCCTACTACCTAGCTACCACCGCTCTTAGGGTAACCACGAAACACTACGTTATAACGCAACCATAACACAGCTTTAGTTAAATGTCTAAAAATATAGAACACGGGTTCTAAACCCCGTGCAAAACGGCTGTCAATAGCCGTGTCAGGTCAGGTTCATCGAACCGCCAAAACTGTAATGTGAATCATATGACAAGCAACCAATACATGCTCCTAAGACAAAAAATTAACCGTTACTCTTTTAAGAAATCGAAAATGTATAATAATAATTTAAATGTAAAAGCTTTGTCTGTATGTCAAATCAAATTGTTTAAATATAGATAGATAGTTTTTTTTTTTTTTTTTTTTTTTTTATCTTTGTAAGTATTGGGTTCATGGTAATCTATACGAATACGGATTCGTCTCAACTGCGCCACCAAATTAAACCAGCTTGTAATCGGCGGCTGGCTTACCTTGAGACCCGCGGACCCCAGTTAGATAGATAAATTCTTTATTGCACAGAAAATAATAGTAGTTTATGAAACTGTTGCATAATAAGCGAAGAAAAGTGTGTTCCATAAGGCAATAACAACTTATAATAATCTTCCCTTAAGTATAAAAGAATTGCCAAATAAATTATTCCGTGGAAGACTACATTGCTGGTTATTGGAAAATAGTTTTTATTCATTGACCGAATATAATAATTATAAGCGAATCACGTAGGACATTTTATTATTTTATTTTATTTTGACATTTATTTATATTATATAATATTGACATATGTAATAAACCTATATAAGATTAATGTATGTAAATAAATTGTTTATTTTAGCCGTAGTTTTAGATTAATTGTTAATTAGCATTAGGACTAAAATTAATATTTGTACGCCTCTTAAGGTAGATTGTTGCAGGTAAAAATAGGTATATTGTTTATCTTGCTTATAGTATGACAATGCCACTTTACAGCAGCTATAATCTTAGTGACATCCTCATAATTGTTTTCGTCTTAGTTTATAATATGACAATGCCTATTTACAGCAGCTATAATTTTAAGATTATAATTATGTATATTATGGATTGTAATGTGCTGCTCCAAATACAAGCTATTTCCCAGAAAATAAGCTTTTCGTTATATTGATTAATTTTTTTTGACATGTAAAAGCGCAGAATACATTATATTTATTGTCCTATGCCTACTTACAAAATACTTAAAATTAAAAATAAATAAAATTGATTTGTAACCATACAATCACAAATATATATTTCATACACGAGTGTTTTAATACCTAGTTATGTGCAGTTTCATACACTAATTTATCTACTCTCATACATTGGGATTGAACCTACTAAATAAAAGATAAAAGAGTAAGAATTTGAAGCAAGAATAAAAAAAAATCACACGAAATGCTATACAACAAAACGTATTGAATGGCGAGGTTTTTTTTTTTTTTTGAATGGCCATGGTACAGAATATGTGTGTGTAATCAAATCAATTAAATTAAATCATTTATTTCCTTTGGTTGTCACAACAACACTTGGATATTAGGTATACTAGGTAGTTAAAATTAATTCGTGGCTGTAAAAAGGCCGTGTCAGCTTATAGACTAAAATAAATTACACATTTATTTATTTAAAAACTTAATTGCACTATGTACAAAGGCGGACTTAATGCCGCTAGGCATTCTCTGACAGCCAAACCTTTAGGACATTAGGACAGTTTTCATGGTAAGTAGGTGCAATAATAGATATAAAATAACAATTTATAAAACAAATACATAAAAATAATACTTACTATTATATATACAAATACGTAAATAGGTTATATATTATATATATATATGTATATATGATATATACAATAATACATATAAAATAAAACTACTCATGTGATGAAGGAAGCGGGACAAAAGTAGACGTCGCGTCGTCGCTCGTTGTGAGAGTGTGAATGAAGAGAGTGGCAATACAATAGAAGTAAAAAAAAATGTTTAAGTTATAGATAATATTTGTACACCAGATTCTTGAATATAGCACGACTAGAAGCTTGTTTAATATACACATGTTAGGTTAATAAATTAATTCGTAGCTCAAAAGAGGCTGTGTCAGCTTACAATCCAAATATACATAAATATTGTATTGAACTACAATATTTATGTCAATAAATGTAAATTCGTGGCTGTAAGGGGGCCGTGTCAGCTTACGATCGAAATAATAATAATTATTATAATTGGTATGTCAACTTAATACATATTTATTTTATTTATTTAAAAACTTTATTGCACAAAGCACAAAAGCGGACTTAATGCCCGTAGACATTCTCTGACAACCAAACCTTTGGGACAAATTTGAACAAATATAGGTGCAATGAAAGTAACAGTAATATACAATTATAGGATAATTCAACAAATATTATATACCTACTTATATATTCTTATATATGTATTATAATATCAATATACTAAATACTAATACATACACAAACTTGTACATAAACATACACAAATACAACTTACTAACGTGGTTTAGAGCTATTCATGAAGTGCGAATAGATCACTTTTTTAAACGACAATCTGTTACTTGCCTGCCTTATGTTTACTGGAACATCATTCCATAATTTTGTGGCAGCTACTACGAAGGAGTTGTAGACAAATCCAGAATGATGTGAGGGAACAGAAAGAAGAGAGTTGTGAGAAGAACGTAAAGATTTATCGTGGAAAGAAGAGAGATAGGCAAAATTGTCCTTGAGGTATTTCGGAGTCGCAGGCTCGTTTAAAACAGAGAAAAGGAGACAGAGAACTCTAAGATTTCTGATATTCGTGGCTGTAAAGGGGCCGTGTCAGCTTACAATCTAAAATAATAAAATTAAGAATGGTAAATTAAACTAAATTCGTGGCTGTAAAATGGCCGTGTCCAGCTTAAAGTGTAAATATATGAAAACAAATTCTATGCAATGGTATCTAACGTAATTTCTCGTCAATGGCCACCTTAAAGACCTACACATTTTTTAAAACAATTCTTACTTCATTCTTAGAGTTTCCAACAGAACGTTAATTATAAAATTCCTTCCTCCAGTTATTTAGCTCCGAGCAATATAAATACAACCCCACTTTCCTATCCATTACGACTTAAACATAGACTTGATATAAAAATACTAGTTTCAAAAAAAATAGGTTATCAAAAAAAAAGTATTAAGTATTTAAATATTAAGTTTTATTTATTTTATTTTAAGTATTTTGTAAGTAGGCATAGGAAAATAAATATAATGTATTCTGCGCTTTTACATGTCAAAAAAAAAAAAATCAATATAACGAAAAGCTTATTTTCTGGGAAATAGTTTGTATTTGGAGCAGCACATTACAACCCAAATATACATAATTATAATCTTAAAATTATAGCTGCTGTAAATAGGCATTGTCATATTATAAACTAAGACATACACAATTATAAAATAAATACACCAAGGATTATAGCTGCTGTAATGAGGCATTGTCATACTACAAGCTAAGACGAAAACAATTATGAGGATGTCACTAAGATTATAGCTGCTGTAAAGTGACATTGTCATACTATAAGCTAAAACATTATTAAAATGTAACTGTACCTATACTGCCTCCGTGATCTTTATTTATGTAAATAAATACATTTAATTAATTAACTACCTAAAACAGAATATGTCGATTATAATTCAACGAGGAAATGTGGCGAGCGTTTTAGGTACCCTCCCTGGTGGTAAGCCCTTAGTTTATTTTGTAGAATAGCTTTAATTTCATAGGTATTTTTAGTTTTAGTTTTATTTATAATTAGTTTTTTAATCAATTTTATTTTAATATTTTTGTATCTAAGTAGGTACTTCGAATAAATCTTTTAGTAGTACGCGTAGAGATAATGACAATTAATATTTAATTTATTTGTGATATTTCTCGAGTTTGGTACGCTGGAGACATCGACGAGCTTGCCACTTGTCATGATTGGCCTATAGTAAAGTTTGCTAAATGTGAATCCGCTTATTTATAAGCGTGGTTTCTGACCACCCCGAAAGGGAAACGGTCGTGATGATACTTTTTACTTTATTAGCGAAGTCGTTTCAATGTTTTTTTTAAATGGTCTTGTTCGTATATTTTTGGTCTGTGGTTTTGCAGAATTCCATAATCCTCTATTGTTTGCGCGGGAAAAGACGTAATTAGATATAAGTTATGCATACGTTAAACCTCTACTAGGCAAATTGAAAATGTACTCTGTACTCCGAAGTAGGGATGTTCGATCCGAGACGAAACTTATGTGGATCGATACAATGAAATAAGCTTACGATTATCGGTTCGATTTTTGGATAGATACGATAGGATTTGTTATGGCAGATTGACACAACTTTATAAATATTTAAAAAATATATATATACCTCTAAAATCGTCAATGAAACGTCATTAATCATTAGTTAGGCTCATACATTTGTCGCACAATAAAGATGTGGAATGCTCTTCCACCCTCTGTGTTTCCACTTTCCTATAACTTGGAGTCCTTCAAGCGAAGTGTGAAAAAGCATCTAGTCAAGCCGGCATAGTGTTAGGGACTGATGTCAGTCTTGAGTGTCTGACTTCAGTTGCTAACTATCGTGGACCTTGTGCTCCACTTACCATCAGGTGGGCCCAAGGTCACATGACTGCTTGTATAAAATAAAATAAAAACAACTCCTGCTAGTAGAAGTCTGCTTAGTGTTTCACTAACAGGAGTAGAATCATTCAAAATAATTTAAATAATGACGTGTCAAAAATGCCTGTAATAGGTTTACGTGGAATAATTACCAAATGTTGATCATGGTTTATTTTAACCACCTTTAGAGATACACTCCCCAAGAACGCGGAATAATCGTGTCTAATCATGTATCATGATAATTTGACATTGACGGCGCCAAATTTGGCAGATATATTATTCTCGACTTGACCAATAAAATTCTATACATAATCAAAAAACAGAATCGAAGCTATTCATTTAGAAAAAAAAAAGAGAGCCAAACAACAAAGTCAAGTCAAAGTCAAAGTCAAAATATCTTTATTCACGTAAACCTATTACAGGCATTTATGAAACGTCATTAATTTAATTATTCTGAATGATTCTACTCCTGCTAGTAGAAGTCTGCTTAGTGTTTCACTAACAGGAGTAGAATCATTCAAAATAAATTAAATAATGACGTGTCAAAAATGCCTGTAATAGGTTTACGTGGAATAATTACCAAATGTTGATCATGGTTTATTTTAACCACCTTTAGAGATACACTCCCCAAGAACGCGGAATAATCGTGTCTAATCATGTATCATGATAATTTGACATTGACGGCGCCAAATTTGGCAGATATATTATTCTCGACTTGACCAATAAAATTCTATACATAATCAAAAAACAGAATCGAAGCTATTCATTTAGAAAAAAAAAGAGAGCCAAACAACAAAGTCAAGTCAAAGTCAAAGTCAAAATATCTTTATTCACGTAAACCTATTACAGGCATTTATGAAACGTCATTAATTAAATTATTCTGAATGATTCTACTCCTGCTAGTAGAAGTCTGCTTAGTGTTTCACTAACAGGAGTAGAATCATTCAAAATAATTTAAATAATGACGTGTCAAAAATGCCTGTAATAGGTTTACGTGGAATAATTACCAAATGTTGATCATGGTTTATTTTAACCACCTTTAGAGATACACTCCCCAAGAACGCGGAATAATCGTGTCTAATCATGTATCATGATAATTTGACATTGACGGCGCCAAATTTGGCAGATATATTATTCTCGACTTGACCAATAAAATTCTATACATAATCAAAAAACAGAATCGAAGCTATTCATTTAGAAAAAAAAAAGAGAGCCAAACAACAAAGTCAAGTCAAAGTCAAAGTCAAAATATCTTTATTCACGTAAACCTATTACAGGCATTTATGAAACGTCATTAATTTAATTATTCTGAATGATTCTACTCCTGCTAGTAGAAGTCTGCTTAGTGTTTCACTAACAGGAGTAGAATCATTCAAAATAAATTAAATAATGACGTGTCAAAAATGCCTGTAATAGGTTTACGTGGAATAATTACCAAATGTTGATCATGGTTTATTTTAACCACCTTTAGAGATACACTCCCCAAGAACGCGGAATAATCGTGTCTAATCATGTATCATGATAATTTGACATTGACGGCGCCAAATTTGGCAGATATATTATTCTCGACTTGACCAATAAAATTCTATACATAATCAAAAAACAGAATCGAAGCTATTCATTTAGAAAAAAAAAGAGAGCCAAACAACAAAGTCAAGTCAAAGTCAAAGTCAAAATATCTTTATTCACGTAAACCTATTACAGGCATTTATGAAACGTCATTAATTTAATTATTCTGAATGATTCTACTCCTGCTAGTAGAAGTCTGCTTAGTGTTTCACTAACAGGAGTAGAATCATTCAAAATAATTTAAATAATGACGTGTCAAAAATGCCTGTAATAGGTTTACGTGGAATAATTACCAAATGTTGATCATGGTTTATTTTAACCACCTTTAGAGATACACTCCCCAAGAACGCGGAATAATCGTGTCTAATCATGTATCATGATAATTTGACATTGACGGCGCCAAATTTGGCAGATATATTATTCTCGACTTGACCAATAAAATTCTATACATAATCAAAAAACAGAATCGAAGCTATTCATTTAGAAAAAAAAAAGAGAGCCAAACAACAAAGTCAAGTCAAAGTCAAAGTCAAAATATCTTTATTCACGTAAACCTATTACAGGCATTTATGAAACGTCATTAATTTAATTATTTTGAATGATTCTACTCCTGCTAGTAGAAGACTAAGCAGCAAAGTGGTCCAATAAGTAAGCTGTTAGCAGAAGACCAGCAGCTTAGCAAATTCCAGTGACCTGTTAATGTTTAATCTGACTGAGAAAGGAATCTGCAAGGAAAACTCAGCTATATCAGATTTACAAAATAAAACATATACAGAACTGCACCACAACGATCAATTAATAACCTTTTAAAGGCTGTTACTAGTTATTTTCATCTTTTCTCGTTGGACAGGAAAATATCTATAAAATATTTATAGATATTAAAGAAGATAGATTTTAATTGAGAGGTAAAGCAAGTTGCTGAGCGACATTATTAAAAAGCGCGGCAAATATAACTACAGCTAAATGTCAAATATATTAATTATACGCATATTTTATAGACATTGAGACTAACATCCCAGGCCTAGTAACTTTAAAAAATAATAGCCGTTCGTTTTTGTTTTGTATATGTAAACGGAGTGAAAACCCGTCTTTTGCACGGACATGTCAAATCCAAGTTGATATTGTTCGTTTTTTAATAATTGTCTTTAAAGGACATTGTAGAAGAAGAAGACAAATTTCTAAGCATTCCATGGATTCACCGTGCGGGTGCCGGGTCCATCGTGTGTGGGTAAGAGATGAGAAGAATGGTGTCTCGGGCTTGCGACCGACAATTGGCTGGTTTAAGAAAAGGAGGCCTCCTTTTTTTTTCTATTGCGCGATAATACGCTCACCATCCACCATTCTACTTCTCTCCCTACCCAACCAAATACTGTATGATTCCGTTAATGCCGTCTTGGAAGCTCGTTCCATAAATGTATTGACGGCAGACCTGCTTAGGCCCAATTCTTTCAGTAAGTGATGCAAAGATTTTGCTGGAACTCCTCTTGCACCAACTTCCACTGCGTAAAGCTGAGTCTTGAACCCGTTCCTGATCATTTCTTCTGTGAGATCATAATATTTATTCGACTTCATGTTGTGGTCTTTTGGAATATTTGATTTGGACATCAGTCCTAAACACGTAATTTATTTGCATAATATATGTTCATAACAGAGTTGGGGATCATCAAATTCCAGATGCTGCAGAATTTGATGCTTTACTTGGAGTCACTCGCGACACCATAGCTCAAACACGTCGGGTAAAATATGGGAGTTGAAAGCGCGAGAAAACCGCAAAAAAATAAACTGCAACTTGTGCCCCATATTTAAAGTCCAATTTATCGTTTTTCATAATTATTCACATTGTAGCACATTATTAAACCAAGCAACACCACTTTTGACTAACAATATCCACAGTAAATTAATTTACAAAACAAAAATTTGCACTTGACATGTTCCACGCAAAATGGCGCGAAGAACTCCTTGATATTGTTAGTCAAAAGTGGTGTTGAAAACGTTAAATTGTATACTATATATGGCGCACAACTTGCAGTTTATTTTTGCGGTTACCCCGCGCTGTGTACTCCCATATTTTACCCGACGTGTTTTGAGCAGTGGATGGTTCCGCGAGTGACTCCAAGAAAGCATCAAATTCTGCAGCATCTGGAATTTGATGATGACCTCATTAATTGATGAAAAAGAAAGATATATTACGTCAGGCTTGGCTGTATGGGCTAGACCCTTTGCCTTCCCTATCACCTCATCATCCATCGGGAGAAGAGAATACAAACCAACAAAAACATTCCAGGAGATCTTCGCGCCATTTTGCGTGGACATGTCATGTGCAAGTTTTTGTTTTGTAAATTAATTTACTGTGGATATTATTGGTCAAAAGTGGTGTTGTTTTGTTTAATCATGTGTTACAATGTGAATAATTATGGAAAGCGATAAATTGGACTTTAAATATGGGGCACAAGTTGCAGTTTATTTTTTGCGGTTTTCCCGCGCTGTCAACTCCCATATTTTACCGGACGTGTTTGAGCTATGGTTCCGCGAGTGACTCCAAGAAAAGCATCAAATTCTGCAGCATCTGGAATTTGATGATGACCTCATTAAAAAGAAAGATAGATTTCGTCAGACTTCATTCATCAAAAAAAAAAAAAATATTCCACTTTTTCTTAGCAAGTAGGCCTGGAATTCCAGTCTCAATGTCTTTTACATATGCGTATAATTGTTCTATTTTTAAATTTGACATTTAGCTGCAGTTATTTTTGCCGCGCTTTTTAATAATGTCGCTCAGCTAGATACTTTAGCAATTAAAGTTTTTCTTCTTTTTACCTGCAAGAGTCTTACCTGCAATCTTGCAAAAAAGGATGACCAAGACCAAGATAGCAAGACCAATTTAATATTGGGCAACATTGACATTTCTCATTTGCTCATTGTTTCTTGCATGATATGATACAATAACAAAGGTTTACAGTTAAATTTGTTAGACCATATCTCTTTTCCGTTCTTTGAATAATTCACTTCGAGACGCTCCAATTAACTTTTCAATTAGTTGTACTCGTATAATCCCAATGGAATAATAACGCTGAGAAATATATTCATATAAGATATTTAATAAACCTCTGGTCTGATTTACTTGAAAATGGGAATAGTTATAAGCAGTAAGTCTTTCTATTGCAAGAGCCAGAAAGGGACTGACTACAAATAAAACTTTGACCACATTTGTAAAGGAAGGGCAAAGCACGAAAACTAAATGCAAGCCCACCTCGATCCTTGGCGCCGCATCAGACTGGAAAATTCTCATGGATACATTTGAACACCATTATAGGATCCCAGATGAACTAGCTGTATCAGCCTATAGGCCAGACATCTTAGTGTTTTCTCGGAACTTGAAAAAAGTTATCCTTATTGAACTTACCGTTCCGTGGGAATCAAATATTCCAAAAGACCACAACATGAAGTCGAATAAATATTATGATCTCACAGAAGAAATGATCAGGAACGGGTTCAAGACTCAGCTTTACGCAGTGGAAGTTGGTGCAAGAGGAGTTCCAGCAAAATCTTTGCGTCACTTACTGAAAGAATTGGGCCTAAGCAGGTCTGCCGTCAATACATTTATGGAACGAGCTTCCAAGACGGCACTAACGGAATCATACAGTATTTGGTTGGGTAGGGAGAGAAGTAGAATGGTGGATGGTGAGCGTATTATCGCGCAATAGAAAAAAAGGAGGCCTCCTTTTCTTAAATCAGCCTATTGTCGGTCGCAAGCCCGAGACACCATCCTTCTCATCTCTTACCCACACACGATGGACCCGGCACCCGCACGGTGAATCCATGGAATGCTTAGAAATTTGTCTTCTCTTTCTTCTAATGGGGTGTATTAGGCAAAACTTTTTGTAGATGTCGCTAGCGGCACTGGTACCTTGTGTAATTTGACGCATCATTTTTTTTAATGTTTTTGTAGTTTTTTTATTTTTATAACAGAAAAATGAATTTTAAATTAACGTCATCTACCTTAAAATACGAATTAAGAAAGCGAACACTGTCTTTAAAAAGAAAAAAGGTTTAGAAGAAAATTTTGTAATCGCCATATCTTTGATTTCACTTACAAATCTCGATTTGTACACTAAAAAGTTGCTCACTTCTGCATAATATCCAGAAAATAGTAAATTTCGTAATAAAAATACAAGTTTTCCATGCAACTGACAGTTACATTAGGTACCATCTATCATGCGCCATCTATCGTGATAAAAAGTTAGTGATACACCCCATTACATGTATCCAAAACTGTATACAACGATTGTGAAATGAAATAAAATGAAATTTTGGCCAAAAAAAATTGGGCAAGGAGTTGTCCAAACGTCTAATGGAAAAGTCTGGAGACAGGAAAGCTGGCAATTATTTCTGCCAACGTATTAGCCTCGCTACACAGAGGGGAAATATTGCCAGTCTTGGGACTATCTAGAGGACATTTTAACTTATAGTTTATTTACATTACGTGCTTTGGAACTAATGATATTGACCGAATCAGCCTTTTGATTTTGTAAGTGGCAACATTTTTTTATGACTTACCGATTATACATATATAGTGATCAGTCGAGACTGCCGCCGGTCCTGGCTTGAAGTTTACACGCAATAAGTCGGCAGCAAAACGCTTTTAGTAACCATGACTAAGTATTTTTTTACCGTGTTTCTTTTTTTATATATATATATATATATACTAGCACGACATCTGACCTTGCGCCCACTTGATGGTAAGCGGCGCGCATGGTCCATGAATGTTAGCAACTGAAATCAGACACTTATGTACGACATCAGTCCTTAACACTGTGCCGGCTTGACTAGATGCCTTTTCACACTTCGCACCACATCTTTATTGTGCGACAGATGTATGAGTCACCAAATTTATAGGTACGTGAAGGCATAGTGACTACGGTATGTGGGTGCATATTCTGACCTGTGCGTGTGGTTCGGTTGCGGAATGGAGAGAAAGGAATTAGGTTATAGAGCTCTTCAGAGCACTCACCATAGTATAGCCGGTAGAACATGCTCAGAGAAGCTACATCTCGGCGAAGCTGCAGGGATTCCAGATATAGTGGCATCGTCCACAATGGGGTGTATCACTAACTTTTTATCACGATAGATGGCGCATGATAGATGGTACCTAATAGAACTGTCAGTTGCATAGAAAACTTGTATTTTTATTACGAAATTTATTATTTTCTAGATATATTACCGAAGTGAGCAGCTTTTAAGTGTACAAATCGAGATTTCCAAGAGAAATCAAAGATATGGTGATCTCAAAATTGCCGTTCTATTAATATAACCTTTTTTCTTTTTAAAGACGGTGTATGCTTTCCTAATTCGTCTTTTAAGGTAGGTAACGTTAAGTTAAAATTCGTATTTCTGTTATAAAAATAAAAAAACTACGAAAACATTTAAAAAATGATCCGACATAGGTGTAAACAAGGTACCAGTGCCGCTAGCGACATCTATAAAAAAGCTTTGCCTGATACACCCCATTCGAACAGCTCGCCTCTGTAGGACATTGAGAGCATCTGTGAGCCAAGTATGGCGGAACCATCCCAAAGGTGTGAACAGTATTCCGCGCATGATCTGATCTGTGCTGTGTACAGTAACAGTCTGATTGAAGGCGGGAAAAACCGCTTCACCTTGTGTGTATGTATTTTGTATTTACTTACAACCAAATATTTTTATATGGCAACCCTAGCATAAACCACCCGCCTTTGGAATAGTGCCGTGAGATGATGTGTATATGAAACTGTCAATTAGTGCTGTGCAAGTTATCGACACATCGATAAATTAACATGACAATAACATCCAGTAACACAATTCACACGAGAATGGGTATCGATAAAATCTAACTTTCCAACCTTCTTTGTTCGATTTTTAATTGAATTGCCGTGGAAAAAATATTTTATTTATTTAAAACCTTAATTGCACTATGTACGAGTACAAAAACACCAAGGTTAAGTTTATGTTAACGTAACGATTAAAGTTAATAAACTAAGGGCTTACTTTTGGAAAAATATTTAATGAGAATAGTTACTGATGGTTACGGTGAAAGATAAATAAACGATTTGATTTGATTTAATAAGAATGGTTACGGATGGTTACGGTTAAGGATAAATGATTTGATTTGATTTAATAACAATGGTTACGGATGGTTACGGTTAAGGATAAATAAATGATTTGATTTGATTTAATAACAATGGTTACGGTTAAGGATAAATAAATGATTTGATTTAATAAGAATGGTTACGGATGGTTAAGGTTAAGGATAAATAAATAATTTGTATTGATTTAATAAGAATGGTTACGGATGGTTACGGTTAAGGATACATAAATGATTTGATTTAATAAGAATGGTTACGGATGGTTACGGTTAAGGATAAATAAATGATTTGATTTAATAAGAATGGTTACGGATGGTTACGGTTAAGGATAAATAAATGATTTGATTTGATTTACTAACCAACTTTAAATCGTTATAGATCCTATATGGTGACTCGAAATGAAAAATGATATGATATGAGAAACCTCAACATGATTTTTAAGTAAATACAATGATACCCCGCTTAATATACGTACATATATAATATATGCACATAGTTCGTCGTCTTTAATTATTTCTTATCCACAATATACGAGGGGCGTTCAAAATATTCTCGGTATTGATACGTTACAACCTCTTTTCTATATATATTTGTTACTGGCCGCTAAGATTCATCCATTGACATTAAAAAAAAGTAAAATTGGAACCGAGATGTTCTTTTGTTTTTCTGCAATTGCCGAACAAACATGAACACCATGAGCGAATTAACAATTTTAACGAAATTAGAGCACCGATCCGTCATAAAATTCTTGACAAAACAGGGTAAAAATCAAAAAACCATAAAAGAGGAAATGGATTGTGTTTACCGTGAGTCTGCTCCTTCTTTATCTACTATTCAAAAATGGTCAAGCGAATTTAAGCGTGGAAGGGAGAGTATTGAAGATGACCCTAGACCTGGCCGGCCTGTAGTGGCTACCTCACAAGAAAATATTGATAAAGTGGAAAAACTTATATTGGAAGACGGCCGAGTGAAGGTAAAATCTATAGCTCAAGTAACCAATCTCTCTATTGGTACCGTACATGACATTATACATGACCATCTTAATATGTCAAAAGTAAGTGCAAGATGGGTTCCGCGAATGCTGACGCTTCTTCAAAAGGATATGCGTGTGGCTTGCTGTTCAGATTTTATCGACCTGTGTGGTGAAAATCCCGATGAGGTGCTGCAAAAAATAGTTACTGGAGATGAAACCTGGGTTCATCATTATGACCCAGAGAGCAAACAGGAGTCCATGCAGTGGCACATTAAGGGTTCAGCTCATCCCAAGAAGTTCAAGGTAATCCCGTCAGCTGGCAAGGTCATGGCCACAATATTTTGGGATTGTGAAGGAGTTTTGCTTATCGATTATAAAGAAAAAGGTGTAAATATCACAGGGCAGTACTACGCTAACGTTATACGTCAATTAAGAGATGCGATCAAAGAAAAGAGGCGAGGAAAGTTAACCAAAGGTGTTCTGCTTCTGCATGACAACGCCCCTGTCCATACTGCTCATATTGCCAAGGCAGCTATTGTTGAATGTGGGTTTGAAACTGTTACTCATCCACCCTATAGTCCGGACTTAGCCCCAAGCGACTTCTTTTTGTTTCCCAATCTTAAAAAGGATCTGCGTGGAAATAAATTTTCTGACGATGAAGCGTTGAAGACGGCCGTGGAGGAGCATTTTTACACCAAAGATAAAAAATATTTTTATGAGGGATTAAAAAAAATAATTGATCGATCTTATAAGTGTATGAACATAGGGGGGGAGTATATTGAAAAATAAAAATATCAAACTTTTCGTACTTGTTTGTTTTTATCCACATACCGAGAATATTTTGAACGCCCCTCGTAGTCTAGTTGTCGCCTTACTGAAATTTGATTAATGTCATATCTTCAGCGACCTCCTGGTAGAAAATGCATTTACGGCATTAAGCTCGCCTATGTACCTGCACTTGTTTTGGTTTTGTACAATAAAGAATTTATTATTATTATTATTATTTAGGTTTATATGACGGATTTTAATAATGCTCGCGAGCCTTAGCTAAGGGAGCATTATTTATGGAAGTGAGTGAATACTTTTAATTATGATCTGGTTCTGTTTGTAGGAATTTCCTGACGATTCTGCATGTGTTAAATATTGTGGCTTTCTCTTATGAGATGTATGTGTGTGGGGATGAATCTAGTAATTGAAATGATTGCTGTAGGTTTTAGGCATGACACCTGTAGATGACAGGACTATTGGTACTATTGTGACGTGGCGCATGTGCCACATGCGGGATATTTCGTCTTTAAGATCGGTATATTTTCTTATTTTTTCTACTATTGTACTTTGTAAGTTGTGTGTATTAGGGATAGCAGTATCAAATATGGGTGTCGTTTTGTTAATTTTGTCTACTAATGTAATATCTGGTCTATTGTATTGTATTGTCTCCTCCTTGCTGAGGGTCATGACCCCCTCGGATTACTTTGTCCCGGACGATGCTGCGCCATCCGGGTCTGCTCACGGCGGCGTGCAGGGCCTCGTGGACTTGGGCGTAAAGTGTGGTGCGGATCTGGTCTGACCATCGTGTCGGGCTCCGGCCACGGGGTCTCTTGCCAACAACTTAACAGAGACTTAATTTTCGTGCAACTCGAGCCTTTATGGAACAAATTGGTTCGATATTCTGTCCACGATATTCATGCTTCATATAAGTCACGTGAAACAACATAATATATTTAAAAATCCACCCACCGGGTTCCATACACCATGTAGGTAATCTTATTTTGATATACATCTCTGCTTTAATTCCCGTAAGGTCGTGTACACTTTGGTGAATAACAAGGATGTTAGCGAACCAGCATTGTGTAACGAGTAGTAGTAGGTATCTTCCGGGACCGCTCCGGGGTGATCCCAATTCAGCGTGCGTTAATCACGGCGGGCGACAACCCACTAAAGGTAGGACAGTTCCTGTTGAGAAATCTTCATACAGTTTAGCCAGTCTGTGCTGGTTACGCCTCGGCCCCCAGAATCTCACTGGGCAGGCGACGGCCCTCGAAGATCGTCGAAGCGGCTGCGGTCGGCTCGATCGAACATGGATTTCGAGACCCTGGCCACGAACTGCTCGATGGTCTCCATCTTCAGGTCATTGTGTATCTCATCTGACTTCACCGCTGGACCATTGAGGCAGATAAACATACGAGGTGAGGCTATAAAATAACGAGACTATTGTTGCAAAACATTTTATTTTGAATTTATACATTTTTAATTATTATCACCTTTAATATACACCACTCCTCTATCCCTACAACGCTCCATACGAGTTTTCCATTGTGCGAAACAGTGCTGAAAATGTTCTACTGTGAGATCCTTCATGACGCATGCCGCTTTTTCTTTCACAGCTTCAACGGACTGAAATCTTATTCCTTTTAATGCCGATTTGACCTTGAGAAACAGATAAAAGTCGCATGGTGCAAGGTCAGGTGAATAAGGCGGATGGTCTAACACTGGGCTTGTACTTGGCTAGAAACGTCTTGACAGACAATAATGCAGAGTGGGCCGGCGCATTGTCTTGATGGAGAACCCATCTTGTTCTTCCACAATTCGGGTCGTTTTTTTCTTATTCTTTCACGGAGTTAAGCAAGAACCTCAAGGTAGCAATGTTGATTAATAATTTGCCCTTCTGGAACCCAGTGAAGGTACACAATCCCATGAATACCGACAAAATGATCCGTTTTTGACGTGGAAGGGCGACCCGAGCTCTTGGAAACGCTTAAACCAGTCAAAAACTCGCGCACATGATAAACAATTATTGCCTTTTAATAAAAGCTAAGTTTGAGTAGCGTTTTTTCCTAGTTTCATGTGAAATTTCACGACGATTCGTTGCTCTATTATTACACTTATCATTTTTCCGGCAAAACAAAACAACAGCTCTTATAAAAACGAAGCTTACGGGCAGATTAATTTGTTTACAAACACGGGAGGCACCTCATAAGAAAGACCAGGCTTCGCGCTACATAACTGTCGGTCGTTCTCGTTTCGCGCATACATACTTCTTCTGTGGAATCATCAGTCTCGTTATTTTATAGCCACACCTCGTATTTAATAAAGATTAAACTACATTAAACATATTTGCTTACAATATTCTACAAATAAATACGAGCGGAACGGAATCATACAGTATTTGTGGACCGCCTCCGTGGTCTAGTGGTAACAAACGTTGCCGTGAACTCGGGAGGTCGTGGGTTCGATTCCCACCGGGGGCAAGTTGTACATTGTATAATTTGTCTTGGTCTGGGTGTTTATATGTATAATATGTATATATTTACAAAAAAAAAAAAAGTATAATATGTAGTTTATCAACCATCTAGTTTCCGTAACACAAGCCTCGTTGCTTACCACGGAAACTAGATGGCGCTGTGTGACCTGTCTGGAAATATTTATTTATTTATTATTTATTTATTTATTTATTTGTTTGGGTTCGGCTGCTCAGCAGAATGATGGATGATGAATAAAGGCCTCTTTTATTTTGGTGGCGGCCAAAATCGGCGGCAAACTCGAGACACCATTCTTCTCATCTCTCTTTCTCACTAATGATGGACTCGGCTAATAAACAACCAATACCAACGATAATTGGGTTACATATTTTTTTTTTATTATACTAGCACGACATGTGACCTTGTGCCCAACTGATCGTAAGTGGCGCGCATGGTCCATTAATGTTAGCAACTGGAATCAGACACTTATGTCCGACATCAGTCCCTAACACTATGCCGGCTTGACTAGATGCCTTTTCACACTTCGCTTGAAGGACTCCAGGTTATAGGAAAGTGGAAACACAGAGGCTGGAAGAGCATTCCACTTTTTTATTGTGCGACAGATGTATGAGTCGCCAAATTTATGGGTACGCGAAGGGATGGTGACTAATTATTATATATAATATCTAATAGGCACCCCGCGATATCATAATTAAATATATAAAATATTTAATGTCTCTAACTACGAATGACAAGCGTTCGCGAACGGATCGCTTCCTTAATATGTACAAGGCCTTACAGCGTTGAGAATTGGGAGAAACTCACCATTGTTTGGTTTACCTTTCGACAATTACAATGATACTATCATTCCCATACATAGCGCGGTGTTAAGTACAGTTCTCTAACATGAAAAGTACTGTCGCGTAATGAGCCATCATAAGTGGGAATATCTTTGTCACCATTATTGCTTAAACTGTGTTAACGGCAAGAACTCAATGCAAATATTAGTTTCTTTACAGTATTCTTTATAAAATTCCAAGCCGTCTGGCCAGCGTGGCGAGTGTAGGCCAAGTTCTCCAGATTCAGTTCTGGGAGGCCCATCTCCAGCAGTGGAGGTCTAGGTCGCTGTGTTCTAGGGGCTGTAATGATGATTCTTTATAATCCATATTTAGGAAAACTTACAGCTAAAATGCATATACGAGTATAGGAAAGATAATAATATTATAAAGCCGATAACAAGAATTCACAGATAGATACAATACAACAAGAAAGCATGCAAGAAAAACTTTTGTAAAGTAAAGTACGAATACAGGAACAAGAATAAAAGAAAAATAAAGACAATAAAAACGATAGACACGATAAAATAATAAAAATACATCATAAATACAACTGCAAAAAAGAAGACAAATTAACAAATAAAAAACTAGGTCAGACGGCTTGGCTAATATGATGTCTATTTTTAATGACAATTTATTAACAATTCCACAAGTTAGTTGTACGGACTGCTGCCCAAATGCTGGTGATGCCTGATCACTGCTACAGATTGGATTCTGCTAATGCTAGGGAAGATGCAAATGACCAGACAGCTTGAGTGTTGTTAAACGACTGATTTATTCTTAATAATTACCTAATACATAATATTTGCTGCGCCTGCAATCAGCGCGTTTTATGGACGTATATCGATAGATCGTACATCTTGCCCATCAAAAAGAAACTAAGGGCCTACTTTTTTGGTTTAATGTTGTTAAAATTTCTGCTTGTCTAGTGATGATCGCCTCCATTGTAAATTATTGAAAGACCTTACTTGTTATAGGCTTCTCTTGTTGTCCCTGTTGTTCATGGATCGACCTTAAATAGTCCGGGCCGTCTTCATGCACCGAAAGTAAAATTAATTTGCTGACTGGTCGCTTCATAATGCTATTTTGCGTTTTCAAGGTAACAACCCGTATTGGTCCTTCGAGCCGGATATGAACCAGCGACCTATTAGTGGAACCGGTACCGACGGCTTAACGTGCTCTCCGAGGCACGCGAACGGTGGTTTTATAAATCTATGACAGCAGTACGTAAGAAAAGTGTATTTCTCATACTTACTAGCCTTTGAACCGACCTTTGTAGGATTTAAGAAACGCGTTCTTACAACCGAGCCACCACCGCGCCAAAAAAAATATTTTTCGAATAACAACGTTTATTTCATAGTATTTTATTTTTATTTTATTATGGTAACAAACAGTCACAATACAATTTATATAACAAACAATATACATATAATTAGACCTGGAGTACCAAAACTGTGAAAGAGAACTATACCTGTTACATTTTCAAAATACAATTAAACCATAAAAGAAAGTAAAAATCACATTTAAGTCTATTCTATCGAATACTTAACTCTAATTATCGCACGGACTCTGCTCCTATACACTGACTTAAAGCGAGCAAATATGTCCACGTCAACTAAGCAATCATTATATAGTTTTACTGCACGTCTTAAAAATGTGTTTTTGGCATAATTTGTTCTGCTAAAGGAGGAAATGAACAAGTCTTTAGAACGTGAGGTAAGTCGAGGCACTCTAAACGTGACATTGTCTAAAAGAGTAGGAGAGTCTATGTGATTATTCACTATTTTGTACAGAAACATGTAATCGTTTAAAAAACTTTGCAAAGAATTAACTTTATGACGTTCTGACGTGCAGCCTTGTAACTTAAGAACTCGTTCCCAGTGCGGTATTCTAATGCTTTCAGGCATTTATTTTGTAGTTTTTCCAATCGGGATATGTGCACTGCGTACTGAGGGCTCCACACTATACTACCGAACTCCAAAACACTTCGAACGTAAGCGTAGTAAAGTGTTTTGTACGTAGATGCTTTCTTAAATGGTTTGCCTAGTCTCAGGATCATACCCAACCTTTTATAAGCTTTATCGATAATATTATCTACATGTAAATTAAAATGAAGTTATTATTATTTTTCAATTTCGTCTTATAGGTGGTCTCACATGATAATCAAATTCAAATAGAAACGTTCCCACATTTTTCCTAAACGACTAAAAATGAACACAGGACTTTTTGTAGAATTATAACCTCTAAGTATTGGGTATAAGAGTCATATCGGTGTGTTTTGTTCGATACGTTTGGCCCTAACTACCCTATTATAATACCATCAGGACCGCCCGCTGTGGCTTATGGCTTTAAGCCTTCTAGTCGTGATCACAGCGACATTATTGCCGCATGGCTAATCAGACAGACAGACAGACAGTGGGGTCATCCAGGCCCGGATGCCTAATGGGTTGGGTTGGGGATGGGGACATTCCCCCGTTTTGCTCGGCAGGATCTCAGCGGGTAACCACCCGCCGGTAATTCATTAGTGTTGCCCAAACCAAGACCAAGACTTAGCTAGTCCCGGTCTTGGTCTTGCATCACAATAGGTGGTCTCTGGCGTTGTTATTTACAATGTTAAAATCTTATTATTATATTTATAATTTTAGTCACACTTATTACATACAGATTATTATTAAAACATATTTTACAGATAATTATTATAATACACATAAAAAATACTTAAAATAAGTGGTTGTAATATTCACTTAGCGAATAGAAGCAACATTCTATCAATAATTTCCTAATTTGGCCTTTAAACTGATTGTCAGGTAATTTTTTGAGAATTTTTCTAGCTAAACGACTGACCACAAATAACATTTTGACCACATTTGTAAAGGAAGGGCAGGGTAAGAAAACTAAATGCAAGCCCACCTCGATCCTTGGCGCCGCATCAGACTGGAAAATCTCATGGATACATTTGAACATCATTATAGGATCTCAGATGAACTAGCTGTATCAGCCCATAGGCTAGATATCTTAGTGTTATCTCTAAAATTGAAAAAAGTTATTCTTATTGAACTTACCGTTCCGTGAGAATCAAATATTCTAAAAGAACACAACATGAAGTCGAAGAAATGATCAGAAACGGATTCAAGACTCAGCTTTACGCAGTGGAAGTTGGTGCAAGAGGAATTCCACTTTACGCCACTATTTAAGAATTGGGCCTAAACAGGTCAGCCGTCAATACATGTGGCAAGCTCGTCGATGTCTCTAGCGTACAAAACTCGAGAAATATCACAAATAAATTATCTAGCTAGAGCAAAGAACATAAGCGCTAGTCAAAAAATAAAATTAAAAAAAATAAACTTGTCTATTATAGGGATGTGGAACAACTAGTTGTAGGTATAACTTAAAATTTAGTGATGTCCCATTAAAGTTGGTATCGATATTTATAAATGGGAATTTTAAATACAGTTTTTTTTATAATTAATAACAAAAGCAATTAAATAAGAAAATAAACACTAGTAAATGGGACAATGGATTCGATTTCTGGTTGGGAGACAATAATATATTTGTGAAGTTTATATAATAAATATAAATATTTCCAGACAGGTCACACAGCGCCATCTAGTTTCCGTGGTAAGCTACGAGGCTTGTGTTACGGAAACTAGATGGTTGATAAACTACATATTATACTTTTTTTATGTAAATATATTATACATATAAACACCCAGACCAAGACAAATTATACAATGTACAACTTGCCCCTGGTAGGAATCGAACCCACGACCTCCCGAGTTCACGGTAACGTTTGTTACCACTAGACCACGGAAGCGGTCAGTTTGGTACGCTAGAGACATCGACGACTTGCTAGTCATGACAGGCCTATTTAGTGGTTTCAAACCCCGCAAGGGATACGGTCGTGATGAAAATGGGATAAATTATAAATAAAAAGAACACGCTATAAATACCGTCTGGTCAGCTTGGCAAAAAATCATAATCAAATAATTTCAGTTAGTGAGCTTTCAGGCAGTACGCCTTCTGAAAAATAATTCTGGGTTCCAGAAGGCAATTCCCTATTTTGAACACAATAAAACTATACATACATAAGTTAATATTACAGTGAATTCCCATTCTCATTAAACATTATTTTACTGTAACCAGCCTCTCGGCAACTATGTATATAATTTTATTGTTTGTGTTATATCCAACACAGCCTTTGCTGGGAGTCGGTAAATATTGAAATAAAAACAACAAGAGTTTTCGATAATAACTCTTACGTTATGTGCATTCGTATTTATAACAAGTTACCAAAAGTTCTCAAACAATTACCCAATAATCAGTTTAAATTTAGAATCAAGAAGCTATTGATAGATTGTTGTTTTTATTCGTTAAGCGAGTTTTATTCATACAAATTTAGAAATTGTAATAATTTGTATTAATCAACTGACCATTCATGACATTTTATTTATTACATAAATTATTTTCATTGTATAAATTTTGTATAAATTAGTAATTAATTAAGTTAGTATAAATTTGTCTTCCAGAAATGGCGGAGTAAGTGAGCTATTTAAAAACTATGTACCTATTATTAGGAGTCAAACAAATGCTGGTTAATAAATGTTTGTATTTGACAAAAGAATACCTAGACACTAAGCTCGACAAAGTCATGTGACTAAATAAATATTTGTATGCTAGAAATAGCGAAGCATGTGATATAATTACATATAATAATTTACATCCCTGTACCTACCAAAAATTATGACAAATAAATTATTTCATTTCATTTCATTCAGATATTAAATAATAATTAAAAATAACAATCGTTTTGGAAAAGCTATTTTATATAATAAACAGAACTCGTCATTGTAAGTAAGTTTTGTTTCAAATAAAATTAAATTACCCTTTAGAGGTAAAAGTAGGTCGCACGTCCATTTGTCGGTCCGCAAATAAATGCTAGAGGCGTTTACAAACCATTTCCTTACAAAACACTCTGGGCTTATGTAAACTTTAAACGACTTTGTGCTGCTGTCACATCTGTAGGCCATTCGCGTTAAGAAAAAGTGAGTCATCAAGTCAACATAGAATATTGAAGTAATAATAAAATAATTACAATATAAATTAAAACTACTTAAAAGTAAAAAAATAAACTATAAGTAAAAAATGTCCTCTAGAAACGTTCAGTGATAGTTCCAAGAAGACTGGCAACATTTCCCCTCTGTATAACTAAGCTAATACGTTGGCAGAAATAATTGCCAGCCTTCCTGTCTACAGACTTTTCTGTTAGCCGTTTGGACAACTCCTTGGCCATTGTCTCGACCCCAAACGGCGCAAATTCGTAACCTGTACTGAGGTTGGCGTATTTGCGCAGCTTGAGGTTCTCGTCAGAAACCGCCGCACTTCCCGCGCTTGACGAGGTCGCCTGGATGTGTGATGAGGCTAATGTGTCTACACATGGTGCATCCCACACCAGGGATATAGGATGTTTATGTACATAGAATATAGAGTCCTAGAAGGGGAAACAAATAGGCGCTAGTAAAAATCAGCGTAAGGAATGAAATTAGCAGCAACTAAGCTTTTTTCGTGGTCTCGAACTGGCGACCGAATTCCTTGGTGATTTTGATAGCCAACGGGTCGTAAAATCGATGGTAATGATGAGGATCACAGGCGAAATTACTGTAGACCCAGGGCACATTAAAGCGATTAATTGCGAACGAAATTTGGGGTGCAACGATATGCTTTAACCGACGACCGCGCTTCGACTCTCACCGATAGAGAGCGTTGTTTTTGGCAGTAACGTCGTCAACAGTTAGTGCACCGAGTAAGCTAGTCACTACTAGAGGGCGTTGAGACGGTGTAACGTCATCGACGTGCACAGATGCGTTACCGCGTATTTTTACACCAACGACTGAAATAACGAAATGTGAAACAGTCCTGGTCTAGTCTCCCTCCACTGTTGAAGATGGGTATTTCTGGAAAATGTGACCAGACGGTTTAAAGTCGATTTATTAACGATTCCACAAGTTGGTAATAGTGCAACCGACGGCTTAACCTGCTCTCCGAGGCACGTAACTTGTAGTGTTGTAGATCTACGAGTATGACTCACATACGTAAAAAATGTGTTATTGTCATTGAACTGTCGAAACACGATCTTTTTTGGGATTTCAAGGAAAGTGTTCTTACAGCCGAACTACCACCGCTCCTAAGTTTACCGATAGGCTACTGCAGGATAAACATGTATACCATTACATACACAATATGTATAGTGGTATAGAAAAAGGACTTCTGACGAAAATTCGATTGTTTGGGGACTTATCAGGGGACGTGACTATGACTAGGTAGATGACTATCTATTTTCTCAACGCGAATAGACTATAAGTCGACGGATAACATACTGGATCACTTTACTCAACATTATGCGCCATTATATATATTATATCATTGATTTATCATATAAAGAGCCTATTTTATCATATCAACAGCGGAGGTCTAGGACTCTGCATTCTAGGGGCTGTGATAAGGTAACATAAATTACTACTGCCAATTTTATAAGCGCATATAACTTGTACATATTACATGACGGGAGCTTAAAATAAACTTCAAATGACTAGATAAAGGTCAGGAGAATTGTAAAAGGAAAAATGTTTGGCTACTAAACATTAAAGTACCTTTAAAGGTGCTAAAAGAAGATCTTTCGCAGTTTATGTGTTTGTGTGAAGTAATAAAGCTGAACTAAGTAAAGAGAACCCTGTAGGTATATATGTCATCATTATCATCAGCCTGTATCTCTCCAATGCTGGATGTAGGCCTCCCCCAAGGCTTGCCATTAAACGTGATCTCTTGCCACCCTCATCCAACCCCCAACAGCTTTCTTCAGGATCCGTCCATCTCTTGGGGCGTCGTCATCCCACTCTGTGTCTTTCCGTACGTGGACACTACTCTAGGAGAGAAGACAACAAATGATTTAGTGACATTGTTGATGTGGTAGGAAAGAATAGAAAGAGCGGAATTATATAAGGAGCAAAGTGTTGAAAATAATATTTTAAGTATCTTGGTTCTTAAGGTTCATTTAAAATAGAGCATAGCGGCTTGACGGAATTAGAATAAAAATATTTATTAAGGAGTTTTAAATTATTAATTTATTACTTTAATAAAAAAATAATTACAAAATATAAAATAAAATTAATATTAATACTAAGGATATAAGTCCTGACCGCTGGAATGGTGGCAAGAACGCTGGCTGCATTTCTCGCTGAATTGCAATACTGATTCTTTGGGCGAAGAAAGAGCCAGCCCTCTTGTCACCGGGGGAGACGACAAGCGCGGTGTTATTACGTAAAAATATTATTTGTTAAACTTATAAACATTATGTGTATATGCCTCTCTTCACACTTGACAAACAAATAAACATAGCATTTGATTGCAACTATAATTATGCACCATAAAAATACTTCTACTATTTAGTGATATTACATAATAATAATAATATGTTTAATTACCAATATACCTACAAAATTCAATCTACACTTATTCCAAACAAATATTTATCAAATAGTAAGTATACTGCAACAAATTATCAATCTGATTAGTAGTGGACCATGCAGTCGAATTACCAAACTATACAAAAGGGAAATACAAATAAAAATTAAAAATTTAAATCTAAGTAAAAAAGCATAAGAAATATAAACAAATTGTTGTGTTCTTTAAATCAACGGATGGTTCTTAAAAATTGTTCTGTATCTTGATAGTCCCATGTCAGCAACAGTCCCGAGAGCCTGGACCTAGCTTCGCGGACACTGGCGTCCTTGAGACTACACATACCAAAAACATAAACATAAACATTTGCCATAATTTTTCTTCACACTTTTCCTTATTAGTTTCATTGACAAAGAAACAAACATAGCATTTGATTGCATCTATAATTATGCATCATAAAAATACTTCTACCATTCAGTGATATTACATAAAATATCATATCACTCGTAAATGGTCGAATCATGCATAAAAAGTTAGTATACGTTAATGCAAATATTATTTTTCGAATTATTTATTAATAAAAAGTCACAAGTAAGAATTATAAAATTTAAGCACCAAAACCTTAATATCAAAACAAAATATCGATACACAATAATAAATACATTCACATCACTAGCTCGCTGACATTTTTATTTTTAAATTAATAAGGCTTTAAACCTGTTAGTGTGTCCGGCTAGACGACACATGTGACCTAGTACCAGTCTGGACTGGAATTGCTAGCCCTAAGACCTAGAAAATACCTAGATACAGGGCATGGCCTGATGCCGATGAAGTTTACGGATGAAGAAAGCAAGTAACGAAATGACAGTATTTTATAAATAAACTATCTGTTTTACCCCGCTTTGCCCGTATAAACGGTGACACTTAATTAATTTTGTTGCGCATTATTTTGATTTTGCCATATTTCCTAAGGTATATATCTAAAAATGCATGTATAACTGTAAATACTGCCCCCGATTAAGCCCAAATCCCCATACAATATAACGACCATAATTACTATCATAGACTAATTGATTTCAAGACGATTGTCCTAGCTTAAATTCTAAAACCGTTTGGCTCATTGCCCCGTCTTGTTGTACGTTTAATGTGTCTGGTTAGGTAGCACTTCCTGCTGACTCATATCCTCTATAAGGTATCAGGGTTTGATTCCCAGTTACCTATAATTTATTTAAATGTATTCACAAATGCAGACCACGTATGTTGAGAACTTACTTTTTAGCTACACTCTCTCGACTTTGTGACAAGCCGGCATAATGATAAGGCGCTGGTTCTAGCCCATTATATACTGGTCAGCAAGATTCTCATTCTTATAGTCTAAGATACGTCTAGGACCGATCAGTGCCTTATTTAGTTCTGACCGGCGCCCTTGCCTAACTCTTACCGCCCTAGACCGCATCCAGTCCCTTTTATTTTAAGTACTGTTGTCAAGTCTTGGTCTCCATCTTGCATTTTTGCAAGATCAAGACCACAGTAATGTTGGTCTTACGCAGAGTCTCGCAAGACTCTGATCTGCAATAGATAAGCTGAAGAAGATACGAAGGAAGTACACATTGAATATTTGGCACGCAATATGTTTATGTATATTTTTTTGTATATATATATATATGTATGTATATGTTCATAATACTTGCATGTAGTTTATGTAATTGCTTGGTATGTAGTGTATTTATAAATTAGACTAATATTATTAGATTGTTGCACCCTGCCCATAATCTCTCACCATCCCAAAGGTTAGTTGTCAGAGATTGCCTAGGCATTAAACTCACCTATGTACCTAATTTTAAGTTTTGGTGCAATAAATAATTTAAAATAAAATAATAATTCTCACTTTCTTCGGACACGTGTCACGGCGTGGAGAAACATCTATCGAGAGCCTGACAGTTCAGAGGAAAGTCGATGGCAAGTATGCGTGGTAGGTCTCTGATGAGATGGACTGACCAGGTTAAGGCTGCAATGGATCATTCCCTGCATGAGTGCATCAGGAAAGCTGTGGTCCGAGAGGAGTAGCGAGACGCCTTGTTAGGCGATCACGACCACTCTGCTAAGAGTGTAGCGACGAAGATTTTTTTTTATTTTTTTTATATGGGTAACTAATTAATACAATAAATTTATTTATTTATTTATTTACTATAGGTACACAAACAGATCATAATCTATACAGTTTACATTTTACAGCAATTAAGTTCTAGATTGCAATCCAAAAGCAGTGTACACAGCATGCTTATTGTGATTTAGCCATGACATTGTCATTTCAATTAAATTATTTCATTTCAGTGAATAAAATAAATCTCAAAATAATACACCTAGATAAGAAAAATGACAAAATATTTTTTTTGGAGACAATTCAAGTTAATCCAAAATGTCCGTTTTTTCCCTAGTAAGTTAATAGAGATATGCATTACTTATTTTCTCGTACGCCTAGTCGTATTTCAAGCGAGCGCTAATTTTATATATCTTACTGTGCGATGATGTTAAATTGCCAGAGATGCCGAGTTAATTTACAACAGCAAATGGAACGATTGTTGGAACAAAGGAGGTGGTGTGGTGGTCATATGGGCGTTACGATTAGAGCGACCACGGTTCGGTGCTCGGTCGTTACTCCGGAATGGTTCGCGTGAGAATTGTATTCAGTAATTAGCCATCATTAGCCACTTCCTTGGGCGAAGTTTTTTTTTATATATTTGACATATCTACGAGTATGTCGAACATTTTTATTTTCATGCTACAATACAATACAAACCCTTAATAGAAATACACGAGTTATTGCATGATTTGTTTTTTTATTGTATAAAATTTTATGTCAAAACAGCTCATCAACACCTCGGGAGACAAAAGTGTTTGGCAATATTGACCGCCTTCGTGGTCTAGTGGTAACAAACGTTGCCGTGAACTCGGGAGGTCGTGAGATAATTTGTCTCGGTCTGGGTGTTTATATGTATAATATGTATATATTTACAAAAAAAAAAGTATAATACGTAGTTTATCAACCATCTAGTTTCCGTAACACAAGCCTCGTAGCTTACCACGGAAACTAGATGGCGCTGTGTGACCTGTCTGGAAATATTTATTATTATTTATTTAATATTTGCACACAAGGATCAGCATTTATCCTTAGCAATCTATCATATCATGTGCATCTTCAGGATATCGTTTCTATTTTCGCACGGCCACTACCTAGGGAGCCCTAGGTAGTAATTAGTAATAATTTAATTTAGTTTTTTTTTTTTTTTTGTAATCATTGTACTAAACATAGTAAGTACCTTACTTCCTTCGAATAAACATTTAATAAATAAAATAAAAAAATATAAAAAGTAAAGTATCATCACGACCGTTTCCCTTTCGGGGTGGTCAGAAATCACGCTTATAGCAAGCGTATTCACATTTAGCCAAGTTTACTGCCGGCCAATCATGACAAGTGGTCGATGTCTCCAGCGTACCAAACTCGAGAAATATCACAAAAAAATAAATATTAATTAAATGTATTTAATTACATTAATATTTTTGTGTCCCGACCAGGAATCGAACCCGGTACCTCCGAGTCTAAATCCACGGACTTAACCGCTAGACCACCGAGGCAGTTACTGAAAAGTAGGTGCAAAAATAATAGAAAATAAAAAAAGTAAAGTATCATCACGACCGTTTCCCTTTCGGGGTGGTCAGAAACCACGCTTATAAATAAGCGGATTCACATTTAGCCAACTTTACTATAGGCCAATCATGACAAGTGGCAACGTACCAGTCTCCAGCGTACCAAACTCGGGAAACATCACAAATAAATTAAATATTAGTTAAATGTATTCCGAATGGGAAACGGTCGTGATGATACTTTACTTTTTTTATTTTACTTTTCAGTAAAGTGTTTATCACAATGGTGGGCTATGATAAAATGTCTTGCGGCATTAAAGGTCTGCCGTGTTTGTGCAATAAAGTATTAAAAAAAAAAAAAAAAACAGGTTAAGTAACCTATTAATTAAACCATACAACACGGAACTAAACTGCACCGTGACTAGTAAAGATGGCTCGTCAACCGTAAACAAAAAGAACAAGAGACAAAAACTAATGAATTAGCACATATTATGATTTTACGATTATAAAGAACTAAGGCCGCGTTTGTTTTAAGAAATGTAAGCATGAAAATACCACTTTTTTAGCACAAGTCGTTCGTTTAATGAAAATTCTAACACTTGATGCTAATTTCGTATGTCAGTACCGTGTTGAAAGAAGGGTTATTGATGTTACTTTTTGACAGATGTCATTAACATGTAAAATGGTTTGTTTACCATTTTCATACACTTTCTATTATATTTGTTGAAAAGGTATTTTAAATGATTTTATGTAATAAATTCGAAAGACAATATCAAGAAATAATATCATGTGTGTTGCATGCCATGGTATGATAAA
The DNA here is from genome assembly GCA_910589645.1 of Tinea semifulvella. Classification (NCBI taxonomy): domain Eukaryota; kingdom Metazoa; phylum Arthropoda; class Insecta; order Lepidoptera; family Tineidae; genus Tinea; species Tinea semifulvella. Next base: position 2,063,044 of record OU342623.1, on the reverse strand, counting down.
ACATGAACGAAAACACTTGTCAAAAAGTAACCGGTCGTTTTATTTAAGAAATGTTAGCATTGTTAAAACAAAAACGACATTTCGCGCTGGTTTATGAAGTTGCTACGAAATGTTGGAAATGCTATAAAACGAACGCGGAGTAAATATTCGACTTATCTTAAAAAAAAAAAAAAAAAAAAAACAATCATTTATTTACTTTCCAATACATATAACTTATTAAACAGCCCGCCAAACTGTAACCACAGTTTGTTGGCGGAGACAATTACTCTCGAAGCTTAATAATATTTATAGTAGGTACCTACATAAAAAAGATGCGCGGGCGCGAACCACTCTCCCCCCGCGCGACCACCCCGTCCGCCTACAGGCACCATTAATTTAAATCTATCTCTTTCTTAGGATTAACACTCATTTCTTCCGAAGATTATTTTAAATTTTGAAACTAAAACTCAATATGCAATAAACGAACGACTGCTGGCAGAGGCGGGGTGAGGGCGCGCGGGGACGCGGAGCGCAACATGGCTTACAGTCAGCCACAAATCACACCTATAAACCTATAAATACTTATATAAAAAAAAAAAAACTGATATTCATTTAAATAATTCAGGTGCGACATGTAGCCGTCTGCTGCCACTTCTGACACACATTTTCACACTTTAAAATCTTTCGTACATTATTAAATTAAATGAAAGATCTAGCACGGCACAGCGCTTGCAAGCGCAGGATCAACATAAACAGTTTTTACAACTTTTCTGAGGTCCTTTTGAAGTATTTTGTATTTGATTGCATTGCATATTTGATGCACCCACATACCGTAGTCACCATCCCTTCGCGTACCTATAAATTTGGCGACTCATATATCTGTCGTACGATAAAGATGTGGAATGCTCTTCCAGCCTCTGTGTTTCCACTTTCCTATAACTTGGAGTCCTTCAAGCGAAGTGTGAAAAAGCATCTAGTTAAGCCGGCATAGTGTTAGGGACTGATGGCAGTTATGAGTGGACATCAGTTGTTAACATTCATGGACCTTGCGTGCCACTTACCATCAGGTGGGCCCAAGGTCACATGTCGTGCTAGTATAAAAAAAAAAAAAAAAATGACCTAGGGAAACATTATTTAAATATGAGATCGGAAAGCAATTCATTGTCTTGGTCTTGCTTTTTTTCTAAGAGCTAAACTGTATATCATCCCTTCGTTCCGATACGCGATAATAGTTACCTCAGCACGCTTAAGGTGTTCCGAGACGCGCTTAAACTGTTTTGTTAAAGCTGTGTGACGTCACAAACGACATTATTTCTCGCGCTTAGACTGCTCACGATATCGAGGTAGATCGCTCTGAGCGCTGTCAGTTGTTTGTCATAATGTCCCGCGCCATTTTCAAGTTAATTTAATATTAGGTTTTCTTTTAATTTATTTAATATTGTAATTCGTTTATACTGTTTGTATTTAACTTCTAAAACAGATCTATAATAAATATTTATGTAGGAAGTGAAAAAAAATGTCTGTAACACGGCAAGTTATTTTAAAATACCAAAATAAGTTAATAATATTAAACTTTACACATATAAAGATGAATAAACCGAGAGATGTATATTTGTTAGTATTCATACTCAAAGATGTGGAATCCGCAATTTATCTTCCATACATTTAAAAAATAAAACTATCATTTTATGAATGAAAATGTGATTAAGACCGTTCCGAATTGATATCACGCTCTGACGCAAATGGTGATATTTGATTCGGAACGACTGTTAGTACCATATTCATTCTAAGCGCTCTGAGCTTGATTCGGAATGAGGGGTATGTCTCGAGATATTAGTTTGAGGACAGACACTAAAGTCTATTCAAACATGGGAGTTATAAAAGTTACAACATCGTCCACCCGTCTCCTTACCGTATCTTCTCCTTTTATTTTAATCGGTTAGGTAATACTCATAGGTTTGCATAAATAAAGATACTTCGCCTTTAAATTTCTTGATCTCATTTATCTGTATTTGTAATATATCTTAATTGTTTACAGGGTCTAGCCACCAGGTGGAATGCAGTGCGGACCTGATGAACGTTACTGTACCGATGGCAGATATCAAGACGACATATTTAAACCAAATGAAAGGTTAGTGATATTTGTCATTTGTTGAAAGCTATGCGATTATATATATATATATATATATATATATATATATTATAGGATGGGCCGCATTCGGGAAGCTGCGCCACATCTTCTTATCAAACATACCTCAGTGTTTGAAAACGAGAGTTTTCAACCAATGCGTTCTACCAGTGCTGACGTACGGAGCAGAAACATGGACACTGACAGTGGGTCTCGTCCACAAATTTAAGGTCGCTCAGCGGGCTATGGAGAGAGCTATGCTTGGTATTTCTCTGATGGATAAAGTCAGAAACGAGGAAATCCGTCGGAGAACCAAAGTTACCGATATAGCCTTCAAAATTAGTAAGCTGAAGTGGCAATGGGCCGGACATGTATGTCGTAGAACCGATGAACGATGGAGTAGACGAGTTCTAGAGTGGAGACCACGTACGGGAAGACGTAGAGTGGGTCGACCTCCCGCTAGATGGACAGATGACCTGAGGAAGGTCGCTGGTGGGGGTTGGATGAGAGTGGCAGGAGATCGTGTAAAGTGGCGAACCTTGGGGGAGGCCTATATCCAGCAGTGGAGAGATACAGGCTGATGATGATGATGATGAAACCCTTCTAGTATTAAGCACTTTTAAGCCTATTTTTAATTGCGATTTGATGAATTGGATGAGACCAAGATTAGGAGTGGAAGACCAAGACCATCTGTTCGGATGGATTCTTATACTAATATTTTCTTAGACTTATACTTAAAACACACTTAAAAATCTTATAGAAGAAATCTTAAAAACAGTCTTACATGCTTATACGTTTTTCTCTCAATCTCAAGTGTCAACATGGCGCTTCCACGATCACGTGACCTAGCTTATACTTTTATGGCTCGGGATTAGAGTCCATTCATTCTACTTATATTTATCACTTTACTTAGAATTAAATCAATTTCTATTACCAAGAGTGGCCAAGTCTTAGTTAGTAGAATGGAGTCCACGAATGCGTAGACGCAAAGCGAGAAGCTAAGAAGCCAGCTAAACTAATAGATGTTTAACTACTGTTAAATGTAGCTAGCCAGTAGTCCTATTCTGTTTTTTAAGCGCCAACGTTATATAGTGGAATACCTTAAATAGCGGAACTGTCAGTGTAAAACGCATAAAATTGGTATTCCTTTTACCTTTATACGAGGTTTCCACTACAGATGACAGCAAAATAACGTTACGATGCGTTCTTTTTAAAAAAAACTATATATTTATTTTAGTATTTGCCATATTTTTGATTTATTACCTAATGTGTTTATAAAACTATATTTAATGTAAATATATAATCTTAGTTTAATTAATATAAATGTTGTTAATTTTAATATAAATTCGCGGCGGCAATTTAGGTATTTAATTCACATTTTAGCAATGATTTTGAAGTTGCAACACCATGGGTGACCTTTGAAAAACTAAAATTTTTATTCCAAGTAATATACAAACAATATAAAAGAATTACAATATAATAATTAACCTAAAAAATAAACTAAATCTAAATAACAAATTAAATATAATAAAAAAAATTATACATACCTTACAATATAAAAATTTCCTCCAGGCCATTGTCCAGTGGCATGGTGCCCAAAACACTGGCAGCATTTTCTCGTTGAATTTCAATACTAATCTTTTCAGCGAGGAAGCTGCCAGCCCGTGGGTCACCAGAGACGTCGACTAGTTTTTTTGATATTTGAAATAGCTGAAAACGCTATTTTGACGTAAGGTCGGCTATGATCGGAGAAACTCGGGCTAAAAGTGGTAGTAAATACTGTAGTGTGAAGGTATAAACAATAGGTCGTCTAGCGAACTATGGTGAGAACTATGCTCAGTATTTATATGATATATTAAGTGGGCTGAACATTAGTAAGTGGCAATAAGCGGCTGAACTAAAGACTGTTGGAATGGTGGGTTTTAGAGTGAAGACGATCTCTCGCCAAATGGACTGATGCCCTAAAGAACGTAAACTGGTAGGGGTTGACTGAGGGTGGAAACAAAATGATTATTTTGTGTTCTTTCTCCCGATAGATGTTGAATGAGGTAATAGGGAAGGCACAGAGTCTAGCCCATACAGTCAAGTCTGACGTATTTTTTTATATTTTTTATGAGTTGGTTACGCCGATATATATATATATATTCTTATGTATCTATCTTACTATTCATTTTCCTTCCGCTCCTACCTCTAACTCCTTTGCCCAACGCCAGTTGGCATCGCAGTCGCTCAACCGCCGCGCTTGGACGTGTCCGCAAACCTACAGCGCTCCGCTGTTAAAAACGCTAAATCACGCAAAATCACGCCGCGTATTCTCCAAGTGCAAATTAGTATTAATCTGTACTTCGGATGCAGATCCCGGTTGTTAATGCTGTCCGCGGTGCTGCTGTCAATTCTACAAGGCTACATCACATCTCACTCACTGTTAGGGTACACTTTCTGTAGTTAGGGCAGCCAAGAATTATTTAATTATTTAATTTAGAAATCTTTTTTAATTTAATTATTAATTTAATCCTTAATTTTTTTTTCTTTTTTAATTTAATTGAATTCAATATTGGATATCTGTAATTTTATTTGTGTTATTGTTTTTTGTTTAATTGAATTTCTATATCTTTTGGTTGTATTTCTTGTTTTTTCTCCTTTTCTTTGACACCTAAGTATCAGTAATAAAGTGTGTTTCCTAATTTGGCCAATGTATAAACTCAATTATATACTAACCTTTATGTTCTGTAATGTGCTGTGGAAATGAATAAATAAATAAACAAAAATAATTACCACGCAGTAAACAATATTCACTCTAAATAAGCGGAGAAAACAAATAGTGAACCAGCCGAAGGACGCCAGGGGGAAGCCCGATCGCCGCATCTACTGGTTAGTGGGTTTCCTCTCCTAATCTTACTATTCTCCACCATGAGGTAATGAGATTATCATCAAATTCCAGATGTTGAATAATTTGATGCTTTTCTTGAAGTCACTCGCATTATAATAATAATAATAATAAAAACGTTTATTTCAAACAAAAGTTCATAAAATAATATAGAGCTCGTTAGTGGTAAGTAACAATGTATTATTAAAACTATGTTACTGTTGTTCGTCCTTATAACTATTTACTTGGATTATTACAAGTGATGACTGTCTCCATCCAGTGTTCTTGGATGGGACAGTCAAACCAAGCAGCAATGGTTTTCAGACTGCTGTGACTACTTCTCAGGCGCTGCAGCAGTGAGGCCATTTTCTTGCGGCGGATCGCGTAGAAGTCATCTGTCCGCGCCTCTGCGAACATACCCGACGCACTGCAGCGCCTCGGCAGTCCCAGCAGCATAATAAACACGTCGGGTAAAATATGGGAGTTGACAGCGCGGGAAAACCGCAAAATATAAACTTCAACTTGTGCCCCATATTTAAAGTCCAATTTATCATTTTCCATAATTATTCACATTTTAGCACATTATTAAACAAAACAACACCACTTTTGACTTTCGACCGCCTCCGTGGTCTAGTGGTAACAAACGTTGCCGTGAACTCGGGAGGTCGTGGGTTCGATTCCCAAGTTCCCGCAAGTTGTACATTATATAATTTGTCTCAGTCTGGGTGTTTGTATGTATGATATGTACGAGTATATATTTACAAAAAAAAAGCATAATATGTAGTTTATCAACCATCTAGTTTCCGTAACACAAGCCTCATAGCTTACCACGGAAACTAGATGGCGCTGTGTGACCTGTCTGGAAATATTTATTTATTATTATTTGACTAACAATACTCGTAAACAACAGTAAATTAATTTACAAAACAAAAACATGCTATTAACATGTCCACGCAAAATGGCGCGAAAGACAACTCATTATTCTATAGGTATCGACTAAAATATAAGGTATTTTAAGGCACCAGAAAATAATACCTAAATATGTGGTAGTGGGATGTGCGTCCAGTGAAAATACCTTGCCTTATCGGGTGGCCAATTTACACATTCCGGGGACTAGGGTTGTCAATATCGGTTGCAGAACCGGTAAAATAGGGAAGTTATTAAATTATTAGCTTTTAATACCCTCATCCAACAAAGATTTGGCTTGCAATAAGTAGGTTTGCACGGTGCCAGTAAAGATCACGCTTTTTAAGGCATTTTGTCAATCTTTTTACACGAGCGGCCTATGGGTTTGCTACACGCAGAAGCCTACAACACTTTGCGCGTGCAATATAATAACGCTTTTAGGATGCTGTTGGGACTCCCGAAATTCTGTAGTGCCTCCGGGATGTTTGCTGAGATGCGCACGGATGGCTTCCCCGCCATCATGCGTAAAGTATCATCCCTGATGGCGCGGGTATGCGGGAGTCTTAATAGCATCCTGAGGGTGGTTGCGGGCAGTGTGGGGGGGCCTATTGCTCAACACTGGACTGCAGCACTGATGGAAAGTTAGTTTATTTATAGATAGTTAGGAAGATAATAATAATTATAATTAATTATATAATAATAAATATAATGTAAAATAATAATAATATGTTAAATATAAGAATATGGATTATATCTGAAATAAAAATATTTGAATTGAATTTGGAAATAAATAAAAATCAGGCTGGTAAACCTTGTCCTGCAAACAATCCTTTACCAATAAAATTATACCACGAGTTACGGTAAATAGGATAGGTTAATGAACTTACAAATAACAATCCCTATGTAATTGTGACCTATTACAATTATCTATTTATTTAATACTTTATTGCACAAAGACAAAGGCGGGCTTTAATGCCACACTAAAAAGTAGTTGCAAAATTAACCGCCATGCCCAGTCAAGCCGGCATAGTGTTAGGGACTGATGTCTTATTCCAGTTGCGAACATTCATAGACCTTGCCGCGCCACTTACCATCAGGTGAGCGCAAGGTCACGTCGTCGTCATCTGTTGTGATGCTACAATTTAAAAATAAACGATATAGACAACCCTATAGCTTAGGGCAGAGGCGCGTGTTCAGGCGTCGTCGCTTGACATTTGAATGGTGTATATTGATAAATTTATTTCAGCTTCAAAGTTGTTGCATTCTTCGTTGATTGATTCTTTGGGAAAAGACAAACTATCATTCTTAAGTTGGAATTTATAAAATGTTCTTATTCTTGGCTAAGATTTTCCTATACAATAGCTGCGGATTTTTTTACCACAAAATGGCAAAGTCAAAGTCAAAAGTCAAAGTCAAAAGTCAAAGTCAAAAGTAAAGTCAAAGTCAAAGTCAAAATATCTTTATTCACGTAAACCTATTACAGGCATTTATGAAACGTCATTAATTTAATTATTTTGAATGATTCTACTCCTGCTAGTAGAAGACTAAGCAGCAAAGTGGTCCAATAAGTAAGCTGTTAGCAGAAGACCAGCAGCTTAGCAAATTCCAGTGACCTGTTAATGTTTAATCTGACTAAGAAAGGAATCTGCAAGGAAAACTCAGCTATATCAGATTTACAAAATAAAACATGTACAGAACTGCACCACAACAATCAATTAATAACCTTTTAAATTAAGTTATCAGTACCTATGAGAATATAATACCTGGTACAGCGGTAACCCACCAGGCAAGTCAGAATTAAGGTAGACTACATGCCTATGTGCAACCCGAAAGTCGACAAAAAAGGTCCCTGGCGTGGAATGCGACATGTGTAGACACATTAGCCCCATCACACATCCACCGGCCTCGTCAAGCGCGGGAAGTGCGGCGGTTTCTGCTGAGAACCTGCGTAAATACGCCAACCTCAGTACAGGTTTCGAATTTCCGCCGTTTGGGGTCGAGACGACGGGCCCATGGAGACACTCAGACAAGCGTCTGGCCAAGGAGTTGTCCAAACGGCTAACGGAAAAGTCTGGAGACAGGAAAGCTGGTAATTATTTCTGCCAACGTATTAGCTTAGCTATACAGAGGGGTAATGTTGCCAGTCTTTTTGGGACTTCGTCTCTAGAGGACATTTTTTACTTATAGTTTATTTTTTATTAGGTTTAGTTTATATTTATTTTAATTTTTACTTTTAAGTAGTTTTAATTATTTATACTCTTTGGAAATTAAATATTTCAACATTTAAAGTTTTTGCCAAAAACAATGTTATTAATTCAATCGTAAGTATAGTCCATTCGCGTTAAAAAAATAACTAGTCATTGTTGTCAGGACCAATCAGAACGAAAAAAAAAGTCAGAGTCCTAAATTAATTTACTGTGGATATAGTTAGTCAAAAGTGGTGTTGTTTTGTTTAATAATGTGCTGCAATGTGAATAATTATGGAAAACCATAAATTGGACTTTAAATATGGGGCACAGCTTGCAGTTTAGTTTTCTCGCGCTGTGTACTCCCATATAATAATGGTATTAACCCGACGTGTTTGGGCTGTATGCCGCGAGTGACTCCAAGAAAAGCATCAAATTGTGCAGCATCTGGAATTTCTCATTAACTCATAAAAAAGAAAGATATATTACGTCAGACTTGGCTGTATGGGCTAGACCCTTTGCCTTTTCTATCACCCATTGGGAGAAGAGAACACGAAAAAAGTCGGAGATCTTCGCGCCATTTTGCGTGGACATGTCAAGTACAAGTTTTTTTTTTGTAAATTAATTCACTGTGGATATTATTGGTCAAAAGTGGTGTTGTTTGGTTTAATAATGTGCTACAATGTGAATAATTATGGAAAACGATGAATTGGACTTTAAATATGGGGCACAAGTTGCAGTTTATTTTTTGCGGTTTTCCCGCGCTGTCAACTCCCATATTTTACCCGACGTGTTAGAGTTATGGTGCCGCGAGTGACTCCAAGAAAAGCATCAAATTCTGCAGCATCTGGAATTTGATGATGACCTTATTAACCCTTTGCCTTCCCTATCATCTCATTCATCAACCATCGGGAGAAGAGAACAAAAAAAAAAAAAAATTAACCTAAAATTATTTATTTTCAGATTACTTGCCATGTAAACCGAGGATAACTGAAGATGTGGCCACATACATCCTTAGTCTTCATGACCCATTCGAATGCGGAGTCACTAGAGTCCATAACATGGTTACGGTAAGAAAAACCCTACAATCCACTGAAAACACAATAAATATCATCATCGTCATCAGCCTGTATCTCTCCACTACTGAATTTAGGCCTCCCCCAAGGCTCGCCACTTAACGCGATCTTTCGCTACCCTCATCCAACACCCACCAGCGACCTTCTTTAGGTCATCTGACCATCTGGCGGGGGGTCGTCCCACTCTGCGTCTTCCCGTACGTGGTCTCCACTCTAGAACCCGTTTGCCCCATCGTTCGTCGGTTCTACTGCAGATGTGCTCGGCCCATTGCCACTTCAGCTTGCTAATTTTAAAAGCTATGTCGGTAACTTTCGTTCTCTGACAAATATCAACATTTGGAATTCTATCCATAAGAGATATACCAAGGATAGCTCTTTCCATGGCTCGCTGAGCGGCCTTGAATTTATGGACCAGATCCACTGTTAGTGTCCACGTCTCTGCTCCGTACGACATTACCGGGAGGACGCACTGGTTAAAGACCTTAGTCTTTAAACATTGTGGTATAGACGAGGCCGCCCATCCTAGCTGAATGCGTCTATCGGCTTTGCTGAAGTTGGCTGCTCCTAATTGGATAAATAATAATAATAAATGTTTCCAGACAGGTCACACAGCGCCATCTAGTTTCCGTGGTAAGCTACGAGGCTTGTGTTACGGAAACTAGATGGTTGATAAACTACATATTATACTTTTTTTTTGTAAATATATACTTATTATACATATAAACACCCAGACCGAGACAAATTATACAATGTACAACTTGCCCCCTGTGGGAATCGAACCCACGACCTCCCGAGCTCACGGCAACGTTTGTTACCACTAGACCACGGAGGCGGTCAATCAAATATAGCGATATAAATATTTAATGTCATCTCTTACCTTTACTGTTTCAAAATGACTTTGTTTTTATACACACGACATGTGACATCGCGCCCACCTGATGGTAAGCGGTACGCGAGGTCCGAGAATGGGAGTAATTGACGCCAGTCACTAACGACCAGCATCAGTCTCTACCACTATGCCGGTCTAACATGATGCTTTTTCACACTTCGCTTGAAGGACTCCAGGTTATAGGAGTGGGGAAACACACTGGCTGGGAGAGCATTCCACATCTTCAGCGTGAGACAGATGTAAGAGTCTCCAAATTTATGAGTACGCTATGGGATAGTGGGTATTTTTATTTTTTTTTTCATTGTAAGTATTGGGTTCATGGTAATCTATACAAGTACAGTATGGTATGTGATTGCTCTCAAATCACGTACATGACCTTTTACTGTTACATAAAACAGTCAATGGCTGCACTAGATCAAAGTTTTTTTTTTTTTTTTATTTACTTTGTAAAATCAAAAGTTGACAATATTACAATAAATATTATACAGTAAATTCACTCAGTACTATTAAACGTTTTCACATATAAATTTAAAGTTAAGTAATCAAGAGCTAGAGAAGAAAACGTCACTGCATTACCATTATTGTGAAAAAAGTATAGATGTATAGTATATACCATAAGTCTTGTTTCAATAGGTGTTATTTTTATTTTTGTATAGATTATAAAATTATATATACAGGGTTACAGGAAAAGTCGTGCTAGATCCGTTCAGGGCGCGGAGTACCCATCAGTTCTGACTTATTTCTCTATGTATAACACCCTACCCTAAATTTAACCCTTTACGAGATTTTCGACTTTTAATTTTAACGAGGTATAACAATCTAGAATTTGTATTACATTTCGTGGAAAAAAGTAGTTGGGACGCTTCAGGTAGTAGTTCTAACGGACCCGCACCTATTGTTTTTCAAGTTAAGACGCACCGTGCGAGCGAGACAAGTGATGATTTATGCAGGTGTAAGTGAAAGAAAAAATGTGTAGAGGCTGGGAATACAACACAGGATATTGTTTATTAAAAGTCGAAAATCTCGAAAAGGGTTGAATTTAGAGTAGGGTGTTTCATAGAGAAATAAGTCAGAACTGATGGGTACTCCGCACCCTGAACGGATCTAGCACGACTTTTTCTGTAACCCTGTATATATAAATTTTATTCTACGGGAATAAGAAATAGGTGGTAGGCGGACTGATGGTGGTAATTTGCCCAGTCTGCCGGACCGGGAAAGTATCCACACATTTCGGGATCAGGTTCGAATTGCTGTCATACCCAGTCAAGTTGGCATAGTGTTGGGAACTGATGTTATAGCGTTTCACTATCCCTACTTTATAAATACCTTGGATTCCTCGTCTTTTGGCTTCATAATACATCATATCTCATTAAAATTCATATTTTTCATAATTCAGCTTCCATTGTTCACAACATTTCTTCCTCATAAACGAACGAAAAACAGAATTGTCAATAAATAAAAATATTGCAAAAAGTAAAATAGAACAAATTTAAGTAAAATAAAGTTTATTGAAATGAATAAAAAAGTGGTGTAAAGGTATAAGTAAAGAATGAGGAAGAAATGTTGTGAACAATGGAAGCTGAATTATGAAAAATATGAATTTTAATGAGATATGATGTATTATGAAGCCAAAAGACGAGGAATTCCAGGTATTTATTGTGTAGGGATAGTGAAACGCTATAATGTCAGTCAAGAGTGACCAATTTCAGTTGCTAAAATTCATTGACCTTGCGCGCCACTTACCCATCAGGCGGGCGCCACATATGTAATATTAAAAAAAAAAAAAAAAACCGTCAGCTAATTCTTTCGACGCCATTTTTATGTTATTACAGATAATTCACTTTGGCAAAACCCAGCACAAATGATTGTAAAAAAATGTAATCTAATTATTTTTTTTATTTTAGGGTAAGAAAACTTACTATCACAAGATAGTTCTAGAGCACATGAACGGTGGTCGGGAAATAGTTATTGTAGGGTGTGCTGTGATGCCTGCTAAGTCCCCACACCCCATCAGTAAGAGGGATGTGGAACCATTGCCTTTAGACTTCCTAGAACCAGAGTAAGTTTAATTCGGTACTTAATTTTTTTTTATATTCGAAATGAATTAAAAGCTATACCTAAATAATAAAATAAAAAATAAACTAAACTATAAATAAAAAATGTCCTCTAGGCACGTCCCATCCGAGATAGTTTCAAGGAGGCTGGCAACATTTCCTCTCCATAGCGAGGCTAATACGTTTGCAGAAATAATTGCCAGCCGCTTTGACAACTCCTTGGCCAGGCGCCTTGCTGGAAGTCCCAAATGGTGCAAATTCGTAACCGGTACTAAGGTTGGCGTATTTGCACAACTTGACGAGGTCGCCTGGATGTGAGATGGAGCTAATGTGCCTACAGACATCGCATCCAACACCAGAGACATGCCAAGTTTCCACGGCCCAACATTCCACAGTTATTCCATCGGGTCTCTTACCATCGCACCAATCCCATTGCAGAGAGTTCTATGATTGCGGGTACAACAGCAGTGACAAGAGCCCTTCGGATGATTCATCTTGTGTGGGGATTTGGGCTAAATTATATTACAATTTACAAGATTACAATTTAAATAGAAAAACCCTTTCCCCTGAAAAAAAGTACTAATTCAAAGCCCGTAATAAAGAAAAAAAAACAGTGTTCTTCGCGCCATTTTGCACAGATATGTCAAGTGCAGGTCGGAGTTCTTCGCGCCATTTTGCACAGATATGTCAAGTGCAGGTCGGAGTTCTTCGCGCCATTTTGCACAGATATGTCAAGTGCAGGTCGGAGTTCTTCGCGCCATTTTGCACAGATATGTCAAGTGCAGGTCGGAGTTTTTCGCGCCATTTTGCACATATATGTCAAGTGCAGGTCGGAGTTCTTCGCGCCATTTTGCACAGATATGTCAAGTGCAGGTCGGAGTTCTTCGCGCCATTTTGCACAGATATGTCAAGTGCAGGTCGGAGTTCTTCGCGCCATTTTGCACAGATATGTCAAGTGCAGGTCGGAGTTCTTCGTGCCATTTTGCACGGACATGTCAAGTCCAAGTTTTTCGTTTTGTAAATTAGTTTACTGTGGATATTGTTAGTCAAAAGTGGTGTTATTTTGTTTAATAATGTGCTACGTTGTGAATAATTATGGAAAACGATAAATTGGACTTTAAATATGGGGCACAAGTTGCAGTTTATTTTTTGCGGTTTTCCCGCGCTGTGAACCCCCGTATACCCTTCGTGTTTGGGCGATATTGACGTGAATTACTCCATGAAAAGCATCAAATTCTGCAACACTTGGAATTTGATGATCCCCAACTCGGTTATGAACTCTGTTATGAACATATATTATATTAATTAACTTCGAATATATTATGTAAATAAATTAAGTGTTTAAGGCTGCAATGTCCTTTAAATACATTTAAAAAAAAAAAAACAAATCTGGTTTTTGTTTTGTAAATTACTTTACTGTGGATATTGTTAGTTAAAATTATTATTAATTTGTTAAATTTGCCGCGGATTTACCCGCGCTGATACCCGCGCTGATAACTCCCATATTATACCCGACGTGCTTAAGCTATAATGTCGCTAGTAATTCCAAGAAAAATATCAAATTCTGCAAGTTCTGGAATTTCATGATTCTTAGAGTCACTCGCGGTATTATAGCCCAAACACGTCGGGTATAGTATGGGAGTACACAGCGCGGAAAAAACCGCAAAAAATAAACTGCAACTTGTGCCCCATATTTAAAGTCCAATTTATCGTTTTCCATAATTATTCACATTGTAGCACATTATTAAACAAAACAACACCATTTTTGACTAACAATATCCACAACTATTACTTTTAAATATATTTTTTTGTTTTATTTATTTTAAGGGTGGTGACAATCACAAGGGTAGAAGAATGGCATGCCCCTGAACCACAACTAGGTGTAGTTGTAAAACAAAGTGGAAAACCGTAAGTTTATAGAATAAAAAAGTGGTTCACGATAAGGCCAATAAAACTTAGCCAAAAGGGCTTCTATACAGCCCCTAGAACACAGCGTCCTAGACCTCCACTGCTGGAGATGGGCCTTCCAGAACTGGAGAATTTGGCCGAGACTTGGAGGATATGATGTAATTTTTTTATGACAATTTATTAACGATTCCACAAGTTGGCATTAGTAGAAACGGGACCGACGGCTTAACGTGCTCTCCTCACACGGGAACGGTGGTGTTGTAAATCTATGACTGCAGTACGTAAGAAAAGTGTATTTCTCATTGGTACATGCCGGGGGGGTTTGAACCGACTTTTGTAGGATTTAATGTACGCGTTCTTACAACCGTGCTTAAATGGGCTTAGTTAGTAAATAATATTTTTAAAATCTACTAGTATTTAGGCTTTTTACAAGTGTCCTATTGCAGATTGGCCTTCCAGAACATATATTTGGGTATAGTGGGTTTAATAGGTGGTAGGCAGACTGATGGTGGTAATTTGCCCAGTCTGCCGGGACGGGGAAGTATCCACGGTTCGTGCCGATAAACCCAGTAAAGTGTTTTGCTAACATTCATGGAGCTCGTCCCCAGTGTTTAAAAAAAAAAAAAAAAACGGCCTAAACTTGCCACGCTGACAATTAATTTAGAAATGACTCCACAACTTGGTGTTAGTAGAACCAGAGCGACGACTTAACGTGCTCTCCGAAGAAAAGAAGAAGACATGATATTATTCTATGGTCCATCATGTGTGGGAAAGAGAGATGTGAACTGGTTAACTAAGGAGGCCGTCTTTTTTATTTTATTGTACAACCTGCTTAGGCCCAATTCTTTCAGTAAGTGATGCAAAGATTTTGCTGGAACGCCTCTCGCACCAACTTCCACTCCATAAAGCTGAGTCTTGAACCCGTTCCTGATCATTTCTTCTGTGAGATCACAATATTTATTCGACTTCATGTTGTGGTCTTTTGCGAATATTTGATTCCCACGGAACGGTGAGTTCAATTGTCTTTTTTTAAGTTCCGAGAAAACACTAAGATGTCTGGCTTATAGGGTGATACAGCTAGTTCATCTGGGATCCTATAATGATGTTCAAATGTATCCATGAGAATTTTCCAGTCTGATGCGGCGCCATGGATCGAGGTGGGCTTGCATTTAGTTTTCGTACTTTGCCCTGCCTTTACAAATGTGGTTTAAATATAATTTGTAGTCAGTCACTTTCTGGCTCTTGCAATAGAAAGACTTACTGCTTCACGGATAACTCCGGATACACGGATAAATAAACGGTATGTTTATGACAAATGTACGTTAAGAAATTGGATGCCGGGGTTATGTTCGCGACCATTTTGGATTTTATGGAAAGCCTCCTTACAACCGAGCCAGCACCATCCGTGTTATTCTTATTTTTTTTGACATATTTTTTCAGTGTATCAGGTGAAATATCAGTGAAGCCTGGAGATCAATTGTCTCTGGAATTCTTCCTAGACAACAGTTCTGCTCCAGTTTATGGCTTGCTGGTGAATTACTTGCAAGTAACTGACACCGAAACACAAAAGGAATCATTAATATTGGATGGGTAAGTGACAACGATGTTTTTACTGACTGCGCGACGCAAAGTGTTTAACAGCCTATGGATGTATGTATGTATGTTTATTCCTTTGTTCCAAACACGTGATCCGATTTTGATGATGTTCACGTCAATCGATTTGTTTTTTTACAGCCACGAATATTAATTAACATTAATGCTATTAGAATATAAGATGACACGGCCCCTTTACAGCTATGAATTTATGTTTAATTGACATATCATTATTAGTATTCAGATTATAAGATGACGTCTTTTAAAAAATTTTTTTTTTTTTTTTTTGTTTTATACATTTATAAATTATCTGACATATGTATATAATTTCTATACATCATAATTATTAAGTATTTAGAATGTAAACTAACACTGCCTCTTTACAGCCACGATCTTATTTACGAGTAAGTAGTTTCTAAGTTAGTTAGTTTTACTTGCTTGTAGCAATAATGTTGTGCCTAACATACATAAAATGGATTATTGCCTGTTTACGGTCCAACCATTATTACCACTTTCATTAGTAAATATGTTTTGAAAATTGTATTGATTTTATTAGTTCTGACTGTATCCAAGTTGTTTTGAGAAAACCAATGGAAATAAATTATTTCGATTTGATTTGATGGATTTGATTTAATCAAGCGAGTGTCACTGAAGATATGACATTAAATAAATCTTCCAATGATAACTATTTTTTAGGCTCTTTCTTCTCATTATTTATACCATTCACAATCCCAAAATATTTCTGTGAATCATATAACCCTTTCAGGACGACAAAAAATATTTTGGATATTGAAAGGTTATTGATGACTTTGATATCCTTTAGGTCTAAAATATCACATATAAATATTCGTGCAAATAAATTATCGCATATTTGTGCATTGTCGTTTTTAAACTATAACGTTACTATCATGGGTTGAGTATTGGGTAATACAATGAGAAAAAAAAAAGAGTTCTTCGCGCCATTTTGCGTGGACATGTCAAGTGCAAGTTTTTGTTTTGTAAATTAATTTACTGTGGATATTATTGGTCAAAAGTGGTGTTGTTTTGTTTAATAATGTGCTACAATGTGAATAATTATGGAAAACGATAAATTAGACTTTAAATATGGGGGCACAAGTTGCAGTTTATTTTTTGCGGTTTTCCCGCGCTGTCAACTCCCACATAACCCGACGTGTTTGAGCTATGGTGCCGCGAGTGACTCCAAGAAAAGCATCAAATTCTGCAGCATCTGGAATTTGATGATGACCTCATTAACTCATAAAAAAATAAAGATATATTACGTCAGAGTTGGCTGTATGGGCTAGACCCTTTGCCTTCCCTATCATCTCATTCATCATCCATCGGGAGAATAGAACCAAAAAAAAAAAAAAACACTTCTATTTATTTTATTTATTTATTTATTCATACATTTCCACAGCACATTACAGAACATAAAGGTTAATATATAATTGAGTTTATACATTGGCCAAATTAGGAAACATACTTTATTACTGATACTGAGGTGTCAAAGAAAATGAGAAAAAACAGAAGAAATACAACCAAAAGATATAGAAATTCAATTTAACAAAAAACAATAACACAAATAAAATTAGAGATATCCAATATTAAATTAAAATTAAAAAAAACTAAAATACTTGGATATTTTCAATTAATTTTTCTCCATAATTTACCATTATTTTGGTTACAAATAACCAGCAGCTACTATGGGTGGACCCATCATATCAGCTATACCATCATCTTCGACTAAAACACTGTCTGTTGCCATAAACAAGCATATGTACAGCCTGCAAACAACTGAAACTTGTTTCATCTCTTAAGCGCTCCGCCACAACCCGTTCAGCAAAAAAAATCTCCATCTTGTATTTATTGATTTCCATGTTACCACTAAAACATCATGGAAAATCAAGTCACGGTCGCCACTTTGTGGGGAAATAAAGGCCGAAAAAAAAATGAACTGTGGTAAATAAATTTAATAAAATACATAACACAAATTAAATTTTGAAAAAAGTAATTTTATTTCTTTTAGCAATGGTAAAGGCAATGCACTATATAGTTTTGTATTTATTTTTTAGAAAAATATCATCATCACCTCGCGCATCATGGAGAACATCATCAGTAATGTAATGCATTAGGTTTTGTCTAACTTGTTTTGTAAATTTATTAATATCGAACCAACAATGGACATAACATACTGATGATGTTCTCCATGATGCGCGAGGTGATGATGATATTTTTCCAAAAAATAAATACAAAACTATATAGTGCATTGCCTTTACCATTGCTAAAAGAAATAAAATTACTTTTTTCAAAATTTATGACAAAGACCTTCAGTCACTGTCACTGATGACGCCGCTCCAAAGAGAGGCGAAATATTTGGCAATAAAATTTTTAAGCTTCAATTTATATATTTTACCAAGTAAGAAACACATCTAACACATTTTATTTGTTGCAGATAATAACACAAATTAAGATATTTTGCCGAATATTTTTTTTTTTATATTTTTAATTTTTTTAGGTTAGATTTTGTTGTAATGTAGTTTATTTAATATTGTAATTCTTTTATATTGTTAGTATATTACTTCGAATAAAAAAAATAATATTTAAAATTAAAAAAATCTACTTGTTCCGCAACATTTATACTACACTGTAAACACATACATATCTTCACGCCAAATCCCTTGCGGGGTAGGCAGAGACAATTGAGCGCCACTTGTCACGATCACGACATACCTCTTTCGCTTCTTCGATATTCATCAACCTCTTCATACATGCCATTTTGTTTCGATGGCTTTTTAATTCACCTTCAGCTAATGTTTTATTTATTTGATCATGATAGGCAAGTCTTGGTCTGCCAGGGCCTCTTTTACCCACAACTTTCGCATTATATATCTGGTTCGTCAATCTCCCTTCGCTCATCCTTTCAACATGCCCGAACCATCGGAGCATGCCTTTCTTTATTTTTGTACCTATGCTTTCTTTTATACCCCTTTTGCGTATTTCGTTATTACGTATACGGTCCATTAAAGTTACGTAAAGACCTCATTTCTACTGTATTAACTCTACTCTCATGCGTATTCTGACATATCCACGTCTCGCTTCCATACATAAGTGTTGGTATTAGCATGGCATTGTGTATGGCGGGCCGAGCTTTATCACTGACATTTCGACTGGCGATCAGTGACCCCAAGGCCCCATTAACACTATTTCTTTTAACATCCCTATCATACTTCCCGTCCGCAGTGAAAACACTGCCCAGATATATAATTTCATTTACCTGTTCTAGCGTTTCATCATCAATCTTTATCGTCACGGTTGTCATCCTTCTTCTTTCGAACACTAGTACCTTCGTTTTTCTCGCATTTAAACGGAGTCCTTTTTCTGCACATCCCTCTTTCATTTCTGTGACTAGTGATTGCAATTGTTGTTCGGAAGATGCCATAAGAAAAACAGTGTAAAGTTTTGGTTTAATCGTAACAGTTCGAAGTATCTACTAATAAGGGAAAGGAATTTAAAAAAAAAATACTTTTAAATATAAATTAAGTTATTATTTTCAGTTGTTCAGTAGATCCATACGTGTTTGGTGAGTTCTTGACAGAAGACGGCGATGTTCTAAAAGCAACCTTCAAGGCGTTTAAATTCCCCGACACCAGTTATGTCCAGTTTCAGGCCATTGTTACCGTCTGCTTGGACAAATGTAAAGGGGTAAGTTAGTGAAGACCAATTTGGGATAAACACGACTCGAGTTAACTCGAGTTCAAATTACCCGACACCTGTTATGTCCATTGTAACCGTCTGCTTGGACAAATGTAAAGACGTAAGTTAGAGATGACCAATTTGGGATAAACACGACACGAGTTAACTCGAGTTCAAATTCCCCGATACCAGTTATGTCCATTGTAACCGTCTGCTTGGACAAATGTAAAGGTTTAAGTTAGAGATGACCAATTTGGGATAAATACGACTCGAGTTAACTCGAGTTCAAATTTCCCGACACCAGTTATGTCCATTGTAACTGTCTGCTTGGTCAAATGTAAAGGTGTAAGTTAGAGATGACCAATTTGGGATAAACACGACACGAGTTAACTCGAGTTCAAATTTCCCGGCACCAGTTATGTCCATTGTAACCGTCTGCTTGGACAAATGTAAAGGTTTAAGTTAGAGATGACCAATTTGGGATAAACACGACACGAGTTAACTCGAGTTCAAATTCCCCGATACCAGTTATGTGCAGTTTCAGGTCATTGTTACTGTCTACATTTGTCATTGATTTACAACACCACCGTTCCCGTGAGGGAAAGTCGGTCCCGGTTCCTATTCCAATACCATCTTGTGGGGAATAGTTAATAAATTCTCTTTATATATATTCTGGAAAGCCCAACTCCAGCAGTGGATGTCTAGGAGGACCATATGTTGAATGGCTGTGATGAATAAATAAATAAATAAATTTTGTGTTTTTATTTAAATCAAAGCTAGGAGCTGCCTGCGTGGTCTAGCGGTTAAGTCCGTGGATTTAGACTTGGAGGTACCAGGTTCGATTCCTGGTCGGGACACAAAAATCTTTATTAATGTAAATAAATACATAATTAATATTTAATTTATTTGTGATATTTCTTGAGTTTGGTACGCTGGAGACATCGACGAGCTTGCCACTTGTCATGATTGGCCTATAGTAAAGTTGGCTAAATGTGAATAAATCCGCTTCTTTATAAGCGTGGTTTCTGACCACCCAGAAAGGGAAAACGGTTGTAATGATACTTTAAGCTAGGAACATCGAATTGGATCAATATTAATTAGGTTTTTTTTTTCGGCAGACGGATTGTGATAACGGATTAACCGGTTTTGGTCGAAAACGTCGAGAGGCTGGAAAAGAGTCACTTTACGAAGTCGGAATAGCCACCTTAATCAAAGTGGAACTACGTAAGTATTACACCTGTATTCTAGGACGTTTCAGTTCCTCCACTCAAACATTCCTTCCAGCTGCCAAACAGGTTCAAGGAATCCTCTAAAAAAAAAAAAAAAACTTTATTGAGAAAAACCTTATTTTTACACAATTTATTAAAATACAATTCATGGTAATAGCTACCTAAATAAGAAAATTAAAAATAAACTAAACAAAACCTTAAATTAAATAAACTAAAAGATAAACCTAATTACAATGATAAATAAAAAAATAAATAAAAAAAAAAGAAGCTGCTTGCAGTTTCGACCTACCCTGAGACAGCCGCACTCGCCAGAGATCGACCCCTTGGGGTCCGCGGGTCTCAAAGGAAGCCAGTCCGCCGATTACAAGCTGGTTTAATTTGGTGGCGCAGTTGAGACGAATCCGTATTCGTATAGATTACCATGAACCCAATACTTACAATACTTTCAATATAAAAACTAAATACTTACAAATATCTTGATTATAATCCACATGTCATCGAATCCAGGAGAAGATGAACCCAATGTTCCGAGGACTCCGGCGACGTTGCCTCGTTGGATGGCAACACTGATCCTCTGAATAAGATATTCCCTACTCAGAGGATCAAATAAGTACATAGAGTTGGCAAATCGTTACTATTTTGTGCCGTTTGCCGTGGAGACGATGGGCCCTTGGTCTGAGGACGCTAAATCGTTTATACGCGACATAAGCGTTGCCATCCGAGCGTCAACAGGTGATCCTAAGAGTAGGGAATATCTTATTCATGGTAAGATAAACTAGTCCGTGTATAAGTAGATATGTACTTACAGCTGAACCTTATTATGCTAGCATTATTTTGTATCTAACCCACCCATCACCAAGTATTATTATTTTTGCATATTGCATAATGTAAAAATAAAATAATAATAAATAAAATAAAAATATTAATACATACACAATGCCATGCTGGTACCAACACTTATGTATGGAAGCGAGACGTTGATATGTACAAAAATATGGCAAGGCATGCTACGATGGTTCGGGCATGTTGAAAGGATGAGTGAAGAGAGATTGACGAACCAGATATATAATGCGAAAGTTGTGGGTAAAAGAGGCCCTGGCAGACCTAGACTCACATATTACGACCAAATTAATAAAACACTGGCTGAAGGTACATTAAAAAGCTTTCGTAACAAAATGGCATGTATGAAGAGGTTGATGAATGTCGAAGAAGCGAAAGAGGTATGTCGTGACCGTGACAAGTGGCGCTCAATTGGCTCTGCCTACCCCGCAGGGGATTTGGCGTGAAGATATGTATGTGTAATAATTATCGTTTTCATATTGTGTGTGTTGTTGTGTATTAGTAAGTTTCGATGTGTGTATATGCGTTAGTGTGTATGTGTATTCGCGTTAGTTGTGTGTGTGTATTCGCGTTAGTTCTGTGTGTGTATTCGCGTTAGTGTGTATGTTATATTATTTTATGATACAGTTTTTAATAATAGAGTCTGACTAATGAAAAAATGTCGCGGTGGTGGCTCGGTTGTAAGAACGCGTTCCCTGAATCCTACAAAACCCACCCGGCATGTACCAATGAGAAATGCATTTTTCTTACGTACATTTGTCATAGATTAACAACACCACCGTTCCCGTGCCTCGGAAAGCATGTTAAGCCGTCGGTCCCGGTTCCACTAATATCAACTAATCTTTAATAAATTGTCATTAAAAATTTACATCATATCCTTGCCAAGCGTCTGGCCAGCGTGGCGAGTGTAGGCCAAATTCTCCAGATATATGTTCTGGAAGGCCCATCTCCAGCAGTGGAGGTCTAGGACGCTGTGTTCTAGGGGCTGGAATGATGATGATGAATGAATGTAGGTAACGATAAAGCGCGGCAAATAAAATTAAAAGTTATGACAAACGTGTTTAATTCATAAAAAATTTCAGCAAAAGATGATACTGTCTTGGAAGTGGAGAATCAGTTACTGGCGGACAGTGATGGCACGCCAGCTACTATCGCAGAACGGACGCCAGGACATAAGCTAAAACTAAGTCCAACCATTGCCACAAGCAGTGCAGTGGTTTTAACCTCAAGCCTACTCATACCAGTTTTGAGTGCAATAGCTGTTTTGTAAAACTAGAACTAAATTTTTAAGCGCTTTTTGACGCTTAATATAGTGTAACGCTTTTGCTATCCGTTCGTTTAAGAAATGTTTCAATTTACTAGGAAATAAAATTACGGACATTTTTGAGATATAATATACAGGGTGCGCCAGAGAAACTTACTTATTTGAAAGGTCGAAAAACAAAAGAAAAAAGTTTTTTTATACAGACTTGAAAATGACATCGGTTAAATGGCGAACCCTATTGCATATACACTGATTAAGTCGATTGCTAAAGTTAGTGTAGTGGACACTAGTGTAGCATATCAATCGGTATGTTGGCAATGGCGTCGCGAATGTTGTTTTTGAGGTGAGCTATTGTCCGTGGCCGATCGACATAAACCAGGGATTTCAAATAACCCCATAAAAAAAACGCATGGAGCCAAATCTGGAGAGCGAGCCGGCCATGTGAGATCGCCTCTGAGAGAGATAAGCCGGTCGGGGAAATGTTGTCGCAACAAATTCATTGAGCCTCGTGCTGTGTGTGCTGTGGCTCCATCTTGCTGAAACCACACATCCTTAGCGTTTATTTCTTCGAGAAAAGAAGAAAAAAAATCCTCGATTATTTCGACTAAAAAAAAAGCTCTCGACGGCGTATGCCCGCTGTTCTCTAGGCCAGAGCATGATGGCAACTGACTAGAACAAGAAACAAACTTGGGGACTTCGCCCTCCAATATTTGCTATAATATTTGCTGGAACTCCTCTCGCACCAACTTCCACTGGGTAAAGCTGAGTCTTGAACCCGTTCCTGATCATTTCTTCTGTGAGATCATAATATTTATTCGACTTCATGTTGAAGTTCAATAAGATAACTTTTTTCAAATTCCGAGAAAACACTAAGATGTCTGGCCTATAGGGTGATACAGCTAGTTCATCTGGGATCCTATAATGATGTTCAAATGTATCCATGAGAATTTTCCAGTCTGATGCGGCGCCTAGGATCGAGGTGGGCTTGCATTTAGTTTCCTTTACAAATGTGGTCAAAGTTTTATTTGTAGTCAGTCCCTTTCT
Organism: Tinea semifulvella; assembly: GCA_910589645.1. Lineage (NCBI taxonomy): Eukaryota > Metazoa > Arthropoda > Insecta > Lepidoptera > Tineidae > Tinea > Tinea semifulvella. The sequence goes on along the minus strand of OU342623.1, from coordinate 2,039,389 downwards.
GGCTCTTGCAATAGAAAGACTTACTGCTTCACGGATAACACCAAGGACTTTGTCATGTCGGCGTGAGTAATAGCAAAATTTGTCCAAAATGTCCGTAATTTTAATTTTATTTGTTGATTCCATTTCTTGTAAAGTAGTTAAAAATTCTTTGAAATTATTGTTTTGTGTGACCGAGAGGGTTGCAAAGCGTAAAGCCTGTATATTTTACTAAAATAATAACAATATAAAACAATAATTTAAGTATAAACCCGAGTCGATCCCAATTAGTTTTTTTTAGAAAGATCTCAAACTTGTGTAAGGTGAGTTGGGACAAATGTAGATATGGAGAAATCCTCGTACCCCTGGGGGTTCGCGTACTACTAATTGGGGAACACTGGACCTTGCTTGTAACAAAACATCGATTATTCGCCGCTTCTTGATGTTTTGATACAACCTGATTTTATTAACCAATTATTGGTGTAACTTTATATTGAGCAATATAGCTTAACATTGTATTAAGTAATATATGTGTGTAAAATGTGTAACATTACATTGAACTATATAGTAGTTGTAACATGAGCTATATAGTGTATCGTTTCACTGAGCAGTATATTGTAAGTCGTTAAGCTATATAGTGTAACATTACATTGAGCTATATAGTAGTTGTAAGATGAGCTATATAGTGTATCGTTTCACTGAGCAGTATATTGTAAGTCGTTAAGCTATATAGTGTAACATTACATTGAGCTATATAGTAGTTGTAACATGAGCTATATAGTGTATCGTTTCACTGAGCAGTATATTGTAAGTCGTTAAGCTATATAGTGTAACATTACATTGAGCTATATAGTAGTTGTAACATGAGCTATATAGTGTATCGTTTCACTGAGCAGTATATTGTAAGTCGTTAAGCTATATAGTGTAACATTACATTGAGCTATATAGTAGTTGTAACATGCGCTGTATCGTTTCACTGAACAGTATATTGTAACATGTCATTAAGCAATATAGTGTAACATTACATTGAGCTATATAGTAGTTGTAACATGCGCTGTATCGTTTCACTGAACAGTATATTGTAACATGTCATTAAGCAATATAGTGTAACATTACATTGAGCTATATAGTAGTTGTAACATGCGCTGTATCGTTTCACTGAACAGTATATTGTAACATGTCATTAAGCAATATAGTGTAACATTACATTGAGCTATATAGTAGTTGTAACATGAGCTGTATCGTTTCACTGAACAGTATATTGTAACATGTCATTAAGCAATATAGTGTAACATTACATTGAGCTATATAGTAGTTGTAACATGCGCTGTATCGTTTCACTGAACAGTATATTGTAACATGTCATTAAGCAATATAGTGTAACATTACATTGAGCTATATAGTAGTTGTAACATGCGCTGTATCGTTTCACTGAACAGTATATTGTAACATGTCATTAAGCAATATAGTGTAACATTACATTGAGCTATATAGTAGTTGTAACATGCGCTGTATCGTTTCACTGAACAGTATATTGTAACATGTCATTAAGCAATATAGTGTAACATTACATTGAGCTATATAGTAGTTGTAACATGCGCTGTATCGTTTCACTGAACAGTATATTGTAACATGATATTAAGCAATATAGTATAACATTCAATTGAGCTATATAGTAGTTGTAACATAAGCTATATTGAGTATCGTTTCACTGATCGAACTGTATATTGTAACATGCCATTAAGCAATAGTGTAACATTACATTAAGCTATATTGTGTATCGTTTCACTGAGCAGTATATTGTAACATGTCATTAAGCTATAGGGTAACATTACATTGAGCAATATAGCGTAACATTACATTAAGCAATATAGTGTAACATTACACAAACGAGCAAGTCTGGCATATAAACAAAGAGTAAACACAAGATAGAAATTCAAATGCTGCCTGATATTATAAATGCTGACTTGCCCTCAAGCATTAACAGGAACGTTACATTAAAATTGGTGCAATAAGATCCATTTTACGAACACGTGAGTAATTGGCCATAATATTTATTATTTTCAATATTTAATTAACCGTGCGGGTGCCGGGTTCGAGATGGCTTCTTAGAAAGCTTGGTTTCATAATCAATTTTGTCATAGACTAATTAATTCTAAAACTATTGTCCTAACTTGATTTTTTCCCGTCTTGTTATACGGGGCGACTTTGTATGGTCCTAAGTTAGACCAATATGTGATTCTATTAATAGAAAAAAATATTTTTTCTCGAGAAACCATATGTCGACTGATATGATGATGAACTGCCTTCGTGGTGTAAGACTCGGAGGTACCGGGTTCGATTCCTGGTCGGGGCACAATAATATTTATTAATTTAAATGAATAAATTGAATTAATATTTCATTTATTTATTATATTTGACAATTAGTATCAGTATCATCATCATGACCGTTTCCCTTTCGGTGTGGTCAGAAACCACGCTTTTAAATAAGCGGATTCACATTTAGCCAACTTTACTATAAGCCAATCATGACAAGTGGCAAGCTCGTCGATGTCTCCAGCGTACCAAACTCGAGAAATATCACAAATAAATTAAATATATTTATTTACATTAATAAATAAATAAATATTTTTGTGTCCCGACCAGGAATCGAACCCGGTACCTCCGAGTCTTAATCCACGAACTTAATCGCTAGCTCACTTTCGACATATGGTTTCTAAGGTAAAATCTATTCGTTTCTATCAATAGAACAATATATTAGTCTAGTGTCAGAGCATACTAAATCACGCGGTATGTATTAAGTCTTTAGGTACTTACAAAATTGTGTATATTTTAAACAAAAAAAAAAGTTAATTTTTAATGTACAGTATTCCCAAATTAATAATGCACATACAGATCTTCGCTAATTGTCGTATTCCCGGAAACACCCGAATCATTGAATCGTAAGAGCCTAAACATTGCACTTGCATTTTGCACCTTGTTCGAAAGAAATAGAAGTCAATATCATGTGTACACAATCGAAAACAATTCGGGCGGTCGGTGACTGCATGTGTTCTCTCTGAGTGGAATTATAAAGAGCTGATATTACACACCGTTCTTGGTTTTGTTTTCAAAGGTGAATTTAATTTCAGCTTTAATTATCTTATTCAACTTTAAATAGTTTATTAATTTATTAGTTTATTTATTAGTTTTTATTAGTTTATTACACATAATTCTACTAAATTATGCATGAAGAAAATGCACTTAACCACTCTATATACATATCGTCTTCCGACGCTCGGGGAATACGACCGTTGCCGAACAGTGACGAAGATTTCTATGCGCATTATCACTTTGGGAGAACTGTAAATCGAATTTAACAACAATAATAAATTAATTAACAATTAATATTGTATTTTTATTTTATTTATTTTTTTAGTTATCCCTCGTATTTTTTACCACAGTGTCTAAAGGCAAAAGTTTTCAAACAATGCGTTCTCGTCGTAATGTCGTACGGAGCAGAGACGTGGACACTGACAGTGGGTCTGGTTCACAAATTCAAGGTCACTCAGCGAGCTACGAAGAACTATGCTTGTATTTCTCTGATGAATCAAATTTGAAACTTTAATCTTCGTCAGAGTTAATGATATAGCTCTCAAAATTAGAATTTTTTTTTTTTTTGTTACGGTATAGATTTTTATTTTTATTTATTTATTATATGATAAACCTTACAGCTATATTCCCAGATCAATAAAAAAAACAGATTAAAATTGCCTCAGCCAACATAGGTTCCACTATTTACTTGAAAGTTATGTCAATGAATTTATGATTTAAATTTAAACAGATATTAAGAAAAGAAAATAATAATAAACTATAACTAAATTAAACATAAAATTTAGTCGCACTCGCTACTGACAATTTGTTTGTTTTGATAATAATTTTGATTTAATTTAATATTAGTTTAGTTTTAATTTAATTTATGATTTGACTTAATTTTATTCAATTAAATTTGATGTTAGGTTTGGCTCAATTTTAATTTAAGTGCTGTCTATAAAATTTCGGGTTAATGTATAACAAAATAACTGTATTAATAAATTATTTAGTATTTTATTAAAAATAGTGTTATATGTTGATAAATAAATAAAATAAAGCATAGTAAAGTGGCCGCAAGTAGAGCTTTGAGAAACCGACTGTTAATAGGGTGTATCACTAACATTTTATCACGATAGATCGCGCATAATAGATGGTACCTAAATAACTGTCAAATGCATAGAATACTTGTATTTTTATGACGAAATTTATTATTTTCTGAATATTATGCCGAAGTGAGCAGCTTTTAAGTGTACAAATCGAGATTTCTAAGTGAAATCAAAGATATGGTGATCTCAAAATTGCCGTTCTATTAATAAAACCTTTTTTCTTTTTAAAGACAGTGTGCGTTTTCTTAATTCGTTTTTTAAGATAGGTACAGTTAATTTAAAATACATCTTTCTGGTTATAAAAATTAAAAACTTCAAAAACAATTTAAAATGATGCGATATAGGTACCATTGCCGCTAGCGACATCTACAAAAAGCTTTGCCTGATACATCCCATTAGCTGTTGTGTGCAAAGAAAATTATATAGAAGGTATGTAAAATGAAACCAGCTCATAATATTTCAGTCTTTTATTTAATCATCTAGTAATACAATAAACGAGTGGACGACAAAAATTAAAAATACACAAGAACTGATTGTAACCTAGGAAGCATAACATCATCAAAGCCCCTAGAACCAAAGGCTATCCCCTCATTCCGAATCGCGCTTAGAACGAATATGACACTGACCGTCGTTCCGATCAAATATCGCGTTTTGGATGCTCAGAGCGTGATATCAATTCGGAACGGTCTAAATCACATTTTCATTCATAAAATGTTTTTTTTTAATGTATGGAAGATAAATTGCGGATTCCACATCTTTGAGTATGAATACTAACAAATATACATCTCTCGGTTTATTCATCTTTTATTTTGGTAATTTAAAATAACTTGCCGTGTTACAGACATTTTTTTTCACTTCCTACTTAAATATTAATTATAGATTTGTTTAAGAAGTAATATAGAAACAGTATAAACGAATTACAATATTAAATAATTTAAAAGAAAACCTAATATTAAATTAACTTGAAAATGGCGCGGGACATTATGACAAACAAGTGACAGCGCTCAGAGCGATCTACCTCGATATCGTGAGCAGTCTAAGCGCGAGAAATGATGTCATTTGTGACGTCACACAGCTTTGGCAAGCGCGTCTCGGAACACCTTTAAGCGTGCTTAGGTTACTATTATCGCGTCTCGGAATGAAGGTATAGTAACTAATTGGGAAAAGAGTGGGAACTCACGCAAAAAAACTCTCTTTCACCTAAACACTAGCGTCGCCTAGTGGACACTTAAAGTGCCATACATACCTATTGTAGGTATAGCTTCTATATAGATTTGTATTATATCCGAAATTAGATTTTTAAGTTGCAACAAATTAACTGCGCGCGAAAATACTATACGATACATACCCGTCGTTCCGAGACACGATAAAAGGTGTTCCAAAACGTGTATAAATTGTTTTGCCAAAGCTATGTGACGTCACAAATGACATTACTCCTCGCGCTTAGACTGCTCACGATATAGAGGTAGTTCGCTCTGAGCGCTGTCAGTTGTTTGTCATGTCCCGCGCCATTTATAAGTTAATTTAATATTAGGTTTTCTTTAAAAATATTTAATATTGTAATTCGTTTATACTGTTTGTATATTACTTCTAAAACAAATCCATAAATGTCTGTAACACGGAAAGTTATTTTAAAAGACCAAAATAAGTTAATAATATTAAACTTTACACATATAAAGATGAATAAACCGAGAGATGTGTGTTTGTTAGTATTCATACTCAAAGATGTGGAATCTGTAATTTATTATCTATACATTTAAAAAAAAACTATTGTGTTATGAATAAAAATGTGATTTAGCCCGTTCCGAATTGAAATCACGCTCTGAGCATCCGTGATATTTGATTCGGAACGACTGTCAGTATCATATTTATTCTAAGCGTTCTGAGCATCGATGTATATAGATAGACCCTCACTGATATAAATTATATCGAGTGAAACTAGTCTTTATAGCATGCATTGTGACAGAATTTCCGACAAATATCGCATGTGACATTCATTGCTTGAAAATGGTCCCCAAAGTTGGTAGGGACACGTGGCAAGCGGCACGTTTTTAGAGTGCGTTTTGTATTGAATAGGCCTATCTATATACATCAATGGTTCTGAGCATGATTCGGAACTAGATTTCGTCTGCGAGCCCGGACTGTTTGGACTTTCTTGCGCTATAGAATAACGACATCATCCAAAGAGATTTCGGAAGGTGAATCATGTTTTGACAGCATTTAACGTTAAAATAAAATAGAATGGAAATAAAACTATGGGCTGCTGAAAGGTGTCAACAATGTAGTGTTTATATGTATATATATATATACAAAAAAAAAAGTATAATATGTAGTTTATCAACCATCTAGTTTCCGTAACACAAGCCTCGTAGCTTACCACGGAAATTAGATGGCGCTGTGTGACCTGTCTGAAAAAAAAAAAAAAAAAAAAAAATGGAGGTCTAGGATTCTGTGTTCTTGGGGCTGTTATGAATGAATAATAAGATACATTATGGATGTATAAAATGTCTAAAATTACATACTACTCGTACAATATAAGGTCCCAACAAAATACCCGGAAATATTAAAGATACTTAGAGCTTATTAGGATTGTGAATATCCGAAATAAGTATAAGAAATCATCACCACTGTATACCTACACCGCAATAAGACCGCCTCCGTGGTCTAGTGGTAACAAACGTTGCCGTGAACTCGGGAGGTCGTGGTCAACCATCTAGTTTCCGTAACACAAGCCTCGTAGCTTACCACGGAAACTAGATGGCGCTGTGTGACCTGTCTGGAAATATTTATTTACCTTCCGAGGTGGTCAGAATCCACGCTGTTTTTTTTAAATAGCGGATTCACATTCAACTTTACTATAGGCCCATCATGACAAGTATAAGTATATAAAATAATTTATTTGCTAGTAAATATGGTTACATTGCCAGATCTTATAGCTAAAAAAATCGGTTCACATGTTTCACCTCAATAGCATGCAAATATTGGGCAATTACAATATGAGAAAATTTAGCGTTCTAGCGAACTAAACTTGAAAAAATATCCAAAATAAATAGTTATACGGACAGTATTGCAATTCAATATTAATATTTTATATTATTTCCAATCAATCAACATATAAGATAGATACCTAAATAATAGTATATATATATATATTTACAATGACGAAATAATTAATTAACATTATTCTGTGTTATTCAAAGTGAAAAAATATTTAAAAAATATATTATTTATACAAAGTAAAGTTCGTAGTTTTACACTGAGGTACCGAGTTCGATGCAGCAGCCCTATTGTGTTACTTAAGCGCAAACGTTATATAATGGAATCCATTACTCATAAATATCACGCTATTAAAGTTGATATTTGCACGGCCGCTGTCAAGGTCGAGCGCTTATAGAGTTGAGAATTAAATATTAATATTTTATATTATTTCCAATCAATCAACATATAAGATAGATACCTAAATAATATTATAACAATATATATAAAATGACGAAATAATTAATTAACATTATTCTGTTTTATTCAAAGTAAAAAAAATATTTAAAAAATATATTATTTATCCAAAGTAAAGTTCGTAGTTTTACACTGAGGTACCGAGTTCGATGTCTCGACCAGCAGCCCTATTGTGTTACTTAAGCGCAAACGTTATATAATGTAAGTAAGCTGACATGGCCTTTTTACAGCCACGAATTTATATTTATATTTATGGACATAATTATTATTAGATTGTAAGCTGACATGGCCTTTTTACAGCCACGAATTTAATATTAAGTATCTAGCTGTAAGTAAAAACAAATTCCTCGTTTATGGCAACAATGTTTTAGTTATAATTATTGTATTGATGTTAGGTTCGGTCCAGCCATGGTCAATGGTAATATTTTTTATTTGTTTTTATCATTATTTTTTATTTATTGGCTTGTATGTATTGACAATATCCAAGTGTTACGTGCTAACCATACGGAAATAAATTATTTTGATTTGATTTTGATTTGATTTGAATGGAATCCATTATCCATATATATATCACGCTATTAAAGTTGATATTTGCACGGCCGCTGTCAAGGTCGAGCGCTTATAGAGTTGAGAATTGAATAACATTTTGTAATTATGACGCAACATCTGACGTAAATAACGAAATAATATAACGTTATGCGTTAAATAACATTTAACGATATAACGTTTGCGATTAAGTAAAAGTACCTCAGTGTAAAACTACGAACTTTACATTGGATATTTTTTTTTTTTTTTACTTTGAATAATATTAATGAATTAATTCGTCATTGTATATATTTATTTGTATAGAAGAGGAAAGACAAATTTTTAAGCATTCCATGGATTCACCCGCACGGTGTGACGGGTCCATCGTGTGTGGGTAAGAGATGAGAAGAATGGTGTCTGGTTTAAGAAAAGGAGGCCTCCTTTTTTTCTATTGCGCGATAATACGCTCACCATCCACCATTCTACTTCTCTCCCTACCCAACCAAATACTGAATGATTCCGTTAATGCCGTCTTGGAAGCTCGTTTCATGAATGTATCTCCTGCAGACCTGCTTAGGCTGAAAGAATTGGTTTCAGCAAGTGATGCAAAGATTTTGCTGGAACTCCTCTTGCACCAACTTCCACTGCGTAAAGCTGAGTCTTGAACCCGTTCCTGATCATTTCTTCTGTGAGATCATAATATTTATTCGACTTCATGTTGTGGTCTTTTGGAATATTTGATTCCCACGGAACGGTAAGTTCAATAAAGATAACTTTTTTCAAGTTCCGAGAAAACACTAAGATGTCTATAGGCTGATATATTGTTTTATTATTATTTAGGTATCTGTCTTATATGTTGATTGATTGGAAATAATATTGAATTGCAATACTGATTCTTTGAACAAAGAAAGCGCAAAATATCTGTATATCTATTTATTTTACGGACAATTTGCACATAACACTTTTAATTTTGGATAGTTTTTTTAATTTATTTAGGTATCTGAGACATCGACGAGCTTGCCACTTGTCATGATTGGCCTATAGTAAAGTTGGCTAAATGTGAATCCGCTTATTTAAAAAACAGCGATACTTTTGGTTGTATAATTAGTAGCTGATCACAATCTTGAAAGCAACTGAGTACCATGTCAAAATATTTCTGAGTATATATTTTTTTTTACCTAATATCCAACAATCAGTTAATAAAAAACTAAATGCAAGTATTTACAGATTTTAATATTAAATCTACGTTAGTATAAATTATACACTTTATTTTAAAAATAACACGAAATAATTAAAATTATCGTAATAATTTTATATTCTTATAATACACAAATTTTACAAAAAAAAAAAATACCAATCTAAAAAATCTGTAAAAGAGGATCTACTTATACAACTAACATACAAATTCTACAATAATATAAGAACCAAATTCTACTTTCTACTATGTACATATTAAACGGCTAAATGTGAATCTGAGATACTGTTTTCAGCGGCCCTATTCTCTTACGCAAACGTTATATAATGGAATCCGTAACTATATGACCGCCTCCGTGGTCTAGTGGTAACAAACGTTGCCGTGAACTCGGGAGGTCGTGGGTTCGATTCACTGGGGGCAAGTTGTACATTGTATAATTTGTCACGGTCTGGGTGTTTATATGTATAATATGTATATATTAACAAAAAAAAGTATAATATGTAGTTTATCAACCATCTAGTTTCCGTAACACAAGCCTCGTAGCTTACCACGGAAACTAGATGGCGCTGTGTGACCTGTCTGGAAATATTTATTTATTTATATTTATAACTACAAATTGTTCTTCATCGCTTTCCTCCATTCTCACAGACTCCACACGTACGCTCACTACGAAAATCCGAAAGAACTGGCATCGTCAATCTGTATGCTGGTACTCACCGTCGGTAATCCGTGCGCTGCCGATACAGTGGACGCACTGTGAAAAATTTATCCGTTTGATGCGATGCGTCCGTTGTGTACGATACCGACATGTGGACGCTTAGCTTAATAGGTAGGTTTCAGAAAAAGATATCATCACGACCGTTTCCCTCCCGGGGTAGTCAGAAACTTATAAATAAGCGGATTCACATTTAGCCAACTTTACTATAGGCCAATCATGACAAGTGGCAAGCTCATCGATGTCTCCAGCGTACCAAACTCGAGAAATATCACTTTTTTTTTCAAATTTAAATAAGTAAATATTATTGTGCGGGACACAATAATATTTTCTTATTTAAATTTAAAAAAAAAAGTGTTATTTCTCGAATTCGACTAGGAATCGAGTCGAAATCGACGGACTTAACCGCTAGACCACGGAGGCAGTTGGCAGGTGGGTTATAAATTCTCTGGGCCCCTTACCGCCCCCCTCTAGGCGTCCAGCGCCCACAAGGGGGCGTTATCGCCCACTTTAAGAAAGACTGCTCTAAAAGTCTGTAATTTAATTCCTTTATAAAGTAGACAAACGCGTTAATCAGTGACATGTTTCTCAGATCCGCTTTGCCATCCAGAATCCATTGTATTAGTGTCGCTATAAGAATGATGATGATTTGGTTTTAAATCTTTAGCATCGTATTGTGAATCAGGACCTAAGCATTTGGAGGCTTCCGGCTTCTCCACCTGTTCTTCATCAGAAATCGCAGACTCCTCAGTATTAGGAGTTAGAGGAGTCAACGGGGAATGGTTAGGAGGTGGTGGAACAAAGAATTCTGGGCTAGTTTTTCTGGAGTTATTAGAATCTAAGCTAGATTGGCGAGGATGCATGTGTCTTATGTGTTCTATTTCCATTCGCTTGCTATTGTTCAATTCGTTCATTCGGTCATTTAGACGTGAATGATTCGGATCGCACATTCTAGAGTCAATCATTCGATCGCTTAAACGAGAATGATTTGAATCGTTCATGCGATCGCTTAACCTTGAATGGTTAGCGTCGTTCATTCGATCACTAAAGCGAGAGTGATTCGACTCATTGAGTCTCGAATGATTTGACTCGTTCATTCTATCGCTTAATCTAGAATGATTAGCTTCATTCATTCGGTCGATTAATCTGGAATGATTGGAATCATGCATTCTATCGCTCATGCGTAAATGATTCGAATCGTTCATTCTGTGATTGGAATCGCATATTCTTGAATCATTCATTCTGTCGCTCAGTCTAGAATGATTCGCTTCACACATTCGTATATCACTCATTCTGTGGTTATTAGAGTTAATAGAGTCATTCATTCGCGAATGATTGTTAAGATCCGTCATTCGAATTGGTGAGTGTTGTGAGTTGAGTTCCATTTCTAGTCGTTGTTTTTCGTTTTTTGGTACATTTCGGGTTCTTCTTTTAGTGCCCATTGCTTGCGGTTGGGGGCGTTGTTGTCTGGTTAATGTAAACGACCCAGTATCTGATTCTGAAGTACTCTCTGGATGATTTTCTATGGTACCTACTAAAGCACTTACGCTTTGATTAACACAGCAGTCAGCCTGTAAAAGAATAAGTATATTAGTTATGGAATGTGGTAAATAAATAATGTGCATGCAGAAGTAGATTACGTTATAGCTGCTGTATAAAGGCATTGTCATATTATAAGCTAAGACAAACAATTATAAAAAGGTCACTTAAGATTATAGCTGCTGTATATAGGCATTGTCATATTATAAGCAAGGACAATAATTATAAAAAAGGTCACTTAAGATTATAGCTGCTGTATATAGGCATTGTCATATTATAAGCAAGGACAAACAATTATAAAAAAGGTCACTTAAGATTATAGCTACTGTATAAAGGCATTGTCATATTATAAGCTAAGACAAACAATTATAAAAAGGTCACTTAAGATTATAGCTGCTGTATATAGGCATTGTCATATTATAAGCAAAGACAAACAATTATAAAAAAGGTCACTTAAGATTATAGCTGCTGTATAAAGGCATTGTCATATTATCAGCCAAAAAATACAATTATAAAAAAATGTCACTTGAGATTATAGCTACTGTATAAAGACATTGTCATATTATAAGCTAAGACAACAATTATAAAAAGGTCACTTAAGATTATAGCTGCTGTATATAGGCATTGTCATATTATAAGCAAGGACAAACAATTATAAAAAAGGTCACTTAAGATTATAGCTGCTGTATAAAGGCATTGTCATATTATAAGCAAGGACAAACAATTATAAAAAGGTCACTTAAGATTATAGCTGCTGTATATAGGCATTGTCATATTATAAGCAAGGACAAACAATTATAAAAAAGGTCACTTAAGATTATAGCTGCTGTATATAGGCATTGTCATATTATAAGCAAGGACAAACAATTATAAAAAAGGTCACTTAAGATTATAGCTGCTGTATATAGGCATTGTCATATTATAAGCAAGGACAAACAATTATAAAAAAGGTCACTTAAGATTATAGCTGCTGTATAAAGGCATTGTCATACTTAACTAAACTATAACCAATTACAAATTGTACAATAAATGTCCCTTATTAATATTAACTGCCGTACAAAGGCATTGTCATACTACAAGACTAATTCTTTCATCATCATCATTACAGCCCCTAGAACACAGCGTCCTAGATCTCCACTGCTGGAGATGGGCCTTCCAGAACATATATCTGGAGAATTTGGCCTACACTCGCCACGCTGGCCAGACGACTGATGTCAATTTTTTATGACAATTTATTAACGAATCCACAAGTTGGTAATAGTGGAACCGGGACCGACGGCTTAACGTGCTCTCCGAGGCACGGGAACGGTGGTGTTGTAAATCTATGACTGCAGTACGTAAGAAAAGTGTATTTCTCATTGGTACATGCCGGGGGGGTTTGAACCGACCTTTGTAGGATTTAAGGTACGCGTTCTTACAACCGAGCCACCATCGCGCCACCGATATATAAAATTTTTATACCCAAGCTGTTTTATCGTTTAGATAGTCATTAACAGTATAATAGACTTTTAGACAGTATAATGTAATATGTCTTATGTATGCCACGTTTAAAATGTCAAATGGAAGACAAATTTCTAAGCATTCCATGGATTCACCGTGCGGGTGCCGGGTCCATCGTGTGTGGGTAAGAGATGAGAAGAATGGTGTCTCGGGCTTGCGACCGACAATAGGCTGGTAAGCCTTTCTGCATCTGGCCGTAAATAATTATATATTTAATCAATCGAAGTACATGTGTACTATTATTATCTATGCGCATTTTATATAATTGTGGAAGCAAAAATCGATATATTAATAAGTTTTTTAGTTTATTTAATTTAAAAAAAAAGTTTTAAAAAAATCATCACGACCGTTTCCCTTTCGGGGTGGTCAGAAACCACGCTTATAAATAAGCGGATTCACATTTAGCCAACTTTACTATAGGCCAATCATGACAAGTGGCAAGCTCGTTGATGTCTCCAGCGTACCAAACTCGAGAAATATCACAAATAAATTAAATGTATTTATTTACATTAATAAATATTTTTGTGTCCCGACCAGGAATCGAACCCGGTACCTCCGAGTCTAAATTCACGGACTTAATCGCTAGACCACGGAGGCAGGTTTTTTTTTTATTTAATTTTAGATCTTCTATTAACAATTTATTTTAAGTTTTTTGATATTTTTTTTGTTAAATTAAAATTACATTAAATAGGAAATTAAATGCTTACTTTGACAGAAACATTACAACAGCTTGACACGTCAGCAAAATACACTTCCGACTCGGCATTCTGATGGTTTCTATGACAATCTTGCATGGACGCTCTGAAAAGAAAAAATATATTCCTTATAGTGGTGTTATTTTGGTTAATAATGTGCTACAATATAAATAATTGTCAAAAACGATAAATTTGTGTTGCTTTCTTCCCGCTCTGTGAACGTAAATTACTCCTTGAAAATCATCATTGTTTTTTTGTTTTTTTTTTCTCTTCCGATGGATGATAAATGAGATGATAGGGAAGGCAAAGGGTTCTAGCCCATACAGCCGAGTCTGATGTAATATATCTTTCTTTTTATGTGTTAATAACGTCATCATCAAATTCCAGATGCTGCAGAATTTGATGCTTTTCTTGAAGTCACTCGCGGCACCATAGCTCAAACACGTCGGGTAAAATATGGGAGTTGACAGCGCGGGAAAACCGCAGAAAATAAACTGCAACTTGTGCCCCATATTTAAAGTCCAATTTATCGTTTTCCCTAACTATTCACATTGTAGCACATTATTAAACAAAACAACACCACTTTTGACCAACAATATTCACATTAAATTAATTTACGAAACAAAAACTTGCACTTGACATGTCCACAAAATAGCGCGAAGAACTCCTAAAAATCATCAAATTCTGCAACACTTGGAAATTGATGATTCCCAACTAAATGGGGCGTATCAGGCAAAGCTTTTTGTATATGTCGCTAGCGGCAATGGTACCTTATTTTGCACCTATATCGCATCATTTCTTAAATGTTTTTGTAGTTTTAATTTTTATAACAGAACAATGTATTTTAAATTAACGTTACCTACCTTAAAAAAACAATTAAGAGAGCGCACACCGTCTTTAAAAAGAAAAAAGGTAATTTTGAGATCACCATATCTTTGATTTCGCTTGGAAATCTCGATTTGTACACTTAAAAGCTGCTCACTTCGGCATAATATCCAGAAAATAATAAATTTCGTAATAAAAATACAAGTTTTCTATGCAACTGACAGTTATATTAGGTACCATCTATCATGCGCCATCTACCGTGATAAAAAGTTAGTGATACACCCCATTATAAACAAATATCATGAAAAAATTACGTGATAATATAAATTTAAGAATATTTAATTTATATTTAAAATAATATTTACAAAATATAAAATAATAATTACAATCTACTTAATAAAAATTGAATTACTATAAACCAAGCCTAAAAAAAAAAAACTTAATACACGTCCCATCCGAGATAGTCCCAAGGAGACTGGCAACATTACCCCTCTGTATAGCGAGACTAATACATATAATTGCCAGCCTTCCTATCTCCAGATTTCTCCGTCAGCCGTTTGAACAACACCTTGGCCAGACGCTTGACTCGATCGACTCACAGATATTTTTTATTAAATTAGCTTGTTAATATTTATATGTGAAATATCACTTTATGAATAACAGAGTTGTAAATATGTGGAACAAAATACCAGAAGACATATTGAAGTCCTCAACTGTAAACACTTTTAAAAACAAACTGGACAAGTGGCTAGTGACAATTGACATTGGTGATAACTGACTATTTTATGAACTTTACACCAGTGCTTGATATAGGCATATCAGCAATGCGCTGCGAGCCTATTAATCAATAATAATTATTATTATTATCAAAAATTAGCAAGCTGAAGTGGAAATGGGCCGGACACATCTGCCGCAGAACCAACGACCGATGGGTCAAACGGGTTCTAGAGTGGAGACTAGTACAGATGGACAGATGACCTAAAGAAGGTCGCTGGTGGGGGTTGGATGAGGGTAGCGAAAGATCGCAGTGGAGAGATTATTTTCTGTATTTGATCATTTAGCATTTAATATGGCTCTTCCATAATTGTATTGATAGTTTGGGCTGTTTCTGGTCTTCGTCGTGTTGTTTCGTATTAAGCTGTCTGACCATGATTGTGTTATCTCGTTTACTGATAACTAATATTAGTTACAGATAGTTAAATTGACTTAACCAAGTGTTCCAGACGGTTCCTACGGTGGAAAAAATGAAAAAAAGATACAGGCTGATGATGATGATGATGATGATCAATATTTATAAATGGTCTTACCTTAAAGGTCCGTGTTTGTCATTTTGAAATCCTAAATTTTCTTTGCCTAATTTCTGACAGGAGTCGCTGCTTTGATCTGAAGCTAAACATATATTTATTAATATTGCTATTGTATGGCTATTCTAGTCTATATATTCCTCGCCAAGCCGTCTGGCCAGCGTGGCGAGTGTAGGCCACATTCTCCAGATATATGCTCTGGAAGGCCCATCTCCAGCAGTGGAGGTCTAGGACGCTGTGTTCTAGGGGCTGCAATGATGATGATGGCTATAAAAGTTTATAATCATATACCTTCGGACATTACCGCCTCCGTGGTCTAGTGGTAACAAACGTTGCCGTGAACTCGGGAGGTCGTGGGTTCGATTCCCACCGGGGGCAAGTTCTACATTGTATAATTTGTCTCGGTCTGGGTGTTTATATGTATAATATGTAGTTTATCAACCATCTAGTTTCCGTAACACAAGCCTCGTAGCTTACCACGGAAACTAGATGGCGCTGTGTGGCCAGTCTGAAAATATTTATTATTATTATTACATTATTACCTATAAATATTTTTAAATAAACTTTATCTCGCTGGCTGTCTGCTAAATGTTTCTATTTTCTATAGTCTTAAGGAATTTTGTGAATATAAATGTTGGCATAATTTAAGAAATGACAAATTGTATGTAATGCTATGTATTATTATTATGGTAACAAACGTTGCCGTGAACTCGGGAGGTCGTGGGTTCGATATTTGCTCTTTAAAAAATTACAGATAGTATATTTTATCTATCTAGCTGTAAGTTGTCCTTAAACAATAAATAAATAAAAAAAGTGTGAAACTCGGGGACTGCCGCGGTACAGCTATTGCATAGCATTTTTTATCAACTTATGCAATTATAATTATTTATTTATGCAGTATTTTTTTTACGCAGCCAAAAAGCACGCTGTCTCACCTAGCATTGTGTCTAAAAGAGATAGAATCAGTTATGAGCAGTTAGCAGCTAGCCTACACGCATACGTCTAGTCGCACGCACACAAAAACGCGTGGGGGGTGTGTTAGGTTTATTTCCGTTACGGAATTTCTTAATTCGGTCGCCGGGCTCAAACCTAGCGATAAAAGCTATGCAATAGCTTAAAAAAAAAGCTTACCTTTACTGGCAGTTTTTTGATGCAAGCATTCAATAGTCATATTTTCATCAGCTAGTCGACAATCTCTGTGTATATTTCCCATACTCAAGGCCAAAGTACTTTGGCAAGGATATGGAACTAAATGGCCTCGCAAGGTATTAAACCTTTCACCATTTAAATGTGACAATTCCTGCATCCGAACCAATTCCTGCTGATATTCCGGATTCAATCTTACCAAATCCGGATTCAATCTTACTAAATCCGGATTCAATCTTACTAAATCCGGATTCAATCTTAACAATTCCGGATTAATATCGTTTGGTATTAAATGTGGAATGTAGGAGGAATTTCGATTGCAAGTGTGGGATTCCATATTATGTGATGGATGATCATGGGTGATCATCGAATTACGGTGATCTATGTGGTGATGATGAAGTAAAGTTGCTGTAGCTGGGTCTGGTTGATGAAGGTGATGGCTGTGGAAGAAAAAATATATATTTATCATGTTTGAGGAAGGAATTAAATATTTTTAATGAACTAAACCCCTAAAATAAAATTTAAAAAATCTACCATAAAACGATAACATGAAATACTACTTAATAAACAATAGCGGTTTACATCGTAAAGAGGTGGGTTCGAAACCCGGGATGTACCAATAAGAAATACGCTTTTCTTACGTACGACCGCCTCCGTGGTCTAGTGGTAACAAACGTTGCCGCGAACTCGGGAGGTCGTAGGTTCGATTCCCACCGGGGGCAAGTTGTACATTGTATAATTTGTCTCGGTCTGGGTGTTTATATGTATAATAAGTATATATTTACAAAGAAAAAAAGTATAATATGTAGTTTATCAACCATCTAGTTTCGGTAACACAAGCCTCGTAGTTTACCACGGAAATTAGATGGCGCTGTGTGACATGTCTGGAAATATTTATTTATTGTGTAAATATTTGTATGTATGTGTATTTATTTTAATATCTATTGTATGTAAGATTAAATGAATTTTTTTGGCAACGTTTCTTACAATCGTTTGCACCTAGTCTCATGACTGTAATGTTCTGTATTGTCCCAAAGGTTGGCTGCTATAGAATGCCTAGCGGCATTAAGCCCGCCCTTTGTACATAGTGCAATAAAGTTTTAAATAAATAAATAAGAGCACGTTAAGCCGTCGGTCCCGATTCAACAAATACCAACTTGTGGAATCGTTAATAAATTGTAATTACAAAATAAAAATACATCAGATTCATCTCGTTTGGCCAGCGTGGCGAGTCTAGGCCAAATTATCCTACTGCCAACTGATCGTTAATAATCAACTATTTATAAACAAATATTTTTTTTTTAATAAAGGAATTTCACATTTAATAATTTGAAATAACTTACCGACTACCGCTTCTTCCTTGAGGACTATAAGGTGGTGGAGGTCCCCAAACTCCGGTTTGACTATCAAAATTCCCGCTTCCCTCCCCAAATTCACTTTGGCTAAAATTCCTAGTCGAATTTTGAGCAAAGCCCTGGTTCTGGGTGCGTGGGAAGTTTTGTACGAAGTTGCTTGGATAGGTTCTTTCTTCGTACGGTTGGTTTTGGACCTGGTTCGGATTGGCCGGGTTGTCGTCGCAGAAACCGTACGCGCTATCACCCGATTGGGGGACGCCCATTCTACATCGCGAGCTAAAATAAACAATATTTACTATGTTACAAAAAACCAAAATCTTCTACAACCGAAGTAATCCACTATGGATACAAATCCGGATACTGATAATAAATGGAGGTAGACGGCAATAAACTAAAGCCAAGATGGCATTCGGAAAAGTATTCATATAACCTTGTATCCGGAGAATTAAGGGTTCGCCGATTACAAGCTAAAATAGAGGTAAATTTTTGCTATTTTTCTCTGTCTGAAGTTAGGTATAGAAAAGTGAAAAAATATCTAAAGACAGTATTTCATCACTATGGATACAAATCCGGATACTGGTAAAGAAGGGAGGTAGATGGCGATAAATCCAAGATGGCGCTAAGGAAAGTATTTATTAAGGTGATGTGAAAATAATTATGTTGTATGAGGGTAGTTGGAGAATTGAAAATAAACAATCAGTTGATAACTAGCTCTAGACGGTGTTTGATTTGCTCCCATATACTACATGGTGTCAGGTGTGGGGTCCGAACCCTCCCATATACTACAAATTATAAACACACCTTGTATCCGGAGAAAAACGATAATGTGTGCTAGACTTTATTAGGAGTTGTATTACGCTTTGCGCGGAGGTGGCTCGGTTGTAAGAACGCGTACCTTAAATCCTTCTAAGTTCGGTTCAAACCCCCCCGGCATGTACCAATGAGAAATACACTTTTCTTACTACTGTCATAGATTTACAACACCACCGTTCCCGTGTGAGGAGAGCACGTTAAGCCGTCGGTCCCGGTTTCACTAATACCAACCTGTGGAATCGTTAATGAATTGTCATTATAATTGACATCATATCCTCGCCAAGCCGTCTGGCCAGCGTGGCGAGTGTCCCATCTCCAGCAGTGGAGGTCTAGGACGCTGTGTTCTAGGGGCTGTAATGATTACGCTTTGCATTCCTCTCGCTCGCACAATCCAACATTTACAAATTTTTTTTTAAGTCTGGAGTTAACTTTTAAGGAATATAGTCAATCAGCTTTCTCGGACATTTTAAAAATATGTTAGTCATAGATTTTTTTGAGTAACAAATGTTTTTATGTGCCATCTCCTATCTTGAGCCAGGAAGTGCGTCTTCTCCGCGGTCTTCTGGAGACGAGCTGCAGCAAGCTATAATTTTTATTGCGCATGATGTGTTCCAAGTACTCCAACTTCCTTTGCTTTACCATTTTCAATAGTTCAACGCCTTTGTTCATCATCATCCAAATTTGGTATAGGCATGTGAAAAAATGTCAATAAGACAGTATTCATCACTGTGGATTTAAATCCGGATACTGGTTAGGAAGGGAGGAAGATGGCGATAAAGCCAAGATGGTGTATGTATTGGTGTAAGTATGTATTGAGGTTTGCATCCGGATTAATATCATAATTGCACGATCCAACATTTACAAAGTTTTTTTAAGTTTGAGTGTGCACGTGAATGTGTGTTTAAGGAATGTGTTTAATTTTATTTATTTATTTTAAAACTGTATTGTAAATCTATACAAAAGGTGAACGTAATCACGCAAGACATTCTCTTCCCGTTAACCTTTGGGACATTTAAATCAAATAGAGAAATAAAATATAAAAATTAAACATAAATAATATTTTTTAACTAATAAAAAATATATAATATACATAGACAACTATAATACACATATACGAGTTATATAACGAGTTTGTTACAATTTTTTATAAATATTTTTACTTACTTATGACTGCTATTTCGTGGCCAAGGAAACCAGCTCCAGGCAGAGTTTTTTCTACCTGATCCTGGATTAGGAGAATATAGGTTACCTATACGACCTAGAATAAAAATAAGATAAATTAATTACCATTTTTTATTCCTAAAATTCTATGACCGCCTCCGTGGTCTAGTGGTAACAAACGTTGCCGTGAACTCGGGAGGTCGTGGGTTCGATTCCCACCGGGGGCAAGTTGTACATTGTATAATTTGTCTCGGTCTGGGTGTTTACATGTATAATATGTATATATTTACAAAAAAAAAGTATAATATGTAGTTTATCAACCATCTAGTTTCCGTAACACAAGCCTCGTAGCTTACCACGCAAACTAGATGGCGCTGTGTGACCTGTCTGGAAATATTTATTTATTTCTTATCTCAATTTCGAACAGGCCGCACTTAAGGTTAATGTAGTTCGAACAGACCGCACTTAAGAATGTTGTAGTTCGAATGGGCCGCACACAAGATGTTATAGTTCGAACAGACCGCACTTAAGAATGTTGTAGTTCGAATGGGCCGCACACAAGATGTTATAGTTCGAACAGACCGCACTTAAGAATGTTGTAGTTCGAATGGGCCGCACACAAGATGTTATAGTTCGAACAGACCGCACTTAAGAATGTTGGAGTTCGAATGGGCCGCACACAAGATATTAAAGTTCGAACAGACCGCACTTAAGAATGTTGTAGTTCGAACAAAAGGTAAAAGTAAAGTATCATCACGACCGTTTCCCTTTCGGGGTGGTCAGAAACCACGCTTATAAATAAGCGGATTTACATTTAGCCAACTTTACTATAGGCCAATCATGACAAGTGGCAAGCTCGTCGATGTCTCCAGCGTACCAAACTCGAGAAATATCACAAATAAATTAAATATTAATTAAATGTATTACATATATATTTACATTAATTTTTTTTTTGTGTCCCGACCAGGAATCGAACCCAGTACCTCCGAGTCTAAATCCATGGACTTAACTGCTAGACCACGGAGGCAGTCTCGAACAATCCGCACTTAAGATGTTATAATTCGAACATGACCCACTTAAGATGTTATAGTTCGAACAATCAGCACTTAAGATGTTATAGTTCGAACAGGACCCACTTAAGATGTTATAGTTCAAACAATCCGCACTTAAGATGTTATAGTTCGAACAGGACGCACTACAGATGTTATAGTTCGAACAATCCGCACTTAAGATGTTATAGTTCGAACAAGCCACATTTAAGGATATTGTAATACTAGTGTTAACTTACCAGGTGCCCAAAATCTGTGCTGCAGACTTATATCCCAGGCTGGCTGCGAGGGATGGCACTGGGTGCAACAGCTGCAGGTAGACTGGAAGAAAAATCTTTATACAGGCTGTAAAAACTGACTAAGCCTAAATTCTAAAAAAAAAATTTAGGACAGTAATGATATCTTTCGTTCAATAAGACTTTATTGTTTCCATTGTGGTGTCTATACCTCTATATCACCCCAGTTTCATGAGGTCCTAGGTCCAAATAACTTTCTACCCAGTTTACCTTAAATAAAGTAGTTACCTGTACGGGTCGTCCAGCGGCCGGCATAGTGTGACCGACTGGGGGTCTGTACAGTGATCTACAGCGGAGTTCCAACTGCTCCCAATACATTTTCTTGCGTTCATGACTAAAACAATACATAAATATTTATAGCGTTTAACACGAACTTGTTCGAGTAATTTAGGAGAAAAAAATCGAGTGGCTGTAGTATGTACATCCCTAGGTTCCAAGTTGTCATCATTCTAACATATTTATTGTTTAACTCCAAAGCAACATATATTAGACGTCTAATGACGCTTCATTACGTTGAATCGATCATCGGCAGCAATCCCTAATGAGTGATTTGTTTTTTCATTATCAACTTACTTATGGTTCTTTTGCTCTTTATTACTTAACTTTAAATTTATATGTGAAAACCTTTAATAGCTCTTAGTGAATTTACTGTATAATATTTACTATAATATTGTCAACTGTTGGTTTTCCAAAATGAATAAAAATATATATATATATATATCCATATATAAGGTTAACGCAATGATGCGTAATATAAGTCTGGGAAAAGCATAGTGGTAGGGACTGATGTCGGTCGTGGCTGGGTGACCCTTGTTGTTTGAGTTCCTAAAGACATTTAGAGACTTTGTTGTATATACAGGGTGCGCCAGAGAAACTTACTTATTTGAAAAAACTCCCGAGCGGTGAGTTGGGTGGGAGCTATTGGAGGGGGAAGTCCCCAAGTTTGTTTCTTCCTCTAGTCAGTTGCCATCATGCTCTGGCCTAGAGAACAGCGGGCATACGCCGTCGAGAGCTTCTTTTCTAATCGAAATGATCGAGGATTTTTTTCTTCCAAGCCTCGAAGAAATAAACGCTAAGGATGTGTGGTTTCAGCAAGATGGAGCCACAGCACACACATCACAAGGCTCAATGCATTTGTTGCGACAACATTTCCCCGGCCGGCTTATCTCTCTCAGAGGCGATCTCACATGGCCGGCTCGCTCTCCAGATTTGGCTCCATGCGATTTCTTTTTATGGGGTTATTTGAAATCCCTGGTTTATGTCGATCGGCCACGGACAATAGCTCACCTCAAAAACAACATTCGCGACGCCATTGCCAACATACCGATTGATATGCTGCAAAGAGTGGACACTAACTTCAGAATCGACTTAATCAGTGTATGCGCAATGGGGGTCGCCATTTAACCGATGTCATTTTCAAGTGTGTATAAAAAAAAATTGGGATATTGCATTCTAAAATAAAATAAAAATTAAAACAATAACTGAAGTACTTTTGTTTTTAATGACCTTTTAAATAAGTAAGTTTCTCTGGCGCACCCTGTATAACCCCAAAATTTATGGAATCGGAGATGAAGGGTGAGAGGTCAAAAAAAAGTTAAGAAACTGAATGGAAAGGCGGTGGCGGCGGAATGGAAGTAACTTATGTAACTTATGGTTAAAAAAAACTAAAACGTTTAATATAGGTAGTCATTTATTAGTTTTTACATCCCATTCATTGGGCATTATGGGCAAGCGCCCAAGGCTCTGCGATCGATGAGGTTCCTGCCAGACTTAATTCTGGCAGTTTTACTTACGAGTCGGTTCGATATATTCGCGTAAAAAATGACGGATATCTATAGAAAACTGTCAGTTTCATTCGAATAAATCGAGCGGCATGCATGTCGAAAGTACGAAAATCCGGTCTCATATCACCAACCAATTAACTTTAAATAAATGAAAATAATACTCTTGTTTTTTTTTCATTACAGCCCCTAGAACACAGCGTCCTAGACCTCCACTGCTGGAGTTAGGCCTTCCGAATCATGTATCTGGAGAATTTGGCCTACACTCACCACGCTGACGGTTTGGCAAGGATATGTCATTTTTTTATGACAATTTATTAACGATTCCACAAGTTGGCATTAGTGGAACCGGGACCGTTGGCTTAACGTGCTCTCCGAGACACGGGAACGGTGGTGTTGTAAATCTATGACGGCAGTACGTAAGAAAAGTGTATTTCTCATTGGTACATGCCGGGGGGGTTTGAACCGACCTTTGTAGGATTTAAGGTACGCGTTCTTATAACCGAGCCACCACCTAATAATACTATTAAAGACTAATTTAATAATAAACTTAAATAATCAATAATTATTTTTAAAAAATCTCTAGATACGTGTCCCATCTGAGATAGCAACATTTTCCCTCTGTATAATAGCCAGCAGAAATAATAGCCAGCCTTTCAGTCTCCAGACCTTTACGTCAGCCATTTTGACAATGCTTTGGCCAGGCGCTTGGCTGAGGGTCCCATCGTCCCGACGAAAAATAGTTAAATAAATGTTTATTTTTGTTTATCAATATTTTTTCTGTTAAAATAATATACAAGTCATCCTTTGTCAAAGTCGTTATTCTAATATACCCCAATGTGAATGCACAATGGTCTAAGATCGATTAGGTTTGTCAGAAATGTCAAAAGCTAGGCGGAATGCCCAAGGTTTTCGGACGATTATGGTAAGGCATCACCCTGCAGGTTTCTATTTCTGACGGTTTGAAACTAGATATTGAACCTATCGTTCCGATACGCGATAATAGTAACCTAAGCACGCTTAAAAGTGTTCCGATACGCGCTTAAACTATTTTGCCAAGCTGTGTGACGTCACAAATAACATCATTTCTCGCGCTTAGACTGCTCACGATATCGAGGTAGATCGCTCTGAGCGCTGTCAGTTTTTTGTCATTATGTCGCGCGCCATTTTCAAGTTTATTTAAATTAAGTTTTCTTTTAAATTATTTAATATTGTAATTCGTTTATACTGTTTGTATATTACTTCTAAAACAAATCTATAATTAATATTTAAGTAGGAAGTGAAAAAAAATGTCTGTAACACGGCAAGTTATTTTAAATTACCAAAATAAGTTAATAATATTAAACTTTACACATATAAAGATGAATAAACCGAGAGATGTATATTTGTTAGTATTCATACTCAAAGATGTGGAATCCGCAATTTATCTTCCATGCATTTTAAAAATAACTAACATTTTATGAATGAAAATGTGATTTAGACCGTTCCGAATTGATATCACGCTCTGAGCATCCAAATCGCGATATTTGATTCGGAACGACGGTCAGTGTCCTAATCGTTCTGAGCGCAATTCGGAATGAGAGGGGAAGCAAACGCACAGCCCTAACTAGTCGTCATAGCAACCATATTTATTTACATCCCAAATCAATAAACAACACAATAGGATCCTCTAAACGAAGAATGGTTGAAAACTATTGGACAATTTTGTATTAAAATAATGTCGGCAACATTGAACCCGAGAAGTCTAAGTCAAGGTTCCAGGTCCAGGTCAGTTGTAAGTCAGTATAATGACCTCGAAGAGCTGACGGGTGAGGAATTGGTGAAGCAAGTCACTGACTTAAAGGAACAGGTAAAATAAACTTTAAGCTAACATCATCATCAGCCTGTGTCTCTAAGGGCTGGCTTAATGCCGCCAGGCATTCTGTAGCAGCCAACCTTTGGGACAATACAGGGCATTTTGATGATGAGGTAGGTGCAAAGTGCTCAAATACGAAACTTAATTTTAAAGAAAAATAAAACTAATTTTATGATATCATAATACATATATATACTACATACACTATACATAAATATACTACATACAATATATCTTACATATGCTGATGGCGCGGTGGTGGCTCGGTTGAAAGAACGCGTTCCTTAAATCCTACAAAGGTCGGTTCAAACCCCCCCGGCATGTACCAATGAGAAATACACTTTTCTTAAGTACATTTATCATAGATTTACAACACCACCGTTCCCGTGCCTCGGAGAGCACGTTAAGCCGTCGGTCCCGGTTCCACTAATACCAACTTGTGGAATCGTTAATAAATTGTCATAAAAATTGACATCAAATCCTCGCCAAGCCGTCTGGCCAGCGTGGCAAGTGTAGGCCAAGTTCTCCAGATATATGTTCTGGAAGGCCCATCTCCAGCAGTGGAGATCTAGGACGCTGTGTTCTAGGGGCTGTAATGATGAATGATGATGCTGATGGGAGCTGTTTAAGTAATGTGAATATACCATTTTCTTAAAGAGTGATCTATTGGGTGCTTGGCGAATTTCTACTGGCAAATTGTTCCACAAATTAGCGTAGTGACGATAGTGATATAAACAGTTTTTTTTTCATGGTGACATAGGGCCCAGATGTAAAATAAAATAGTAATGTTTTTAGATCCACATACTAAAACTGGAGAATGAGATAATAGAGAAGACTATAGTAAGGTTGGAGCCTAGTTTAATGAGTGGAGTGAGCCAGGCCATAGACTATGCCACCAGGCTACAGAGCAGCACGTCCTTTGCTGGCTCTTTGATTGGATTCATCAAGTAAGTCTTATCATTATCACACCCTAGAACACGGAGTCACGGATCTTGTTTATACTATTACGAATGACTAAGAAATTGATCTGTACATTCGATAGAAAATCCAAATAATAAGCTTTACAACTTGATGTCGACAATACATGACTTTATTTATTTATTTATTGAATTAGGATCACCAACAGAGTACTCATTGAATCCAATTCTATCAATAGAAGCAAACAGTAAAAAAAACATTAGTGAATGGTACCTCAGTAACAGGTGACCACAACATGTCAAACTACATTCAATTATGATACATTATATGTTTAAGAAATTTTATTAATAATAGTAACAATATTTAAAAAATAAAAATAATGAGAACTATGATATATCAGGCCTTGGCCGTCTTCGCACATCTGATGACAAGATCATATAAAATCTGTATGATATGTTGCTCCCGACGGCGATGTACAGGTATTGGATAGAACCGGCCGCATAGTGTACTGCTGTGTCCTGTGTGATGCTGCATATATATGTATCAGCAGCGATCTACTTGGCGCTGCGCTGTGCGGTCGTTATGGTAGGCTTTGACGCTGTGTATATATTATATATTACATATATTATAGTTAAATTTAAGCACCTTTATCTGTTAATATTTTTTAATATGAATACTAGTGGTTTGAAATAAACGAATTTATTATTATTATTATATCTTTTATATTATTATTATTCTTCGCAAATACGACCACATCTCTGAGTATCGAACAATAATAAAGTGGTTACCAATTAGCTGTCGCAGGAATCTCCAAATTCTCTGTTCACTATTTTCTATACTCAACGAGCCTGTGACACCGAAATACCTCAAGAGTAAATTTGCCTATCTCTCTTCATTCCATGATAAGTCTCTTTGCTCTTTTCATAACTCTGTTCTCTCCATTCCCTCTCACCATACTGGATTTATGGCCAACTCACTCACTGTTGTCGCCGCAAATCTGTGGAATGATGTAGAAATCCGACAAGCATCCAACCGAATAATGTTTAAAATAGTGTTGTCATCGCATTATTTAAATGGTTCATAAGTTATGTAATTGTATCATATGTAGTATATGAATTATTCATATTTAATATATATAGTTATTAGTATGTATTTAGTAATATAATTGTATTTATATGTATATATATTTATTTATTATTATTATATAAAAATATTTGCACCTACCTTACATTTGAAATGGTCCACATTGTTCCTAAGGTTGGCTGTCAGATAATGTCTAGCGGCATTAAGTCCGCCCCTTGTATAACTTGCAGTAAAGATTTAAATAAATAAAATATATCTTCTAAATAACCCTTTCAGCACAATTTTTTTTTTGGTATTGAAGTGTTTATTGATTAATTTAATCTATATATCTATCTCATATAAATAATGAGAAAAATCCTCTCCTAGGGAATTCTACAAAACCCCTTTTTGTAAATAAAGCACGCTTGGTATAATCCGTGCTGGAAGGGATAATCAACTACACCGATTCTAAGTTGCGTTTAACAACGTAATTCTTTCCAGATCACAAACATCGCGTATGGGCTTCGAATCACTAGTAAGTCCATCTAGACTAATCTCAAGCCCTTCCAAAATATCAACCAGGCGCGTAGAATCTACAGCCAGACTCAGCGGAAAATCAATAATTCTAGGCTTTAGCAAAAAAGTTAACCTCCTAGAACGATCCGAACTCGTGACAGCCGAAATAGAAATAATAATAAACAAACTAGAAAAAACTAGACTTAACACTAGTAAACAACACAGTCTACTCAAAGCACAGATAGAAGAAATTACAGAAAAAGTTGCTAACACAGAGAAATCTATAGATTTGTTTAACCATACAGTCATTGAGGAAGGGTATGATAAAATATCGCAAAAAATACCAGCTGAAATTTGGATAAGATTCCTCACTGAATGGCTGAAACTCGCAGACGGAATTATAGGAAAATTTAGACTGAGAACTAGCACATTAAATACCCAATACAGTAAACTTCAGTCGCAAATCAAAGTCAAAGAAGAATTAAGCGAAAGTCTACGCCCGATAGACTTTGAGAAGCTCAAAATACAAAATGGCGAATGCTTGCTGGTCATAGACAAGAAAAACGCTCATTTAAGCGAATTAAAAAAGATGACTGGCGATGCTAATTTAACTTTGACAGTTCACAAAAACCTAATGATGGAACAAGGCAACTATTTAAATGGAATTTTGGATTTAATCAAAAAGAAAGAGAAAGAGACAGTTGTTATAGATAAAGAAAGAGATAGTATAGCTGACGAAGTAGACAAACTGGAAGTTAAGCTAGATTTAGTAAAAAAAACTCGGCTCAAATATGAAGTGCCGGAAGTCATGGATTATGTTCGGGTGAAGGCTCAGTTGCACGAATTAAAGAATGGTATGAAACTGCTTAAAAACAGGAGCCACTTGCAACAAATAGCTTTATCTTCGATTAACAAGAAATTGAGGTCAATGAGTATGGAAGCGTAGATTTAGATTTTCAAATTTATTATAACTATTTTGGCTGAATATGCTTAATTGCTTACTGTTTTGTTTTTGCCTGCTATTATCAAAATAATAATTAATAAAATAATAAAATTGACTCTACAAATATAAAAATACTCATAAAGTACCTGGTTGTTTATTTTAAGTCTAATCCTCGGTTGCATCCTAAATAAAGAGAAGCCTATCAACCAAAACTCGAACAATCGTGGAAAGTAATTCCGTTGATACCGACACAGTGGAGACAAAATTAACACCCAGGGGTTAAATTTAAAGTTAATTTGGGAAAAATCCGAACACTTCTAAAAAGTAAATATTAGTCAATTATCTAACTAACCGTAATAACCACACCAATTAAATGTTAGTCACATAGTTAATAAGAACGCGATCACCCAATGGAAAGATAATGTTAGTCACTTTGTCTTCACAAAACGTGAATACCCTTTACAAGATAATGCTAGTCATTTAACAAAACGGGAATGCCCTTGGCAAGATAATGTTAGTCACCTTAACAAAACACGAATACCCCTGGAAAGCAAATGTTCGTCACTTACTTAACAAAACGCGAATACCCTTTGCAAGATAATGCTAGTCATTTAACAAAACGCGAATACCCTTGGCAAGATAATGTTAGTCACCTTAAGAAAACACGAATACCCCAGGAAAGTAAATGTTCGTCAATTACTTTAACAAAATACGAATACCCCTGGAAAGCAAATGTTCGTCACTTACATTAACAAAATGCGAATACCCTTGGCAAGATAATGTTAGTCACTTAACAAAACGCGAATACCCTTGGCAAGATAATGTTAGTCACTTAACGAAACGTGAATACCCTTGGCAAGATAATGTTAGTCACTTAACAAAACGTGAATATCCTTGGCAAGATAATGTTAGTCACTTACCTTAACAAAACACAAATACCCTGCAAAGTAAATATAGTCACTTACCTAAGCAATTGATAAGCCAACATACAGCTGAAGATGCAGACAAGAACAGCTGTGACAGAGAGAGCAAACACCCCTCTAAGACACCAGTATAGAACGCCGTGCACCACACCACAGTCTGTTACACCTTCGAACACGCAACGGACACCTAAAAAAAGATTAACTATTTAAGAAAGTTCAGATAGCTTGCATAAGAGAGCCCCACGATCGATTGGGGCCCTATTATTCCTCCAACAACACCAACCGATAATCCATATTGACTTCAAACAAAATTAAATAAAAACAAAAGCATGTGAATAAATTAAATGATACATATTACAATGTTAATTGAAGAGCACAGATCGATATCAGACATTTCTTACCTTCATCGTTTTGTGCGTGTTGGCTGTCAGGTGGCATGGAATAACACGTACAAGTCCGCGTTAACTTGGTATATTCACAGAATTTTAAAGTTTGTAACCTAAAACAAAACAATAATATTACCTAAATATATATGTGCTCGGTTGTGAGAGCGGTGGTGGGTTGGTTGTGAGAGCATTGGTGGCTCGGTTGTGAGAGTATTCGTGGGTCGGTTATGTGAGCATTGATGGCTCGGTTGTGAGAGTGGTGGTGGGTTGGTTGTGAGAGCATTGGTGGCTCGGTTGTGAGAGTATTCGTGGGTCGGTTATGTGAGCATTGATGGCTCGGTTGTGAGAGCAGTCGAGGCTTGGTTGTGAGAGCGGTGGTAGCGCGTTTGTGATACCGGTGTTGACTCAGTTGTGAGAGCGGTGGTGCTCGGTCATGAGAGCGGTGGTGGCTCGATTGTGAGTGCGGTGGTTGCTCGGTGGTGGGTCGGTTGTGATACCGGTGGTGGGTTGGTTGTGAGAGCGGTTGGGGCGTGTTTGTGATACCGGTGTTGGCTCAGTTGTGAGAGCGGTGGTGCTCGGTCATGAGAGCGGTGGTGGCTCGATTGTGAGTGCGGTGGTTGCTCGGTGGTGGGTCGGTTGTGATACCGGTGGTGGGTTGGTTGTGAGAGCGGTGGTGGGTTGGTTATGAGAGCAGTGGAGGCTCGGTTGTGAGAGCGGTTGGGGCGCGTTTGTGATACCGGTGTTGGCTCAGTTGTGAGAGCGGTGGTGCTCGGTCATGAGAGCGGTGGTGGCTCGATTGTGAGTGCGGTGGTTGCTCGGTGGTGGGTCGGTTGTGAGAGCATTGGTGGCTCGGTTGTAAAAGCAGTCGTGGGTTAGTTATGAGAACATTGGTGTCTTGATTGTAAGAGCAGTCATGGGTTGGTCGTGAAAGCATTGGTGGTTCGGTTGTGAGAACGGTGATGGCACGGTTGTGAGAGCGGTGATTGTTCGGTAGTAAGAGCAGTGATTGACAGTGGTTGTGAGATTTGTGGTGGCTCGGTTGTATAAAGCGGTGGTGGATCGGTTGTGAGAGCGGTGGTGGGTCAATTATGAGAGCGGTGGTGGCTCGGTTGTTAGAACGGTAATGGTACGGTTGTGAGAGGGGTGATGGCTCAGCTGTGAAGGCGGTTGTGTATATACAGTGAACCAACAAATTAAATATTGCTAAGGTTGAGTAATAGGTTAGTTTAGTTATAGTTAGATGACATGCAAATAAATCTTAACGGTATATCTTAGTCATATAGTCAGTCTTTATGTCAGCTGTACATAGCTCTTTCTTTCCTAGTTGAGAATAATATATACATATATATTTAAAAAAAATCTCCTCTGGTACGTTAGAGACATCGACGAGTTTGCCGCATGTCTTGAGCCGGTAGTAAAGTCGGTCCCTTAAAAAAACCATGCATCATTAACTTACTTGTTCATATGTATAACTGTGGTCGTAATCGTAACTAGTACACACGTCAATGCGCAAACTAAACAACACGCACCAACCACTTTGATCTGAAACAAACAAGCTGTTAAAATTATGTCAAATTCAAATTCTTTATTTGTTTGCCATACTGTATGAGAATAGGTTGGTTCAATTACAAAGTTATCAAGACGCACACAAATTCTGCCCTAAACCACGAACCCTAAAACTAAGCTGCCCTATGCTACTTAAGCGCAAACGTTATTAGTGGATTTCATTATTTACGCCAGAGCTTGCGTCATAATTACTAAATATTATTCAATTCTCAACTCTATAAGCGCTCGACCTTGACAGCGGCCGTGCAAATATCAACTTTAATAGCGTGATATATATATGTTAACGATTTCTATTATATAACGTTTGCGCTTAAGCTACTTACCCCTTGTTCCGAGACACGATAATATTCTTTTCTGCATAAACTCTATTGCCAAAGCTTTGTGACTTTATAAATGACATTGTTTCTCGCGCTTAGACTGCTCACGATATCAAGGTAGATTGTTTGTCATAATGTCGCGCGTTTCAAGTTAATTTAATATTAGGTTTTCTAATTAAAAAGATTAACAATGTAATTCGTTGATACTGTTTGTATATTACTTCTAAATCAAATCTATAATTAATATTTAATTCGGAAGTAAATAAAAAATTTCTGTAACACGGCAAGTTATTTTAAAAGACCAATATAAGTTAATAATAGTGTAACGTTTAACAACAAAAAAAAAGCCGAGAGATGTATATTTGTTAGTATTCATACTCAAAGATGTGGAATCCGCAATTTATCTTCGATACATTTAAATAAATAGACTTCAGATTCATTTATGAATAAAAATGTGATTTAGACCGTTCAGAATTGATATCACGCTCTGAGTATCCAACTCTTGATTCGGAACGACTGTCAGTATAATATTAATTCTAAGCGCTCTGAGCGTGATTCGGAACTAGATGTTAAGCGTTAAAGTTCTGACGTCATGAGTGAATTTACTCGACACTGACGTTTACGAACGATTTCGTGTTGCGAAACGTCAAACCATGTTGTTGTCATGTCATTTCGTAAAAATAATAATAATAAATAAATAAATATTTCCAGACAGGTCACACAGCGCCATCTAGTTTCCGTGGTAAGCTACGAGGCTTGTGTTACGGAAACTAGATGGTTGATAAACTACATATTATACTTTTTTTTTTGTAAATATATACATATTATAATAAACACCCAGACCGAGACAAATTATACAATGTACAACTTGCCCCCGGTGGGAATCGAACCCACGACCTCCCGAGTTCACGGCAACGTTTGTTACCACTAGACCACAGAGGCGGTCAAAAATATTCTCTACTATCGACATTTTTCCAAAATTATTGTATGCCACTTTGACATCGACACGAATCCTCCTTGGAGTTAGTTGAGTTAACACCGGTGTAGCGACCCAATGTAATTCCGAACGGCTTGGGGTTACCACGCCTAGCATTTACGAACGAATGTGTCGCGACTCGGTGTTAAAAACCTTACATTCCTAACAATTTTACTTAAGTTAACTTACCATATAACTATAACGGTTTCTTCTACGCGCCAAACTCATGATGCAGACACCGGTTAATACCAACTGAAAAAAAAAGTTTTTTTTGCTCATTTAGTTGGAAAGAGGCCTGCTAGCTATATTTAACAGTAGTTGAAAGGCTATTAGTTTAGCTAGCAGCGACACATTTGTCTAAATTTATAGTTTAGTCCTACTCTTCAGAACACCGTGCTGGAACTTCAACCCAGCTTCAACATACTTGGAGTCGAAATACGCTCAGACCTAAACCACAGAAACTACATTGAGAGCATCACCACAACAGCGTCGAAAAAACTTGGGATACTGAACAAGGTGAAGCGGTTTTTCCCGCCTACTCTAAGACTTATGCTGTATAAAGCTCAGATAAGGTCATGCGTGGAATACATCACCTCTGGGATGGCTCCACTAAGTATCTTACAGATGCTCTCAATGTCCTGCAGAGGCGGGCAATTCGGATAGTGGACGACAGTCTCTAAAACTCTCGAATCACTGCAGCTTCGCCGTGACGTTGCCTCTCTGAGCGTGTTCTACAAGCTATACCACAGCGAGTGTTCTGAGGAGCTCCATAACCTTATCCCTTCTTCTCTATTCCGCAACCGAACCACACGCATGTGCCAAAATATGCATCCACATACCTTACCCACTATCCCTACGCGTACTCATAAAATTGGCGACTCTTACATGTGTCGCACGCTGAAGATGTGGAATGCTCTCCCAGCCAGTGTGTTTCCCCACTCTTATAACCTGGAGTCCTTCAAGCGAAGTGTGAAAAAGCATCTAGTTAGGCCGGCATAGTGGTAGAGACTAATGTCGGTCGTGGTGACCGGCGTCAGTTGCTCCCATTCCTGGACCTCGCGTACTGCTTACCATCAGGTGGGCGCGATGTCACATGTCG
Organism: Tinea semifulvella; assembly: GCA_910589645.1. NCBI lineage: Eukaryota > Metazoa > Arthropoda > Insecta > Lepidoptera > Tineidae > Tinea > Tinea semifulvella. Next base: position 2,005,322 of record OU342623.1, on the reverse strand, counting down.
AGTTCAGTATAAAAAAAAATATATATATATTTGTAAAAGTGCCTACCTACATCTTCTGTAGGATTATTTTATTGTGAAACCCTAGTAATAAGTATTTTTGATTAATAAACTATTTGAATTTAGTTGATAGTTGTTGCGCAAAGCAAGACCAACACTCAGACTGGCCAAGTCAGACTACTAGTACAATACATTACTTGTCAGGCATCACTAAGGTTTCATCAAGAGAAACCAAGAACGCTATCAGTAGATTTTTATATTTGTATCACTTTCATCACTATCACTATCCCTATCATCACTATCACTATCATCACTATCACTATCATCACTATCACTATCACCACTATCACTATCATCACTATCACTATCATCACTATCACTATTATCACTATCATCACTATCATTACTATCATTATCATTACTATCATCACTATCACTATCATCACTATGACTTCAATATTACTATCACTTCACTACATACGGATATTATAAAACAAAGTCGTCTGCCGCGTCTGTCTGTCTGTTCGTGATAAACTCAAAAATTACTGCACCGATTATCATGCTATTATCACTCAATGGATAGAGTGGTTCTCGAGGAAGGTTTAAGTATAAAATTTGTTAAGTTTTTGTATACATTAACGATATTTGTTGGAAATAAATAAGCCGTCTGGGAGCTATAAACGAAAACTCTAAAATTTGATGATAATTTAACCTGTAGCCCACTATTATGTAACTTAGACGCAAACGTTATTAGTGGATTTTTACGTAAATAGTTGCGTCATAATGGGCTGTATCACTAACTTTTTATCAGGATAGATGGCGCATGATAGACGGTACCCAATAGAACTGTCAGTTGCATATAAAACTTGTATTTTTATTACGAAATTTATTATTTTCTGGTTATATTGCCGAAGTGAGCAGCTTTTAAGTGTACAAATCGAGATTTCCAAGCGAAATCAAAGATATGGTGATCTCAAAATATCGTTCTAAAAATTCTTTTTTTTTTTTAACGACTGTTTTTTAATTCGTCTTTAAGTAAGATTACGTTAGATAAGTTCAAATACATTTTTCTGTTATAAAAATAAAAAACAAAAAATTATGCGTCATAGGTGTAAACAAGGTACCATTGCCGCTAGCGACATCTACAAAAAGCTTTGCCTGATACACCCCATTGATGTAGAAGGCACACCTGGTGGACAAACGCTATGGAAATAGTACAAAGACCCCTCCTTTACCAGGATTGCACCACCCCACTTATCACTATTCACAGTTCTAGGCGAACGAGATTTTTTAATTTTAAAGATTATTCACGATTTGGTTAGTTGCAGCTTGTGGCAGCCGTTGCGTCCGAGTGTTGTTTGCGAACAGTCACTCTTTTAAGAAATTATTTTGATCAATTTTTTTGAAGAAATCTTATAATATCTAGTGTTAGTAAAAATACAAAATTATAATACAATTTTTTTTATTTTTTTTTTCCTTTTCTGGGGCCCAGGTCACCTGCTGACATGCAGGCGTATCCAGTGCCCCAAGAACGGAGAGTCCCACCTATCAGCCCACACGGCCGGATGCTGCTGGGGATGCCCCTCAATGTAATGGAACACAGGGCTAGGAATCAACTAGGATTTTGGATAGAGGTAATTAGTTGTCGTAGAAATCTACGAATTCTTTGTCTGCTTTTCTCTATACTGTATGAGCCTGCGACACCGAAATACCTCAAGAGCAAATTTGCTTTTCTCTTCATGACAGGTCGTTGCGATCATCGCATAACTCTACCCTTGCTATTCCCTCTCATCACACTAGTTTTATGTCCGACTCCTTAGCAGTTGTTGCCGCAAATCTGTGGAACAACCTACCCTTAGATATCCGACAGGCACCAAATAGAACATTGTTTAAAAGGATGGTTTTCACACACTTCTTAAATAGATCCCAACAACTGTAAGTATGTATATATTGTATTTATGTATATATTAAGTATTATAAGTATATTAGTGTTTAGTATATTAATATTATTTACTAGTAAGTAGTTTAGTTTTAGTAGTATTTTAATTTCTCCCTTATATTATGTTCTATAATTTGCGCGAACCTTCCACATACAACTAAGGTTGACCGAGTAAGAATGTCTAGCGGCATTAGGTCCGCCTTTGTACATAGTGCAAAAAGTTTTAAATAAATAAATACCAAGCCACAACATCGAGACTGTCTCAAATATTTCCAAGAATGGCTCACGTCTGTTAAAGTCGGTAATATAAAATTAGGTGTAGTTTCGGTATCAAACTTTTTGGCGACGGCTTGTTTTTATCTTTTTAGTTTTACTGACCATAGCAGCTGGCACAGCAGCTGGAACGGTTTCCAGATGATGGGGGGATGCCGTATAAGCTCTCAGCAGTATGTGGGCAGCAGCCAGCAGCCCCCCCAGGGCTGCGGCCAGTGCTCCACATCCGACACACCACCAGGCGTACTTCCGACGACGGCCGCATGATGCAGCTTCTACCCCGGAGCTTGGTGGTAGATTTGCTGTGGAAATAATTACTTATTAAATTAATAAAATTGGTAATTTTACAACTTACTGCCTCCGTGGTCTAGCGGTTAAGTCCGTGGATTTAGACGCGAAGGTATCACGTTCGATTTCTGGTCGAGATACAATATTATTGTTTTATTGTATTTTGTGGTATTTCTCGGGTTTGGTACACGCTAGAGACAATGACGAACTTGCCACTTGTATAGTGGTACTGGCCTATAGTAAAGTTGGCTAAATGTGAATCCGCTTCTTTAAAAGTGTGCTTTCTGACCACCCTGAAACGTCGTGATGATACTTTACTTTTATGACAATGTAAAATGTCGCATACTAATCATGATAAAGATGTGGAATGCTCTTCCAGCCTCTGTGTTTCCACTTTCCTATAACCTGAAATCCTTCCAGCGAAAAAGCATTTAGTCAAGTCAGCATAGTGTTGGGACTGTTGTCAGTCATAAGTGTCTGATTCCAGTTCCTAACATGCATGGACCTTGCGCGCAACTTGCCATCAGGTGGGCCGCAGGGTTACGTCTCGTGCTAGTATTTAAAAAAAGTATAGCGAATTCAACTTTTTATCACGATAGATGGCGCATGATAGATGGTACCTAATAGAACTGTCAGTTGCATAGGAAACTTGTATTTTTATTACGAAATTAATTATTTTCTGGATATATTACCCAAGTCAGCAGCTTTTAAGTGTACAAATATAGATTTTCAAGTGAAATCAAAGATATGGTGATCTCAAAATTGCCGTTCTATTAATTAAACCTAAAATTATTGTAAAGACGGTGTTCGCTTTCCTAATTCGTCTTTTAAGGTAGGTAACGTTAAGTTAAAATTCGTATTTCTGTTAATAAAATAAAAACAACAAAACATTTAAAAAACGATCCGACATAGGTGTAAACAAGGTACCAGTGCCGCTAGCGACATCTATAAAAAAGCTTTGCCTGATACACCCCATTGTCTTTGAACTTTACTTATAGTTAGTAGTTAATGTTGTAAATCCATTACAAATATACCTAAGAAACGTGTATTTCTCATTAGTACATGCCGGGATTCGAATCGCAAACTTTTCTTTCGATTTTAAGGAAAGCGAGTGATGGGCCCAAGGCCCATTGTAGGATGACTCTGATACCCTGGCTATGATAAAAATGGACTGTATACTGGTATAATGCGTTTATTTCTGCATTTATTTATATATTAGCCGACCGCGAAGAGGCTCCTCTCCGTGGTCGGTTAATTGATGTTAGGACGAGTGTCTTAACAACGTTCTTATAACAAAATTAAAATCGCCTTAATGATAGCTGATCTTAAGAGGAAGATATCATGAGGGTATAGCGAGGAAAAAAATGGGAATACATTTTAAATTACCAAAATACGGCGGAGGCGGCACATAGTGTTGGGCCATTTCCGGTCCAGAGATTGTCGATTGTGGTTGACTCGATACATGATATTCAAGCACTTGCATAACACCACACGCTTGCATTTCCAAGAAAAACAATAGTTTTGCTCAATTAACACAATTTTAACGTATTAGGATTTCATAAAAAGTCATCCTATGCTTTGAAAATTAAAACATAAACTTGAGTTCCAATTTCAAATATTCGCGCGCGAATTAGTTTCCCATAAATCAATATTTACGACACAAACAAAATGGTCGGCCAATGACCTTTATCATTAAACCTAAACCCAATTATTACAGTAAATACGAATCAAATTATTTGTAATATATTTTTTGCACGTTATTTAAACAATTTAACACAAGTTTTAATTCATAAAACAACACAAACTCGTTTAAAATTCGTTCTAAATTTAAAATTACATTTCCGGAACACTGGAATCAATTACACCAACCACACGTCGAGGTATTTAATGCTATAGACAGATTGTTTTAATTAAACACATTATGTTTTTATAAATTCTGGTTTAGGTTACATTATTTATTCAATGAATTACTCTGAACTGAGAAATAGGTTATTCTGTCAGATGTAAAAGGAAGGGATCTGTCGCGCAGAAGCAATGGCAACCGAATGAATGCATTTGAATACTACACTGTATAACAACCAATAAAAGACCTAATATTCTTTGCCGTTTGCAAAACGACTAACTTGTAAATACACATACAGGTAAAATGACTTTTATTCCCTTAGCAATTAAACTGCGTTTGCTTCAATATTATCAATAGATTGTATTGTTATATTCGCAGGTAAAATGATATGGATTTTCATAATAAATTTTAAGGTTCTAAATCTTTGCAGTAATATGTCCTTTATTCCGTTTGAAATAAGATTTGGTATAATAAAATGCTTGACTATTGGACTGTTAGATTTTTCTTATGGTAGGTACAGTCGAAATGCCCCCATTCCGAATCGCGCTCGGAGCGCTTAGAACGAATATGACACTGACGTCGTTCCGAATCAAATATCGCGATTTGGATGCTCCGAGCGTGATATCAATTCGGAACGGTCTAAATCACATTTTCATTCATAAAATGTTAGTTTTTTTTTTTTAATGTATGGAAGATAAATTGCGGATTCCACATCTTTGAGTATGAATACCAACAAATATACATCTCTCGGTTTATTCATCTTTATATGTGTAAAGTTTAATATTATTAACTTATTTTAGTCTTTTAAAATAACTTGCCGTGTTACAGACATCTTTTTTTCACTTCCTACTTAAATATTAATTATAGATTTGTTTTAGAAGTAATAAACAAACAGTATAAACGAATTACAATATTAAATAATTTAAAAGAAAACTTAATTTAAATAAACTTGAAAATGGCGCGCGACATAATGCCAAAAAACTGACAGCGCTCAGAGCGATTTACGCTTTCTTCGAGCCTGATCCCGGGTTTATCAGAATGAACGGTAGGAGATCTTACAACCGAGCCACCACCTCTACTTACGTACATTCTTACAAAAAGTATATTTGTGAAGATTTATCGGAATGTAAAGAAATGCAGGTGTATACACCTTACCCTTATTGACAGGTGATGCGGGTTCAACAGGTAGATATCACAAAATCTATATAAAACTGGCTAAAATAGAGAAAAAAACATCATTCTTTGCATTTCGGTCGTACACGGAGATTTTTAATTGTTACTATTGCGTGGGATATTCTTAAACATGAATAGATATGGGAAATAATAAATCTAACAGTTTTTTGGCAATTTGTAATGTTGCAGTTTTTGTTAATAAAGTTTTATTGGGACATTTTTATTGTTATCAAGACATGAAACTATTTTTTTTAATACTAGCAAGACATAATAGTTTTTTATAATTTTAACGGGTCTTTACGCGATTTACCTTAGAGACATATTTCTCCCGACGTTTCAGCCAAGTTGTATTGGCCGTGGTCACGGGTCGACTGAAGCTATGCACTGTAGTCTCGTACATACCAATTAAACAAGTCAGCAATAGCAGAACACTAGTGGATAGTGGCACAAACCATTGGATTGAGCTGCATGACCCAAATATACTTTCCGCCGATCGGAGTCTTTACGCGATTTACCTTAGAGACATATTTCTCCCGACGTTTCAGCCAAGTTGTATTGGCCGTGGTCACGGGTCGACTGAAGCTATGCACTGTAGTCTCGTAAGCAATAGCAGAACACTAATGGATAGTGGCACAAACCATTGAATTGAGCTGCATGACCCAAAGATATTTCTGCCGATCGTCACTATTACCCTAGAATAGTACGTGAAGCGATCGAAATAAAGAAACACAAAAATTTCAATCGAGAGGGGGGTTATAAGCTATCTTCATCGTGGAATCCAGTAATCAATAGGTTTCGACGCCGGGAAAAATCGCCCGGTGTCGCCAAGGATATTGTAAGTGTCGTGTGACGTGATTTCTAAAAACTTTTAAAAATGATAAGTGGGTAGGTTTACATCTACCGCCCAGTATGTACGAGACTACACCGCATAGCTTCAGTCGACCCGTGACCACGGCCAATGCAACTTGGCTGAAACGTCGGGAGAAATATGTCTCAATGGTAAATCGCGTAAAGACTCCGATCGGCGGAAAGTATATTTGGGTCATGCAGCTCAATCCAATGGTTTGTGCCACTATCCACTAGTGTTCTGCTATTGCTGACTTGTTTAATTGGTATGTACGAGACTACAGTGCATAGCTTCAGTCGACCCGTGACCACGGCCAATGCAACTTGGCTGAAACGTCGGGAGAAATATGTCTAAGGTAAATCGCGTAAAGACCCGTTAAAATTATAAAAAAAATATTATGAATGTGCGCAAAAGTTTAAAAAAATTAACTAGCAAGATATGTTTCCACAGTAACTTGACATGTCCGTGCAAAACGGCGCGAAGAACTCCTTTTAGCCAATGATGGCGAGATCTAGAGTTGTGTTTCCGGGGTTCTCAGTTCACCGACGCTATTTTTTTCACCTTATTCAGACAGTAGATACTAGTCCTTTAGCCTAAGTGTACTTACCATTTCGTCTGCTAGAGGCTGCCAGTGAACTAGTGGGGGGTCTCGGAGGTAAAGCGGGGGGCGTGTCAGTCTTCGCCGGGGGTGGAGGACCAGGGTCGTCTGCACACGCGTACTGGACTGATGCGGGTTTACACGTGCACGCTACTTGGTACTGGAAGCGAGAATAGAATTACTGACCACCGAGCTAAGAAGACAATCTTAGCAATCCATGGATTTACCGTGCCAGTACCGATTTCATTATCTATGGGGAAAGGTGGAGGAGAATAGTGTATCATCTAGTTTAAAAAGTAATAAAAAAACACTGTTCTGCTCCTCGCCCTACCCAACCAAATACTCTATGATTATGCTAAAGTCGATGCGTGGTTGGTTTTCGATGAGATGGACCGATCAGATAAAGGTTGCAATGGATCATCCCCTATATGAGTGCACTAGGAAAGCCGGGGTCCGAGAGGAGTGGCGACGGCTTGTTAAGCGTGCCACTATGTGAACATCGACCACAGACTGCAGACAGTCCAGGGAGGCCCTTCCCAACCCAGACAGGCGCCTCACACGACGCCTCCTGGGCCTTGACAGAGCCAGGCTACGAATAATGGTGGGGGTCTTGACACTGTGCCTTTAACAAACATCTCTATATTCTGAACATTACAGATAGCCCACTGTGGAGAGGATGGCGAAGGAGGAGACGGCCGCGCATGTGCTCTTGGAGTGCGACAGTGTGGCTGCGTCTAGACTGAGGTTCCTCCAGACTGCGAGGACTCTTCCGGAGGTCTGCAGGAACGTAACGGGTCTCCTGGCCTTCCTGGAGGAGATCGGATAGCTCTACTGAGGGAGTGAAGGTCACGCACAATGGTAAAGCCACCATTACGATGACAATCAATCACAAGCCTGCCACTAGCACTCCAATGGCGACCACGACCACTCTGCCAAGAGTGTAGCGACTAAGAAGAAGAATGCTAAAGTCGCCGCACCGTCTTAGAAGCTCGTTTCTTAAATGACTTATTGACGGCAGGCCCAATGATTTCTGTAGGTATAAAGAAGAAGTGTCTCGGGTTTCTGACCTCTTTTTTCTGTTACTCTATCTACTTCTCTTTATACCAAACCAAATACTGTATAAATATAATAATAATAATAAAAATGCTTTTTTTTTTTTTTTCTATACGGAGCACGACATGTGACACCGCGCCCACCTGATGGTATGCGGTACGCGAGGTCCAAGAATGGGAGCAACCGACGCCAGCCTCAGACGACCGACATCAGTTCCTACCACTATGCCGGCCTATAAAGATGCTTTTTCACACTTCGTTTAAAGGACTCTAGGTTATAGGAGTGGGGAAACACACTGGCTGGGAGAGCATTCCACATCTTCAGCGTGCGACAGATGTAAGAGTCTCCAAATTTGTATGAACGCGTAGGGATAGTGGCTACGGTATGTGGATGCATATTTTGGCCTGTGCGAGTGGTTCGGTTGCGGAATAGAGAAGAAGGGATAAGGTTGTGGAGCTCTTCAGAACATTCACCGTAGTAAAGCTTGTTTATTGCACAAAACTAAAATAACTTAAAATTAATGTGCACAGGCGAACTTTATGCCGTGAGGCATTATCCACTAGCTAACCTTTGAGGAGTTTTGAAAACATGTGGCAGGCAGTGCGCTAAGTGAATATTAAATAAACTATACATACTAATAATAATAATATTATACTAATAATCTATAAGACAATATATAATAAATATACTCATGCTGTCTAGGAAGCTAGTTCCTGAAAAGAGCTGGAGGCAGACAAGACAAGACAAAAAAATTAACGGACCTGCTTAGCCCAAATTATTTCAGCAAGTGATCCAAAGATTTTGCTGTAATTTGTCTCGAGTCTTGAATCCATTTCCGAGATCTTGTAATATTTATTCAAATTCAACAGCCCTATTCTGTTACTTAGTCGCAAACATTATTAGTGAATTTTGTTATTTACATCAGAGTTATTGCGTCATAATTACAATATATTATTTAATTCTTGCGCTCGACCTTGACAGCGGCCGTGCAAATATCAACTTTAATAGCGTGATATATATATAATTGTAGGGGAAAATACCTACTGGCTGATAGAGACAGTTTAGGGAAAGGAAAAGAAAGGTTACTCACGTGGGTCCGGCTGTCACCTGTCTTCCTCCTGGAAGCCTCCAGATTGAATCCAGCAGATATGTGTGGACTGTATCGTTTCACATAGGGTTTTTATTAGCACAGCACTTTCACGAAAGTTTATAGTTTTGGGTTTGAGCCGGCTAGCTAGCGCACACTCGGAAACCAGCGGTCGTGGACGTTCTGATGATGTTCACCGACGAAAGACGTAGACATGACGCGGTCTGATAGTAGTACGATGAACTACTTATTTTTTGTTTAGAAATCATGACCATACGCGACGGCTGATCGATGACGACTCGCTACCTCTAGAGGGTTTTAACCTCAGCCATTGTTCTGAAGTAAGCCACTAGATGGCGCCACATTAGGAATTCAATGGAAATATAGGGAACAAGGATTTTACCAGCCAGTATATAATTTCTAATTCCCTATCAAAAAATATTGTAAATATAAACTAAACCTAGGTACCGAACAATAATTAACGGCTTCCATTATATAACGTTTGCGCTTAAGTAACAGAATAGGGCTGCAGGTTACTTTAGGAATATTTGATTCCCCTGAATGGTAACTTCAATAAGAATAGTTGCGAGAAAACTTTAAAATGTGTGTGATATCATTGTGATGGTTGATAATAATACCTTATGTAAATCGGAAGTGACAGACGCTGAGGTGTCACATTCAGGACACGCTTCTGGTGATGGAGAGCTTCTTGAAGACCTGACATCCTGGAGGGACATCCTCACATCACACGAGCTGAAAAATAAATATTAAATTATGTATATTTTTTTTAAATTGAAGTCGAAAGAAATTTTAATAGCCCAGCAGCACGGTCCTAGAACCTGACGATTTTAAACGAACCTCACGTTTTTTTTCTCAAGGTGAGAAGTAATGGGCTGAAAAGGGATTTAGATCTTTTAAAGACTGAAGGCTAGATAGATATTTGATGATCCTCAGATAAGACAGTTAAAGATTACCTATATAATTATATTGTATTATTTTTATGTAGTATTAGTATGTATGTGTATAGAAAACTTTAATATACATATATATATATATATATAAACTGCCTACGTGGTCTAGCGGTTAAGTCCGTGGATTTAGACTAGGAGGTACCGGGTTCGATTCCTGGTCGGGACACAAAAAAAATATTAATGTAAATAAATACATTTAATTTATTTGTAATACTTCTCGAGTTTGGTACGCTGGAGACATCGACGAGCTTGCCACTTGTCATGATTGGCCTATAGAAAGTTGTCTAAATGTGAATCCGCTTATTTATAAGCGTGGTTTCTGACCACCTCGAAAGGGAAACGGTCGTGATGATACTTATACGACACTGAAGGGACTGTTTTATTACGTTATAGAGAGTTGTAATTAAATGGAGAGAAGAAAAATCAGAATTGGAAGACAAGCTAAACCAACCAAAGCCAATTGATTTCAACACTTTAGGGAGTTTGTCGTTAAATCGAGTGACTTTACATGGAGTTTACACGGTATATATATACATATATATATATATAGTGTAAAAATATATATATATTATAGTTATCTATTTATGTTAAATTTTTATATTTTATTTCTCTACTTGCGCCGTGCTCAAATTTAAATGTCCTAAAGGTTAACGCGCGCGCGGTGGTGGTGGCTCGGTTGTAAGAACGCGTTCCTTAAATCCTACAAAGGTCGGTTCAAACCCCGTGCCTCTCATGTACCAATGAGAAATGCACTTTTCTTACGTACATGTGTCGTAGATTCTCGGAGAGCACGGTAAGCCGTAGGTCCCGGTTCCACTAATACCAACTTGTGGAATCGTCAATAAAATGCCAAGCCGTCTGGCCAGCGTGGCGAGTGTAGGCCAAATTCTCCAGATATAGGTTCTGGAAGGCCCATTTCCAACAGTGGAAGTCTAGGACGCTGTAATGAAAGGTTAACGGGAAGAGAATGTCTTGCGGCATTACGATCGCCTTTTGTATAGATTTACAGTAAAGTTTTTAAATAAAAAATAAATAACTTCGCTAAGTCTAAACGAAATTTGTTTCATACAAATCTATTTTATTAATTACTCCAAAACTAGAGCTAATACAAAAAAAAGCTTATTTGAAATTAGTGAATTCAACTCTCAAAATCAGGTCCTAAAATTACGGCACCAAAAACAGTGTTGGTCAGTGTAATATTTATTAATATCAATAATAAATTCACTATTATTCAAAGTGCTTTATTTAAACACACATGGACCCACATCCGGTGGCTGAAATAGATGTGTTGCCTGTGCTTCGAGTTTTTTTAGTGCAATAATTTCTGCAGCCAGTTGCTTACCGTTTTATTTTTTTTCTCTCTTTAGTGATGTGTATTTAATTAGTAGTCCTATTTATCGATATTTTTTACCGCAATCTGTTTATGTAATACCGTATTTAGTTTTAAATATTAGCAAGTAATAATGAGGAATTATATATTTGTTGAATTGTTGAAAGGATGAGCGAAGAAAGATTGACGAACCAGATATATAATGCGAAATTTATAGGTGAAAGAGGTCCGACATACAGTCTGGCAGGCCGAGACTTACATATCACGATCAAATAAATAAAACACTAGCTGAAGGCACATTAAAAAGCTTTCGTAACAATAGGGCATGTATGAAGAGGTTGATGAATGTTGACGAAGCGAAAGAAGTATGTCGTGATCGTGTCAAGTGGCGCTCAATTGTCTCTGCGTACCCCGCAAGGGATCTGGCGTAAAGATGTGTGTGTATATATTACATTGTAAAAAAAAACTTTACGACCGTAAACTTTGACAAGGTACATTTATTTATTTATTTATTCGAAGAGAAAGGACAGAGAAAGGCAACATAAGGGCATAGAAGATAGCAACAGAGTTGAAGCAATTAAAATTATACCCGCCACCAGAATATTTCTCACTGTGAACAATAGTGCACTCTTTGTGCGATACAAAATTCGTAAAATATCACCTTGGCCAGGCAGGTATAAAACAAAACAACTGCATTGTATGAGTTTGAATGCATTAAAACTGTTTAGGAGCAAACCGAAAGTATGATATTTATTTTAGCTATGAAGTCGGTGCGCGGGAGTTACTGAATATATCCACGTCCGATAAACGCCTGTTGTACGTGTCACACATCTGACGTACAAGTGCGCCAGTATTGCCAGATATTGTACATACGCGGCAGACATGGAAGAGATCGCAGGAGCGAGTCTGTCTCGAGGGGGCATTATAAATAAATATCTTCTGTCAGGTTCGGACAACTAAGTAGGCCTCGACAAATATTGTACAGTAGTGTCATATCAGTTGTAAGTCTACGGTTTGAGAATGTCGTCAGTCTATAATGTGTACATAGTTTGTCATAGGACAGATATCCGGTTCCGTATCTGCGATTAGGTCCTCTTAAGAATTTCTTTTGCACCATCTCAAGTTTTTCTTTGTACATCAACAGTTATACAGTAAAACCTTAAACATAATGCATATATAAACATAAAATTTTAAAATATAATCATAAAAGTGACATTGTCCACGTAGAATAATATTAAGATATTATATACAGCGTGAAATTTATTAAAAAGCAAATATATTTATACTATAATCTAGAATAAAAATAAATAACTACGTATTTTTTATTTTAATTATTCAGTAATAAAATCTTAAGTTACGGTGCAGAGAAGTTATCCTAAAAATAACGCCACTCATACTGAGCCTAATCAAGTAGGTAGCGAGAGGTCGACGATCGCGCAAACGTTGACTTACGTAATTATTTCTCCGCTGTGGGCGAGATAACACTCCCCAGCCTTTAGTTATTTATAACGATGGGTATCGCGATTTTCAGACGCGGCCTTAACACCATGCAGTATTGTTGTTTTCGGATAATGATGACCGCCTCCGTGGTCTAGTAGATTCCCACCGGGGGCAAGTTGTACATTGTATAATTTGTCTCGGTCTGGGTGTTTATATGTATAATATGTATATATTTACAAAAAAAAAAGTATAATATGTCGTTTATCAACCATCTAGTTTCCGTAACACAAGCCTCGTAGCTTACCACGGAAACTAGATGGCGCTGTGTGACCTGTCTGGAAATATTTATTTATTTATTATCATTTATATCTTTTAAAAAAGTATTATTTTATTTTAAATAGAGATTCTACCAATGACACCAGAAGCCCAAAAAAAATATTTGCTCTTTTGACAATGGGGTGTGTCACTAACTTTTTATCACGACAGATGGCGCATGATAGATGGCACCTAATTTACAAAATTTATTATTTTCTGGATATTATGCAGAAGTGAGCAGCTTTTAAGTGTACAAATCGAGATTTCCAAGCGAAAGCAAAGATATGGTGATCTCATAATTGCCGTCATAGGTGTAAACAAGGTACCAGTGCCGCTAGCGACATCTACAAATAGCTTTGCCTAATACACCCCATTACCTACGGTAAAGCATAATTTTAACTATCTATCTTTTTCGTAACCTTCTGCACCTGCTTATTACATATCTCAGTCGTAAAGGTTAGTTGGTAGAAAATACATTTACGGTATTAAGCTCGCCTATGTACCTGCACTTGTTTTGGTTTTGTACAATAATTATATATTTATGGTTATTATTATTATTTCCTATACATTTATTATAATAGTTATACTATTTTGTGATGTGGTAGAGAGAAAAAGATCGTTCGTTAATATAGATAACTATGGAAACACATCGCTTTAAATGTGGTAGTAAATTTCCACTAACCGTGCGATGGCAATTATTCACTCATGGATCCCACACTACAAATGGGTATTGAACTTGGAGCTTCAATAAAAAAACCATTATAAACATTATTGACGATAGCCAACGGTGCAATAAACATCTGACTTCAGGTAGAAGAATGCTTGCGGTGGACGTTGGAGTAGAGGGACCAGCCGGGTGATTTTATCAGAAGGTTGAAAACATTTATTTTCTAGAATACGGTACCACTAATACCACTTTACCATCAGCTGGGTTCAAATGTCGTGCTCAATTGAAAAAAAAATGTATCGTATATTTATTTCAAAAGTAAAAAAAAAGTAGACTATCATCACGCCCCTTGCGGGGTCGTCAGAAACCACGTTTTCTTTTCTTCAAAAATATCACAAATAATTTATTGTGTCGCAAACAGGGCCTCGATTCTCGCATGTCAGCCCCATTTGCTCGAATGAAACTAACAGTTTTCTATAGAGATCTGTCGTTTTCGTTTCATTCAGGCTTGACTGGGCATGACGGAAATTCGAGCCTGATCCCGAAACGTGTGGATACACTTTACTGGGTTATAAGTAATTCATCATTACAGCCCCCGGATCAGAGCGTCCTAGACCTCCACTGCTGAAGATGGGCCTTCCAGAACATATATTCAGAGAATTTCGCCTATACTCACCACGCTGGCCAGACAAGGTCTGATGTCATTTTTTTAAATAACTATTTATTAACAATTCCATAAGATGATATTAGCAGAATCGGGACCAACGGCTTAACGTGCTCTCCGAGGCGAACGATGGTGTTGTAATACTACAAAATGTACTTAAGAAAGGGTATTAATAGGTGGTAGGCAGAATGATGGTGGTAATTTGTCCAGTCTGCCGGGGCGGGGAAGTACCACCGTTCGTGCTGATAAACCCAGTAAAGTGTATCCACATTTCGGAATCAGGCTCGAATTGCCGTCATGTCCAGTCAAGCCGGCATAGTGTTAGGGACTGATGTCAGTCATAAGTGTCTGTTTCCAATTGCTAACATTCATGGATCTCGCTCCCCACTTACCATCAGGTGGGCGCAAGGTCCACATGTCGTGCTAGAATAAAAAAAATATATATATATTATTAATACATGTCAAGGAAAGCGTTTTTACAACCGAGCCACCACCGCTCTGTATAATTTACTTAGTTTTAAATTGTGAAGTCCTTAAACCTATACTATCTATGGTCCCGCTAAGACGACGCCTATATTTTGAGCCATTCGTGCGTTACCGCCACGCTAATTTGATCCAAAAGCGAAGAATCAAACCCCATGTCCCTTGAGTTGCTCAAAAACTACTAAAATTACGGATACCATTGAACTTGGATTGGATTTAGGGCTGTCTCTAAATGTCTCTAAATTGCAAATTATTTTAGTCTAATGGTGTGCCAGTGACTTTCCCATGAACGATCACTCAAATTACATTAAAATCTTTTTTTATATATACTAGCACGACATGTGACCTTGCGGTGCGGTGGTGGCTCGGTTGTAAGAACGCGTTTCTTAAATCCTACAAAGGTCGGTTCAAACCCACCCGGCATGTACCAATGAGAAATACACTTTTCTTACGTACATTTGTCATAGATTTACAACACCATCGTTCCCGAGTCTCGGAGAGCACGTTAAGCCGTCGGTCCCGGTTCCACTAATACCAACTTGTGGAATCGTTAATAAATTGTCATTAAAAAAAAATGACATCATATCCTCGCCAAGCCGTCTGGCCAGCGTGGCGAGTGTAGGCCAAATTCTCCAGATATATGTTCTGGAAGGCCCATCTCCAGCAGTGGGGGTCTAGGACGCTGTGTTCTAGGGGCTGTAATGATGATGTGACCTTGCACCCACCTGATGGTAAGTGGAATCAGACACTCATGACTGACATCAGTCTCTAACACTATGCCGGCCGAACTAAGACAGTTTTTCTTTATAAAGAAAATAAGTTTAAATAATAAAACAGCAAGTTTCCTTGGTATCGCTTGAAATCCCTTTTCTATGCAACTGATAATTATATTAGGCACCATATATAAGTAGTATTTTATATTAGGTTAAGTGTTAGCTATTGCAATAACCGTTAAAAGGATGAGTGTAGAGAGATTGACGAACCAGATATATAATGCGAAAGTTGTGGGTAAAAGAGGCCCTGGCAGACCCAGACTTACCTATCATGATCAAATAAATAAAACAATAGCTAAAGGTGCATTAAAAAGCCATCGAAACAAAAGGGCATGTATGAAGAGGTGACCGTGACAAGTGGCGCTTAATTATCACTGCCTACACCGCAAGGAATTTGGCGTAAAGATATATATGTAATAATAAATAATATCGATAAAAGCTATATTGTCCCAACCCTAGGAATCTTTCTACGAATTACTGTCTTTTGAAGCAAAAATCGTGACAAAGCTCCGCTCGAGTTGGTCAATTTGGGTCAAATTGTCGCTGGAAGTAAATTGACACAACATGTAATTCACATAATATAACTGTTACCAGTCTCATCACGACAACCAAATCTTTACAACGATTTAGAAACATTATGCTAGACAGACTATTCAGCTAGAATGGACGGTCGGAAAACTACGGCACATCCTCTCATCGTCCATACTATAATGTCTCTAAATATATTTTTAAAACTCTTAATTTCTCACCTTCCTAAAAAACAAATCTCCTTTCTTTAACATATAGGTATTATTATTTATTTATTTATTTTAAATATTTTATGCACGTATTTTATTTATTATTTATACACAGTATATATTTATTATCATCTTAGATGTTTAAACCATATACTTACCTACGTACCCATATATATATTTATTGATTTTACTTACTATAATATTTTGATCTTTTTGCTTAATTTTTCTTACTCTGCACCCATAATATTCTTCTCTCACTCTCCCAAAGGTTAGCTGGTAGAGAATACCTTTATGGTATTATGCTCGCCTATGTACATTTTTTATATTTTATATTTTGTGTGAAATAAAGAATTTTATTATTATTATTAATGTTTAAAGACAAAAGTCTTCAAGTCAAACCAGTGCGTCCTTCCTCTCCGTGATGTCGTACGCAGCAGAGACGTGGTATTTCTCTGATGGATAGAATTCGAAACGTTGATATTCTACAGAGAACTCAAGTTACTGGCTCGGAAGACAACTCTGAGCGATATGTTCTGCTGAATTTGGATCTTGTCCCTGTTGGTCTTGGCCGGGAATGGATGAACATCTTCTATATCCGAACCTTCAAACTGATCGGCAAGCTATAATTCATAACATGGCTCGGGCCGCTTGGCTGTCGTATGAAGGGTCGTCTCTAGAGGACATTTTTACTTTATTTTTTATTAGGTTTAGTTTATAATACTTTATTTTTTACTTTTAAGTAAATTTAATTATTTCAATAAATAACTACATAATATTAGTATCTTTGACATAGTCTAATGTCTAAACTGCTTGATTTTAAAGTAAAAAAAAAGTTTTAAAAAATGGTGTCATCTCATTATTTAAATGATTCATAGGTTATGTAATGGTATCATATGTATTATTAGTATTTAATATATCATAGTTATTAGTATGTATTTAGTAATATCATTGTATTTATATGTATATAGATTTATTTATTATTATTATATATAAATATTTGCACCTACCTTACATTTGAGATGGTCCCCATTGTCCCTAAGGTTGGCTGTCAGATAATGTCGTCCGCCCCTTGTATAACGTGCAATAAAGTTTTAAATAAATAAATAAAAATAAATATGTAAACAAAATTGTATAAAAGACATTTTAACAAACAACATTATTGAAGATTTTTTTAACCGACATTTGAGCAAACCGCCAAAAGCTACCTGTGACCTATTGTAGAATTTATAAAGAATCCTTTGTCTGAAATATTGGAAAGTGCATTTTATCCTTAGCAGGTACCATCCTTTGGGATTTGGTATAATAAGGTAGATTTAGCCACAAACCATTTTTTTTAAGTGTCTTTAAAGAACATTGTACAGAATACATCAGCACTAAACACGTAATTTATTTACATAATGTATATGTTCATAACAGAGTTCATAATCGAGTTGGGGATCATCAAATTCCAAGTCTTGCAGAATTTGATGCTTTTCATGGAGTAATTCACGTCAATATCGCCCAAACACGAAGGGTATACGAGAGTTCACAGCGCGGGAAAACCGCAAAAAATAAAGTGTAACTTCTGCCCCATATACTCGTATAGACTCAAATTTATCGTTTTCCATAATTATTCACAACGTAGCACATTATTAAACAAAATAACATCACTTTTGACTAATAATATCCACAGTAAACTAATTTACAAAACGAAAAACTGGGACTTGAAATGTCCGTGCAAAATGGCGCGAAGAACTTCCCAATGAATAATAACAATTGTTGCAAGTTTTGACATAAATTTTATCGGGTACATCATTTTGAAAAATTACTTAAACATACTATTGTAAGTACAGGTTACAAATTTGCATCCTTTGGGGTCGAGACGATGAGCCCAAGGAGTTGTCCAAACGGCTAACCGAAAAGTCTGCAGACGGGAAAGCTGGCAATTATTTCTGCCAACGTATTAGCCTGGCTATTATCATCATCATCATTACAGCCCCTAGAACACACCGTCCTAGACCTTCACTGCTGGAGATGGGCCTTCCAGAACATATATCTAGAGAATTTGGCCTATATGATGTAAATTTTTAATGACAATTTATTCACGATTCTACAAGTTAGTATTAGTGGAACCGGGACCGACGGCTTAACGTGCGCTCCGAGGCACGGAAACGGTGGTTTTGTAAATCTATGACTGCAGTACGTAAGAAAAGTGTATTTCTCATTGGTACATGCCGGGGGGGGTTTGAACCGACCTTTGTAGGATGGAAAGAAATAGGATTAAAAGTCGGTGCATCATTTATTTAAATAGTCAAATAAATGCTATCACGATAAAGTCACCCTGAGTGATCGCCTTTTTAATATGATTTAAATCGCGTCCGTGCATTATCTCTTCCACGCCTGCTCTGCGCCTTCACCTTACGCCGCCGTATTTGTTTAATTCGCGCCTTACATACGATGTACGTTTATTTAATTTTTTATTTATGTACTTATTGTATTATATTATTATTATTATTATTATAAGTAAATTTCACATATAATTTAATAATTAATCCCATAAGTATTTATTTATATATTTATTCATGTTGTATCTATACTATTATTATTTCCAATCTCAATCACCCTATTACCTCACTTTTTACCATCACAAAGGTTAACGGGTAGAGAATGCCTTCGGCATTAAGTTCGCCCGTGTACACTACTTTTGTAAATTATGTGCAATATTTTTTTTTATTATTATTAGACGCCATAAAAATGTAAAGTATTTTTCCAGGAGTCATCGTACGTGGTCTCCACTCTAGAACTCGTCTACTCCATCGTTCATCGGTTCTACGACAGACATGTCCAGCCCTGCCACTTCAGCTTACTAATTTTGAAGGCTATATCAGTAACTTTGGTTCTCCGACGGATTTCCTCGTTACGGACTTTATCCATCAGAGAAATACCGAGCATAGCTCTCTCCATAGCCCGCTGAGCGACCTTAAATTTGTGGACCAGACCCACTGTTAGTGTCCACGTTTCTGCTCCGTACGACAGCACTGGAAGAACGCACTGGTTGAAAACTCTCGTCTTCAAAGACTGGGGTATGTTTGATAGGAAGATGTGGCGCAGCTTCCCGAATGCCGCCCATCCTAGCTGAATGCGTCTGTCGGCTTCTTTGCTGAAGTTGGCTATGCCTAATTGTATAGTCTGTCCAAGGTAGATGTATTTTTGCACAACTTCTAGAGTGGCATTACCAACGCAGATTGATCTCGGTACGACATGGTCGTTATACATGACTTTTGTCTTGTCCAAGTTCATACCGAGGCCAACCTGCTGGGACGCTACGTTTAAGCCGTTTAGCATTCCGCTAAGATCCTCCAGCGAGCTAGCTATTATGACTATGTCATCCGCAAAACGGAGGTGTGAGATGTATTCTCCGTTGACATTTATGCCGCAGTTTTTCCAGTCCAGCATTTTAAAGATTTCCAGGAGTACGTAAGTTAATATAAACAATTGAAACACGTCAAGTAGCCCAATGGCGATCTAAATAATTATTAAATGCCTGGTTCTTACATGTTAGTCAATATAAGGAAATTTTGTGTCGTTGCGAAATGAGATCGCTGACGGATCCTGGTGTTAACAAGAGTCAATTATAAGTGTTAGCGACCTCATTTATTCTCGTCTTCACATTATTCTATGATCTTGACTCAAGATCTTTTACACCCGTATTCTTAGACGTTTCCTCAACAGCTACTCAACTACGCCTCGATGTACTTTGATTATTATTTTTTTGGTTCTCTTCTCCGATGGATGATGAATGAGATGCTAGGGAAGGCAAAGGGTCTAGCCCATACAGCCAAGTCTGACGTAATATATCTTTGTTTTTCATGAATTAATGAGGTCATCATCAAATTCCAGATGCTGCAGAATTTAATGCTTTTCTTGGAGTCACTCGCGAAACCATCCACTGCTCAAACACGTCGGGTAAAATATGGGAGTTGACAGCGCGGGAAAACCGCAAAAAATAAACTGCAACTTGTGCCCCATATTTAAAGTCCAATTTATCGTTTTCCATAATTATTCACATTGTAGCACATTATTAAACAAAACAAAACCACTTTTGACCAATAATATCCACAGTAAATTAATTTACAAAACAGAAACTTGCACTTGACATGTCCACGCAAAATGGCGCGAAGAACCTCTCCGATGTACTTTGAATTTGACAGTTCTTTTTTGTTTTTTTGTTCTCTTTTCCCGATGGATGATGAATGAGGTGTTAGGGAAGGCAAAGGGTCTAGCCCATACAGCCAAGTCTGACGTAATACATCTTTCTTTTTTATGAGTTAATGAGGTTATCATCAAATTCCAGATGCTGCAGAATTTGATGCTTTTCTTGGAGTCACTCGCGGCACCATAGCTCAAACACGTCGGGTAAAATATTGAAATTGACAGCGCGGGAAAACCACAAAATATAAACTGCAACTTGTCAATATTTAAAGTCCAATTTATCGTTTTCCATAATTATTCACATTGTAGCACATTATTAAACAAAACAACACCACTTTTAACCAATAATATCCACAGTAAATTAATTTACAAAACAAAAACTTGCACTTGACATGGCGCGAAGGACTCCAGATATTAGTGTTGTCAAAAGTGTTCAATAGCCCACTTTACCCCAGCCTCCTGATTTATCTAACTAAGAGCAGTACCCTAAAAATAGTTCTCTAAACCACATGCTAAAAACGCGGCAACTTTCTCTCCTTGAACTCTGACACTAATACGGTCGCAACACGCTACCAATACGGCTGCGGTAAAAAACTAAAAAAATGGACAACAATTAATAATGGTGATCGCTTCTTTAACTTTCACTGATCACTCCCATTTTGTTTAATTCACAGTATTTTTTTTAAGATATGGTACAGAATACTTAAGTCCTAAACTCGATTTTTATTTATTTATTTAAAACTTTATATACATATTTTATTTATATTCCAAGTAATATACAATGATTAAAATAAAATAAAAAATATGTATAAAAAAGTATAAAGTATAGTATCATCACGACCGTTTCCCTTTCGGGGTGGTCAGAAATCACGCTTATCAATAAGCGGATTCACATTTAGCCAACTTTACTATAGGCCAATCATGACAAGTGGCAAGCTCGTCGATGTCTCCAGCGTACCAAACTCGAGAAATATCACAAATATATTTAATATTAAATAAATGTATTTATTTACATTAATATTTTTTTTTGTGTCCCGACCAGGAATCGAACCCGGTACCTCCGAGTCCAAATCCACGGACTTAACCGCTAGACCACGGAGGCAGTTTAAATATGTATAAGAATAGTAAAAAAAACCAATTAACATCCATTCGATTTCGTCATTTTGGATACCAAATTTTAGAATCTATAATACATTTATAGCAAGCTACAGTACCATTGAAGCTGTTAATATCTGTATGTTACTCCACGTAATTAAGTATTGTTTTTAACGGTGTTATTTTTTTATAAATATCACCATGGCAAGTTTGTATTATTAGTTTTTTTTTTTTTTATATACTAGCACGACATGTGACCCTGCGCCCACCTGATGGTAAGTGGCGCGCAGGGTCCATGAATGTTAGCAACTGGAATCAGACCCTTATGTCCGACATCAGTCCCTAACACTATGCCGGCTTGACTAGATGCCTTTTCACATTTCGCTTGAAGGACTCCAGGTTATAGGAAAGTGGAAACACAGAGGCTGGAAGAGCATTCCACATCTTTATTGTGCGACAGATGTATGAGTCACCAAATTTATAGGTACGCGAAGGGATAGTGATTACGGTATGTGGGTGCATATTCTGATCTGTGCGTGTGGTTCGGTTGCGGAATGGAGAGGAAGGAATTAGGTTATACAGCTCTTCAGAGCACTCACCATAGTATAGCCGGTAGAACACGCTCAGAGAAGCTACATCTCGGCGAAGCTGCAGGGATTCGAGAGTTCCAGATATAGTGGCATCGTCCACAATTCGAACAGCTCGCCTCTGTAGGACATTGAGAGCATCTGTGAGGTACTTGGCTGAACCATCCCAAAGTCAAAGTCAGTCTGATTGATGGCGGGAAAAACCGCTTCACCTTTTTATATAATATATATATATATATATCCTTGAAAGTAAAAATTGGCATTTGACATCATTGCAAATGGCACACAATTTCAACGAGAACAACAAATAGGTGTTAGGCGGCCTGATGGTGGTAATTTACCCAGTCTACCGGAGTGGGGAAGTGTCCACCGTTCGTGCCGATAAACCCAGTAAAGTGTATCAACACGTTTCGGGATCAGGCTCGAATTGCCGTCATGCCTAGTCAAGCCTGCATAGTGTTAGGGACTGATGTCAACCATGGGTGTCTGATTCCAGATACTAACATTCCTGGACCTCGCGCGCCACTTACCAATATATATGTAGTTTCGTTGGTTTAGGTCTGAGCGTATTTAGACCCCAAGTATGTTGATGCTGGATAGTAAGTCTACTATCCATTCATGTGCCTGAACACAGTAATAGTGTAACAAGCGGCTAATACAACTAGTTTTAAAATGGCCTCAAAGAAACCACCTATTTATTACATGAAATAGAAATCTATTAGTGTTTCTTACCTTGTAATTTTCTATGCTATTTCAAAGGTAATTGTTTTTTAAATGGCTTGTACATTAAGTCAGACACAATAAATAGATTTACAAACATGGACCGTAGGGCGAATATTGAAAATAAATAACGCGAGAGCGTATAGGATGAGATTGCTCATTTATTTATTTTTAAACTTAATCGAAAAAAATATATACAAAATATAAAATAAAATTAATATTAACACTAAGGATAGGTCCCGGGATATAAGTCCCGTTCGCGTGGAATGGTGGCAAGAACGCTGGCTGCATTTCCCCGCTGAATTGCAATACTGATTCTTTGGGCGGAGAAAGAGCCAGCCCTCTTGTCACCGGAGGAGACGACAAGACGCGGTGTTGTATTTTAAAAAAAAAATTGCACTTGGACGCTATGGGCCCAGAGTTTCTACAGCAAACGGCATAAATATGTAATCTGACAGCTAAACGTTTAGGACAATAAGACAGATTACGTAGAATTAGAAAAGGAGAAATTTTTAAGCATTCCATGGGTCATCGTGCGGGTGCGTGTAAGAGATGAAAAGAATGATATCTCGGGCTTGCGTTCGACAATAGACGATTCATTAGCCAATTTTACCATAGGTCCATCATGGCAAGTGGCAAGCTCGTCAATGTCTCTAGCGTACCAAAGTCGAGAAATATCACAAATAAATCATTAGCATTCTGTTACTTAAGCGCAAACGTTATATAATGGAATCCGTTAACTATACATTATATAGGCAGTCATACTTATTAATTTTCAGCACGACAAAAAAAAATTTGGATATTAAAAGGATTGAATACTTTTAAATACTTAAGATTTAAAATAACTCATAAAAATAGTGAAAAAATTGCTCCACTGACGAATTTGACAAAGCCGCATATTCGAGCGTTGTTGTTTTCTAATGTGCTAGCGCACCTTCGTGAGTTAGGTAATATGGTGGAAATAGGAATCACTATTGTAGGTTTTGTTCTTTAAAAAGGACTAACCTAGCATTTAATAAAGTTAATCACTAATATCGACATGAGCGCACGATCTATCGAGGCTGTTTCAGAGCGGCAAAACAGAATTTTCCGACCGCTAGATTTTTTTTTGTAATAAGCACGCTTGGTATTGTCCGTGCTGAAAGGGTTATAGTTACGTATATATAGTACTCGACACTCGTATACATATATATATATAGCGTATTATTATGTTATTATCCATCGTGTGTGGAAAAAAAAGGTAGAATTTGTAAACGAACAATCTTTATTGTGCAATAACACTCCCCGTCAACTGCCTAATGTTAACAGTTTATTAAAGTCATAATTAAAGAAGATATTTTATCGAAATACTTTGACCTTAATAGATAACTTTAAAACAATAGCGCATTGTTGATTGTTGACATAAGCATTTAATGCATTGACTAAATTAAATTTCAATGACATGATAAATTGTACGTAATTTGTTAATTATATTGGTAATTAGTTATAAAGGTAGGAACATGGATTATTATTAGTTAGCGTAAACAGATTAATGAGTTTTTTGCAACCCAACATTATCCCTAATATTATTATTTGCTTCTTTTTTTTAATTAATAATTTTTAACCTGGCAATATGCACTCATCATTAATAAGGGCGAAGGTGGTTTCGAACTGAAATTTCACGTATTGATGTTTTTTTTGATGATGCATGAGGGGATAGGGAAGGCAAAGGTTCTAGCCCATACAGCCGTGTCTGCAAAAAATTAACTGCAACTTGTGCCCCATATTAAAGTTCAATTTATCGTTGTCCTTCCGTTTGACTAACAATATCCACAGAAAAGTAATTTAAAAAACAAAAATTTGTTCTTGACATAAACTTTTTCACTTTTTTTCGCTTTAAAAGTCGAACGCTTGAGATGTTCCACTGGTTCCCCACACCGACACTTGTGTGGGTGAACAGTTCGGACTCCACATGTTATTTATTGAATATATATTGATTTTTCGCTGCTTCTAGAATTAATTACAAATAAATACATGCTTATCAGTGCCATCTAGTACATCTAGGTATAGAGGTAATTCGTTTTGCTGCCGTGCAGCTAAAGAATTGAATAAACTAGTTAACTTTTCGAATTGGATATATTTAATTCGACTACAGACTATTAAGAATACTCTGTCGAAACATTGGATTGACAAAGTTTCTTCGAGTGTTTCCGAAACTACTTAAACTGTTCATTCATTCATTCATTCATTGCAGCCCCTAGACCTCCACTGCTGGAGATGGGCCTTCTCTGAGGCACAGGAAAACCTAAACTGTTATTCATACTAAAATTATTTCCTTACATCTTACTTTATTAATTATCTAAATGTAGCTTGCTTTCATAGTTTGTTTGAAAACATATTAATACGCTTGATTTTATAATAAGTTATTATACTGTTTTTAAGAATTACAATATAAAAGCTACCTAAATAATAAAATTAAAAATAAACTAAACTATAAATAAAAAATGTCCTCTAGAGATGTCCCATCCGCGATAGTCATAAGGAGACTGGCAACATTTCCCCTCTGTATAGCGAGGCTAATACGTTGGCAGAAATAATTGCCAGCCTTCCTGTCTCCAGACCTTTCTGTCAGCCGCTTTGACAACTCCTTGGCCAAGCGCCTCGCTGACGGTCCCCATGGGCCCATCGTCTCGACCCCAAACGGCGCAAACTCGTAACCGGAATCAAGGTTGGCATATTTGCGCAATTTGAGGTTCTCCGCAGAAAAACCGCTCTCCCCGCACCTGTCGAGGTCGCCTGGATGTGAGATGGAGCTAATGTGTCTACACACGTCGCATCCCACACCAGAGATCTGCCAAGTTTTCACGGCCCAACAGTCATTCCGTCGGGTTTCTTGCCGGTTTCTAAAATTGCGGGTACACCAGCAGTGACAAGAGCCCTTCGGATGATGTCGTTGAGAGCCGCGTGACGAGGGATGCGGCCAGCACTTCTAGCACAAGAAAGCCCGTGGTGTCCGAGATGATCGACTGGTTCTCCGCATAGACACTGGTGCGGGTGGACAGTCCGGGCTCCGAGACGAAGGTGTGGCCATGGTCAGTGTATTTCGGTCAAGAAGTGTGCCAACCGATGCTGAGGGAAAAGTCTGCAACCAAAGACCTGACTACCTAGTGGAAACGGCCATGAGGCGAGCCCGCTCTTTCATATTACTAGCAGATAAAATATCTTCCTGTACCAGTTTGCAGAGCGGCTTGTCCCATAGTCGTTGGATTTTTGGTGAAATTGGAACCGAAACATTTGGACATGCTACTGACCAGGCATCTCTGGCATCTGACAAGTACGACGGCTCAACGGAACCCAGAGATGGGTTAGTGATTCTCCCGTAGAGCAGAGCTCGACAGTACTATGTACAGACGACAGAAAAGCTGGCAGTGCTACACTAGAAATTTTCCGGGTTCCCAGGCCTCCGAACCGAATTGGTAGTGATGCCTGGGCCCAAGTACGGTCATTCATGGGGCAATTTAGAATTTCGGTTAGTGAATTTTGCAATTGTTTGTCTAATAAAATAAAATAAATATTTCGTTATAGTTTAGTACTCATATTTAACCAAGTTTAAACAATGGGACTCTCGCTAAGTATTATTGCTCGTGGGAAAAATGTCTATGTAATTAACACACTCTTGTCCTATTCTAAATTGTTGCCGACAAGATAATAGTAGGTGAGTCTAAATTTAACGTTTTACGATCCATAAACGTGTGGACAATTTGTTGCATTTTGTTTTGTCGATAAAATAGGTCATTCCGCATTACACACATCACTAATATTTTTTTATTAGGCATAGGTACTCCTAAAATAAGTAACGGTGAACAAAATATCAAACGGGGTGTGTCACTAACTTTTTATCACGATAGATGGCGCATGATAGATGGTACCTTATATACCTGTCAGTTGCATAGAAAACTTGTATTTTTATTACGAAATTTATTATTTTCTGGATATTATGCAGAAATGAGCAGCTTTAAAGTGTACAAATCGAGATTTCCAAGCGAAAGCAAAGATATGGTGATCTCAAAATTGCCGTTCTATTAATTCAACCTTTTTTTGTTTTAAAGACGGTGTTCGCTTACTTAATTCGTCTTTTAAGGTAGGTAACGTTAAGTTAAAATACATTTTTCTGTTATAAAAATGTAAAACTACAAATAAATTTAAAAAATGATAAAAAAAAATGGTGTAAGCAAGGTACCAGTGCCGCTAGCGACATCTACAAAAAGCTTTGCCTGATACACCCCATTAATTATATCTTTTTATTACAAACATCATGAATATTGGGCATTTAAATGTAGTTAAATTTTGTTGTGTTAAACATAAAGTTAAGTCAATTTTTGCTTATACAGTGAATATCATATCGTCTAAATGTTCTTTTTTAATAACACGCATCACTAATTTAGGAAGTAAATTGTTTTACAATGAAACTGTAAAATATCGATAAATCTTTGTTTATATTACATACTTACATCACTAATATTGTTTATTCTATAAAACCATAATTAGTTCTAATACCAATGAATTTAAAATATAAAAACCAACTTTAAAAAGCAAAAACTAGATTCGAAAACCCTTTGTTAGCATACGGGGGCGGCGTATCTTAAAAAAAATGATGTAAATCACAACGTACCTTTCTTTGGATGAAATGTGCACGCGCTGCCAACGAACTGGATCTTTAATCCTAATTGTACCCCACTCACACTCAAAACAACTATATTTATAACACAATCATATTATTAAGACTATAATTCACTAGTTATATAACACAAATAGCTTTATTAATTATGATTTCACACCATAAAACAATCAAGAGATCCTATTTCGTCGCGTACGCATATCACAGAGCCTACAGACTGACTATCGAGATATTTTTACCTGATGGAACAAAAAAATATGCCTTTCCTTTTTCCCATACCTTAAGCAACCTTATTCCTTTAAAGAAACGACTTAAAATCGCTTAAAATTATTCTTTGACTAAAACTTTTAAGTCTTCATTCGGAAATAGTATTAATTTCTTAAGACTTAAAGGTGAGAGTCGCGTGAAGCGCGTAAGCTCAGGCTATCTCGTTATAGCTTGATCGTGGGCAGTTGGCTTTTACCAAGGGCTCTCAAAGCTCTTTTATAAGCTCTTCCGGGGTATCGTTAGTATTGTAAAGCGGACTTAAGGTTAAGTCCGTGGATTAAGAGTCAGAGGTACCGGGTTCGATTTCTGGTCAGGACACAATAATTTGTCGAGTTTGGTATGCTATAATTGCTTATTCTAACACCCCCTGATGATACGACGTGCGACACGGCTGCCACTAGTGCAGGCAAAACACATATGTAATTGTAACAGCACGTTAATTGGGTCAATAAACAATTTTTATTTATTTATTATTAATAATGATGTTGATGAGTGTGTTGATGCAGATGATATAATGGACTTTGATAAAAATATACCTAATGTAGATTGATGAACATGTCAATGAGCATTAAGTCCGCCTTTGTACATAGTGCGATAAAGTTTTTAAATAAAAAAAAAATGACACAATGAGGTCGCAGAGCCAAGATATAATTTAAGCGACAGAAGCATACTCAGACATCATGTAACTTCTTTTTTTTGTGTTCCGTTCTCCTGATGGATGATGAATGAGGCGATAGGGAAGGCAAAGGGTCTAGCCCATAAAGCCAAGTCTGACGTAATATATCTTTCTTTTTTATGAGCTAATGAGGTTATCATCAAATTTCAGATGCTGCAAAATGCTTTTCTTGGAGTCACTCACGGCATTATAGCTCAAACACGTGGGGTAAAATATGGGAGTTGACAGCGCGGGAAAACCGCAAAAAATAAACTGCAACTTGTGCCCAAATATCCAAAGTCTAATTTATGATTTTCCATAACTATTCACATTGTAGAACATTATTAAACAAAACACCACCACTTTTAACAATATTCACGGTAAATTAATGTACAAAACAAATACTTGCACTTGACATGACATGTCCGCGCAAAAATATACCAAAGATTATAATAATAATAATAAATTATTTATTGTACATAACCAAAACAAGTGCAGGTACATAGGCGAGCTTAATACCAACTAACCTTTCTGACTGAGATATGTAATAGGCGAATGCAGCAGAAGAAAAATGATAGTTAAAATTATTTATTACTATATAAAACACACATTAATATAATGCTTGTTATGTGCAAACGTTCCATTTTGTTGAGTAAATCTTGTGAAACACAACACGCAACAGAGCGTAATTTTTTAGCTTTTAGCGGCAAGAAGCTTTTTTTATTTGTTAAGAGAGATTAGTGTGGAAGAACGTAAAATAGTTTGGGCACCAGTGCTAAGGACCCGCAGCGGCCGAAACGAGTTTCGCATAGAAATAATAACAGACGCTCGATCGTATATGAATTAACTAACCCATTTAACTGTTCAACAAACGTTTTCGGGTTTGTTAACTTTAGGCGCCTACAACTTAATTGAGTTTTTTAAAATTAAAATGATTATCTCATTAAAGATGCAGAAATAATGGTCCTTCCATACTAATATTGTAAATGTGAAAGCTTTAGGCCTAAACTACAGGACTAAACTACAAAAATCTGGCAGACGTATTTTTTGGAACTTAGGCCTATTTGCCTGTCAGTTTTGTTTCTCTTGCCGTCACGTGTATACTAGAGCTATTTAAATTAAATTGGTTGAGGATTACCATCAGGTGCGCGCGGTGTGACATTTGTGTTTAAAATAAAAATAATATCGTAACTGATCACGACCCTGCGAAAAAAGTAAAGTATCATTACGACCGTATAACTTCCAGGGTGGTCAGAAACCACACTTTTTAAGGATGAGGATTTACATTTAGCCAACTTTACTATAATCTATTTTTATTTTATGGAGATACACTTCTTCCTTAGTATTATGTTCCTTGACCTTATATTTAAAAAAAAAAGTTCTCGCGCCATTTTTCACGGAAATGTCAATTGCAAGTTTTTGTTTTGTAAATTACTTCTCTGTGGATATTGTTAGTCAAAAGTGGTGTTGTTTTATTTAATAATGTGCTACAATGTAAATAATTATGGAAAACGATAAATTTGACTTTAAATATGGGGCACAAGTTGCAGTATATTTATGCGGTTTCTAAGCGTTGTGAACTCCCATATTATACCCGACGTGTTTGGGCTATAATGCCGCGAGTGACTCCAAGAAAAGCATTAAATTCTGCAACATCTGGAATTTAATGATAACCTCATTAACTCATAAAAAGAAAGATATATTACGTCAGACATGGCTGTATGGGCCCTTTGCCTTCGCTATCACCCCATTCATAATCCATCGGGAAAAGAGAACACAAACACATAATAATATAATTAGCTATATGGTCTGTGATAATATATAATCGTGCTCGAGATTATTTTTTTATTGGTTCTCTTCTCCCGATGGATGATGAATGAGGTGATAGGGAAGGCAAAGCGTCTAAGCCCATACAGCCAAGTCTGATATATCTTTCTTTTTCATGAGTTAATGAGGTCATCATCAAATTCCAGATGCTGCAGAATTTGATGCTTTTCTTGGAGTCACTCGCGGAACCATCCACTGCTCAAACACGTCGGGTAAAATATGGGAGTTGACAGCGCGGGAAAACCGCAAAAAATAAACTGCAACTTGTGCCCCATATTTAAAGTCCAATTTATCGTTTTCCATAATTATTCACATTGTAGCACATTATTAAACAAAACAACACCACTTTTGACCAATAATATCCACAGTAAATTAATTTACAAAACAAAAACTTGCACTTGACATGTCCACGCCAAATGGCGCGAAGAACTCTCCGTGCTATAGAGATATGTCGCATGTGATATATTATTTCTATGTTTGACTTGTCGCTTCATTGCGCTTTAAAAGTCATTCGACTTGGCGTTTCTCTATGGTTTTCATACTAACATAAGGTTCGAATAAAACCTTTTTTTTGTATGTATTTTGACAGATACTCGCCAAATTTCACATGCAACATGTATCACTATTGCACCCGAGGAAAAATATTGCTAATAGTAGTTATTGACCACCAAATATAATAAATAAAACTCAATATTAAACTAAAAATTATAATTTAAACATCATTATGTATTTATTTGTCGTATTATTGTCGCTTTGGGTCCCAGGCCTCTACTTTGGGTGTGGTGGTAGTGTATGGGTAATATTGGCCCTTGGTACCAGACATGTTTTCTGTGGATTTCATCATCCACTTGTATTTAGGCCTGCCCGGGTCCTGGAATGTAAAAAAATATAATTAGATAAAATATATTAGATAATAGATATTAATGTAAATAAAAATACATTTAAGTAATTAATATTTAATTTATTTGTGATATTTCTCGAGTTTGGTACGCTGGAGACATCAACGAGCTTGCCACTTGTCATGATTGGCCTAAAGTTGGCTAAATGTGAATCCGCTTATTCATAAGAGTGGTTTCTGACCACCTCGAAAGGGAAACGGCCGTGATGATACTAGATAAAATATAGATGTATTCCTGCACAACTTCGGGAGTGACATTTCCCACACAGATTGGCCTCCGCCTGATATATATAATATGGGCAGATTTCATGATCATGACATGTACATACAATTGTAATTACAATCTATACAATAAATAAATTTTAATTTTGAAGGTTACCTGATGGGGCAGCAAATCTGTCTTGTAGTGAAGCCATCCATACCATTGTGACGAAACCTGTTTGGACAAAATCAAAGATATATAATTAGAGAGATAGACTACCATCTGTTATGTGATTGTTGTTTATTTAAAAACTTGCACAAAGTACAAAGGCAGATTTAATGCCTGAAGACATTCTCTGACAGCCAAACCTTAGGGAACAAATTTAACCATATATAGGTGCAATCATAAAGATAATACTCGGAGGTACCGGGTTCGATTCCTGGTCGGGACACAAAAATATTTATTAATGTAAATAAATACATTTAATTAATATTTAAATTATTAGTGATATTTCTTGAGTTTGGTACGCAGGAGACATCGACGAGCTTGCCACTTGTCATGATTGGCCTATAGTAAAGTTGGCTAAATGTGAATCCACTTATTTATAAGCATGGTTTCTGACCATCTGAAACGGTCGTGATGATACTTTACCATAAAGATTATAATAATAATATAATTAACAGCAGGTTAACTTGGCAGGTTCCTGGTGTGGGATGCGACATGTGTAGACACATTAGCCCCATCACACATCCAGGCGACTTCGTCAAGCGTAAGCTGCCCAAATACGCCAACCTCAGTACAGGTTACGAATTTGCACCTTTTGGGGTCGAGACGTCTGGCCAAGGAGTCGTCGAAACGGCTAACAGAAAAGTCTGGAGACAGGAAAGCTGGTAATTATTTCTGCCAACGTATTAGCTTAGCTACACAGAGGGGAAATGTTGCCAGTTTTCTTGGGACTATCACTGAAGGGTCGTCTCTAGAGAACATTTTTTACTTATAGTTTATTTTTTATTAGGTTTATATTTATTTTAATTTTTACTTTTAATTATTTATATTTTTTAGCATGTAATAAATTTATTATCAGCGAATTAATATATAAGTACAAATAAAATATCAATAAACTAAATACTAATACATATTATATATAAACATACTACTTACTAACTCTGTGGATCCATTTAGAAAATGTGAATACAACAGTTTTTTTTTTATAATAAGAACATTTTAGTATCCTATGTGGTCTAGTGGTTAAGGCTATAGATGAAAACGCAGGGGTACTAGGTTTGATTCCTAGCCGAGAACACAAAAAAAAAAAAACTTAATTAATAATATAAATAATAATAATATTTCCAGACAGGTCACACAGCGCCATCTAATTTCCGTGGTAAGCTACGAGGCTTGTGTTACGGAAACTAGATGGTTGATAAACTACATATTATACTTTACGAGTTATTATTACGAGAGCATTAAGTACATAAGGTCGGGGCAATACTAAATTAACTTGAAGAGTTTTAATTCAGATAACATATATATACTAATTAATAATTACATACTAATACATACATATAATCTATTTATTTGTGATATTTCTCAAGTCTCAAATGCTAGACATCTACAAGCTTGCCACTTGTCATGATGGGCCTATAGTAAAGTTGGCCAAATTTGGACTCAATCGTTACAAAAACATGGATTCTGACCACCCTGCAAAGGATATGGTCATGATGATACTTACTTTTTAATATTAAAATGTCATTGTTTGTTTATATGAAACACTTTTATCATAATAACCACCCACATGTTGTATTTAATTTATGATTAAGCATTACATCTGTTCTGTGTAATTGCAAGTTTATTAATTAATTACCATATTAAAACGTAACAATTTCCTTTAGTTACCTTTGAAATAATAATGTGTCCTCACTACATACGCTACACAGTACTACTGGGTAGTAGTACTACAGTTAGAAATCTTTACCACTTGGTCAAAACCTTGACAACGGTAGTAACCATATGATCCGCCTTGACTGACATGCAAATAATTCATATGTGGTAGGAGGACTCATGGTGGTAATTTGCCCGGTCTGCTGGGGCAGGAAAGTATCCACCGTTCGTACTGATAAACCCAGTAAAGTGTATCCACACACTTCGGGATTATGCTTAAATTGCCGTCATGCCCAGTCAAGTCGACATAGTGTTAGGGACTGATGTCAGTCATTAGTGCCTGATTCCAGTTGCTAACATTCATGGACCTTGCACGCCAATTACTATTACGCAAGGTCACACATTGTGCTAGTATATAAAAATATATATTTGAGATGAAATCGGCCAATGACCACGGAATTAAGCTAATGAGAAAATCCAGCAATACAAATATAGGATATCACTTCATGAATAACAGAGTTGTAAATATGTGGAACAAAATACCAGAAGACTTTAAAGTCCTCAACTGTAAACACTTTTAAAAACCAACTGGACAATTGGCTAGTGACAATTCGATTGTCACAAGACTATGGTGATAACTGTCAATTTAATAAACTTTACACCAGTGCTTGATATAGGCATATCAGTAATGTGCTGCTCGCCTATTAATCAATAATAATAATGATTCAGTTTTAGTGTTATTTTTATATCAAAATGACGCCTAACTTACGTATAATGACTTGGAACGCCAACGGGCTAACAGAACGAAGACAGGAACTGGAATTTTTTCTAACATCCAACAAAATTGACATTGCCCTTATATCAGAAACAAGATTTACTGATAAAAGCTACATAAATATCAAAAACTACAACATGTACACAACTAACCATCCCTCAGGAAATACCCATGGCGGCACTGCTGTTATTATTAAAACTAATATTAAGCATTATCCTATACAATCGTATCGAACTGAAAAAATCCAAGCTACCTCAATTAAAATTAATAATCAAAATGCTAATATTTGTCTATCTGCAGTTTACTGCCCACCTAGACATGTGATCACTACACAAGATTTTGAAGACTACTTCTCAATCCTGGGAAATAAGTTTATATGCGGAGGAGACTGGAACTCCAAACACACCTACTGGGGGTCAAGGTTGATCACCCCTAGGGGTAGACAGTTGTATCGAACTAGTGAAAAACTTAAATTGGATTACAGAACAGACGGAAGACCCACGTACTGGCCTACAGACCTTAATAAAGTCCCAGACCTACTAGACTTTTTTATTACCAAAAACGTACCGAATACCCAAACACAAGTAGAATCTGTGACTGATTTATCATCTGATCACACTCCTGTTGTACTAGTTGTCAGTACCAAAATAACACTGTCTGAACCTCCCTATAAAATCTACAATCATTCTACTGACTGGGAAAAATTTGACAAGCTGATAAATGCTAACTTAGACTTAAAAATCTCATTAAAAACACATACGGAAATAGAGGATGCTATTGAATCACTTAACAAATCAATCCACGGGGCATTATATGAATCAACCTTAAAACAAAAAAAACTTGTCCCTAAACATCATGTGTACCCCCAAACTGTCCTGGACAAAATTAAAGAGCGTAGGAGACTTCGAAAGATCTACCACAGAACAAGGTATCCATGCGACAAAACAGCATTCAATAAAGCCTCGGTGGAGCTCAAATGTTTAATAAGGGATTTTACCAATGACAACCTACAAAGCTACCTTAATCAACTGTCAGCAACTAAGGACACTAATTATTCTCTCTGGAAGGCCACTAAGAAGCTTAAGCGTCCTAAGACACAAATTACTCCTATACGGAATGACCAAGGGAGCTGGGCATGCTCAGACCACGAAAAGGCCACTGTATTTGCAAAGCATTTGCACTCAGTATTCCAGCCCTTAGCAACTAAGCAACCATCACATGACATACAAGTGATGTCATATTTGGATTCAGCCAAGCAACTTTGCACTCCAATTAAAAATGTTACACCAAACGAAGTAAGGCAAAAAATTAAAAGTCTTCCTGATAACAAATCTCCAGGTTATGACCTAATTGATGCAAGAATATTGAAAAACCTTAAAAAGAAAGGCATTATGTTCCTTGTAACAATATTCAATGCATGCATTAGATTGGACCATTTCCCAGGACAGTGGAAGATAGCTCAAGTAGTAATGATTGTGAAACCGGGTAAACCACCAAAAGATGTGACATCATATCGACCAATAAGTCTTCTTTCTGCAATTGGCAAGTTACTTGAGAGCATTCTACTGGATAGGATGAGACAATACTTACCAGACGTCATCCCAGATCACCAGTTTGGATTCAGAGAACAACATGGCACATTGGAGCAAATACACAGAATAACTGACGTCATTAACCGTAGCTTCGAACAAAACATTTACTGCTCAGGAGTATTCCTTGACATTAGTCAAGCTTTTGACAGAGTTTGGCATGAGGGACTACTATATAAAGTTAAAAAACTACTCCCACACTCCTTCTTTAACATATTAAAGTCATACCTGGCTAACAGAAGCTATGAAGTTAAGTATAACAGCGAAACCTCTGAACTCTATGACATCAAGTCGGGTGTGCCGCAGGGTAGCATACTTGGACCCGTCCTTTATGTAATATATACATCAGACCTACCTACCAACAGTCGTACCACAACAGCTACATACGCAGACGATACAGCAATGCTAGCTACACATAAAGACCCTGAAGTTGCATCTGCCTACCTGCAAATACATTTAGATGAGGTGGAACAATGGCTCGATCTCTGGCGAATTAAAGTGAACCAAACCAAGTCGGCGCACGTTACTTTTACACTAAAACGCAAAACTTGCGCTCCAGTTACACTTTACAACCAACAAATTCCGCAAATGGAGGATGCAAAATACCTGGGAATGCACCTGGACCGTCGACTCACATGGCGTAAACATATATGGACGAAACGCAAGCAGCTGGATACCAAACTTAGAAATATGTATTGGTTGATAGGCAGAAACTCACAACTAAGTGACAATAACAAAGTTCTTATATACAAAACCATCCTCAAACCAATTTGGACATATGGTATTCAGCTGTGGGGAACAGCTAGCAATAGTAACATCGACATCCTGGAGAGATTTCAGAGCAAAGCTCTGAGGCTTATGCTTAACATTCCTTTCTATATTAGAAACAAATATATTCACGAGGACCTAAGAATGAACACTATAAGAGAGGAAATAACCTCATACAGCCACGGGTATCAACTGAGACTCGCATCTGATAAAGCACACGGAACGCGACTGCGTGTTGACAGTTCTAAAACAGATCTCCGCTATTATTAAAATTTAAAATCATTAAACTGACTAATTCTTGCCTTAATGTGAGGCGTTTTAGTGCCAAAATAACTTATATATTCATTAATTAGAAAGACAGTGAGCTATGGAAAGTGAAAAGTGTTAATTTAGTAAATAATAATAACGCGGTCCGCCATTGACCGTTGCCATTTTGCTTGTGATTTTTTACACGGATATTAACATTTTAAAATGAATTATCAGTACCAGTGATTTCTAAAATTGTTGTGCGCGCCTGTGTTTAGTGACCTGAGCTAAAACTAAAACTTTTAATATAAATTTTATAGAAATATCTAGAAATTCGCACGCCATCTAGCGAGATCCGACCGAACTTCATTCAACCTGCATAGATCATCACAGTGCAACTCCTGGTAGTTCACTCAACCGACAGAAGAGGGTGCGCATTACATTTATATCGTAAACAATGTCAGACTGTGCAGCTTGCAATAGGCCGATTACTAAAATAAATGACAAAGCATCGTGTACACTTAGATCCTGCACACAGACGTTTCACTTGGCATGTGTGAATTTGAAGGCAGAGGCGTATAAAGTTCAGCACAACACGTGGCTATGCCCCGAATGTAAAGCTGGACTTCCCAAAGGGGACAATACTAATACACCAATAAGACCCAGTGTGTCCTACGCTAAGACCGTCACCATCGAATCTGACCCATTTGTCACAAGAAGACGTACTAAAGTCAAGCCTCCACCACTAGATGGCGACACATGTGGATCTTCTATAAAGTCGGAGCTCCTAAACACTATCAAAGTGGAATTACCCCTGATATTGCGCAACATCTTACCAGATTTACTACAAATTGCAATCAGTGAGGCATTACAACCAGTAAAGGAGGAACTTAATGTGTTAAAATCAACTCTGACCAATGTACTCGATGAAAACAAATACCTTAAAGACAAAATTTCATCACTCCAATCCGAACACAGTATCTTGTCCAAGAACTACAAAGAAGTTGAGTCACGTATAACGACCATTGAACGCAGTAGCGCCAACCAAGAACAGTGGGCCCGACTTCAAAACCTCGAGATTGCAGGAGTTCCAGAGACCAGCGACGAGTCAATCCTAAATATTGTGACAAATTTGGCAGCACACACCGGCGTTGAGCTACTGCCGGACCAGGTGGAGTTCGCTCACCGCGTCCGCCCCCGCCGGGAGACTCCAGATCGACCCCCCAACATCGTTTTACGCCTCAGGAACCGCCACATCAAGGACTCATTGTTGTCAGCGGCGCGCAAGTGCAGGGATAAAACGACGACAGGAATCGGCTTGGCCGGCGACGAGCGGGCTATTTACGTAAATGAACATTTGACCACACGCAACAAATCGCTATTGAGGTCCTGCAAACTGCGAGCTAAAGAAACCGGCTATAGATACACATGGACGAAAAACTGTCGTATCTACATGCGTAAAAACGACAAGTCTCCCCCCTTATTAATAGCGTGTGAATCAGACCTTAAGAAATTAACAAAATAATAATATAATTGTTTGTATTGTATTGTGACTTGCAGCTAATTTTAAGTTGTCTATGTTTTAATTTTTTTTTATTTTTATCTTTTGTATGACTAACTAGGCATTTTTACTGTAAATCCTATTATTTCTACAACTCAATTGACCTAAATATTGTTATATTAATTTGAGGCATACTCGTAATTTCAGTTCTCCTCGCTGAATATAAGTCTTCAATACTTAATACTTAGTTCAAGCCAGTTAAAGACGATAGCAGGCCTAAGAATATAACAATTTAATTTAACCTGTTTTTATTTTTATTTTTATATACTTATTTGTTTTTAAATTAATAATTTTAGCATTGATTATTTACAAATCCACACAATAACAATAACTACACCAACCCTTACAATACTACTATATATAGATAACACACCAATTCCTGTATACAATCAATGAATACTCTGAGCATTATATATCAAAATGTAAATGGCCTAAGATCCAAAACCAACACATTCTTTAACAATGCATTGTTGTCGGTTCACGACCTAATATTGATTACAGAAACATGGCTTTGCGATGGTATCCTGGATGCTGAACTGGTTGATTGCGATCGATACGATGTGATAAGAAGAGATCGCGTGTCGAAACAGGTGGGGGGCGGAGTCATGGCGCTGTGCTCGCCTCGGCTGAGCGCCCGCGCGCGGCCCGAGTGGCACCGAGACGGGCTGGAATGCGTGTGGCTTACTGTGCCCTCACAGGCTCTGCGCACCCCCTCCAACTTGCACGTCGCGGTCGTATATATCCCACCGGACCGGGCCCTGCCTGCTCATATGGAAACATTTTTAAATGTGCTATCACACGTAGGTGACATGCACCCTGACGATTATATTCTGGTAGCCGGCGATTTCAACCTGCCCTCGATCCTCTGGACCGAAAGAGGACCGACTCACCTCAAGAGAGGATCCGTAGATTTGCAGAACGCCGGAATTAAGCTTGTGAACCTTTGTAATCTGTTGGAGCTGGACCAATATAACATAATTCCTAACACAAGTGACAATGTCCTGGACCTGATATTCGGAAACTTCCCTATAAGTATATGCAGATGTGGCTCACCACTTGTCCCTGAAGACAGGCATCACCCAGCAATCGAGATTGACGCTGCAGATTTGGTTGTCAGACCCCTCCAAAATTGCAAACGCAGCTACCGTGTTTTTAGGAAAGGTGATTATGACGCAATTCGAAAGCATTTAGCTGAGGAGGATTGGTCCATGCTCCTCGAGGCGGCGTCGGTCGACGCAGCTGCCATACTATTTTACGAACGGCTTTACGAGGCGATCCGGCTCTTCATTCCAGAAAAAAACACTAGTGGGTCACATCGCTTTCCGAGGTGGTACAGTGGAGCTCTCATCAAAATTATAAAAGAAAAAACGAAATACCATAATCGATGGAAGCGTTATCGTAACCCATTGGACTACGACTCGTTTTCTCTTCTTCGTAAAAGACAAAAGGTGGTGCAGAGGGAGTGTTACAGGGAATTCATTGATCGCTCTCAAATCTGTATTAAGACAAACCCCAAACTACTTT
Organism: Tinea semifulvella; assembly: GCA_910589645.1. NCBI lineage: Eukaryota > Metazoa > Arthropoda > Insecta > Lepidoptera > Tineidae > Tinea > Tinea semifulvella. The sequence continues at coordinate 1,965,401 of OU342623.1, read as the reverse complement.
GGACATATATAAAATCAAAAAGGAAAAACAGTTCAAACTACCCAAAGACGATGCGTTACAATAACCTGCCCCTCTCCACGACCCAGGATATTTGCGAGGGTTTCAACACATATTTTGAGAGCATGTTTATCCAGCCCACTTCCTCCCCACCTGTAATTACACCGCCCGCCGACTTGGACTGTGACCATATTTATTCAGTACATGTCACCGAGTCCCTAATACTCAAGCTCCTTAGCAGCCTAGATTGTTCCAAGGGATCAGGGTCTGACAATATACCACCTCTGTTTCTGGTCGAATGTGCCGGAGTCCTCGCTTTGCCCGTATCCATACTTTTTAACCGGTCTTTCCACGATGGAAGTTTTCCCAATGTCTGGAAGTCAGCTAACGTAATCCCTATACACAAAAAAGGATCTAAAACGATCATAGAACACTACAGACCAATATCCATACTGAGCGTCCTGAGCAAGGTCATGGAAAAAGCCGTTCTAGGAGAACTGTATCCCTTTATTTCTAGGAAACTACCTCCCGAACAGCATGGATTCCTCAAGGGCCGCTCGACTGTTACAAATCTGGCCGTCTTTACCAACAATGTTTTATCATCTATGGACAAGGGGTGTCAGGTCGACGTGATCTATACCGACTTCGAAAAAGCGTTTGACCGGGTGGATCACGTCATCCTATTGCGTAAACTCCATTATATTGGTATCAGAGGTGACCTTTTTAGATGGGTGGAATCATATATTTCAAACAGAAGTCAGGCTGTGACAGTTGGCGGGCTCCGTTCTCAGTACGTCCCGGTGCCGTCTGGTGTTCCCCAGGGATCTTTGTTGTCTCCGTTGCTCTACACGGCCTTCTTGTACGACATTCACCATTGTTTTCACCATGCCAGGTTCCTCCTATTTGCAGACGACAAGAAGGTCTTCATGGACATAAACTCAGCCTCCGACTGTGTGCGTCTTCAGGAGGATCTGAATAGGCTAGCGGAGTACTATCGCGAAAACCGGATCAGTGTGAATATCAACAAATGCAACCACATTAGCTTCACCAGAAAACGGCAAACAATCATCAACGAGTATCAGTTGAACGGTGTTCCCATAGTCCAGGTCAATACGGTAAGGGATCTTGGAGTCACGCTTGACTCCAAACTTACCTTTTCTCAACACATAGAGGCCACGGTTGACAGGGCCTATAAGGGTCTTGGTTTTGTTTTTCGCATATGTCGTCCATTCAGAGATTCTCAATGCATTAAGATACTATTTTACGCATACGTAAGAAGTATTCTCGAATACTGCAGCCCGATTTGGTCCCCTCAGTACGTTTCACACCAACACTCTATTGAACGTATACAGCGAAAGTTCATTAACTATTTAAACTTTCGTACACAACACCCTGCTAATAACTACTTAAACTCGCTCAAACATTATAATTTGCTATCACTTGAGAACCGACGTATACTCCTTGACTCTCAGGTTCTGTTCAATATATGCAGGGGCAAGATAGATTGTCCTGAACTACTTTCAACCACACTACAGCTTTGGGCCCCCGTTAGACGAACCCGACACACGTCGTTATTCCACCTCCCTCGTGTCAAGACGAACTACGCTAAGAACTCTTTTAGTCTGCGATTGCGCAGGCAGCACAACAAATTATTTGCTGACGTTGACATGTTTAATACGTCTAAAATCATGTTTAAGAAACTGATTCATCATTCCTTGTCAAACAAATAAAATGCTAACTGCATCGATGCAATCAACCATGGATGGTTACAATGAAGGAAAATATATAGAAACTAAATTATTACTATAACTAAACATCAAATAAAAATATTCAGAATTAATGCGACAGGTACAATTATTTAAATTCTAAAATTAATGACAATATATAAAAATACTGAAATGTACATATATGTGTATTAAAAATTGTACATGTAGTTCATGTATATATATGCTCTTTTTACTTTATTGTTTGGGATTTGTGTAGATAGTATTGTACACACAAGACACACACGCTCACACTACACACACATACACACGCTCACATTACACACACACGCTCGCACTACACTCACACGCTCACACTACACACACACGCGCTCAGACTACATACGCACGCATACTCACACATAAGCACAAATGCAAATGTTAATCATAAATTTTATTAAGGATAACTATCGACTAATTGTCAATTTATTATATTTATGCATTTTAAGTTAAAGCGATTGCTCTGGTCGTGTCTTATCAATTGGGAGCTGGGAGAATTGGTTGTTTCTAAATGAATTAAGTGTTGAATCGAGTGAATGGTCCTTGTTGGCAGTTGAGTTGTTGTTTCATTACATTCTGTCTATAAATGATAATTTAATATTTAACCTAACAGTATACCTAATTATCTATCGATCTAAAGCTATGCATATCTTCCCTTAGTTTCCTATTATTTCTATATAATATAATGATTAACTGATTTTCACTAACTAATTTCATAATAATCCTATGCTACTTGTATATAGCTATTTGTAAATATTTTAATTTTAATTTTACTAATGTTTATTATTTTTAATTTGTAAATTATTATTTTTTTTAGTATTTAACCCACTGTTTTTGAGAAATGAAATGTACAAATAATATAAAATCTTCCTGGCTTAAGATCTAATAATTTATAATATTGTAATTTTTATGTCCTATTTATAAGCTGTGATTTTTCTGAAAATAAATAAATAAATAAATAAATCACACCCGAACGTGCTCGCCTCAGACCTGAGCGGGTCAGGCAGCATCACACACCGCAGGCTCAAGCGAAAGAGTGTCCCTGGCCTTGGTGCCAGATTTAGCAGAGATTGAGGAAGGAGCCAATGGGTTCCCCTCCAATACTGACATTAATACAGATAGATATCAAACAAAAGAGTGGCCCATTGTACCTGTACAGATTGCCACGAATGCAGAAACCAAAGGAGAAAAAAAAAAAAAAAAAAAAAAGAAGTTTTAGTGTAGACATACCAAAAGAGGAGGCCTCCTCAAAAGCATGGTGTCATTCTTGACCCGGAACCCGCATGGTAAAACCATGGTATGCAATTGTCTTATTCTTATTCTCTCGGGCTACATACCTGACTTCCATCATAATCCAAGAAGAAATTGGGATTGTATTCTACCCATCTGTTCCTGCCATAGAAATAACGAGGGTTCTCGTAATATTTATTGCCTAATTCATCTTCACCAACAAATTTTCCATCCTTTAGTTCATCTTGTCTGAAAAAAATGTTTTATCATGATCATAGCCCCTAGAACACGGAGTCCTAGACTGCTTGAAATGGGCGTTCGAGAAGATATTGTGGGAAAATAATCCTTTTGTACATATTCAAATTAAGTTTGTACTGAATTATATCAGGCAGTTTTTCCATAATTGGCCTCTGTAGAGATGCAAATAAGTACAAGCTACTGTCTTAATAGTAAAATTACAGCAATACAGCTGAACAAATGCGTAAATATACAAAAATAACATAACCTAACACGCAAAAATTATGTAATGTATTTCTTACCTAAAAAGCTTGTACAGGGAGCCCGTGATGCCGCCATTTTGTCGGACGGCGGCAAAAAAATTACCAACCTTGTCCAAGGCTAGGAATTTCCCTACACTCATTATTTATTATTATTTTATCGTATTTCTATTTTGGTTTTTACAATTTTTCTCGATTTGACAGAAATCAGCTGCCAACTTAATAAAATTTTGACATTTATTTTTTTAAAAGGTTTGGTTCACAGCTATGTTCGACTTGAAAGCAAAGCTAAGGGAGAGTTCTTCGCGCTATTTTGCGTGGACATGTCAAGTGCAAGTTTTTGTTTTGTGAATTAATTTACTGTGAACTCCAAGCAACCTTTGCTTTCAAATCGAACATTGGAGTTGCTCTATGGTTTTTATACACTTAAGCAAAATTTAGTAAAAAAAAGCTAGCTTTGTTTTCAAGTCGAACATAGCATACGTATGACCTACGAAACAAAAAAAGGAATCGTCAAAACCAATTCATAGGTAATAATAATAAATTGCAGAGTAAGCTAATTACTTACAAAGAAAATAACAGTCGAATGGGGTGTATCAGGCAAAGCTTTTTGTAGATGTCGCTAGCGCAATGGTACCTTATTTTGCACCTATATCGCATCATTTAATGTTTTTGTAGTTTTAATTTTTATAACAGAATAATGTATTCTAAATTAATTTTACCTACCTTAAAAAACGAATTAAGAAACCGCACACTGCCTTTAAAAAGAAAAAAGGTTTTATTAATAGAACGGCAATTTTGAGATCACCATATATTTGATTTCACATAGAAATCTCGATTTGTACACTTAAAAGCTGCTCACTTCGGCATAATATCCAGAAAATAATAAATTTCGTAATAAAAATACAAGTTTTCTATGCAACTGACAGTTATATTAGGTACCATCTATCTGTTGCTGTACAAAGCACAGATCAGATCATGTATAGAATACTGTTCTCACCTTTGGGATGGTTCCGCCAAGTACCTCACAGATGCTCTCGATGTCCTGCAGAGGCGAGCTGTACGAATTGTGGACGATGCCACTACATCTGGAACTCTCGAATCCCTGCAGCTTCGCCGAGATGTGGCTTCTCTGAGCGTGTTCTACCGGCTATACTATGGTGAGTGCTCCGAAGAACTCTATAACCTAATCCCTCCCTCTCCATTCCGCAACCGAACCACACGCACAGGTCAGAATATGCACCCACATACCGTAGTCACCATCCCTTCGCGTACATATAAATTTGGGGACTCATACATCTGTCGTACGATAAAGATGTGGAATGCTCTTCCAGCCTCTGTGTTTCCACTTTCCTATAATTTGGAGTCCTTCAAGCGAAGTGTGAAAAAGCATCTAGTCAAGCCGGCATAGTGTTAGGGACTGATGGCAGTTACGAGTATCTGACTTCAGTTGCTAACATTCATGGACCTTGCGCGCCACTTACCATCAGGTGGGCCCAAGGTCACATGTCGTGCTAGTATAAAAAAAAAAAAAAAAAAAAAAAAAAAAAAAAAAAAAAATCTACCGTGATAAAAAGTTAGTGATACACCCCATTGATAACCTCCTCCTTTTTGAAGTCTGTTAAAAATTAGTGCAAATAATAAAAGATTAACTTATTAAAAAAATATATATTTAATAATATATAACAATAAAACTATATTACATTAAAATATCTATTGGTGTCTCTTTTTCTTTTTTTTTACTACTTGTTCAGAGGAATATTCATTATCATCTGTATTATTGTAATGATCACATTTATTACGAGTAATATCATTATTTTTTCTTTTAGTCTTTTTTATTTTGACGTTTTCTACCGCAATATCTGTATTTTTAAAATTATTACTATTATTAAATTCGTGTGTAGTTTTGTTTAATTTGTTTTTCTTTATTTTAAATATTATTCCATTATTATTATCAACAATGTCTTCATTATTTATATCATTAGATATTTCTTTATCTTTACTATATTTATTTTTATTCTTTTTATCATCAGAACTGTTAATTTCATCCAATTTATCTTTACATATTATATCTTCAGTAATTTCTTTATCTTTCTTCTTTTTAACTTTCAAACTGTCAATTGCTTCTAATTTAGTATCTTCATCTATATTTTTTGTTATTTTTCCTTCATTATTTAATTCATTTAATAGACATTTATCTTTATTTTTCTTCTTTTTACCTTTAGAACTGTGAATTACACCCAATTTTGTTTCTTTGCATATATCTTCTGTTATATTTTCGTTGCTAATTTCTTTATTATGTTTATCTATTTTTTTCTTCTTTATAACATTGGAATTGTTAGTTTCATTCAAACTAGTATCCTTACATAAGTCTTCTGTTATTATTTTGTTGTTAATTTCTTTATTTTTCTTCTTTTTAACTTTAAAACTGCCAAATTCGTCCAAATTAGTATCTGTATTAGTAATTTCTGGTATTTTCATGGCCTCAGCATGGGAATATCCATCATATTTGGACAATAGCAGCATTTGGCGTTCTTGTTCTTCTATTCTTGCTAATTTACCCAAAGCTTTTAGTCCATGGCGTGCACCCCTAAAACATTTTTTGAAGCATTAACGAGGGTATGGACCCCTCTCGCTCACACAATACATAATTTTTAAAGATTATTGAAGTCTTAGTGTACTTTTGAGTAATGTAGTCTATTAAATTTCTAGGAAATAAAATTATGGATATTTTAGAGATATATGAAGGATTTTAGATTTTTTGCAGTGGAAGTGGTGCGAGAGGAGTTCCAGCAAAATCTTTGCACCACTTACTGAAAGAATTGGGACTAAGAAGGTCTGCCATCAATACATTTATAGAAAGAGTTTCCAAGACTGCATTAACGGAATCATACAGTATTTCGTTGGGTAGGGAGAAAATTAGAATGGTGGATGGTGAGCGTCTTGTCACGCAATGAAATAAAAAAGGAGGCGTCCTTTTCAAACCAGCCTATTGTCAGTTGCAAGCCCGTGACACCATTCTTCTCATCACCCACACACAATGTACCCGTGTAATCCATGGAATGGTTAGAATCTTGTCTTCTGTCTTCATAGAGCTGTTTTAATCAAATCATGACATTTATCATTGTTCTTTATGATCATTTAAAATTAGTTATATGAAGAAGACAAATTTCTAAGCATTCCTTGGATTCACCGTGCGGATGGATTAGAGATATATTAGTAAATTAGAGTAAAATCATTATATTTGTGATATTTATCACTGTCTTAAATGTCTGTAATTTTATTTTCTAGAAATTGTAGACTACAATTCTAATTATCCTTTCTTAAAAAATGCTGTATTGTGCGAGCGAGAGGGAACCACAAGTGTTAAACACTCTTAAAACATGGTTATATACCTATATTTTTATTTATTTAAAACTTAATTGCACAATGTACAAGAGGCGTGCTTAATGCTTAATATATGCCTCCATGGTCTAGCGGTTAAGTCCATAGTTTCGGAGGTACCAGGTTCGATTCCTGGTCGGAACATCAAAATATTTATTAATGTAAATAAATACATTTAATTTATTTGTGATATTTCTCAAGTTTGGTACGCTGGAGACATCGACGAGCTTGCTACTTGTCATGATTGGCCTATAGTAAAGTAGGCTAAATGTGAATCCGCTTATAAGCGTGGTTTCTGACCACCCCAAAATGAAAACGGTTGTGATGATACTTTTATATACATATATATTAATCTCACAGAAGAAATGACCAACATAAACTTAATAAGTTTATGCTCTATTATCAGAAGCGCACGGTTTTAAATATTGTTTTCCGTTTTTATTTTAAATGTAATAAATAAAGTATAAACATACTTATGTGCTGTACGTCTTCCACAAGCTGCAAACAGTTGTTCATCTGTCATAACTTCGGCAACATTTGCAATTTCTTCATCAGAGGACGAGCATTCTTCAACCTTGACTCCATCTTGAGTTAAGGTAGATTTCTTAACAAAATAACTTTGGTACCTGAAATGTTGTTTGTTTATATATGCAGAGTGGAAAACCAAACTATACCTATATATCATTTCATTACAGCCCCTAGAACACAGCGTCCTAGATCTCCACTGCTGGAGATGGGCCTTCCAGAACATATATCTGGAGAACTTGGCCTACACTCGCCACGCTGGCCAGACGGCTTGGCGAGGATTTGACGTCAATTTTTATGACAATTTATTAACGATTCCACAAGTTGGTATTAGTGGAACCGGGACCGAGGCACGGGAACGGTGGTGTTGTAAATCTATGACAAATGTACTTAAGAAAAGTGTATTTCTCATTGGTACATGCCGGGGGGGGTTTGAACCGACCTTTGTAGGATTTAAGGAACGCGTTCTTTCAACCGAGCCACCACCGCGCCTATATATACCATAACTATACTATATAAGGATGGGCCCATGGGGTCCCTCAGCCAAGAGTCTGGCCAAAAAGTTGTTCAAATGGCTGACAGACCACTCTGGAGACATTCCCGCTATACAGAGAGAAAATGTTGCTAGTCTTCTTGGGACTATCCCTGATGGCTTCTAGAGGACATTTTTTATTAATAGTTATACCAATGAGTAATACACTTTTCTTTGTTATAGATTTACAAAACCACTGTTCCCGTGCTTCGGAGAGCACATTAAGCCGATGGTCCTGGTTACACTAACACCAGCTTAATATACAATAGAAATGTTAATAAATAGTCATTAAAAGTTAACAGCAGATCCTCACCAACCCGTCTGGTAGGCTGATCTTCAACAGTGGAGGTCTAGGATGCTGTGTCAGGGGCTGTAATGATGAATGATGACGGTGATAACTGTCAATTTTATGAACTTTACAGCAGTGCTTGATATAGGCATATCAGCTGCGAGCCTGTTAATCAATAATAATAATATGAACTTGTTCTTTTTTAAATTCCGTCATTTACATATGACGAATGCTACAATGGTTTGGGCATGTTGAAAGGATGAGCGAAAAAAGTTTGGTGAACCCGGTATATAATGCGAAAGTTGTGGGTAAAAGAGGCCCTAGCAGACCGAGACTGACATATCACGATCAAATAAATAAAACACTGACTGAAGGTGCATTAAAAAGTCTTTGTAACCAAAGGGCATGTATAAAGAGGTTAATGAATGTCTAACAAAGTGAAAGAAGTATGTTGTGATCGTGTCAAATGGCGCTCAATTGTCTCTGCCTACCCTGCAAGGAACCTGGCGTGAAGATATGTATGTACAATACTCATACTGTACCCATTTTGTTTTTGCTTTTTCTTGTTGTTTGTCAAATGCCACATGCTATTGGTAATCTCAAAATTGTCTTCATCTACTGTTTTGATTTTTTTTGTTGTTCCATGTTTGTCTTCTACCTGTAATATTATGATATAAATTATTCTATAAGTAATGCATAGATCAAACAAGTATATATATATATTTATTTTGAATAACAAATCAGATTTTAAAAAACTGACTTTATCTGATCATTTAAATAGGATTATATATGTATATTTGTATCCATAGCATGAATTTTGATAATTTTTAGGCCAATTTTTTTTTAAAGAATATTAAGTCTCCCTTTTCACTCTTCCAAAGGTTAGCCGTTAGATAATGCCTAGACATTAAGCTTGCCTATGTACATTTGAATGTTTTTATTTTTTGTGCAATAAAAAAATTATCTATCTATCTAAGATGGAAATGGAAATGTGATGGAAAGAGAGAGGAGAAGAATGGTGTCTCAGGTTTGAGACCGACTATAGGCTGGTTTAAAAAAGAGGCCTCCTTTATTGCACAAATAGACGCTCACCATCCACCAATCTACTCAACTAAATGCTGTATGATTCTGTTAATGCAGACTTGTATCTATGCTCGTTCCATAAATGTATTGATGACAGACCTGCTTAATTCTTTTAGTAAGTGGAAAGATTTTACTAAAATTTCTCTCACACCAACTTCCACTGTGTTAAGCAGAGTCTTGAACCCATGAAAAGAAAAGATTTGAGTTAAATGCCGAGCCTTTATCTGGCAGTGTAGAGACACAGGTTGATGACAATGAATTTACAACACATAATAACATAAAACTTCGAACCTGAATATTAGTAACAGCTTTATCATACAACGTTTCCCACCAATGTTCATTGAATTCTGACGCCGCATCATGCCCGACTCCCGTCACGCTATGCTTTAATTTAGGCTTTAAAGCCTCAGAAATACCATTTTCATGCTTTCCCAATCCCTTTCCTAAAGAACAAACGAGCAAAACCATTTTAAAAAAGCAAATATACGACCAGAAAGGCATTATGTTAAAAACGTGTATTTACCATCTTTCCAACCGTATTTTTCAAGTTGCTTTCGAGCAAAATCCATTTTTATACGAAATAAAGATAGATTGAATAATAAATTACTAGATTAATATAAAATTATTAGGCATTATAAATAAAAATATAACCTAAAAATTGCACAGCCATGCAAATTTTATTTTGACGTTTAGGTGCGTTCTAATCAAGGAACATAATTTTCAATTATTAACAAGGTTGTAATATTCGTTAAATTTTTATGTCTCGGATTTCTACTCGCCATAGCACTTTATTATAGTTTATTAGTGTATTTTTTTATAGTTATTAAAATAAAAGTACAGGTTACAAATTTTTGCCGTTTGGGGCCAAGACGATGGACTCATCCAAGCGTCTGGCCAAGGAGTTGTCCAAACGACTAACGGAAAAGCCGGGAGACAGGAGAGCTGGCAAAGATTTTTGCCAGCGTATTATCCTCGCTATACAAAGGAGAAATGTTGCCAGTCTTCATGGGACTATCCCTGAAGGGCCGTCTCTAGATGTCATTTTTGAATTAGTTATTTTTTTATTAGGTTTAGTTTATATTCATTTTAATTTTTACTTTTAAGTAGTTTTAATCATATAAAAATAAACGTTTATAGTAAAAAAAATGTTACAAATAAAAAATAATACAACTTTTTTATAACAATCGTCATCGTCTTATTTAATATATTTATGACAGAAATCATTTGTTCATTATTTCTTCCATATCTTCCACTGTAGACTCATTAGCACTGGAATAAAAACAGTCTATTATCGCCAACTTTTAACTAAGATTGAGAATTAAGATTCCAAATATTCGACATAATATGTAATAAATATCACAAATATTTAAGCACAAGTAGGTAATGGAATTTGATACTTTTTTATTTATCTAATACATCATTAATAGCATTATATTTAGGATCTCGTTTAGACCTATCTAGGTATGGAAGTCCGTGGCAGCCATTTGACGAATAGTTTTCCAAATAAGGCAAAGACAACACATGTTGCTTGAATTTCTTTATGAAATAAACCCAACAACACAGCTCCTTGGTGTCACTAAAAAAAAAAAATTAACACTGACGATGAAGTTTTATCGTACACGCTAGCGTAGCGTTGACATGGTCTACGGTACTGTAACCTTTTCGAAACCCAGCCTGTTCCGGAGGTTGAAAATCATCCGTTCTTTGAGCGAAGCAAGTTGATGGAGGGGCGGAGGGGAGGCCCATATCCAGCAGTGGACAGACACAGGCTGATGACGATAGGTACATGTATTGATGGCAGACCTGCTTTAGGCTCAATTCCTTAAAAGATTTTTCTGGAACTCCTCTCGCACTAACTTCCACTGCGTAAAGTCTTGAACCCGTTCCTGATCATTTCTTCTGTGAGATCATAATATTTATTAGACTGGTCTAGCAGTTAAGTCCGTGGATTTAGACTAGGAGGTACCGGGTTCGATTCCTGGTCGGGACACAAAAATATTTATTAATGTAAATAAATACATTTAATTAATATTAAAATGTATTTGTGATATTTCTCGAGTTTGGTACGCTGAAGACATCGACGAGCTTGCCACTTGTCATGATTGGCCTATAGTAAAGTTTGGCTAAATGTGAATCCGCTTTATAAGCGTGGTTTCTGACCAGTCTTTTTTTGGGACTTGGTGTTCGTTTTCATAACACACTCCCAAAGGAACTAACTAGCTTGTGTTTAGATAAACTAAAAATTCATGTCAAACGTCGTCTTATAGGCAAGGCCTATTATAAGATAAATGATTTTATTAGTGACAAAAATGCCTGGTAGATGTGCAAATGTATATTATTAATATATTTTGGACACCTGTTACTGTTGGTGTATGTTTATATTTAGGTCAATTCAATTGTATTGTAATAAATTTGATATAATTTATTTAAATAATTATAACAATGTATAATGTGACAATACAAAAGAGTCCGAGAAGGCCAAATTGTAATAAATGATTTGACTTTGACACCCCGAAATGGAAACGGTCGTGATGATACTTTACTTCTTTTTCATATAAAATGTCATACATACATACATATCTTCATGCCAGATCCCTTGCGGGGTAGGCAGAGACAATTGAGCGCCATTTGACACGATCACGACATACCTCTTTCGCTTCGTCGACATTCATTAACCTCTTCATACATGCCCTTTGGTTACGAAGACTTTTTAATGCACCTTCAGTCAGTGTTTTATTTATTTGATCGTGATATGTGAGTCTCGGTCTGCCAGGGCCTCTTTCACCCACAACTTTCGCATTATATATCTGGTTCGTCAATCTTTCATCGCTCATCCTTTCAACATGCCCGAACCATCGTAGCATGCTTTTCCTTATTTTTGTCCCTATGCTTTCCTTCATACCAACCCTTTTCCGTATTTCGACGTTACGTATGCGGTCCGCCAAAGTGACGCCACATATACGCCGCAACGACCTCATTTCTACTGCATTAACCCTACTCTCATGCGTATTCTGACATATCCACGTTTCGCTTCCATACATCAGTGTTGGTACCAACATGGCATTGTGTATGGCGAGCCGAGTTTTGTCACTGACATTTCGACTGGCGATCAGTGACCCCAGGGCACCGTTAACACTATTTCCCGCGTTCACTCTTCTTTCAACATATAAAAATATTTCTTTCAACAATATAAAATGTCCATAAATTAAAAATTATACTGGCTAATGTATAACAAAATTCCTATCGCCAAATATGTATTAATTTAATTCTGTGATATTGTAAAACCATTATTTTTTTTAATTTAAAAAAAATATTTTCTAGAAAGTTAACAGACATTTTTAAAAAGTACACTCACGACTTGAAATTAAAGTATTCGATTGTGCGAGCGAGAGAGACGCAATATAAAATAAAATAAATATTTACCCAAGTTTGATAGTATCTTTTTCTCTAACATAATATTCTGGATGTCCTTCCAATATATCTAATTTACTAAGCATATTGTCATCCACCTCATACACTTCTCCTGTAAATTAGTATAAAAAAATGTTACGATTAAAGTTAAAAATGGCGTCGAATGTATTAGTTTTATTATGAAGGCCAGCCAGGTATATTCGACGCTATTATTATTGCCTGCCTATTATTATATATTATTATGACTGCCTCCGTGGTCTAGCGGTTAAGTCCGTGGATTTAGACTCGGGGGTACCGGGTTCGATTCCTGGTCGGGACACAAATATATTTATTAATGTATATAAATACATTTAATGAATATTTAATTTATTTGTGTTATTCCTCGGGTTTGGTACGCTGGAGACATCGACGAGCTTGCCACTTGTCATAATTGGCCTATAGTAAAGTTGGCTAAATGTGAATCCGCTTATTTATAAGCGTGGTTTCTGACCACCCCGAAAGGGAAACGGTCGTGAAGATACTTTACTTTACTTTTATTATTATTTTATTTATTTATTTTATTTAAAACTTTATTGCACGTTATACAAGGGGCGGACTTAATGCCGCTAGACATTATCTGACAGCCAACCTTAGGGACAATGGCGACCATTTCAAATGTAAGGTAGGTGCAAATATTTATATTTAATAATAATAAATAAAAAAATACAATGATATTACTAAATACATACTAATAACTATGATATATTAAATACTAATAATACATATACTACATATGATACCATTATTATTTTAGATTATAAGCTGACACGGCCCTTTTACAGCCACGAATATAATATGTTTAATTTGGACATAGCAATTATTTTTTAGATTGTAAGCGGACATGGAATTTATCAATTTATTTGACATTAATATTATACTTGTGTAATTGTAAGCTGACACGGCTTTTATATACACGAATTAATATTTATGGACATAAATATCATTATTTTAGATTGTAAGCTGACATGGCCTTTTTACAGCCAGGAATTTATATTTATATTTATGGACATAATTATTATTAGATTGTACGCTGACATGGCCTTTTTACAGCCACGAATTTAATATTAAGTATCTAGCTGTAAGTAAAAACAAATTCCTCGCTTATGGCAACAATGTTTTAGTTATAATTATTGTATTGATGTTGGGTTCGGTCCAGCCATGGTCAATGGTAATATTTTTTATGTTTTTGTTTTTTTTTATTTATTGGCTTGTATGTATTGACAATATCATCCAAGTGTTACGTGCTAACCGCCTCCGTGGTCTAGTGGTAACAAATGTGCCTTGAACTCGGGAGGTCGTGGGTTCTATTCCCACGGGGGACAAGTTGTACATTGTATAATTTGTCTCGGTCTGGGTGTTTATATGTATAATATGTATATATTTACAAAAAAAAATAAAAAAAGATAATATGTAGTTTATCAACCATCTAGTTTCCGTAACACAAGCCTCGTAGCTTACCACGGAAACTAGATGGCGCTGTGTGACCTGTCTGGAAATATTTATTATGGAAATAAATTATTTTGATTTGATTGATTGATTTGATTAAATAACTTATGAACCATTTAAATAATACGATGACACCATTTTTTAAAACATTTTTCGGTTGGATGCTTGTCGGATTTCTACCGGTAGTTCATTCCACAGATTTACGGCGACAACGGCAAATGTTATCTTTAATCGATACAATTATAGATGCTTCGATTTGGTACAGCCCAGCCTAAATAGTGTTGTCCAATCTTGGTCACTGATATGTTACCAAGACCAAGGCTTGGTCTTGGTCTTACGCAAGAGTCTCGCAAGACATGCTCAGATTTTTTTCCTTAATTTGAAATGAAATATTTATTCGCAGGAAAAATGGTAGCAAACAATATTAGGTCTTATTAACATTAAATAGGTCACATATTTCGCCAAAGGCATGCAAATGTTATGCTTGAAAGGTTTATTACATAAAAGTGTTTTAATCATGACGGCAAAAATATATAATAAAATACCGTTGAGACTACAGGAACTAGAGTTAAGAGAAGTGAAGAGAAGACTTAAAAATATACTAAACACAATCCATGACTTTTTTAGAGACAAAAATATAATTACATGACATTTGGTTTCACTTATAATTTATTATTATTAAATTCTAGATATGAATAATATTGTCATTAATATTTTTTATTGTATCTCAATTTTGTTTACGTGTAGGTATGTATTAAAATTAAATGCTATCCACAATGGGGTGTATCACTAACTTTTTATCACGATAGATGGCAAATGATAGATGGTACCCAATAGAACTGTCAGTTGCATAGAAAACTTGTATTATTCTTTCGTAATTTATTATTTTCTTGATATTACGCCAAAGTGAGCAGCTTTTAAGTGTACAAATCGAGATTTCCAAGCGAAATCAAAGATATGATGATCTCAAAATTGCTGTTCTATTAATTAATCCTTTTTTCTTTTTAAAGACGGTGTTCGCTTTACTAATTCGATTTTTTAAGGTAGGTAACGTTAAGTTAAAACACCTTTTTTTTGTTTTAAAAATAAAAAAAACTACAAAACATTTAAAAAATGATGCGTTGTTGGTATAAACAAGGTACCATTGCCGCTAGCGACATCTACAAAAAGCTTTGCCTGATACACCCCATTACTAATATTTGTACGCCCTATGGGCAGAGCACTGGTGCATCTTTATAACCTAAAAAATCTGTTGTTTATGATATTAACCTGTGTCTAGAAAAATGATTTGAATTTGAAAAAAAAAACATTTACAACAACTGTTATAGAAGTAAAGTGACTAAAGAACTCAGCGTTACTTCTTTAGTAACTTTACTTCACAAAAACCTTTCTGTTGCTTAAAATACATATAGTATTCCTCCAAAGTATAGAAACACTCCTGAACTAGCCACGCCTGCAGTACTCTGCAGAATCTTTTATAAGGCAACTCTGTCCATACCAAAGCAAACAATTATATATTTTAGCACTCATGTAGGAGGCGTTTCGTCTAAAGATTTCTAATTTAGGTATAGGCATTACTAGGCGCGGTGGTGGCTTGATTGTAAGAACGCGTACCTTAAATCCCACAAAGGTCGGTTCAAACCCACGCGGCATGTACCAATGAGAAATACACTTTTCTTACGTACTGCAGTCATAGATTTACAACACCACGTTAAGCCGTCGGTCCCGGTTCCACTAATGCCAACTTGTGAAATCGTTAATAAATTGTCATAAAAATCGACATCATATCCAAGTCGTCTGGCCAGCGTGGCGAGTGTAGGCCAAATTCTCCAGTTCTGGAAGGCCCATCTCCAGCAGTGGAGGTCTAGGACGCTGTGTTCTAGGGGCTGTAATGAATGAAAAAAAAATACTAAGGATGTGTGAGTGATGGAACGTTTGCCATCATTATTACTTTGTTGATACAGCTCAATATTTGACTAGAATTTTAATTTTAATTGATATATTGCACCTACCTCACATAAATGTTCTCGGTGTCCCGAAGGTCTGACAGGCAGAGAATGTCAAGCGACATTATGTCACGCCTTTGTATATTTATGTGCAATAAAGTTTTAAATAAATAAATAAATAGAACTAGAAGAGTGGGATGGGATTTTGAGTTGATTGTTGAAAGCAGAATATAAATATATTATTACATACCTATTACATGAAATCCATCTCCAGGTTTATATAGCAGAAACGGTATATTATACCTGGAATAATAACTTTAATTAGAACTATGGTTATATGTTTTTTTTATTTTATTTATTTATTTATACAATTTCACAGCATTATTAACTTTCTTATATAAACAGTTAAACTTATATCTAAACACATAGCCATTTATGAAATTACATTTTCTCAACTAAACTTATAAAAAACATTATTAAAAACAAAAGGTAGCTCACTCTTAAAAATGTACTGAGTTGGAATAATGTGTGTAGAAGTATGTTGGTGTATGAAAATGAATGTAGGTGTGTATGTTTGTTATACTAGCGACATATTATGACATGTCTATGACCATGAATGTTAATAACTAGAATGAGACACTCATAACTGACATCAGTCTTGACTCCCCGCCCGCCGGACCCGCTGCAACTTCGTGGAAAAAAAGAGCTGGTCGGACACCGTCACCTACTTGGGGTGTGTGATCGATGGCCGCCTCCGTATGGGCCCCATGGCACGCCACACCATTAACCGCGCGAAAGCCGTTTGGGCCCAGGTAAGGCCACTAAGGGTAAAGGTTAATATATACAAGACCTTCGTCCGATCACGCCTCACCTATGCCGCCCCGGCGTGACACCACCTGCTGGCTCCAACCATGAAGGCCAGGATACAAGCCCAGCAGAACATTTCCTTACGCTCGACCGTCGGGCACGACGACCTAAAGATGGTGACCATCGAGCAGTTTGTGGCCAGGCTCTTGAAGTCCATGTTCGATCAAGCCGACCATAGCCGTTTCGACCATTTTCGGGGAATCGCGTCTCTCCACGCATGGCCACCGGAAGGCCGCCGCCTGCCCCGGGAGATCCAGAGGACCGAGGCTTAGCCCGCGCCGTTGTTACCATATAGACACTGCTCACAAGGGGCCTTCTTTTTTTGAGGCCTCCAACAAGACACTGACCATCCATCATTCTGCTTCTCTCCCTACCCAACCCAATAGCATTAATGGAATCATACATTGATTCCATTAATGCTGTCTTTGGCAAATAAGTGGTGCAAAGATTTTGCTGGGATTTCCATCCACTGCATAATGCATGTCTTGAATCCTAATCATTTCTTCTGTGAGTTTTTAAGTGTAATATGTAGGTAGTTGTAACTTAGCTGACAAATCGGCTTAACCATAGTGAGCAGTCTTAAACCACATGTAAGTAACATAACTAAACTAAACTCTATATAACGACACTGAAGAGACTGCGTTTTATGGCGTTATAGAGAGTTGTCCTTGCATGGTGATGGAATCATTGTAAGGAAGGCAAGGTAAACCAACCAAAGCCGATTGATTTCAACACTTTAGGGAGTTTGACGTTAAATCGAGTGACGTTACATGGAGTTTACACTGTATTTGTAAATGTAAGTAAGAAAAGTGTACTTATTTCTTATTGGTCGGCATGTACCATGACCATGTACATGGTTGGGTTCGAACCAACCTTTTTAGGATTTACAGGAAAGTTTTCTTACTACTGAGCCACCACCTTATATTATATATAATAGCACCATATAATTTAAATTGATTACCTAGTTGCTATGACCAGGGGATATTTGCTAGCTGTCCGAGCTTCCCCTATAAACTTTCCACAACCATTCTGTCCGTCTGTCAGCCAGTAATGGTTGGGTTCATTATGTTTTAGTGTGCCGTAGACAAATACATGATGGGACATCTGTAAGAATGAATGCAGGAGGGTAAATTGCAAATACATATGTTCACATGCATAATGCATACACTCTCAACTTTTATTTGGTACAGTAAAAGTAGAGTATTATCCCTTTCGGGGAGGTCAGAAACCAGGTTATCAAGAAGTGGATTAACATTTACTATACTATAGGCCAATCATGACAAGTGACAAGCTCGTCGATGTCTCTAGCGTACCAAACTCGAGAAATATCACAAATGAATTAAATTTATTTATTTAAGTTAATACATATTATTATGTCCCAACCAGGAATCGAACCCGATACCTCCGAGTCTAAATCCACAGACTTAACCACTAGACCACGGAGGCAGTCTCTAGTCCCATAGCATTTTAAGGTACATAAACATGAAAATTCTGCCTCCATGGTGTAGCGGTTAAGACTGTAGATTCAGACGCGGATGAACCGGATTCAATTCCTGGTTGGGTTGGGACACAATCATTTAGTTGAGATTTTTCTCTCCTCTGGTATGCTATATACATACTAGATACGAGCTTTCTTGTCATGATGGGCCTAAAGTATAGTAAAGTTGGCTAAATATGGATCCGATTCTTTAAAACCGTGGTTTCTGACCATCCCGTAAGGATACGATACCTTTTGCTTTTGGTAGATCGAAAATATTGGAAGATTTAAAAACTTTGTTGTTCTAATAAAAAATAACATAAAGAAGGATGCTGAGTAGCTTTAATAATTACTTAGATTATATTAAACACAAATTATTAACGGTGTAAAAATAATCAAAACAAAAACTGAAAAAAAATTCGATGAAATAATAGACTGACATTAGTGACATTACATTAGTGCATTGCAATTTGGATAAAAATTTCATAAGACATCGTACATTGATGGTTACTTTAGTAACATTAAAATTACCCTATAATCAAAATAGTAGTAATGGACCTGGATTTTAAAGGTTTCTAAAGTAACCACAGAACGAACACTATTGGCTACAATCATTATAACCCGTTAAAATTATACTATTTTATACTAGCCCAATGTATGACTTGTCGCTTTAAGCGCTAATAAGCGCTTTGTTCACTTTATTTCGCTTTGCGAAAGCGTTCTAAGCATAAAATAGCTATGTAAAATTTCAAAACTGATATCTCACATTTTTTTGTAATTATTTAATAATTTGTCCTATTTTTATACTTAAAGGGTTAAATTATAACCCTACTGGGGTATGGTCATTAGAATTTCACTGCGTTAGTGTTCGTTTGTGCACTAATTCTAAAATAAATAGGAATCCTACTTTAAAGCTAGTTAACTACCTACGTGAACACATTCGTTATATTTTTTCTTAGGGATTTCTCAGTCTGATTTCTAACTCACTCTTTTCACATAAAATTTGTCAAAATTAAGAATATTTTTTTCTTATTTAAATATTTATTATTGTTCTAGAACATTAAGGCTTTGACCTCCGTTTGATAAACGTTGCTGTAGATTTTGGTCTACCAAGCCTTAATGGCTATCTATATGGCACTATCTATTTTAAATAGTGAATTGGTAACTAATGCTAGTTAGGTATGACAGTGACGACGTAGTGATTAATATTATGATTTAAAATGTATTATAGTATATAGCTATAATTTTAAAGAGTTATTATGTAATTTTATTATATTATTATTATTTCTTATCTCTTCGCATATAATACTAATATGTACTATATGTTATTATATTATATCAAAATTACATGTAAAAGGGCAGAATACATCTACTATTGTCCTATTTTCAAAATAAATGAATTGGAAAAGCATCATCCCTATTGAACTAGTTCATTTATAGATACCGAGGTTA
The DNA here is from genome assembly GCA_910589645.1 of Tinea semifulvella. NCBI lineage: Eukaryota > Metazoa > Arthropoda > Insecta > Lepidoptera > Tineidae > Tinea > Tinea semifulvella. The sequence continues at coordinate 1,945,463 of OU342623.1, read as the reverse complement.
TAAAAGAGTCATAAAGTACAACACTAACCAGTTAGAATTATCCTATTCGTTGAAGCGGTCGTTTTCACATTTTGCGCGATAATAATATATAAAAAAATATGAAGTGTATGTTTATGTTACTTTAATTGTAAATTATATGAATAACTGTATTGATTTTTAGACTATTTTTGTGGTGTTTGAGCAATCGGCTTCAAAATGAGGTTGGCAGGAGCCATTTTTTCTAATGTGACTAAAATGCTAGACTTCTATTCACAGTTCAATCCGTCGCCTCTTTCTATAAAACAGTTTATAGACTTTGGTAAGTAAATAATTAATATTCTTAGAATAATTTTAGCTAGATTAGATTATTTGCGTTTTATTAATGTATTCCTGTGATCTGTGAAGGTCAAACGCCGGCAGACCTTCCGATAAATATTGCTCGATTTCTATTTATTGTTGTTAAGCTATCAAAACATGGTCTGTTTTTTTATGCAGTTTGTTTAGATTGACGTATTAGTATTGTCATCGATTGTTGCAGAGTCTGTTACTTATGTCCGATACTGTTGTAGTTATAAATAAATAATGGCTATTATTTAGGCTAGGTTTTGATATAATTATTTATTCTCTCGGATAAATAATCCAAACCCCTTTAAGCATCTTCGAACTTGCTTCTCTCTCTTTGCCAAAAATGAACTACCTAATAAATAAAATAGCATAATACAACTTTAAAAAACTGGTCTCTATTGACATTTTATAAATAGCTCCAAATTACGGTAGTAAGTACGGCATTTATTATTGTAGGTTTATTGATAACTATCCACATATATATATATATATAAGTGGATAGTTATATTTGATAAATTGTCCAGTAATTGTTTATGTGTAATTTTAACATTAATTGCACCTAAATTTGTACCTAAGGTTTAAGGCCGTCAGAGAATGTCTATGTGCATTAAGTCTTCCTTTGTACTTTGTGCAATAAAAATTATTAAATAAAAATAAATAAATAACTTTACTATTTATTTAAAAACTTTATTGCACAAAGTACAAAGGCAGACTTAATGCCCGTAGACATTCTCTGACAGTCAAACCTCAGTGACAATATACACAATATTGAAGACAAATTTCTAAGCATACCATGGATTTACCGTGCGAGTACTGGGTCCATTGTGTGTGGGTAAGAGATGAGAAGAATGGTGTCTCGGGCTTGCGACCGACAATTGGCTGGTTTAAGAAAAGGAGGCCTCCCTTTTTCATTTGCGCGATAATACACTCACCATCCACCATTCTACTCCTCTCCCTACCCAACCAAATACTGTATGATTCCGTTAATGCGTCTTACAACATAGAAGAGAAGACAAATTTCTAAGCATTCCATGGATTCACCGTGCGGGTGCCGGGTCCATCGTGTGTGGGTAAGAGATGAGAAGAATGGTGTCTCGGGCTTGCGACCGACAATTGGCTGGTTTAAGAAAAGGAGGCCTCCTTTTTTTTTTCTATTGCGCGATAATACGCTCACCATCCACCATTCTACTTCTCTCCCTACCCAACCAAATACTGTATGATTCCGTTAATGCCGTCTTGGAAGCTCGTTCCATAAATGTATTGACGGCCGACCTGCTTAGGCCCAATTCTTTCAGTAAGTGATGCAAAGATTTTGCTGGAACTCCTCTTGCACCAACTTCCACTGCGTAAAGCTGAGTCTTGAACCCGTTCCTGATCATTTCTTCTGTGAGATCATAATATTTATTCGACTTCATGTTGTGGTCTTTTGGAATATTTGATTCCCACGAAACGGTAAGTTCAATAAGGATAACTTTTTTCAAGTTCCGAGAAAACACTAAGATGTCTGGCCTATAGGCTGATACAGCTAGTTCATCTGGGATCCTATAATGGTGTTCAAATGTATCCATGAGAATTTTCCAGTCTGATGCGGCGCCAAGGATCGAGGTGGGCTTGCATTTAGTTTTCGTGCTTTGCCCTTCCTTTACAAATGTGGTCAAAGTTTTATTTGTAGTCAGTCAGAATTGATCTAAGTGCTCTAGCCACTTGATGGCACTGCTGTTTATCTCCAATGTTTTTGGCGCATCTAAGTCTCTTTCTTAGCTCCCTCTTCTTTCGCCTCAATTTCAGCTTAAAAGTGTTTTCCTTATTGGTGTGAGCATGAGTGGTCGTTGGTGGATAGTGCTCACTGAAGTAGTCATAGACAGTATTTTGGAAGGCACGAACTTGGCTATCAAGATCCTGTTTTGTACCAGGACAATCCAGCATGACAGCCAGATTTCCGTCGTGGACCTTCCAGGTGGTTTCTTTTATGGTCGGGATGCTTAGACGTGTCCTGATGGTCATGGACTCCTGGTTGAATTCACATGGAGGTGTACCATGGGATATGTGAGGGGAAACTCTATCCGCAGTACTAGTCGAAGGTCTTACCATCTGTGCTTCGATCCCTTCATGTGTTTTTAAGTGTTTCTTGAACCAGGCTTGTCTTCTGTATATTTTTCATAAATACAACTTACTAACGTAAATAGCCCAAAATGAATGATTTCATGTGCTAAATGTGAATCTGCTCCTTTAAGCATGGTTTCTGACCACCCCAGAAGTAATATGGTTGTCATGTTTGTCAGTGATCTTATCTAGGTGTATTATTTTGAGATTTATTTATATTATATAATATTGGCATATGTAATGAACCTATATAAGATTAATGTATGTAAATAAATCATTTGTTTTAGCAGTAGTTTTGGAATAGTTGTGAATTAGGACTCAAATTAATATGTGTACTCCTCTTAAGGGAGATTGTTGCAGGTAAAAATATATTGTTCATCTTGATTTGTAACCATACAATCACAAATAAATATTTTATTTCATGATACTTTACTAAAATGGGTTTGCCGTTCTGAGTGCATACATACTAATGTCAAAGAGGTCATTGTTTTAGATATGCTAATCTACTTGCCGACATTGTTTTTGTAACAAAAACCTGTCACTTAATTATGTTTATAATATGGTAAATAGGGTTTAGTGATTTTGCACCCTGCACACTCGCGTAATCTAATATTTAAAATGATTTTTTTAAGACTGAGTGTATTTTTGAGAAATGTATTTTTATAACTTACTAGTAAATACAATTACGGACATTTGAACCTATTTCAAGCAGGTGTGCCGTCAATACATTTATGGAACGAGCTTCCAAGACGGCATTAACGGAATCATACAGTATTTGGTTGGGTAGGGAGAGAAGTAGAATGGTGGATGGTGAGCGTATTATCGCGCAATAGAAAAAAAAGGAGGCCTCCTTTTCTTAAACCAGCCAATTGTCGGTCGCAAGCCCGAGACACCATTCTTCTCATCTCTTACCCACACACGATGGACCCGGCACCCGCACGGTGAATCCATGGAATGCTTAGAAATTTGTCTTCATAGGATCCCAGATGAACTAGCTGTATCAGCCTATAGGCCAAACATCTTAGTGTTTTCTCGGAACTTGAAAAAAGTTATCCTTATTGAACTTACCGTTCCGTGGGAATCAAATATTCCAAAAGACCACAACATGAAGTCGAATAAATATTATGATCTCACAGAAGAAATGATCAGGAACGGGTTCAAAACTCAGCTTTACGCAGTGGAAGTTGGTGCAAGAGGAGTTCCAGCAAAATCTTTGCATCACTTACTGAAAGAATTGGGCTAAGCAGGTCTGCCGTCAATACATTTATGGAACGAGCTTCCAAGACGGCATTAACGGAATCATACAGTATTTGGTTGGGTAGGGAGAGAAGTAGAATGGTGGATGGTGAGCGTATTATTGCGCAATAGAAAAAAAAGGAGGCCTCCTTTTCTTAAACCAGCCAATTGTCGGTCGCAAGCCCGAGACACCATTCTTCTCATCTCTTACCCACACACGATGGACCCGGCACCCGCACGGTGAATCCATGGAATGCTTAGAAATTTGTCTTCTTCTTCGTAGGGAAAATGGTACGGAAAAGAGTTGTACATTGTGTGGTGCTGGCATAAGAACTGCTAGACACACACCTGTAGGGTGCGTTACTCTTCTAGAAAAGGGCTATTACTCGCGCCAACGTCCTTGGTGTGTTATCTTTCTATTGCAAGAGTCAGACTACATATAAAATATTGACCACATTTGTAAAGGAAGGACAAAGTACGAAAACTAAATGCAAGCCCACCGTATTTGACCATTCCGTCCCGTATTTGGACACATATTCGTACATATGCATGCTATGTATTGTGTAATTGAAAATAAGCGTCCTATGTATGGTGTAGTTAAACAGTAGCGTGTCGGCGTTGAATGTGTTATGAGTTTTAGGCATCGGAAGACAAAACGTCCCGTATTGATTCCTTTAAGATATGGCAGCCTATATATAGGAATACTATTTTTGAGCCCGTAACCAATAAATTGCGCGCGAAAATTTATAAATATAGTTTACCATACGATACAGCTTAGGCAGGTACTAAAAATTACACAATACATTATTTTTTTATTACTATGGTTGTATAGTTCGTTTGTTGACAACAATGGCCGATATGTTGAATGAATTGATTGAATAAACATTAAAAGAGATTGCCCAAAACCAGGCCCCAACTTTGTTGGAGCGTGCCACAACGAATTATAATTCAATAATCATAACTTTTATTTGTTTTTTTTTTATTTAATTTTAACATCTGATTTTCTCCAGCATTAAAATATAATTTAATTAAATAGTCAATTGGTTAGATTTATGTATGAAATAGTTACAAAACTCTATTTATACGATTAGGTTCTTTATTATGATCAGGTACTTTATTATAGATAAAACACTGGATTTCAATTTTTTTATTTCTCAACAGTATAAATATAAATAAAATAATAATAATAATAATAAAAAACTATCCTGAATTAAAAACTAAAAATAAATAATTATAATAAGAATAAACAAACCCAAAGTTTTACCACACAATACAAGTTAACCATTGAAATAATTTTATATTTTTTATTATATAGCAACTTTTTTCTTTTTTTTACATAAAAAACATAGGAAAATTTTTCCTATTACCAGCGTCTTGAGTTCGTTAACGTTACTGTTATTTTTACGTATTTTTATCATGGAAACAAAGAATCGACATTGACCTAGGACGGATCTGGCGTTGTTCCAAAATGTGACGGGAAATTAAACCCACTTTCCTAGGAACGTGTATTCGTTGCTAGCTCAGGCTGAGATCTATAAAGCATGCTTGAACGTTGCCTAGCATATGTTATAATGCACCTATCAGCGTTGCCAGATTTTTCGGGCATCGCAGGATTTTGAAACCTTTTTAAATAATTAATTTAAAAACAAAAAAAAACCCGATTGCGTTAAAAATGAACTTCAATGGGGTGTATCAGGCAAAGCTTTTTTATAGATGTCGCTAGCGGCACTGGTACCTTGTTTACACCTATGTCGGATCATTTATTAAATGTTTTTGTAGTTTTTTATTTTTACGACAGAAATACGATTTTTTTCATTACAGCTCCTAAACACAGCGTCCAAGACCTCCACTGTTGGAGATGGGCCTTCCAGAACATATATCTGGAGAATTTGGCCTACACTCGCCACGCTGGCCAGTCGGATTGGCGAGGATCTCATGTCATTTTTTTTTTATGACAATTTATAAACGATTCCACAAGGTGATATTAATGGAACCGGTACCGACAGCTTAACGTGATCTCCGAGGCACGGGAACGGTGGTGTTGTAAATCTATGACAAATGTACTTAAGAAAAGTGTATTTCTCATTGGTACATGCCGGGGTTCGAACCCACCTTTTTAGGATGTTAAGGAAACGTCCGAGCCACCACCGCTCTTTATTTTATATATTTTTTTATTGTTGTTGTGTAATTCTATATTTGGTTCATTTGTAAATCTGATGTAGCTGAGTTTTCCTTGCAGATTCCTTTCTTATATTTGGTTCATTTGTAAATCTGATATAGCTGAGTTTTCCTTGCAGATTCCTTTCTCAGTCAGATTAAACATTAACATGTCACTTGAATTTGCTGAGCTGTTAGTCTTCTGCTAACAGCTTACTCCTTGGACCACTTCGCTGCTTAGTCTTTCACTAACAAGAGTAGAATCATTCTAAATAATTTAAATTATGACCTGTCACAAATGCCTGTAATATATGTATATAGGTTTACGTGAATAAAGATATTTTGACTTTGACTTTGAATGATGAACAGCCGTCTCCTGACATTTTGTGTATATATAAAAATGCATTATGAAATAACTGACGCAACACTTTATATTTTTTGCACTATTGGACTATTGCCACGTGGTTGCCACGCTAGGTAGGTAATTCAGGAATATAATGCCCAGGATACACGAGGCTAGGTTTTTTAAAGCTTGAATTGGTCTTGCCTTTATATTTATTTATTTAAAACTATTGCTCTATGTACAAGGGGCGGGCTTAATGCCGCTAGAATTTAATTGATGTATTATTATTATTATGGAGTTCTTCGCGCCATTTTTCGTAGACATGTCAAGTGCAAGTTTTTGTTTTATAAATTAATTTGCTGTGGATATTATTGGTCAAAAGTGGTGTTGTTTTGTTTAATAATGTGCTACAATGTGAATAATTTTGGAAAACGATAATTGAACTTTAAACATGGGGCACAAGTTGCATTTATTTTTTGCGGTTTTCCCGCGCTGTCAACTCCCATATTTTTCCCGACGTGTTTGAGCTATGGTGCCGCGAATGACTCAAGAAAAGCATCAAATTTTGCAGCATCTGGAATTTGATGATGACCTCATTAACTCATAAAAAGAAAGATATATTACGTCAGACTTGGCTGTATGGGCTAGACCCTTTGCCTTCCCTATCACATCATCCAACGGGAGAAGAGAACCAAAAAAAATATATTATTATTTACATTGTAAGGTGACACGGCCCGTTTACAACCACGAACTAATATTAAGATTTGACATTTATTATTATTGTTAGATTGTAAGCTGACCCGGCCCTTTTACAGCCACGAATTATTTTTAGTTGACACGGCCTATTTACAGACACGATCTTATATTAAGTAGTTTTTAGTTACTTATGGCAATAATGCTATTATAACACACATAATTCTTGATTACTACCTGTTACGGTCCAACGAACTAATATTAAGATTTGACATTTATTATTATTGTTTTGTAAGCTGTCCTTTTACAGCCACGAATTTATATTAAGTTGACACGGCCTATTTACAGCCACGATCTTATATTAAGTAGTTTTTAAGTTTTTTGTAGTTATTACTGCCTCCGTGGTCTAGCGGTTAAATCCGTGGATTTAGACTCGGTTCGATTTCTGGTCGGGACACAAAAATATTTATTAATGGATAAAAATACATTTAATTACAATTTAATTTATTTGTGATATTTTCTCGAGTTTGGTACGCTGAAGACGAGCTTGCCACTTGTCATAATTGGCCTAAAGTAAAGTTGGCTAAATGTGAATCCGCTTATTTATAAGCTTGGTTTCTGACCACCCCGAAAGGGAAACGGTAGTGATGATTGTAGTTATTACTTATGGCAGTAATGCTATAATTCACACACATAATTCTTGATTATACTGTTACGGTCCAACCATAATTACCTAGCTTATGTTTGTTTATATTTTTCATGTATACGTCATTATTTTAGTGCTGACAATATCCAAGTCGTTACAAGGAAATAAATTAAAAAAGAAAAGACAGACAGCCAACCTTTGGGACAATAAAAAGTATAACTCAAATCAAGGAGTAGGTGCGAAGACGTATTTAAGACTGATCATTATTAAGTAATAACTATATTTATCCATTATATTATACTTCATACTAATAGTACTTACATACATACATATATACATAACTATACTCCATACATTATCCACTTATAAACACTGTTAGGAGCTGTTTAAGTAACGTGAGGTGTACCAATATTATTGGATTATTATTATTGGATGCCAAAAATATTAACCGGCAAATGGGCTATTTGACAATGCGAAAAATAAAGTGTCAATTACTGTTATCAGTATACATTAAGAGTTTAAAAATGGGTATTTATTAATTATAGTTGAAATTAATGATTAATTTATTTAAAAATCCGTAATTAAAAATGCATTTTTTAAATGTTTGTCACGTGACACAAAACGCTCCTGGTTGGTCGAGTTTATGATGACGTCACCTGCTTGTAAACACAGATTCCACGTCTTGTAAACCGCATAGATAATACACTATTACACGCATAAATAATACTTTGTGTGATTTATTTTCAATATTTTACAAATTCTGTCAAGTACTTTTACCATGGACAAAGATTTTGTAAAAGCAGACAGCAGAAACCTGCCCCAAGTCGACGCAATCATAGTCGGATTATTTTTCAAAAATGATTCCGACTTTTATGCCTCGGAGCTAAAAAATGTGAAGACAGCAAAGTAAGTATAGTAACACTTTAGTGGTAACTTAAATTATATCATAAGAAAGTGAAATAATGATGAACTTCCACAACAAGCAAGGACTTTTATAGGTTATAAATGTTAAGTTAGTTTGGCGCAGTTTCGTGAACATAAACGATAATTTGTTTACTTTTGCAGGTCTGCAAGGGAAACATATGGAGATGATGCCATTGGAAATGTGCAGCTGCGTCGCGAGCCAGATCTTTGCACATTAAACTGTAAGATTTGTCCTAAGCACAAGGTGAGGAGCAGCTCTTACAATGTCACTATGGTGATAGACGAGAATAAGGGTGAAATTGTTAGCTGTCAGTGCTTGGACTGTGCAGCTTCAGCTGGTGGCTGTAAACATGCAGTGGCATTCCTCATGTGGACCCATCGTCGCACAGAGGAACCTTCTTGCACTGAGGTGGAATGTTTCTGGAAAAAACCAAGGCTCTCAAGAGTAGGTACAACCTTGAAATATGTGACTGTGGAACAGTTGTGTAAGCAAGCTCCTCAATGTGAAACCAATAATAGCCTCTAGGATCTTTAGTAGAGATCATGGGAGCAAAAGCCCCAGAGATGCCTGCCATGAAAAGAGGCCGAAGATTAGAATCCTCAGTGATAAAAACCGTGCAAAATATACTGAAAAAGAGAGTGAAGCCCTGCGGAAGTGAAAGTACCAAAAATAATTACATTTGTATGGCAACATTTCAGAAAAGTACCAAGCTCAAATTCAACTGCAAATGTTTGTTACCAAAATGAGGAAAGGTTACTTTTGTGTGGCTCACCCTGACTGAAGATTCAAAAAAAGTGGATGTGATTGTAGTTGACTATGACAATGAATATGTGAGTAATTTGTTAATAAATGTTGCATCTTTTTGGAAAGCAAATATTTTTCCACTGTTAATTCGTAGTCTTACAGTACCTAATTAAAAATATTTTAGGTAGTAATATAATAAAATAAATTTATTCTTATGTTATTAAAAACTTAAAAATATCAATAAGTGCTTATTATGGCTATGTTTATCCTCAATTACCATATAGTATAATATTCAGGGGTAATAGTGTAAATATTCAAACTACCTTTATGTTACAGAAAAAATGTATAAGAACAATTTATAATAAATACACTACTATGTCCCTCCGTAATACATTCAGAGAAGAAAAGTTTCTCACTGTAATTTGTATATACATATTAGAATGTTATCTGTTTGTAATGAAACAAAGATAATTTTATAGAGAGGGACAATGTTGTTAGCTATGGCTTCACCGTACTGGTTGGAAGGCAGGGGATTGAACTGCAGTGTTAAATGTTACATCAAAAAACATGAATTAGTAATAAATATAAATATGATCTCTGTATACCTCAAATAAATAATACAATGTACCAAAAAAGTACATATATAATTGCAATAAAAATGTTTAATCATTTGTCATTAAGGTTAAAAACCCTAAATGGTAATACATTAAGTACACATTAAAAACCTGGCTTTTATCTAAGCTATATTATAATTTAAGTGAATATTATAGTGATTACTAGTGTAATATTATGTGTGTTCATGTTATATAAAGTTCAAAAAGTATTCTTTGAGTTATTATTCTGTTTTTAAATAGTTTTAAAGTATTTTTGTTATTAGTCTGTTTTTGAATAGTTTGTAGACCCACAAACTATTCAAAAACAGACCAATAATAATATAACCTTGTCTACCTACAAGCTATTTAAAAGCAGATTACCTACTCAAATTATTGTATGTTCGAAAAGGATAGCTGTTGTAAGGTTTACTACTACCACAATGTAACCAAAAACTGTGGACATTGAATAATATACACAGTTTTGACAATAAAATATATTTTATTCTATTAATTGTAGCTACATTAATAAAATATATTTTATTGTCAAAACTAATAACGAAGGAAAAATAAAATTTATACTAAAGGTTTTCAAATGTTTTATTTAATAAATTATAAAAATTCCAATATAAACAGAATGCGTAACTAAGTGATTGGATACATATATGACATCCCAGAAAGGTGTGGCAAAAATGCATTTCAGAAGCATTGACTGCTATTTTTTAATTCATTTAATCCATAAGCACACCCACATACCAAATGAACATATATTAATGTGTTTGAAAAAAAATAAATTAGTTTTTCTGAACTTAAAGATAATGACAGTATCATATAACAGTAAATTATTCTTGAAAAATATTCCAATTATAGCTAGCTTTTTACGCCTTTTTATTGTTAACTTAAATAAACAATCTATCAGAAAGACTTTGCCGATTTCATTTCGACACAACTATCACAATGTAAGTTGTATTATTGATTGCCTGGAAATTGACATACAAAAGCCTTCCAAAGCCCTTTTTCAAGCATTAACTTGGTCAGATTATAAGAAAGGTAATACTGTAAAGTATTTGATGTCATGTACGCCTAATGGTCTCATCAATTATATTTCTCCTGGTTTTGGGGGAAGAGCAAGTGATGTCTCTATTGTGGAAAATTGCAACTTTCTAGATTATCTAGATCCAGGTACTGTCATATTAGCTGATAAAGGATTCAAGCATGTGGAACAAACATTAAGTAAAAAAGGAATCAAACTGTTAAGGCCTCCTAGTGTAGCCTCTGGGTCAAAGTTATCTAAAGAAGAAGTACGGCAAACAAAAATTATTGCCAGTTTAAGGATTCATGTGGAAAGAGTCATAAGGCGTATAAGAGAGTTTAAAATGTTAAAGCAACACTGTCATTAATAAAAATTTCTTAAGAGTTGTAGGTTGTTGAATGTCTTCACATTGTTTAACAAGTTCCATTCTTCGGCGTTTGACAAATGTAGATCGTAAAGGACCAGCATCACACATTCTTTTAATGCGATCTGGCTGGCAATGAAATTTAGAAGGCCAAACTTTATCTTTCAAAATTAATTTCTGGCTGAAACCCATTTTGTACTGTAAGTAATTTGCCGTCATTTTCCATCTGTAACAAACAAACAAGTTAGTGGGGATCTTTTAGTATAATGCTTATTGAAATCATAAGACTCTGTAGCTACAATTTTTAACTAATATTATGGAAAACATCGGAAGTATTTGAAGTGAGTTGTAATAGACATTCTGTTAAAAACATTAGAGGTATTATTATAACCTCAAATCAATAACGAAAACATTTACATTCTTAATATCTTTACTTACATTGAAATGGTCTTCACAGAAGAAAATATTTGTACTATTCGCTATGTCATTAGGATCCCTCCGAGAAAGTTGCAACCACTTTCGCCGCACTTTGACATTCTTTGGAACACTACAAATAGTTTTTCCGGATTTTTCAACGACGTATTTGTACATTTTGGAACTGCACACCATTTGTAACTCATTTTATTACATAAATCACTGATAAAATGTAAATCCAATCGCACTTTTGTTTTTTGTTTACGACAAATGTATGCGGATGACATGTGCCACACAGGCAAGTGACGTCACAGACCCGATTGAGGCGCCATATTGTCAAAGTAGCGTTTGGCATGCTTTTTAAATATTGTTTTTTCAATTTGATATTTTTCAGCAAATATGTACCAGAATTAAAAAAAAAAACTTTTACTGGGTTCCTTAAACTCTACTGCATAATATAAAATGGATTTTGAAAACCTGTCAAATAGCCTATTGTTCCAAAGATTTATAGCAACAACTGCGAAAGAGTTTGACATGAAACCAGAATGATGTGAGGGATGGAGAGGACAGAGTTGTGTAACGAACGAAGAGACCGATCATGAAGAGAAGATATACCACGTGTCGACCGCCGCGTCTTTGCCTCGACTTTGCAGTGAGCGACTTGCGTAACGTGTACAAATTAGCATAGGAACACAATCAGAAAGCATAAGACCACAAATCTTTGCAACTTATTTAAATAAATTTCTGTCAAAGGCATGTCAAACATGGTTCTCTCTGTTAATTTGTACATAAATGTTTAATAAATTATCAAGCTAGCAACAATCTTGAATATACCAGCTGAAACTGCTTGAAATTTACTCAGTTCTAGCGTATCGGACGATTATGAAAGAGAATTTAAAATTGGAATGCAGTCGGTTTGCCAAATGTAATAAAAAAACGTAAATGCATCCCTGTTCGTTTAGTTGGCAAGAGAAATTATACAACAACGTGCATATATAGGTTGGATTTTCGAGACGCGACAGTGAGGGCAACTGTCAAATTTATCTTATGCTCCTTGCATGGAAACCCAATCTTGTGACTTACTGTAGATTCTGTACTCAAACTTCAGCGAAGAAATAGCATAGTTTAGCAACAAAGTTCGTTTTTTCAGTACAAAAAGTAAATGAAATAATATTTATTTGTATGGAATATGGTAAATAGGTACGCGTACTCCGCCATTTGTGGCACACAAAATTATACTAACTAAATTAATTACTAATTAATACAAAAAAAATGTAATAAATAAATCATGAATTTAGTTGGCATAAGATAATACTCGTATGCGAGATTTTGGTCAGTTGCTGGATGTAGGCCTCCCCCAAGGCTCGCCACTTCACACGATCTTCTGACACCTTTATCCATCCCTCACCTGCGACCTTCCTCAGGTCATCTGTCCATCTGGCAAGGGGGTCGTCCCACTCTGCGTCTTCCAGTACGCGGTCTCCACTCCAAAACCCGCCTACTCCATCGTTCATCAGATTTGCGACAGGTGTCCAGCCCATTGCCACTTCAGCTTGCTAATTTTGAAAGCTATGTCGGTAACTTTGATTGTCTTACGAATGTCAACGTTTCTGACTTCATCTCTTAGAGCATAGATATTTTTGTAGCGCGCTGAGCTATCTTGAACTTGTGGACCAGACCCACCAGTCAGTGTCCTCGCTTCTGCATCATAAGACATTACTGGAAGCACGCACTGGTTGAAAACTTTTGTCTTCAAACACTGGTATGTTCGATAGGAAGATGTGACGTAGCATCCCGAATGCTGCTAATACGTTGGCCGAAATAATTGCCAGCTGTTCTGTCTCCAGACTTTTCCGTTAGCCGTTTGGCCAACTCCTTGGCCAGATGCTTAGCTGAGTGTCCCCATGGGCCCATCGTCTCGACCCTTTTCCATGCTCTCTGTATATTTTTTTCAATATCTGTGAATACGGTTCAAAATATGTTAAAAGCTTATGAATTTTTCGTAGGATTTTTTTCCGTAACTATAATGGGTGAGGTACCTGCCCTTACTGTCCCGTCTCAAAAATCCACTTAAAAAACTTGACTTAAAACTATATAGGTACTAGGAAAAAATTGCCAAGACTAATATCAAGTAAGATTCAGACCAAGACCAAGACCAGCTTTTCTTATACAAGACTTTAAAAAAATAATTAATATATTTAAATTTCAATAATAATAATAATAAAATTCTTTATTGCACACAAAATATAAAAACATGTACATAGGCGAGCATAATACCATTAAGGTATTCTCTACCAGCTAACTTTTGGGTGAGTGAGATAAGAATATTATGGGTGCAGAGTAAGAAAAAATAACACAAAAAGATCAAAATATTATAATAAGTCAATAAATATATGGGTACCTACGTAGGTAAGTATGGTTTAAACATCTTAGATGATAATAAATATATACTGTGTATAAATAATAAATAAAACACGTGCATATTTAAAATAAATAATAATACCTATATGTCAAAGGAAGGAGATTAAGATGCATTTTGCTTTTTAAGAAGGTGAGAAATTAAATATATTTAAATCATTTATTTACTTATTAAATAGCCCGCCAAACTGTAACCACAGTTTGTTGGCGGAGACAATTACTCTCGAAGCTTAATATTAAATGATAAATATTTATAGTAGGTACATAAAACAGTTGCGCGGGCGCGAACCACTCTCCCCCCGCGCGAACAACCCCTCTGCCTACATTGCCGTTTGATCTTGGTCTTTCTCTGGACAACACTACAGATTTTTTCCATCCAATTTCTAGAAATATGTTCTGAAAAACCCACCTTCGGCAGTGGATTAGATAATGTTATTGCTTTATCAATGATCATTACTCGTGTCAGCAATGCAGCACGTGGATAAAAATCCGATAATCGACCTTACTGATTGTGTTTCAATTTTCATCAATCACTTATTTGATTTAAATGACTTATCAAATCAAATTAAGACGGAACTATTTGCTACTTTATCATGGACCCAGTGATGTTTATTTAACGTAGAAGACTATCAGCTTCTCGCGGTCATTAAGTAAAATGTTAATTATCTTTCTATAGTTCTTTATGCAAACTATCTGGGAAAACTCTTAGTAACGGCAAAAGTAGACGGGATAATGTCTGATAATTTAATTAATAATAATAAGTGTCAAAGTCAATATATCTTTATTCACATAAACCTCTTACAGGCATTTATGAAACTTATTTAATTATTTTGAGTGATTTTACTCTTGCTAGTGGAAGACTAAGCAGCATAGAGGTAAGCTGCTAGCAGAAGACCAGCAGCTTAGCAGCTCCCAATGACCTGTTAGTGTTTAAACTGACTGAGAAAGGAATCTGCGAGGAAAACTCAGCTATAAGTTAAAATTAATACTGAGGCATAATATTATTAATAACATCACTGTTAGTGTACACTTTTCTGTAGGTAGGGCAGCCAAGAATAATTTAATTTAGAATTCTTTAATTTTTAATTTAATATTGGATATCTTTAACATTATTGGCGACAGGTGATCTTTTAAGTAGAGATATTTTGCTCAAAGTTTTTAATTTAATATGTTTTCTTTGTTTTGTAAAGGTGGTTTTCTGTATCTTTTGGTTGTATTTTTTCTGTTTTTTCTCCTTTTTGTTGACACCTAAGTATCAGTAATAAAGTATGTTTCCTAATTTGGCCAATGTATAAACTCAATTATATATTAACCTTTATGTTCTCTAATGTGCTGTGTAAATGAATGCAAGAATGAAACTGATCCTCAGCTTAACCTCAGAATTCTAGTCTGTCCCATCGCCGTCGCGCAGTTTATTGTATAAAAAGTGGATTTTATTCGATAACCGATTGGTGAAGGTTGCTCTTAAACTTATTTTAGACTATATTATTATTTTGATCCTTCGAGTCGGATTAAACAATCATGTCGTCTTTAGACTTGAAACGAAAGTGTAAATAAATGCGTCATTAGTATAACAAAAAGAGTCATCGCTCAGTCCAAAGTCCAGAGTATTAAATAAAACAATAATAATTATTGGACTTTGTATCTGCTTTAAAAAAACATCTGACGTCATAAGATATACAATGATTGTTGGCGAGCTATGTTTCATCTACCTCGCTGGTGCAGTGCTAGCGAGATGTTCTGCACAGGCCGCACTCCGAGCTGGGCCGCACTAATGCGACAGAGAACAGCGAGCGTCAGATCACACGTATTTAACTCGAGCAACAAAATAGTGTCAGCTGTACGTGACTGGCCGGGTAGTCCACTGCACCAACTATGGAGAGACTATCATACTCCCAGTATGGATGCTTGATTTTGATTTTATTTATTTTTAATTTTATTTTACAAATATATACTGAGTTTTTAGTTTTTACCTTTTTTCTATTAGTTGTATTGATTGGATTGTATTTAACTGTGTAAAATCGATCTGGGAAATAAACGTTATTATTATTATTATTATACGCCTAACGAATTTTGACGTCTATTTTTATTTTAAGATTATACAGCCCATCTTAGAGACCAACACTGCTGGATATACTCGTATGTATAGCCCATCTTAGAGACCAACACTGCTGGATATACTCGTATGTATGATGTGCATTCCAGAACATTTTTCTAACGTTTACGCTTTAAATAATTGATGAAAGAAAATATCAAATATAAAATAGGGCGGGATAGATAGATATTTGTTTTTGTAGTATTGACACCACGCAGACGAACTAGGCCACAAATGAATTAAATCCTACAAAGGTCGGTTCAAACCCACCCGACATGTACCAATGAGGAATACACTTTTCTTACGTACATTTTTCATAGATTGACAACACCACCGTACCCGTGCCTCGGAGAGTCCTGGTTCCACTAATACCAACTTGTGGAATCGTTAATAAATTGTCATAAAAAATTGACATCATATCCTCGCCAAGCCGTCTGGCCAGCGTGGCGAGTGTAGCCCAAATTCTCCAGATATATGTTCTGGAAGGCCCATCTTCTGCAGTGGAGGTCTAGGACGCTGTGTTCTAGGGGCTGTAATGAATGAATTAATGAATATAGATAGAGCGGGAAGATTCTCGATTTCTTTGTTCTTCTCATAACAACCAACTCAAAATCCCACTTCCAGCAGATATTCAGATTCATTTACCGTATCGTCTGCTCGCCAGAGGAACAAACTTCCACTGACCATCAGACAAGCTCTTTAAAAAACTACTTAATACTTTCTTTTTAACTTTTAACTCCACAAATTTCTACTTCCTAATAATATATTATCTTCATTTATGTATATCTTCTATAATAAGTATATATTGATGACATACTATTTATGTATTGGTTAGAATTGCACCCCACATATTTATACTGTCTCACTCTCCCAAAGGTTAGCTGGTAGAAAAAGCCGAAATGGCTTTAAGTTCGCCTTTGTACATACTTTTAAGTAAAGTGCAATAAAGTATTTAATAAAAAGTAATAATAAAATAAGATTGTTATTTTCATACTTTTTCTCCTCTTGTCTAAAATTAACGTGTTTTACACTTCCGTAGCATGCAGGTCGGCATATTATCAGTGAAACAGGAAAATCAATTTGAAAGTGCACGTCGTACACGACCATAACAGGAAATGAACTGTCATACACCGACATCCGTACTTAGACGTTTTCTCAATAGATCCTCCACTCTATTATTCCTTCCAGCTGTCAAACGGATTGACGCCTCGGCTCGCTAGAAAGAAAAAAAAAGAAAAAAATATTTGCTTTAAAATTTGTGTGGTGTGAAACAGTATAAACGAATAACAATATTAAATAATTTAAAAGAAAACCTAATATTAAATTAACTTGAAAATAGCGCGTGACATTATGACAAACAAGTGACAGCGCTCAGAGCGATCTACCTCGATATCGTGAGCAGTCTAAGCGCGAGAAATGATGTCATTTGTGACGTCACTTAGCTTTGATAAAACAGTTTAAGCGCGTCTCGGAACACCTTTAAGCGTGCTTAGGTTACTATTATCGCGTATCGGAACGAAGACTGCTCACTATATCGAGGTAGATCGCTCTGAGCGCTGTCCGTTGTTTGTCATAATGTCGCGCGCCATTTTCAAGTTAATTTAATATTAGGTTTTCTTTTAAATTATTTAATATTGTCATTCGTTTATACTGTTTCTATATTACGTCTTAAACAAATCTATAATTAATATTTAAGTAGGAAGTGAAAAAAAAAATCTGTAACACGACAAGTTATTTTAAATTACCAAAATAAGTTAATAATATTAAACTTTACACATATAAAGATGAATAAACCGAAAGATGTATATTTGTTAGTATTCATACTCAAAGATGTGGAATCCGTAATTTATCTTCCATACATTTAAAAAAAAAAAACTATCATTTTATGAATGAAAATGTGATTTAGACCGTTCCGAATTGATATCACGATCTGAGCATCCAAATCGCGATATTTGATTCGGAACGACACGGTCAGTGTCATATTCGTTCTAAGCGCTTTGAGCACGATTCGGAATGAGGGGGGAGTCACGATCCCCATCTGTCGACTAAGAAGAACCACTCGCACAGGCCAAAATATGCATCCACATACCGTAGCCACTATCCCTACGCGTACATACAAATTTGGAGACTCTTACATCTGTCGCACGCTAAAGATGTGGAATGCTTTTCCAGCCAGTGTATTTCCCCACTCCTATAATCTGGAATCCTTCAAACGAAGTGTGAAGAAGCATCTTTATTAAATTAAAATTAAATTAAATATATTTTATTTCAGGCATTTAAAGACCCATAATTAATTCAAACAATAATTCCAATTTTAATCTAAATAAATTTATAATTAACTAGGTCAAACGACCTTATGTCAAAAATAGCCTTAATTATGTCGTTATCAGATTGTCTCAGTCGGCTTGTTTATAGGCCGGCATAGTGGTAGGGACTGATGTCGGTCGTCTGAGGCTGGCGTCAGTTGCTCCCATTCTTGGACCTCGCGTACCGCTTACCATCAGGTGGGCGCGGTGTCACATGTCGTGCTCCGTATGAAAAAAAAAAAAAAAAAAAAAAAAAAAAAAAAGAGGAATGTTAAAAATGACGTCAATTGTACCAGCTGACGGCTGACCTTCAAAATAAAACTGATTCATTCGACGCTATAACTTCTTTGTATTACCCAGCCTAAGTGTACTGTAGGTATAGTTAATAATACCTACTTGTATAGATTTTTTAAAGATAATGTAGGCACATAGATCTAGCTAGATTAAGCCATACCTAACACGCCACCAAGTGTTGTTGATTACTACGTATTGCAAATGAAACACATCCTCTGACCTAGATGATAAATGCATGTTCATTTGTTATCGCTATGTTAGGTGGGTATAGATACTATTCTATTAATCATATATACCATACACTATATGGTCGGGACACAAAAATATTTATTAATGTAATAATAATAATATTTCCAGACAGGTCACACAGCGTCATCTAATTTCCGTGGTAAGCTACGAGGCTTGTGTTACGGAAACTAGATGGTTGATAAACTACATATTATACTTTTTTTTTTGTAAATATATACATATAAACACATAGACCGAGACAAATTATACAATGTACAACTTGCCTCCGGTGGGAATCGAACCCACGACATCCCGAGTTCACGGCAACGTTTGTTACCACTAGACCACGGAGGCGGTCAAATATAAATTAATACATTTAAGTTATTTGTGATATTTCTCGAGTTTGGTACGATGGAGACATCGACGAGCTTGCCACTTGTCATGAATGACAATTTATTAACGATTTCACAAGTTGGCAGGCTCCGAGCAGGGCTATCTTTAAAAAGCTTGTATATGCACTCCTCAACTTCAACTGCCTACGTGGTCTAGCGGTTAAGTCCGTGGATTTAGACTCGGAGGTACCGGGTTCGATTCCTGGTCGGGACACAAAAATATTTATTAATGTAAATTAATAGATTTAATTTATTTGTGATATTTCTCGAGTTTGCTACGCTGGAGACATCGACGAGCTTGCCACTTGTCATGATTGGCCTATGGTAAAGTTGGCTAAATGTGAATCTGCTTATTTATAAGCGTGGTTTCTGACCACCCCGAAAGGGAAACGGTCGTGATGATACTTTACTTTTCTATGTTCCAGAAGTCGACGTTAAGCTAGAATCAGGTGATAGGCATATATGATAATAATCTAAAATTAATTAAAAAAAAAAAACAAGTTATGTATTTTCCAAATTTTTTATTCAATCATCATTACAGTCCCTACTACAAAGCGTCCTAGACCTCCACTGTTAGAAATGGGCCTTCCAGGCGTAAGTATATCTGGAGAATTTGGCCCACACTCGTTACGCTGCACTGGCGAGACGGGTTGGCGAGTGTCTTAAATGTATTTTTTTTATAGTCAATTTATTAACGTCTCTAACTTTACTAACGACGCGGCGTTGTAAGAACGCTTTCTTTAACATCCTAAAAAGGTGGGTTCAAACCCCGGCATGTAGCAATGAGAAAAAAAGAAAAGTACCTGAAGCGGCGCGCACGGTGCAACTGGAATTAGACACTCATGACTGACATCAGACCTTAACACTATGCCGGCTTGTCTGGGCATGACGGCAATTTGAGCCTGATCCTGAAACGTGTGGATACACCCCTCATTCCGAATCGCGTTTAGAGCGCGTAGAACGAATAGGACACTGACCGTCGTTCCGAATCAAATATCGCGATTTGGATGCTCTGGAGCGTGATATCAATTCGGAACGGTCTAAATCACATTTTCATTCATAAAATATAAGTTTTTTTTTCAAATGTATGGAAGATAAATTGCAGATTCCACATCTTTGAGTATGAATACTAACAAATATACATCTCTCCGTTTATTCATCTTTATATGTGTAAGGTTTAATATTATTAACTTATTTTGGTCTTTTGAAATAAAAATTACAATATTTAATAATTTAAAAGAAAACCTAATATTAAATAAACTTGAAAATGGCGCGCGACATAATGACAAAAAACTGACAGCGCTCAGAGCGATCTACCTCGATATCGTGAGCAGTCTAAGCGCGAGAAATAATGTCATTTGTGACGTCACACAGCTTTGGCAAAACAGTTTAAGCGCGTATCGGAACACCTTTAAGCGTGCTTAGGTTACTATTATCGCGTATCGGAACACCTTTAAGCGTGCTTAGGTTACTATTATCGCGTATCGGAACACCTTTAAGCGTGCTTAGGTTACTATTATCGCGTATCGGAACGATGGGACACTTTACTATGTTTTATCGGCACGAACGGTGGATACTTCAAGGCCCCGACAGACTGGGATAATTACTACCATCGTTCACGTGCCTAGGAGAGCACGTTAAGCCGTCGGTCCCGGTTCCATTGATATTTATTTATTTATTTAAATCTTTATTGCACAAAGTACAAAGGCGGACTTAATGCCGCTAGGCATTCTGTGACAGTCAAACCTTCGGGACAACGAGAACATTTATGTGAGGTAGGTGCAATATATCAATTAAAATTAAATATATTAAAAATATACGTCTATAGACTATTACATACATATAAAATAAAATGTAATACTATCTATAACCATATCGAATACAAGTATCAAATAGAAGCGAGACGTGGATAGGTCAGAATACGCATGAAAGGGTTAATGCAGTAGAAATGAGGTCGTTGCGTCGGATATGCGGCGTCACTTTGGCGGACCGCATACGTAACGTCGAAATACGAAAAATGGTAGGTATAAAAGAAAGCATAGGGACAAAAATAAGGAAAGGCATGCTACGATGGTTCGGGCATGTTGAAAGAATGAGCAAAGAAGGATTGACGAACCATGTATATAATGCGAAAGTTGTGGGTAAAAGAGGCCCTGGCAGACCGAGACTCACATATCACAATCAAATGAATAAAACACTAGCTGAAGGTAAATTAAAAATCCTTCGTAACAAAAGGGCATGTATGAAGAGGTTGATGAATCTCGATGAAGCGAAAGAGGTATGTCGTGATCGTGTCAAATGGCGCTCGATTGTCTCTGCCTACCCCGCAAGGGATTTGTCGTGAAGATATGTATGTATGTAAATACAAGTATAATTATCAGCAACGCCAGAAACAAACTAAGTTTATCATGACTTCATGAAGTGTGCATATTAGACATGCGCGCCGAGTCCCAATTTTCCGGCGGGGCGGCGCGCGCTGACCCTTCATGGTCGGCGCGTGGCCATATATTTTACAGTCATAAAATTACTTAGTAACATTTATTTATATGCGCAATGAGAACTCCACCTTTACAAACTTTGCATTTTCCTATGAGGAAACTATTATTTTATTGGTCGAAATAAAAAAAAAGGTGCCTAGCTAGCCTAACTCATCTCATATGCTTATATTATGTAGATATTCTTTATGTTCACTTGGCCGATTTGGATTGGCTATATAATAAAGAAGATAAAAGTAAAAAATAGTAGTGGAATCAAAAAGTTTATTACTGAAAATGCTATCAACAGTAATAGGAAAGAGAAGGTCAGGTAACCAACTTAAAAAGTATGGTTTTGTTTGCACAATACATAATTGTCATGGATGAAAATAATTTTGTCCACGCGTAGTGGACAAAAGTCGCGATCTTTTAGCAGTGACGGTTAGCCCTGCTATAGAAAAAACGCGCTCACTTGGCGTGCTAGTGGCAGGAATTGCCAACATAGCCCTTGCGAGTTCGCTTAAAAGAGGAAAGGTGTTTTCTTTTCCCGCCAATACTGTAGAACGTCGTCATCAATAACGTCATTAGCATTAGCAGCTGCCAAGTACTTCCAGCACTCTTGATCGGCTTCATCAAACGCTCGCTCGATTGGGTTACTTTCGCTCGCGCCCGCCCTTCGGCGCGCCGAGCTGACTCCACGGCGGCGGCGGCGCGCATGTCTAGTGCATATACAAGTTTTTTAAAGATAGCCCTGCTCGGGGCCTGCCAACTTGTGAAATCGTTAATAAATTGTCATTAAATATTAACAACAGAGCCTCGCCAATCCGTCTGGCCAGCCAGCGTTGCGAGTGTAGGCCAAATTATCTAGAAATTTCTGGAAGGCCCATCTCCAATAGTGAAGGACTAGGACTGTTCTAGGTTGATGACTGTGATGATTATGATGATGTTTACCGTTACCGTACTAAACCGCTCATTCAGTTTGTGTGAATTGGCTTTATTGTGGCAATTAATCAAATATGTTCGTAGACAGTTTTGAAATAGGAATTTTCCCCATGACGTCACGAGTTATTAAATATAGGTATTGCACTTACGTAGAAATTTAGGCAGTAGGTAAATATAAGCGAGTTACGTAATTTATTCTCAAGGTCATTGCTAAGGTTTTTTTATTATTATACACTTGCAGGAGGGATGTGCAGAAAAAGGACTCCGTTTGAGTATAAAAAGTATTATCACGACCGTTTGCCTTTCGGGGTGGTCATAAACCACGCTTATAAATAAGCAGCGGGTTCACATTTAGCCAACTTTACTATAGGCCAATCATGACAAGTGGCAAGCTCGTCGATGTCTAGCGTACCAAACTCGAGAAATATCGCAATTAAATTAAATAAATGTACATTAATAATAATTTTTATAATAATTTTTGTGTCCCGACCAGAAATCGAACCCGGTAGTCTAAATCCACGGATTTAACCGCTAGACCACGGAGGCAGTCTCTCCGTTTGAATGCGAGTAAAACCAAGAAAAACTAGTGTTTGAAAGAAGAAGTAAATGAAATTATATATCTGGGCAGTGTTTTTACTGCGGATGGGAAGTATGATAAGGATGTTAAACGAAGAGTGAACGCGGGAATAATGTTTACGGTGCCATGGGGTCACTGATCGGCAGTCAAAATGTCAGTGATAAAGCTTGGCTCGCCATACACAATACCATGTTGGTACCAACACTGATGTATGGAAGCGAGACGTGGATACGTCAGAATACGCATGAGAGTAGGGTTAATGCAGTAGAAATGAGGTCGTTGCGTCGGATATGCGGCGTCACTTTGGCGGACCGCATACGTAACGTCGAAATACAGAAAAGGGTTATATAATGCGCGAAAGGTTGAATTGTGGGTGAAAGGGGCCCTGGCAGACCGAGACTCAAATATCACAATCAAATAAATAAAACACTAACTGAAGGTACATTAAAAAATGTTCGTAACCAAAGGGCATGTATGAAGAGATTAATGAATGTCGACGAAGCGAAAGAGATCGTGTCAAATGGCGCTCAATTGTCTCTGCCTACCCCGCAAGCTACCTGGCGTGAAGATATGTATGCATTAAATGATCGTTGTTGTGTAATTTTGTATATGTTTTATTTTGTAAATTTGATATAGCTTCGATTTATTTGCAGTTCCTTTCTCAGTCAGATTAAACATTAACAGGTCACTGGAATCTGCTGGTCTTCTGCTAATAGCTTACTTTGCTGCTTAGTCTTCCACTGGCAGGAGTAGCATTTAAAAATTTTTCAATAATGATTGTTAATAAATGCCTGTAATAGGTTTATGTAAATAAAGATATTTTGACTTTGGCCTCGCGTACCGAATACAAAATACTGGCTTAGACTCAAGTGTAATGTTGACTCTGTTTTTTGAATTCCAAATGACAGCCGACAAAGATTCTCATTATCAAATAGTTAGATAATAAATATAATAAAAACAATAAAAACAACATGCCACTTCCCGATAAGAAGATGCTTTGGCTACACTACCACGTTGTTATTATAATAAAGGGTGTCTCAGAATTTTTAGTTTTTTATATTTAAATTAAAAACATAAGTATTAATTCCAATTAATTTTATATGATACTAAATAAAAGATCAGTTTGTAAAATTTATTTGTAAAAAACAAAACTTCTTCTACCCATTTCTTCATTACGTATGCGGTCCGTTAAAGTTACTGGTTCGTCAAGCTCTCTTCATTATTATTAGCATGCCTTTCCTTATTTTTGTCCCTATGCTTTCTTTCATACCTACCCTTTTGCGTATTTCGTCATTTCGTATTGTTATCGTATCGTACTGTTAAAGTTACGCCGCATATCCGATGCAAAGACCTCATTTTTACTGCAATAAGTCTACTCTCATGCGTATATCCACGTCTCGCTTCTATACATAAGTGTTGGTACATAAGTCGAGCTTTGTCACTGACATTTCGATTGCCGATCTGGTTCGAATCCAGGTCGGATTACTACCAAGACTAGGGTAGTCTTGGTCTTGCAACCATATCAGTAGTCTTTAGATTTTAGATTGGGCAACACTAATATAAATGTTGTTAACTTTAATATTTAATTCACGTTTTCCCAATAAATTTGAAGTAGCAACCCCATGGGTGACTATTACAGGTATTTATGAAACATCATTAATTAAATTATTTTGAATGTTCTACCCCTGCCAGTGGAAGATTAAGCAGCGCAGTGGTCCAATGTTAGCGGAAGACCAGCAGCTTAAAGCCATTATAGTTAATTCATAAAATTTTCATGTAAAATATGATTCGATGTTTTTTTAATACTGAAGGCGACATGTGACAAAAGTCCTGAAAGTCCCAGTTCCTTTAAAAACTAATCCCGAAAATTCCGGGACGCAATTCGCGGTTCTTCATTCCCTACTGCTGACCCAGTCGTAGGTAGCTAGTGTAGCCGAAGAATGCTGATTACACAAAAATATCATATCATCATTGTTGCAAGGTTATTATCACAATAACAAACGCACGTTATGTTTAGGCGTAATTCTTACGTTATCATTAAACTATTTGCGTTTACATTGACTGTTTTTATCAACTACGATTGAATTTGGTATGATATTACACGGCAATGGTATACTCGTATAACTGGAAACGTTACGAAAAAGGATCCAATCCACAATGTTTCAGAAATTTAATTTTGAATTTTAATCAGGTCCTTAGGATGATATAATATCTTATATTAAAAACAATCCATATAAAATACTGTTTACGACATATTCTAGATGTTGGCATATAACTTCAAATTTTGAATGCGAGAAAAACCAATTTACTAGTATTTGAAAGAACAAGGATGACAAACGTGACGATAAAGATTGATGATGAAACTCTAGAACAAGTAAATAAAATTATATATCTGGGAAGTGTTTTCACTGCGGATGGGAAGTATGATAGTGATGTTGAAAGAAGAGTGAACGCGGGAAATAGTGTCATCGGTGCCCTGGGTTCACTGATCGCCAGTCAAAATGTCAGTGACAAAGCTCGACTCGCCATACACAATGCCATGCTGGTACCTACACTTATGTATGGAAGCGAGACGTGGATATGTCAAAATACGCATGAGAGTAGAGTTAATGCAGTAGAAATGAGATCGTTGCCGACATATGCAGCGTCACTTTGACGGACCGCATACGTAATGATGAAATACGCAAAAGTGTAGGTATGAAAGAAAGCATAGGGCATGTTGAAAGGATGAGCGAAAAGAGCTTGATAGATAGATAGAGATATATAATGCGAAAGTTGTGGGTAAAAGAGGCCCTGGTAGACCGAAACTCACATATCACGATCAAATAAATAAAACACTGGCCGAAGGTGCATTTAAAAGCGTTCATAACAAAAGGGCATGTATAAAAAAGGTTGATGAATGTCGACGAAGCGAAAGAGGTATGTGGTGATCGTGTCAAATGGCGCTCAATTGTCTCTGCCTATCCCGCAAGGGATCTGGCGTGAAGATATGTATAAATGCAATTTTCCTCATCAGTAATCGAACCCTTACCCGTAACGTATTGGGTACTAACAGAAGAACAGCGTCGCGGATCCAACTATGTGACTCGCGACACATGCTGAGCTTAGGGCCCGTTTATCGCTGTGATTACGGTGTGAATTGTTGAGCAGCGCGCCTCGATGGCTGCCTGGTGGTGTTGGGGGCGGCCAATTCCATATTTTTAATGTCAATTCATGGTCCGTGCCACCCCATATCCTATGCACGGCTATATCCTGGAGTACTGTTTGGCGCGTTGTGCTACATATCTTAATTGTGTAAGTTGTATTTATTTATTTCAAAACTTTAATGCACAAAGTACAAAAGGCGGACTTAATGCCCGTAGACATTCTCTGACAGCCAAACCTTTGGGACTAATTAGAATTAGAACAACTGTAGGTGCAAGGACATATAAGTGACACATCAATTAGATATAAATACTTATACAATAAACTTACTTATATATAATCTACTTATAAATATAAATATACTAAATACTAATACATACACAATAATAAACATACATATAAAACTTACAAAATTTTGTTAGGTGCTATTTAGAAAATGTGAGTAGACCAGATTTTTAATTGTGATCTGATAGATGCCTGCCTTATGGTAATAGGTTTTTTATTTATTTTTTTATAGACGGTGAATCAATAAATCATCAATGATACGCCCCTTGCCTGAAGGGCCAACGCGTGTGGGGGTCGCATGCCCGACTCATCCGTGAAGCTTCCTAAGGAAGCCCCAGGGCGCCTACGGACTAAAATCCTATAAACCGTCTCTATCTCACTGGTGGCCCTGTGTGCCTTTACAGCTAAGTCTGAGTCGTGGCTACGGAGTGAAGGCACTCGTTCGCCGCGTATGGTAATAGGTAGATTGTTCCACAGATTTGTAGCAACAACCGCAAAGGAATTCGAAACAAATCCGGAATGATTGTATCTGTTTTGTGATGAATAAACGCATTTCTTTCTTTCTTTATCTCGCGTGTCTTCAATAAAATCAAAATATTTAATTCTGTAACTTTATTGAACAATGTAAATAACATTGGACTTTGCACCCGTGCGGTTAAGGAAAATGCGTAGCGCATTGCCAAAAATTTGTTTCATTATCGTGCAATAAAAGTGAAATTCCTTAAAAGTAACTAGGTATTTAACATCGAGGTCACAGACGATATGTCAAAAAGTAAAATAAATAATTGTAAATACTATAGTATAGTTACTTTATATAAAACGCTGTGATGTTAATTTGTTCTACGTAATTTTAAACAATATAAATAGACCGGCTATTGTATAGTATGACAAAAGAAATAGGTCTAAAAGCGAATTAATTCAACTCGCAGTAAACAATGCAATTAGCACACTTTGTCCTGGTATTACTAGGTGTATAAATATACATGGAAATTACGTACAAAACTATAGTACGTTTCCAGGGCACGCGGAAAAACGGACAATGACCTTTGCACGTACCGCAGGTATTACAAACATTTTTTTGGTGAGGTGCTTTATTATCATAATTGACCTCAAAAGAACTGGTTTGTTATCTCTGATTGAGTGCATGGCTCACCCTACCTCGTACCACTGAACGCGGTAAAAATCGTCTACCAGATCTTCGTTCAAAAAACTCGTCTATCTAAACCTTCTAAATAGCTCCCAACAGTATTAATAAGCGTATAACATTCTTAATTTTATTATTTTAGATTGTAAGCTAACACGGCCTTCTTACAGCCACGAATTTAGATTTATTGACATAAATATTGTAGTAATAATACTATTTTTATGTATTTTTAGATAGTAAGCTGACACAGCCTCTTTGAGCTACGAATTCATTATTAACTTGACATGCGTATTTTGTTTTAGTCTATAAGCTGACATGGCCTCTTTACAGCCACGAATTGATTTTAAGTATCTAGTTTTAACCATAATTTATGGCAACAGTGTTTTAGTTTAAAATGATGGTATAGCTGATATGATGGGTCCACACATAGTAGCTGCTGGTTATTTTATAGTTATCTTATAATCTTTATCTTAATATAATAATCTTTATTTATTAATATAATCCAGATCTTTGGATTCCATAGCGATAGTCACAATATGCAGGTAGCACAGCACTGAGGTCGTGGCGTAGAATGACGGGAAGTGGACGTAAAATATTACACGCGGAGTGACTGAAGTGGAATGCTCGCTTTTATTTGATGTCGCTACATCCCTATAATTGTTTTTATTTATTATACAGTGTCAGCGCGTTGTAGGTATAGTGGTGTTTGTTTACTAATCGTCAACCCAAGGTGAACTAGCATTAGCAGAGTTACTCTTAAAAACGATCATAAAATGTTTTTTTTTTTACATTTTATTTAGTTACAAATAGAACAGCGCCTAAATATAATATTAGTCTACGTAATTATTAACTAAAGCTTTTGTAAAGTAATAATAATACTTTGCCTCTGTACGAACGGCGCACTATCGCTGACTTAACACTACACAGAATAGCCAAACGGTTATTTTACTCAGGGCTTGACCAGCACGGTCTATCTAAGTGTCCCCAATAGACCAGTTCGAATCCCTCGTCCTTTCTGTGTCCCTAGTGCCGGAAACAATGTCGCATTTAACTCTCCAATCTCGCGTATGTGTCGAAGTTGCAACGAACTTTATGTATCAGATCCTGAGATATATTTAATATGAAAAAACACTTATTTAAAATTAACCTAAACATTTATTCATTCGACTGTTTAGATTACTGTAAATGACTTGTCTATATTAACGTTTTAGCCATGTTCTACTCTGATACATCTAACTAATCACCGGAGGCAGTATCAATCCTCTTATCCCGGACTGACTTTGCAAATCCATTTCGCTTGCTAATATACGAATACTGCTATACTTGTATATATAGTATAATTTTGCTCTTGCCTCTCATTCATTCATTTTGTCTTAGGTAAATAATCATTAACCTATTGGTTTTCACTTATTTATTATTATTATTATTTTTCTTTTACTTTTGCTAGTTCAATTGCACTATTAATTTAAATCTAATTACTATATTTTACTTTTATTTCTGTTTTAATTGTATTGTCTAAATAATATAATATCTCTTTGGCTTGTGTTCCACTATTGCTACTTTGTTTATATGTTTAATATAATAAGCTGTGATTTTTTTAAAAATAAATAAAAATAAAAAACTTCTCAAATTAATTGTCGGTAGGTACGCATAATAAATTGTGGAACGGGTTAGGAAGGAAAAAGTTATTTTGTTTCATGTTATTATCTCATTTTGTTATTATTATAAAGAGTAAAGTATCATCACGACCGTTTCCCTTTCGAGGTAGTCAGAAACCACGCTTATAAAATAAGCGGATTTACATTTAGCAAACTTTACTGCCGGCCAATCATGACAAGTGGCAAGCTCTTCGATGTCTCCAGCGTACCAAACTCGAGAAATATCACAAATAAATTAAATACCTATTAATTAAATGTATTTATTTACATTAATACATATTTTTGTGTCCCGACCAGGAATCGAACCCGGTACCTCCGAGTCTAAATATGTTATTATTATGTTTAATTTTTTTATTCTTATTAGTTATTACTTTTAGGCTTTTATTTTAATTGCATGTTTTATATATTTTTTTTACTATTAACTTTTATTTTAAATTATTACCATATATTGTTGAATTTTTAGGCTAGCAAACCCGACAGGATTGTTTGTCTATGATTTAAAAAATTGTTTTGTTTGTTAGCTGGTATTTATTTATCTTCAAGGAAAACTTACAGCTTCTAACAAATGATTACTTATATAAAAAACTAAATGACAATTACAAGTTTCCACAAATGTCTTATAAATAGAAGAAACATATAAATGATAATATTAAACCACAATAATTTGGAGACATCGACGAGCTTGCCACTTGTCATGATTGGCCTATAGTAAAGTTGGCTAAATGTGAATCTACTTATTTATAAGCGTGATTTCTGACCACCCCGAAAGGGAAACGGTTGTGATGATACTTCACAATAATTTGAAAAAATAAAAATAATTAGGCAACTAAATCTATAAATCAGATATTGTGTGTTATACGGTAAAAATGCTCGTGACATCGCCCGATCAACTAATTTAGGCGTGTACAGAACATGTCAATATCCATGACCACAGCTAGGCGGTTGAGTTCTCTTGATGCTCTCGTTAAAAATGAGTTTTGACGGTAGTTGGTGCGGGCATATGGCATTACCAAAGGTCTATAAGCCCTTTGAGGCCGGCTAGGTATACCAAATCCGAGTAATCTAGCAGTTCACTGGAATCTATATAGTAGAATATATTTGTACCTTATTTTAAATAAATAAATTTAATTTAATTGGTGTAGAGGGAAAAAATAATCTTCATGAAATGCTGAAGCCAACATTTTTTTTTTTTTTTTTTGGATAAGTATTTATAAGTTTATAGGTGTGATTTGTGGCTGACTGTATGCCATGTATGCGCTCCGCGTCCCCGCGCGCCCTCACCTCGCCTCCTGCCTGCAGTCGTTCGTTTATTGCATATTGAGTTTTAGTTTCAAAATTTAAAATAATCTTCGGAAGAAATGAGTGTTAATCCTAAGAAAGAGATAGACTTAAATGAATGGTACCTGTAGGCGGACGGGGTGGTCGCGCGGGGGGAGAGTGGTTCGCGCCCGCGCATCTTTTTTATGTACTATAAATATTTATTATTAAGCTTCGAGAGTAATTGTCTCCGCCAACAAACTGTGGTTACAGTTTGGCGGGCTATTTAATAAGTTATATGTATTGGAAAGTAAATAAATATTTGATTTTTTTTTTTAACATATTTAAAATGACAAGGATTAATACCGTATTTGTGTAACCAGCTTTCCAATTAACCTGATTAATATAAATAATTAATTTTCTAAAAAAATGTGGATTGGATCCTTTTTGCGTAACTGCGTCAAACTATTAGTTCGAATCTAGATTTTTTGTATTTAAGAGTGTTTAGTTTAATTGTAATATATGTGGGTTCTTAACGTACCTATGTATAGAACAGACAGGCAGATATATAACTATGCCACTATATCTATTACTTAATATATAACTGCATTTTGCTAGGCAATGAATATTATACCTACTGTTGTACCCGTAACAAGGTGCAAAGGAATTCTTTAACTTATGGACAGACAGACAGACAGCAGACTCTGCCAGATCTTCCAGGTCCGGATGTTCAATAGACCTGTGTGAAATATGGGGATAATCCACCGTTTTATTCCAGCAGGATCACCGCCACTGCGCCCTTGATTCTACGCACCTTTGATGCTGGGTGCTGTTCCTACTATAATACCTCTTTCTCTACAATTCCTCTGCCTCCGTGGTGTCTCACGCACCTTTGGTGCTGGGTGCTATTCCTAGTATAAAAGCCTCTGCCTCCGTGGTGATTCTACGCACCTTTGGTGCTGGGCGCCGTTCCTACTATAACACTCTCTGCTTCCGTAGTGACTCTACGCACCTTTTGGTGCTGGGCGCTGTTTCTACTATAACACTCCCTGCCTCCGTAGTGATTCTACGCACCTTTTGGTGCTGGGCGCTGTTTCTACTATAACACTCCCTGCCTCCGTAGTGATTCTACGCACCTTTGGTGCTGGGCGCCGTTCCTACTATAACACTCTCTGCTTCCGTAGTGACTCTACGCACCTTTTGGTGCTGGGCGCTGTTTCTACTATAACACTCCCTGCCTCCGTAGTGATTCTACGCACCTTTTGGTGCTGGGCGCTGTTTTTACTATAACACTCCCTGCCTCCGTAGTGATTCTACGCACCTTTGGTGCTGGGCGCCGTTCCTACTATAACACTCTCTGCTTCCGTAGTGACTCTACGCACCTTTTGGTGCTGGGCGCTGTTTCTACTATAACACTCCCTGCCTCCGTAGTGATTCTACGCACCTTTTGGTGCTGGGCGCTGTTTCTACTATAACACTCCCTGCCTCCGTAGTGATTCTACGCACCTTTGGTGCTGGGCGCCGTTCCTACTATAACACCCTCTGCTTCCGTAGTGACTCTACGCACCTTTTGGTGCTAGGCGCTGTTCCTACTATAACAGCTTCTGCCTCCGTAGTGATTCTACGCACCTTTATTGCTGGGCGATGTTCCTAGTATAACAGCCTCAGCCACCGTGGCGATTCTACGCACCTTTGGTGCTGTGCGCTGTTCCTAGTATAATAGCCCCTGCTTTCGCGGCTAAATCCGTAGATTTAGACGCGGAGGTACCGATTCCTGGTGGGGACAGAATTGGATGTGGCTACGCTTTCAAATTGGCGACGTTGCCAAACCGTCGCCAAGTGAGTTATATATTTCAATACGAATTGTTTGGATACGTGGCCTGCGACGTCGCCATGGCATCTCGGTGAGGTAGGGCCCTAATATGACGGTAATTTATTTTCTAAGTAAATAGACAAATTACTCAAAATTACACTGAAGCGTAAATTTATATTAATTACATAAACCCCCCGTTCCGAGACACGATAATAGTAACCTAAGCACGCTTAAAGCAGTTCCGAGACGTGCATAAACTGTTTTGCCAAAGCTTTGTGACGTCACAAATAACATCATTCCTCGCTCTTAGACTGCTCACGATATCGAGGTAGATCGTATTATGTCGCGCGCCATTTTCAAGTATATTTAATATTAGTTTTTGACGACTGGAGACAGGAAAGCGGGCAATTATTTCTGCCAACGTATTAGCTTGGCTATACAGAGGGGAAATGTTGCCAGTCTTCTTGGGACTATCACTGAAGGGTCTTCTCTAGAGGACATGTTTTACTTATAGTTTATTTTTTATTAGGTTTAGTTTATATTTATTGGAATTTTTACTTTTAAGTACGCAAACACACATCTTCACGCCAGATCCCTTGCGGGGTAGGCAAAGACAATTGACCGCCACTTGACACGATCACGCCATACCTCTTTCACTTCGTCGACGTTCATTAACCTCTTCATACATGCCCTTTTGTTACAAAGGCTTTTTTATGTACCTTCAGTCAGTATTTTATTTATTTGATCGTGATATGTGAGTCTCGGTCTGCCAGGGCCTCTTTCACCCACAACTTTCGCATTATATATCTAGTTCGTCAATCTTTCAACATGCCCGAACCATCGTAGCATGCCTTTCCTTATTTTTGTCCCTACTATTACTTATATTATTATTTATACTTTTTAGTCCAATAAATACAAAAAGTAAATATTTATGGCTTTAATTGAATCTTATATCATAATTTAAAATTTTATTATTATGTTGTTCTCCTTATCAGTGTTTATTGTATTTTATTTTAGAATTTTTATTATTCATTTGATAAGGATGGTTGAGTAATTATATTACAAGTGCATCGCACTTTTTATTATTGTTTTTAAATGGAAAGTTAAGATAACGTTTACGAAGTATTTTAATGTTATGCCCTAGCATATCTAGTTAGTCTAAAAAGCCGTTATCTATTCATAATCACAGCCCCTAAGACACAGAGTTTAGTCCAGCAGCCCTATTCTGTTACATAAGCGCAAAATGAAATCCGTTAACTATATATATCTCACGCTATTAAAGTTCATATTTGCACGGACGCTGTCAAGGTCGAGCGCTTATAGAGTTGAGATTTGAGTAATATTTTTTAATTATGACGTATTCTCTGACGTAAATAACGAAATCCACTAATAAGGTTTGCGACTAAGTAACAGGGCTGCAGGACTCCGTGTTCTAGGGGCTGCCATGATGATGACGATGAGATGGCATAACTTATTATTTAATTTAGTTAAAAATATTAAAATAGAAATAATAAATTAAAAGATAAACCTAATTAATATAAAAACTAAATACTTCGATCGAATCCAGGAGAAGATGAACCCAATGTTCCGAGGACTCCGGCGACGTTACCTCGTTGGATAGCAACACTGATCCTCTGAATAAGATATTCCCTACTCAGAGGATCACCTGTTGACGCTCGGATGGCAACGCTTATGTCGCGTATTAGCGATTTAGCGTCCTCAGACCAAGGGCACATCGTCTCTACGGCAAACAGCACAAAATAGTAACAATTTGCCAATGTACTTATTACGTTTGCCTTTTTTTATTTTATTTTTTTTATACGGAGCACGACATGTGACACCGCGCCCACCTGATGGTAAGCGGTACGCGAGGTCCAAGAATGGGAGCAACTGACGCCAGCCTCAGACGACCGACATCAGTCCCTAAAATGCCGGCCTATAAAGATGCTTTTTCACACTTCGTTTGAAGGACTCTAGGTTATAGGAGTGGGGAAACACACTGGCTGGTAGAGCATTCCTCATCTTCAGCGTGCGACAGATGTAAGAGTCTCCAAATTTGTATGTACGCGTAGGGATAGTGGCTACGGTATGTGGATGCATATTTTGGCCTGTGCGGGTGGTTCGGTTGCGGAATAGAGAAGAAGGGATAAGATTGTGGAGCTCCTCAAAACATTCACCGTAGTAAAGCTTGTAGAACACGCTCAGGGAGGCTACATCTCGGCGAAGCTGCAGCGGTTCGAGAGTTTTAGAGAGTATCGTCCACTATTCGAATTGCCCGCCTCTGTAGGACATTGAGAGCATCTGTAAGGTACTTAGCGGAACCATCCCAGAGGTGAGAACAGTATTCCACGCATGTCCTTATTTGCGCTTTATAAAGCATAAGCCGGAGTGAGGGCGAAAAAAAACGTTTTACCTTGTTCGGTATCCCTAGTTTTTTGCAGCCCATTCAGCCGCTGCACCTGCTCGTTTTCGTTTTGCGCCAACAGGACTAGCACAAAGGGTGTCAGTACACGTCGCATTCCAAACCAAAGACTTACCTTGTTTATAAGGCACGAGGGTTAGCCCATCTGGTCTTTTCCCATCGCTGCGAAATGTACCAGTTGGCTCTAATGTTGATGGATAATTTGCAGACTAATTATTATAAAATATTTTTGCTTTGTTCCAGGTTTGAATGCGTGTGAAAGAAAATCATATCTGTTTCTAAGAAAGGAATTGCCAGTACGGTAAGTGTGAAAAGTTTTACATTCTTAAGCTGAGTTGCAAACAAAATCAAGTCTTTAATCGTTACATTTACAAATAATTTAACGAGGTTACATTCGTAAATTGTAGAAACTTTACGTCCAAATCACATAGGTCGAGCTCAGTCCAATCGATCGAGCGTCTTGCAAAGGAATTCTGAGAATGCCTTAATTGAATTGTATTTCAATAAATTGACAAGAACAATATTAAATATAAACTATATACAAATAAGTATTGTAAATAAATATCTAAAAGTTAAAAAAATCTAAAATAACCTAAAAGATCGTTTCAAATTCTTGTGCGATTCGCACAGTCGCCCTCTTCGCTCTTCTCAGAACAACCAACTTTCCATCCCTTGACACTCTTCAAGCAGATATTCAGTTTCTTTTACTGTATCGGCTGCTCGCCAGTGGAATAAGCGGTAATCAGACAAGCTCCTTCTATCGCCATCTTTAAAAACTTGGTCTACAGTCATTTCGTTAAATTGCAAATGACATAAATAAATTTTGTATATGTGTACGTTTATTTATGTACTTATTGTATTATATTATTATTATTATTACCATTTTATATAAGTATTGTTTGCATTATTATTATAAGTAAATTTCACATATAATTTAATAATTAATCTCATAAGTATTTATTTATATATTTATTCATGTTGTATCTATACTATTATTATTTCCAATCTCAATCACCCTATTACCTCACTTTTTACCATCACAAAGGTTAACTGGTAGAGAATGCCTTCGGCATTAAATTCGCCCATGTACACTACATTTGTAAATTATGTGCAATAAAGAATTTTATTATTATTATAATCTATTGACATAAGCATATTGTATGCCCATAATATGGCCAGATTCCATGATCATGACATGTACATACAACTGTAATTAGAATAAGCAATCATACAATAAATAAATTTGAATTTAAATGTAAAGTACGGATCGCATCGAACAGATCCATTTGTAGGCAGTACATTCACTGTATCAGCAATAATTGGAAATTTTTCCGTAGCTAAGGGTCGTTCGGAAAGCAGTCGTAAACAGTTTTTTTGTATGACTGGACTTACCTTCGGTAAATGTGCGTAATGAACAAATAATAATAAAAATGCTTTATTGCACAAAAACTAAAATAAATTAAAATTAATGTGCACAGGCGAGCTATATGCCGTTAGGCATATCCACAAATGTCAAAGCCGTTCATTTAGGTCGTGAACTGCGTTATTATTATTATTGATTAATAGGCTCGCAGCGCATTGCTGATATGCCTATATCAAGGACTGGTGTAAAGTTTATTAAATTGTCAGTTATCACCATAGTCTATTTCGATTGTCACTAGCCACTTGTCCAGTTTGTTTTTAAAAGTGTTTACAGTTGAGGACTTTATGTCTTCTGGTATTTTGTTCCACATATTTACAACTCTGTTATTCATGACGTTAGCACCGTCTATCTTGTTTCGTAATTTTATTTCCTAGATAGATTATAATAGACTATATTTCTCTGATGTATGAAAGCGAGACGTGGTGTTGCCAAAATAAGCATGAGAGTACAGTAGGATTACTGCAGTTGAAGTGAGGTCGGATGGTCATGGCGGACCGCATACGTAACGACAAAATACGCTAAAGGATATGTATGAAAGAAAGCATAGGCACAAAAATAAGGAAAGGCATGTTTCGATGATTCGAGCATGTTGAAAGTATGAGCGACGAGAGATTGACGAACCAGATATACGTTATCGTCAGTAGTTGCAGTTTTTGGACGTCCCGAACGTTCATCGTCTCCCAAGCTCTTACGGCCACGTTTCAATTCAGCTGCCCATAATTTCACTGTGGTAAATGACACACACACACAGAGTCCAACTCATCTTTGAAGATTATTTGAAGATAATACCTTTTAAAAACAAATATTTTATGACAGCTCGATTTTTCCATGTTCACAAAAATACTCACATCGACTCACTCAAACGACTGTCAAATAACAACTGCGCGTCCAAAATGATTGAAACTTTGGTGAGTACCTGTCAGAAGATGCACAACTACATTCCCTGACTTTTATTGACGAGTGCTGCCATCTTCACGTTGAGGTCGGAAACTTTTCAGACCACCCTCGTATAATGCGAAAGTTGTGGGTAAAAGAGGCCCTGGCAGACCAAGACTCACCTATCGCTTGTGCTAGTACTGGATTGTATATTTTTTCGTATTTAGAATACAGATAAAATAAGCTTGGATTTAACAAAGTAACAAAATGATTTCTTAAACCCTGTATTTACATGATAGTCAAAAAGTTATCAGTTATCAGTTCGAGTTTAAGCACTTTATTGACGTTTGTCACATTTAACGACCCGACCTTGAATATTTAAATGAATATGCCGATAAAACATAATATTATTGTATATATGCAAAGGCATCAAATATAAGATAGAGCTCTACACAGTGGACTATCTGTAATGACCGCCTCCGTGGTCTAGTGGTAACAAACGTTGCCGTGAACTCGGGAGGTCGTGGGTTCGATTCCCACCGGGGGCAAGTTGTACATTGTATAATTTGTCTCGGTCTGGGTGTTTATATGTATAATATGTATATATTTACAAAAAAAAATATATAATACTTATGTAGTTTATCAACCATCTAGTTTCCGTAACACAAGCCTCGTTGCTTACCACGGAAACTAGATGGCGCTGTGTGACCTGTCTGGAAATATTTATTTATTTATGTTTGGTATATATATAGATGTTTGTAAAAAGTACTGTGTCCCGTCATCACCCCAATCATTGTACGAAGGCTCAAGAGCCGTCGCGTTAGGCGCCTGTCGTGGTTGAGAAGCGCCTTTAGACTGTCTGCAGTCTGTGGCCGATGTCAAGGTAGTTTTGAAAATATTTCACCAGAGTCATCCATAAGCTTTTAACTCTCCAATCTTGCGTATGTGTCGAAGTTGCAACGGACTTTATGTGTCAGATTCTGAGATGGATATATTTAATATGAAAAAACACTCATTTAAAATTAACCTCACTAAATTGTTTGTCGGTAAGTATGCATGATAAATTGTGAAACGGGTTAGGAAGGAAAAAGTGATTTTGTTTTATGTTATTATATCATTTTGTTATTATTATGTTTACTTTTATAATCTTATTAGTTATTACTTTTAGTTTTTATAGGTTTTACTTTTAATTGCATTTTTTTACTATTAACTTTTATTTTATATTATTACCATTTTTTGTATTATTCAATGTTGTGTACATTTTTTTTAGGCTGGCAAACCCGACAGGATTATTTGTCTATGTATTCAATAATTGTTTTGTTTGTTAGCTGTTATTTGTACCTTACTTCGAATAAATAAATAAGGGTACTTTTCTCCTCCGAACCCTAAAATATATAAACATTTTTTTTCAAAATTAGGGAAATGATGTCCAAGCAAAAGTCTTGCAAGATTTAGCGCTAGAACAAGTCTAGGGTTAGTCTTGGTATTAGTCTTGCTAATATATTGCAAAAAAGCAAGACCTAGACCGTGATAGGGCAACACTAAACCCTACCCGCTATCTGATGTTTTTTTCTCTGACTATTATAGGGACAACGCCAAGTCATACTCATCATCATCATCATCATCATCAGCCTGTGTCTCTCCACTGCTGGATATAGGCCTCCCCCAAGGGTCGCCACTGCACGCGGTCTTTTGCAACCCTCATCCAACCCCCACCAGCGACCCTCCTTAGGTCATCCGCCCATCTGGCGGGAGGGTCGTCCCACTCTGCGTCGTCCCGTACGTGGTCTCCACTCCACAACCCGTTTGCCCCATCGGTCGTCGGTTCTGCGGCAGATGTGTCCGGCCCATTGCCACTTCAGCTTGCTAATTTTGAATGCTATGTCAGTAACTTTGGTTCTCTGACGAATTTCAACGTTTCGAATTCTATCCATCAGAGAAATACCAAGCATAGCTCTCTCCATAGCTCGCTGAGCGACCTTGAATTTGTGAACCAGACCCACTGTCAGTGTCCACGCCTCTGCTCCGTACGACATTACGGGGAGGACGCACTGGTTGAAGACTTTTGTCTTCAAACATTGTGGTATGGACGATGAGAAGATATGTCGAAGTTTCCCGAATGCCGCCCATCCTAGCTGAATGCGTCTGTCGGCTTCTTTGCTGAAGTTTGCAGCGCCTAGCTGAATAGTCTGTCCAAGGTAGACGTATTCCTGCACAACTTCGAGAGTAGCATTTCCCACACAGATTGGCCTCGGCTTGACATGGTCATTGAACATAACCTTAGTCTTATCCAGGTTCATTCCGAGGCCAACCTGCTGAGAAGCCACGTTTAAGCCGTTTAACATCCTGCTAAGATCCTTGAGCGAGCTGGCCATGATGACTATGTCATCCGCGAATCGGAGGTGTGAGATGTATTCTCCATTGACATTTATGCCGCAGTAATTCCAGTCCAGCATTTTAAAAGCATCTTCCAACGCGTTCGTGAACAGCAAGTCATACTAGTTAATGATATTTATTTTTCCTTTCAGGTTAGCCAACATTATGAAAGAAATCGCATTATTACCCGAAAACCTTCTGCGAATGTCATCAGTGGGTCTCGTGAACCAGTGGTACGAGAGATCGTTTGAAGAAATCATACAGTTTGAAAAGGTGGATCCCAACCCAGATATATTAAACACGTAAGTAGATAAAGTGCAAATATTTTTAATTACAATATCAACGAATATTTAATAACCTTTAATAATGTAAATAATAACATTTCTACATAGTATGCAACAGTATAACTGCCTCCGTGGTCTAGCGGTTAAGTCCGTGGATTAAGACTCGGAGGTATTTATTTGTGATATTTCTCGAGTTTGGTACGCTGGAGGCATCGACGAGCTTGCCACTTGTCATGATTGGCCTATAGTAAAGTTGTCTAAATGTGAATCCGCTTATTTATAAGCGTGGTTTCTGACCACCCCGAAAGGGAAACGGTCGTAATGATACTTTACTATACAACCTGTATCAGGGTTATCTTTTGCCTTCGTAAATATGGTCACATCTCTGAGTATAGAACGAAGTGGTCTACCAGTAGGTTACTATTAAATTTTTCAAAATTTGTTATAAATTATTTTTATTTACTTACAATTTTCTAGAAAGATACTTTCATTTTTTTTTTAAAGTAAATTTATCATCACTACCATTTATTTTTCGGGGTGGTCAGAATCTACGCTTATTAGTTAACGGATTCACATTTAGCCAACTTTACTATAGGCCAATCATGACAAGTGGCAAGCTCGTCGATGTCTCTAGCGTACCAAACTAATTTATTTTTAATATCGTATTTGAATTTTCGCTCGGAAAAACCGCAGTTGCAAATGGCTGCCCGGTGACGTCACGTAATAGTAAATAAACAATTAATTTACGGCACAACATAACTATGTGCTTTTATAAAAATAGTTCCAATTTATTCATGGCTGCCTATTGTGACTGTAACGATTCCGTGTTAAATAACATAGGTACTACTATAACCGTTACAAGTTTAGAATTTACTCTGAGTTTACTTATTCCAGGTTTTGCGAGCGTCTAGTCCATATTCGCAATCGACATGCCGATGTGGTCGAGACAATGGCTCAAGGGGTGTTGGAACTCAAAGAAACCCATGACGTAGATTCTGCAATAGAACACTCCATTCAGTATTTCTTGGACAGATTCTATATGAGCAGAACATCAATACGGATGCTTATTAATCAACATAGTGAGTATTTTGTACCTTACACCACTCATCCAAACACTATTACCTATACTAAGACACCAAAAAGCAGAGTTTTCGATAATAACTCTTACGTTATGTGCATTCGTATTTATAACAAGTTACCAGAGGTTCTCAAACAATTACCCAATAATCAGTTTAAATCTAGAATCAAGAAGCTATTGATAGAGTGTTGCTTTTATTCGTTAAGCGAGTTTTATTCATACAAATTTAGAAATTGTAATAATTTGTATTAATCAACTGACCAAAATCTCGCATATGAGTATTATCTTATGCCAACTAAATTCATGACATATTATTTATTACATAAATTATTTTCATTGTATAAATTAGTAATTAATTAAGTTAGTATAAATTAGTCTGCCAGAAATGGCGGAGTATGTGAGCTATTTAAAAACTATGTACCTATTTACCATATTCCATACAAATAAATATTATTTCATTTCATGTTTCGCTAACCGGTCTGTGACGTCTTTTGTGCAGACGCCACAGGTTGTTAAATCTTTTTGCTGTCCCTAATATAAATAATAATAATAAAACCAAAAGCGTACGATGACATTAAGCGTGGAACTAACAAATTAAGTTTAACTGACGCACTTGAATCAGTAGTAAGCTAGCTATCGAGCCGTTAAGACGACACAAGCGAGCTTCTATGCATTCTGTCTCGCTCCTGTGTCATTATTTCGTATTTGATTTTTACTAAAATTTCTATTGCAGCATTATTATTCGGTTCGCCCCTTATCGGGAGTCAAGCGTCTGTAAACGGCATTGGAAATGGTGGTCGACATATAGGGTCTATAGACCCGGCATGCGATGTCGTGGGGGTAGTTAAAGATGCATACGAAAACGCCAGGTTTATGTGCGATAGGTACTACCTCAACTCGCCAGAACTACAGCTTTTGCAGAATGGATGTGAGTATGACAAAGTTTTCGAACACATATAAAATGGCAACATTTTCTTTCTGCCAGTCTACTCAAAAAACATACAAATACACATTATTTTTAATAAATTGTTTATTGTACAAAACAAGTGTGTATGAGACGAAGATGCACACAAGGCATTTTCTAACATATAACCTTTGGGAGATTACGAGATTAAGAGTAGTGCTGATATCAAAATTAATCAATATCTAAGAAATAATAATGGCTGGGTTGTACCATAACGAAGTAACTAATTGTAACAAGTGTTAATATATCTGTGGTGTCAAGGAAAAAGGGGATAAGTACAAAACTTGAACTTTTCACTAGAGGCAAATTAAGAAAACAACTCATTTTTATAATTAGTAAATTGTAATTTATCTAATGTTCAATTTCATTAGTCGTATACTTTAGGTGCGAGTCGACTCATCTCACTGAATTATTGGC
This sequence comes from Tinea semifulvella, assembly GCA_910589645.1. Taxonomy (NCBI): domain Eukaryota; kingdom Metazoa; phylum Arthropoda; class Insecta; order Lepidoptera; family Tineidae; genus Tinea; species Tinea semifulvella. The sequence goes on along the minus strand of OU342623.1, from coordinate 1,903,024 downwards.
GGTAAAAGCGCGATACTGAAATAACTCGATTGAACTCTTTTTACTTATTTATACATTTTAATGTTACGAGCCCCTTTATGTACTTAGGAATGTAAAATAAACGGTACAGTTTATAGACTCATCTCCTTATTGCATTGACGCATATGAATGTTTTAAATCAATACGTGCAAAATTCTAATTTTTATTTTTTTCGACTCATCTTATTTTCCTTGACACCACAGATATATTGTTACGATTTAATTTCGTAGGTCTGTCCAAGTTCTCACTTTACTTTATAAAATTCCTAATAATCATATCTTAAATCCCGATTCGAGTTCCTTAGCAAAATGCACAAGGATTGCTCGTCTTACAACAACCTGATTCCATTACTGTATATGCGGTACGCCAGTGGAATAAGCTACTCTTGGCTATTAGATGTCCACTTCCTATTTATCATTACATTCACATCATTCCTGAAGAAACATAATAAAACACAATTTAAATAATGCTGTACTGTGTATTTATTTGTGTTATAATGTGTATGATTTATGTGTGTAGTATATTATAATTATTTAAGTAACTTATTAGTCGTATGATTGACATTTCTTATTTTTACATCCGCCTTTACACGCAAGGTGATCCTTACTCCATCCCTAAGGTTAGCTGATAAAGAACGCCTGGCATTATATCTCGCCTTTATGCTTGTTTTATAAGTGCATTAAAGAATTTAAATAAATAAATATAATGGTAATGGAAAATGATGGGCAAAGTGTTTTTATTGATTTTAGCAAAGCGTTTGATACGATTGAACATGTAATTTATATGTAGAAGTAGGTAACTTAACGTGAATAGTATTTTAAGTAATGCTATATTAATGTGGTAAATCTGTATTTTTACTGTGTCAGGACTATAGTCTGATTTAGTTGGGTTTACCCCAAGGGCCCTTACTAGGTCCTCTGCTTTTTAATTGATATTTTTTTCCATCCATTCGCTATTCTTCTTTTTCTACCTAATCATTGTTGTTTCTTCTAATGGTGCCTACGAAGCTCTTTCATATGTTGGGCAAAGATTCTGCTGAAATTCTCGCAGCAACAAGTTTCTCATTATTTCTTCAGCGCCATCGTAATATTTGTTCGACTTGATAGTTAGATGTTTATAACATTGTTTTCAGCTCCCAACGAGAAGCCAATGCCAATAGTATATGTGCCATCTCACCTATACCACATGCTGTTCGAATTGTTCAAGAACGCGATGCGAGCCGTCATGGAAACACATGAGAACTCACCCCCACCTATAATAGTCAACGTAGCTTCGGGAAAGGAAGATATATCACTTAAGGTATACTATTAAGATGGTTGTAACACTTGCATCCATCTCGCTCGCACTCTTGCAACAATTTCAAAGAGTTCTTTTGTCAATAAGCTTTCTAGGAAATAGAATATCCTATTTAACAATATTTTTTTAAAAATTTTTATTTACTCAGAAATCCTCCTCGATTTTTTTGTTTTTTATTTTATTATGTTAGGGTAACTTACAACTAGTATAATTAAATTGAAGAATACATGAATAGATACAAGCTAATTACAAATTACCACATATACATACATACATATCTTCACGCCAGATCCCTTGCGGCGTAGGCAGAGACAATTGAGCGCCATTTGACACGATCACGACATACCTTTTTCGCTTCGTCGACATTCATCAACCTCTTCATACATGCCCTTTTGTTGCGAAGGCTTTTGAATGCACCTTCAGCCAGTGTTTTATTTATTTGATCGTGATATGTAAGTCTTGGTCTGCCAGGGCACCTTTTATCCACAAAAACTTTTGCATATCTGGGCAGTATTTTCACTGCGGATGGGAAGTATGATAGGGATGTTGAAAGAAGAGTGAACGCGGGAAATAGTGTTAACGGTGCCCTGGGGTCACTGATGGCCAGTCGAAATGTCAGTGACAAAGCTCGGCTCGCCATACATAATGCCATGTTGGTACCAACACTTATGTATGGAAGCGAGACGTGGATATGTCAGGTCGTTGCGTCGGATATCCCCATCTCCAAAAGTGGAGGTCTAGGATGCTGTATTAACTATGTAATGAAGTACATAAATTGTAAAATAATAATGTAATTATTATGTGGAATCGTTAATAAATTGACATCAGACCCTCGCCAAGGCGTAGCGAGTATAGGCCAAATTCTCTAGAAATGTATTCTGGAAGGCCTATCTCCTTCTAGAGTTCTAGGACTGACGGAGACATTTTTTTTTTATATTTGTAATTTTTAACAATGCCTCTGTGCTGTAGCGGTTAAGTCCGTGGATTTAGAGTAGGCGGTACCGGGTTCGGTTCCTGGTCGGGACACAATCATATTTATTAATTTAAATAAATCAAATTTAATTTATATGTGATATTTTTCGAGTTTGGTACGCTGGAGACATCAACGAGCTTGCCACCTGTCATAATTGGCCTATAGTAAAGTTGACTGAATGTGAATCCTTTTCTCTATAAGCGTGCTTTCTGACCACCCCAAAAGGGAAACGGTCGTGATGATACTTGTAAATTTTTTCTTGACATTTTGATATATTTATTCTTGTCTACATTAGTTTCGTTTAATTCCAGATATCCGACCGCGGTGGAGGCATTCCTCGCAGTGTGACAGATTTGCTGTTCAAGTATACACACAGTACGGCTCCGCAACCGTCCCGCTCCGACTCACATAACGTACCTTTGGCTGGTAAGAAATATCAGCATCTACAGACCAATCAGCTTAGAGACGTTTAAACTGCATAAATTAATAAATCCTTGCAATCTTATTATACATAGTGTGTTCACTATGCAATACAAACGCTAGTGCAATCTTATTATACATAGTGTGTTCACTATGCAATACAAACGATAGTGCAATCTTATTATACATAGTGTGTTCACTATGCAATACAAACGATAGTGCAATCTTATTATACATAGTGTGTTCACTATGCAATACATACGCTAGTGCAATCTTATTATACATACTGTGTTCACTATGCAATACAAACGCTAGTGCAATCTTATTATACATACTGTGTTCACTATGCAATACATACGCTAGTGCAATCTTATTATACATAGTGTGTTTACTATGCAATACAAACGCTAGTGCAATCTTATTATACATACTGTGTTCACTATGCAATACATACGCTAGTGCAATCTTATTATACATAGTGTGTTCACTATGGAATACAAACGCTAGTGCAATCTTATTATACATACTGTGTTCACTATGCAATACAAACGATAGTGCAATCTTATTATACATACTGTGTTCACTATGCAATACAAACGATAGTGCAATCTTATACATACTGTGTTCACCATGCAATACAAACGCTAGTGCAATCTTATTATACATAGTGTGTTCACTATGCAATACAAACGCTAGTGCAATCTTATTATACATAGTGTGTTCACTATGCAATACAAACGCTAGTGCAATCTTATTATACATAGTGTGTTCACTATGGAATACAAACGCTAGTGCAATCTTATTATACATAGTGTGTTCACTATGGAATACAAACGCTAGTGCAATCTTATTATACATACTGTGTTCACTATGCAATACAAACGATAGTGCAATCTTATTATACATACTGTGTTCACTATGCAATACAAACGATAGTGCAATCTTATTATACATAGTGTGTTCACTATGCAATACAAACGATAGTGCAATCTTATTATACATACTGTGTTCACTATGCAATACAAACGATAGTGCAATCTTATTATACATAGTGTGTTCACTATGGAATACAAACGCTAGTGCAATCTTATTATACATACTGTGTTCACTATGCAATACAAACGATAGTGCAATCTTATTATACATACTGTGTTCACTATGCAATACAAACGATAGTGCAATCTTATTATACATAGTGTGTTCACTATGCAATACAAACGATAGTGCAATCTTATTATACATACTGTGTTCACTATGCAATACAAACGATAGTGCAATCTTATTATACATAGTGTGTTCACTATGCAATACAAACGATAGTGCAATCTTATTATACATAGTGTGTTCACTATGGAATACAAACGCTAGTGCAATCTTATTATACATAGTGTGTTCACTATGGAATACAAACGCTAGTGCAATCTTATTATACATACTGTGTTCACTATGCAATACAAACGATAGTGCAATCTTATTATACATAGTGTGTTCACTATGGAATACAAACGCTAGTGCAATCTTATTATACATAGTGTGTTCACTATGGAATACAAACGCTAGTGCAATCTTATTATACATACTGTGTTCACTATGCAATACAAACGATAGTGCAATCTTATTATACATACTGTGTTCACTATGCAATACAAACGATAGTGCAATCTTATTATACATAGTGTGTTCACTGTGATGAACAAATATATCAGGACTTTAACTCATTTTATACCCTAATATGTGTATTATATCAATGGACAATAATATTTATTCCTTTGCAACACCAGAAGCAATGCCCGCTGGCTGCTGTCACATGCGATAACTTTGTGAGCTGTTAAATTTTAATCGCTAAATAGTTTGCGCAAATCGCTAATGTGACAGATAAATTTTCTACGATTTCGACATTTTTATGCCATTTTCAACAAGATTATGAAGCTGTCGTCGTCACTAGCGGAGGCAAAATAAACTCAATTGACGTAATCAAAGGCTAAGACGTCATTTAAAAAACAGTATACGTTTTCGACGATCATTGCTCAAGGCTCGTCAATTGTCACCTTAAATCGCTAAGTACGATTATGAAATGTCGAAACTGCTGTCCCTGGAGTAATAAATGTTTTTAATGCAATGGAAATAAAACTATTATTTCATTTTAACAATATTTATGGCAAGACTAGGGGTATACTATACTAGACGCTTCGAATGACAGGTGTTTCTGTTTGAGGATGGGGATTTAATGTAAAATTTTCTTATCCAGGTTACGGTTACGGATTACCGATATCTCGACTTTATGCCCGATATTTCCACGGCGACCTCGTCTTGTTATCCTGTGAGGGATACGGAACAGATGCCGTTATATATCTAAAGGTAAATTACTTTTTTCTTTTACTTTGTGTTTCTCCACTGCTGGATCACGTCGTCACTTCACATCATCTTCTGCAACCCTCATCCATCCACCATCATCTCTGCGTCTTCCAGAATGTAGTCTCCACTCCAGAATCCTCTGCGAGCCGCACGTGTTCCGCTCGTGGCAGGCTTGCGAACCGCGTACACACTGTACTCACTAGCGAGCTGTAACTGTAACCAAACATATACGTCACGAGGTTCTAGTCTGTACGCGTGAAACTATCTTCACTCGCGACATCCATCAAGGGAGCTGTAACAGATACAGTAACGAGGTTAGCGTGAAACGATCTTCACTCGCGACATCCACCAAGGGAGCTGTAACAGATACAGTAACGAGGTTAGCGTGAAACGATCTTCACTCGCGACATCCACCAAGGGAGCTGTAACAGATACAGTAACGAGGTTAGCGTGAAACGATCTTCACTCGCGACATCCATCAAGGGAGCTGTAACAGATACAGTAACGAGGTTAGCGTGAAACGATCTTCACTCGCGACATCCATCAAGGGAGCTGTAACAAATACAGTAACGAGGTTATCGTGAAAAGATTTACACTCGCGACATCCATCAAGGGAGCTGTAACAAATACAGTAACGAGGTTATCGTGAAACGATCTTCACTCGCGACATCCATCAAGGGAGCTGTAACAGATACAGTAACGAGGTAAGCGTGAAACGATCTTCACTCGCAACATCTATCAAGGTAGCTGTAACAGATACAGTAACGAGGTTAGCGTGAAACGATCTTCACTTGCAACATCTATCAAGGTAGCTGTAACAGATACAGTAACGAGGTTAGCGTGAAACGATCTTCACTCGCGATATCCATCAAGAGCGCTGTAACAGATACAGTAACGAGGTTAGCGTGAAACGATCTTCACTCGCGACATCCATTAAGGGAGCTGTAACAGATACAGTAACGAGGTTAAAGCGCAATCCGTTCGCGAACTACATATGATAACACTATGATTTTTGTAACTGTATTGTGCAACGGTTTAAATGATTTTTTGTAACTGTATTGTGCAACGGTTTAAATGATTTTTTGTAACTGTATTGTGCAACGGTTTAAATGATTTTTTGTAACTGTATTGTGCAACGGTTTAAATGATTTTTTGTCAACTGTTTAAATGATTTTTTGTAACTGTATTGTGCAACGGTTTAAATGATTTTTTGTAACTGTATTGTGCAACGGTTTAAATGATTTTTTGTCAACTGTTTAAATGATTTTTTTGTAACTGTATTGTGCAACGGTTTAAATGATTTTTTGTAACTGTATTGTGCAACGGTTTAACAGTGGGTTCTTACAACCGAGCCACCACCAAATTATATATATATATTTTTTTTCCAACAGGCACTTACCAATGAAGCCAACGAGTTGTTACCGGTTTTCAACAAAACCAGCTCCAAATTCTATCGTCCTTCAGCACAGCTGGCAGACTGGTCCGGGACTGTGCATAGTCTTCACACAACCAACAACAACAAAGCCAGGGAAACAAGATAATTAAAAATATGCAAACGATTAGTGTTATCCAATCTTGGTATGACAATATATTATAATATATTAATATTTTGCTTAAATTGTATAGCAACATCAAGTCAAGGCTTAGAATACTGATGAAAGACAGGCCAAGTCTTCATCTTACTTTGGGTAACACTAGGTATAAGAATCCGCCATTACGAAAATTTATTTATACCCCCAAAAGTTGACTAGCATACATATATATATTTTTTTCACTTAAAAACCTGGTAAATAGACGAGCTATTACTCCATAAGGCATTCTTTACCAGTTAACCTTGGGGATCATGAAAGGTGATGGGTAGGATGAAGTAAAACATGAAAATGGATATAGTGCGTAATGTATTTCCATCGGGAAAACTCTGGTTTCAATCGGAATACGACAGCATTAAATTTGTGATATTCATATGGATTATTTTTTTACGACACCGTAAACAAATGTCATTCACTTTATCTATTGGTGAAAACAGCATGAAAATCGGTGCAGTAGTTTTTGAGTTTATCGCGAACAGACCGACAGCAGAGTCATAAAGAAAAATTGACATGTAAGAGAGTGAATTATAAACCTGTTTCAAGTTAAGTTTAAAATCCGATGGCAAACCATTATGCACTACATCTGTGTCCCATTTTGATTACTTCTGATTCTAGATATTATTTTACTAGCATTTACTACAAGAAGTGGTTCATACTAGTTAGTATTAAGTATTTTACATACAATAGATATCACTAATATGAAGTAAAGTAGATAAATACTATGTATTAATCAAGAAAAAATTACTGACTGCGCCACGCAAACAAGGGTCATGTGTTTATCAATGTATGTTTGTGGCACACTGGAGAACAAACGCGTGGTCCGATTTTGATAATTCTGACGTCAATCGATTCGTTTCAATCACTCTAGTGTCACTTATTGTTTTTACCTGACAGCGCGACGCTAACAAGGGTCATGTGTGTATGTTTGTGGCACACTGCAGAACAAACACGTGGTCCGATTTTGATAATTCTAACGTCAATCGATTCCTTTCAATCACTCGAGTGTCACTTATTGTTTTTACCTGACTGCGCGACGCTAACAAGGGTCATGTGTTTATCAATGTATGTATGTTTGTTCCTTTGTGGCACACTGGAGACCAAACGCGTGGTTCGATTTTGATAATTTTGACGTCAATCGATTCGTTTCAATCACTCGAGTGTCACTTATTGTTTTTACCTGACTGCGCGACGCTAACAAGGGTCATGTGTTTATCAATGTATGTATGTATGTTCCTTTGTGGTACACTGAAGACCAAACGCGTGGTCCGATTTTGATAATTCTGACGTCGATCAATTCGTTTCAATCGAGTGTCACTAAGGATATGACATTAAACAAATTTTTGTAAGGGGACTTTATTGTGTTCTGGAAGGTCCATCCTCAACAGTAGAGATCCAGCAGTCCCATTCTGTTATTCAGTCGCAAACGTTATCCACTTCGTTATTTACATCAGAGCTTGCGTCATAATTACTAAATTTAATTCAATTGTCAACCCTATAAGCGCTTGACCTTGACAGTGGCCGTACAAATATTAACTTTAATAGTGTGATATATATATATATATATAAATAAATATTTCCAGACAGGTCACACAGCGCCATCTAGTTTCCGTGGTAAGCTACGAGGCTTGTGTTACGGAAACTAGATGGTTGATAAACTACATATTGTTTTTTTTTTTTTTATAAACACCCAGACCGAGACAAATTATACAATGTACAACTTGCCCCCGGTGGGAATCGAACCCACGACCTCCGAGTTCACGGCAACGTTTGTTACCACTAGACCACGGAGGCGGTCAAATAATATATATATATATATATATGGCGCGGTGGTGGCTCGGTTGTAAGAATGCTTTCTTTAAATCCTGCAAAGGTCGGTTCAAACCCCCCCGGCATGTACCAATGAGAAATACACTTTTCTTACGTACTGCAGTCATAGATTTACAACACCACTGTTCCCGTGTGAGGAGAGCACGTTACCCGTCGGTCCCGGTTCCACTAATACCAACTTGTGGATCGTTAATAAATTGTCATTAAAAAATTGGCATCAGATTCTCACCAAGCCGTCTGGCCAGCGTGGCGAATGTAGGCTAAATTCTCCAGATATATGTTCTGGAAGGCCCATCTCCAGCAGTGGAGATCTAGGACGCTGTGTTCTCGGGGCTGTAATAAAATGAAATATACATATATAGTTAACGGATTCCATTATATAACGTTTGCGCTAAGTAGCAAAATAGGGCTGCAGGACTCTTGTGTTCTAGGGACTGTAACGAATACAATTTCTTGATTAATACATGTATTTTATTTATTAATGTGTAATTTTAAGAAGTTTTTTAGAGTAAAAATTTATTTGATTTAAAAAAAACTAATTTTAAGCATGTTTCCATCATGCCTTAAAGGCTGGTCATTTATTTTGTAAAATGTGATATTTTAGGTTAATTTTTTTCTTTATATTTTTATTTTATTTTATTACGAAAAAAAAACAATCAATTAATATTACTATAGAAATCCACTGCTAAAATACGTACTTTTAAATTTATTTATTTTATTTATTAGGGTCGCCTACAGTGACAGCAACAAAACATACATCGATTTTTATTTACAACTAATACAGAATACAGATGCTGCACCAATTACAGGCAATCAGACAGACAGACAGCGGAGTCATCCAGGCCCGGATGTTCAATGGGCCTGGGTTGGGGATGGGATAAACTCCCCGTTTCCCCGGCAGGATCTCGGCGGCTAACTACGCACCGGTGATTCAACGCACCTTTGGTGCTGGGCGCTGTTCCTACTACATCACCGCCCTTGTGGCTCACGAATCTAGTCTCCTAGATTTGTCTACTTTAGTTCTTCTCCAAGAGCTCCCTCCGGGGGCCGTGCGAAAGTAGGAGCGATATCCTGAAGATGCTTGTAGGATCCGTTATCAGTCCGGTAAAACATACGTTTAGCTAGGCCGACAACAAATGCCACGATAGTAGGCATCTCCAGATCTCTCGCAATTACAGAATTTCGCACGAACCACGGCGCTCTGGATACCACCCTGAGCGATATGTGCTGCTGACTCTGGATCTTGTCCCTGTTGGTTTTGGCCAGAAGGTGAGCCAGGTAGGCACTGTCATCTGCAAACAGTGCAAGCATGACATCCTGCTCACCCTCTTCCAGGACTTCGGAAAGAGTAGGAATATCATTGGTATACAGCGCGTAGAGTACGGGAGATAAGCAGCTACCCTGTGGAACCCCACCTAAAATGGGTTTTTCCACAGAGATGTGATCCTCCACAGCAACGTGAAATCGTCGTTTTCCCAGGAACGACGCCAGGATCCTTACTGCCATTGCCGGGAGTGACGTATCGAGAAGTTTGTACACACAGGCAATCACCACATGCTATTACAGTATCCATTAATTGGGCCTTTGAGTAGCCAAAATAAAAACACAATACAATTACAGCAACAACCAAGTAAATCTAAGCAAAAACAAAAGAACAAATTAAATATCCCTTTCAGCACGACAAAAAATATTTTTGATATTAAAAGGTATACTAGGTAACTTTAAAATACTTAAAGCCTAAAATATCTCATAATAATTGTTTTAAAAAAACATATTGTACAGATAATTGTTATAATACACATAAAAAATACTTAAAATTTGTGGTTGTAATATTCACTTAGCGAATAGAAGCAACATTCTATCAATATTTTCCTAAGTTGGCCTTTAAACTGATTGTCAGGTATTTTTTTGAGAAACTCAGGTAACTTATTGTAAATTCACAGCATTTAGGTAAATATCTGGTTATGAACACTGTCAGTTTTGAACACTGTCAGTTTTGAATACTGTCAGTTTTGAATACTGTCAGTTTTGTTACCTTCCAAACTCTGTCGGCTATTCTGCCAGGAAAGCCCTTCAAATGTCCGTTGTCCGAACATTTGTTGCAAGTCAATAGTTTTTGCAGTGGATTTCTGAACTCGGCTGTTCAAATTAAAAACCTAGCAACTGAAATTGTAAAAAAATAAAATGCCATAAATAAAAATAAAGCGTGTTACGGTATTCTAAGACGTTTTCTCTACGGCTCCTCCACTCAACTATTACTTCCAGCTGTCAAACTCACAGATTGTATAGGATATAAATGACAGTGTTTATAGGTATATTTTTTGACAGTAGTGTCAGTTCAAAATTAGAAATGGACGTTCGTAATTATTAAATTTTGTACTAATTTCCCGTTATCGCAATCTTAACCGATTTTGAGAACACGTTTGACAGCTGGCAAATTTGAAAAGGAATGGTTGAGTAGCTGAACCGTTGTGATGTTAAGTTACTGTTTATTATTTGCATAGATAGGACATTAATTGTAGATAACCGAACGTAAAAGTAAAAAAAAAAAAAACAATAAGAAGATTGAAATTCTAATGCTGTTTTCCTTTTGGTACATTCAAGATAATGGCTGGACTCGATACTTTGCCTATATTTTTTTTTTTTTAAAGACAAAAACTGGATGTTTTTTTTTTAAATATAACCTTCCAATAACAGTAAAAATATATAAAACAAAAAATTACAAATATAATTTTCTAATTTTGACACTACGGTCAAAATATACCTATATCCCTATGATCTGAGCGTTTGACAGCCGGAAGGACTAATAGAGTTGAGGAGCTGTTGTGAAAACGTCTTACACTCGTACTCCTCTACTCAACATTTTCTTCCAGCTTTTAAACGAAAATTAAGTCTCTGTAATGGCCTGTATCACTATTTTTTTATCACGATAGATGGTACCTAATATAACTGTCAGTTGCATAGAAAACTTGTATTTATATTACGATTTTTATTATTTTCTGTATATTATGCCAAAGTGAGCAGCTGTTAATTGTAGAAATCGAGATTTCTAAGCGAAATCAAAGATATGGTGATCTTAAAATTGCTGTTCCATAAAGAAAACCTTTTTTCTTTTTAAAGACGGGGTGTGCGCTTTTTAATACGTCTTTTAAGGTAGGTAACGTTAATTTAAAATACATTTTTCTGTCATAAACATATAAAACCACGAAAACATTTAAAGAATGATGCGATATAGGTGTAAAATAAGGTACCATTGCCGCTAGTGACATCTACAAAAAGCTTTGCCTGATACACCCCATTGAGACGATAAAATAAAAAATGGCACCTAACGCACCAGGTTAAGGCTGACCTTTAAAATAAAAGTTTCGGCTCGGCTCTATTTTTAACTTTAATCGTAACTATTACAGAAACTTAATTTTCGTGGAAGGAAATGTTGAGTGGAGGAGGCGTTGAGGAAAAGTCTTAGAATACGGGTGTAATTCTTGAATTATTTTCTGGGCATTTTGAAATATTAGGTAATAAGTTTTTAAATTGGTTAGCCGAGCTACTAGCACAGCTTGGCTGCGTGTTATTTAGTCTAAACGTGTTTTAATAAATAAAGTATTGTCTTTATAGTTATTTTTGTTGTATAAAATTAAAGTACACTTATGTGAAACTGATTTATTGTTTTTTTTATTTATCCCTTTTTAGGTAACTCCTACAAGATCCAGTAAAGTGTACCCACACGTAACATGGCAGTTTATATTTATTAATAATAGAAACGCATTGATGCGTTATATCGTAAAGTCGGAATAACAAAACGCACGGGTACGGAATGCACATGTCAAAATCAGCTGTTCACGATCAATTTTGAATCCGTTCTTTTTTTGCGAAAACTCTGCGGGTGCTCAGACAAATAAAATCCTAATTAAAATTTTAACAAAATTATGCATTTTAATCACCAAGAGACCGTAATCCCCTAATTGGGGAACGAGCTTTGGGTTAGGAGATCGCGGGCTTCCGGAGACACATCTCGTCTGTCGCCCAACTCCCAAGCATTAGCTAGACTACCAACACTCTTAAATGTGCGGAAGTGTCCTCAACTGAATATACAATAAATCTACGACCCGTTATTTGTTGTTTTATTTACCGGGAAATTCGCGACAACGTTACGGGATCTGGCTCGATTTGCCGTCATGCCCAGTCAAGCCGGCATAGCGTCTGATGTCAGTCATGAATGTCTGATTCCAGTTGCTATCATTCATGGACCTCGCGCGGTCATTAGGTGCCAGGTCACATGTGCTAATATAAAAAAAAATATATATGTGATAAAAATCTGTTATTAAGTTATAATGCCCGCCGGTACCTACGCGAAGGTACTACGTGCATGAATCAAAAGTATTTAGAAGCCCTGCGGTAAAGTATCATCACGACCGTACCTTTGCACAGATTATATAGTAATAATATGTGCTAATGGGGTGTATCAGGCAAAGCTTTTTGTAGATGTCGCTAGCGGCACTTTGTTTACACCGATGACTGATCATTTTTTAAATTTATTTGTGTTTTTTAAGTTTATTTTTATAACAGAACTAGTTGTTTCGTACTGCACGGCCCACGAGTGGACCGTGGGGATTGTCGTGAGCGTGGTCTGCTTTGTGTGTTATTGTATTCGATAAAAAATCTAGATTGTTACTTTCTAATCGATAATTATGATCAAAATCGTTAGCTAAAACTCGATAAAAGAATCTAGTCAAAGTTTTTAAGACTAAAATTTATATGTCTAAAATAAAATATGATTGATCCTAAACCTCGATAATAAATTCCTGTCGAAATCTTAATTAAATGAGGGATCAAAATGGTAAATTACCACTTGATAAAATATTGCAATCGATAAGTCAATAAAAATCAAAAAGTAAAGTGAGGTTTGTCGTGAGCGTGGTCTGCTTTGTGTACTCGTAGATTGTACTTTTAAAAAAATCCCTACCGATATTTATTTTTAAATTGGGATCAAAATCGTTAGCTAAAACTCAATAAAACAATCAAGTCAAAGTTATTAAAATACTAAAATTTAAATGTCAAAATAAAATATGTTTGATCCTGAAGCTCGATAACAAATTCCTGTCAAAATCTTAATTGAATTTGGGATCAAAATCGTCAATTTCCACTTGATAAAATATTTCAATCGATAAGTCAATAAAACACAAAAAGTACAGTGGGGATTGTCGTGGGCGCGGTATGCTTTGTATATATTGTTGTACTTTACAAAATATACCTGTCAAAAATCAGTGTATCGATAAAATATCCCTATTAATATTTCATATAAGTTGATACATGGGAAACCCTTTAGCATCACACCAGCTTGACTACTTAAATTTTATCATTAACTTTATTGCAGGTCACTATACTCAGTTCCTCCTAAATGTCGCACACTCGCCAACCTCGCTTCGCTCGGTTAGCTCCTGTGACCCCATAGTATAATTTTAGTATAAAAAAATAGATAATACTTTACAAAAAATCCCTGTCGAAAATCAATGTATCGATGAAATATCCCTATTAATATTTCTTATAAGTTGTTACATGGGAACCCGTCAGCGTCACACCAGAATGACTACTTAAATTGTATTATTAACTTTATTGGAGGTCACTATACTCAGTTCCTCCTAAATGTCGCACACTCGCCAACCTCGCTTCGCTCGGTTAGCTCCTGTAGCTCCATGGCATAATTTTTGTATGTTGAATTTTTAAAAATTTGGAATTAAAAAAAAAAAATTTACATCACCTCGTCTTCAAGGGTCCTCTACAACATTAGTTAAAGCACTTCCTACCCATCTCTTATAGTTTCATTGGAACCCGTCAGCGTTACATCAGGATGACTACTTAAATTTCTCCAATATCATTCTTGCAGGTTATAATACTCAGTTCTTCATAAATGTCGCACACTCGCCAACCTCGCTTCGCTCGGTTAGCTCCTGTAGCTCCATGGCCCAATTTTTGTATGGAACATTTTAAAAACCTTGAAAATTAAAAAAAAAAAGTTGACATCACCTCGTCTCCAAGGGTCCTCTACAACATTAGTTTCAGCACTTCCTACCAATCTCTTATAGTTTCATGGAAACCCGTCAGCGTTACATCAGAATGACTACTTAAATTTCTCCAATATATGTTTTGCAGGTTACTATACTCAGTTCTTCATAAATGTTGCACACTCGCCAACCTCGCTTCGCTCGGTTAGTTCCTGTAGCTCCATGGCCTAATTTTTGTATGGAGAATTTTTAAAAAGTGGAAAAAAAAGAAAAAAAGTTTATATCACCTCGTCTCCAAGGGTCCTCTAAAACATTAGTTCCGGCACCCACCACCTATTTCTTATAGTTTCATGGGAAACCGTCAGCGTTACATCAGAATGACTACTTAAATTTCTCCAATATCTTTTTTGCAGGTTACTATACTCAGTTCTTCATAAATGTCGCACATTCGCCAACCTCGCTACGCTCGGTTAGCTCCTGTAGCTCCATGGCCTAATTTTTGTATGGAGATTTTTAAAAAGTGGAAAATTAAAAAAAAAAAGTTTACATGGCCTCGTCTCCAAGGGTCCTCTACAACATTAGTTTAAGCACCCCCCACCTATCTGTTATAGTTTCATGGGAACCCGTCAGCGTTACATCAGAATGACTACTTAAATTTCTCCAATATATTTTTTGCAGGTTACTATACTCAGTTCTTCATAAATGTAGCTCCATGGCCTAATTTTTGTATGGAGAATTTTTAAAAAGTGGAAAATTAAAAAAAAAAGTTTACATGACCACGTCTCCAAGGGTCCTCTACAACATTAGTTTTGGCACCCACCACCCATCTCGTATAGTTTCTAGGGAACCCGTCAGCGTTACATCAGGATGACTACTTAAATTTTTCCAATATCTTTTTGGCAGGTTACAATTCTCAGTTTTTCATAAATGTCGCACACTCGCCAACCTCGCTTCGCTCGGTTAGTTCCTGTAGCTCCATGGCCTAATTTTTGTATGGAGAATTTTTAAAAAGTGGAAAAAAAAAAAAGTTTATATCACCTCGTCTCCAAGGGTCCTCTAAAACATTAGTTCCGGCACCCACCACCTATTTCTTATAGTTTCATGGGAAACCGTCAGCGTTACATCAGAATGACTACGTAAATTTCTCCAATATATTTTTTGCAGGTTACTATACTCAGTTCTTCATAAATGTCGCACACTTGCCAACCTCGCTGCGCTCGGTTAGCTCCTGTAGCTCCATGGCCTAATTTTTGTATGGAGAATTTTTAAAAAGTGGAAAATTAAAAAAAAAAGTTTACATCACCTCGTCTCCAAGGGTCCTCTAAAACATTAGTTTCGGCACCCACTACCTATCTCTTATAGTTTCATGGGAACCCGTCAGCGTTACATCAGAATAACTACTTATATATCTTTTTTGCAGGTTACTATACTCAGTTCTTTATAAATGTCGCACACTCGCCAACCTCGCTGCGCTCGGTTAGCTCCTGTAGCTCCATGGCCGAATTTTTGTATAAAAAAAAAAAAACTTGAGAAATTAAAAAAAAAAAGTTTACATCACCTTGTCTCCAAGGGTCCTCTACAACATTAGTTTCGGCACCCACTACCTATCTCTTATAGTTTTATGGGAACCCGTCAGCGTTACATCAGAATGACTACTTAAATTTCTCCAATATATTTTTTGCAGGTTACTATACTCAGTTCTTCATAAATGTCGCACACTTGCCAACCTCGCTGCGCTTGGTTAGCTCCTGTAGCTCCATGGCCTAATTCTTGTATGGAGAATTTTTAAAAAGTGGAAAATTAAAAAAAAAAAGTTTACATCACCTCGTCTCCAAGGGTCCTCTACAACATTAGTTTTGGCACCCACCACCCATCTCGTATAGTTTCATGGGAACCCGTCAGCGTTACATCAGGATGACTACCTAAATTTCTCCAATATCTTTTTTGCAGGTTACTATACTCAGTTCTTTATAAATGTCGCACACTCGACAACCTCGCTGCGCTCGGTTAGCTCCTGTAGCTCCAAGGCCTAATTTTTGTATGGAGAATTTTAAAAATGTTGGAAATTAAAAAAAAAAGTTTACATCACCTCGTCTCCAAGAGTCCTCTACATCATTAGTTTCGGCAGCCACCACCCATCTCTTATAGTTTCATTGGAACCCGTGAGCGTTACATCAGGATGCCTACTTAAATTTCTCCAATATCTTTTTTGCAGGTTATAATACTCAGTTCTTCATAAATGTCGCACACTCGCCAACCTCGCTACGCTCCGTTAGCTCCTGTAGCTCCATGGCCTAATTTTTGTATAGAAAATTTAAAAAAAATGGAAAATTAAAAAAAAAAAATTTACATCACCTCGTCTTCAAGGGTCCTCTACAACATTAGTTAAAGCACTTCCTACCCATCTCTTATAGTTTCATTGGAACCCGTGAGCGTTACATCAGGATGACTACTTAAATTTCTCCAATATCATTTTTGCAGGTTATAATACTCAGTTCTTCATAAATGTCGCACACTCGCCAACCTCGCTTCGCTCGGTTAGCTCCTGTAGCTCCATGGCCCAATTTTTGTATGGAACATTTTAAAAACCTTGAAAATTAAAAAAAAAAAGTTGACATCACCTCGTCTCCAAGGGTCCTCTACAACATTAGTTTAAGCACTTCCTACCAATCTCTTATAGTTTCATGGAAACCCGTCAGCGTTACATCAGAATGACTACTTAAATTTCTCCAATATATGTTTTGCAGGTTACTATACTCAGTTCTTCATAAATGTCGCACACTTGCCAACCTCGCTGCGCTCGGTTAGCTCCTGTAGCTCCATGGCCTAATTTTTGTATGGAGAATTTTTAAAAAGTGGAAAATTAAAAAAGAAAAGTTTACATGACCTCGTCTCCAAGTGTCCTCTACAACATTAGTTTTGGCACCCACCACCCATCTCGTATAGTTTCATGGGAACCCGTCAGCGTTACATCAGGATGACTACCTAAATTTCTCCAATATCTTTTTTGCAGGTTACTATACTCAGTTCTTTATAAATGTCGCACACTCGCCAACCTCGCTGCGCTCGGTTAGCTCCTGTAGCTCCATGGCCGAATTTTTGTATAAAGAATTTTTAAAAAGTGGAAAATTAAAAAAAAAGTTTACATCACCTCGTCTCCAAGGGTCCTCTAAAACATTAGTTTCGGCACCCACTACCTATCTCTTATAGTTTCATGGGAACCCGTCAGCGTTACATCAGAATAACTACTTAAATTTCTCCAATATATTTTTTGCAGGTTACTATACTCAGTTCTTCATAAATGTCGCACACTTGCCAACCTCGCTGCGCTCGGTTAGCTCCTGTAGCTCCATAGCCTAATTTTTGTATGAAGAATTTTTAAAAAGTGGAAAATAAAAAAAAAAAGTTTACATGACCTCGTCTCCAAGGGTCCTCTACAAGATTAGTTTTGGCACCCACCACCCATCTCGTATAGTTTCATGGGAACCCGTCAGCGTTACATCAGGATGACTACCTAAATTTCTCCAATATCTTTTTTGCAGGTTACTATACTCAGTTCTTTATAAATGTCGCACACTCGCCAACCTCGCTGCGCTCGGTTAGCTCCTGTAGCTCCATGACCGAATTTTTGTATGAAAAAAAAAAACTTGAGAAATTAAAAAAAAAAAGTTTACATGACCTCGTCTCCAAGGGTCCTCTACAACATTAATTTAAGCACCCCCCACCTATCTGTTATAGTTTCATGGGAACCCGTCAGCGTTACATCAGAATGACTACTTAAATTTCTCCAAAATATTTTTTGCAGGTTACTATACTCAGTTCTTCATAAATGTCGCACACTTGCCAACCTCGCTGCGCTCGGTTAGCTCCTGTAGCTCCATGGCCTGATTTTTGTATGGAGAATTTTTAAAAAGTGGAAAATTAAAAACAAAAAGTTTACATTACCTCGTCTCCAAGGGTCGTCTACAACATTAGTTTTGGCACCCACCACCCATCTCGTATAGTTTCATGGGAACCCGTCAGCGTTACATCAGGATGACTACCTAAATTTCTCCAATATCTTTTTTGCAGGTTACTATACTCAGTTCTTTATAAATGTCGCACACTCGCCAACCTCGCTGCGCTCGGTTAGCTCCTGTAGCTCCATGGCCGAATTTTTGTATGAAAAAAAAAAAACTTGAGAAATTAAAAAAAATAAGTTTACATCACCCCGTCTCCAAGGGTCCTCTACAACATTAGTTTCGGCACCCACTACCTATCTCTTATAGTTTCATGGGAACCCGTCAGCGTTACATCAGAATGACTACTTAAATTTATCCAATATATTTTTTGCAGGTTACTATACTCAGTTCTTCATAAATGTCGCACACTTGCCAACCTCGCTGCGCTCGGTTAGCTCCTGTAGCTCCATGGCCTAATTTTTGTATGGAGAATTTTTAAAAAGTGGAAAATTAAAAAAAAAAAGTTTACATGACCTCGTCTCCAAGGGTCCTCTACAACATTAGTTTAAGCACCCCCCACCTATCTGTTATAGTTTCATGGGAACCCGTCAGCGTTACATCAGAATGACTACTTAAATTTCTCCAATATATTTTTTGCAGGTTACTATACTCAGTTCTTCATAAATGTCGCACACTTGCCAACCTCGCTGCGCTCGGTTAGCTCCTGTAGCTCCATGGCCTAATTTTTGTATGAAGAATTTTTAAAAAGTGGAAAATTAAAAAAAAAAAGTTTACATGACCACGTCTCCAAGGGTCCTCTACAACATTAGTTTTGGCACCCACCACCCATCTCGTATAGTTTCATGGGAACCCGTCAGCGTTACATCAGGATGACTACCTAAATTTCTCCAATATCTTTTTTGCAGGTTACTATACTCAGTTCTTTATAAATGTCGCACACTCGCCAACCTCGCTGCGCTCGGTTAGCTCCTGTAGCTCCATGGCCGAATTTTTGTATGAAAAAAAAAAAACTTGAGAAATTAAAAAAAATAAGTTTACATAACCCCGTCTCCAAGGGTCCTCTACAACATTAGTTTCGGCACCCACCACCTATCTCTTATGGTTAACTTGGAACCCATCAGCGATTCATGAGAATGAAGATTCCATACTTCTTTGTGACCTTCTTTGAATAAAAAATGATAAAATCTTTGCAAATATCGTAATTTTGAAAGTAGCAATCTTTTCGTTTGGCTACTACAGTTTTTTGAAAATTTTGTATGCAAAAAAAAAAAAAAAATGGGAAATTAAAAAAAAAAAAAACACTTTTCCTCGTCTCCAATGGTTTCCTACATGGGGTTAAATTTAGCACGACTTCCCGTTCCTGGTTCCCTACGAACCCCTCAATGTTACATCGAGATAGACTTCTTAAAAAATATTGAAGACCTTTTTGAAATACCATTTTTTCCCGGGCATACAACCAGCGAAAGAACGCCTCTCTACCTACGCTCAGCTGGTGCCGGTGAGTGCTCAAAGTCAACTTTTAATCAGAAAAAAAAAAAAAGTCCGAATTTAAAAAAAAAAAAGTCACGACACCTCGTCTCCCAGGGTCCTTTATGACATTTGCTTGAACACCCCCCGACTATCTCTTATGGTTCCCCGGGAACCCATGGACGTTTCATCAAAATGACAACTCTGCCCCCCGAAAGTCATAGCGCCTCTTCACCAGGCCCAACTGTATACAAATATCAATACACTTCAACTATTGCTCCTTTCGTATGGTCCCCAGAAGAGGGGGAAGATTTTGTATGAAAAAAAAAAAAAAAACGCGAATTTAAAAAAAAAAACACGACGTCACCTCGTCTCTCAGGGTCCTCCACAACATTAGTTTAAGCACCCCCCACCTATCTGTTATAGTTTCATGGGAACCCGTAAGCGTTACATCAGAATGACTACTTAAATTTCTCCAATATATTTTTTGCAGGTTACTATACTCAGTTCTTCATAAATGTCACACACTTGCCAACCTCGCTGCGCTCGGTTAGCTTCTGTAGCTCCATGGCCTAATTTTTGTATGGAGAATTTTAAAAACCTTGGAAATTAAAAAAAAAAAGTTTACATCACCTCGTATCCAAGGGTCCTCTACAACATTAGTTTTGGCACCCACCACCCATCTCGTATAGTTTCATGGGAACCCGTCAGCGTTACATCAGGATGACTACCTAAATTTCTTCAATATCTTTTTTGCAGGTTACTATACTCAGTTCTTTATAAATGTCGCACACTCGCCAACCTCGCTGCGCTCGGTTAGCTCCTGTAGCTCCATGGCCGAATTTTTGTATGAAAAAAAAAAAACTTGAGAAATTAAAAAAAAAAAGTTTACATCACCTCGTCTCCAAGGGTCCTCTACAACATTAGTTCCGGCATCCACCACCTATTTTTTATGGTTAACTCGGAACCCGTCAGCGATTCATGAGAATGATGATTCCATATCCCTTTGTGACCTTCTTTGAATAAAAAATTATAAAATCTTTGCAAATATCGTAATTTTGAAAGTAGCAATCTTTTCGTTTGGCTACTACAGTTTTTTGAAAATTTTGTATGCAAAAAAAAAAAAAAAAATGGGAAATTAAAAAAAAAAACACACTTTTCCTCGTCTCCAATGGTTTCCTACATGGGGTTAAATTTAGCACGACTTCCCGTTCCTGGTTCCCTACGAACCCCTCAATGTTACATCGAGATAGACTTCTTAAAAAATATTGAAGACCTTTTTGAAATACCATTTTTTCCCGGGCATACAACCAGCGAAAGAACGCCTCTCTACCTACGCTCAGCTGGTGCCGGTGAGTGCTCAAAGTCAACTTTTAATCAGAAAAAAAAAAAAAGTCCGAATTTAAAAAAAAAAAAGTCACGACACCTCGTCTCCCAGGGTCCTTTATGACATTTGCTTGAACACCCCCCGACTATCTCTTATGGTTCCCTGGGAACCCATGGACGTTTCATCAAAATTACAACTCTGCCCCCCTAAAGTCATAGCGCCTCTTCACCAGGCCCAACTGTATACAAATATCAATACACTTCAACTATTGCTCCTTTCGTATGGTCCCCAGAAGAGGGGGAAGAATTTGTATGAAAAAAAAAAAAAAAACGCGAATTTAAAAAAAAAAACACGACGTCACCTCGTCTCCCAGGGTCCTCCACAACATTAGTTCCGGCACCTCCCCCCTAACTATAGCCGTTTTCCGGGAACCCTCATCGACTTTTTTCCCTGGTGTAAAACTTCGGATATTGGATTTTTCCCATAGGTTTGAGCACCATAGCAATACGATCCGATAGCCGCCTAACCCCCAACTATGACAGTTTTGGCCCTGTATTTCTGTCAGTCAGTGGTAATTAGAGCTTTATATATATAAACTAGTTGTTTCGTACTGCACGGCCCACGAGTGGACCGTGGGGATTGTCGTGAGCGTGGTCTGCTTTGTGTCTGTTGTACTTAAAAAAAATCCCTATCGAAATCTCTAGTGAGATTGGTACCAAAATCGTTTGCTAAAAGTCAATGAAACAATCTAGTCAAAGTTATTAAAATACTAAAATTTAAATGTCTAAAATAAAATATGTTTGATCCTAAAGCTCGATAACAAATTCCTGTCGAAACCTTAATTGAATTTGGGATCAAAATCGTCCATTTCCACCTGATAAAATATTGCAATCGATAACTCAATAATATAAGTTCTTCAGAAAAGAAACTCCATGGCATATTTTTTATATGAAGAATTAAAAAAAAGTTAAAAATTAAAAAAAAAAGTTTACATCTCCTCGCCTCCAAGGGTCCTCTACAACATTAGTTAAGACACCCACCACCCATCTCTTATAGTTTCATGGGAACCCGTCAGCGTTACATCAGAATGACTACTTAAATTTCTCCAATATCTTTTTTGCAGGTTACTATACTCAGTTCTTCATAAATGTCGCACACTCGCCAACCTCGCTGCGCTCGGTTAGCTCCTGTAGCTCCATGGCCGAATTTTTGTATAGAGAATTTTTAAAAAGTGGAAAATTAAAAAAAAAAGTTTACATCTCCTCGCCTCCAAGGGTCCTCTAGAACATTAGTTTAAGCACTTCCTACCCATCTCTTATAGTTTCATGGGAACCCGTCAGCGTTACATCAGGATGACTACTTAAATGTCTCCAATTACTTTTTTGCAGGTTACTATACTCAGTTTTTCATAAATTGCGCACACTCGCCAACCTCGCTTCGCCCGGTTAGCTCCTGTAGCTCCAAGGCCTAATTTTTGTATGGAGAATTTTAAAAATGTTGGAAATTAAAAAAAAAAAGTTTACATCACCTCGTCTCCAAGGGTCCTCTACAACATTAGTTCCGGCACCCACCACCTATCTCTTATAGTTTCATGGGAACCCGTCAGTGTTACATCAGAATGACTACTTAAATTTCTCCAATATATTTTTTGCAGGTTACTATACTCAGTTCTTCATAAATGTCGCACACTCGCCAACCTCGCTTTGCTCGGTTAGCTCCTGTAGCTCCATGGCTTAATTTTTGTATGGAGAATTTTAAAAATATTGGAATTAAAAAAAAAAAAGTTTACATCAACTCGTCTCCAAGGGTCCTCTACAACATTAGTTTTGGCACCCACCACCCATCTCTTATAGTTTAATGGGAACCCATCAGCGTTACACCAGGATGACTACTTAAATTTCTCCAATATCTTTTTTGCAGGTTACTATACTCAGTTCTTCATAAATGTCGCACACTCGCCAACCTCGCTTTGCTCGGTTAGCTCCTGTAGCTCCATGGCTTAATTTTTGTATGGAGAATTTTAAAAATATTGGAATTAAAAAAAAAAAAGTTTACATCAACTCGTCTCCAAGGGTCCTCTACAACATTAGTTTTGGCACCCACCACCCATCTCTTATAGTTTAATGGGAACCCATCAGCGTTACACCAGGATGACTACTTAAATTTCTCCAATATCTTTTTTGCAGGTTACTATACTCAGTTCTTCATAAATGTCGCACACTCGTCAACCTCGCTTCGCTCGGTTAGCTCCTGTAGCTCCATGGCCGAATTTTTGTATGAAAAAAAAAAAACCTTGGAAATTAAAAAAAAAAAGTTGACATCACCTCGTCTCCAAAGGTCCTCTACAACATTAGTTTCGGCACCCACCACCTATCTCTTACGGTTAACTCGGAACCCGTCAGCGATTCATCAGAATGATGATTCATTACCCCTTAGTGACCTTTCTAGGATAAAAAATGATGAAAGATTTACAAATATCGTAATTTTAAAAGTAGCAATCTTTTTGTTTGGCTACAACAGTTTTTAAAAAAAAATGTATGAAAAAAAAAAACAAAAATTGGAAATTAAAAAAAAAAAAAAAACTTTTCCTCGTCTCCACACGTTTCCTACACGTAGTTAAAATTAGCACGACTTGCCATTCCTGGTTGCA
The DNA here is from genome assembly GCA_910589645.1 of Tinea semifulvella. Lineage (NCBI taxonomy): Eukaryota > Metazoa > Arthropoda > Insecta > Lepidoptera > Tineidae > Tinea > Tinea semifulvella. The sequence goes on along the minus strand of OU342623.1, from coordinate 1,879,138 downwards.
TCGGAACCCCTCATCGTTACATGAGAATGTCTACCTAAAAATCATTTAAGACTTTTTGTGATATGGGGTGACCCACGTGACTACAACCAGCCAAAAATGGGCATTCTGGGTATGCTCGAAGTATGCTCTGTGAGTGCTCAAAGTCGGCCGCGAATGCAAAAAAAAAAAAAAATGGGAATTTAAAAAAAAAAAAGTCACCACACCTCGTCTCCAGAAGCCCTCTCCAAAATTGGGTTCTAGCGTTTTTCGCCATCTCTTATGGTTTCCTGGGAACCCGTGAGCGTCACATCAGGTTCACTTTTAAAATTTCATTGATGACACTTTTGCTGTTCATCAGCCGCCAGTGTATGCAACCATGCCAAATTTGCAGTTGTCACTTGGCAGGTTTCGCTTCTACGAGCCTCCAAAGTACGTGTTTCGACTTTTGTATGAAAAAAAAAAAAAATCGCGGAATTAAAAAAAAAAAATGTGACGTCACCCCCTCTCCCAGGGTCCTTTATGACATTTGCTTGAGCACCCCCCGACTACCTCTTACGATTCTCCGGGAACCCCTCGACGTTACATCAAAATGACGCCTCAGCCCCCCTTGATGACCTTTCTCGTAATAAACAAGACGAAATCTATACAAAAATCGCAATTTGGCAAGTTGTGCTCTTTTCGTTTGACCCACAAAGTTTTTCAAAAATTTCCATACAAAAAAACAAAAGAATTTTGGAATTTAAAAAAAAAACCATGACGTCACCTCGTCTCCCAGGGTCCTCTACAAAGTTTGTTCGAACACCCCCCCCCTAACTATAACCGTTTCGTCGGAACCGTCACCGACTTTTTTCCCTGATGGAAAGTCTTGGTTTTCAGATTTTTCCCATAGGTTTGAGCACCATACCTATACGATCCGATCATCACCCAACCCCCAACTATTACAGTTTTGGCCCTACATTTCTGTCAGTCAGTGGTAATTAGAGCTTTATATAATATAACTAGTTGTTTCGTACTGCACGGCCCACGAGTGGACCGTGGGGATTGTCGTGAGCGTGGTCTGCTTTGTGTTAGTTGTAATCGATACACAAATCTACATTGTTTCTTTTCTAATCGATAATTATGATCAAAATCGTTAGCTAAAACTCCATAAAAGAATCTAGTCAAAGTATTTAAAAACAAAGTATTTAACTAAAATTTATATGTCTAAAATAAAATATGTTTGATCCTAAACCTCGATAATAAATTCCTGTCGAAATCTTAATTACATTTGGGATCAAATTGGTAAATTACAACTTGATAAAATATTTCAATGGAAAACTCATTAAAAATCAAAAACTACAGTGAGGTTTGTCGTGAGCGTGGTCTGCTTTGTGTACTCGTAGATTGTACTTTAAAAAAAATACCTATCGATATTTATTTTTAAATTGGGATCAAAATCGTTAGCTAAAACTCAATAAAACAATCTAGACAAAGTTTTTAAAAGACTAAAATTTAAATGTTTAAAATAAAATATGTTTGATCCTAAACCTCGATAACAAATCCCTGTCCAAATCTTAGTTGAATTTGGGATCAAAATCGTCAATTACAACTTGATAAAATATTGCAATCGATAAGTCAATAAAACACAAAAAGTACAGTACTTCGCTCGGTTAGCTCCTGTGACTCCATAGTATAATTTTGGTATAAAAAAATAGATAATACTTTACAAAAAATCCCTGTCGAAAATCAATGTATCAATAAAATATCCCTATTAATATTTCTTATAAGTTGTAACATGGGAAACCCTTTAGCATCACACCAGAATGACTACTTAAATTTTATCATTAACTTTATTGCAGGTTACTATACTCAGTTCCTCCTAAATGTCGCACACTCGCCAACCTCGCTTCGCTCGGTTAGCTCCTGTAGCTCCATGGCCTAATTTTTGTATGGAATTTATTTTAAAAGTTGGAAATAAAAAAAAAAAGTTTACATCACCTCGTCTCCAAGGGTCCTCTACAACATTAGTTTCGGCTCTCAACACCTATGTCTTATAGTTTAATGGGAACCCGTCAGCGTTACATCAGGATGACTACTAAAATTTCTACAATGAATTTTTTGCAGGTCACTTTACTCATTTCTTTATAAATGTCGCACACTCGCCAACCTCGCTTCGCTCGGTTAGCTCCTGTGGCTCCATGGCCTAATTTTTGTATGTATAATTTTTAAAAAGTGGAAAATTAAAAAAAAAAGTTTACATCACTTCGTCTCCAAGGGTCCTCTAAAACATTAGTTTCGGCACCCACCACCTATCTCTTATAGTTTCATAGGAACCCGTCAGCGTTACATCAGAATGACTACTTAAATTTCTCCAATATCTTTTTTGCAGGTTACTATACTCAGTTCTTCATATATGCCGCACACTCGCCAACCTCGCTGCGCTCGGTTAGCTCCTGTAGCTCCATGTCCTAATTTTTGTATGGAGAATTTTTAAAAAGTGGAAAATTAAAAAAAAAAAGTTTACATCACCTTGTCTCCAAGGGTCCTCTAAAACATTAGTTTCGGCACCCACCACCTATCTCTTATAGTTTCATGGGAACCCGTCAGCGTTACATCAGAATGACTACTTAAATTTCTCTAATATCTTTTTTGCTGGTTACTATACTCAGTTCTTCATAAATGTCGCACACTCTCCAACCTCGCTGCGCTCGGTTAGCTCCTGTAGCTCCATGGCCGAATTTTTGTATAAAAAAAAAAAACTTTGGAAATTAAAAAAAAAAAGTTTACATCACCTCGTCTCCAAGGGTCCTCTACAACATTAGTTTAAGCACATCCTACCCATCTCTTATAGTTTCATGGGAACCCGTCAGTGTTACATCAGAATGACTACTTAAATTTCTCCAATATATTTTTTGCAGGTTACTATACTCAGTTCTTCATAAATGTCGCACACTCGCCAACCTCGCTTCGCTCGGTTAGCTCCTGTAGCTCCATGGCTTAATTTTTGTATGGAGAATTTTAAAAATATTGGAATTAAAAAAAAAAAAGTTTACATCAACTCGTCTCCAAGGGTCCTCTACAACATTAGTTTTGGCACCCACCACCCATCTCTTATAGTTTAATGGGAACCCATCAGCGTTACACCAGGATGACTACTTAAATTTCTCCAATATCTTTTTTGCAGGTTACTATACTCAGTTCTTCATAAATGTCGCACACTCGTCAACCTCGCTTCGCTCGGTTAGCTCCTGTAGCTCCATGGCCGAATTTTTGTATGAAAAAAAAAAAACCTTGGAAATTAAAAAAAAAACGTTTACATCACCTCGTCTCCAAGGGTCCTCTACAACATTAGTTCCGGCACCCACCACCTATCTCTTACGGTTAACTCGGAACCCGTCAGCGATTCATCAGAATGATGATTCATTACCCCTTAGTGACCTTCCTGGGATAAAAAATGATGAAAGCTTTGCAAATATTGTAATTTTGAAAGTAGCAATTTTTTCGTTTGGCTGCTACAGTTTTTTTTTTAAAATGTATGAAAAAAAAATTAAAAAATCGGAAATTAAAAAAAAAAAAAAAACTTTTACTCGTCTCCGAGGGTTTCCTATACGTGGGTAAAGTTCACCCTATGCACCTCTCCTGGTGACCTGGGAACCCCTCAGCGTTACATCATGATGACTACCCAAAAATCATTGAAGACATTTTGTGATATGGGGTGACCCCCGTGACTACAACCAGCCAAAAATGGCCATTCTGGGTATGCTCGAAGTATGCTCTGCGAGTGCTCAAAGTCGGCCGCGAATGCAAAAAAAAAAAAAAATGGGAATTTAAAAAAAAAAAAGTCACCACACCTCGTCTCCAGAAGTCCTCTCCAAAATTGGGTTCTAGCGTTTTTCGCCATCTCTTATGGTTTCCTGGGAACCCGTCAGCGTCACATCAGGTTCACATTTAAAATTTCATTGATGACACTTTTGCTGTTCATCAGCCCCAAGTGTATGCAACCATGCCAAATTTGCAGTTGTCACTTGGCAGGTTTCGCTTCTACGAGCCTCCAAAGTACGTGTTTCGACTTTTGTATGAAAAAAAAAAAAAATCGCGGAATTTAAAAAAAAAAATGTGACGTCACCCCCTCTCCCAGGGTCCTTTATGACATTTGCTTGAGCACCCCCCGACTACCTCTTACGGTTCTCCGGGAACCCCTCGACGTTACATCAAAATGACGCTTCAGCCCCCCTCGATGACCTTCCTTGTAATAAACAGGACGAAATCTATACAAAAATCACGATTTGGCAAGTTGCGCTCTTTTCGTTTGACCCACAAAGTTTTTCAAAAATTTCCATACAAAAAAACAAAAGAATTTTGGAATTTAAAAAAAAAACCATGACGTCACCTCGTCTCCGAGAGTCCTCTACAAAGTTTGTTTGAGCACCCCCCCTCTAACTGTAACCGTTTTGCCGGAACCGTGACCGACTTTTTTCCCTGATGGAAAGTCTTGGTTTTCAGATTTTTCCCATAGGTTTGAGCACCATACCTATACGATCCGATCATCACCCGACCCCCAACTATTACAGTTTTGGCCCTACATTTCTGTCAGTCAGTGGTAATTAGAGCTTTATATAATATAACTAGTTGTTTCGTACTGCACGGCCCACGAGTGGACCGTGGGGATTGTCGTGAGCGTGGTCTGCTTTGTGTTAGTTGTAATCGATACACAAATCTACATTGTTTCTTTTCTAATCGATAATTATGATCAAAACCGTTAGCTAAAACTCAATAAAAGAATCTAGGCAAAGTATTTAAAAACAAAGTATTTAACTAAAATTTATATGTCTAAAATAAAATATGTTTGATCCTAAACCTCGATAATAAATTCCTGTCGAAATCTTAATTACATTTGGGATCAAATTGGTAAATTACAACTTGATAAAATATTTCAATGGAAAACTCATTAAAAATCAAAAACTACAGTGAGGATTGTCGTGAGCGTGGTACCTGATAAAATATTGCAATCGATAACTCAATAATATAAGTTCTTCAGAAAAGAAACTCCATGGCATATTTTTTATATGAAGAATTAAAAAAAAGTTAAAAATTAAAAAAAAAAGTTTACATCTCCTCGCCTCCAAGGGTCCTCTAGAACATTAGTTTAAGCACTTCCTACCCATCTCTTATAGTTTGATGGGAACCCGTCAGCGTTACATCAGGATGACTACTTAAATTTCTCCAATTACTTTTTTGCAGGTTACTATACTCAGTTCTTTATAAATGTCGCACACTCGCCAACCTCGCTTCGCTCGGTTAGCTCCTGTAGCTCCATTGCATAATTTTTGTATAAAAAAATTCAAAAAAGTAGGAAATAAAAAAAAAAAGTTTACATCACCTCGTCTCCAAGGGTCTTCTAAAACATTAATTCCGGCACCCACCACCTATCTCTTATAGTTTAATGAGAACCCGTCAGCGTTACATCAGGATGACTACTAAAATTTCTACAATGAATTTTTTGCAGGTCACTTTACTCAGTTCTTTATAAATGTCGCGCACTCGCCAACCTCGCTTCGCTCGGTTAGCTCCTGTAGCTCCATGGCCTAATTTTTGTATGGAGAATTTTCAAAAAGTGGAAAATTAAAAAAAAAAGTTTACATCTCCTCGTGTCCAAGGGTCCTCTACAATATTAGTTTCGGCTCTCACCACCTATCTCTTATAGTTTAATGAGAACCCGTCAGCGTTACATCAGGATGACTACTAAAATTTCTTCAATGAATTTTTTGCAGATCACTTTACTCAGTTCTTTATAAATGTCGCACACTCGCCAACCTCGCTGCGCTCGGTTAGCTCCTGTAGCTCCATGGCCGAATTTTTGTATGAAAAAAAAAAAAAACTTTGGAAATTAAAAAAAAAAAGTTTACATCACCTCGTCTCCAAGGGTCCTCTACAACATTAGTTCCGGCACCCACCACCTATCTCTTACGGTTAACTCGGAACCCGTCAGCGATTCATCAGAATGATGATTGATTACCTCTTAGTGACCTTCCTGGGATAAAAAATGATGAAAGCTTTGCAAATATCGTAATTTTGAAAGTAGCAATTTTTTCGTTTGGCTGCTACAGTTTTTTAAAAAAAATGTATAATAAAAAAAAAAAAAAGTGGGAATTTAAAAAAAAAAAAGTGACGTCACCTCGTCTCCCAGGGTCCTCCACAATATTAGTTCCGGGACCCCCCCTCTAACTGTAACCGTTTCTCCGGAACCGTCATCGACTTTTTTCCCTGATGGAAAGTCCAGAATATCGGATTTTTCCCATAGGTTTGAGCACCATACCTATACGATCCGATAGTCACCCGACCCCCAACTATTACAGTTTTGGCCCTACATTTCTGTCAGTCAGTGGTAATTAGAGCTTTATATAATATAACTAGTTGTTTCGTACTGCACGGCCCACGAGTGGACCGTGGGGATTGTCGTGAGCGTGGTCTGCTTTGTGTCTGTTGTACTTAAAAAAAATCCCTATCGAAATCTCTAGTGAGATTGGTACCAAAATCGTTTGCTAAAAGTCAATGAAACAATCTAGTCAAAGTTATTAAAATACTCAAATTTAAATGTTTAAAATAAAATATGTTTGATCCTAAACCTCGATAACAAATTCCTGTCTAAATCATTATTGAATTTGGGATCAAAATCGTAAATTACCACTTGTTAAAATATTGCAATCGATAAGTCAATAAAAATCAAAAAATAGAGTGAGGATTGTCGTGAGCGTGGTCTGCTTTGTGTACTCGTAGATTGTACTTTAAATAAAATCCCTATCGATATTTATTTTAAATTGGGATCAAAATCGTTGGCTAAAACTCAATAAAAAAATCTAGTCAAAGTTATTAAAATACTAATATTTAAATGTTAATTATCTTAATTAAATGAGGGATCAAAATGGTAAATTACCACTTGATAAAATATTGCAATCGATAAGTCAATAAAAATCAAAAAGTAAAGTGAGGTTTGTCGTGAGCGTGGTCTGCTTTGTGTACTCGTAGATTGTACTTTAAAAAAAATCCCTATCGATATTTATTTTTAAATTGGGATCAAAATCGTTAGCTAAAACTCAATAAAACAATCTAGTCAAAGTTATTAAAATACTAATATTTAAATGTTTAAAATAAAATGTGTTTGATCTTAAACCTCGATAATAAATCCCTGTCGAAATCTTAATTACATTTGGAATCAAATTCGTAAATTACAACTTGATAAAATATTTCAATGGAAAACTCATTAAAAATCAAAAACTACAGTGAGGATTGTCGTGAGCGTGGTCTGCTTTGTGTACTCATAGATTGTACTTTAAAAAAAAATCCTATATATATTGTTGTACTTTCGAAAAAATCCCTGTCGAAAATCAAAGTATCGATAAAATATCTCTATTAATATTTCTTAAAAGTTGTTACATGGGAACCCGTCAGCGTCATACCAGAATGACTACTTAAATTTTATAATTAACTTTATTGCAGGTCACTATACTCAGTTCCATGTAGCTCCATGGCATAATTTTTGTATGTTGAATTTAAAAAAATTGGAAATTAAAAAAAAAAGTTTACATCTTGTCTCCAAGAGTCCTCTACAACATTAGTTTATGCACTTCCTACCCATCTGTTATAGTTTTATGGGAACCCGTGAGCGTTACATCAGGATGACTACTTAAATTTCTCCAATATCTTTTTTGCAGGTTACTATACTCAGTTCTTCATAAATGTCGCACATTTGCCAACCTCGCTTCGCTCGGTTAGCTCCTGTAGCTCCATGGCATAATTTTTATATGGAGAATTTTTAAAAAGTTGAAAATTAAAAAAAAAAGTTTACATCTCCTCGTCTCCAAGGGTCTTCTACAACATTAGTTTAAGCACTTCCTACCCATCTCTTATAGTTACATGGGAACCCGTGAGCGTTACATCAGGATGACTACTAAAATTTCTCCAATGAATTTTTTGCAGGTCACTATACTCAGTTATTCATAAATGTCGCACACTCGCCAACCTCGCTTCGCTCGGTTAGCTCCTGTAGCTCCATGGCCTAATTTTTGTATGAAGAATTTAAAAAAAAATAGAAATTAAAAAAAAAAGTTTACGTCTCCTCGTCTCCAAGGGTCCTCTACAACATTAGTTTAAGCACTTCCTACCCATCTCTTATAGTTACATGGAAACCCGTGAGCGTTACATCAGGATGACTACTAAAATTTCTCCAATGAATTTTTTGCAGGTCACTATACTCATTTATTCATAAATGTCGCACACTCGCCAACCTCGCTTCGCTCGGTTAGCTCCTGTAGCTCCATGGCCTACTGTTTGTATGAAGAATTTAAAAAAAAATAGAAATTAAAAAAAAAAGTTTACGTCTCCTCGTCTCCAAGGGTCCTCTACAACATTAGTTTAAGCACTTCCTACCCATCTCTTATAGTTTCATGGGAACCCGTGAGCGTTACATCAGGATGACTGCTTAAATTTCTCCAATGACTTTTTTGCAGGTCATTATACACAGTTCTTCATAAATGTCGCACACTCGCCAACCTCGCTTCGCTCGGTTAGCTCCTGTGACTCCATAGCATATTTTTTGTATGAAAAAAACGTAAAATTTCGGAAATAAAAAAAAAAAAAAAAATTTTTGCTAATCGCCAAGAGTCCTCTACAACAAAATGTTCTAGAGTTTTTTGATGTCTTTTGTGGTTTCCGAGGAACCCATCAACTTTACACCACCACGACTACTCACCGACATAAAAAAAATTTTGGGATACACAAAAGCAAGAATCTTTACTATATTGAAATTTTGCGACTTGCGGTCTTTCCGTTTGGCCACAGCAGTTTATTCAAATTTTTGTTCGAAAAAACGAAAAAAAAAATGGAATTTAAATAAAAAAAAAAAAAATTTCCTCGTCGCCAAGGGTCCTCCATATGATGGTGTTGAAATTTTTTTCCCATCTCTTTTGGTTCCCTGGGAACCTATCGGCGTTTCATGAGATTGACTACTTGAATGTCATTGATGACTCTTTTGGGGGTCAACAGACCCAAATCTTTACAATTATCGCAAATTTGCAATCCTCGCTTGGCCAGTTTCGATTTTCGCGAAATTTGTATGAAAAAAAAAAAAAAACGCGGAATTTAAAAAAAAAAATGTGACGTCACCCCCTCTCCCAGGGTCCTTTATGACATTTGCTTGAGCACCCCCCGACTACCTCTTACGGTTCTCCGGGAACCCCTCGACGTTACATCAAAATGACGCTTCAGCCCCCCTCGATGACCTTTGTCGTATTAACCAAGACGAAGTCTATACAAAATTTTCAATTTGGCAAGTTGTACTCTTTTCGTTTGACCCACAAAGTTTTTCAAAAATTTCCATACAAAAAAACAAAAGAATTTTGGAATTTAAAAAAAAAACTATGACGTCACCTCGTCTCCGAGGGTCCTCTACAAAGTTTGTTCGAACACCCCCCCTCCAACTATTACCGTTTCCCCGGAACCCTCACCGACTTTTTTCCCTGATGGAAAGTCTTGGTTTTCGGATTTTTCCCATTGGTTTGAGCACCATACCTATACGATCCGCAACTCACTTGACCCCCAACTATTACAGTTTTGGCCCTACATTTCTGTCAGTCAGTGAGTGGTAGCTTAGAGCTTTATATATATAAACTAGTTGTTTCGTACTGCACGGCCCACGAGTGGACCGTGGGGATTGTCGTGAGCGTGGTCTGCTTTGTGTTGATTGTACTTTTAAAAAAATCCCTATCGATATTTATTTTAAATTGGGATCAAAATCGTTGGCTAAAACTCAATAAAAAAATCTAGTAAAAGTTATTAAAATGCTAATATTTAAATGTTTAAAATAAAATATATTTGATTCTAAACCTCGATAATAAATCCCTGTCGAAATTTTAATTACATTTGGAATCAAATTTGTAAATTACAACTTGATAAAATATTTCAATGGAAAACTCATTAAAATCAAAAACTACAGTGAGGATTGTCGTGAGCGTGGTCTGCTTTGTGTACTCATAGATTGTACTTTAAAAAAACCCTATTGATAATTATTTTTTAATTGGGATCAAAATCGTTAGCTAAAACTCAATAAAACAATCAAGTCAAAGTTATTAAAATACTAAAATTTAAATGTCTAAAATAAAATATGTTTGATCCTGAAGCTCGATAACAAATTCCTGTCGAAACCTTAATTGAATTTGGGATCAAAATCGTCAATTTCCACCTGATAAAATATTGCAATCGATAACTCAATAATATAAGTTCTTTAGAAAAGAAACTCCATGGCATATTTTTTATATGAAGAATTTAAAAAAAGTTAAAAATTAAAAAAAAAGTTTACATCTCCTCGCCTCCAAGGGTCCTCTAGAACATTAGTTTAAGCACTTCCTACCCATCTCTTATAGTTTCATGGGAACCCGTCAGCGTTACATCAGGATGACTACTTAAATTTCTCCAATTACTTTTTTGCAGGTTACTATACTCAGTTCTTTATAAATGTCGCACACTTGCCAACCTCGCTTCGCTCGGTTAGCTCCTGTAGCTCCATTGCATAATTTTTGTATAAACAAATTCAAAAAAGTAGGAAATTAAAAAAAAAGTTTTTATCACCTCGTCTCCAAGGGTCCTCTACAACATTAGTTAAGACACCCACCACCCATGTCTTATAGTTTCATGGGAACCCGTCAGCGTTACATCAGAATGACTACTTAAATTTCTCAAATATCTTTTTTGCAGGTAACTATACTCAGTTCTTCATAAATGTCGCACACTCGCCAACCTCGCTGCGCTCGGTTAGCTCCTGTTGCTCCATGGCCTAATTTTTGTATGGAGAATTTTTGAAAAGTTGGAATATAAAAAAAAAAGTTTACATCACCTCGTCTCCAAGGGTCCTCTACAACATTAGTTTCGGCACCCACCACCTATCTCTTATAGTTTTATGGGAACCCGTGAGCGTTACATCAGGATGACTACTTAAATTTCTCCAATATCTTTTTTGCAGGTTACTATACTCAGTTCTTCATAAATGTCGCACACTCGCCAACTTCGCTGCGCTCGGTTAGCTCCTGTTGCTCCATGGCCTAATTTTTGTATAAAAAAAAAATAATCTTAAAAATAAAAATAATAAAGTTTACAAGACCTCATCTCCAAGGGTCTTATACAACATTAGTTTAAGCACTTCCTACCCATCTCTTATAGTTTCATGGGAACCCGTGATCGTTACATCAGGATGACTACTAAAATTTATCCAATTAATTTTTTGCAGGTCACTATAATCAGTTCTTCATAAATGTCGCACACTCGCCAACCTCGCTTCGCTCGGTTAGCTCCTGTAGCTCCATGGCATAATTTTTATATGAAAAAAAAAAAAAAAAATGAAAATTAAAAAAAAAAGTATACATGACCTCGTCTCCAAGGGTCTTATACAACATTTGTTTTAGCACTTTCTACCCATCTCTTATAGTTTCATGGGAACCCGTGAGCGTTACATCAGGATGACTGCTTAAATTTCTCCAATGACTTTTTTGCAGGTCATTATACACAGTTCTACATAAATGTCGCACACTCGCCAACCTCGCTTCGCTCGGTTAGCTCCTGTGACTCCATAGCATATTTTTTGTATGAAAAAAACGTAAAATTTCGGAATTTAAAAAAAAAAAAAAAAAATTTGCAAATTGCCATGGGTCCTCTACAAAAAAATGTTCTAGGGATTTTTGATAGCTTTTGTGGTTTCCGAGGAACCCATCACTTTACACCACCACGACGACTCACCGACAAAAAAAAAATTTTGGGATACACAAAAGCAAGAATCTTCACTATATTGAAATTTCGCGACTTGCGGTCTTTTCGTTTGGCCACAGCAGTTTATTCAAATTTTTGTTCGAAAAACAGAAAAAAAAAATGGAATTTAAAAAAAAAAATAAAAAATTTCCTCGTCGCCAAGGGTCCTCCATATGATGGTGTTGAAATTTTTTTCCCATCTCTTTTGGTTCCCTGGGAACCCATCGGCGTTTAATCAGATTGACTACTTAAATGTCATCGATGACTCTTTTCGCGGTCAACAGAGCGAAATCTTCGCAATTATCGCAAATTCGCAATCCTCGCTTGGCCAGTTTCGATTTTCGCGAAATTTGTATGAAAAAAAAAAAAAAACGCAGAATTTAAAAAAAAAAAAAAGACGTCACCCCCTCTCCCAGGGTCCTTTATGACATTTGCTTGAGCACCCCCCGACTACCTCTTACGGTTCTCCGGGAACCCCTCGACGTTACATCAAAATGACGCTTCAGCCCCCCTCGATGACCTGTGTCGTATTAACCTAAACGAAGTCTATACAAAATTTGCAATTTGGCAAGTTGTGCTCTTTTCGTTTGACCCACAAAGTTTTTTAAAAATTTCCATACAAAAAAACAAAAGAATTTTGGAATTTAAAAAAAAAACCATGACGTCACCTCGTCTCCGAGGGTCCTCTACAAAGTTTGTTCGAGCACCCCCCCTCCAACTATTACCGTTTCCCCGGAACCGTCACCGACTTTTTTCCCTGATGGAAAGTCCAGAATGTCGGATTTTTCCCATAGGTTTGAGCACCATACCTATACGATCCGATCATCACCCAACCCCCAACTATTACAGTTTTGGCCCTGTATTTCTGTCAGTGAGTGGTAATTAGAGCTTTATATAATATAACTAGTTGTTTCGTACTGCACGGCCCACGAGTGGACCGTGGGGATTGTCGTGAGCGTGGTCTGCTTTGTGTCTGTTGTACTTTAAAAAAATCCCTATCGATATTTATTTTAAATTGGGATCAAAATCGTTGGCTAAAACTCAATAAAAAAATCTAGTCAAAGTTATTAAAATACTAATATTTAAATATTTAAAATAAAATATATTTGATTCTAAACCTCGTAAATAAATCCCTGTCGAAATTTTAATTACATTTGGAATCAAATTCGTAAATTACAACTTGATAAAATATTTCAATGGAAAACTCATTAAAAATCAAAAACTACAGTGAGGATTGTCGTGAGCGTGGTCTGCTTTGTGTACTCATAGATTGTACTTAAAAAAAAAAATCCTATATATATTGTTGTACTTTCCAAACAATCCCTGTCGAATATCAATGTATCGATAAAATATCCCAATTAATATTTCTTATAAGTTGTTGGGGACCCGTCAGCGTCACACCAGAATGACTACTTAAATTGTATTATTAACTTTATTACAGGTCAGGTCAGGTTGAATTTTTTAAAATTTGGAAAAAAAAAAAAAAAAGTTTACATCTCGTCTCCAAGGGTCCTCTACAACATTAGTTTAAGCACTTCCCACCCATCTCTTATAGTTTCATGGGAACCCGTGAGCGTTACATCAGAATGACAACTTAACTTTCTCCAATATCTTTTTTGCAGGTTACTATACTCAGTTCTTCATAAATGTCGCACACTCGCCAACCTCGCTTCGCTCGGTTAGCTCCTGTAGCTCCATGGCATAATTTTTTTATGGAGAATTTTTAAAAAGTTGAAAATTAAAAAAAAAAGTTTACATCTCCTCGTCTCCAAGGGTCCTCTACAACATTAGTTTAAGCACTTCCTACCCATCTCTTATAGTTTCATGGGAACCCGTGAGCGTTACATCAGGATGACTACTTAAATTTCTCCAATATCTTTTTTGTAGGTTGCTATACTCAGTTTTTCATAAATGTCGCACACTCGCCAACCTCGCTTCGCTCGGTTAGCTCCTGTAGCTCCATGGCCTAATTTTTGTATAAAGAATTTTTAAAAAGTGTAAAATTAAAAAAAAAAAGTTTACATCACCTCGTCTCCAAGGGTTCTCTACAACATTAGTTTCGGCACCCACCACCCATCTCTTATAGTTTCATGGGAACCCGTCAGCGTCACACCAGAATGACTACTTAAATTTTATCATTAACTTTATTGCAGGTCATTATACTCAGTTCCTCCTAAATGTCGCACACTCGCCAACCTCGCTTCGCTCGGTTAGCTCCTGTAGCTCCATGCATAATTTTTGTATGTTGAATTTAAAAATAATTGGAAATAAAAAAAAGAGTTTACATCTCCTCGTCTCCAAGGGTCCTCTACAACATTAGTGTAAGCACTTCCTACCCATCTCTTATAGTTTCATGGGAACCCGTGAGCGTTACATCAGGATGACTACTTAAATTTCTCCAATATCTTTTTTGTAGGTTATAATACTCAGTTCTTCATAAATGTCGCACACTCGCCAACCTCGCTTCGCTCGGTTAGCTCCTGTAGCTCCAAGGCCTAATTTTTGTATGGAGAATTATAAAAAATTTGGAAATTAAAAAAAAAAAAGTTTACATCACCTCGTCTCCAAGAGTCCTCTACAACATTAGTTCCGGCACCCACCACCTATCTCTTATAGTTTCATAGGAACCCGTCAGCGTTACATCAGAATGACTACTTATATTTCTCCAATATCTTTTTTGCAGGTTACTATACTCAGTTCTTCATAAATATCGCACACTCGTCAACCTCGCTGCGCTCGGTTAGCTCCTGTAGCTCCATAACCTAATTTTTGTATGGAGAATTTTTAAAAAGTGGAAAATTAAAAAAAAAAAGATTACATCACCTTGTCTCCAAGGGTCCTCTAAAACATTAGTTCTGGCACCCACCACCTATCTCTTATAGTTTCATGGGAACCCGTCAGCGTTACATCAGAATGACTACTTAAAATTCTCCAATATTTTTTTTGCAGGATACTATACTCAGTTCTTCATAAATGTCGCACACACGCCAACCTCGCTGCGCTCGGTTAGCTCCTGTAGCTCCATGGCCTAATTTTTGTATGGAGAATTTTTAAAAAGTTGGAAATTAAAAAAAAAAAGTTTACATCACCCCGTCTCCAAGGATCCTCTACAACATTAGTTTAGACACCCACCACCCATCTCTTATAGTTTCATGGGAACCCGTCAGCGTTACATCAGAATGACTACTTAAATTTCTCCAATATCTTTTTTGCAGGTAACTATACTCAGTTCTTCATAAATGTCGCACACTCGCCAACCTCGCTGCGCTCGGTTAGCTCCTGTAGCTCCATGGCCGAATTTTTGTATGAAAAAAAAAAAACCTTGGAAATTTAAAAAAAAAAGATGACGTCACCTCGTCTCCAAAGGTCCTCTACAACATTAGTTCCGGCACCCACCACCTATCTCTTACGGTTAACTCGGAACCCGTCAGCGATTCATCAGAATGATGATTCATTACCCCTTAGTGACCTTTCTAGGATAAAAAATGATGAAAGCTTTACAAATATCGTAATTTTAAAAGTAGCAATCTTTTTGTTTGGCTACAACAGTTTTTTTTTTTAAATGTATGAAAAAAAAAAACAAAAATTGGAAATTTAAAAAAAAAAAAAAACTTTTTCTCGTCTCCACACGTTTCCTACACGTAGTTAAAATTAGCACGACTTGCCATTCCTGGTTGCATCGGAACCCCTCATCGTTACATGAGGATGTCTACCCAAAAATCATTGAAGACATTTTGTGATATGGGGTGACCCCCGTGACTACAACCAGCCAAAAATGGCCATTCTGGGTATGCTCGAAGTATGCTCTACGAGTGCTCAAAGTCGGCCGCGAATGCAAAAAAAAAAAAAAATGGGAATTTAAAAAAAAAAAAGTCACCACACCTCGTCTCCAGAAGCCCTCTCCAAAATTGGGTTCTAGCGTTTTTCGCCATCTCTTATGGTTTCCTGGGAACCCGTCAGCGTCACATCAGGTTCACTTTTAAAATTTCATTGATGACACTTTTGCTGTTCATTAGCCCCCAGTGTATGCAACCATGCCAAATTTGCAGTTGTCACTTGGCAGGTTTCGCTTCTACAAGCCTCCAAAGTACGTGTTTCGACTTTTGTATGAAAAAAAAAAAAAATCGCGGAATTTAAAAAAAAAAATGTGACGTCACCCCCTCTCCCAGGGTCCTTTATGACATTTGCTTGAGCACCCCCCGACTACCTCTTACGGTTCTCCGGGAACCCCTCGACGTTACATCAAAATGACGCTTCAGCCCCCCTCGATGACCTTTGTCGTATTAACCAAGGCAAAGTCTATACAAAATTTGCAATTTGGCAAGTTGTGCTCTTTTCGTTTGACCCCCACAGTTTTTCAAAAATTTCCATACAAAAAAACAAAAGAATTATGGATTTAAAAAAAAAAAACATGACGTCACCTCGTCTCCGAGGGTCCTCTACAAAGTTTGTTCGAACACCCCCCCCCTAACTATAACCGTTTTGCCGGAACCCTCACCGACTTTTTTCCCTGATGGAAAGTCTTGGTTTTCGGATTTTTCCCATAGGTTTGAGCACCATACCTATACAATCCGATCATCACCCAACCCCCAACTATTACAGTTTTGGCCCTACATTTCTGTCAGTCAGTCAGTGGTAGCTTAGAGCTTTATATAATATAACTAGTTGTTTCGTACTGCACGGCCCACGAGTGGACCGTGGGGATTGTCGTGAGCGTGGTCTGCTTTGTGTCTGTTGTACTTAAAAAAAATCCCTATCGAAATCTCTAGTGAGATTGGTACCAAAATCGTTTGCTAAAAGTCAATGAAACAATCTAGTCAAAGTTATTAAAATACTCAAATTTAAATGTTTAAAATAAAATATGTTTGATCCTAAACCTCGATAACAAATTCCTGTCTAAATCATTATTGAATTTGGGATCAAAATCGTAAATTACCACTTGTTAAAATATTGCAATCGATAAGTCAATAAAAATCAAAAAATAGAGTGAGGATTGTCGTGAGCGTGGTCTGCTTTGTGTACTCGTAGATTGTACTTTAAATAAAATCCCTATCGATATTTATTTTAAATTGGGATCAAAATCGTTGGCTAAAACTCAATAAAAAAATCTAGTCAAAGTTATTAAAATACTAATATTTAAATGTTAATTATCTTAATTAAATGAGGGATCAAAATGGTAAATTACCACTTGATAAAATATTGCAATCGATAAGTCAATAAAAATCAAAAAGTAAAGTGAGGTTTGTCGTGAGCGTGGTCTGCTTTGTGTACTCGTAGATTGTACTTTAAAAAAAATCCCTATCGATATTTATTTTTAAATTGGGATCAAAATCGTTAGCTAAAACTCAATAAAACAATCTAGTCAAAGTTATTAAAATACTAATATTTAAATGTTTAAAATAAAATGTGTTTGATCTTAAACCTCGATAATAAATCCCTGTCGAAATCTTAATTACATTTGGAATCAAATTCGTAAATTACAACTTGATAAAATATTTCAATGGAAAACTCATTAAAAATCAAAAACTACAGTGAGGATTGTCGTGAGCGTGGTCTGCTTTGTGTACTCATAGATTGTACTTTAAAAAAAAATCCTATATATATTGTTGTACTTTCGAAAAAATCCCTGTCGAAAATCAAAGTATCGATAAAATATCTCTATTAATATTTCTTAAAAGTTGTTACATGGGAACCCGTCAGCGTCATACCAGAATGACTACTTAAATTTTATAATTAACTTTATTGCAGGTCACTATACTCAGTTCCATGTAGCTCCATGGCATAATTTTTGTATGTTGAATTTAAAAAAATTGGAAATTAAAAAAAAAAGTTTACATCTTGTCTCCAAGAGTCCTCTACAACATTAGTTTATGCACTTCCTACCCATCTGTTATAGTTTTATGGGAACCCGTGAGCGTTACATCAGGATGACTACTTAAATTTCTCCAATATCTTTTTTGCAGGTTACTATACTCAGTTCTTCATAAATGTCGCACATTTGCCAACCTCGCTTCGCTCGGTTAGCTCCTGTAGCTCCATGGCATAATTTTTATATGGAGAATTTTTAAAAAGTTGAAAATTAAAAAAAAAAGTTTACATCTCCTCGTCTCCAAGGGTCTTCTACAACATTAGTTTAAGCACTTCCTACCCATCTCTTATAGTTACATGGGAACCCGTGAGCGTTACATCAGGATGACTACTAAAATTTCTCCAATGAATTTTTTGCAGGTCACTATACTCAGTTATTCATAAATGTCGCACACTCGCCAACCTCGCTTCGCTCGGTTAGCTCCTGTAGCTCCATGGCCTAATTTTTGTATGAAGAATTTAAAAAAAAATAGAAATTAAAAAAAAAAGTTTACGTCTCCTCGTCTCCAAGGGTCCTCTACAACATTAGTTTAAGCACTTCCTACCCATCTCTTATAGTTACATGGAAACCCGTGAGCGTTACATCAGGATGACTACTAAAATTTCTCCAATGAATTTTTTGCAGGTCACTATACTCATTTATTCATAAATGTCGCACACTCGCCAACCTCGCTTCGCTCGGTTAGCTCCTGTAGCTCCATGGCCTACTGTTTGTATGAAGAATTTAAAAAAAAATAGAAATTAAAAAAAAAAGTTTACGTCTCCTCGTCTCCAAGGGTCCTCTACAACATTAGTTTAAGCACTTCCTACCCATCTCTTATAGTTTCATGGGAACCCGTGAGCGTTACATCAGGATGACTGCTTAAATTTCTCCAATGACTTTTTTGCAGGTCATTATACACAGTTCTTCATAAATGTCGCACACTCGCCAACCTCGCTTCGCTCGGTTAGCTCCTGTGACTCCATAGCATATTTTTTGTATGAAAAAAACGTAAAATTTCGGAAATAAAAAAAAAAAAAAAAATTTTTGCTAATCGCCAAGAGTCCTCTACAACAAAATGTTCTAGAGTTTTTTGATGTCTTTTGTGGTTTCCGAGGAACCCATCAACTTTACACCACCACGACTACTCACCGACATAAAAAAAATTTTGGGATACACAAAAGCAAGAATCTTTACTATATTGAAATTTTGCGACTTGCGGTCTTTCCGTTTGGCCACAGCAGTTTATTCAAATTTTTGTTCGAAAAAACGAAAAAAAAAATGGAATTTAAATAAAAAAAAAAAAAATTTCCTCGTCGCCAAGGGTCCTCCATATGATGGTGTTGAAATTTTTTTCCCATCTCTTTTGGTTCCCTGGGAACCTATCGGCGTTTCATGAGATTGACTACTTGAATGTCATTGATGACTCTTTTGGGGGTCAACAGACCCAAATCTTTACAATTATCGCAAATTTGCAATCCTCGCTTGGCCAGTTTCGATTTTCGCGAAATTTGTATGAAAAAAAAAAAAAAACGCGGAATTTAAAAAAAAAAATGTGACGTCACCCCCTCTCCCAGGGTCCTTTATGACATTTGCTTGAGCACCCCCCGACTACCTCTTACGGTTCTCCGGGAACCCCTCGACGTTACATCAAAATGACGCTTCAGCCCCCCTCGATGACCTTTGTCGTATTAACCAAGACGAAGTCTATACAAAATTTGCAATTTGGCAAGTTGTACTCTTTTCGTTTGACCCACAAAGTTTTTCAAAAATTTCCATACAAAAAAACAAAAGAATTTTGGAATTTAAAAAAAAAACTATGACGTCACCTCGTCTCCGAGGGTCCTCTACAAAGTTTGTTCGAACACCCCCCCTCCAACTATTACCGTTTCCCCGGAACCCTCACCGACTTTTTTCCCTGATGGAAAGTCTTGGTTTTCGGATTTTTCCCATTGGTTTGAGCACCATACCTATACGATCCGCAACTCACTTGACCCCCAACTATTACAGTTTTGGCCCTACATTTCTGTCAGTCAGTGAGTGGTAGCTTAGAGCTTTATATATATAAACTAGTTGTTTCGTACTGCACGGCCCACGAGTGGACCGTGGGGATTGTCGTGAGCGTGGTCTGCTTTGTGTCTGTTGTACTTAAAAAAAATCCCTATCGATATTTATTTTAAATTGGGATCAAAATCGTTGGCTAAAACTCGATAAAAAAATCTAGTCAAAGTTGTTAAAATACTAATATTTAAATGTTTAAAATAAAATATGTTTGATCCTAAACCTCGATAATAAATCCCTGTCGAAATCTTAATTACATTTGGAATCAAATTCGTAAATTACAACTTGATAAAATATTTCAATGGAAAATTCATTAAAAATCAAAAACTACAATGAGGATTGTCGTGAGCGAGGTCTGCTTTGTATACTCGTAGGTTGTACTTTAAAAAAAACCCTATTGATAATTATTTTTTAATTGGGATCAAAATCGTTAGCTAAAACTCAATAAAACAATCAAGTCAAAGTTATTAAAATACTAAAATTTAAATGTCTAAAATAAAATATGTTTGATCCTGAAGCTCGATAACAAATTCCTGTCGAAACCTTAATTGAATTTGGGATCAAAATCGTCAATTTCCACCTGATAAAATATTGCAATCGATAACTCAATAATATAAGTTCTTTAGAAAAGAAACTCCATGGCATATTTTTTATATGAAGAATTTAAAAAAGTTAAAAATTAAAAAAAAAGTTTACATCTCCTCGCCTCCAAGGGTCCTCTAGAACATTAGTTTAAGCACTTCCTACCCATCTCTTATAGTTTCATGGGAACCCGTCAGCGTTACATCAGGATGACTACTTAAATTTCTCCAATTACTTTTTTGCAGGTTACTATACTCAGTTATTTATAAATGTCGCACACTTGCCAACCTCGCTTCGCTCGGTTAGCTCCTGTAGCTCCATTGCATAATTTTTGTATAAAAAAATTCAAAAAAGTAGGAAATTAAAAAAAAAGTTTTTATCACCTCGTCTCCAAGGGTCCTCTACAACATTAGTTAAGACACCCACCACCCATGTCTTATAGTTTCATGGGAACCCGTCAGCGTTACATCAGAATGACTACTTAAATTTCTCAAATATCTTTTTTGCAGGTTACTATACTCAGTTCTTCATAAATGTCGCACACTCGCCAACCTCGCTGCGCTCGGTTAGCTCCTGTAGCTCCATGGCCTAATTTTTGTATGGAGAATTTTTGAAAAGTTGGAATATAAAAAAAAAAGTTTACATCACCTCGTCTCCAAGGGTCCTCTACAACATTAGTTTCGGCACCCACCACCTATCTCTTATAGTTTTATGGGAACCCGTGAGCGTTACATCAGGATGACTACTTAAATTTCTCCAATATCTTTTTTGCAGGTTACTATACTCAGTTCTTCATAAATGTCGCACACTCGCCAACCTCGCTGCGCTCGGTTAGCTCCTGTTGCTCATGGCCGAATTTTTGTATGAAAAAAAAAAAACTTTGGAAATTAAAAAAAAAAAGTTTACATATCCTCGTCTCCAAGGGTCCTCTACAACATTAGTTTAAGCACTTCCTACCCATCTCTTATAGTTTCATGGGAACCCGTGATCGTTACATCAGGATGACTACTAAAATTTATCCAATTAATTTTTTGCAGGTCACTATAATCAGTTCTTCATAAATGTCGCACACTCGCCAACCTCGCTTCGCTCGGTTAGCTCCTGTAGCTCCATGGCATAATTTTTATATGAAAAAAAAAAAAAAAATGGAAATTAAAAAAAAAAAGTATACATGACCTCGTCTCCAAGGGTCTTATACAACATTTGTTCTAGCACTTTCTACCCATCTCTTATAGTTTCATGGGAACCCGTGAGCGTTACATCAGGATGACTGCTTAAATTTCTCCAATGACTTTTTTGCAGGTCATTATACACAGTTCTACATAAATGTCGCACACTCGCCAACCTCGCTTCGCTCGGTTAGCTCCTGTGACTCCATAGCATATTTTTTGTATGAAAAAAACGTAAAATTTCGGAATTAAAAAAAAAAAAAAAAAAATTTGCAAATTGCCAAGGGTCCTCTACAAAAAAATGTTCTAGGGATTTTTGATAGCTTTTGTGGTTTCCGAGGAACCCATCACTTTACACCACCACGACGACTCACCGACAAAAAAAAAAATTTGGGATACACAAAAGCAAAAATCTTTACTATATTGAAATTTCGCGACTTGCGGTCTTTCCGTTTGGCCACAGCAGTTTAATCAAATTTTTGTTCGAAAAAATGAAAAAAAAAATGGAATTTAAAAAAAAAAAAAAAAAAAATCCTCGTCGCCAAAGATCCTCCATATGATGGTGTTGAAATTTTTTTCCCATCTCTTTTGGTTCCCTGGGAACCCATCGGCGTTTCATCAGATTGACTACTTAAATGTCATCGATGAATCTTTTCGCGGTCAACAGAGCAAAATCTTCGCAATTATCGCAAATTCGCAATCCTCGCTTGGCCAGTTTCGATTTTCGCGAAATTTGTATGAAAAAAAAAAAAAACGCGGAATTTAAAAAAAAAAATGTGACGTCACCTCCTCTCCCAGGGTCCTTTATGACATTTGCTTGAGTACCCCCCGACTACCTCTTACGGTTCTCCGGGAACCCCTCGACGTTACCTCAAAATGACGCTTTAGCCCCCCTCGATGACCTTCCTCGTAATAAACAGGACGAAATCTATACAAAAATCGCAATTATGCAAGTTGCGCTCTTTTCGTTTGACCCCCACAGTTTTTCAAAAATTTCCATACAAAAAAACAAAAGAATTTTGGAATTTAAAAAAAAAACCATGACGTCACCTCGTCTCCGAGGGTCCTCTACAAAGTTTGTTCGAACACCCCCCCCCTAACTATAACCGTTTCGCCGGAACCGTCACCGACTTTTTTCCCTGATGGAAAGTCTTGGTTTTCGGATTTTTCCCATAGGTTTGAGCACCATACCTATACGATCCGATCATCACCCAACCCCCAACTATTACAGTTTTGGCCCTACATTTCTGTCAGTCAGTGGTAATTAGAGCTTTATATAATATAACTAGTTGTTTCGTACTGCACGGCCCACGAGTGGACCGTGGGGATTGTCGTGAGCGTGGTCTGCTTTGTGTGTTATTGTATTCGATAAAAAATCTAGATTGTTACTTTTCTAATCGATAATAATGATCAAATCGTTAGCTAAAAGTCAATAAAACAATGTAGTCAAAGTTATTAAAATACTAAAATTTAAATGTTTAAAATAAAATATGTTTGATCCTAAACCTCGATAACAAATCCCTGTCGAAACCTTAATTGAATTTGGGATCAAAATTGTCAATTACCACTTGATAAAATATTGCAATCGATAAGTCAATAAAAATCAAAAAGTAAAGTGAGGTTTGTCGTGAGCGTGGTCTGCTTTGTGTACTCGTAGATTGTACTTTAAAAAAAATCCCTATCGATATTTATTTTTAAATTGGGATCAAACTCGTTAGCTAAAACTCAATAAAACAATCTAGTCAGAGTTTTTAAAAGACTAAAATTTAAATGTTGAAAATAAAATATGTTTGATCCTAAACCTCGATAACAAATCCATGTCGAAATCTTAATTGAATTTGGGATCAAAATTGTCAATTACCACTTGATAAAATATTGCAATCGATAAGTCAATAAAACACAAAAAGTACAGTGAGGATTGTCGTGGGCGCGGTATACTTTGTATATATTGTTGTACTTTACAAAAAATACCTGTCGAAAATCAGTGTATCGATAAAGTATCCCTATTAATTACACCAGGATGACTACTTAAATTTCTCAAATATCTTTTTTGCAGGTTACTATACTTAGTTCTTATAAATGTCGCACACTCGCCAACCTCGCTTTGCTCGGTTAGCTCCTGTAGCTCCATAGCCTAATTTTTGTATAGAGATTTTTTAAAAAGTGGAAAATTAAAAAAAAAATTACATCACCTCGTCTCCAAGGGTCCTCTACAACATTAGTTTCGGCACCCACCACCTATCTCTTATAGTTTCATGGGAACCCGTCAGCGTTTCATCAGAGTGACTACTTAAATTTCTCCAATATCTTTTTTGCAGGTTACTATAATCAGTTTTTTATAAATGTCGCACACTCGCCAAACTCGCTTCGCTCGGTTAGCTCCTGTAGCTCCATGGCCTAATTTTTGTATGGAGAATTTTTAAAAAGTGGAAAATTAAAAAAAATAGTTTATATCACCTCGTCTCCAATGGTCCTCTACAACATTAGTTTCGGCACCCACCACCTATCTCTTATAGTTTCATGGGAACCCGTCAGCGTTTCATCAGAGTGACTACTTAAATTTCTCCAATATCTTTTATGCAGGTTACTATACTCAGTTTTTTATAAATGTCGCACACTCGCCAAACTCGCTTCGCTCGGTTAGCTCCTGTAGCTCCATGGCCTAATTTTTGTATGGAGAATTTTTAAAAAGTGGAAAATTAAAAAAAATAGTTTATATCACCTCGTCTCCAAGGGTCCTCTAAAACATTAGTTCCGGCACCCACCACCTATCTCTTATAGTTTCATGGGAACCCGTCACCGTTACATCAGAATGACTACTTAAATTTCTGCAATATCTTTTTTGCAGGTTACTATACTCAGTTCTTTATAAATGTCGCACACTCGTCAACCTCGCTTCGCTCGGTTAGCTCCTGTAGCTCCATGGCCTAATTTTTGTATGGAGAATTTTTAAAAAGTGGAAAATTAAAAAAAAATAGTTTATAGCACCTCGTCTCCAAGGGTCCTCTAAAACATTAGTTCCGGCACCCACCACCTATCTCTTATGGTTTCATGGGAACCCGTCAGCGTTACATTAGAATGACTACTTAAATTTCTGCAATATCTTTTTTGCAGGTTACTATACTTAGTTCTTCATAAATGTCGCACACTCGCCAACCTCGCTTCGCTCGGTTAGCTCCTGTAGCTCAATGGCATATCTTTTGTATGAAAAAAAAATATCTTGGAAATTAAAAAAAAAAAGTTTACATTCACTCGTCTCCAAGGGTCTTATACAACATTAGTTTAAGCACTTTCTACCCATCTCATATAGTTTCATAGGAACCCGTGAGCGTTACATCAGGATGACTACTTAAATTTCTGCAATGAATTTTTTGCAGGTCACTATACGCAGTTCTTCATAGATATCGCACACTCGCCAATCTCGCTTCGCTCGGTTAGCTCCTGTAGCTCCATGGCATAATTTTTGTATGAAAAAAAAAAAAAAAAATGGAAATTAAAAAAAAAAAGTATACATGACCTCGTCTCCAAGGGTCTTATACAACATTTGTTTTAGCACTTTCTACCCATCTCTTATAGTTTCATGGGAACCCGTGAGCGTTACATCAGGATGACTGCTTAAATTTCTCCAATGACTTTTTTGCAGGTCATTATACACAGTTCTTCATAAATGTCGCACACTCGCCAACCTCGCTTTGCTCGGTTAGCTCCTGTGACTCCATAGCATATTTTTTGTATGAAAAAAACGTAAAATTTCGGAATTTAAAAAAAAAAAAAATTTTTGCTAACCGCCAAGGGTCCTCTACAACAAAATGTTCTAGAGTTTTTTGATATCTTTTGTGGTTTCCGAGGAACCCATCAACTTTACACCACCACGACTACTCACCGACATAAAAAAAATTTTGGGATACACAAAAGCAAGAATCTTTACTATATTGAAATTTTGCGACTTGCGGTCTTTCCGTTTGGCCACAGCAGTTTATTCAAATTTTTGTTCGAAAAAAAGAAAAAAAAAATGGAATTTAAAAAAAAAATAAAAAAAATTCCTCGTCGCCAAGGGTCCTCCATATGATGGTGTTGAAATTTTTTTCCCATCTCTTTTGGTTCCCTGGGAACCCATCGGCGTTTCATCAGATTGACTACTTAAATGTCATCGATGACTCTTTTCGCGGTCAACAGAGCGAAATCTTCGCAATTATCGCAAATTCGCAATCCTCGCTTGGCCAGTTTCGATTTTCGCGAAATTTGTATGAAAAAAAAAAAAAAACGCGGATTTAAAAAAAAAAAATATGACGTCACCCCTTCTCCCAGGGTCCTTTATGACATTTGCTTGAGCACCCCCCGACTACCTCTTACGGTTCTCTGGGAACCCCTCGACGTTACATCAAAATGACGCTTCAGCCCCCCTCGATGACCTTTGTCGTATTAACCAAGACGAAGTCTATACAAAATTTGCAATTTGCCAAGTTGTGCTCTTTTCGTTTGACCCACAAAGTTTTTCAAAAATTTCCATACAAAAAAACAAAAGAATTTTGGAATTAAAAAAAAAAAACATGACGTCACCTCGTCTCCGAGGGTCCTCTACAAAGTTTGTTTGAGCACCCCCCCTCCAACTATTACCGTTTCCCCGGAACCGTCACCGACTTTTTTCCCTGATGGAAAGTCCAGAATGTCGGATTTTTCCCATAGGTTTGAGCACCATACCTATACGATCCGATACCCACCCGACCCCCAACTATTACAGTTTTGGCCCTACATTTCTGTCAGTCAGTGAGTGGTAGCTTAGAGCTTTATATATATAAACTAGTTGTTTCGTACTGCACGGCCCACGAGTGGACCGTGGGGATTGTCGTGAGCGTGGTCTGCTTTGTGTCTGTTGTACTTTAAAAAAATCCCTATCGATATTTATTTTAAATTGGGATCAAAATCGTTGGCTAAAACTCGATAAAAAAATCTAGTCAAAGTTATTAAAATACTAATATTTAAATGTTCAAAATAAAATATGTTTGATCCTAAACCTCGATAATAAATCCCTGTCGAAATCTTAATTACATTTACAATCAAATTCGTAAATTACAACTTGATAAAATATTTCAATGGAAAACTCATTAAAAATCAAAAACTACAGTGAGGATTATCGTGAGCGTGGTCTGCTTTGTGTACTCATAGATTGTACTTTAAAAATAAATTCTATATATATTGTTGTACTTTCCAAAAAATCCCTGTCGAAAATCAATGTATCGATAAAATATGCCTATTAATATTTCTTATAAGTTGTTACATGGGAACCCGTCAGCGTCACAGCAGAATGACTACTTAAATTTTATTATTAACTTTATTGCAGGTCACTATACTCAGTTCCTCGTAAATGTCGCACACTCGCCAACCTCGCTTCGCTCGGTTAGCTCCTGTAGCTCCAAGGCCTAATTTTTGTATGGAGAATATTAAAAATGTTGGAAATTAAAAAAAAAAAGTTTACATCACCTCGTCTCCAAGGGTCCTCTACAACATTGTAACAAACATCTAAGCACTTCCTACCCATCTCTTATAGTTTCATAGGAACCCGTGAGCGTTACATCAGGATGACTACTAAAATTTCTGCAATCACTTTTTTGCAAGTCACTATACTCAGTTCTTCATAACTGTCGCACACTCGCCAACCTAGCTTCGCTCGGTTAGCTCATGTAGCTCCATGGCATAATTTTTGTATAAAGAATTTTAAAAAAGTTTGAAATTAAAAAAAAAAGTTTTCATCACCTCGTCTCCAAGGGTCCTCTACAACATTAGTTTAAGCACTTCCTACCCATCTCTTATAGTTTCATGGGAACCCGTCAGCGTTACATCAGAATAATTACTTAAATTTCTCGAATGACTTTATTGCAGGTAACTATACTCAGTTCTTCATAAATGTCGCACACTCGCCAACCTCGCTTCGCTCGGTTAGCTCCTGTAGCTCCATGGCATATTTTTTGTATGAAAAAAAAAAAAACATTGGAAATTAAAAAAAAATAGTTTACAACACCTCGTCTCCCAGGGTCCTCTACAACATTAGTTTAAGCACTTCCTACCCATCTCTTATAGTTTCATGGGAACCCGTGAGCGCTACATCAGGATGACAACTTAAATTTCTCCAATATCTTTTTTGCAGGTTACTATACTCAGTTACTTACTTAGTTACTTACTCGTTACTCAGTTCTTCATAAATGCAGCTCCATGGCCTAATTTTTGTATGGAGAATTTTAAAAATGTTGAAAATTAAAAAAAAAAAGTTTACGTCTCCCCGTCTCCAAGTGTCCTCTACAATATTAGTTTCGGCACTCACTACCTATCTCTTATAGTTTAATGGGAACCCGTCAGCGTTACATCAGGATGACTACTAAAATTTCTACAATGAATTTTTCGTAGGTCACTTTACTCAGTTCTTTATAAATGTCGCACACTCGCCAACCTCGCTACGCTCGGTTAGCTCCTGTAGCTCCATGGCCTAATTTTTGTATGGAGAATTTTTTAAAAGTGGAAAATTAAAAAAAAAAAGTTTACATCACCTCGTCTCCAAGGGTCCTCTAAAACATTAGTTTCGGCACCCACTACCTATCTCTTATAGTTTCATGGGAACCCGTCAGCGTTACATCAGAATGACTACTTAAATTTCTCCAATATCTTTTTTGCAGGTTACTATACTCAGTTCTTCATAAATGTCGCACACTCGTCAACCTCGCTTCGCTCGGTTAGCTCCTGTAGCTCCATGGCCAAATTTTTGTATGAAAAAAAAAAAACCTCGGAAATTAAAAAAAAAAAGTTTACATCACCTCGTCTCCAAGGGTCCTCTACAACATTAGTTTCGGCACCCACCACCTATCTCTTACGGTTAACTCGGAACCCGTCAGCGATTCATCAGAATGATAATTCATTACCCCTTAGTGACCTTCCTGGGATAAAAAATGATGAAAGCTTTGCAAATATCGTAATTTTGAAAATAGCAATCTTTTCGTTTGGCTGCTACAGTTTTTTTTAAAAAATGTATGAAAAAAAAATGAAAAAATCGGAAATTAAAAAAAAAAAAAAAACTTTTACTCGTCTCCGAGGGTTTCCTATATGGAGTTGCAAGGCACCTTATGCACCTCTTCTGGTGACCTGGGAACCCCTCAGCGTTACATCATGATGACTACCCAAAAATCATTGAAGACATTTTGTGATATGGGGTGACCCCCGTGACTACAACCAGCCAAAAATAGGCATTCTGGGTATGCTCGAAGTATGCTCTGCGAGTGCTCAAAGTCGGCCGCGAATGCAAAAAAAAAAAAAAATGGGAAATTAAAAAAAAAAAAGTCACCACACCTCGTCTCCAGAAGCCCTCGTCAAAATTGGGTTCTAGCGTTTTTCGCCATCTCTTATGGTTTCCTAGGAACCCGTCAGCGTTACATCAGGTTCACTTTTAAAATTTCATTGATGACACTTTTGCTGTTCATCAGCCCCCAGTGTATGCAACCATGCCAAATTTGCAGTTGTCACTTGGCAGGTTTCGCTTCTACAAGCCTCCAAAGTACGTGTTTCGACTTTTGTATGAAAAAAAAAAAAAATCGCGGAATTTAAAAAAAAAAATGTTACGTCACCCCCTCTCCCAGGGTCCTTTATGACATTTGCTTGAGCACCCCCCGACTACCTCTTACGGTTCTCCGGGAACCCCTCGACGTTACATCAAAATGACGCTTCAGCCCCCCTCGATGACCTTTGTCGTATTAATCAAGACGAAGTCTATACAAAATTTGCAATTTGGCAAGTTGTGCTCTTTTCGTTTGACCCACAAAGTTTTTCAAAAAATTCCATACAAAAAAACAAAAGAATTTCGGAATTTAAAAAAAAAACCATGACGTCACCTCGTCTCCGAGGGTCCTCTATAAAGTTTGTTTGAACACCCCCCCTCCAACTATAACCGTTTCGCCGGAACCCTCACCGACTTTTTTCCCTGATGGAAAGTCTTGGTTTTCGGATTTTTCCCATAGGTTTGAGCACCATACCTATACGATCCGACCGTCACCCAACCCCCAACTATTACAGTTTTGGCCCTGTATTTCTGTCAGTGAGTGGTAATTAGAGCTTTATATAATATAACTAGTTATATAATATAATAACTAGTTGTTTCGTACTGCACGGCCCACGAGTGGACCGTGGGGATTGTCGTGAGCGTGGTCTGCTTTGTGTCTGTTGTACTTTAAAAAAATCCCTATCGATATTTATTTTAAATTGGGATCAAAATCGTTGGCTAAAACTCAATAAAAAAATCTAGTCAAAGTTATTAAAATACTAATATTTAAATGTTTAAAATAAAATATATTTGATTCTAAACCTCGTAAATAAATCCCTGTCGAAATTTTAATTACATTTGGAATCAAATTCGTAAATTACAACTTGATAAAATATTTCAATGGAAAACTCATTAAAAATCAAAAACTACAGTGAGGATTGTCGTGAGCGTGGTCTGCTTTGTGTACTCATAGATTGTACTTAAAAAAAAAATCCTATATATATTGTTGTACTTTCCAAACAATCCCTGTCGAATATCAATGTATCGATAAAATATCCCAATTAATATTTCTTATAAGTTGTTACATGGGGACCCGTCAGCGTCACACCAGAATGACTACTTAAATTGTATTATTAACTTTATTGCAGGTCACTATACTCAGTTCCTCCTAAATGTAGCTCCATGGCATAATTTTTGTATGTTGAATTTTTTAAAATTTGGAAAAAAAAAAAAAAAAGTTTACATCTCCTCGTCTCCAAGGGTCCTTTACAACATTAGTTTAAGCACTTCCTACCCATCTCTTATAGTTTCATGGGAACCCGTGAGCGTTACATCAGAATGACAACTTAATTTTCTCCAATATCTTTTTTGCAGGTTACTATACTCAGTTCTTCATAAATGTCGCACACTTGCCAACCTCGCTTCGCTCGGTTAGCTCCTGTAGCTCCATGGCATAATTTTTTTATGGAGAATTTTTAAAAAGTTGTAAATTAAAAAAAAAAGTTTACATCTCCTCGTCTCCAAGGGTCCTCTACAACATTAGTTTAAGCACTTCCTACCCATCTCTTATAGTTTCATGGGAACCCGTGAGCGCTACATCAGGATGACAACTTAAATTTCTCCAATATCTTTTTTGCAGGTTACTATACTCAGTTCTTCATAAATGTCGCACACTCGCCAACCTCACTTCGCTCGGTTAGCTCCTGTAGCTCCATGGCCTAATTTTTGTATGGAGAATTTTAAAAATGTTGAAAATTAAAAAAAAAAAGTTTACGTCTCCCCGTCTCCAAGGGTCCTCTACAATATTAGTTTCGGCACTCACCACCTATCTCTTATAGTTTAATGGGAACCCGTCAGCGTTACATCAGGATGACTACTAAAATTTCTACAATTAATTTTTCGCAGGTCACTTTACTCAGTTCTTTATAAATGTCGCACACTCGCCAACCTCGCTTCGCTCGGTTAGCTCCTGTAGCTCCATGGCTTAATTTTTGTATGGAGAATTTTAAAAATATTGGAATAAAAAAAAAAAAAGTTTACATCAACTCGTCTCCAAGGGTCCTCTACAACATTAGTTTTGGCACCCACCACTCATCTCTTATAGTTTCATGGGAACCCATCAGCGTTACATCAGAATGACTACTTAAATCTCTGTAATATCTCTTTTGCAGGTTACTATACTCAGTTCTTCATAAATGTCGCACACTCGCCAACCTCGCTGCGCTCGGTTAGCTCCTGTAGCTCCTTGGCCGAATTTTTGTATGAAAAAAAAAAAACCTTGGAAATTAAAAAAAAAAAGATGACATCACCTCGTCTCTAAAGGTCCTCTACAACATTAGTTCCGGCACCCACCACCTATCTCTTACGGTTAACTCGGAACCCGTCAGCGATTCATCAGAATGATGATTCATTACCCCTTAGTGACCTTTCTAGGATAAAAAATGATGAAAGCTTTACAAATATCGTAATTTTAAAAGTAGCAATCTTTTTGTTTGGCTACAACAGTTTTTTAAAAAAAATGTATGAAAAAAAAAAACAAAAATTGGAAATTAAAAAAAAAAAAAAAACTTTTCCTCGTCTCCACACGTTTCCTACACGTAGTTAAAATTAGCACGACTTGCCATTCCTGGTTGCATCGGAACCCCTCATCGTTACATGAGGATGTCTACCTAAAAATCATTTAAGACTTTTTGTGATATGGGGTGACCCACGTGACTACAACCAGCCAAAAATGGTCATTCTGGGTATGCTCGAAGTATGCTCTGTGAGTGCTCAAAGTCGGCCGCGAATGCAAAAAAAAAAAAAAATGGGAATTTAAAAAAAAAAAAGTCACCACACCTCGTCTCCAGAAGCCCTCTCCAAAATTGGGTTCTAGCGTTTTTCGCCATCTCTTATGGTTTGCTGGGAACCCGTCAGCGTCACATCAGGTTTACTTTTAAAATTTCATTGATGCCACTTTTGCTGTTCATCAGCCCCAAGTGTATGCAATCATGCCAAATTCGCAGTTCACACTTGGCAGGTTTCGCTTCTACACGCCTCCAAAGTACGTGTTTCGACTTTTGTATGAAAAAAAAAAAAAATCGCGGAATTTAGAAAAAAAAATGTGACGTCACCCCCTCTCCCAGGGTCCTTTATGACATTTGCTTGAGCACCCCCCGACTACCTCTTACGGTTCTCCGGGAACCCCTCGACGTTACATCAAAATGACGCTTCAGCCCCCCTCGACGACCTTTGTCGTATTAATCAAGACAAAGTCTATACAAAATTTGCAATTTGGCAAGCTGTACTCTTTTCGTTTGACCCACAAAGTTTTTCAAAAATTTCCATACAAAAAAACAAAAGAATTTTGGAATTTAAAAAAAAAACCATGACGTCACCTCATCTCCGAGGGTCCTCTACAAAGTTTGTTCGAACACCCCCCCTACAACTATAACCGTTTCGCCGGAACCCTCACCGACTTTTTTCCCTGATGGAAAGTTCAGGATATCGGATTTTTCCCATAGGTTTGAGCACCATACCTATACGATCCGATACTCACCCGACCCCCAACTATTACAGTTTTGGCCCTACATTTCTGTCAGTCAGTCAGTGGTAGCTTAGAGCTTTATATAATATAACTAGTTGTTTCGTACTGCACGGCCCACGAGTGGACCGTGGGGATTGTCGTGAGCGTGGTCTGCTTTGTGTCTGTTGTACTTAAAAAAAATCCCTATCGATATTTATTTTAAATTGGGATCAAAATCGTTGGCTAAAACTCGATAAAAAAATCAAGTCAAAGTTATTAAAATACTAATATTTAAATGTTTAAAATAAAATATGTTTGATCCTAAACCTCGATAATAAATCCCTGTCGAAATCTTAATTACATTTGGAATCAAATTCGTAAATTACAACTTGATAAAATATTTCAATGGAAAATTCATTAAAAATCAAAAACTACAATGAGGATTGTCGTGAGCGAGGTCTGCTTTGTATACTCGTAGGTTGTACTTTAAAAAAAATCCTATTGATAATTATTTTTTAATTGGAATCAAAATCGTTAGCTAAAATTCAATAAAACAATCAAGTCAAAGTTATTAAAATACTAAAATTTAAATGTCTAAAATAAAATATGTTTGATCCTGAAGCTCGATAACAAATTCCTGTCGAAACCTTAATTGAATTTGGGATCAAAAAGAAAAGAAACTCCATGGCATATTTATTATATGAAGAATTTAAAAAAAGTTAAAAATTAAAAAAAAAAGTTTACATCTCCTCGCCTCCAAGGGTCCTCTAGAACATTAGTTTAAGCACTTCCTACCCATCTCTTATAGTTTCATGGGAACCCGTCAGCGTTACATCAGGATGACTACTTAAATTTCTCCAATTACTTTTTTGCAGGTTACTATACTCAGTTCTTTATAAATGTCGCGCACTCGCCAACCTCGCTTCGCTCGGTTAGCTCCTGTAGCTCCATTGCATAATTTTTGTATAAAAAAAATCAAAAAAGTAGGAAATTAAAAAAAAAAAGTTTTCATCACCTCGTCTCCAAGGGTCCTCTACAACATTAGTTAAGACACCCACCACCCATCTCTTATAGTTTCATGGGAACCCGTCAGCGTTACATCAGAATGACTACTTAAATTTCTCCAATATCTTTTTTGCAGGTTACTATACTCAGTTCTTCATAAATGTCGCACACTCGCCAACCTCGCTGCGCTCGGTTAGCTCCTGTAGCTCCATGGCCAAATTTTTGTATAGAGAATTTTTAAAAAGTGGAAAATTAAAAAAAAAAAGTTTACATCACATCGTCTCCAAGGGTCCTCTAAAACATTAGTTTCGACACCCACCACCTATCTCTTATAGTTTCATGGGAACCCGTCAGCGTTACATCAGAATGACTACTAAAATTTCTCCAATATCTTTTTTGCAGGTTACTATACTCAGTTCTTCATAAATGTCGCACATTCGCCAACCTCGCTGCGCTCGGTTAGCTCCTGTAGCTCCATGGCCTAATTTTTGTATGGAGATTTTTTTAAAAGTGGAAAATTAAAAAAAAAAAGTTTACATTACCTCGTCTCCAAGGGTCCTCTAAAACATTAGTTCCGGCACCCACCACCTATCTCTTATAGTTTCATGGGAACCCGTCAGCGTTACATCAGAATGACTACTAAAATTTCTCCAATATCTTTTTTGCAGGTTACTATACTCAGTTCTTCATAAATGTCGCACACTCGCCAACATCGCTGCGCTCGGTTAGCTCCTGTAGCTCCATGGCCTAATTTTTGTATGGAGAATTTTTTAAAAGTGGAAAATAAAAAAAAAAAAGTTTACATCACATCGTCTCCAAGGGTCCTCTAAAACATTAGTTCCGGCACCCACCACCTATCTCTTATACTTTCATGGGAACCCGTCAGCGTTACATCAGAATGACTACTAAAATTTCTCCAATATCTTTTTTGCAGGTTACTATACTCAGTTCTTCATAAATGTCGCACATTCGCCAACCTCGCTTCGCTCGGTTAGCTCCTATAGCTCCATGGCCGAATTTTTGTATGAAAAAAAAAAAACCTCGGAAATTAAAAAAAAAAAGTTTACATCACCTCGTCTCCAAGGGTCCTCTACAACATTAGTTCCGGCACCCACCACCTATCTCTTACGGTTAACTCGGAACCCGTCAGCGATTCATCAGAATGATAATTCATTACCCCTTAGTGACCTTCCTGGGATAAAAAATGATGAAAGCTTTGCAAATATCGTAATTTTGAAAATAGCAATCTTTTCGTTTGGCTGCTACAGTTTTTTTTAAAAAATGTATGAAAAAAAAATGAAAAAATCGGAAATTAAAAAAAAAAAAAAAACTTTTACTCGTCTCCGAGGGTTTCCTATATGGAGTTGCAAGGCACCTTATGCACCTCTTCTGGTGACCTGGGAAACCTTAATTGAATTTGGGATCAAAAAGAAAAGAAACTCCATGGCATATTTATTATATGAAGAATTTAAAAAAAGTTAAAAATTAAAAAAAAAAGTTTACATCTCCTCGCCTCCAAGGGTCCTCTAGAACATTAGTTTAAGCACTTCCTACCCATCTCTTATAGTTTCATGGGAACCCGTCAGCGTTACATCAGGATGACTACTTAAATTTCTCCAATTACTTTTTTGCAGGTTACTATACTCAGTTCTTTATAAATGTCGCGCACTCGCCAACCTCGCTTCGCTCGGTTAGCTCCTGTAGCTCCATTGCATAATTTTTGTATAAAAAAAATCAAAAAAGTAGGAAATTAAAAAAAAAAAGTTTTCATCACCTCGTCTCCAAGGGTCCTCTACAACATTAGTTAAGACACCCACCACCCATCTCTTATAGTTTCATGGGAACCCGTCAGCGTTACATCAGAATGACTACTTAAATTTCTCCAATATCTTTTTTGCAGGTTACTATACTCAGTTCTTCATAAATGTCGCACACTCGCCAACCTCGCTGCGCTCGGTTAGCTCCTGTAGCTCCATGGCCAAATTTTTGTATAGAGAATTTTTAAAAAGTGGAAAATTAAAAAAAAAAAGTTTACATCACATCGTCTCCAAGGGTCCTCTAAAACATTAGTTTCTACACCCACCACCTATCTCTTATAGTTTCATGGGAACCCGTCAGCGTTACATCAGAATGACTACTAAAATTTCTCCAATATCTTTTTTGCAGGTTACTATACTCAGTTCTTCATAAATGTCGCACATTCGCCAACCTCGCTGCGCTCGGTTAGCTCCTGTAGCTCCATGGCCTAATTTTTGTATGGAGATTTTTTTAAAAGTGGAAAATTAAAAAAAAAAAGTTTACATTACCTCGTCTCCAAGGGTCCTCTAAAACATTAGTTCCGGCACCCACCACCTATCTCTTATAGTTTCATGGGAACCCGTCAGCGTTACATCAGAATGACTACTAAAATTTCTCCAATATCTTTTTTGCAGGTTACTATACTCAGTTCTTCATAAATGTCGCACACTCGCCAACATCGCTGCGCTCGGTTAGCTCCTGTAGCTCCATGGCCTAATTTTTGTATGGAGAATTTTTTAAAAGTGGAAAATAAAAAAAAAAAAGTTTACATCACATCGTCTCCAAGGGTCCTCTAAAACATTAGTTCCGGCACCCACCACCTATCTCTTATACTTTCATGGGAACCCGTCAGCGTTACATCAGAATGACTACTAAAATTTCTCCAATATCTTTTTTGCAGGTTACTATACTCAGTTCTTCATAAATGTCGCACATTCGCCAACCTCGCTTCGCTCGGTTAGCTCCTATAGCTCCATGGCCGAATTTTTGTATGAAAAAAAAAAAACCTCGGAAATTAAAAAAAAAAAGTTTACATCACCTCGTCTCCAAGGGTCCTCTACAACATTAGTTCCGGCACCCACCACCTATCTCTTACGGTTAACTCGGAACCCGTCAGCGATTCATCAGAATGATAATTCATTACCCCTTAGTGACCTTCCTGGGATAAAAAATGATGAAAGCTTTGCAAATATCGTAATTTTGAAAATAGCAATCTTTTCGTTTGGCTGCTACAGTTTTTTTTAAAAAATGTATGAAAAAAAAATGAAAAAATCGGAAATTAAAAAAAAAAAAAAAACTTTTACTCGTCTCCGAGGGTTTCCTATATGGAGTTGCAAGGCACCTTATGCACCTCTTCTGGTGACCTGGGAAACCTTAATTGAATTTGGGATCAAAAAGAAAAGAAACTCCATGGCATATTTATTATATGAAGAATTTAAAAAAAGTTAAAAATTAAAAAAAAAAGTTTACATCTCCTCGCCTCCAAGGGTCCTCTAGAACATTAGTTTAAGCACTTCCTACCCATCTCTTATAGTTTCATGGGAACCCGTCAGCGTTACATCAGGATGACTACTTAAATTTCTCCAATTACTTTTTTGCAGGTTACTATACTCAGTTCTTTATAAATGTCGCGCACTCGCCAACCTCGCTTCGCTCGGTTAGCTCCTGTAGCTCCATTGCATAATTTTTGTATAAAAAAAATCAAAAAAGTAGGAAATTAAAAAAAAAAAGTTTTCATCACCTCGTCTCCAAGGGTCCTCTACAACATTAGTTAAGACACCCACCACCCATCTCTTATAGTTTCATGGGAACCCGTCAGCGTTACATCAGAATGACTACTTAAATTTCTCCAATATCTTTTTTGCAGGTTACTATACTCAGTTCTTCATAAATGTCGCACACTCGCCAACCTCGCTGCGCTCGGTTAGCTCCTGTAGCTCCATGGCCAAATTTTTGTATAGAGAATTTTTAAAAAGTGGAAAATTAAAAAAAAAAAGTTTACATCACATCGTCTCCAAGGGTCCTCTAAAACATTAGTTTCGACACCCACCACCTATCTCTTATAGTTTCATGGGAACCCGTCAGCGTTACATCAGAATGACTACTAAAATTTCTCCAATATCTTTTTTGCAGGTTACTATACTCAGTTCTTCATAAATGTCGCACATTCGCCAACCTCGCTGCGCTCGGTTAGCTCCTGTAGCTCCATGGCCTAATTTTTGTATGGAGATTTTTTTAAAAGTGGAAAATTAAAAAAAAAAAGTTTACATTACCTCGTCTCCAAGGGTCCTCTAAAACATTAGTTCCGGCACCCACCACCTATCTCTTATAGTTTCATGGGAACCCGTCAGCGTTACATCAGAATGACTACTAAAATTTCTCCAATATCTTTTTTGCAGGTTACTATACTCAGTTCTTCATAAATGTCGCACACTCGCCAACCTCGCTGCGCTCGGTTAGCTCCTGTAGCTCCATGGCCTAATTTTTGTATGGAGAATTTTTTAAAAGTGGAAAATAAAAAAAAAAAAGTTTACATCACATCGTCTCCAAGGGTCCTCTAAAACATTAGTTCCGGCACCCACCACCTATCTCTTATACTTTCATGGGAACCCGTCAGCGTTACATCAGAATGACTACTAAAATTTCTCCAATATCTTTTTTGCAGGTTACTATACTCAGTTCTTCATAAATGTCGCACATTCGCCAACCTCGCTTCGCTCGGTTAGCTCCTATAGCTCCATGGCCGAATTTTTGTATGAAAAAAAAAAAACCTCGGAAATTAAAAAAAAAAAGTTTACATCACCTCGTCTCCAAGGGTCCTCTACAACATTAGTTCCGGCACCCACCACCTATCTCTTACGGTTAACTCGGAACCCGTCAGCGATTCATCAGAATGATAATTCATTACCCCTTAGTGACCTTCCTGGGATAAAAAATGATGAAAGCTTTGCAAATATCGTAATTTTGAAAATAGAAATTTTTTCGTTTGGCTGCTACAGTTTTATTAAAAAAATGTATGAAAAAAAAATGAAAAAATCGGAAATTAAAAAAAAAAAAAAACTTTTACTCGTCTCCGAGGGTTTCCTATATGGAGTTGCAAGGCACCTTATGCACCTCTTCTGGTGACCTGGGAACCCCTCAGCGTTACATCATGACGACTACCCAAAAATCATTGAAGACATTTTCCCACATGGGGTGACCCCCGTGACTACAACCAGCCAAAAATGGGCATTCTGGGTATGCTCGAAGTATGCTCTGTGAGTGCTCAAAGTCGGCCGCGAATGCAAAAAAAAAAAAAAATGGGAATTTAAAAAAAAAAAAGTCACCACACCTCGTCTCCAGAAGCCCTCTCCAAAATTGGGTTCTAGCGTTTTTCGCCATCGCTTATGGTTTCCTGGGAACCCGTCAGCGTCACATCAGGTTCACTTTTAAAATTTCATTGATGACACTTTTCCTGTTCATCAGCCCCAAGTGTATGCAACCATGCCAAATTCGTAGTTGTCACTTTGCAGGTTTCGCTTCTACGAGCCTCCAAAGTACGTGTTTCGACTTTTGTATGAAAAAAAAAAAAAATCGCGGAATTTAAAAAAAAAAATGTGACGTCACCCCCTCTCCCAGGGTCCTTTATGACATTTGCTTGAGCACCCCCCGACTACCTCTTACGGTTCTCCGGGAACCCCTCGACGTTACATCAAAATGACGATTCAGCCCCCCTCGATGACCTTCGTCGTAATAAACAGGACGAAGTCTATACAAAAATCGCTATTAAACAAGTTATGCTCTTTTCGTTTGACCCACAAAGTTTTTCAAAAATTTCCATACAAAAAAACAAAAGAATTTTGGAATTTAAAAAAAAAACCATGACGTCACCTCGTCTCCGAGGGTCCTCTACAAAGTTTGTTTGAACACCCCCCCCCTAACTATAACCGTTTCGCCGGAACCGTCACCGACTTTTTTCCCTGATGGAAAGTCTTGGTTTTCAGATTTTTCCCATAGGTTTGAGCACCATACCTATACGATCCGACCATCACCCAACCCCCAACTATTACAGTTTTGGCCCTGTATTTCTGTCAGTCAGTGGTAGCTACCAGCTTTATATAATATAACTAGTTGTTTCGTACTGCACGGCCCACGAGTGGACCGTGGGGATTGTCGTGAGCGTGGTCTGCTTTGTGTCTGTTGTACTTAAAAAAAATCCCTATCGATATTTATTTTAAATTGGGATCAAAATCGTTGGCTAAAACTCGATAAAAAAATCTAGTCAAAGTTGTTAAAATACTAATATTTAAATGTTTAAAATAAAATATATTTGATTCTAAACCTCGATAATAAATCCCTGTCGAAATCTTAATTACATTTGGAATCAAATTCGTAAATTACAACTTGATAAAATAATTCAATGGAAAACGAATTAAACAATAAAAAGTACCGTGAGGATTGCCGTGAGCGTGGTCTGCATTGTGTACTCGTAGATGGTACTGTAAAAAAATCCCTAACGATATTTATTTTTAAATTGCGATCAAAATCGTTAGCTAAAACTCAATAAAACAATCTAGTCAAAGTTTTTAAAAGACTAAAATTTAAATGTTTAAAATAAAATATGTTTGATCCTAAACCTCGATAATAAATTCCTGTCGAAATATTAATTAAATGAGGAATCAAAATGGTAAATTACCACTTGATAAAATATTGCAATCGATAAGTCAATAAAAATCAAAAAGTAAAGTGAGGTTTGTCGTGAGCGTGGTCTCCTTTGTGTACTCGTAGATTGTACTTTAAAAAAAATCCCTATCGATATTTATTTTTAAATTGGGATTAAAATCGTTAGCTAAAACTCAATAAAACAATCTAGTCAAAGTTTTTAAAAGACTAAAATTTAAATGTTTAAAATAAAATATGTTTGATCCTAAACCTCGATAATAAATTCCTGTCGAAATCTTAATTGAATTTGGGATCAAAATCGTCAATTACCTCTTGATAAAATATTGCAATCCATAAGTCAATAAAAAACAAAAAGTACAGTGAGTATTGACGTGGGCGCTGTATGCTTTGTAATATATATTGTTGTACTTTACAAAAAATCCCTATCGAAAATCAATGTATCGATAAAATATCCCTATTAATATTTCTTATAAGTTGTTACATGGGGTTTCCAGCATCACACCAGAATGACTACTTAAATTTTATCATTAACTTTATTGCAGGTCACTATACTCAGTTTCTCCTAAATGTCGCACACTCGCCAACCTCGCTTCGCTCGGTTAGCTCCTGTGACTCCATAGTATGATTTTGGTATAAAAAAAGATAATACTTTACAAAAAAATCACTGTCGAAAATCAATGTATCGATAAAATATCCCTATTAATATTTCTTATAAGTTGTTACATGGGAACCCGTCAGCGTCACACCAGAATGACTACTTAAATTTTATCATTAACTTGATTGCAGGTCACTATACTCAGTTCCTCCTAAAGGTCGCACACTCGCCAACCTCGCTTCGCTCGGTTAGCTCCTGTAGCTCCATAGCATAATTTTTGTATGAAAAAATAGAAAAAGGGGTAATAATTTAAAATAAAGTTAACATTACCTCGTCTCCAAGGGTCCTCTACAACATTAGTTTAAGCACTTCCTACCCATCTCTTATAGTTTCATGGGAACCCGTGAGCGTTACATCCGGATGACTACTTAAATTTCTCCAATATCTTTTTTGCAGGTTACTATACTCAGTTTTTTATAAATGTCGCACACTCGCCAAACTCGCTTCGCTCGGTTAGCTCCTGTAGCTCCATGGCCTAATTTTTGTATGAAGAATTTTTAAAAAGTGGAAAATTAAAAAAAATAGTTTATATCACCTCGTCTCCAAGGGTCCTCTAAAACATTAGTTCCGGCACCCACCACCTATCTCTTATAGTTTCATGGGAACCCGTCAGCGTTACATCAGAATGACTACTTAAATTTCTCCAATAT
Organism: Tinea semifulvella; assembly: GCA_910589645.1. NCBI lineage: Eukaryota > Metazoa > Arthropoda > Insecta > Lepidoptera > Tineidae > Tinea > Tinea semifulvella. The sequence continues at coordinate 1,837,931 of OU342623.1, read as the reverse complement.
CTTTTTTGCAGGTTACTATACTCAGTTTTTCATAAATGTCGCACACTCGCCAACCTCGCTTCGCTCGGTTAGCTCCTGTAGCTCTATGGCCTAATTTTTGTATGGAGAGTTTTTAAAAAGTGGAAAATTAAAAAAAAAAGTTTACATCACTTCGTCTCCAAGGGTCCTCTAAAACATTAGTTTCGGCACCCACCACCTATTTCTTATAGTTTCATGGGAACCCGTCAGCGTTACATCACAATGACTACTTAAATTTCTCCAATATCTTTTTTGCAGGTTATTATACTCAGTTCTTCATAAATGTCGCACACTCGCCAACCTCGCTGCGCTCGGTTAGCTCCTGTAGCTCCATGGCCTAATTTTTGTATGGAGAATTTTTTTAAAGTGGAAAATTAAAAAAAAAAAAGTGTACATCACCTCGTCTCCAAGGGTCCTCTACAACATTAGTTCAAGCACTTCCAACCCATCTCTTATAGTTTCATGGGAACCCGTGAGCGTTACATCAGGATGACTACTTAAATTTCTCCAATATATTTTTTGCAGTTTACAATACTCAGTTCTTCATCAATGTCGTACACTCGCCAACCTCGCTGCGCTCGGTTAGCTCCTGTAGCTCCATGGCATAATTTTTGTATGAAGAATAAAAAAAAAATGAAAATAAAAAAAAAAATAATTGCGTCTCCTCGTCTCCAAGGGTCCTCTACAACATTAGTTTAAGCACTTCCTCCCCATCTCTTATAGTTTCATGGGAACCCGTGAGTGTTACATCAGGATGACTACTTAAATTTCTGCAATTAATTTTTTGCAGGTCAGTATACGCAGTTCTTCATAGATGTCGCACACTCGCCAACATCGCTGCGCTCGGTTAGCTCCTGTAGCTCCATAGCCTAATTTTTGTATGGAGAATTTTTTAAAAGTGGAAAATTAAAAAAAAAAAGTTTACATCACCTCGTCTCCAAGGGTCCTCTAAAACATTAGTTCCGGCACCCTCTACCTATCTCTTATAGTTTCATGGGAACCCGTCAGCGATACATCAGAATGACTACTTAAATTTCTCCAATATCTTTTTTGCAGGTTACTATACTCAAAAAAAAAACCTCGGAAATTAAAAAAAAAAAGTTTACATCACCTCGTCTCCAAGGGTCCTCTACAACATTAGTTCCGGCACCCACCACCTATCTCTTACGGTTAACTCGGAACCCGTCAGCGATTCATCAGAATGATGATTCATTACCCCTTAGTGACATTCCTGGGATAAAAAATGATGAAAGCTTTGCAAATATCGTAATTTTGAAAATAGCAATCTTTTCGTTTGTCTGCTACAGTTTTTTTTAAAAAATGTATGAAAAAAAAAAGAAAAAATCGGAAATTAAAAAAAAAAAAAAAACTTTTACTCGTCTCCGAGGGTTTCCTATATGGGGTTGCAAGGCACCTTATGCACCTCTTCTGGTGACCTGGGAACCCCTCAACGTTACATCATGATGACTACCCAAAAATCATTGAAGACGTTTTTCCACATGGGGTGACCTCCGTGACTACAACCAGCCAAAAATGGGCATTCTGGGTATGCTCGAAGTATGCTCTGTGAGTGCTCAAAGTCGGCCGCGAATGCAAAAAAAAAAAAAAATGGGAATTTAAAAAAAAAAAAGTCACCACACCTCGTCTCCAGAAGCCCTCTCCAAAATTGGGTTCTAGCGTTTTTCGCCATCTCTTATGGTTTCCTGGGAACCCGTCAGCGTCACATCAGGTTCACTTTTAAAATTTCATTGATGACACTTTTGCTGTTCATCAGCCCCAAGTGTATGCAACCATGCCAAAGTCGCAGCTCTCACTTGGCAGGTTTCGCTTCTACAAGCCTCCAAAGTACGTGTTTCGACTTTTGTATGAAAAAAAAAAAAAATCGCGGAATTTAAAAAAAAAAATGTGACGTCACCCCCTCTCCCAGGGTCCTTTATGACATTTGCTTGAGCACCCCCCGACTACCTCTTACGGTTCTCCGGGAACCCCTCGACGTTACTTCAAAATGACGCTTCAGCCCCCCTCGATGACCTTTGTCGTATTAACCGAGACGAAGTCTATACAAAAATCGCAATTGAGCAAGTTGTGCTCTTTTCGTTTGACCCCCACAGTTTTTCAAAAATTTCCATACAAAAAAACAAAAGAATTTTGGAATTAAAAAAAAAAACCATGACGTCACCTCGTCTCCGAGGGTCCTCTACAAAGTTTGTTTGAGCACCCCCCCTCCAACTATTACCGTTTCCCCGGAACCGTCACCGACTTTTTTCCCTGATGGAAAGTCTTGGTTTTCAGATTTTTCCCATAGGTTTGAGCACCATACCTATACGATCCGACCATCACCCAACCCCCAACTATTACAGTTTTGGCCCTGTATTTCTGTCAGTCAGTGGTAGCTACCAGCTTTATATAATATAACTAGTTGTTTCGTACTGCACGGCCCACGAGTGGACCGTGGGGATTGTCGTGAGCGTGGTCTGCTTTGTGTCTGTTGTACTTAAAAAAAATCCCTATCGATATTTATTTTAAATTGGGATCAAAATCGTTGGCTAAAACTCGATAAAAAAATCTAGTCAAAGTTGTTAAAATACTAATATTTAAATGTTTAAAATAAAATATATTTGATTCTAAACCTCGATAATAAATCCCTGTCGAAATCTTAATTACATTTGGAATCAAATTCGTAAATTACAACTTGATAAAATATTTCAATGGAAAATTCATTAAAAATCAAAAACTACAATGAGGATTGTCGTGAGCGAGGTCTGCTTTGTATACTCGTAGGTTGTACTTTAAAAAAAATCCTATTGATAATTATTTTTTAATTGGGATCAAAATCGTTAGCTAAAACTCAATAAAACAATCAAGTCAAAGTTATTAAAATACTAAAATTTAAATGTCTAAAATAAAATATGTTTGATCCTGAAGCTCGATAACAAATTCCTGTCGAAACCTTAATTGAATTTGGGATCAAAAAGAAAAGAAACTCCATGGCATATTTTTTATATGAAGAATTTAAAAAAAGTTAAAAATTAAAAAAAAAAGTTTACATCTCCTCGCCTCCAAGGGTCCTCTAGAACATTAGTTTAAGCACTTCCTACCCATCTCTTATAGTTTCATGGGAACCCGTCAGCGTTACATCAGGATGACTACTTAAATTTCTCCAATATCTTTTTTGCAGGTTACTATACTCAGTTTTTCATAAATGTCGCACACTCGCCAACCTCGCTTCGCTCGGTTAGCTCCTGTAGCTCCATGGCATATTTTTTGTATGAAAAAAAAAAACATTCGAAATAAAAAAAAATAAGTTTACATCACCTCGTCTCCAAGGGTCCTCTACAACATTAGTTTTGGCACCCACCACCTATCTCTTATAGTTTCATGGGAACCGGTCAGCGTTACATCAGGATGACTACTTAAATTTCTCCAATATCTTTTTTGTAGGTTGCTATACTCAGTTTTTCATAAATGTCGCACACTCGCCAACCTCGCTTCGCTCGGTTAGCTCCTGTAGCTCCATGGCCTAATTTTTATATGGAAAATTTTTAAAAAGTTGAAAATTTTAAAAAAAAGTTTACATCTCCTCGTCTCCAAGGGTCCTCTACAACATTAGTTTAAGCACTTCCTACCCATCTCTTATAGTTTCATAAGAACCCGTGAGCGCTACATCAGGATGACAACTTAAATTTCTCCAATATCTTTTTTGCAGGTTACTATACTCAGTTCTTCATAAATGTCGCACACTCGCCAACCTCACTTCGCTCGGTTAGCTCCTGTAGCTCCATGGCCTAATTTTTGTATGGAGAATTTTAAAAATGTTGAAAATTAAAAAAAAAAGTTTACGTCTCCCCGTCTCCAAGGGTCCTCTACAATATTAGTTTCGGCACTCACCACCTATCTCTTATAGTTTAATGGGAACCCGTCAGCGTTACATCAGTATGACTACTAAAATTTCTACAATTAATTTTTCGCAGGTCACTTTACTCAGTTCTTTATAAATGTCGCACACTCGCCAACCTCGCTTCGCTCGGTTAGCTCCTGTAGCTCCATGGCCTAATTTTTGTATGGAGAATTTTTAAAAAGTTAGAAATTAAAAAAAAAAAGTTTACATCACCTCGTCTCCAAGGGTCCTCTACAACATTAGTTCAGACACCCACCACCCATCTCTTATAGTTTCATGGGAACCCGTCAGCGTTACATCAGAATGACTACTTAAATTTCTCCAATATCTTTTTTGCAGGTTACTATACTCAGTTCTTCATAAATGACGCACACTCGCCAACCTCGCTGCGCTCGGTTAGCTCCTGTAGCTCCATGGCCGAATTTTTGTATGAAAAAAAAAAAACTTTGGAAATTAAAAAAAAAAAGTTTACATCACCTCGTCTCCAAGGGTCCTCTACAACATTAGTTCCGGCACCCACCACCTATCTCTTACGGTTAACTCGGAACCCGTCAGCGATTCATCAGAATGATGATTCATTACCCCTTAGTGACCTTCCTAGGATAAAAAATGATGAAAGCTTTACAAATATCGTAATTTTAAAAGTAGCAATCTTTTGGTTTGGCTACAACAGTTTTTTTTAAAAAATGTATGAAAAAAAAAATCAAAAATTGGAAATTAAAAAAAAAAAAAAAACTTTTCCTCGTCTCCACACGTTTCCTACACGTAGTTAAAATTAGCACGACTTGCCATTCCTGGTTGCATCGGAACCCCTCATCGTTACATGAGGATGTGTACCTAAAAATCATTTAAGACTTTCTGTGATATGGGGTGACCCACGTGACTACAACCAGCCAAAAATGGGCATTCTGGGTATGCTCGAAGTATGCTCTGTGAGTGCTCAAAGTCGGCCGCGAATGCAAAAAAAAAAAAAAATGGGAATTTAAAAAAAAAAAAGTCACCACACCTCGTCTCCAGAAGCCCTCTCCAAAATTGGGTTCTAGCGTTTTTCGCCATCTCTTATGGTTTCCTGGGAACCCGTCAGCGTCACATCAGGTTCACTTTTAAAATTTCATTGATGCCACTTTTGCTGTTCATCTGCCCCAATTGTATGCAACCATGCCAAATTTGCAGTTGTCACTTGGCAGGTTTCGCTTCTACACGCCTCCAAAGTACGTGTTTCGACTTTTGTATGAAAAAAAAAAAAAATCGCGGAATTTAAAAAAAAAAATGTGACGTCACCCCCTCTCCCAGGGTCCTTTATGACATTTGCTTGAGCACCCCCCGACTACCTCTTACGGTTCTCCGGCAACCCTTCGACGTTACATCAAAATGACGCTTCAGCCCCCCTCGATGACCTTTGTCGTATTAACCAAGACGAAGTCTATACAAAATTGGCAATTTGGCAAGTTGTGCTCTTTTCGTTTGACCCACAAAGTTTTTCAAAAATTTCCATACAAAAAAACAAAAGAATTTTGGAATTTAAAAAAAAAACCATGACGTCACCTCGTCTCCGAAGGTCCTCTACAAAGTTTGTTCGAGCACCCCCCCTCCAACTATTACCGTTTCCCCGGAACCGTCACCGACTTTTTTCCCTGATGGAAAGTCTAGAATGTCGGATTTTTCCCATAGGTTTGAGCACCATACCTATACGATCCGATACTCACCCGACCCCCACCTATTACAGTTTTGGCCCTACATTTCTGTCAGTCAGTGAGTGGTAGCTTAGAGCTTTATATATATAAATAATGTATTTTAACTTACCTACCTTAAAAGACGAATTAAGTAAGCGAACACCGTCTTTAAAATAAAAAAAGGTTGAATTAATTGAACGGCAATTTTGAGATCACCATATCATTGCTTTCGCTTGGAAATCTCGATTTGTACACTTAAAAAGCTGCTCATTTCTGCATAGTATCCAGAAAATAATAAATTTCGTTATAAAAATACAAGTTTTCTATGCAACTGACAGTTATATTAGGTACCATCTATCATGCGCCATCTATCGTGATAAAAAGTTAGTGACACACCCCATTGTTGTCAGCAAGCGAACTATACAACCTTAGAAAAAAAAAAATGAATTGTGTAACTTTTAGTACCTGCTACTATCGTATGGTAAACTAGTAACAAAATTTTTAATTTTACGCGTGCAGATAATTGGTTGAGGGTTCAAAAATTTCGCATGTAATACTATTCATAATCTGTGTACTAGTCCTATATAGAAGTGTCGCGAACCAACGCGAAGGACCAGGGCTCGACAAATGTTACAGAAGCTATACCTATAATAGGTATGTACAGTATTCCCAAATTAATAATGCACATACAGATCTTCGCTAATTGTCGTATTCCCGGAAACACCCGAATCATTGAATCGTAAGAGCCTAAACATTGCACTTGCATTTTGCACCTTGTTCGAAAGAAATAGAAGTCAATATCATGTAAGTAATATATATTTAATAAAGTTTATATTTCTATGTTAAAAAGAATTACAATATAAAAGCTACCTAAATAATAAAATTAAAAATAAACCAAACTATAAATAAAAAATGTCCTCTAGAGACGTCCCATCCGAGATAGTCCCAAGGAGACTGGCAACATTTCCCCTCTGTATAGCGAGGCTAATACGTTGGCAGAAATAATTGCCAGCCTTCGAAACAATTCGGGCAGTGTTTTTTTGTTTTTATTTTTTGGCGGTGACTGCACGTGTTCTCTCTGTGTGAAATTATATAGAGCTGCTATTACACACACACCCTTCTTGGTTTTGTTTTCAAAGGTGAATTTAATTTCAACTTTAATTATCTTATTTAAATAGTTTATTTGACAATTGCTTGTCTGTCTGACACAGGCAGAGATTTTATATTTAAAGGAGGTCACTACAGTACTATAAAATTTTCGAAGTAAATCAATCCAACAAAGATTGTAGCATATTCTCAATCGTGTGGTTTTCCTCGCTATTTACTTACATGGAATTATCGAATCAAATTTTGTTACTGATAAATCAATATTTATCTCTTTTAGCACAAAACACATAATTCTACTAAATTATGCATGAAGAAAATGCACTTAACCACTCTATATACATATCGTCTTCCGACGCTCGGGGAATACGACCGTTGCCGAACAGTGACGAAGATTTCTATGCGCATTATCACTTTGGGAGAACTGTATGGCACTTTAAGTGTCCTACCATCCATCTGGCGATGCTAGTGTTTCGTTGAACGAGAGTTTTTTGCGTGTGTAGCCACTCTTTTCCCAATTAGTTACTTTACTACATGCAACTTAAACCTGAGCATAGGGCATCTTTGCTTACCCACGTATCAGTGGTGGACTCGGTTTGGTAAAAAACGTAAAAACTTTTTTATAACGCACAGGTACATACTATGATTGTGTTTAGTTTAACGATAACAGGCACTGTATATAATAAATAAAAATCAGGGTTAAATGCGGTTAGAATTGGGTGTCATCACCCGAACGTATCTGTCAGTGTCAAAGTTTTGCGAAAGTTTCACGACCGCTTTGAGGTTATCGTAAATTTCTTTCACGTTTTATACATGAATTTTAAATAAAAATGGAGATATATACAAATGAAAATAATACTTCGACGCTTAAATTGCTAATTGCAGCTCATTTGGCGGGAAAAAAAGTAGTTCTCAAAAGTGCATCTTTGTCAGGTGAGTAATTTCATTACTTTACGGTACTTACTTGATGACGAAATTCACATTATTATTGTGTTGTAAGCTTTCTCTTTGTATATTTTTATTATATTTAGTAGCTAGACTAATATAAGAAAATATATCCTATTGGATTCTTGGAATCACCATCATAGCCTCTGGAACACAGAATCCAGACCTTCACTGCTGGACATGGGTTTTACAGAGCATTTTCTTTCTCTCGCCACGCTGCCAGCCAGTTTGTGATAATGAAGCATTGGTGTTAAGTTCATAAAATTGAAAAAATGTTCACAGTGATTATTGTCACTGTGTACAGAACTGTGCCCATTGAGGTCTTTAATATGTTTTGTGATAGTTTTTTCCTCATCATCACAGCCCCTAGATCATAGCATCCTGGACCTGTTGCTGATGGTCTTCCAGAACATATGTACATAGTTAAGCAAAAAAGGATCCAATCTATAGGCAGTTAATTTTAAGTTATAGGCCATTCAAGTTGAAAGTTATTTTAGTCCAACATTTAAGACATTTAGAATATGTCTCAAACTTGATATTGAAGATATCATCCTAAGGACCTGATTGGCATTCAAAACTAAATTTCTGTAAAATTATGGACAAGATCCTTTTTGCGTAACTATGTCCATATGTTCTGGAAGACACATTAGCAACAGGTCCAGGATGCTATGATCTAGGGGCTGTAATGATGTGGAAAAAAACTATCACGAAACATAAAAGACCTCAATCTATGGGCACTAGAGATTTTGGCCTTCACTTACCATGCTGGCCAGATGGCTTGCCACTTGTCATGATTGGCCTATAGTAAAGTTGGCTAAATGTGAATCCTCTTATTTATAAGCGTGGTTTCTGACCAACCCGAAAGGTAAACGGTCATGATGATACTTTACTTTTTGTACAATTTATGAACAATTCCACAAGTTGAATATTACTGAAACCGGGACCCGCGGTTTAACATGCTCTCCAGGCCACAAAAATTGTGGTGTGAAGAAATAGAAAGACAAATTAAGCATTTACTTTATTATTTAAAACTTAGTACATAGGCGAGCTATAACACCCTAAGGCATTCTTCACCAGCTGACCTGATCATGATCCATTGTTTGAGGGAAAGAGAGATGAGAAGAATAGTGTCTCGGGCTAGCAACCAACTATTGGCTGGATTACAAAAAAGTCTGCCTCCGTGGTCTAGCGGTTAAATCTGTGGGTTTAGACTCGGAGGTACCGGGTTCGATTCCTGGTCGGGACACAAAAATATTTATTAATGTATATAAATACATTTAATTAATATTTAATTTATTTGTGTTAATTCTCGAGTTTGGTACGCTGGAGACATCAACGAGCTTGCCACTTGTCATGATTGGCCTATAGTAAAGTTGGCTAAATGTAAATCCTCTTATTTATAAGCGTGGTTTCTGACCACCCCAAAAGGGAAACGGTTGTGATGATACTTTACTTTACTACAAAAAAGTCCTTTTCTTATTTTATTTCGCAACAATACGCTCACCATCCACCATTCCACTCCTCTCCCTACACAACCAAAGAAGAAGACAAATTTCTAAGCATTCCATGGATTCACCGTGCGGGTGCCGGGTCCATCGTGTGTGGGTAAGAGATGAGAAGAATGGTGTCTCGGGCTTGCGACCGACAATTGGCTGGTTTAAGAAAAGGAGGCCTCCTTTTTTTCTATTGCGTGATAATACGCTCACCATCCACCATTCTACTTCTCTCCCTACCCAACCAAATACTGTATGATTCCGTTAATGCTGTCTTGGAAGCTCGTTCCATAAATGTATTGACGGCAGACCTGCTTAGGCCCAATTCTTTCAGTAAGTGATGCAAAGATTTTGCTGGAACTCCTCTTGCACCAACTTCCACTGCGTAAAGCTGAGTCTTGAACCGGTTCCTGATCATTTCTTCTGTGAGATCATAATATTTAGTCGACTTCATGTTGTGGTCCTTTGGAATATTTGATTCCCACGGAACAGTAAGTTCAATAAGGATAACTTTTTTCAAGTATGATTATATTAAGTACTGTATGATTCCGTTAATGCCGTTTTGGAAGCTCTTTTCATAAATGTATCTCCTGCAGACCCAATTCTTTCAGTATGTGGTGCAAAGCAAAATGCTGGAACTCCTCTCGCACAAATTTCCACTGCACAAAGCTGAGCTTTGAACTCATTCCTGATGAAAACTATTGTTTGTAAAGAATCCAGGCCCCAACTTTCTTGCAGCGTGCCTCAACTAAATACAATTCAATAATCATAACAATTAATTATGTTTTTTTTAAGTTTAATTACAACATCTCTTTTACCCCAGCATTAAAATATAATTTAATTAAATAGTCAATAAAGTATAAAATAAATAAATATGTATTTATGAACGTAAAAAAAAGTTTTTGTCAATTGTCGTTATGCTAGGGTAAAATAAATAAAATTAATTACAGATTATGGAAACACAATATATTAACTATCAAATAAAACAGAAATCATTATGGTACGAGAACATTTTATTGGGCTCATTTCTCTAAGAAAAATTAAATATTAAATCAGGGATCGCAGAATGAGGGGAGATATAATTGAGACATTTAAAATTCTAACAGGAAGGTATAACTGCCCCCACCTAGCCAAAATGTTTAGGTTTAACACAATGATATTTCCCCGTCGTGATCACGGAAGGAAGCTAATGAGAAAATCCAGCAATACAAATATAGGATATCACTTCATGAATAACAGAGTTGTAAATACACACATCAAAAAAGTCTAGGGATCAAGCATGTTTATGCGGATTTCTTGTGATTGAGATGTGGCTTTGTAATAAATTTATGATTTTATAAATTTATATGGATCCTTTTTGGTGCATTTCATAATTTAAAACAGGAACTGTCAATCAAATTCGAGTAAAAGATGAAAATCAGCTGTCAATATTTTCCCTATAAAAACATAAGACGCATTGAAGACATTATTAGTGCTACTGTTTCCCTACTACTGATTAAAACCAACGTTATTATGGAGCGGCGACGTCATTTAAGCAGGGAAGAAATGATCAGAGCCGTGGGAATGATAGAAGCTGGTTCCCGGCAACGTACTGTGGCTTTAGCTCTGAATACAAGTCAGAGTGTTATCAGTCGACTTTGGACACGTTACCGAACCACTGGTACCGTGGCTGAGCGCCATGGAGGACGGTATCGCTGCACCACACGGAGACAAGACCGATACATTCAAATCACAGCTCGAAGAACTCCAACAATAACCGCCATGATGTTAGCCGTGAGCCTTCATCGCTCTTCAGGGAACTTAATTAGCGACCAAACAGTCAGAAACCGCTTGCATGAAGTGAACCTTCATTCCCGAAGACCGCTACGGGTACCACCTATAGCAATGCACAATCGTAGGACTCGATATCAATGGGCTCTTGAACACAGAAATTGGACAGAAGAACAATGGCGTTTCGTGTGCTTTTCTGATGAGTCTCGTTTTGGTATGAGGCCGGATACAAGACGTATACGACACTGGAGAACCCCTGGACGCCAACAGCGATTAAAATCCTGCCAGGAAGTCCATCCTTATAGTGGTGGAACCATCATGGTATGGGCGGGTATTTCGATCGGCGGAAGAACTGAGTTGATTTGGATCAGAGGCAACCTCAACGCTCAAATTTATGCTGAGACGGTTGTATCAGACGTCATCGTTCCTCTACAAGTGCATATCGGTCCCTTATTTCAGTTAATGCATGATAATGCACGACCGCACACCGCAAGAGTTGTAAGACAGACTCTCGCCGCAGCTAACATCAATGTCCTGCCCTGGCCTGCTCAGTCGCCAGACTTGAACCCGATTGAGCATGCATGGGATATTCTTCAGAGAAGAGCTCTGCCGAATATGGAGGGTATCCAGTCGCAAGAAGACCTTTTTTTGTTGTTGCAACGAACATGGGCGGCCATTCCACAGCGTGATTTGGATGAACTCATTTTGAGTATGCCAAACCGATGTTCTTGTGTTGTTAGTGTTCGCGGTAGAAACACGGATTATTAATTGTTTAAGTTACCCAATAAAATTAAAAAAAAAACTGTTATTTCAGTCTTTTTTTCGAACTTTAATGTTAGTGGTTCAAATGTCAAAAATCCCTTTATTAGGAAAATGGCAATTTTTTTTACTAATGCAAAGGTGACTTGGTTTATCGTTACTGTAGACAAACGAAAACATTTTATTTGATCAATCCTTAAAGAAAATTTTAATGAATATCAATCAGGAGAAAAGTTATTGCAAAAATATATGTTGATCCCTAGACACTTTTGATGTGTGTATTTATAAAATACCAGAAGACATATTAAAGTCCTCAACTGTAAACACTTTTAAAAACAAATGGCTAGTGAAAATATGAAATAGACTATGGTGATAACTGACAATTTAATATACTTTACACCAGTGCTTGATATAGGCATATCAGCAATGCGCTGCGAGCCTATTAATCAATAATAATAATAATAACTCTCATTTATGAAGGCAGTTCGATATAAATTTATTAATATTTTTCCTGTTCTAATATTTGCTCGTACCTTTCCATACAATGTATTTAATGTCCCTAAGGTTGTCTGAAAATGTCTTAACGGCCTTTTTATACATTGCAAAAAGTTTATAAAGAAATTTCACCTTTGTGTACAGTGCTAAAAGAGTCTAAATTATTTTGAGTCTAAATCCACGGACTTAACCGCTAGACCACGGAGGCAGTTAAAGTTCTATTTCTTTATACTGTTAGAATTTGACGGTATTACAGATGAATTCACAGGCCCTCGCCAGCTGCCGTTCCTGCACATAGATGAAGAGGTGTCGTTCTTCTCCAGTAATGCAGCAGCACAGTATCTGTTTCCAGTCTTGGATTTGTCAGAAAATGGACAATGGTAAGAGATTTGCAATATATTAGCCACATGTAATGTACATACATACACATCTTCACGCCAGATCCCTTGCGGGGTAGGCAGAGACAATTGAGCGCCACTTGACACGATCACGACATACCTCTTTCACTTCGTCGACATTCATCAACCTCTTCATACATGCCCTTTTGTTACGAAGGCTTTTTAATGCACCTTCAGTCAGTGTTTAATAATAATAATAATAAGATTCTTTATTGCACATAATTTACAAATGTAGTGTTCATGGGCGAACTTAATGCGGAAGGCATTCTCTACCAGTTAACCTTTGTGATGGTAAAAAGTGAGGTAATAGGGTGATTGAGATTGGAAATAATAATAGATACAACATGAATAAAGAAGAATTTATTTATAATAATAATGCAAACAAATACTTATATAAAATAGTAATAATAATAAACTGCCTCTGTGGTCTAGCGGTTAAGTCCGTGGGTTAGACTCTGCGGTACCGGGTTCGATTCCCGGTCGGAACACAAAAATATTTATGAATGTAAATAAATACATTGAATTAATATTTAATTTATTTGTGATATTTCTCGAGTTTGATACGCTGGAGACATCGACGAGCCACTTGTCATGATTGGCAACTTTACTATAAAGTTGGCTAAATGTGAATCCGTTTATTTATCGCTTATAAAGCTAAGTTTCTGACCACCCCGAAAGGGAAACGGTCGTGATGGTACTTTACTAGTAATAATAATAATATAATACAATAAGTACATAAATAAACAATTTAATAAACGTACACATATATTTACTATGTCAAAGCGTGAATTGGATCATTTTGCAACTAATGTATCATCACTTCTTTTCGGGGTGGCTTTTAAAGATGTGGATTTACATTTATCTGTAGCTTAGAGTAGTTTGTTGCAACCCACAGCTGTTAACTACTATGGAGAGAGAACTGCACAATTCTTGATTCCTAAAATCTGGAATGAGCTTCACTGGTTGGCAGAGAATCCTGGGTTGACAAAGTCAGTTATTGAAAAATACCCAAGAAAGGATCATTGACCTGTAATATAATATATAAATATAATAATTGTGGTAAACTACGAAACACAAAACATAAATTGTTACTAATGAGCCAAAAGTCGAGCTAAAATTTAGTGTAAGCATGTCTGCCTTCAATACATTTACGGAACAAGCTTGCTTAAATTAGAATCATGCTGTATTTAGTGTCTTATTTGTTAATCCAGCCCATAGTCGCATTGTGGAGGCGAGAGGTATCAGATTTCATAACAAAATATATGAAAACGTTTTTCCGTGTTAGAGCAGTAATGGCTCAGTTGCAACGCTTTTCAATTCAAAAAGGTTAACTAAACTACACCGTTGAAATCATTTTATGATTGATACACACATAAAATAAATAATAAATTCTAATGCGAAACAGTCGGGACACTTTACAAAACGAAACCAGCTCAAATAGGCCTTAAAATTTATTATTAGTTTTAAGTGTGTATCAATCATAAATTTATTAAAATCGTGTAGTTTGGCGGTTCTCGAACCCTTTGGTAATACAGCGTCTGGTAAGGCTTAATATAATATGAATAATGTCATACCTTCAGTGACACTCGCATGATTAATACGAATCGATTGACGCGAGAATCATCTAAATCGGCCCACGCGTTTGGTCTCAAGTTGCCACAAAAGAACAAACACACATAGGCTGATAAATACATAAATATTTGAGTCGCGCAGTTGGATAAAAAAGTGTATCATTTTCTAGTCAACAAATGCAAGAATGGGAAGCTACGCGTCTTTATCCTGCCGTTCATACTATAGTGGCTGGAAAAGTATCGCCAGATGTAAAACAACTTCTATCATCACTTCTTCAAGACATAGACAATATACTTGGAAGGAAGCAGTATATTCTTGGTGTAAGTATAAGTTTAATAGGTCCCATTAGGAATGACGGAAGTTCCTCGCGCCATTTTGCACGGACATGTCAAGTTTTGTAAATTTCTTAACTGTGGATATTGTTAGTCAAAAGTGGTGTTGATTTGTTTAGTAATGTAAATAATTATGGAAAACGATTAATTGGACTTGGTATGGGGCACAAGTTGTAGTTTTTTTTTGCGTCTTTCCCGCGCTGTGAACTCTCATATTATACCCGACGTGTTTGGGCTATAATGCCGTGAGTAACTCCAAGAAAAGTATCTAATTCTGTAACATCTGGAATTTGATGATAACCTCATTAACCCTCAAAAATAAAAATATATTACGTCAGACTTGGCTGTATGGGTTAGACCCTTTGCCTTTCCAATCATATTATTCATCCATCGGAAGAAAAGAAACAAAAAAAAATAGGAGTGTACATAATCTTGAAATTTTTTAATTTTATTTTATCTGTTAGAAATATTTTGTACCATTTTTTAAAATAAATACCCTCAAAATAAAGCGTCTTGTGAACGTTTGATGACGTTTTATATGACGTCATTAATATACTCTAGGAATGCGATTCATTAGAACACTTTAAGGCTTAATACAAGCTATGTGAACACACCATGAACATTTTTCATGTAACATTCTATTTATAACATTTACGAGGTTATTGTCATTTTGGTTAATACGTATATATTAATTCTTTGGTGTGGTTCATAAAAGTATAATAAAGTTTAAAGACTCCATTTATGACCTACTATACTATACTAAAATGGTTATTACACTGATATTGTCCTCGTTTGAACTTTAACCATCTTAACGTTGTACCCGTTTGACCACATAATTTTGTTATGTCATCAAATGTTAACTTGTAACGTTGTTTTTTAATGTCGTATGACCCTATTACATTTTCCGCGTTTGACCTTATAGCCATGTGATCGTTGTCTCCGTATGATATAATTTTGTAATGTCATCAAATGTTGTTTTGTAATGTCGTTTGACCTTATAACATTGTTGTCGTTGTCCTCATTTGACCTTATAGCCATGTGATCGTTGTCTCCGTATGATATAATTTTGTAATGTCATCAAATGTTTTTTTGTAATGTCGTTTGACCTTATAATATTGTTGACGTTGTCCCTCGTCTGACCACCTTGACGTTATCTCCGTTTGACCCTATAATTTTGTAATGTCATCAAATATTGTTTTGTTTGACCTCATAAGATGTTGTCCCCGTTTGACTCGTATAACTTTGTAATGTAATCAAATGTTGACTTGTAATGTCGTTTGACCTTATAATATTGTTGACATTGTCTTCGTTTGACCACCTTAACGTTATCTCCGTTTGACCCTATAATTTTGTAATGTCATCAAATATTGTTTTGTTTGACCTTATAAGATGTTGTCCCCGTTTGACTCGTATAACTTTGTAATGTAATCAAATATTGACTTGTAATGTCGTTTGACCTTATAATATTGTTGACATTGTCCTCGTTTGACCACCTTAACGTTATCTCCGTTTGACCCTATATTTTTGTAATGTCATCAAATATTGTTTTGTTTGACCTTATAAGATGTTGTCCCCGTTTGACTCGTATAACTTTGTAATGTAATCAAATGTTGACTTGTAATGTCGTTTGGCCTTATAATATTGTTGACATTGCCCTCGTTTGACCTTAACGTTATCTCCGTTTGACCCTATAATTTTGTAATGTCATCAAATGTTGTTTTGTTTGACCTTGTAACCATCTTGACGTTGTCCCCGTTTGACTCGTATAATTTTGTAATGTTATCAAATGTTGACATGTCGTTTGACCTTATAATATTGTTGACATTGTCCTCGTTTGACCTTATAACCACCGTAACGTTATCTTTGTTTGATCCTATAATTTTGTAATTTCATCAAATGTTGTTTTGTTTGACCTTATAACCATCTTTCTGGTAATGTCATCAAATCTTGACTTGTAATGTTATTTTGTGATGTCGTTTGACCTTATAACATTGTTGACATTGTCCCCGTTGGACCTTATAACCTGATTGACATATTTATTTCCAGAATAAACTATCAGCTGCGGATATATCAATATGGAGTACATTATATCCACTTTACTATAGTACTGAACATAAATCAATATATTTTTCTCAAACTCAACATATAACTCGGTGGATTGAAGAAATTGCTACTGGGAAAGCTGTACAGGTGAGAATAAAACTTTTATTTACGCAAAAAATTGTATAGTGACTTGTGATCCGTATAAGAAGCATTCAAAAAATGTTTTGCGTAAAATTACCATTTGCTGACGGTTTTTTTTGAGGCAGTTACTTTTAATGCTCGTTACCATTAAATCAGGTCGTAGGTGCCTAAATAGAAGTCAAATTAAAAATACGATAATCTTTATTTAAATAGAATATCTATTTATTTTAGGAAGCCTTAAAGCAATGGGGTGGGTCACCATCTGGTCCATTTAGCCAATCATCAGCTCTCGGTCTTCCTCCAGTTTTTCCCCAATCCCCAGCTTCACCGGATAATATAGAATCTGGCCCTACTTCTGACGAAGTGGCTAAAGCTAAGGAATATTGGCAAAATGGGCTCAGTAATCTTCAAACGCCCTTGCTACAGGAAAAAGTTATGTAAGTATTGATTATAATGGGAAAAAATATTTTTAACTTAAAAGCAACATGTAAGGTGATAATTATGAAGTTTGTCATTTGAGTAACAACTTATTTATCATTCACTTAATACTTTGTTGATCATTAGGTTAATAACTTCATTCTATCAATAACTTGATTCTCATTCGGGCTGTAACTTGTTTATTATTCACTTATTAACTTGTTGATAATTAGGTTAATAACTTCATTCAATCAATAACTTGTTTCTTATTCGGGTTCTAACTTGTTTATCATTCACTTATTAACTTGTTGATCATTAAGGTTAATAACTTCATTCTATCAATAACTTGATTCTCATTCGGGATGTAACTTGTTTATCATTCACTTATTAACTTGTTGATCATTAGGTTAATAACTTCATTCAATCAATAACTTGTTTCTCATTCGGGCTCTAACTTGTTTATCATACACTTATTAACTTGTTGATAATTAGGTTAATAACTTCATTCAATCAATAACTTGTTTCTCATTCGGGCTCTAACTTGTTTATCATTCACTTATTAACTTGTTGATCATTAAGGTTAATAACTTCATTCAATCAATAACTTGTTTCTCATTCGGGCTCTCACTTGTTTATCATTCACTTATTAACTTGTTGATAATTAGGTTAATAACTTCATTCAATCAATAACTTGTTTTTTATTCAGGTTCTAACTTGTTTATCATTCACTTATTAACTTGTTGATCATTAAGGTTAATAACTTCATTCTATCAATAACTTCATTCTATCAATAAATTCATTCTATCAATAACTTCATTCTATCAATAACTTCATTCTATCAATAATTTTATTCTATCAATAACTTCATTCAATCGATAACTTGTTTCTGATTCGGGCTCTAACTTGTTTATCATTCACTTAATAACTTGTTCATTATTACCGTTTTATTTCTAAAATATAATCGTATAATAATTTATTGTTTGTTCCTTTTAGATTACCTGTAAAAGATCGTAAAAACGTTTTGATAACGTCAGCGTTACCGTACGTTAACAATGTACCACATTTAGGCAACATTATTGGTTGTGTTCTCTCGGCTGATATTTTTGCTAGGTATGTATCAGGGTCAGAAATATAATATAAAAAAAAAAGATCTTTTATCAATCACTAACTTTTAATCACGATAGATGGCGCATAATAGATGGTACCTAATATAACTGTCAGTTGCATAGAAAAGTGTACAAATCGAGATTTCCAAGCGAAATCATAGATATGGTGATCTCAAAATTGCCGTCTATTAATTTAACGGATTTTCGCTTTCTTTAAAAAAAAAAAAAGTTTCATTACTACCGTTTCCCTTTCGGGGTGGTCAGAAACCACGCTTATAAATAAGCGGATTTACTTTAGCCAACTTTACTGCCGGCCAATCATGACAAGTGGCGTCGTCGTCGATGTCTCCAGCGTACAACTCGAGAAATATCACAAATAAATTAAATATTAATTAAATGTATTTATTAACATTAATAAATATTTTTGTGTCCCGACCGGGAATCGAACCCGGTACCTCCGAGTCTAAATCCATGGACTTAACCGCTAGACCACGGAGGCAGTTTCTTAATTCGTCTTTTACTTTCACTTTTCTGTTGTAAAAATAAAAGCCAACAAAAACATTTAATAAATGATGCGACATAGGTGTAAAACAAGGTACCATTGCCGCTAGCGACATCTACAAAAAGCATTGCCTGATACACCCCATTACATATGTGGTATAACTGTGAATACAATTTAGGCCAAATCGAAAATAAATTAAATAAATAATAATAAATACATATTTCCAGACAGGTCACACAGCGCCATCTAATTTCCGTGGTAAGCAACGAGGCTTGTGTTACGGAAACTAGATGGTTGATAAACTACATATTTTACATTTTTTTTTGTAAATATATACATATTATACATATTACCCATACCGATGTACAACTTGCCCCCGGTGGGAATCGAACCCCCGACCTCCCGAGTTCACGGCAACGTTTGTTACCACTAGACCACGAAAGCGGTCAATAATGTCCTTTGGTTGTTTTTTCTAGATATTGCCGATTATGCGATCACAACACGTTATTTATTTGTGGGACAGACGAATATGGAACGGCTACTGAGACTAAAGCATTAGAAGAAGGTTTATCTCCAAGGCAAATTTGTGACAAATATTATGAAATACATAACGATGTTTATCGATGGTTTAACATAGGATTCGACTACTTCGGAAGGACGAGCACTGAGGAACAAACTGAGTAAGTTATCAGTCACTATCAGGCACTGTCAGTCACTTATAATTATTGTGTTAGTGACTTTATAGATAAATTTATGTTTATAAAATATGTAGTTAGTTTTATCAGGCACTGTCAGTCACTTTACACTACATATAAATATTGTGTTAGTGACTATATAGATAATTTTATGTTTTTTAAAATATGTAGTCAGTTTTATCAGTCACTTATTTTCATCAGTGATCAAAGTGCCTAATATGTTATTAACACAGTGAATTACAATGATTTAAAAAAAAAACAGTAATAGTTATATTTATTGGTTGAGTCCGTGGATTTAGACTCGGAGGTACCAGGTTCGATTCCTGGTCGGGACACAAAAAAATATATATTAATGTAAATAAATACATTTAATTAATTTTTAATTTATATTTGACATTTCTCGAGTTTGGTACGACGAGCTTGCCACTTATATAAAGTTGGCTAAATGTGAATCCGCTTATTTATAAGCGTGGTTTCTGACCACCCCGAAAGGGAAACGGTCGTGATGATAATACTTATAAAATATGTAGTCGTCAGTTTTATCAGGCACTGTCAGTCACTTATTAATAATGTGTTAGTCACTATATAGATAATTTTGTTTTTAAAATATGTAGTTGACAGTTTTATCAGACACTGTCAGTCACTTATTAATAATGTGTTAGTCACTATATAGATAATTTTGTTTTTAAAATATGTAGTTGACAGTTTTATCAGACACTGTCAGTCACTTATTTTCATCAGTGATGTGCCTAATATGTTATTAACACAGTGAATTACAACGAATTAAAAAAAAACAATAATAATTATATCCACATACAGTTTTTTTTATTAAAATTCGTATTATAAAATTATTAAAACTACTTAAAAGTAAAGAAATAAACTAAACTTAAAAAATAATAAACTTTAAGTAAAAAATGTCCTCTAGAGACGACCCTTCAGGGATAGTCCCAAGAAGACTGGCAACATTTTCCTTCTGTATAGCGAGGGAGAGAATATGTTGGCATAAATAATTGCCAGCTTTCCTGTCCCCAGACTTTATTATTATTAAATTCGTATTATTATTTAAAATATATTTAAATTATATAATTAGTTTAATGTAGTCTATCTACATTTCTCAACTCAAGTATGCAGCGTACTTTCGAGAAATGAAGTCTATCTATATTTCTCAAGTATGCAGTGTACTTTTGAGAAATGAAGTCATCTACATTTTTCAAGTATGCAGAGTAATTTCGAGAAATGAAGTCTATCTACATTTCTCAAGTATGCAGTGTATTTTGAGAAATGAAGTCATCTACATTTTTCAAGTATGCAGTGTACTTTCGAGAAATGAAGTCTATCTACATTTCTCAAGTATGCAGTGTACTTTTGAGAAATGAAGTCTATCTACATTTCTCAAGTATGCAGTGTACTTTTGAGAAATGAAGTCATCTATATTTTTCAAGTATGCAGAGTACTTTCGAGAAATGAAGTCTATCTATATTTCTCAAGTATGCAGTGTACTTTTGAGAAATGAAGTCATCTACATTTTTCAAGTATGCAGAGTACTTTCGAGAAATGTAGTCTATCTAGATTTCTCAAGTATGCAGTGTACTTTTGAGAAATGAAGTCATCTACATTTTTCAAGTATGCAGAGTACTTTCGATAAATGAAGTCTATCTACATTTCTCAAGTATGCAGTATACTTTTGAGAAATGTAGTCTATCTACATTTCTCAAGTATGCAGAGTACTTTTGAGAAATGTTGTCTATCTACATTTCTCAAGTATGCAGTGTACTTTTGAGAAATGAAGTCATCTACATTTTTCAAGTATGCAGAGTACTTTCGATAAATGAAGTCTATCTACATTTCTCAAGTATGCAGTATACTTTCGAGAAATGAAGTCTATCTACATTTCTCAAGTATGCAGTGTACTTTTGAGAAATGAAGTCATCTACATTTTTCAAGTATGCAGAGTACTTTCGAGAAATGAAGTCTATCTATATTTCTCAAGTATGCAGTGTACTTTTGAGAAATGAAGTCATCTACATTTTTCAAGTATGCAGAGTACTTTCGAGAAATGTAGTCTATCTACATTTCTCAAGTATGCAGCGTACTTTTGAGAAATGTAGTCTATCTACATTTCTCAAGTATGCAGCGTACTTTTGAGAAATGAAGTCATCTACATTTTTCAAGTATGCAAAGTACTTTCGAGAAATGAAGTCATCTACATTTTTCAAGTATGCAAAGTACTTTCGAGAAATGAAGTCATCTACATTTTTCAAGTATGCAGAGTACTTTCGAGAAATGAAGTCATCTACATTTTTCAAGTATGCAGAGTACTTTCGAGAAATGAAGTCATCTACATTTCTCAAAGACTACATACTTAAAACACTCTGAAAATGTTGGTATGTGCGAGCTAAAGAGATTATAATAATAAGCCCTGTTTAAGTTATTATTTTATATTATAATTATTTTATTATCAGAATATAATATTTCAGAATTACTCAACGTATATTTATGAAGTTAAAGGAAAATGGTTTTATATCAGCTCAATCCGTGGACCAACTTTTGTGTACGAAATGTGATAGATTTTTAGCTGACAGGTGAGTTGCATTTTTTGGTTCTACTTTTTTCAATCTGATTTGTATTTGAATTTGATTTTGTATTGGCGCGGTGGTGGCTCGGTTGTAAGAACGCGTACCTTAAATCCTACAAAGGTCGGTTCAAACCCACCCGACATGTACCAATGAGAAATGCACTTTTCTTACGTACATTTGTCATAGATTTACAACACCACCGTTCCCGTGCCTCGGAGAGCACGTTAAGCCGTCGGTCCCGGTTCCACTAATACCAACTTGTGGAATCGTTAATAAATTGTCATTATAAATTGACATCATATCCTCGCCAAGCCGTCTGGCCAGCGTGGCGAGTGTAGGTCAAATTCTCCAGATAAACGTTCTGGAAGGCCCATCTCCAGCAGTGGAGGTCTAGGACGCTTGTTCTAGGGGCTGTAATGAATGAATGAATGAATTTTATTATTAAATTGTTTTTAGGTTTGTCGAAGGAATATGTCCCACTCCGGGTTGCGGATATGACAATGCACGTGGAGACCAATGCGACAAGTGTGGCAAACTTGTGACGGCAACAGAACTGGGACAACCTCGCTGCAAGCAATGTGGACAATCTCCTGTCATCAAGACAAGCGAGCAACAGTTCTTGGAGTTACCGGAAGTTAGTATTAGGGTAACTTGTGACGGGCACAGAATTGGGACAACCTCGCTGCAAGCAATGTGGACAATCTCCTGTCATCAAGACAAACGAGCAACAGTTCTTGGAGTTACCGGAAGTTAGTATTAGGGTAACTTGTGACGGGCACAGAACTGGGACAACCTCGCTGCAAGCAATGTGGACAATCTCCTGTCATCAAGACAAGCGAGCAACAGTTCTTGGAGTTACCGGAAGTTAGTATTAGGGTAACTTGTGACGGGTACAGAATTGGGACAACCTCGCTGCAAGCAATGTGGACAATCTCCTGTCATCAAGACAAGCGAGCAACAGTTCTTGGAGCTACCGGAAGTAAGTATTAGGGTAACTTGTGACGGGCACAGAACTGGGACAACCTCGCTGCAAGCAATGTGGACAATCTCCTGTCATCAAGACAAGCGAGCAACAGTTCTTGGAGTTACCGGAAGTTAGTATTAGGGTAACTTGTGACGGGTACAGAATTGGGACAACCTCGCTGCAAGCAATGTGGACAATCTCCTGTCATCAAGACAAGCGAGCCTATAGTTGGTTGCAAACCCGAGGCACCGTTAACTAGTGGAATCATTAAAAAAATGTTATAAAAATTAATCCAACCATCAAACCCTTTTTTTTTTTCTGAATGACTGATTTCCAACAGTGGTGTCTAGTACTGTGTTTTAGTAGCTGTGATGGCGATGAACTTTAAATAGTATATTTTTGTGTCATCTAGCTATCATGCATGGTGCAGACTTGGTCTTCTACCATATCTTCTTCCTGGTCAAGTGTGGCCCGGGCAGTGCAGCGGGCCTGGCTCAAGGAGGGGCTCCGGGCTCGAGCCATCACCAGGGACCTACAATGGGGAGTGCCCGTGCCACTACCTAACTATGAGAAAAAGGTACACATATTAATGTATTTTAAATTATTTTCACTGTTACTGACTGAAGTTAACTTTTTCACTATTTGCTAATTATCTTATTAATTTCGAGAAAAATGTAAAAAACCACTAATAATAATATATTCGGATAAAAACAAATTAGAGAAGATTAGCATGGCCCCTGCGCAAGGATGACACGCAAAATCGTGAAGCGTTCCACATTTTTAAACCAGCCTATTGTCGGTCGCAAGCCCGAGACACCATTCTTCTCATTTCCTACCCACACACGATGGACCCGGCACCCGCACGGTGAATCCATGGAATGCTTAGAAATTTGTCTTCTCTCTTCTTTTTTTACTGTTTTATGCCATTATGTTATATATTAAAAATGCATGTTTGCTTTGTCGTAGTCGTATTTAATAAGTGACATAATCAAAAGCACTTTATACTGAATTAAAGTTTAGTTTTACACTAATTTTCGACTGACATATACTTTTACATTTACTTTTTCACTAATTTCTGACTTACGTTGCCTTTTTATCATTTTACTGATTTAGAAGTTGACTTTTACACTAATTCCTGACTTACGTTTACGTTTGTAACATTTTACTGATTTAGAAGTTTACTTTTACACTAATTCCTGACTTACGTTTACGTTTGTAACATTTTACTGATTTAGAAGTTTACTTTTACACTAATTCCTGACTTACGTTTACGTTTGTAACATTTTACTGATTTAGAAGTTTACTTTTACACTAATTCCTGACTTACTTTTACGTTTGTAACATTTTACTGATTTAGAAGTTTACTTTTACACCAATTCCCGACTGACATTTACTTTTACACATTTTAAAGATTGACATATTTACTTTTTCACTAATTCCTGACTGATAATTACTTTTACACATTGAGTCATTTTTTCACTAATTCCTGACTGATATCTACTTTTACACAGAGATAGGGAAGCAGAGGTGATCTAACTGCGGTCAAAGCGTGGCATTTCTCACACACAAGTAATGTTCGCACACTAATACAGAAGACAGGACCGGACTCATTTGCGAAATGTCAAAATATTATTATATAAGTATAATTATGCATATCGCTCACAAATCCGTCCTGAATCAGTGTATAAAGCCCACTTCGGAAGATAGGTTTTGTGTTCTACGATTAAAATAATGAAATGAGTATTTTTAGCTATATGGTTTTTTAAAAAATACAACATAATATAATAAAATCGTTTATTTATATTTTCTTACATATATTATTCAAAGCAATGGCACGCTAATTTTGGACCGGATGGCGAGTGGTATCTGGGTCTCGAAGAGATACCGAACCCCTCTGTACCGGCCGAATGGGCCCTAAATGGTTGGGGGGGAAACGTAAAAATTATGACGAGACAACCGGATGGTAATGCGGTTGAAGTTGCTTGGAGTTTTCTGTAATGTTTATACCCTATTTAAAATTTCAAACATGTCTCTTTTCTTTTATCCAAAAAAGTACTTTTTTTTTACCGCTCTCATATTATTCTGAAAAATAAATAATAATTATTGTTTTATAACTTAACTTCCATAAATGTTTTGTAAGTATGAAATAAATCTAAGTATTGTATCTATACAAGGTGGAGTTTTGAGACGGGACAGTAAGGGCAAATATCTTAACCGTTATAGTTACAGGAAAACGTTCCTAGGAGACCATCCATAACTTATTGAGATATTCTGAACTTCATTCACAGATTTTGGAAAAATCTAGTCAGCAAAAACTTTTGTTTTTATGCCGATCGATCCTGTTTCTTATATGGATCAAAAGTCTCTACTGGAGCAACTGAGGTTTGAGTACTAGAAATGACAGAAACCAAACCAAAAAGGCCAAAAAGGTAGCTCGGTTGATAGAATGCATTCCCTAAAATCCAAAAAAGGTCGGTTTGAACCCCGGCATGTACCAATGAGAAATACACTTTTCTTGCATACATTAGTCAGATTTACAACACCACCGTTCCCGTGCCTTGGAGAGCACTTTAAGCCGTGGTCTAGTGGTAACAAACGTTGCCGTGAACTCGGGAGGTCGTGGGTTCGATTCCCACCGGGGGCAAGTTGTACATTGTATAATTTGTCTCGGTCTGGGTGTTTATATGTATAATATGTATATATTTACAAAAAAAAAAAAAAAAACTATAATATGTAGTTTATCAACCATCTAGTTTCCGTAACACAAGCCTCATAGCTTACCACGGAAATTAGATGGCGCTGTGTGACTTGTCTTAAAATATTTAAAAAAAAAAAAAAACCTTTTTTACTAATTAACCCGGTTCTACTAATACCAACTTGTGAAATCGTTAAGAAATTGTCATTAAAATTTACATGAGACCCTCGCCAATCCGTCTGGCCAGCGTGGCGTGTGTAGGCCGAATTCTCCAGAAATATTTCTGGAAGACCCATCTCCAATAGTGGAGGTCTAGGTCTCTGTATTCTAAGGGCTGTGATGATAAATAGAGGCGTGAAAGACGGACAAACATACATACATACATACACACATACATAAAAAGCTTTTTTCACGTTTATAATATTAGTATGGACACCCAGACAACCTAAGCGAAAAACGTAAATATATTTTTGGCCTTGAGTAAGAATCGAATCTACGCACTGCGGGCACTCTGTGGATACAATTCCATAGGATTTACCACTAGACCACGGAGGCGGTCACAACAATAAAACGGTAAAAAAATAATATAAAAATTATTAATTTTACAAATCCGACCCTGTGTTGATGGAACTGTCAATGTTGTTGTTTTGCAACAATTTTTACGTTTTTCTCTAATAAAGCAACAAAAATTGTAAGATTATTATTTTAATTTCGTTAGAATACAATGAAATATATCTTCTGTCTCTCACATATTTTGAAATTACAAGAATAATCACTAATTTTATTGAATTATGTGTTTGAATGCATGGTGTCAACATTTAAAACTTACTTGTGGAAGGTTATTCCTAGCACTTTTTTATGTTTTGCACTGTCGCACATATAAGCACTACACTAGACCATGATTTAGTAAAATTTTCAAGATGTAATTTTAGTTAAATAATGAATAATCACAATAATAAGTCGAGATGGTTGAGTTCGCTGTTGTTACTTTATTGTCTGTCAATTGCCTTGTAGTCTATGGTTTCAATGAAAAAATGCCACGGTTGCTCGTTTATGCAGTGTGTATGTGAACTGAGGAAGTGAGATAGCTATATGATCTTTGCGATGAGAATGAGTAAGCGCAACTTATATGGTTATACGACTAAATAATATGTTGTCTCTGCTTCCTTAACTCTGTGTACTTTTACACATTTTACTGATTGAGACATTTACTTTTACACTAATTCCTGACTGACGTTTACTTTTGTTAAACATTTTATTTTCGTTTTAACCAATTTGTCGTTATTTTACAGGTGTTCTACGTTTGGTTTGACGCACCTATCGGTTACTTAAGTATAACCCAATGTTGTACCAAAGAATATGAAAAATGGTGGAAACCCAATAAGGATCATGATGTATGTATAATATATTTTTATTTTGCTATTTTATTTCATACTTATAGATAAATGATGACTTGCAAAATGGGCACAAATACTGTTTTTAATCATTTCTAAATTTTACAGCTTACAATTAAACAAGTAGATTTTTTTATGTCAACTAAATTGATAAATTCGTGGACGTAAGAGGGCCGTGTCAACTTATAATCTAAAACAATAATTATAATTTATAATAATGTTA
This sequence comes from Tinea semifulvella, assembly GCA_910589645.1. Lineage (NCBI taxonomy): Eukaryota > Metazoa > Arthropoda > Insecta > Lepidoptera > Tineidae > Tinea > Tinea semifulvella. The sequence continues at coordinate 1,810,718 of OU342623.1, read as the reverse complement.
ACTAAACCAATTTCGTGGCTATAAAAGGGCCGTGTCAGCTTACAATCTAATAATAATAATATTCTCCATTAATATTAATTCGTGGCTGTAAAAGGGCCGTGTCAGCTTACAATCTAGAAATAATAATATTGTTCATAAATATAAACTCGTGGCTGTAAAGGGCCGTGTCAGCTTACAATCTAATAATAATAATATTGTCCATTAATATTAATTCGTGGCTGTAAAAGGGCCGTGTCTGCTTACAATCTAATAATAATAATATTGTTCATAAATATAAACTCGTGGCTGTAAAGGGCCGTGTCAGCTTACAATCTAATAATAATAATATTGTCCATTAATATTAATTCGTGGCTGTAAAAGGGCCGTGTCTGCTTACAATCTAATAATAATAATATTGTTCATAAATATAAACTCGTGGCTGTAAAGGGCCGTGTCAGCTTACAATCTAATAATAATAATATTGTCCATTAATATTAATTCGTGGCTGTAAAAGGGCCGTGTCTGCTTACAATCTAATAATAATAATATTGTTCATAAATATAAACTCGTAGCTGTAAAGGGCCGTGTCAGCTTACAATCTAATAATAATAATATTGTCCATTAATATTAATTCGTGGCTGTAAAAGGGCCGTGTCTGCTTACAATCTAATAATAATAATATTGTTCATAAATATAAACTCGTAGCTGTAAAGAGCCGTTTCAGCTTACAATCTAATAATAATAATATTGTTCATAAATATAAACTCGTGGCTGTAAAGGGCCGTGTCAGCTTACAATCTAATAATAATAATATTGTCCATTAATATTAATTCGTGGCTGTAAAAGGGCCGTGTCTGCTTACAATCTAATAATAATAATATTGTTCATAAATATAAACTCGTGGTTGTAAAGGGCCGTGTCAGCTTACAATCTAATAATAATAATATTGTCCATTAATATTAATTCGTGGCTGTAAAAGGGCCGTGTCTGCTTACAATCTAATAATAATAATATTGTTCATAAATATAAACTCGTGGCTGTAAAGGGCCGTGTCAGCTTACAATCTAATAATAATAATATTGTCCATTAATATTAATTCGTGGCTGTAAAAGGGCCGTGTCTGCTTACAATCTAATAATAATAATATTGTTCATAAATATAAACTCGTAGCTGTAAAGGGCCGTGTCAGCTTACAATCTAATAATAATAATATTGTCCATTAATATTAATTCGTGGCTGTAAAAGGGCCGTGTCTGCTTACAATCTAATAATAATAATATTGTTCATAAATATAAACTCGTAGCTGTAAAGGGCCGTTTCAGCTTACAATCTAATAATAATCATCATCATCAGCCTGTGTCTCTCCACTGCTGGATATAGGCCTCCCCCAAGGCTCGCCACTGCACGCGGTCTTTTGCAACTCTCATCCAACCCCCACCAGCGACCCTCCTTAGGGCATCCGTCCATCTGGCGGGGGGTCGTCCCGTACGTGGTCTCCACTCCAGAACCCGTTTGCCCCATCGGTCGTCGGTTCTGCGGCAGATGTGTCCGGCCCATTGCCACTTCAGCTTGCTAATTTTGAATGCTATGTCAGTAACTTTGGTTCTCTGACGAATTTCAACGTTTCGAATTCTATCCACCAGAGAAATACCAAGCATAGCTCTCTCCATAGCTCGCTGAGCGACCTTGAATTTGTGAACCAGACCCACTGTCAGTGTCCACGTCTCTGCTCCGTACGACATTACGGGGAGGACGCACTGGTTGAAGACTTTTGTCTTCAAACACTGTGTTATGGACGATGAGAAGATATGTCGAAGTTTCCCGAATGCCGCTCATCCTAGCTGAATGCGTCTGTCGGCTTCTTTGCTGAAGTTTGCAGCGCAATAATAATATTGTCCATTAATATAAACTCGAGGCTATAAAAGGGCCGTGTTAGCTTACACTATATATTTAACGTTTAATATGATACAAGCAAAAGCTAAAATTCAAGTCTCAACGAATATGTCAACTTCAAACGTCTTAATCAATTTGACAACTTATGTTTCATAATAATAACTATAATAAAAAACTATTAATTTGCAGGTAAAATTATACCAGTTCATGGCTAAAGATAACGTTCCGTTCCACTCCGTTATGTTTCCTGCAGTTTTGTTGGGAGCCAATGAGGGATACAAACTGGTTGATTATCTCTTTGCTACAGGTAAGGTACAGGTAATGGCTAGGCTTCTTAAGACGGTTTAACTCATTTGCATCTCTTTCGCTCGCGCAATCCAATAAATTATCTGGATTTGGGCTTTTTTTTTTTTTTTTTTTTTTTTTTACCAGCACGTGTGACCTTGGGAACTGAAGTCAGACACTCATAACTGCCATCAGTCCCTAACACTATGCCGGCTTGACTAGATTTGTATTCAAATCAAATCATTTATTTTCTAGAAAACTTTTTTATATTTACTTTATTATACTAGTACGACATGTGACCTTGAACCCACCTGATGGTAAGTGGCGCGCGAGGTGCATGAATGTAAGCAACTGCAATGTGTGTGGGAAGTATCCACTGTTCGTGCCAATAAATCCAGTCAAGCCGGCATAGTGTTACGGACTGATAACAGTCATGAGTGTCTGATTCCAGTTGCTAATATTGCGCGCCACTTACCATTGGAAAGTAGCGTACCAATTAAATTTAATATTTTTTGTGTCCCGACCAGAAATCGAACCCGGTACCTTCGCGTCTATATCCACGGACCTAACAGCTAGACTATGGATGCAGTCCGGGCAACTCTATTAAAATGTTGCTTGTTTAAACCAAAACATCTTGTGTTATGATTCAGATTTTATACTAATAATGCGGGATTGAACAATCCAGCATATTAATCCCGAGGGATTGAAATTCCTAAATATTAACATTTAAGTTAACTGCCTGCGTGGTCTAGCGGTTAAGTCCGTGGATTTAGACTCGGAGGTATCGGGTTCGATTCCTGGTCGGGAAACAAAAATATTTAATAATGTAAATAAATACATTTAATTAATATTTAATTTATTTGTGATATTTCTCGAGTTTGGTACGCTGGAGACATCGACGAGCTTGCCACTTGTCATGATTGGCCGGCAGTAAAGTTGGCTAAATGTGAATCTGCTTGGTTTCTGTCAGTTTCTGATCACCCCGGAAGGGAAACTGATGAATACTGATGATGAGTTAATTAGGTCAATAAACGATATTTTTTTTATGACACTATTTTATTTTTTAGAATATTTGAACTATGAAGAAGGCAAATTTTCGAAATCGAGAGGCGTTGGGTTATTTGGAAATGATGTCAAGGTATGTATTTATGTAACGATAAAGCTAGAGTTATAATGACTAGCTCGCCTAAGATTATCAGAATGCTTAACGGCTTAAATGTGGCATCCCACCGGGTTGGTCTCGGAATAAACTTGGACAAGAGTCATCAACGACTTTTATCTTGTCCAAGTTACGGTAAGCAACGGCAGGTATTAGAGTGAAGCCCAATATAAATTTATGTAACAGGTTATAATGGCTAACTCGCTGGAGGATTGTATCAGAATGCAGAACGGCTTAAATGTGGCAACCCACTGGGTTGGTCTCGGTCTAAATTTGGACAAGATAAAAGTCATCAACGAGGTAAAACCTCGCTTTTTCGTTATCTACTTTTATTAGCCTGACTCTACACAAGTCGACCCTCTCTTGGGTATATAAATTTTAACAAAATTAAAAATATTAAGAAAACTAATATATATATATATATATTTCCCTTCGGGTTACAAAATTAAAATGTCAAAATAAACAAAGTATCATCACGACCGTTTCCCTTCCACATTGGTCAGAAACCAGGCTAATGAATAAGCAGATTCACATTTAGCCAACTTTACTACAGGCCAATCATGACAAGTGGCAAGCTCTCCAGCGTAACAAACTCGAGAACAATCACTAATAAATGAAATAATTTATTGTGTCCCGACCGGGAATCGAACCCGGTACCTCCGAGTCTAAATCCACGGACTTAACCGCTAGACCACGGAGGCAGTTCTCGTCTCAGTAAAAAGTCGTCTGTCAATGTCATATTCTAACAATCGGTCAAATAAAATCAGTCTAAAAGAAGACCAGAGTCTGACAAAAGAGGTCAGACTCGTCGCAACATTGACAATCAGCAAAGCGCCTAGGAGTTGTTAAAAAAAGTCGGACGCGCCGCAACATTGACATTCAGCAAAGCGCCTAGGAGTTGTTAAAAAAAGTCGGACGCGCCGCAACATTGACATTCAGCAAAGCGCCTAGGAGTTGTTAAAAAAAGTCGGACGCGCCGCAACATTGACATTCAGCAAAGCGCCTAGGAGTTGTTAAAAAAAGTCGGACGCGCCGCAACATTGACATTCAGCAAAGCGCCTAGGAGTTGTCAAAAGAGGTCAGACTCGTCGCAATATTGACATTCAGCAAGACGCTTAGGAGTTGTCAAAGCGGATTTGAACCGACCTTTGTAGGATTTTAAGGACTTACAACAAATCCACAACTGCTGTTATATGATGGATGTTTGTTTAGGAAACTGGTATACCATCAGATGTATGGAGATTCTATCTGGCCAGCATTAGACCGGAAAGTTCGGATTCCAGCTTCAGCTGGGTAGAGCTTGGAACTAGGTAAGACACATCGTTAAATATTCTGTATATAGGTGGCGGCACAATTTTGTCCATTTAATCAAATTTTACCCGGATTGTCCAAAAAAACAAAGTGGAAGTTGGTGCGAGAGGAGTTCCAGCAAAATCTTTGCATCACTTACTGAAAGAATTGGGCCTAAACAGGTCTGCAGGAGATACATTTATGGAACGAGCTTCCAAGACGGCATTAACGGAGTCATACAGTATTTGGTTGGGTAGGGAGAGGAGTGGAATGGTGGATGGTGAGCGTATTATCGCACAATAAAAAAAAAGGGGGGCCTCCTTTGCTGGTCTAGCGGTTAAGTCCGTGTATTTAGACTCGGAGGTACCGGGTTCGATTCCTGGTCGGGACACAAAAATATTTACTAATGAAAATAAAAATACATTTAATTAATATTTAATTTGTGATATTTCTCGAGTTTGGTACGCTGGAGACATCGACGAGCTTGCCACTTGTCATGATTGGCCTATAGTAAAGTTGGCTAAATGTGAATCCGCTTATTTATAAGCCACCCCGAAAGAGAAACGGTGGTATTGATACTTTTACATTTTTTTCTTCATCAGAAACAATTCTGAATTACTAAACAATTTGGGTAACTTTTGTCATCGCTCGCTGAGTTTTTGTGCAAACACCTTCAAGGGGGTCATACCGGAGATGAACTTGAAACAAGCGGATTATGAACTTATAGCCCTCATTAATAGAGATATAGTCGGTGAGTAATTATTTCATTATTTATTTTTATTTTATTAAGCGAAGTATAAAAAAGCATCTTGATAGACCGGCATAGTGGTATGATATGGAATTTTGTAAAAGCAGAATTTTCTTCGTATCTTCGATTAATCTTCTTGATTACCTTGATCCGGTTCGAAGGACCAATGTTAAGGGTCTTTTAAATTAGATAAGATCGGACTGTATAGTAGGATACATTAGAGTTTAATATTATTTGAATGAGTGTGGTGGCGTGTTCGCCTGACCAACGACGACTGGTTGAACGCCCAGCTGGTTACAATATCGCGAACAGTGTTCTTCAAGCGGTGAGTGTTTTGAGGTTTCTCCAAATTTATGGATGTATATTTTGGCCCGTGTGGTTTGGTTGCTGAATAGAGATGAAGTGATAATGTTGTGGAACTCTTCGGACACTCACAGCAGAAGACGCTCAGGGAGGTTCAGCAGAGGACATTGAGAGCATCTGTAAGGTAACTTTTGAGGAATAGAAGGTTTTGACCACCCCTCGACAGATTGCAAGCTTGATATTTGCTTAGTGTTATCTTTGCAGCATATTGCCAACATATGGAAAAAGGACGTCTTAGAGAAGCTCTAAAACACGTACTCGCTATATCCAAGCTAGGAAATCAACATATGCAATCGGAACAACCTTGGGCCTTAGTCAAAGGAAATGAGGAACAAATGTAAGTATAATTATCATTTACTCGTAAATAATTCATTGACTCGCCCCATATAGTTTGACGACTCGGCTCATATAGTTTGACGACTCGGCTCATATAGTTTGACGACTCGGCTCATATAGTTTGACGACTCGGCTCATATAGTTTTACGACTCGGCTCATATAGTTTTACGACTCGGCTCATATAGTTTGACGACTCGGCTCATATAGTTTGACGACTCGGCTCATATAGTTTGACGACTCGGCTCATATAGTTTGACGACTCGGCTCATATAGTTTTACGACTCGGCTCATATAGTTTGACGACTCGGCTCATATAGTTTGACGACTCGGCTCATATAGTTTGACGACTCGGCTCATATAGTTTGACGACTCGGCTCATATAGTTTGACGACTCGGCTCATATAGTTTTACGACTCGGCTCATATAGTTTTACGACTCGGCTCATATACATAGTTTTTCGTCCTGCTCCATATTATATATTTTTTTATATTAATTTTATTTTTTATATATTATATATAGTTCCTTGACTCGACTCATATAGTTACTTATCTTGCCCCTATATTATCGCCCCGTCTTTAAATATATTCAAACATTTATTAATTACATACTTTCTCAAAAAACAAAATGACATCTAATTTCCACATCTTGACATAGATAATTATTATATTAGTATTTATTTAATTTAAGTATTTATTATATCGTATGACATATTTATATATTGGTATGTTATTTATACTTACTATGGTATATTTATGATTGATTTTAACTATTATTATTATTCTTATTTCGTACTCTGCACCCATTATAATAATTTCTCACTCTCCCAAAGGTTAGCTGGTAGAGAATACCATACGGTATTATGCTCGCCTATGTCATTATTTTATATGTTATATTTTGTGTGCAATAAAGAATTATATTATTATTATTATTATTGCCTTCCACTCGCTTCATATAGTTTTTGACTCGCCTCATATACTCGCAGTTGCTTGAGTCGCCCTGTTTATGAATTTACTGTATTTTATTAATTAATATCCACTTATTTTTGCATTTTTAAATTCAAAATCTGTTAATCTTTAGTTACATGACTTGCTCCATATAGTTTTTTGACTTGCCTCATATAGTTATTCGACTCGCCTCATATAGGTTTTCGACTCGCCTCATATAGGTTTTCGAGTCGCCTCATATAGTTTTTCGAGTCGCCTCATATAGTTTTTCGACTCGCCTCATGTAGGTTTTCGACTCGCCTCATATAGTTTTTCGACTCGCCTCATATAGTTTTTCGACTCGCCTCATATAGGTTTTCGAGTCGCCTCATATAGTTTTTCGAGTCGCCTCATATAGTTTTTCGACTCGCCTCATATAGGTTTTCGAGTCGCCTCATATAGTTTTTCGAGTCGCCTCATATAGTTTTTCGACTCGCCTCATATAGGTTTTCGAGTCGCCTCATATAGTTTTTCGAGTCGCCTCATATAGTTTTTTGACTCGCCTAATATAGTTTTTTGACTCGCCTCATATAGGTTTTCGACTCGCCTCATATAGGTTTTCGAGTCGCCTCATATAGTTTTTCGAGTCGCCTCATATAGTTTTTCGACTCGCCTCATATAGGTTTTCGACTCGCCTCATATAGTTTTTCGACTCGCCTCATATAGTTTTTCGACTCGCCTCATATAGGTTTTCGAGTCGCCTCATATAGTTTTTCGAGTCGCCTCATATAGTTTTTCGACTCGCCTCATATAGGTTTTCGACTCGCCTCATATAGGTTTTCGAGTCGCCTCATATAGTTTTTCGAGTCGCCTCATATAGTTTTTCGACTCGCCTCATATAGGTTTTCGACTCGCCTCATATAGTTTTTCGACTCGCCTCATATAGTTTTTCGACTCGCCTCATATAGTTTTTCGACTCGCCTCATATAGTTTTTCGACTCGCCTCATATAGTTTTTCGACTCGCCTCATATAGTTTTTCGACTCGCCTCATATAGTTTTTCGACTCGCCTCATATAGTTTTTCGACTCGCCTCATATAGTTTTTCGACTAGCCACATAGTATATATTTTTGAAAATGACAAGATGTTTTATTTATTTTGAATGTATGTTTTATCCAGCATTTGCGGCGCCACAGCGATAGGTTTGTGCTGTGAGGTGGTGGCGCTCCTGTGTGTACTCCTCTCTCCATACATGCCAGATACATACTGGAAACTCGCCAAACAACTCAATCTAGGAGCTGATACATTAAAACTTAATCCAAAGTAAGTATACTGAAGGGGTCTATGTTATGTCAAATTACTAGGAAATAAATTTACAGATATTTTAGTGATATATTTGTTAATCATTGATTTAGTTTAGTCAGAATATGCACCCACATACCGTAGTAACTATCCCTTCGCGTACATATAAATTTGGGGACTCATACATCTGTCGCAAGATAAAGATGTGGAATGCTCTTCCAGTCTCGTGTGTTTCCACTTTCCCATAATTTGGAGTCCTTCAAGCGAAGTGTGAAAAAGCATCTAGTCAAGCCGGCATAGTGTTAGGTACTGATGGCAGTTATGAGTGTCTGACTTCAGTTGCTAACATTCATGGACCTTGCGCGCCACTTACCATCAGGTGGCCCAAGGTCACATGTCGTGCTAGTATAAAAATAAATTTAAAAAAAGTATTTGTTTAGTCCGTGGATTTAGACTCGGAGGCTCCGTGTTCGATTCCCGGTCGGGACATATTTTTTTTATACTAGCAAGGCATGTGACCTTTGCGCCAATCTGATGGTTAATGGCGCTCAAGGGCCATGAATGTTAGCAAATGGAATCAGACGCTCATGACTGACATCAATCCCTAACACTATGCCGGCTTTTTAAGCCTGATCTCGAAACGTCTGAGTGGTATATGTATATATCTCATCACAGCCCCTAGAACATACCTTCGCGGCGAACGAGTGCCTTCACTCCGTAGTCGCGGCGAACGAGTGCCTTCACTCCGTAGTCGCGGCGAACGAGTGCCTTCACTCCGTAGTCGCGGCGAACGAGTGCCTTCACTCCGTAGTCGCGGCGAACGAGTGCCTTCACTCCGTAGTCGCGGCGAACGAGTGCCTTCACTCCGTAGTCGCGGCGAACGAGTGCCTTCACTCCGTAGTCGCGGCGAACGAGTGCCTTCACTCCGTAGTCGCGGCGAACGAGTGCCTTCACTCCGTAGTCGCGGCGAACGAGTGCCTTCACTCCGTAGCCACGTCTCAGACTTAGCTGTTAAGGCACGCAGGGCCAACAGTGAGAGAGACGGTTTATAGGGTTTTAGTAGGCGCCTTTGAGTCTCCTTAGGGGTTATAGGTTTAAGTTATCTTTGTATTTCTAGATGTCCATCTTTCCACCAATATTTGCCAGCGGGTCACAAGATAGGTCGTCCAGAACCGTTGTTCACCAAAATTGAACCCGATACACTGAGCAAGCTACAGCAAAAGTACGCCGGAACACAAACTGACCGAGCCAAGGTAATATCATTTCCGTTATTCTGAAAGTTGTTTTTTTAACAGCTTGAGAACTTTAAATAATAATAATAAACTTTATTTCAAAATTAATTTTATATGTTTATGTTATATGAGAACCAAGGCCAATCATGACAAGTGGCAAGCTCGTCGATGTCTCCAGCGTACCAAATTCAAGAAATATCGCACATGTCCCGACCAGGAATCGAACCCGGTACCTCCGAGTCTAAAACCACGGACTTAACCGCTAAACCACGGAGGCAGTCTAAAATAGATAGGCTTGAGACTACTGCAAGCGTCCTACAAATGAGATCATTAATGGCGCTATGACGGAAATAGCGACCGGCACTAACTATTCAATTATTATGTATTCAATTATAATCGTGATATCACTTTTTTTTTTAGGAAAATGGTACTAAACCAGTTGTAGCAGACAAACTCAGCATTCCGGAACTCGAGTCCGCTATAAGTAAACAGGTAATTAGCCAAATTATAGACAGGTGTCTGGTCAGCGTGGCGAATGTAGGCCAAATTCTCCAGATATATGTTGTAGGGGCTGTAATGATGATGATGATGAATTTGTCGATGATTATTTTACGTTCAATTTTGGACAGCAAACAGACGAACCAGATATATAATGCGAAAGTTGTGGGTAAAAGAGGCCCTGGCAGACCGAGACTCGCCTATTACGACCAAATTAATAAAACAATAGCTGAAGGTGCGTTGATAAGCCATCGAAACAAAAGGGCATGTATGAAGAGGTTGATGAATGTCGAAGAAGCGAAAGAGGTATGTCGTGATCGTGACAAATGGCGCTCAATTGTCTCTGCCTACCCCGCAAGGGATTTGGCGTGAAGATATATATGTATGTATGTAAAATAGCAAACATATTTATAACGATTTTCCTCTATACTAAAACAAGAAGAAGAAGAAGTCAAATTTCAAGGGCTTGCGACCGACAATAGGCTGGTAAAGAGATGGAAATCAGTTTACCTTAAAATTAAAATTACAATAAATTATCTAATATTATAGGGAGAGAAGGTCCGTCAACTAAAATCATCTACCAAGGACAAGTCAGTCTGGCAACCCGAGGTCTGTGTACTGCTCGACCTCAAGAAACAGCTCGCCATAGCTCAGCAGGACGGACACACGGTCAGGACACTAGAGGTCGCTGTGGAGGAACAGGTATAAACTTAACATATTACCAGAATTAAAGAAAAAAAAATCCTAATCCTTGTTTTAATCCTTAAAGATATTCCAATATAGATAACTCCTTGACTTACCCCATTATAATTCTCTGACCCCCACCATATAATTCCCTGTCTCACCCCATATAAATCCCTGACTCACCCCATATAAATCCCTGACTTACACCATATAATTTCCTGACTCACCCCATATAATTCCCTGACTCACCCCATATAAATCTCTGACTCACACCATATAATTCCCTGACTCACATCATATAATTCCCTTACTCACCCCCATTTAATTCCCTGACTCACATCATATAATTCCCTTACTCACCCCCATTTAATTCCCTGACTCACACCATATAATTCCCTGACTCACCCCATATAAATCCCTGACTCATCCCATATAAATCCCTGACTCACACCATATAATTCCCTGACTCACACCATATAATTCCCTGACTCACCCCATATAATTCCCTGACTCACCCCATATAAATCTCTGACTCACACCATATAATTCCCTGACTCACATCATATAATTCCCTTACTCACTCCCATTTAATTCCCTGACTCACACCATATAATTCCCTGACTCACCCCATATAAATCCCTGACTCATCCCATATAAATCCCTGACTCACACCATATAATTCCCTGACTCGTCCCATATAATTCCCTGACTCACCCCATATAATTCCCTGACTCACACAATAAAACACTTCATACTTTAATGACGCGCCTAATTTATATTAATTTCTCACCCGCTTTTTAATACACTTTAGTAAATTCTTCACATAAAGTACTTTGCCGACACATTCGTTGTTACTTAGACCTCATAGAGATTACCATTATCAGCCTCATCTATTTATGCTATAATATCAAATCGTCTGCTAAGGAGGTCTGTGTACTGCTCGACCTCAAGAAACAGCTCGCCATAGCTCAGCAGGGCGGGTAAACCGCAAAAAATAAAGTGCAACTTCTCCCCTATATACTCGTATTGAGTCAAATTTATCGTTTTCCATAATTATTCACAACGTAGCACATTATTAAACAGAATAACACCAATATACACAGTAAACTAATTTACAAAACGAACAACTTGGGACTTGACATGTCCGTGCAAAATGGCGCGAAGAATCCCCCATCTTTATTATTTCTTGACACAGCCTAAAATTCTCAAATTATTGTAAAGTTTTTTTTTTTTTAGGGCAAAAAGGTCCGTCAGCTCAAGGCCAGTACAAAAGATAAGACAGTTTGGGCTCCCGAAGTTAATAAACTGTTGGAGTTGAAAAAACAACTCCAAGCTTTACAGGTTAACAAATAAGGCTGAGACACACCGCTTCGCAACAGTACGGCTAATTAAATACTTTACATAAACGCACAATACATATATCTTAAAATTTTCGAGTTTGAGGCTTGCACAATGAAACATTTTTAAATGAAATAAATAAAAGGGCCTTGTGAAAATAATTACATTCATTAATTAAAAAATATATAATAAAAAATATATAATAAAAAAATTAAAAAATATATAATAAAAAAAACAGTTTTTTTTTTAATTTAAGCATAATAATAATTTAAAAAATTGGGATCAGGCTTGAAATTCCAAATTAAATATGTTTTTGTGTTCAGACCAGCAATCGAACCCGTTTCCCTCGCGTAAATATTTTTATTAAGCTTTGATTCTGATCACTCCGTGATGAAAATACTTCTGTAAATTTTAAACATTAGTTTGTCTTTAAATGTGCGTATTATGACCTGGTTTAAACCATGGGAGGTTTAGAAAATCGTCTGTGCATAGCTTAGCAAATTTTTTTTTAGTTTAGTCTATAGATCTCATTTTAGATTGGATTGCACCAAAGTTTAATAATGCATTAAAAAAACAAAATATTGCGTGAAATTTATTAAATAGCAAATATATTTACATTATAATCTAGAATAAAAATAAATAACTACGTATATATTTTTTTAATTATTCAATAATGAAATCTTAAGTTACGGCGCAAAGAAGTTATCCTAAAAATATCGTCAATCATATTAAGCCTAATCCAGTAGCTAGGGAGAGGTCGACGACCGCGCGAACGTTGACTTCCGTAATTCTTTCTCTCTCGGCTGTTAATAATAACACTACCCAGCCTTTGGGTATTTATCACGATGGGTATCACGATTTTCAGACGCAGTAGTATTTACCATGCAGTAGTGTTATGTTTTTATCAAAGTAGTGTTATATTATATTTATAATTATTTTTATCTTTAAAAAATATTTGCTCTTTCGACAATTACACGCAGATCAGACAGCGCCTTTCCTCGACTGTACAATTACGCATTCTCACTTTTTTCGGACACGTGTCCAGGGGAAAGTCGATGGCAAGAGGATGCGTGGTAGGTCTCCGATGAGATGGACCGATCAGGTGAAGGTTGCAATGGATCATCTCCTACATGAGTGCACTAGGAAAGCCAGGGTCCGAGAGGAGTGGCGACGGCTTGTTAAGCGTGCCACTAGCACTCCAATGGCGACCACGACCACTCTGCCAAGAGTGTAGCGACTAAGGAGAAGAAAACAAAATGGCGGTCATAGTTTTACAGTAACAGTCTTTTTTATCAAAAGGTGCAATATACCCAAAATTAGATTTTTATTATATTTCGTATTATTATTTAATATTTTGGAAGAAAAATTTATTTATTATTTAAAATGTCTAATGAGATCTTAATTTATTTCTTATTTTTATGTTTGCGTGGTCCAATAAATAGATATATACGGATATATTGTTTTATTTTTTCCTCTACCGACTTTATCTTTCTCGCTCGCACAATCCTATATGTTTAAAGATTTTTTAAGTCCAAATTTAGTCTATTAATAATCTGCCTCCATGGTCTAGCGGTTAAGTCCGTGGATTTAGACGGACTGGATTTAAGTAAATTTATTTGTGATATTTCTCGAGTTTGGTACGCTGGAGACATCAACGAGCTTGCCAGTTGTCATGATTGGCCGGCAGTAAAGTTGGCTAAATGTGAATCCGTCTTGATTATACTAGTCTATTTACTTACTAGGAAAAAAAAACTGATATAGAGATTTTTGTTTTAGTAAAATAGAGCAAAATTGTTTATAAATGTTTTAGCTATTCCGTAATTTTATTTCCTAGAAAGTTATTAGAGATTTTTCAAAAATACACTCACAGTGATGAAAAATCTTTGAAAATTTTGGATTGTGGGACCGAGAGGGATGCAAGTGTTAATGCCGATTTGAAAGTTTATGAAGCAAAGTTTGGTTTTTACCGAATGGGGTGTATCAGGCAAAGCTTTTTGTAGATGTCGCTAGGGCAATGGTACCTTATTTACACCTATGACGGTTCATTTTTTAAATGTTTTTGTAGTTTTTTTAATTTTTATAACTAAAAAAATAATTTTAACTTAACGTTACCTACCTTAAAAGACGAATTAGGAAAGCGAACACAAGTCTTTAAAAAGAAAATAGATTTAATTAATAGAACGGCAATTTTGAGATCACCATATTTTTGATATCGCTTAGAAATCTCGATTTGTACACTTAAAAGCTGCTCACTACTCACCGGCCATATAACTAGAAAATAATAAATTTGGTAATAAAAATACAAGTTTTATATGCAACTGACAGTTCTATTGGGTACCGTCTATCATGCGCCATCTATCGTGATAAAAAGTTAGTGATACACCCCAAATATTTTTTTAATTAATTTAAGGACATGGTACAGAATACATAAGTCCTAAACAAAATATTAATTAAGTAAAGCCAAACAAGCGCCAAGTCACTAGGGTGCTTATTGATGATCAGCAAGATTGTTGATTGAATGGTTTATTAGTGCAACTGGTAATAATATATATATATATATATATATATAACGATAATTAGGTCCGTGTTGTACTCAAACTATCTTCCTATATGTTCTTAGTGAGAAATATCAAAGGAAGTGATTCGAATGTAACTTATGATTTTTGTTTTTGTATCCTTTGCCTATTTGTATGTATCATTTCTGTTTTTTTCTCCGAATAAATAAATAAATAAATAAAGTCGAACATAAAGGGCAGTGGTAAGTCGACAAGCAAAACTTCCTTTTTTAGTGAATTAAAACCATGGAGAAACGCCAAGTCCTACCACTTTTAAAGCGAAATAAACTTCTAAAATAAGCGCTCAATGCGATAAGTCAAAAACAAAAATACTTCATTAAAAAGTAAACTGAACTAAAAGAATAGGTACGTAGAAATCCGAATAGAAATACGCACTTTTTTAAACTCAGTAGCCAGCAGCCGTATTCTGTTACTTATTAGTCGCAAACGTTATATAATGGAATCCGTTAATTATATACATATAATCTTGAATAATCGGAGAAAATGAGTGTTCATCTTAAGAAAGAGAGACTTAAATTAATGGTACCTATAGACGGACGTGTTGTTCGCGCGGGGGGAGAGTGGTTCGCGCCCGCGCATCTTTTTTATGTACCTACTATAAATATTTATTATTAAGCTTCGAGAGTAATTGTCTTCGCCAACAAACTGTGGTTACAGTTTGGCGGGCTATTTAATATGTATTGGAAAGTAAATCATTGTTTTTTTTGTTTTTTTAATATATCACGGTATTAAAGTAATATTTGCACGGCCGCTGTCAATGTCGAGCGCTTATAGAATGGCGCTTATAGTGACACACACTAACTTTTTATCACGATAGATGGCGCATGATAGTACCTAATATAACTGTCAGTTACATAGAAAACTTGTATTTTTATTACGAAATTTATTATTTTCTGGATATTATGCAGAAGTGAGCAGCTTTTAAGTGTACAAATCGAGATTTCCAAGCGAAAACAAAGATATGGTGATCTCAAAATTGTTGTTCAATTAATTCTACCTTTTTTTTATTTTAAAGACGGTGTTCGCCTACTTAATTCGTCTTTTAAGGTAGGTAACGTTAAGTTGAAATACATTTTTCTGTTATAAAAATGTAAAACTACAAATAAATAAAAAAAATGATCAGTCATAGGTGTAAACAAGGTACCAGTGCCGCTAGCGACATCTACAAAAAGCTTTGCCTGATACACCCCATTGAATACATCTGCCGTAAATAACGAAATCCACTTAATGACGTTTGCGACTAACAGGATAGCCATTCGACTCGGAACAAAATACCGCAGAAAAAGCGCGCTTTTTGAGGATCTCCAAGGTAAGCAATAAAAAAATATTTTTACTTAAATTTATTTATTTCACAGCATTACATTCCTGTTACATTAACATAATGTTTATAATTCGTATACAAATAAATAGTTCCTAAATAATTAAACAATAATCAGACACATTTTGTGGAGTAGTTTTATAAAATACATACATACATACAGTGTACTATTGAAGAAAGACACTTTTTACCATAGATTTTATAACTCTATGCTTTTTGATTAATTTACACTCATATAGTATTTCATCTCAGCCCCTAGAACACAATACTAGAGCTCCACTGCTGGGGTAAATTTCCGGAATATATTTTACGGAGAATTTGGAACTTATCACGTCTTGGCAAGGGCATAAAGTCATTTTTAGCGACAATTAATTAAAGATTCCACAAGTTGGTATTAGTGGAACTGGGACCGACGACTTAACATGCTGACCTTACGGAAACTGTGGTGGTGTTGTAAAAACAAGTAACATAACTACCAAATTTCATTAAAATCTGTGAAAGTAAATTAAACAGACAGTCATTTAGAAGGCTGCGAAATCACATGTCTTGGTCAGATGTATCATCATATAAATACAGAGTCCTAGACTGTTGGAGAATGAATTCTGGAGAATTTGGCCTACACTCGTTACGCTGGCCAGACGGGTAGGCAAGTATCTGATGTCATTTTTAATGTCAATTTATGAATGTTTCCACAAATTCATATTAGTGGAACCGGGACCGACGGCTTACCGTGCACTCCAAAGCACGGGAAACAGTGGTGTTGTAAATAAATGACAAATGTACTTATGAGAAGTGTATTTCTCATTGGTACATGCCAGGGTTCGAACCTTTTTAGGATTTTTTGAGTTCTTATAACCGAGCGACTACTAAGCGCTCTAAGCATGATTCGGAACGAGTCAGTCTCCTTGTTCCGAGGCACGATAATAGTAACCTAAGCACGCTTAAGGCGTTCCGAGACGTGCATAAACTGATGTGCCAAAGCTATGTGACGTCACAAATGACATCATTCTTCGCGCTTAGACTGCTCACGATATCGAGTAGATCGCTCTAAACGCTGTCAGTTATCTGTCATTATGTCAGGCGCCATATTCAAGTTTATTTAATATTAGGTTTTCTTTTTAATTATTTAATGTTGAAATTCGTTTATACTGTTTGTATATTGCTTCAAAAACAAATCTATAATTCATATTTAAATAGGAAGTCAATAAAAAATATCTGTAACACGGCAAGTTATTTTAGAAGACCAAAATAAGTTAATAATATTAAACGTTACACATATAAAGCTAAAAAAGCCGAGAGATGTGTGTTTGTTAGTATTAATACCTACTCAAAGATGTGGAATCCGCAATTTATCTTCTATACATAAAAAAAAAACTATTATGGTATAAATAAAAATATAATTTAGACCGTTCAGAATTGAAATCACGGTCTGACCATGCAAATCGTAATATTTTATTTGGAACGACTGTTATTCTAAGCGCTCTGAACATGATTCGGAACGAACTTAATTCATGGCTGTTATTTTGTAAAACCAATAAATAAAGAAGACAAATGAGAAAGCCCATTTTTCTTATAGAAATTGACCCAAAAAAATAATCTTCTGTCATAATGTATCCTTTTTTATTTTATAGTTAATAAATTATGTTTTTATAATGTGTCATTACTTCTGAAATTACTGAAAATGGTAAAGCGAAGGAAGTTGGAGTATTTGGGACACATCATGCGCAATAAAAAATATAGCATGCTGCAGCTCGTCATGCAAGGCAAGATACAAGGCTTCGGGATGAGCACCAGATCCTTGTTCCGGACAGAGGCCAACAAAATCAAAATCGCCTTAATGATAGCCAACAGGAGATGGGACCGTAAGAAGAAGAAGAATGTGTCATTAATTTTTGGTCTTGCTTTGGGCAACACTAGTTTTGAGCAAACTCATTTTCACCGTGCTGGTGCCAGGTCCATCGTGTGTGCGGGAAAGAGAGAGAAGAATGTCTTGGGCTTGCAACAAACTATAGACTGGTTTATAAAAGAGGCCTCCTCTTTTTATTGCACAGTTAATTTTTGGCTGTGTTCAAAACAGGAATCTAAAACAAAAAAATATTTTAAAAAGCGCCATTGTTTGTTGAAAGAGTTTTTGTCTATATTGTGTTAGTTTAAGTGGTTAAAAGTGAATTTCTTTGATAGTACAGTTTTTAATCTTAAACTAGCCATATTATGAAGAGCTGGACGAGTTTTCGCAAATAATATTGGACAAGGCTCGTCCAACATTTGGAAGTCCGAAATCCTTTCGATTTTGAAAAGCGACCAGCGCTGGAGTTTCTTTGAAATTATGCATTTTGACGTGAGTTTTGAGAGTAGACGATTGCCTGAAAGCTTGACCACACACCGAGCAGACATAGGGACGTTCCCCTGTATGGCATCTTGTGTGGGCTATTAAATCGTTCCGCTGAATAAATGCTTTTTCACAATGAGCGCAGTGGTACGGCTTTTCGCCTGTGTGAGTCCGACGGTGGTTTTTCAACGTTCCAGAAGCAGTAAACTTCATCGGGCAAAAATCGCAAGCATATGGCTTTTCCCCTGTGTGTATTCTACGATGCTTTACTAAAGAACTAGAGGTTGTAAAGCTGCTATTACAAGTATCACAAATAAATGGATGGGCACCGCTATGAGTGCGTTGATGAGCAACAAGTTCGCCTTTAGAAACATAGTGTTGGTTGCAAATATCACATTTGAAGGGTTTAAGACCTAAATGACGACGCATGTGTTCTTTTAAGTTGGTTTTTTGACTAAATCCTCGCCCACAAGTTGAACAGAGGAACGGTTTTTCGCCAGTGTGCACACGGTAGTGGTCTTTTAATGTTGATAGCATATGAAAACGTTTTTTACAGATATTGCATGAATGTTGCTTAGTATCGTCAGATGTTTTGTTTGAATCAGTGTGTAGTGATTCTATATGGTTATCTAAGTGTGCTTGATGCTTAAATTCTCGTTTACAGATTTTACATGAGTATATTCTCCGAGAATGTTCCTCGTGCCGTATCATATGGCTCTTTAACGATTCTGGCTTATTAAACTTTCGCATGCACATTGAACATTGATATACAGGTGCATTTTTTGGAGACAAATGTTTTTTTTTCAGGTGAATTTTTAATGCTCTGGGTGAGGTGAACACCATTGCACATTCTTGACAATGATATGTGTCTATGTCCATGGACTTGTCATCTACATTGTCTATTGGTTCTGGCTTAACATCACATAAATCAGCATCTACCCGCCTTGCTTGAATTATTAAGTCTGCATTCTCTAATTTTGTGTCTATAGTAGAATCTGTAGGATCACAGTATTCTTCATCATTGCTTTGGTCTGAATCTTCAGGAATTTCACCTCTAGGTTCATTAACTTCGCAATAATAGTCGTAACTCGTCTCACACTTAACCAAGTGTGTTAAAGAGAAATGCTCCTCCAATTCAGGGATATTCTTATACTTAGTCTGGCAAATAGAACACTGGTATTGATCTGCAGAAGTGTTTTTCAAATTTACGGCCACTTGACTGGAAATAGACGACTTATCATCATCGGTTGTTGAAATAACCCAGTTTTTAAGCACCTCTTCGCTTTTAACGCATCTTTGACGGAATTTCTCACATTTAAACAATATTGTCTCGCATTCTGAACATATTTGATACGGCAATTGTTCAGATAATACGATATCTTCGTCTATAATATCGCTAAGAACATCAAAAATGGTCCGATCGTTGCATATTAGCGCAGTCAGCGAACGCAAACTCGAATTCGAAGATAAACAAGTCCGACACACGTTTTCTATATCAAATCTCGCACGAGCACTCATTGTTTTAAATTAAATTTCCACTTACATTCAAGAACAAAACGTAAATAAAAATAATGTTATAAAATTCACTGTTTATCGTTGTATTAATTTTGATAGTAATATGTTGCTAAATTTGAAAAAGCGCGTCGTAAAGGTCGGGATGTTTTGTCTCTATCTAACATACGACGTAAAGCGAAAAAAAAAGGGACAAACTTCACATTGTTACTATTGTATTTGGTAGTATAATAAGGGTTGTCATTATTTTTTTCTTTTGGCAAAGGATTTGAATAGTTTGATCAATTTTTTTGTTTTACAACTCTCCGTGGTATGTTCCTTGATGTTAACTTAACTTCCTTAACAAACGTATTTTTACTTTTCAAACCCACTTCCTGTTTTGACGATAATTTACCTTAAAAGCTAAATTGGACGATCCGTTTTTTTACTCGTGGTTTTGAAGCCATAGTATTGTATTTTATTTGTACATTGCGTGCTATTTTGACCCAAGCTTATGTTCCGATTACAGAGAACACGCACTCGACAATGAAATAGAAACAATGATTTAGAACGCGCCTCAAGAGTTTTTCACTCATTCACTTACCCTTACACCCGTATCCTCAACGGCTCCTGCACTCATTTTCTTCCAGTTGTCAAACGAAAATTAGGTCTCTGTAATCGAGACGATTAATATAAAAATGTGTGTACTGTCTAATGTCCAGCTTACGGCTGACCTTCAAAATAAAACTGTCGGCTATATTACATAAACTTTATTTTCGTTTGACAGCTGGAGGGAAATGTTGAGTGGCTTACTCGTTCCGACACACGATAATAGTAACCTAGCACGCTTAAATATGTTCCGAGACGTGTAGAAACTGTTTTGCCAAAGCTATGCGACGTCACAAATGACATTATTCCTCGCGCTTAGACTGCTCACGATATCGAGGTAGATCGCTCTGAGCGCTGTCAGTTTTTTGTCATTATGTCGCGCGCCATTTTCAAGTTTATTTAATATTAGGTTTTTTTTTTTTATTATTTAATATTGTAATTCGTTTATAATGTTTGTATGATACTTCTAAAACAAATCTATAATTATTATTTAAGTAGGAAGTGAAAAAAAATGTCTGTAACAAGGCAAGTTATTTTAAAAGACCAAAATAAGTTAATAATATTAAACTTTACACATATAAAGATGAATAAACCGAGAGATGTATGTTTGTTAGTATTCATACTCAAAGATATGGAATCTGCAATTATCTTCCATATATTAAAAAAAATCTATCATATTATGAATGAAAATGCGATTAGACCGTTCCGAATTGATATCACGCTCTGAGCATCCAAATCTCGATATTTGATTCGGAACGACGACTGTTAGTACCATATTTATTCTAAGCGCTCTGAGCTTGATTCGGAACGAGTGGTTAGAATATTGACAATAGTAATCCCTACCCAACAAATGTAGTTCGGGAATCGAAATTAATTATACCTTATTTAAGATAGCAAAAAATATTATGCAAATAAGAGGTTAAAAAAAAAACATTTTTGTCGACTTGGGCTACAGGTGTGAATTTAGAACGAGGGTTTTGAAGCTAAATAAAAAACAGATATTAACAGAAAATAAATTCTTTATTTGCTCTGGATAATGTCATATTTTCATCTTTATTAAAACTTAACAAATTACAAAAAAAAATATAATAATACAGTTACAATAATAAAGTTTTTACTTAAATTGTCACAAATTCTGCATAATAATAATTAATGTCCTATTTTTAAAATAATAAAAAACTACTTACTTTTTATTTTAAAATAAAATGTAAAAGATTTTTTTTCGTGGACATTTTATAGATATTTTGAGATCTTAATTTAAAAAAATATTATATCATAGATAAACATCACAATTTCATTTTTTAACTTCAAAAAATTTATCAAAACATTTTTGTTTTTAATTTTAAACCAAACTAAAAACAAAACAATACCTTAATCCTACACATTTACTTGTATATGAGGTATTCGTTGTTATTTCAAATTTTGTACTGTATTTTATTTATTATTATTTTATTATCCAAATATCTTACATAAATAATACAATATATTTACAACACTGTATTTCATTTTATTGCATTTTCAAAGTAAAGAATACTTTAGTTTGAGTTTCTAAATTTAGATAATTCATTTACAGCCGCCATTTTGTTTTTTTTTATTAAACTAATATTTTCAAAGATTTTTTAAGTCTTGAGTGTACTTTTAAGAATTGTATTAACTTACTAGGAAATAAAATTACGGACATTTTCGACATAATTATAGTACTACGTAATTTTAGATTATAAATAAAATAAAAACATTTTATAATGATTTTACTAAAACAAATCTATGATTAGGTACTCCCAAAATATCCGTAATTAAATTTCCTAGAAAACTTGAAAAATCGTTGAAAATATTGGATTGTGCGAGTGAGAGGGATGCAAAAGCGTTTAACCTCTTAAGGAACTATTATTCAATAATAATCCGACTAAAACTAATTGTACGACGCCATTTTTGTTTTTTTTTACGTTGTTATTTAAAACTCAAACTTAATAGCAATTCTTTTTTCTTAATAATATATCAAATAACAATCTTATTTTATTAATTCTATATTTTATAACTATTTATTGGCACATCTTTGACTATAGTTATAAAAACATCTACGTAACTATTTTTAGCACTAATTTTTAGTCTTTTTTAGTTATTGTTATTTCTGTTAATGGGTAGAAAGATTAGTTTTTATTATTTTACTAGAACATGTGAACTCGAAGGCCTTACATTCATAATATTAATTATGAAAAAAGTTGTCTGTTAGTCCATGTGGACGCCATAAATAATTTGGCGTTTTTGGCGAGCTGGGTTCTGTAGCGATGCACCTGGTATTATAGAGTTGTTTATTAATTTTTATATTAACACGATGTGTGACCTTGGGCCCACCTGATAAAGGAGTCTGTCCACTACACCGTATCATACCATGACCGTAATAGGAACGTGTCAGGCAAAAAAATAATCTTTGTATAGAAAAGCATGACACTACGTCCACTAGACCGTTCCGTCACCGACCCGTACCGTCGCGTGCCATGCACGGAGCGTTAATAATTGTCAGCGAGAATATTTTGCTGGTGCCGATACGCTCCTCGCATGGCACGTCAATATTATACACACCGTCCAATATTCTCCTTCAGTTTTTCGTTCTTTTAGAGCATCGTGAATCCAGTAGCGTCGAGTGGTATTTTGGTTCTCTTCTTCTTCCTCATCCAATATTATGGCAATCATTGCCAGTTGTCTAACAGTTAATCTTTTACTAGCCATAACTATTTTGTTATTTTAAAACTTGATAGCACTCCCCAGATGTCCAGGCATCACCGATACACATGCGAGAATGAAACGGCTTCCTATCAATTTTACGTCATATAAATTACGGGTGGGCAACATACGGGTTGCATACGGACATCATACGGTCATTAAACGCCGTCGATTCGTTTCAGTGGGCAAAGCAAGCCGTCTCGTATTGCCTTCCGTGCTTGATACGTTCATAGTACGGTCATGGTATGATACGGTGTAGTGGGCAGACTCCTTTAAGGAGTAGCGCGCAAGGTCCAGACACTCATGACTGACATCAGTCCCCAACATTATGTCGGCTTGACTGGGGATTGCGGCAATTGGAGACTGATCCCGAAACGTCTGGATACACTTAAATGGGTTTACCTACCACCTATTTGTTGTTCTCGTTGAAAGTATGTGTCATTTGCAATGATGTCAAATACCAATTTTTACTTTCAAGGAGAACTAATATTGTAAGCTTGCCATGGTGTACCAGCCAGAGTAGGTGACTTACCCCAGATTTAACCCCCCACTGAGCATTTCTTAAAACACGCGACGTAGCGATTAGTTGCGGAGGCGACCGCAACTGACGCTGTTCGTTTTCACACTGGTGAATTGAGCCCTAACCTCCCCGTCCCCTCACCATGATACAAGACCGATTAGTCGGCTAAAACAGTCCTTCTCGTCTATATTACTGAACCGATTTTAATGAAATTTTGTAGAAATATACCTTGAAAACCGGACATGAATATTTGTGATGACCAGGCTTCTAAGGGTTGGCAAATATGATCTATTTGTCCTACAATCTAAATCCAATTTGGGCTACCACTCATCACTAAACCGTACATGTCGTTAATACCACAGATTTTCACAAATAATAAGAACGACACTAACTCTTTGCATGTTTTTAAGAGCAATATATTGTCGCTGCAGCAGATCCTGGTTGAGACTGTAAACTGCTGCTTAACCAAGTTTTATCCTTGGTGTTGTGTTCTTTGTTGCATCCTGTTATATTGTGTTAAAGTTAACTTATATTTGCTTAATGTTTTTTTAATTGTATTGTGTTTTTATTATCGTTATTCAAAGGCCCAATTAATGGATACTGTATTAGTATAGCCTGTTATTGGTACGAGAGTTTTCAACCAGTGCGTTCTTCCAGTGCTGTCGTACGGAGCAGAAACGTGGACACTAACAGTGGGTCTGGTCCACAAATTTAAGGTCGCTCAGCGGGCTATGGAGAGAGCTATGCTCGGTATTTCTCTGATGGAAAAAGTCCGTAACGAGGAAATCCGTCGGAGAACTAAAGTTACTGATATAGCCTTCAAAATTAGTAAGTTGAAGTGGCAATGGGCTGGACATGTCTGTCGTAGAACCGATGAACGATGGAGTAGACGAGTTCTAGAGTGGAGACCACGTACGGGAAGACGCAGAGTGGGTCGACCCCCCGCTAGATGGACGGATGACCTGAGGAAGGTCGCTGGTGGGGGTTGGATAAGGGTGGCAGGAGATCGTGTGAAGTGGGGAGCCTTGGGGGAGGCCTATATCCAGCAGTGGAGAGACACAGGCTGATGATGATGATGATGTTATTGGTGCAGCATCTAGTTGAGGTCTTAGTTGTATTGTAGCTGTCACTGTTGGCGACCCTAATAAATATATGACGGCTTTCATCTGACCATGACATGTGATCTGTGATCGTCTAAACTTGTAGGCCGAAGAAAACTTGGATCGGAGGGATAGATGACACCTGAGGCTAGTGTCTAACTAATATTTAATCTTCCATTCCATCCGTCATGGATATTGCTCAACAAAAACTAAAAATTACATCTAAAAATATCAAAACTAATTTTAGACCAACCCCTAAGCTATCTCCTAGCAACTATAGAACACTATCAGCCAGTTTCTCGAACATATGGTACTTAATTATTTCTTAAATAAAAATTAACTTGGTTTTGCAAATGCGTTTCACAAACATATTAATTCATTCATTACAACCCCTGGAACAGAGCGTCCTAGACCTCCTTAGAGATAGTCCTCCCAGAACATATATCTGGATAATTCAGCCTATATACAAATAAATATTATTTCATTTCATATATACACTTGCCACGTAGGCCAGACCTGATGGTGATAATTTATTAACGATTCCACAAGTTGGTGTTAGAAGAACCGGGGCCGACGGCTTAACTTGCTCTCCGAGGCACGGGAACGGTAATGACTGGTGTTGTAAATCTATGACTGCAGTACGTAAGAAAAGTGTATTTCTCATTAGTACATGCCGGGTGGGTTTGAACCGACTTTTGTAGGATATTAAGGGAAGCGTTCTTACAACCGAGCCACCACCGCACCAAACATACATATCTTAAGAAGTACTTAAGAAGGGAACTGTCATTTACACAAATGTATGGGGAGTCACAATGCAATAAGAAACAATTAAGTAATTTTAGACAACGACAACTGTTTTCTTAAGTAGAAGAAGAAAAAGGTCAATTAACTGTTTCTTAACTTAAATTATTTCTTATTACCTACATACTCGTAGATACGAGAATATGAACGTAAAAACTTATTTGTCGTTCGTTTGGTCCGTTTGTACAAAACACTACGAAATGAATATAACTTGACCAATTAAAATTGGCTGAACAACCGAATTATTTCGCAATTATTACGTTGTAAAAATAATATTTGTTTTATAAATCCCAAGGCAATTTTTTAAAAGTATTAATTATATATATATAAAATTAATAATTACTTAAGTAAAAATTAACAGGTTTATTTTTACTTAAGTACTAGAGTACTAAAAATACGTTCGAGAATCTGGCTGTTAGCCTAATGCCAGTAGATGCCAGATAAAAAAAACCACCTATATATAATATTTACATACAAAACACTGTGTATATTTAATAGACTAGCATGGTTGTTATAGGTATGGGCAAATATCCCCAATCTTCAAATTACAGAATTTGGTGACGACTAGCGCCATCTAGTGGAAAAAAATCGTACTACTAAAAAAAAAAAAAACAATATTTTTACATGTGGCAATAAGTAGTGGTTCTCCTCTCGTTTCCATTTCGTGAGCACGTCTAGTAACTTTCTAATAACGCAGTGGAAGTAGTTAGTTGAGTTTCTTTGTACACCGTATGTGCTTTAATAGCAGTTGAATTTTTTTGTAAACCGTATGTGCTTAATAGCAGTTGAGTTCTTTTGTAAACCGTATGTGCTTTAATAGCAGTTGAGTTCTTTTGTAAACCATATGTGCTTAATAGCAGTTGAGTTCTTTTGTACACCGTATGTGCTTTAATAGCAGTTGAGTTTTTTTGTAAACCGTTTGTGCTTAATAGCAGTCGAGTTCTTTTGTAAACCGTATGTGCTTTAATAGCAGTTGAGTTTTTTTGTAAACCGTATGTGCTTTAATAGCAGTAGAGTTCTTTTGTCAACCGTATGTGCTTTAATAGCAGTTGAGTTTTTTTGTAAACCGTATGTGCTTAATAGCAGTTGAGTTCTTTTGTAAACCGTATGTGCTTTAATAGCAGTTGAGTTTTTTGTAAATCGTATGTGCTTTAATAGCAGTTGAGTTCTTTTGTAAACCGTATGTGCTTTAATAGCAGTTGAGTTCTTTTGTAAACCGTATGTGCTTTAATAAACAGAATTCATTCTTTTTTATTTGCCCATACCTATACAGTTGACCAAATATTTTTGTCAATTCTAATATCTGTAACTGATTTGCAGTGACGTCAGTCCCTCTATGTCATCTATAATAATATATAATATCGATGTATAGTCATTACCACTTATTTTGTTAGAAGCAACTAAGCGTTAGTTGCTTTTTTAGATTTTATTCTATTTTTTGACAATATTGTACAATTTTTGTCAAAAAATCTTTAAAATGAAGGCGTTGGACGATTTTTAAATTTAGTACAGTTGTCTGAGATTTTAACAGCACCAATAACAAATTGGCAGCCCGAATATATAATAGTAGTGCATGGTAGAGCTGCTGATGTAATTTTTTGGCAATTACGATTTGCATTCAGGCACGCAAACTCCAACTTTTTTTTTTTAAATTCAGACTGTACTTCTGAGAAATGTAGTTATCGACTTTCTAGGAAATAAACTTCAGACATATCATAGATTTGTTTATAGTAAAATAAAAGGTAAATCCTTACGTTTTTACTATTTTAGTTCTATTATATATTTAATTTTATCAGAGTAATTCTTACATTGATTCTCATATAATTTACATTTTAATAAAATAAATATAGTATTTTAGAGATATTATATTAAATCCATTATATAGAACGTTACCTTAAAGCATTAGTCAGCGTAAGTGACGTCACTTAATAGTAATTATTGTAAAGTGCCACACAAGTATTATTTATAAACTAAACGATAATAAAAAAATACCTCTAGAGACGACCCTTCAGGGATAGTCCCAAGAAGGCTGGCAACATTTCCCCTCTGTATAGCGAGGCTAATACGTTGGCAGAAATAATCATATTACTTCTAAAACAAATCTATAATTAATATTTAAGAAGGAAGTAAATAAAAAAAGTCTGTAACACGGCAAGTTATTTTAGAAGACCTAAATAAGTTAATAATATTAAACGTTAGACATGAGAGATGTGGGTTTGTTAGTATTCATACTCAAAGATGTGGAATCCGCAATTTATCTTCCATACATTAAAAAAAAAACTAGTATGTTATGAATGAAAATGTGATTTAAACCGTTCCGAATTGATATCACGCTCTGAGCATCCAAATCGTCATTCGGAACGAGGGGACACATTATACATGTCAAAAGACAGGCCCCGATTTTCTTTTTTTTGATTTTGCATGTCTATTCGATTAGTTCGTATGACCCTGACAGATTTTATAGAGAACTGTCACTTTTCACTCGAATATTTAGAATCGAAACGTAAGACTGAAGCTCAAAAAAAAATTAAAATCTAAAAACACTGGTTGGTATTGGTGGAACCGGGACAGAAGGATTAACGTGATCTCCGTGGCACGGGAACGGTGGTGTTGTAAATCTATGACGTCAGTATGTAATAAAAATGTTTTTTTTTTTTATTCTAGCACCACATGTGAATTCGCGCCCATTTGATGCTAAGTAACGCGTAAGGTTTGCTATCAACTGGAATCAGACACTCATGACTGACATCAGTCCCCAACACTATGCTAGCTGAGCATGACAACAATTCGAGCCTGATCCCAAAACGTGTGGATACACTTTACTGGGTTTATCAGCACGAATGGTGGATAGATTGGGCTTTTTCCACCATCAGTCCGCTTACCACCTGTTGAGGACAATGCCATCTAGCGATATTATTGGGAATCATTACCGATTAACTGCAGCCCACTAATTGCACAACTTTATGGTAACCACACGCACAGGTCAGAATATGCACCCACATACCGTAGTCACTATCCCTTCGCGTACCTATAAATTTGGTGACTCATACATCTGTCGCACAATAAAGATGTGGAATGCTCTTCCAGCCTCTGTGTTTCCACTTTCCTATAACCTGGAGTCCTTCAAGCGAAGTGTGAAAAGGCATCTAGTCAAGCCGGCATAGTGTTAGGGACTGATGTCGGATATAAGGGTCTGATTCCAGTTGCCAACATTCATGGACCCTGCGCGCCACTTACCATCAGGTGGGCGCAGGGTCACATGTCGTGCTAGTATAAAAAAAAAAAAAACTAACTAGATGGCGCTCAACCGGAAGAGGGCGCTGTAGTCGGCCCAACTAACACGTTAAATATTTAATGCTAATTTTAAGACGAGACATTTTTGAATCGCGGAACGAGACGCATGTATTTTTTTACTTAATTAAACACATTTTATGGAAAGAAGACGAAGTTATTATTTGAGACCTGCCTGCCCATCTGCACAGCATCACAACACAAACACCACCTATTATGAATTTCTCATTGGTACATGCCAGGGTACATCAAATATAAAAAAAATCGTATCACGCCTTCACTTTAATCTGTAAGTACCTATATAAAAAACCACATTCCCACTATTCTTATTTGGCAGTTATTAATAATAATACATAAAAAATAATATTGCAAGCCCCTAAAAATAAAACAATTAAAAAAACTGGTAACATTAAAAAATACTAACAAAATTAAGTAAATATTGTTAATACCCTATCTTCAATAATACGAAAAATACACACAAACAATAAAAATGAATAAAAAAATAATAATAATGTATCTAGATAACAACAAATGTATAAAAAATAAATATATTTTAATATTTAAAACTCCTATTTAATGATCACATAGAGTTCCTATAATACGGTTATCAAATACAATGTATTATTAACGAAATGATTTAAGAGTTAATGGCCGCGTTCGTTTTATAGCATTCCCAACATCTCGTAGCAACTTCATAAACCAGAGCGATGTGTCATTTTTATTAAGAAATACCACTTTTTTTAACAATGCTAATATTTCTTAAAAAAAACGAGCGGTACTTTTTGACAAGTATGACAAGTAACAAATCAATTGACAATGTATTATGGTCTTTGAATTTATTACATAAAATTGTTTAAAATACATTTTAAACATATATAATATAAACTATAAAGTATACAACAATGTAAACAAACCATTTCATATGTTAAATGACATCTGTCAAAAAGTAACACCAAATAGCATCAAATGTTAGAATTTTCATTAAACGAACGACTTGTGCTAAAGAAAGTGGTATTTTCATGGTAACATTTCCTAAAACGAACGCGGCCAAAGGCTTGTAATTCCCTCTCGCTCGCACAATACACCATTTTTAAAGATTATACAAGTCTGAGTCCAAAAACAGTCCATTAACTTTTTAGTAAATAAAATTACAGACATTTTAAGACATATTTTTCACTTTCATATACCTAATTTTAAACAGAGAAACTCTATTTTAGATAGAGGAACTCTATTTTAGATAGAGAAACTCTATTTTAGATAGAGAAACTCTATTTTAGACAGAGAAACTCTATTTTAGTCAGAGAAACTCTATTTTAGATAGAGAAACTCTATTTTAGATAGAGAAACTCTATTTTAGACAGAGAAACTCTATTTTAGATAGAGGAACTCTATTTTAGATAGAGAAACTCTATTTTAGACAGAGAAACTCTATTTTAGATAGAGAAACTCTATTTTAGATAGAGAAACTCTATTTTAGATAGAGAAACTCTATTTTAGATAGAGAAACTCTATTTTAGATAGAGAAACTCTATTTTAGATAGAGAAACTCTATTTTAGATAGAGAAACTCTATTTTAGACAGAGAAACTCTATTTTAGATAGAGGAACTCTATTTTAGATAGAGAAACTCTATTTTAGACAGAGAAACTCTATTTTAGATAGAGAAACTCTATTTTAGATAGAGAAACTCTATTTTAGACAGAGAAACTCTATTTTAGTCAGAGAAACTCTATTTTAGACAGAGAAACTCTATTTTAGTCAGATAAACTCTATTTTAGACAAAGAACTTTATTTTACTAATTCCGTAATTTTATTATATACTTAGAAAGTTAGTATACTACATTTTCTAAAAGTACACTCTTTTAAATGGTGTAGAGGGATGCAAAAGGGTTGCTAAGCTTCACGTATTAAAAAAAAAAAAGTCTGACGTCCGTATTCTTAGGCGTTTCCTTTACTTAATTATTCCTTCCACGACCGTTTCCCTTTCGGGGTGGTCAGAAACCACGCTTATAAATAAATGGATTCACATTTAGCCAACTTTACTGCCGGCCAATCATGACAACTGGCAAGCTCGTCGATGTCTCCAGCGTACCAAACTCGAGAAATATCACAAATAAATTAAATGTATTTATTTACATTAATAAATATTTTTGTGTCCCGGCCAGGAATCGAACCCGGTACCTCCGAGTCTAAATCCACGGACTTAACCGCTAGACCACGGAGGCAGTTACTTAAGCAATCTGTTTTGGAGTCAGCCCGGGAACGCTAGAAACAGTTATGCGCAGATTGCGAGGCAGGGTGTCTCGAAGAAGGGACCCCAAAAACCAGCTGACACTTACAACTTCGCGTTACAACCGGAAATAAAATTGATTCGGAAGGCTTTGTGACTGTTGAAAAGAAAAAAAGGAGGCCCAAACGTAATAATCGGGGAATTGCGCCTCCCGAACAGTGCGCTCTAAAAGCTGCGATACCGACATCCTATGTCTATGTATCGCGGCTGCGCAAGGACATGTCATCCCAAGATGTTCTCGGACACATCCGGGACCGAGGGGAGATCGATACTGTCGCTGCTATCGACGAGTTACCTTCCCATTGGGATGACACCGGATTCTAGGCCTTTAGGATTCGTGTGCGGTCAGAGCACTTAAAAATATTCCTGAAGGCACCACCCCCAGCAGGGACGCCGGCACCGTCCACTGAAGCTTCCAGTACTCCTCAGAAGGTGGTCACAGTACCTGATGGGTACTTCTATGACCACAAGAAGATGAAGATACGGAAGCTTTAGATTAATTAATTTTAATGTTATTTTTATATGTATTTTAGTTGTAAGGTATTATTATTATTATTAATTTATGGGCCATCTGTTGCCTGATAATAAACAAATTATTATTATTATTAAGCGCAAACGTTAAATAATGGAATCCGTTAACTATATATATATCACGCTATTAAAGTTGATATTTGCACGGACGCTGTCAAGGTCGAGCGCTTAGAGTTGAGAATTGAATAATATTTTGTAATTATTTTTTATTCAGAACGACTGTCAGTATCATATTCATTCTAAGCGCTCTGAGCATGATTCGGAACGAAGAGGCAATCTATTACCAGATAAAAAACTCTTCTTACTGGAAATAATTAAATTTATAACAGCATTTACAACTAATAATGCCGATGTCGAGGACAGCTGGAAGGAATGGTTGAGTGGAGGAGGCGTCGAGGTAACATCTTAGAGTACGGATGTGAGTGTATCTTTGAGAAATGTAGTCTATCAACTAGTGTTGACCAAACCAAGACCAAGGCTTGCATCAGACTAGGTGGTCTTTGTCTTGCACTCCTAATTTTGGCATTGGTCTCGCGTAAGAGTCTCGCAAGACTTCTGCAAGACTTACTCTGACTCAATATATATATTATTTTCCAATTGTATTAAGAAAATCTCTCTCTGCGATGTCTTTAGGGTACCAAACTTGAGGAATATCACAAATTAAATAAAAAAAAATTGTCCCGACCAGGAATCAAACCCTCGAAGTTTAAATCCACGGAATTGATCGCTAGACCTCGGAGGCATTAGGTATAGGTATGATTTAGGTATACTAAAATAAAATTATTTGCAAACGAGCTCTCCCAAGTTCCAAATACCTAGATGTTATTTTTCGGAACAAAAAAAAAATCTAACCTCAAAAAAACATTTTAGCTAAATTTGGAAAAAAAATATCTGTGAAAGAGTCTTGCGAGACTCTTGCGCAATACCAAGACTAGGGTAGTCCAAGATTGGGCAACACTACAATCAACTAACGTATCTAAAAATATAAATGGTGCATTATTGTCCACAGTGGGAAATATTTTGGTGGCGGGTATAATTCTAATGGCTCCTATTGTATCGTTTCTTAATTGTTCTTATACTGCCTGTCTCTGTTCTTTCTCTTCGAATAAATAAATAAACTTACTAGGAAATAAAATTACGGACATTTTGGACATACAGTGTAAACTCCATGTGACGTCACTCGATTTAACGACAAACTACTTAAAGCGTCGAAATCTTTTCTAAATTGGCTTTGGTTGGTTTAGCTTGTCTTCATAATTCTGATTTTGAACACCTTTTTTTTTTTTTTTTTTTATAAAAAAAAAAAAAAAACAAAAAAAAAGGTGTCGTTATATAGAGTTTACACTGTATTTTTAAATTCATAATATATTCTCGTCGTATCATTACGACCGTTTCCCTTTCGGGGTAGTCAGAAACCACGCTTAAACAAGGATTCACATTTAGCCAACTTTACTGCCGGCAAATCATGACAAGTGGCAAGCTCGTCGATGTCTCCAGCGTACCAAACCCGAGAAATATCACAAATAAATTTACATTAATAAATATTATTGTGTCCCGACCAGGAACCGAACCCTTAACCGCAGTCTAAAACAATTCTATGATTAATATCTACATTTCTCAAAAATACTCCAGACTTGTAAAATATTTAATAATATTGGATTTGAAGGTTCATTGGGAACCTATCAAAACACGTTTAAGGTACTCAAACAATTGGAACGACAAAATCGATTCGTTCGTAAGTTATTTTCCACTCGCTTTTTCAAGAAAATCCATTTTCAGCTTCAATTCTATGAGGAAAAGTTGTTTTTGTAAAGAAAACAGTTCTTCCTTCTGCCGCAGTTCTAAGTTGAGTATCTTCATTCTGGCGTCGTGTTCGGAAGCCGCGTGTTGTCTTTTGGCTGTGAAATAGAGTCGTTCCTCATCGCACGACGCGTCGTAACGCGACTCGGACTTGCGATTTGGGCTCATTTCCGACTCACGCGACCTTTTATAAAATATAATACACTAGTACATTTATTTGAAAATAGTAGTTTATGAAACTGTTGCATAATAAGGGGTATTATACACAAGTATTATAATACCTAGTTATGTGCAGTTTCATACACTAATTTATCTACTCTCATACATTGGGATTGAACCTACAAAATAAAAGATAAAAGTTAAAAGAGTAAGAATAAAAAAAAAAACACACAAAATGCTATACAAAAAAACGTATTAAATCGCGCCAAATTTTTTTTTTTTTTTTTTAATGACCATACAGAATACATAAGTCCTAAATGTTACGACCGCTGGACATTCTTAGGTTCTCTAGAAGACTATTGTCTAATGAGTCAGTGTCAAACAAAAAAGTCAATGAACTCAAACCTATATTTTTGTTATACCTTGTTAATAATTCTTTATTATAGTATTCTTACAAATACAGATAGGCAGTATTCCGCTATGTTTTATCAATATCACTAAACAATGAAATGGCGCCAAAACCTAGCTTATGACCACGCACGCGCTATGGCGGGCGCTGCCATAGACAAGTAAAAATTGGAATCAAAACTTTTTTGTAATGCAACCTTTGCCTTAAAAAAATAAGTGTTATATGATATGTATGATTCTATTTTTAAAATGAAATATAACATTATTTTGTTAGAGAAAAAGTGTTAAAATGTGATTCTATTTTTAAATTTCAGCAGTATGTTCATAAAGTATGTCAATATAAATTCGTTTTGAAGTTTGTAATTCGTTTTTTACGATATGAGAGTAGATATAAATATTTACAACATATAAAATTAATATTAATATTAAGAATAGGGATATAAGTCCCGTCCCCGTGGAATGTATAAGAGATCTGTTACTGCATATTTTGCTGATACTACTGAAACCAAAATATAATCTACATTTTTAATTAATGTTGTTCGACCGCCTCCGTGGTCTAGTGGTAACAAACGTTGCCGTGAACTCGGGAGGTCGTGGGTTCGATTCCCACCGGGGGCAAGTTGTACATTGTATAATTTGTCTCGGTCTGGGTGTTTATATGTATAATATGTATATATTTACAAAAAAAAAAGTATAATATGTAGTATTATCAACCATCTAGTTTCCGTAACACAAGCCTCGTAGCTTACCACGGAAACTAGATGGCGCTGTGTGACCTGTCTGGAAATATTTATTTATTTATAATGTTGATGTATTGTTTGTTTCTTAATATTTGTTCTGTCTGTTCTGGATTTTATTTTTTTATATATTATGATTGTTATATTATTTTAATTAAGTGACATTATTATTTCTATTTTTTTTTTTTCATGGCTTTTTTTTTATTAAAAAAGTATTATCACGACCGTTTCCCTTTCGAGGTGGTCAGAAACCACGCTTATAAATAAGCGGATTCACATTTAGCCAACTTTACTATAGGCCAATCATGACAAGTGGCAAGCTCGTCGATGTCTCCAGCGTACCAAACTCGAGAAATATCACAAATAAATTAAATAATATGTAAATAAATACATTTACATTAATAAATATTTTTGTGTCCCGACCAGGAATCGAACCCGGTACCTCCGAGTCTAATCCACGGACTTAACCGCTAGACCACGGAGGCAGTTTTTATTATTATTTTCCTTTTGACATATTTCACTGAAATTAAATAATTTAATTGAAATGACAATGTCATGGCTAAATCACAATAAGCATGCTGTGTACACTGCTTTTGGATTGCATTCTAGAACTTAAGAAATTTCTGTAGAATGTGAACTGTATAGATTGTGATCGGTTTGTGTACCTATGGTAAATGGTGGCAAGAACGCTGGCTGAATTTCCCCGCTCAATTGCAATACTGATTCTCTGGGCGAAGAAAGAGCAATTTGTTTTTTTTTTTTTTTTTAATAACCACTAACCTGTTATTTCTTTTATCTTCATCCAAATGACTCAAATTGAGCGGCGTGTTCGATAATTCGTTTAGTTTTTGCAAATAATTAAGATTGTGGAGTTGGGCTTGTTCGAATACTTGCAGCGGATTCGTCAGGATTTGGAGGTGATTCGTGAGGGATTGGAGGGGGATTGGGGATTTTGTTGGCGATGGGGATTGGGGGATTATTTGCACTTGGGGTTCGAGAACGTTCGCCATAGTGTCGTCGCTGTCGTTGCAAGAATGTCGGCCGTTTGACATCTGAAAGGGGTTTTTTTAAATTGGAGTTTATTTTTGACTCCAATATCCAATAATCCACATTTAGCCAACTTTACTGCCGGCCAATCATGACAAGTGGCAAGCTCGTCGATGTCTCCAGCGTATCAAACTCGAGAAATATCACAAATTAATTAAATATTAATTAGAATGTATTTATTTACAAATAGAAATATTTTTGTGTCCCGACCAGGAATCGAACCCGGTACCTCCGAATCTAAATCCACGGACTTAACCGCTAGACCACGGAGACAGTTTCCGAAAGTGTGGCTGAGAACTTTGGGCGTTCTTCATTTAGTTTTGCGGTTAACTATCCGATATCCGGCCGGATAACGCATAATTTTACATTATCCGGCTGGATATCGGATCAATAAAAGTCAAGTATCAACATGACTCTTCCGAGGTGAGCAGGAATCACGCTTTTTATAGAAAAAGATCTATATTTAGACAACTTTTCTATAGGCCCACCATGGCAAGTGGCAAATGTCTCAAGCGTATAAACCCGAGAAATATCACAAATAAATTTTGTAAATTGTGTCCCGATCAGGAATGGAACCCGGTCTTTGCATCTAGTTTTTTTTTATTATTTATTCTTATATAACATGTAAAACTAAATAATAATATATAGATATATAATAAAATAATAATTATGTCGACTTTCGGGTTGCACATAGGCATGTAGTCTACCTTAATTATGACTTGCCTGGTGGGTTACTGCTGTACCAGGTATTGTATTCTCATAGGTACTGATAACTTAATTTAAAAGGTTATTAATTGATCGTTGTTGTGCAGTTCTGTATATGTTTTATTTTGAAAATCTGATATAGCTGAGTTTTCCTTGCAGATTCCTTTCTCAGTCAGATTAAACATTAACAGGTCACTGGAATTTGCTAAGCTGCTGGTCTTCTGCTAACAGCTTACTTATTGGACCACTTTGCTGCTTAGTCTTCTACTAGCAGGAGTAGAATCATTCAAAATAATTAAATTAATGACGTTTCATAAATGCCTGTAATAGGTTTACGTGAATAAAGATATTTTGACTTTGAATAACTGGAATAAAAAAAAAAGTTCTCTAAGACGGACGGATACTGACTTAACTGCTAGACCACAGGTTATCGGATAGTTCCACGTATTCCAATCTAATTAGGTTGAGATGAACTGCGATCCGCAAAAGAGTGAATTGTTTTTGTGTATTTTTGTTTAGAAACTGTTCAGCATCAGAATACAACCAAGAACAAACTAATTGTACTATAGGTACCTATTCAAAAAGATGTTATAATTAAGACTACTTACATTGACAGGTAAGCAGTCTTCGTCCTTAATACTTTGTGAGCCCTCCACACTGCCCGTGGCTTCACAATCCTCGTCTAAAATAAAACACACATACATCAATACATACATTAAGTGGGTGGTGTATATATGTATGTATGTAAGTACTATTAGGCCGCGTTCGTTTTATAGCATTTCCAACATTTCGTAGCAACTTCATAAACCATCACGAAATGTCGTTTTTGTTAAGAAATACCACTTTTTTAACAATGCTAGCATTTATTAAATAAAACGAGTGGTGAGACTACTTTTTGACAAGTATGACAAGTAACAAATAATAACAAATCAATTGACAATGTATTATGGTCTTTGAATTTATTACATAAAATCGTTTAAAATACAGTTTTAACAATTATAATAGAAAACTAAAGTATATAAAAATGGTCAACAAATTATTTATTTATTTATTTATTTTATTTATTTATTTCATATGTTAATGACATCTGTCAAAAAGTAACATCAATAACCCTCCTTTCAACACGGTACTGACATACGAAATTAGCATCAAATGTTAGAATTTTCATTAAACGAACGACTTGTGCTAAAAAAAGTGGTATTTTCATGCTAACATTTCTTAAAACGAACGCGGCCTTAGTTACATACTATTATATATATTATTAATAAATATAGTTATTATTTAATAATAAGCAGTCTTAAATACGTCTTCGCACCTACTCCCCGATCTGAGTTATACTTTTTATTGTCCCAAAGGTTTGCTGTCAGAGAATGTCTAGCGGCATTAAGCCCGCCCCTTGTACATAGTGCATTAAAATTTTAAATAAATAAATGAATCAAAAAGAAATTATTTTGAATTTCTAATGTTTTCCTTTTTTGTTCTCTTCTCCCGATGGATGATGAATGAGGTGATAGGGAAGGCAAAGGGTCTAGCCCATACGTCTGACGTAATATATCTTTCTTTTCTATGAGTTAATGAGGTCATTCCAGATGCTGCAGAATTTGATGCTTTTCTTGAAGTCACTCGCGGCACCATAGCTTAAACACGTCGGGTAACATATGGGAGTTGACAGCGCGGAAAAACCGCAAAAAATAAACTGCAACTTGTGCCCCATATTTAAGGTCCAATTTATCGTTTTCCATAATTATTCACATTGTAGCACATTATTAAACAAAACAACACCACTTTTGACCAATAATATCCACAGCAAATTAATTTACAAAACAAAAACTTGCACTTGACATGTCCGCGCAAAATGGCGGGAAGGACTCTAATGTTTTCCTTTTTTGGTGTCCTCTAGACACGCTGCATAGTTAAAACTCTAGTTTCGTTACTGACCGCGGCGTGGCGTGTTCGTCTATTGGTATCGTGTTGGTCTACCAGGCGGCCACAGGCAGCAGCGCGCACAATTATATGTCGTCCTAGTCAACATAATTTATTTCTTTCTCGTGACCTTTTTTTTTCTATCCCAACCGCTTTGCAACTTTCATTACTAACTATTAATCTTTTTGGAAAGTCTGTATATTTTATAATAAGTGTTTTCTTACCTTTAACATCTAAAGGGTGTATATTTTGCCACAGCATTCCGTCTAGAAGACTCGGCGCTTCCGGTGGAGGCTTGAATTAAGGAAAAAAAAATTAATTTTATTTCCTAGAAAGTTGATTGAAAATGTTGTAGTGTACGAGCGAGAGGGATGCAAAGCTGTAAAGAAATAAATAAACTATGTGTCAATAAATAATGACCTATGTAGACATTTCACCGCCGTCAGAGATAATCCCAAGGTGACTGGTAACATTGCCTGTATATCAAGGCTAATGCGTTGGCAGAAATAATTGCCGTTAGTTAATGCTAGTCTCCTTAAGACCATTGTGCGTGACCCGTTACAATGCTGCAGACCTCTCGAAGTCTGGAGGAATCTCAGCCTGGAAGTAGCCACATTCGAGCCATTCTTCTATATATTATAATTCTTTCTCACCTGAGTATCATGAGCACGCATTTTGCACTTTTTCTTATAATTTTCGTACCACATCTTGACTTGTGCGGGAGTGCGAGGCCGGTCTCCCCCGCATCGCTTGTTCACCTCCTCGCAAATAGAAGACCATACTAACTGGAAAAAAAAAAGGTCTGTGTGGTATTATGTTTCCTGCGCTGGGGTTTTCTATCTGGATAAAACTTTGAAGCACAAATCTCACTTTAAATTATTTATTATAATGAATTACAGAGGAGCACGTTTGCTCTGTTAAACGTCCACGAAGAAGGGGCAGGCTGGAGAGGGCGCGGGGGAAATCAATTTAAAAACGTTCGGAAACTATTGTTTCTGAACAAGGTCCAAGAAATATTTTACACGTTGATTAATGGCAGAAATAACCAAGGGCCAAGAATCGATCCCTGAAGGACCCCAGATCAGCAACAAAAGGAATGAAATCGTAACCATACACGCAAACCAGTTTGATAACTAAAACAAGAGGAAATGGCAAAACACACTAAATGGTAACATAAATATATGTACTTATAATTCACTACAAGTCAGTAATTAATTTGATTGGAACATTTTTTTAAATATATGGGGGGGTAATTTAAAAATAATGCCCCAGCTTTTTATTGTGTAATAAGACGCTCACCATCAACCATTCTTATCCTCTCCCTACCCAATCAAATACTGTATGATTCCGCTAATGCAGTCTTGGAAGCACCCTCCATAAATGTATTGATTTTAAGATTTTGTAGGAATTCCAGTCGCATCAACTTTCTCGAATCTATGACAAATGGACGACTGGTGGCGGTCATCCTCATCACGATCATCCTAATTACATGACAATGTATAGTATAAATAACAATAATCGTTTATCTAACGAATACCTAAGCTTTAATTTGACGATAATCACGACGATAAGATAAATTACTTATTAACTTGCTAATAAAAACTCAATATTTGTTACTTACTAAAATACTAAATGATATACGTAGTAAAGTCAGACAAATGCAGGAAGGCGTGCACCACTCCGGCGGCGTCTAGTTGAGACACATAACACTAAGTTATACAACTTTTTTCTACACAAAGGGCAGGATATGAGTGTTTGGTTAGTGGTTAGGGGTAGGCTCGATGGCAATGAATAATACTTGATTGATAAATTGACTGTTTATTTGTATATTTGTATTTGTTGCACATGTTGTATACTAGGTATTAATTATGTAAATTATTGCTTTCTTTATTGTTGCTACCTTAAGATATCTTTTCAGTTTTATTTATATGTTAACGTACATATAAATATATTTTGCTTCTTACTTGTATAAATCATGTTAGTACTATGTGGAAATTGATGCTGATTGTACTAAATTCACACGTTATTTTAAATTTAGTAATAAGTCTTGTTTGTTTTTTTCCCTAATAAATAAAATAAAAATTACTGGTAAAATTACAGCCCTTAAGACCCTTGCACCTAGTGTTGCCCAATCTTGGTTTTGGTCTTCTAGTCGTAGTAGACCAAAACCAAGAGCAAGTCCAATAATATGTTGATTAGACCAATACCAAGACTAAGTGCTCGTTTGCGCGAGTATGACGTGTTGCCAGAGGTTGAAAAGTTTGACGACGATCTTTATTTATTAATGGAAAATTCATAGGTACCTAAAGTGGAAGATTTCAAAATTAGAATTGGTGTGCACGAAATTTACGAAACGAAACGAAAAAGAGAAAGTTACAGACATAGCTTTTAAAATTAGCAAGCTGAAGTGGCAATGGGTCGGATACATCTGCAGCAAAACCGACGAACGATGGGGTAAACAGGTTTTAGAGTGGAGACCACGTACGGGAAGACGCAGAGTGGGATGACCCCTCGCCAGATGGACAGATGACCTAAAGACGGTCGCTGGTGGGGGTGGGATGAGGGTAGCGAAAGATTCTTATGTTTGTGTAGAGAATAGTATTCTTTGGTGTATACTTTAAAAAAAATGTCATCCGTTTCTGCTGGTTAAAGTTGCGAAAATGATCGCTTATTCGAAAATCATAAAAAATGGCCAATGATTTGGGCAGCACTACTTGCAACTAGGGTTATCCGGGATTCGTCCGGACTTTTATCTTTAGTCCGGCATTTATCCGGCTCTTTTATTTGTCCGGATTTTTATCTCCAGTCCTGTATTTGTCCGGCTCTATAAATTGTTCGGATTTTTATCTTCAGTCCTTTATTTGTCCGGCTCTATAATTTGTCCGGATTTTTATCACCTATTTAAATAATTATAACAATTATTTATTAAGATCTAAAAAATAAACTTTTGCTTCTAGGTACAGTATGCCACGAGGCCATTTTTATAAACGCTGTAAAAAAAACCTTATGCCAACTGCATAAATTGCCGTACAGATCAGAGATGTGGACACTGATAGTGGGTCTGGTCCACAAATTCAAGGTCGATCAGCGAGCTATGGAGAGAGCTATGCTTGGTATTTCTCTGATGGATA
Source organism: Tinea semifulvella (assembly GCA_910589645.1). NCBI lineage: Eukaryota > Metazoa > Arthropoda > Insecta > Lepidoptera > Tineidae > Tinea > Tinea semifulvella. The sequence goes on along the minus strand of OU342623.1, from coordinate 1,769,202 downwards.
GCCTTCAAAACGTTGGTATTCGTAACATAGCTGTCAAAATTAGCAAGCTGAAGTGGCAATGGGCCGGACACATCTGCAGCAGAACCGACGAACGATGGGACAAACGGGTTTTAGAGTGGACGGGACGTACGGGACGACGCATAGTGGGTCGACCCCCCGCTAGATGAACGGATGACCTAAGGAAGGTCGCTGGTCGTTGGATGAGGATTGCAAAAGACCGCGTGCAGTGGTGAGCCTTGGGGGAGATGAAACGTTCGTGCGTGCACGTGTTTGCAAGACCATTTTCGGACGAAAAAGCATGCAATGTGAGCGTAGCCTTAGTCTAATGTAGTTCGCGAACTAATTCGAAAGAGCGCTTGTGACGTATAGTCGACCTAACTTATTAGGAATTTGTACGAATCTTATTACAAATTCATCAGCAAAAATGTACCAGCATTTAGTCACGTACTGACTGAATAAATGTAAGTAAAAATAAACGGTACTTAATTCAATAAAGATAGAATTGAATATTGTAATGAAAAATACATTAAATACACTGGTGATGTTGTTTGGAAAAAAATTGATCTAAATTCTTTGTTACGTGTTTAATTCGATTTTTGGTTAGCTTTTTTTTCATAGTAAAGTATCACCGTTTCCTTTCCGGGGTGGTCACAAACCACGCTTATAAATCGAATCAAATAATTTATTTCCTTAGAACACTTGGATATTGTCAATACATATATTTTTATACAATACAAGCTTGGCTGGACTGAATCTAACAGCAATACAATTTATAATAAATAAAACATTGTTGCCATAAGCGAGGATTTTGTACTTATTTATAACTAGATACTTAAAATTTATTTCGTGGCTGTAAAAAGGCCGTGTCAGCTTATAATCCAATAACATTTATGTCCTTAAATATAAATTCGTGGCTGTAAAAAGGCCGTGTCAGCTTATAATCCAATAACATTTATGTCCTTAAATATAAATTCGTGGCTGTAAAAAGGCCGTGTCAGCTTATAATCTAATAACATTTATGTCCTTAAATATAAATTCGTGACTGTAAAAATAAAATTATAATCTAATAACATTTATGTCGTAAATATAAATTCGTGGCTGTAAAAAGGCCGTATAATCTAATAACATTTACGTCCTTAAATATAAATTCGTGGCTGTAAAATGGCCGTGTCTGCTTACAATCTAGTAATAAGAAAGCGGATAAAGAATAAAGAAGCGGATTCACATTTAGCCAACTTTACTATAGGCCAATCGTGACAAGTGGCAAGCTCGTCGATGTCTCCAGCGTAACAAACTCGAGAATATCACAAATAAATTAAATATATTTAATTTTAGTGCGTTTGGGGCGAATTAGCTCATCCGTTTGGTCACCATGGCTTATCATGCTCAAAAAGTGCAGGCCGTTTCACCCGCCATAGATCCCTAAATTTAATCATTCAAAAGGCACTATCTTCTGCAAATTACCCATCAACATTAGAGCCAACTGGTATATTTCGCAGCGATGGGAAAAGACCAGATGGGCTAACCCTCGTGCCTTATAATCAAGGTAAGTCTTTGGTTTGGGATGCGATGTGTACTGACACCCTTTGTGCTAGTCGTGTTGGCGCGACACGAAAACGAGCAGGTGCAGCGGCTGAATTGGCTGCAAACGGCAAACGTAATAAGTACATAGAGTTGGCAAATCGTTACCATTTTGTGCCGTTTGCCGTAGAGACGATGTGCCCTTGGTCTGAGGACGCTAAATCGTTAATACGCGACATAAGCGTTGCCATCCGAGCGTCAACAGGTGATCCTTTGAGTAGGGAATATCTTATTCAGAGGATCAGTGTTGCCATCCAATGAGGTAACGTCGCCGGAATCCTCGGAACATTGGGTTCATCTTCTCCTGGATTCGATGACATGTAGATTATAATCAAGATATTTGTAAGTATAAAGTTTTTATATTAATTAGGTTTATCTTTTAGTTTATTTAATATATTTATTTAAATTTATAATTTTCGTTTGACAGCTGGAAGGAAATGTTGAGTGGAGGGGCAATTGAGGAAATATCTTAGAATACGGGTGTAGGTTTGACCAAGACAAAGTTTGGGCAACACTGGATACCTACGTAATATTTATTTAATTTTTTTATTTAAAATTATGGGCTCCATTCTAAAGTTAACTGTATTTGCCTAAAACAATTGTATTGATAATATATTTAACTATGAGATAGTAAATCTATCCGATAGCGATAACAGTAGCTGATAGAGGCGATTTTATACTGAGGGTCTACTCTACACTAACAATATATATCATTACAGCCCCTAAAACACAGAGTTCTAGACTTACACTGTTGAAGATGGGCCTTCCAGTCGCAAATCTATATATCACGCTATTAAAGTTGATATTTGCACGGCCGCTGTCAAGGTCGAGCGCTTGTAGAGTTGAGAATTGAATAATATTTTGTTATTATGACGCAACATCTGGCGTAAATAACGAAATCCACTAATAGCGTTTGCGACTAAGTAACAGAATATAGGGCTATTGGTGTCTTTCAAGCGAAGTGTGAAAAAAGGAGTGGATAAAGAGAAAAGTCGTGGAGACTGATGCCGTTTGTTGGTGGATGGCGTCAGTTACCCCCATTCTTGGACCTCGCGTACCACTTACCATTAGGTGGGCGCAATGTCACATGTCGTGTTCAGTATAAAAATATATATTGTTATAGATTTGCGAGTAAACCACTCGTATATTGACCGATGACGGGCTTAGCATGTTATCATGCATGCGCGTGCGCCGAGAATAAACAATTATGTATATATGTATAGTATATACTGCTTCCGTGGTCTATCGGTTAAGGCCGGGAATTAAGACGCGGAAGTACCGGGTTCGATTCCTGGTCGGGACACAAAATTATTTATTAATGTAAACAAATACATTTAATTAATATTTAATTTATTTGTGATATTTCTCGAGTTTGGTACGCTGGAGACATCGACGAGCTTGCCACGTTTCATGTTTGGCCTATAGTAAAGTTGGCTAAATGTGAATCCGCTTATTTATAAGCGTGGTTTCTGACCACCCCGAAAGGGAAACGGTCGTGATAATACTATTTTTTTTGTTAAATGTGGAATCATCGTCAGTCAAAAAATCGTCAATTGTATAATAACATTTTCCCAGTAAAGCTATCTTTAGTTTTGACTTAAATAATAGTAGAAACAAGTCCTTGAAACCGTCTGGCAGAGTATTGTACAATTTAGACGCCACACTTTTTATCGCGGTGGTGGCTCGGTTGTCAGAACGCGTACCTTAAATCCTACAAAGGTCGGTTCAAACCCTCCCGGCATGTACCAATGTGAAATACACTTTTCTTACGTACTGCAGTCATAGATTTACAACACCATGGTGTCCGTGCACGTTAAGCCGTCGGTCCCGGTTCAACTAATATCAACGTGTGCAATCTTTAATAATAATTGTCATAAAAAATTGACATCATATCCTTGCCAAGCCGTCTGGCCAGCGTGGCGAGTGTAGGCCAAATTCTCCAGATATATGTTCTGGAAGGCCCATCTCCAGCAGTGGAGGTCTAGGACGGTGTGTTATAGGGGCTGTAATGAAAAAAAAAGCACGAGCGTAGTGACGAGCAGAGGCGTGCCTGCGTTTAACAGCTGGGAGGAGTACTTGAGTAGAGGTGGAGGAGTTGAGTTAACGTCTAAGAATACGGGTAGAAGAAAAGACCTACTGTAGAAAGAGGCTGTGATTACGTAGAAACGTTAAATTAAACTGACCTGTTTGCTTCTGTTAGTGGCATTATTAGATCGTCCTTGTCTAAGGACGTCTCTATGTCTTGCTATCTGTTCAAGAACAGTTCGCTTCTCGAGCTCCGTGAAGTTTTTACTGCGCTCCTTGTGGCCACGTCTTGATCGGGCGGATGCTGACGAAGCAATGGCAGAACTGCGAGTTGACATTACTCTGAGGGTAGACGGAGAAAAATTTACATTACAGATTAACAGTCTAAATTCTAAACAATACATATTTCACATCAGACAAGTGACTATACGAGTATGTGCGAATTAATATGGCTCCAAGTAACTAAGGACAATTTATTTACATTCCGGATCCGTTGATGGGAAAACTTCGAATTTCTCACCGGACTAGACGATTTTGTTCAATAAAACGATTACACGGGGAACGGGGGTACTCTGTAGTAAGTGTGTACGCGTACTCTCCTCTGCTTGTACACTAGTTACAAAGAATGAGATAAATTTTAATATAGCATGTAGATACATTTTTATTTGACCGCCTCCGTGGTCTAGTGGTAACAAACATTGCCGTAACCTCGGGAGGTCGTGGGTTCGATTCCCACCGGGGGCAAGTTGTACATTGTATAATTTGTCTCGGTCTGGGTGTTTATATGTATAATATGTATATATTTACAAAAAAAAAGTATAATATGTAGTTTATCAACCATCTAGTTTCTGTAACACAAGCCTCGTAGCTTACCACGGAAACTAGATGGCGCTGTGTGACCTGTCTGGAAAATATTATTTATATTATTACAATATTATAAATATTTATTTATATTTATTATTTATTTATTTATAAACATTTCTACCTAAGTATAGAAGGCTGAACTAGAGACATTAACACCTGTATTCAGACGTTTTTTCAACGGCTTCTCCACTCAATTATACCTTCCAGCTGTCAAATGGAGGAACATTTCCAGCGCTGTGAACTCCCATATCATATATAGGTAGGATTTAGGTATACTAAAATAAAATTATTTGCATACGAGCTCTCCCAAGTTCCAAATACCTAAACGTTATTTTTTTTCCTTAGGAACCCCAAAATATTAGTAGTTACGGAAACGACGCAATTAAAATTTATTGACAACAAAAACCTAACACCAAAAAAAGAAAACACATTAGCAAAATTTGGAAAAAAAAATGTCTAGGGTAGACCAAGATTGGGCAAGTATCCACCGTTCGTGCCGATAAACCCAGTAAGTTGTATCCACACATTTCGGGATCAGGCTCGAATTGCCGTCATGCCGGCATAGTGTTAGGGACTGATGTCAGTCATCTGTCATCACATAAGTATCTGATTCCAGTTGTTAACATTCATGGACCTCGCGCAGCACTTATCAGGTGGGCGCAAGGTCACATGTGCCAGTATAATAAATTTAAAAAAAAACTTATTTATATTCATAAACAGCTATTTTTGCAGTCGGTGCAAAAAAAAACATACAGTCGAATTGAGAACTCCTTTTTCGAAGTCGGTTAAAAACATAACACATCAATAATACGTATTTTTTCAATGGACTTTGACCTATGGCGAATATGACAATAATTGATACGTTCATCATTTCAGTAAGCATTATTTCACACCCTTTAAACAATGGTAAATAAACACAATTACTATATTTTTACAATGTATATTACCACCACTCTGGGTTCATGACCGATTCTTTTGCTGTTGTTGCCGCAAACCTGTGGAACAAGCTGCCGGTAAATATACAACAAGCATCCAACCGAAGCATTTTCAAAAAAATGGTATATTCATATTATTTAAATAGCTCATAACAACTCATTTAGTTTATTTATTATATTATTATATGTAGTGTATGTATTAATGTTATGTAATGTATGTACCTAATGTATTAATAAAACGTTATGTGTATGTATTATTAGTATTTAGTTTATTATAGTATTTATTATTGTAGTTTAGATAATATTGCATATTTGTTACGTAATCATATTTCTCTAATTGCACCTACGACATTAAGTCCGCCCCTTGTATATATTGTGCAATAAAGTTTTAATAAATAAATAAAAAATAAATAAATAATTATTATTTACCGCCTCCGTGGTCTAGTGGTAACAAACGTTGCCGTGAACTCGGGAGGTCGTGGGTTCGATTCCCATGTATAATATGTATGTATTTACAAAAAAAAAAGTAAAATATGTAGTTTATCAACCATCTAGTTTCCGTAACACAAGCCTCGTAGCTTACCACGGAAACTAGATGGCGCTGTGTGACCTGTCTGGAAATATTTATTTATTTATTATTATTATTATTTATTCATTATATTTAATAGCTACCCTTCTGTTGTTTTGATTAAAAAAATAATATTGTAAACAGTTTTCACTACGTTTTGTATCTCTTTTGGTAACAGTAACTGGGATCCTAAATGACAGGTCTAACTTAGAGTTAGACTTTAAGTTAGTTAGAATAGTCAGTCCTCTCATTCCGAATCGCGCTAAGAGCGCTTAGAACGAATATGACACTGACCGTCGCGTCGTTCCGAATCAAATATCGCGATTTGGATGCTCAGAGCGTGATATCAATTCGGAACGGTCTAAATCACATTTTCATTCATAAAATGTTAGTTTTTTTTTAAATGTATGGAAGATAAATTGCGGATTCCACATCTTTGAGTATGAATACTAACAAATATACATCTCTCGGTTTATTCATCTTTATATGTGTAACGTTTACTATTATTAACTTATTTAGGTCTTCTTAAATAACTTGCCGTGTTACAGACCATTTTTATTTACTTCCTACTTAAATATTAATTATAGATTTAAATAATTGAAAAAAAAAACCTAATAATAAATAAACTTGAAAATGGCGCGCAGCACAATGACAAACAACTGACAGCGCTCAGAGCGATCTACCTCGATATCGTGAGCAGTCTGAGCGCGAGGAATGATGTCATTTGTGACGTCACATGGCTTTGACAAAACAGTTTATGCACGTCTCGGAACACCTTTTTAAGCGCGCTTAGGTAACGATTTTCCAAGTTAACCACGGCCACAATATTTCAAGTAAAATAAAACAGTGGTGTCAAGAAAAAAGAAGATGAGTCGAAAAATTTATAAATTAGATTTTTGCACGTATTGGTTCAAAACATTCATATGCGTCAATGCAATAAGGAGATGAGTTTATAAACTGTACAGTTTATTTTACACCCATACGTACATAAAGGGGCTGGTCGTACAATTAAAATGTATAAAGTTCAATCGAGTTATTTCAGTATCGCGCTTTTACCGCCAATATTTCAGTTATGCATAGTGAGATGAGTCGACTCGTACCTAAAGTATACGACTAATGAAATTGACATTACGTAAATTACAATTTTCTAATTATAAAAATGAGTTGTTTTTTTTATTTGCCTCTAGTGAAAAGTTCAAGTTTTGTACTTATTCCCTTTTTCCTTGACACCACAGATATATCACATCTCTGAATATCGAGCTAAGTTGAAGCGGCTGCCAATTCGTTGTCGTAGAAATCTTAGAGTCCTCTGTCTCCTTGTCTCTGTTTTAAACGAGCCTGCGGCACCGAAATACCTCAAGGATAATTTTGCCTATCTCTCTTCCTTCCACCATAAATCTTTACGTTCTTCTCATAACTCTCTTCTTTCTGTCGCTTCACATAATTCTGGTTTTGTCTTTAACTCCTTTGTAGTCGCTGCCACAAATTTATGGAATGAATCGAAGGGGTGCAGAGGCGGTTTCTGAGGTACATTAGCTTCAGGACGCGCCAGAACCGTACAGGATACTTGGAAAAATGTAAACGCCACCATATCTTACCTCTTGTAAAACGCCGGGAATTCGCCGACGTGTCATATCTTATGGGTGTCATAAGAGGAAAGGTCGACTGTCCAGATATTCTAGGAAATATACCTTTTAGTACACTCTGCAAAACACGTCACAGGGATACCTTTTACATCCCATTTGTATCCAATAATTATATGCAGAATGCTTTCATCTGGAGAACATCTGACTATTTTAATAAACATTGCTCACATATTGACATATCATGTACTACCCCAGCCGCTGCCCGACGTGGCTTGACTCAGGACTACTTTACAAATCCCTTAAGCCGATCTGTATAAGTGTTCTATTTCTATTGTTATTTTGTCTTATTCTGCCTCATATCATCTCATTCTTTTTGTAATAGTCTACTCAGTGTTTAGTTTTATCTATGTTTCCATATCTATTTCTGTGAAAACTTGTCATTAGCCCTTTCTTACTTTATCTTTTTTCTTTATATTTAAGTATTGTTTAGCTGTAAGTTTTCCTAATTGTATAAAATAAAAAATAAAATAAAATAAAATCTTCCGGTGAACATAAGGCAGGCAACTAATACACACATCAAAAAAGTCTAGGGATCAAGCATGTTTAAGGGGATTTCTTGTGATTGAGATGTGGCTTTGTAATAAATTTATGATTTTATAAATTTATATGGATCCTTTTTGGTGCATTTCATAATTTAAAACAGGAACTGTCAATCAAATTCGAGTAAAAGATGAAAATCAGCTGTCAATATTTTCCCTATAAAAACATAAGACGCATTGAAGACATTATTAGTGCTACTGTTTCCCTACTACTGATTAAAACCAACGTTATTATGGAGCGGCGACGTCATTTAAGCAGGGAAGAAATGATCAGAGCCGTGGGAATGATAGAAGCTGGTTCCCGGCAACGTACTGTGGCTTTAGCTCTGAATACAAGTCAGAGTGTTATCAGTCGACTTTGGACACGTTACCGAACCACTGGTACCGTGGCTGAGCGCCATGGAGGACGGTATCGCTGCACCACACGGAGACAAGACCGATACATTCAAATCACAGCTCGAAGAACTCCAACAATAACCGCCATGATGTTAGCCGTGAGCCTTCATCGCTCTTCAGGGAACTTAATTAGCGACCAAACAGTCAGAAACCGCTTGCATGAAGTGAACCTTCATTCCCGAAGACCGCTACGGGTACCACCTATAGCAATGCACAATCGTAGGACTCGATATCAATGGGCTCTTGAACACAGAAATTGGACAGAAGAACAATGGCGTTTCGTGTGCTTTTCTGATGAGTCTCGTTTTGGTATGAGGCCGGATACAAGACGTATACGACACTGGAGAACCCCTGGACGCCAACAGCGATTAAAATCCTGCCAGGAAGTCCATCCTTATAGTGGTGGAACCATCATGGTATGGGCGGGTATTTCGATCGGCGGAAGAACTGAGTTGATTTGGATCAGAGGCAACCTCAACGCTCAAATTTATGCTGAGACGGTTGTATCAGACGTCATCGTTCCTCTACAAGTGCATATCGGTCCCTTATTTCAGTTAATGCATGATAATGCACGACCGCACACCGCAAGAGTTGTAAGACAGACTCTCGCCGCAGCTAACATCAATGTCCTGCCCTGGCCTGCTCAGTCGCCAGACTTGAACCCGATTGAGCATGCATGGGATATTCTTCAGAGAAGAGCTCTGCCGAATATGGAGGGTATCCAGTCGCAAGAAGACCTTTTTTTGTTGTTGCAACGAACATGGGCGGCCATTCCACAGCGTGATTTGGATGAACTCATTTTGAGTATGCCAAACCGATGTTCTTGTGTTGTTAGTGTTCGCGGTAGAAACACGGATTATTAATTGTTTAAGTTACCCAATAAAATTAAAAAAAAAACTGTTATTTCAGTCTTTTTTTCGAACTTTAATGTTAGTGGTTCAAATGTCAAAAATCCCTTTATTAGGAAAATGGCAATTTTTTTTACTAATGCAAAGGTGACTTGGTTTATCGTTACTGTAGACAAACGAAAACATTTTATTTGATCAATCCTTAAAGAAAATTTTAATGAATATCAATCAGGAGAAAAGTTATTGCAAAAATATATGTTGATCCCTAGACACTTTTGATGTGTGTAGATTGTCATTTAAAAAATTGGTCTATGCACACTTTATAAATAGGCCAAAACCACGTTAGTAAGTTGTATTTATTATTATTATTATTATTATTAAATTCTTTATTGCACGAAAAAAAATGTACAAGGCATTTTCTAACATCTAACCTTTGGGAGAGTATGAGATGAAGGGTAGTGCTGATATAAAAAATAAAAAATATTAGGATAACAAACAATATACTACATACTAAGACATACATACACTACATACTAATAAATACATACACTAAATCCTAATAAATACATAGTATAAAAGTATATATTTGCCAAATATTTATTGTGAACCCGATGCTTGTTTGTCTAAAAATAATGCAGTAACCAAGGTTTTGAATATGTGGACTGACGGTGCGTGTCTAATAGCCAGTGGCAGCTTGTTCCACTGGTGGGCTGCAGACACAGTAAACGAATCTGAATATCTGCTAGTGGAGTGGGATGGGATTTTCAGTTGATTATTATAGGAAGAACGTAATGGAAGGTTGTGCGTATCGCACAGGAACTCAAAACGGGATTTTAGGTATGTAGGTGCACAAGGATTGTTCAGGATACTATACAGAGACACGAGGAGATGAGCAGATCTGCGAAAGCGGATATTGAGTTATTTTAACTGAACACGAAAATTAGAGATATGATCATACTTACGCAAGCCAAATATATAGCGAATGCATAAGTTGAGCAGACGATCGAGTTTGTTCAGTAGCTCTTCAGTGACGTCGGGATAGCAGATATCTGCATAGTCAATGATAGGAAGAAGCAGCGAACTGACTAGCATTAACTTTGCCTTGAAAGGAATAAAATATTGTAACCGTTTTAATGAATGCATGCTGCCATGATCTTTCCTACAAATTTCGGAAACGTGGTGATCCCAGGAGAGATCACTACTCATGTGAAGGCCAAGGTTCTTCACATGCTGGCAAAAAAGAAGCGGGGTATTGTCAAATAATAATGGTGTAAGAGGTACCTGATCCAATTTGCACAGCATCTGCCTCGAACCAGCAATCATGGCCTGTGTCTTCGAGGGATTCACCAGTAATCCTAGGTTTTAAGATCGTATTTTTATTGCTTCAAGATCTTCGTTCATTTTTGCAGTAGCACTATGTATATCATTAATCTTGAAGTGCAGCATAAGTTGGACATCGTCAGCGTACAGATGGTAGGAACTGAAGTTAATAACCTGAGTGATCATGTTTATAAAAACAGAGAAGAGCAAGGGAGATAACCATGTAATATTATTACACATAATATTTATGTATGTCTATGTATAATATTGTGTATGTATTAGTATTAAGTATATTGATAATATATTACATATATAAAACTATATAAGTACGTATATAATATATGTTAGGTCATTCTTTAATTGTATATTTTACCATTGCTTTCATTGCACCTATATTTGTTCAAATTTGTCCCTAAGGTTTGGCTGTCAGAGAATGTCTACGGGCATTAAGTCCGCCTTTGTACTTTGTGCAATAAAGTTTTTAAATAAAATAAATAAAATATATATTTTTATAACAAAAAAGTATTTTCGTATTAGAATATTGTTGTTTTCAGACCACCTAGCAATTTAAAATGGCTTCTACTCGAAGCTTCTAAAATCCTTGTTTATTTTTGTTTTTTAAATATAGCTTAATTTGTTTTAATACTGGCAGGTAACGGGTCTAACCAGATTCTTGCAATAAAACAGTCGTCCTTAACGGAGACCATACCTGTTTATCATTTGATATAGATTTGCATTTATTAACCGAATGGTGTTACTTGGAATTCTAAAATCCGAATTTCGAAAATTTAATTCGCAAGAAACTACACTTTTCTCACGTACATTTGTCATTGTTCCTTCTCTTCTTTATTTTATTTCTTAGATTTACAACCCACAATAGGAGTTTCGTAGAATCCTCTCCGTACCAAATAAAAGTAGTGTTACCCAATCTTGGTCTTGGTCTTGCTTTTTTGCAACACCTTGACCAAGAACAAGACTACTGATATGGTTGCAAGACCAAGACTTCCCTAGTCTTGGTCTTGCGTAAGGGTCTCGCAAGACTCTTGCACATATATTTTTTTCCAAATTTTGCTAGTGTTTACTTTTTTTGGGGTTAGGTTTTTGTTTTCAATAAATTTAATAGCGTCGTCGTGTCCTTAATTTTTAATATTTTTTAGTTCCTAACGAAAAAAAAGAGTTTAGGTAATTGGAATTAGGTAACTGCCTCCGTGATCTAGCGGTTAAGTCCGTGGACCTAGACTCGGAGGTACCGGGTTCGATTCCTGGTCGGGACACAAAAATATTTATGAATGTAAATAAAGACATTTAATGAATATTTAATTTATTTGTGATATTTCTCGAGTTTGGTACGCTTGAGACATCGACGAGCTTGCCACTTGTCATGATTGGCCCATAGTAAAGTTAGCTAAATGTGAATCCGCTTACGTATAAGCGTGGTTTCTGACCACCCCGAAAGGGAAACGGTCGTGATGATACTTTACTTTACTTTACTTCCTAGGTATTTGGAACTTGGGAGAGCTCGTTTGCAAATAATTGTATTTTAGTATACCTAAATCATACCTATACCTAATGCCTCCGAGGTCTAGCGGTTAATTCCGTTTGGACTTGGAGGTACAGGGTTTAGTACATTTAATTTATTTGTGATATTTCTCAAGTTTGGTACCCTAAAGACATCGCGGAGAGATTTTTATTAGTACAATTGGAAAATATAATATATATTGAGTCAGAGTAAGAGCCTTGCGAGACTCTTGCCCAAGACCAAGATTAGGAGTGCAAGACCAAGATCACCTATTCTGATGCAAGACCAAGACCACCTATTCTGATGCAAGACCAAGACCACCTATTCTGATGCAAGACCAAGACCACCTATTCTGATGCAAGACCAAGACCACCTATTCTGATGCAAGACCAAGACCACCTATTCTGATGCAAGACCAAGACCACCTATTCTGATGCAAGACCAAGACCACCTATTCTGATGCAAGACCAAGACCACCTATTCTGATGCAAGACCAAGACCACCTATTCTGATGCAAGACCAAGACCAGCTATTCTGATGCAAGACCAAGACCACCTATTCTAATGCAAGACCAAGACCACCTATTCTGATGCAAGACCAAGACCACCTATTCTGATGCAAGACCAAGACCACCTATTCTGATGCAAGACCAAGACCACCTATTCTGATGCAAGACCAAGACCACCTATTCTAATGCAAGACCAAGACCACCTATTCTGATGCAAGACCAAGACCACCTATTCTGATGCAAGACCAAGACCACCTATTCTAATGCAAGACCAAGACCACCTATTCTAATGCAAGACCAAGACCACCTATTCTGATGCAAGACCAAGACCACCTATTCTGATGCAAGACCAAGACCACCTATTCTGATGCAAGACCAAGACCACCTATTCTAATGCAAGACCAAGACCACCTATTCTGATGCAAGACCAAGACCAGCTATTCTGATGCAAGACCAAGACCACCTATTCTAATGCAAGACCAAGACCACCTATTCTGATGCAAGACCAAGACCACCTATTCTGATGCAAGACCAAGACCACCTATTCTGATGCAAGACCAAGACCACCTATTCTGATGCAAGACCAAGACCACCTATTCTGATGCAAGACCAAGACCACCTATTCTAATGCAAGACCAAGACCACCTATTCTGTTGCAAGACCAAGACCACCTATTCTGATGCAAGACCAAGACCACCTATTCTGATGCAAGACCAAGACCACCTATTCTGATGCAAGACCAAGACCACCTATTCTGATGCAAGACCAAGACCACCTATTCTGATGCAAGACCACCTATTCTGATGCAAGACCAAGACCACCTATTCTGATGCAAGACCAAGACCACCTATTCTGATGCAAGACCAAGACCACCTATTCTGATGCAAGACCAAGACCACCTATTCTGATGCAAGACCAAGACCACCTATTCTGATGCAAGACCAAGACCACCTATTCTGATGCAAGACCAAGACCACCTATTCTGATGCAAGACCAAGACCACCTATTCTGATGCAAGACCAAGACCACCTATTCTGATGCAAGACCAAGACCACCTATTCTGATGCAAGACCAACAACCACCTATTCTGATGCAAGACCAAGACCACCTATTCTGATGCAAGACCAAGACCACCTATTCTGATGCAAGACCAAGACCACCTATTCTGATGCAAGACCAAGACCACCTATTCTGATGCAAGACCAAGACCACCTATTCTGATGCAAGACCAAGACCACCTATTCTGATGCAAGACCAAGACCACCTATTCTGATGCAAGACCAAGACCACCTATTCTGATGCAAGACCAAGACCACCTATTCTAATGCAAGACCAAGACCACCTATTCTGATGCAAGACCAAGACCACCTATTCTGATGCAAGACCAAGACCACCTATTCTGATGCAAGACCAAGACCACCTATTCTGATGCAAGACCAAGACCACCTATTCTGATGCAAGACCAAGACCACCTATTCTGATGCAAGACCAAGACGTCTTGGTCTTGGTCTTGCTTTGGGAAACACTAAATAAAAGCAACTACATCCACCGGACCGGACGGAGGCGTTGGATAATCCAGTAACCGCAATGGCAAAGTACCTACTGCCAGTTCTGTTCTTTGCTCGAATATAACATATATACGAGGGGCGTTCAAAATATTCTCGGTATGTGGATAAAAACAAACAAGTACGAAAAGTTTGATATTTTTATTTTTCAATATACTCCCCCCCTATGTTCATACACTTATAAGATCGATCAATTATTTTTTTTAATCCCTCATAAAAATATTTTTTATCTTTGGTGTAAAAATGCTCCTCCACGGCCGTCTTCAACGCTTCATCGTCAGAAAATTTATTTCCACGCAGATCCTTTTTAAGATTGGGAAACAAAAAGAAGTCGCTTGGGGCTAAGTCCGGACTATAGGGTGGATGAGTAACAGTTTCAAACCCACATTCAACAATAGCTGCCTTGGCAATATGAGCAGTATGGACAGGGGCGTTGTCATGCAGAAGCAGAACACCTTTGGTTAACTTTCCTCGCCTCTTTTCTTTGATCGCATCTCTTAATTGACGTATAACGTTAGCGTAGTACTGCCCTGTGATATTTACACCTTTTTCTTTATAATCGATGAGCAAAACTCCTTCACAATCCCAAAATATTGTGGCCATGACCTTGCCAGCTGACGGGATTACCTTGAACTTCTTGGGATGAGCTGAACCCTTAATGTGCCACTGCATGGACTCCTGTTTGCTCTCTGGGTCATAATGATGAACCCAGGTTTCATCTCCAGTAACTATTTTTTGCAGCACCTCATCGGGATTTTCACCACACAGGTCGATAAAATCTGAACAGCAAGCCACACGCATATCCTTTTGAAGAAGCGTCAGCATTCGCGGAACCCATCTTGCACTTACTTTTGACATATTAAGATGGTCATGTATAATGTCATGTACGGTACCAATAGAGAGATTGGTTACTTGAGCTATAGATTTTACCTTCACTCGGCCGTCTTCCAATATAAGTTTTTCCACTTTATCAATATTTTCTTGTGAGGTAGCCACTACAGGCCGGCCAGGTCTAGGGTCATCTTCAATACTCTCCCTTCCACGCTTAAATTCGCTTGACCATTTTTGAATAGTAGATAAAGAAGGAGCAGACTCACGGTAAACACAATCCATTTCCTCTTTTATGGTTTTTTGATTTTTACCCTGTTTTGTCAAGAATTTTATGACGGATCGGTGCTCTAATTTCGTTAAAATTGTTAATTCGCTCATGGTGTTCATGTTTGTTCGGCAATTGCAGAAAAACAAAAGAACATCTCGGTTCCACTTTTACTTTTTTTTAATGTCAATGGATGAATCTTAGCGGCCAGTAACAAATATATATATAAAAGAGGTTGTAACGTATCAATACCGAGAATATTTTGAACGCCCCTCGTATATATATATGTGTAGTAAATAAAATAATACTAGTTTTATATACTTAATCATAGATTTAACCAAACGTACGGTGACAAAATAAAGAATAAAAAATAATATATTGCAGAAAAAAAAATATATATGGACATAAATACACCAGTGCGGACCAATCGGTACAAGCCCACCTTTCGCATACCAATGGCGAGAACTAACTACAGACAAAATACATTTTTAATTAGAGCTTGTAATACTCTTAATACATTATTTTATGCATCCACATACCTTACCCACTATTCCTACGCGTACTCATAAATTTGGAGACTCTTACATCTGTCGCACGCTGAAGATGAGGAATGCTCTCCCAGCCAGTGTGTTTCCCCACTCTTATAACCTGGAGTCCTTCAAGCGAAGTGTGAAAAAGCATCTTGTTAGGCCGGCATAGTGGTAGAGACTGATGTCGGTCGTGGTGACCAGCGTCAGTTGCTCCCATTCTTGGACCTCGCGTACTGCTTACCATCAGGTGGGCGCGATGTCACATGTCGTGTTCAATATTAAAAAAAAAAAAAAAAAAAAAAAAAACATTGGTGAAACTGATGTTGATATCTTTCATGACAAGGTGATAGTGGTGAGAAATGCGTTTAACTTAAGGTTCTTTAAACGATAATAGTTTTTGTTATTGTACAGTTGTTAGTTTATTGCATGAAGTTATAGTTTGTAGATGCTTTCATCGTTCATAATATATATTATTCTAACACTACTAGTGAAAACTTGTACATGACTTTCTGTTTCTATTTTTGTATCTATACTTGTGAATTAAATGTCAATAGTTTTCCTTAATAAATAAATAAATATCCCTAATATCCGGTAAAAAAGCAAGCTTTGCATTAATTGCTTTCAAGTCGAATATAGCATAAATTACGCACACTACAGATATAGTGCGTAATCCTCTCGTTCCGAGACACGATAATAGTAACCTTAATAATAATATAGCTTATGCCGTCTGATGATTACGAAGTCACATGTCGTTTAGTATAAGTTATGTAAACCGGCAAGGTCAATTAAATATTAACTAGACGACAATTTATTGACATTTAAAGTTTTTAATTTTATTTGTAAAATAAACTTGTATTGATAAAATCTATTAGATAATACTGATTCTGTGGTCTAGCGGTTAAGGTCCACAACTTCCTTAACTTTAAGGCAGTCTTAGCACATCCTAGATTTAATGTCATAATGACTAGCTCGCTGGAAGATCTTAGACACAGACAGACAGACAGCGGAGTCATCCAGGCCCGGATGTTCAATGAGCCTGGGTTGGGGATGGGATAATCTCCCGTTTCCCCGGCAGGATCTCGGCGGCGGTGCTTTAACGCACCTTTGGTGCTGGGCGCTGTTTCTACTACAACACCGCCCTTGTGGCTCACGAATCCAGTCTCCTAGATTTGTCTACTTTAGTTCTTCTCCAAGAGCGCCTCCCTAGGTAGTGGCCTCCCCTCCGGAGGCCTTGCGAAAGTAGGAGCGTTATCCTGAAGATGCTTGTAGGATCCGTTGTCAGCCCGGTAAAACATACGTTTAGCTAGGCCGACAACAAATGCCTCGATAGTAGGCATCTCCAGATCTCTTGCAATTACAGAATTTCGCTCGAAACCACGGCGTTTAAGATACCACCCTGAGCGATATGTTCTGCTGACTCTGGATCTTGTCCCTGCTGGTTTTGGCCAGAAGGTGATGCCAAGCTGGCCCGGATAAGTAAGTCGGGAACTGTTAGTGGAATGCTAAACATGGCGTCCGAACGATTCCACGATCATTTTATTCAGAGACCAATTTGCGTGGGTAAAGTCTCTTTCCAAGTTGTGCAAAAATACGTCTACCTTGGCCAGACTATCCAACTAGGCTTAACCAACTTCAGCAAGAAAGCTGACAGGCGCATTCAACTAGGATGTAACATCCTGTTATCAAACATACCACAATGTTTGAAGAAAGAAAGAAAATACTTTATTTATCGCAACAATGTTAGCATCTGGCTTTTAACAAAGAACTATGACCAAACAGAAGATATTTTGATCACAATAAAATAAAATTATAAATCCGATTTACTTTACTATCACTCTCACACACCAATTTACATATATTATATTATTTATTTATTATATTGTATTATGTTATGTTATATTATATTATTACACACAAATACAAAAATATGCATGCTCTTCTTCTTCTTTATTATTATTGCATGATTTTTTAAGTTTAGTTTCGTTAAATATACCTAATAATTTATAGAAATAATTATGTAACTTTTAAATATGTTGTGCCCCGGAAAGAGACCTGCTAGCTATATTTAACAGTAGTTGAAAGACTATTACTTTAGCTAGCAGCGACACATTTGTCTAAATTACTAGTTTAGATATTATTGGTCTAGCGGTTAAGTCCATGGATTTAGACTCGGAGGTACCGGGTTCGATTCCTGGTCGGGACACAAAATTATTTATTAATGTAAATAAATACATTTAATTAATATTTAATTTATTTGTGATATTTCTCGAGTTTGGTACGCTGGAGACATCGACGAGCTTGCCACTTGTCATGATTGGTCTATAGTAAAGTTGGCTAAATGTGAATCCGCTTATTTATAAGCGTGGTTTCTGACCACCCCAAAAGAGAAACGGTCGTGATGATACTTTACTTTACTTTTTAGATATTATTTGTAAAAGTGCCTACCTACATCTTCTGTAGGATTATTTTTTGTGAAACCCTAGTAATAAGTATTTTTGATTAATAAACTATTTGAATTTGAATTACAATAGTCACAAAAAATAAATATGCAAGGAATAAAACTAAATGTAAGCCTATTCTATATGCCGAAACATACATACAGATGTGGCGATAAATAGGTAGTCAGCTCAGCATATGCTACAGCCGAGGCTGCAGCGCTGATGCCTTATGTTGCGTGAGTCACGGGTCGCAGAGATGTACAGTACCATTTACTAAATCGGAAGGAACACTAAAAGTACAGTTTACATACAGGGCTCTCTTCGTTTCACTCAAACTAGAAGGAAAGCCTTGGGGTGCATTAGAATCATTTTGGCAGGTATATAAATCATTGTTTAAAACTGGGTTTCTTTTAAAAAACATATTGTACATTACAGCCCCTAGAACACAGCGTCCTAGACCTCCATCGCTGGAGATGGGCCTTCCAGAACCGGAGAATTTGGCCTACACTCGCCACGCTGGCCAGACGGCTTTAAACATGGGCAAAGTATTAATTTGGTATACTTGCTTGGGAAAAAAGTGGCATTTTCTTCCGAACTAGAGCAGTTGGCTGTAAATTTTAGGCAACAGTTTACAGATGCATTATTCAGGATTACATAAGAAAAATAAAATTAAAGAAAAGTTAAGATTTGTAGCAACAGGAGTTAAAAAACGTCACAGGGTGTAGATTTACTCGATTTAAAAAAAAATACCTAACAGATATTTTAAAATATTTTTCTGATAACTATTATGACTATCACCCGATTCCGGCTTGACGTCGACTTGGTCGTCGGTTCTGCGACAGACGTGTCCGGCCCATTGCCACTTCAACTTACTAATTTAGAAGGCTATGTCGGTAACTTTGGTTTTCTGACGGATGTCTACGTTTCGGACTCTATCCATCAGAGAAATACCGAGCATAGCTCTCTCCATAGCTCGCTGAGCGACCTTAAACTTGTGGACCAGACCCACTGTCAGTGTCCACATTTCTGCTCCGTACGACAATACTAGAACATCTTTCGTTTTCAAACACTGTGGTATGTTTGATAACAGGATGTGGCGTAACTTCCCGAATGCAGCCCATCCTAGTTGAATGCGCCTGTCAGCTTCCTTGCTCCTCCATCCACCATTCTATTCCTCTCGCTACCCAACCAAATACGGTACGATTCCGTTAATAATTTATAAGTTAATATAACGTGCGTAAACCTAAGCTGTATTTATTGTTCAATAAAATAAAAAAAGATAATTTTATCTGTTAATTATAATCCTTATTATTTATGACAGTAACAATGTCGTTCTATAAGCAGATACCAAAAGACATGTGACCGTGCACCAGAGTAATGGTCCCAGTATATCTCTATAATTTGTTACCGTTTTATCAGAATCTTTTTTTTTTATATACTAGCACGACATGTGACCTTGCGCCCACCTGATGGTAAGTGACGCGCGAGGTCTTGAATGTTAGCACGACTGACATCAGTTCGCATGTGACAGGGCATGACGGCAATTCAAGCCTGATCCCGAAATGTGTGGATACAACTTACTGGGTTTATCGGCACGAACGGTGAATACTTCCCCGCCCTGGCAGACTGGGTAAATTACCACCATCAGTGCGCCTATCACCTATTTAATTACAGCCCCTAGAAGTCCTAGACCTCCACTGTTGGAAATGGGTCTTTCTAGAAATTCCTAATTTGGCCAAAAAAATGGCCTACACTCGCCAGAAGGGTTGGCGAGGGTTTGATGTAATTTTTTAATGACAATGGATTAACAATTCCACAAGTTAGTGTTAGTGGAACTGGGACCGACGCTTAACGTGCCCTCCGTGTTGGTTAAGTTACGGTGGTGTTATAAATCTATGACAAATGTACGTAAGAAAAGTGTATTTGTCATAGATTTACATTTTATTTACAACACCATCAATCCCATGCTTTAAAAAGTATATTAAGCTGTCGGTTTTGGTTCCACTAATACTTAATTAATAATTAAATAATTTATTGTGTCCCTATGGTTATTAATTTGTTGGAATTGTCTCCGTCCCGAATAACAGAATAACGATTAATAACACTGGAAAATTGATGAAAAAAGAAAAACATTTTCTCATTCAACAAATGCGTTCAGAAATTTATATTTAGCTTATTTATATAATATAGAATAAATAACAAATAACCAAATGAATTAATTAAAAAAAAAAAAACAATTGTCAAGTCGATTGGTCTCACTTTTACGTCGCGAAATTGTCTGTGAATAGTTTTGTCAGAGTATTCTTATTATTATTAATGACATTAATTGAAGTCCGCTGGATCAGCTTGTTAATAAATAGACATGAAAATTTACATCAGACCCAGTAGGAAAAACAAAATTAAACAGAACTTTTTAAACTAGTTATAACAATGAGGTTTATATTCATTGAGTTATAAATACAAATTATTAAAAAAAACTTTATTAAAATTTTACAACAAGTGGCAAGCTTATGGATATATCGAACCCTCAGAATGAAAGAGGCTTAAGTAAAAAAATAGTGAAATTGAGTTACAATCATAGAGAGACATAAAAAGGTATGCTCTATCCGATGAATAGTAAAACAAAGGCATTTATTGTAAAAAAAAGGGGATAGCGAATCTTCCGTTCCTATCACACTGTAAAATCCACCCCCCCCCGGTCCGCGCGAAAGTGACGCAATCAGTGAAGTGCCAACGTTAAAACCGATAAGTATAGGATTAAACAGGCGTAAAACCAATTTCGCCTTTTTAAGCCCGAAAAAATCGGTAAGTTGATATACGTATGTTGAATTTAGAAGAGGCGTCTTTTGAAATAGTTCTTTACAATACAAAATTAAGTTTATGTAGGTGGGGCTTAATGACGATTGTGCCTTTTTCATACCTAAAACTATTCTAACCAAGTTATAGTAAATCAGATTGGGTCCCTTTCTTTAGAAATAAAGAGGCCTAAGTTAAAATATGTTTTTTTTTTAGATTGAACATTTCGGAACGAAAAGGGCTTATATTTTCCATTTTTTTTTTTTTAAAAAACATTATAAAATAAATAAAAGACATACAACATTCATTTTTGCATTCATCAACAAATTAAAACCTAGACTTTCCAATAAAAAAATAAAACACATTTAAAAGGAAAAGTGTGGAATAATTACTCTCAAAGTGAAAAGTTTAAACTTTACGATCTTCTTTCGCGTTTTCCCACAAACTTAATTTTTTGACTTAAGCCTCTGTCGTTCTGAGGGTGCGATATTTTTGCTAAATGGTAAAAATAACAAATATTACGACTTTTGACTACAATATTTATCAACATAATCTTTAAGCACGGCATTTCTGAATGAGGGCTTATTACCACAAAATTAATCCATTTCTGCATGGTAAATTGAGTAGCCAAACTAAATGGGGCATAACAAAGTTATGACCATATTAATAAATACCATTGTCTCTCACTTCACTAAATTGCATTATTTCATAGTTTTTACCCGACTTTTTTTTAAATTTTGGAACATAATCTAAGGTGTGGTAATTGAATTGCTTCTTAAAATTTAGGTCACAGCTTAAATATATATATTTTTCAAGTTTTTAAAAAGTACATTGCAAAAGAGAAGACTAATTTCTAAACATTCCATGGATTCACCGTGCGGGTGCCAGGTCCATCGTGTGTGGGTAAGAGATGAGAATAATGGTGTCTCGGGATTGCAACCAACAATAGGCTAATTTGAAAAGGAGGCCTCCTTTTTATTTTATTGCATGATAATACGCTCACCATCCACCATTCCACTTCTCTCCCTACCTAACCAAATATTGTATGATTCCGTTAATGTCTGAAGCTCTTTCCATAAATGTATCTCTTGCAGACCTGCTTAGGCCCAATTCTTTCAGTAAGCGGTGCATAAATTTTGCTGGAACTGTGTGACGCTGAGTCTTGAATCCGATCCTGATCATTTCTTCTGTGGGATCATATAATTTATTCGACTTCATGTTGTGCGAATACATCAGTTCTAAACACGTAATTTATTCACATAATATTTGTTTATAACAGAGTTGGGCATCATCAATTCCATGTGTACCAGAATTTATGCTTTTCATGGAGAAATTTGTATCAAACACGTCGGGTATCCATATCCCCCATGGGGATAATCTATAAATAATCTCAAAGTGTGAGAAAACCTCAAAAAATAAACGTAAACTTCTGCCGCACATATAGAGTCAAATTTATTGTTTTCCATAATTATTCATGTTGTAGCACATTATTAAACAAAATAACACTACTTTTGACTAACAATATCCATGGTTAACAAATTTACAAAACAAAAACATGAACTTGACATGTCCGTATAAAATGGCATGAATAATTCTCACTACCACTTCTTTAAAGGGTAGGCAGAGACAACTAAGCATTAGTCAAGTCACTCTTTCAAGTAATTTATTTTTAAATTGCTTATTAAAAATCTATAAAAGTTAATATCAAATAAAACAAATGACCTACCTTGTCCGAAGTAGAGATTAGATGCAAAAAAACTAAGATTTGATTAAACTTGAAACCACTATCATACGCTATCAACACAAACTAAGATAGTTACACAATAAATAAAAAATACAATTTAATACATCTAAATTATGATAATGTAAATGTAATTTAACTGAAATCTCTAGATAATATCATAATCTTAACAATTCGCCGCCAATCAACGGTTTAAACTTGGAGAATTTATAGGAATTGATAAGCTGCTATCGGAATATGCGAATTTTTTGAACCGACTCAAAAATTTGAACTTGGAACGCAGAGCGCGCCAAACTGAATACAAAATGATATGTCCTCGAATAAACTAATGAATGCGACTGGCAATCGGAATAGTAATAAAATTATACACGGCAAGAGCGTCAAATTACGCGCATCTTGCTTTTAGTTAAAAGGTTAACAGCCAATTGACTAGAGTTTTTTTTAATCAGTTAAAAATAAGGAGCTACCCAATCATTTGACATTTAACTAGGTATGTATTTACTTACCGTCACTAGCGGGCCACATTCCACGGGTCTCTAAATGCGTGGGTTAGTATTTTCATTTCGCTCACGTAACTCTAGCACGAATAACTAAATATTTTGTATTAAAAATGCAAGGAGGCATAAAAAATAAGATGACCACTCTATGAACTGTCAAAAATGAAGTTCACTAGCACTTGTGCCAAGTGCCCATAAACTAGTTTCAGCCATAGAAGTAGCCAAAGTTGAAATAGTTCTACTACTCGATAATAGATGGCGGTAAACGATTTTAAATCTACAAATTTGGGATTTTGCATTTGTGGATAAGTGTGTATATCCATCAATCAATATCGGCAAAACATAACATCCAGGTGCTGTCTGCCTCCACCACTGCAGCCTTGGCGACAGAACATCGAGTGGACTCCGACCGTAAAATACCTGGGCTGCATCATTAAAACGACTTAACAATGTGTGAAATGGCCAGCCACGCCGGCAGTTGATCAGGCGAAGGCGGCTCGAGCCATTTTATGTCGTGTTATAAATTCCAGATAGGGCAAGAATTGATGCGGTTGAGATGTGGTGCTGGCGTCGTTTGCTCAAAGTCCAATGAGGACCGCACGACGCACTAACGTTTCGGTGCTCAAAGAGCTCAAACTTGCCGAGGGACAGAGACTTTCTGCCGTCTGCTTTACCCGAATTCTGCAATATTTTGGCCACATTGCTAGAAGAGGCGCCGACAATCTGGATAAACTCTTAGTAACGGGAAAAGTAGAAGGTAAAAGAACAAGAGGAAGAAGCCCCAAACTATGGTCTAGTCAGGTGACTGACCACCTAAACATCCCAGTACATCAAGCCATCCACTGCGCCGAGGACCGCAGCCACTGGAAACGGCTAGTGGACGGACTGCGACGGAGTCACGATCCCCAACAGTGGGGTACCGACTAAGGAGGAGGATAAATTGCAGTTTTCCGCTCAGGTTAAAGGTCCAGGTCTACGAGATGTGCATGCGTTCCCGACTCACCTATGCTGCGCCAGCCTGGCACCACCTTCTGGCCAAGACCAAAAGGGACAAGATCCAAAATCAGCAGAACATATCGCTCAGAGTGGTCTCTCGAGCACCATGGTTCGTACGTAATTCCGTCATCTGGAGATGCCTAAATGAAATAAATAAGCAAAGGGTCTAGCCTATACAACCACGTTTTATACGTGTTTGGGCTATAATGCCGCGATTTACTCCAAGAATAGCATCAAATTCTGCAACATCTGGAATAAATCATTAACTCATAAAAAATAAAGATTTATTACGTCAGACTTGGCTGTATGGGCTAGACCCTTTGCCTTCCCTATCACCTCATTCATCATTCATTGGCAGAAGAAAACACAAACAAAAAAAACAATAGCTAGACAATTATGCCAAATTTAAAAACAAAATGGTTTCATGTCGTCCCAGCAATATTATCTGACTAAAAACAATGTAGGTACCTTCTCGTCATTATTCCTTCTCTTCTAAAGGTACCTTGTAATAAAATATTAAAGTCGAAAGTGACAAAACAATATGTAAATAACATTATTTAGTCGTTTTGCCGCGTCATTGAACCAATTTGTTGTTTAGACGCCTCTCGATGCTATTTTGCTTTATAACATTGGACAGAGAAATCTATAGAGTTGCTAGAGTTGTTTTCTTTAACTGAATCCGTAGTTTAAAAAAATATATTCTTCATTTTTTGTTTTACTTTGTGTGTTAATTTTGGCTATAATAACGTGTAATTTAGGTTCATCGAAAACTTAGTAATAAAACCACATTGTGTGGTTTAGTAATAAAATATAGCTTAAGCTCTGTGACAGCTGTCATAAATTAGCTTTGAATAAAAACGTGTAAATTGATTATTTATAGTTTCTGCGGTGAGCAGAAGTTTTTAATCCTAATAGATTTTTATAATTTTAACGGGTCTTTACGCGATTTACCTTAGAGACATATTTCTCCCGACGTTTCAGCCAAGTTGCATTGGTGTTTTTAATCCTAAATGTGGAAACTGTTAATTGGCTTTATTGTAATTTAAACATTAACACATAAATGTATCATAGCTGTAAGTTACCCAAATATAAATAAATAAATAAATAATGCCGCTAGATATTCTTGCTCGGTCAACCTTAGGGACATTACGAACTTTGTATCTGGAAAGTTCGCGCAAATTAAAGAACATATAAGTGAGAAATTAAAATTCTACTAAAACTAAACTACTTACTAGTAAATAATATTAATATACTAAACACTAATATACTTATAATACTTAATATATACAATATATACATACTTGCAGTTGTTGGAATCTACTTATTCAAGAAAGTGAAGAACATATTTTTAAAACAATGTCAGATATCCGACAGGGTAGGTTGTTCCGCGCTAGGCATTACACCTGTTATTATTACCTTTGTACTTTGTGCAATAAAGTTAAAAAAAAAACGGAATGCACTGAGGGTGCGGAATGCATTTAAGTATATAGGCATAGTGGTAGGGACTGATGTCGGTCGTCTGAGGCTGGCGTCAGTTGCTCCCATTCTTGGACCTCGCGTACCGCTTACCATCAGGTGGGCGCGGTGTCACATGTCGTGCTCAGTAATAAAAAAAAAAAAAAAAAAAAAAGTGTTTTAAGCACAAAAAGCAGGACGAGTCCAATTTAAATTCAGTATATTATTGTATATATTTTATATTTATTTATTTATGTTGTATTGTGTAGTTTAGTTTAAAGAATTTGTAACACAACAGTAAATAATTTATCTATCCAACACTAGCGCTTGTTTTTGTATTTTTTATTATTTTTATATACTTGCACGACCTTGCCCACCTGATGGTAAGCGCGAGGTCCATGTTAGCAACTGGAATCAGACACGACTGACATCGGTCTGTAGCACTATGCAGGCTTGACTGGAAATCCCGAAACGTGATCTGGTAATGGGTTTAGTTTACGAACGGTGGATACTTCCCCGCCCCGGCAGACTGTGTAAATTACCACCATCAGTCCGCCTACCACCTGTGTGTTGTTCTAGTTCAAAATATGTGCCATTTGCAATAACGTCAAATGCCAATTTTTATTTTCAAAGAGAATGTAGGCAAGGCTTCTCCGTATATTTCCCTATTCCAATAACCATTTCATAAATTGGTCTGGTCCGGGACCGTGGTAGAACAATACGATGCTATCAATATCGGTTTAGCATATTACGTATTACACGGTCTGATATAATTGAAAAATAAACTTACTTTTTATTTTTTTTTATTCAGGAAACACAGATCTTAAAACATAATTACGACAAATCAAATCAAAATCATTTATTCGTGGTTTTTCGGTACATAGTTATTAGGTTAGGTTAGGGTGAGCATGCAAAAAACCTACCACATGTGGTGTACGAATTCATTAAATTAACAAATATAATTCTAAATATAATAACAACTTAACATGCATTTTACAATTTATATAAAACTTAAATATGTAGGTAACACAAAATGTAGGCAAAAGAGAAATGTCCAAAAATACTATTGTAAAAATAATGACAATACAATCTACAATTGCCAATCAATACTACGAAGTGTTGGAATAATATTCCTCCACCACTTCGTCTTCCAACATCAAAATATGCTTTTAAAAACAAACTCAGGCAATATTTATTAGCGATTCAAAAGTCGTTGCCCTAACGAATGAAGAAACATAGGTGTGTTTGCTTTGATTGTGGTCATATTCAACAAATTGAGTATTTTATTTTATTTATTTATCTTCCTTGTTTTATATAATTTAAATGCATTTTTGGGTGAAATGTACTAATTTTACTGTGTGTATTGTATATTTCAATTTGTATATTTGTATTTATGTTTTATGTAGATAAGTATTCGTATGGTTATATGTAAGTATATATTTGTTATTTATTATTTATTTAAAAATATATATTTTATTTTATATATAATATATTTGGTACTAGCGGAAGAACAGCGTCGCGGATACAACTATGTGACTCGCGACACATGCTGAGCTTAGGGCCCGTTCATCGCTGCAGGAATTACGGTGTGAATTGTAGTGCAGCGCGCCTCGATGGTTGCCTGGTGGTGCTCGGGATGTGGCAGTGGATGTGGGGGCGGCCAATTCCATATTTTAATATTAATTCATGGTCCGTGCCACCCCATATCCTATGCGCGGCTATATCCTGGAGTACTGTTGGGTGCCTGTCGGGGCGCGTTGTGCTGCATATCCTAATCTTAATTGTGTAAATTGTATCTGTATTGCGATGAATAAACGTATTTCTTTCTTTCTTTCTATATATTGACAGTTATTAACACATTTAAAATGGTTTCGTCATTAAAAAACTTATCTAAGGTATAATAACATTTTTTTATTAAAATTAAACTTAATTTACTTTTAAACATTGGAAGGGATAAATCATTTAAATCGTCAGGTAACTTATTATAAATTTTAGGAGCCATACCCAATAAGCTTTTCTGAAGTAAAGCGGTCTTATTTATTTTCGCGCTTATTTGATAGATAGGACGTGGTCGGAGATAATTTCAGACAATTCCAAAAGTTACACAATCCAGCAAAGTTTCCACTTAAATATTAAACATAGATTTATATTCTTAATAATAATAGGGATAAGCTTTAAAACAATACCTATATAACAAATCAAATCAAATCAAAACCAAAATAATTTATTTCCATTGGTTCTCTCGAAACAACTTGTATAAAGTCAGAACTAATAAAATCAATACATTTTTCACAACATATGTACTAATCAAAGTGGTAATAATGGTTGGACCGTAAACAGGCAATAATCCATATCTATGCATGCTATGCACAACATTATTGCTATAAGCAAGTAAAACTAACTAACTTAGAAACTACTTAAATAAGATCGTGGCTGTAAAGAGGCCGTGTCACCTTACAATCTAAATAAAACATTCTATGTCAAGTAAACTTAAATTTAAATTCGTGGCTGTAAAAGGGCCGTGTTAATTAAAAATAAATATAAAATTAAATAATATAAATTTAAATATTAAGAAGAAGAAGACAAATTTCTAAGCATTCCATGGATTTACCGTGCGGGTGCCGGGTCCATCGTGTGTGGGTAAGAGATGAGGAGAATGGTGTCTCGGGCTTGCGACCGACAATAGGCTGGTTTAAGAAAAGAAGGCCTCCTTTTCCTATTGCGCGATAATACGCTCACCATCCACCATTCTACTTCTCTCCCTACCCAACCAAATACTGTATGATTCCGTTAATGCCGTCTTGGAAGCTCGTTCCATAAATGTATTGACGGCAGACCTGCTTAGGCCCAATTCTTTCAGTAAGTTATTATTATTAATTTAATAATTATGATGTATAGAAATTATATTACATAAATGTAATGTTAATAATGTTCGTGGCTGTAAAATGGCCGTGTCACCTTACCAAATATAACTAAATAAAATATTGAAAATTTAAAAAAAAAGTAGTAATTAAAAAAGAAATAAGCTAACTTGTGCCACAGATATAATGTCCAATTTATCGTTTTTCATAATTATTTACATTGTTGCATATTATTAAACCAAACAACATCACTATTGCCTAACAATATCCAAAGTAAAGTATTTTACAAATGAAAAACTTGCACTTGACATGTCCGCGCAAAATGGCGCGAAGGATCCGTTTGCTTTTTTTAAATATCAAGTGTGCTATTAAAGCTAAGATTTTGTTATTAACGCCTTTAAAAAAAACATGTCTAGCCGACTGTACATCCAAAAATGGTTCTTGGAATAGACTTTTAAATAATGCGTAATTATAAAACAATGATTTCTAAGTATCGATCCGGTATACAGATTATAGTCAAAATGTTGGTTGCAATGTAATCCTTATGCCACAACGTTTTAAATGTTATATTTGTTTGGCAATCTGAGGTCAATTAATTTAATATTCAATCGGTGGACGCGACAATAGGGTTTGTCAATTGTTGCTTATTTTTAGACGCACTAAAGTAGATGTACGATTTTTGATCATTTCAACAGAAAAAAATAAGAAGTACGCGGTTCTCAGCAGTGAGGAGAACGACGCAAGGATGAGGTAACATGAAAAAAAAAACCGTATTGATAATAATCTAGCCTCACGAGGATAGAGATGCCGTATCGTTAAAAACATTCGGTATGTGAAGAATGACATTCTTATTCAATATTATTGAACAGTTCTTAAACAAATAACGGCCCAAGGGGACCGTCAGCGAAGCGCTTGGCCAAGGAGTTGTCAAAGCGGCTGACAGAAAGGTCTGGAGACAGGAAGGCTGGCAATAATTTCTGCCAATGTATTAGCCTCGCTAAAAAGAGGGGAAATTGCCAGTCTCCTTGGGACTATCTCGGTTGGGACGTCTCTAGAGGATATTTTTTTATTTATAGTTTAGTTTATTTTTAATTTTATTATTTAGGACGCTTTTAATTTATATTTAATGTATATTAATTTAAGTCGAATATTTTTTTTTGCGACCAACATATATTAAACAGTCAGAGGGTTTTACGCTTTCGCATCTCTCTCGCTCGCACAATCCAATATTTGTACTTTAAAAAATGTACAAATCAATTGGCAAAATATAATATAAACTTTATTAAAATTATTTAAGAAGATGTTATCATAAAAGACTTATAAAGCCAAAAATAATGTTTGTTTACATTTTTTATCTATTCTCGCTGGCCTGAGTGTAGGTAGTGAGTGTAGGTACCTTACTCTTTGGTTACACAAGCACATGACAGTTAAAGATACGTTTAAAAGCTATAAAAATAAAATTGCTTCCGATATCAGTGTCCACTGCATATAAATAGACTGATATATTTTATGGAGACAAAACATAATCAATACCATTAGTTATAAGTTCTAGCATCTACGAGTAACGTCAGTTACTGTGGATATTGTTAGTCAAAAGTGGTGTGAAAATGCGCAGAGGAGTTCTTCGCGCCATTTTGCGTGGACATGTCAAGTGCAAGTTTTTGTTTTGTAAATTAATTTACTGTGGATATTATTGGTCAAAAGTGGTGTTGTTTTGTTTAATAATGTGCTACAATGTGAATAATTATGGAAAACCATAAATTGGACTTTAAATATGGGGCCGAAGTTGCAGTTTATTTTTTGCGGTTTCCTGCGCTGTCAACTCCCATATTTTACCCGACGTGTTTGGGCTATAATGCCGCGAGTGACTCCAAGTAAAGCATCAAATTCTGCAGCATCTGGAATTTGATGATCCCCAACTCGGTTATGAACTCTGTTATGAACATATATTATGCAAATAAATTACGTGTTTAGGACTGATGTATTCTGTGCAATGTCCTTTAAAGACAATTTAAAAAAAATAATCAAAAGTGGTGTTAAAAGTAAAGTATCATCACGACCGTTTTCCTTTCGGGGTAGTCAGAAACCACGCTTATAAAGAAGCGGATTCACATTTAGCCAACTTTACTATAGGCCAATCATGACAAGAGGCAAGCTCGTCGATGTCTCCAGCGTACAACTCGAGAAATATCACAAATAAATTAAATATTAATTAAATGTATTTATTTAAACTAATCAATATTTTTGTGTCTCGACCAGGAATCGAACGTACAGGGTAGTCTAAATCCACGGACTTAACCGCTAGACCACGGAGGTAGTTATCAAAAATGTGGTGTTATTTTGTTTAATAATGTAATATGTGTATATAGTATATTTATATATATATATATATATATATAATTTATTTATGTACGTGTTATGTAATAGTAAGTAGGTAAATATTGGTATGTATATATTGATATATATGGACTTACTTAATATTGCACCTACCATCTATACTGTCTAAATGTCCTAAAGGTTTGGCTGTCAGAGAATGCCTAGCGGCATTAAGTCCGCCTTGTACATAGTGCAATAAAGTTTTTAAATAAAATAAATAAAAATAAATATATTAACAAACAAATAAATTAAATATTAATTAAATGTATTTATTTACATTAATCAATATTTTTGTGTCTCGACCAGGAATCGAACGTACAGGGTAGTCTAAATCCACGGACTTAACCGCTAGACCACGGAGGTAGTTATCAAAAATGTGGTGTTATTTTGTTTAATAATGTGCTACAATGTGAATAATTATGCAAAACGATAAATTTAACGCTATATAAATATAAATAAATAATTTTATCAATTTTTTATCATTTAAAATAAATTATTATAAAACGGAGATTATTTCTTGTCCCATTCTCCAAAACTAACTACCAACAGAATTCGTTCATAAGCAGGACATGCAGTTATGTTAATGATTATTGCAACGACTTGGATCCATTTATATTATCTCCGACAGCTACACGACGCATTCTTACAAAACGTTTCGCCAGTGGTTCTCATCAATAGTATTATATTTACATATATTGTAAATTTATTGTTTAGTTTATTTCATTTTCCATTTTATTGATTTTATTAGGTATTTTTTAATTATTTTTTTTTAGTTTTTTTTTGTTTTTTTTTTGTTCTATGTTTAGGTTAATTTTACTTCAGGTTTCGTGTTGTTATTGCAGCGAGCACCACCTAATTATGTAATTTTACCTATCGGTGGCAACTTGTCAATAGCCATACCCTACCCATATGTAAAATATATATTTTATGTATCTAGCTGTAAGTTGTCCTTAAACATTAAAAAAAAAAAAAATCTTCTTCTTAATATTATATTATCTTCATATAGGTATATCTTCTATATGTAATTAAGTAGTCTTATTTTAATTTATTTTAATTTTAAATTCTTTATTGCACCAAAACTTGAAATTAGGTACATACGCGAGTTTAATGCCTGTTAGGCATTCTCTGACAACTAACCTTTGGGATGGTGAAAGATTATGGGCAGGGTGCAACAATCTAATAATATTAGTCTAATTTATAAATACACTACATACCAAGCAATTACATAAACTACATGCAAGTATTATGAACATATACATACATATGTATGTATATGTTCATAATATATATATATATATATATATACAAATAAACGTCAAGCTCTAAATAGAACACTATTTAAGAAACTGGTCTATGCGCACTATTTAAATTTACCATAAGCTTAATACACTCTCTGCTATATTTATTTCTCTCATTATAGTCATCATATAGTAGGTATATTATATTTATGTATATTCATAGAACGTATGTATGTAGTTTTATTTGTATGTATTTGTGTATGTATTAGTATGTAAATAAGTATTTATTCACTAGTATATATTGAAGTCTAATATTTTTCTATTAGTTTTGATAGCACCTTATCTCGTCGTAACTGCTTTAGTTGTCCCAAAGGTTTGACCAGTATAGAATGTCTAGCGGCATTAGTCCGCCTTTGTACTTTGTGCAATAAAATTTATAATTTATTTATTTATTTAAATATTTTATTGCACAAAACTTAAAATTAGTGTAGGTACATAGGCGAGTTTAATGCCGGTTAGGCATTTTCTAACAACTGACCTTTGGGAAAGTGAGAAATCATGGGCAGGGTGCAAATAAATATAATACACAATACTTACTTAATTTGGTACATACATATACTACATATAAAACGAACTACATATACTACACACTTTAAATATTATATACTACATACACAAAATATAATTATGCCAAAATATCTATATTATCATCTTGATGAGGTTATTTCCTGTTTATTCAAAAATAATGTCGTTACTTGACTTTTAAAAACATTGGCAGATGGTGCTTGTCTGATAGCCAGCGGTAGCGTGTTCCACTGGCGGGCCGCCGACACAGTGAAGGAATCTGAATATCTGCTAGAGGAGTGGGAAGGGATTTTAAGTTGGTTATTAAAAGTACAACGAAGGTCATAAATAAATAAAAATAAATAAACATACATAAACATATTCATCATCATCAGCCTGTATCTCTCCACTGCTGGATATAGGCCTCCCCCAAGGCTCGCCATTTTACACGATCTTCTGCCACCCTCATCCATCCCCCACCAGCGACCTTTCTCAGGTCATCTGTCCATCTGGCGGGGGGTCGTCCCACTCTGCGTCTTCCAGTACGTGGTCTCCACTGCAGGACCCGTTTACTCTATCGTTCATCGCTTCTGCGACAGACGTGTCCAGTCCATTGCCACTTCAGCTTGCTAATTTTGAAAGCTATGTCGGTAACTTTGGTTCTTTGACGGATGTCAACGTTTCTGACTTTATCCTTCAGAGAAATCCCGAGCATAGCTCTCTCCATAGCTCGCTGAGCGACCTTGAATTTAAACATATTGCATGCCAAATATTCAATGTGTGATGGATGCAGTGTGTGCTGCTCTATTGCTTATCAAGAAACAAGTTAGTGGCTAATTATTTGAAAACATTTACAGATGGTGCCGTCTATGTATAAGTACATATTTATGTAGTTTATTAAAGTTTAAAATAAGGTTAAAATTGCACCCCACATTCCATGGATTCACCGTGCGGGTGCCGGGTCCATCGTGTGTGGGTAAGATATGAGAAGAATGGTGTCTCGGGCTTACGACCGACAATAGGCTGATTTAAGAAAAGGCCTCCCTTTTGTTATTTTATTGCGCGATAATACGCTCACCATCCGCCATTCTATGTCTCTCCATACCCAACCTAATACTGTATGATTCCAATTCGCCTTTGTACATACTTTTAAGTTAAGTGCAATAAAGTATTTTAATAATTCAATAAGCCTCTTAATATAATAGAAGGTGCTTCATTATACAAAAATGCCTTCACAAATTCGTCAGTTTATAATATAGGCATATACGTGTAATTCTATTAAATTTTTTCTTTATTGTTCTAGTCTATAAGACGCCGAAACGTCAATTTCTTAAATTTCCGACCAGCGCTTTATTTATCTGCCGCTAACTATTCGTAGTAGCTTGAGCTCTATGATAGATGTCATCAAATTTTTGTAATGGTCAATTTGAAACCTAACTTCAAAGCAGCTTTGTCGATCTCACATTTATTAAATGTAGCAGACCTTTTTTAACAAGCAAAACCATACCTGACGCACATTTTCAAAATCATTAAAAAAGGTTAATTAATAAATAATTAATTGAATGTCCTGTCAATTGTCATTATTTAATATCAATAGACAATAATGAGTGCCGTTTTTGGCGGGAACGTACTCCCAAAATGGCGGACAATTATTATTACACATTCGATTAGCAACATATTGATTTAAATATCAATTGTATGCAAAATTTAGAATTATTTTAATCTAAAGAGTTGTTACGTGAATGCAAAGGATTTAATTATAAATCTTACATCTATTATTTTTTTATTTATTATTTATATAACGTCAGACTTGGCCGTATGGGCCATAGACCCTTTGCCTTCCTCTCATCCATCGGGAGAAGAGAACACAAAATAAAACTGGCTAAGCTGGCGAGGAGAGTTCTTCGCGCCATTTTGCGTGGACATGTCAAGTGCAAGTTTTTGTTTTGTAAATTAATTTGCTGTGGATATTATTGGTCAAAAGTGGTGTATTTTGTTTAATAATGTGCTGCAATGTAAATAATTATGGAAAACGATAAATTGGACTTTAAATATAGGGCACAAGTTGCAGTTTATTTTTTGCGATTTTCCCGCGCTGTGGACTCCCATATTTTACCCGACGTGTTTGGGCTATAATGCCGCGAGTGACTCCAAGTAAAGCATCAAATTCTGCAGCATCTGGAATTTGATGATCCCCAACTCGGTTATGAACTCTGTTATGAACATATATTATGCAAATAAATTACGTGTTTAGGACTGATGTATTCTGTACAATGTCCTTTAAAGACAATTAAAAAAAAAAAACTAAGCTGGCGAATTTCTAACGATAAAACTGACAGTTAATAGAGGAATATATTATTTGACAATTTAACGGTTGCGATTGAATAAACAAATCACTACGACCAGCCAACGAAGCAAGGGTGCCTCGTGCCTTTAATAGCATAGACCACACGTATTAACGGATAACTAATAATATCCGTTTTACCAAAAAACAATGGCCAAGCTAAATTAACATAATAAAGATATTTGTCCGCTGTGACGGAGAAAGGACCGGACGGAGGCGCCTTGTACCGTCAGCAATGACAAAAAGAGATACAAATAATATAAATATTAATTTATTATTTTAATGATGAATAATGAATATTATTAATATTGTATATTTATTAAGAATAAAAAACAGTACAATGATTTAAATAAAAAATATAATTAAGCTAAAAAAAATTGGATTCCGTTGAGCCGTCCCGTCCTACTTGTTAAATGCCAGAGATGCATGTCCAAATGTTTCGGTTCCAAATTCACCAAAAATCCGATGACTTTGGGCGAGGCTAATATGTTGGCAGAAATAATTGCCAGCCTTCCTGTCTCCAGAACTTTCCGTCAGCCGCTTTGACAACTCCTTAGCCAAGTCACAGTCATTGGCGTATTTGCGCAATTTGAGGTTCGCCGCAGTAATCGCAGGTAATGTGTCTACACACGTCGCATCCCACACTAAAGACCTGTCAAGTTTCCATGGCCCAACAGTCATTCCGTCGAGTCTCTTGCCATGGCTCCGCACAATCCCAGATGGTTCTAAGATTGCAGGTACACCAGCAGTGACAAGAGCCCTTCGGATGATGTTGTTGGGAGCCTTGCGACGAGGAATGCGGCCAGCAATTTTTGCACAAGAAATGACCGAGGTGATCGAGTGGTTCTCCGCATCGACTCTGGTGCGGGTAGAGAGTCCGGGCTCCGTAATTTTATTACTTTAAATTTATTTGTGATATTCTCAAGTTTGGTAAGCTAGAGACATCGACGAGCTTGCCACTTTTCATGATTGGCCTATAGTTAAGTTGGCTAAATGTGAATCCGCTTCTTTATAAGCGTGGTTTCTGACCATAATAAAAATCTACTATAATACCTATATAAAATTGTTACATAACATCACAAATTTTGCTGACTCTACCTATAAATTTTGGGTACGTGTAAGAACGCAGCCAAAACGTTTCGGTTACTCTATAATCTACGATGTCTATGGTCCATTAACTCATTGTCAGCGATATACCTACATACTAATAATGTGGATAGCTATTAAGCTTAGTTATCACTTCATTCATTACAGCCCCTAGAACATAGCGTCCTAGACCTCCACTGCTGGAGAGGGGCCTTCCAGAACT
Organism: Tinea semifulvella; assembly: GCA_910589645.1. Lineage (NCBI taxonomy): Eukaryota > Metazoa > Arthropoda > Insecta > Lepidoptera > Tineidae > Tinea > Tinea semifulvella. The sequence continues at coordinate 1,732,647 of OU342623.1, read as the reverse complement.
GGAGAATTTGGTCTACACTCGCCACGCTAGCCAGACGGCTTGGCGAGGATATGATGTCATTTTTTATGACAATTTATTAACGATTCCACAAGTTGGCATTAGTGGAACCGGCACCGACGGCTTAACGTGCTCTCCGAGGCACGGGAACGGTGGTAGAAGACAAATTTCTAAGCATTCCATGGATTCACCGTGCGGGTGCCGGGTCCATCGTGTGTGGGTAAGAGATGAGAACAATGGTGTCTCGGGCTTGCGACCGACAATTGGCTGGTTTAAGAAAAGGAGGCCTCCTTTTTTTTCTATTGCGCGATAATACGCTCACCATCCACCATTCTACTTCTCTCCCTACCCAACCAAATACTGTATGATTCCGTTAATGCCGTCTTGGAAGCTCGTTCCATAAATGTATTGACGGCAGACCTGCTTAGGCCCAATTCTTTCAGTAAGTGATGCAAACATTTTGCTGGAACTCCTCTTGCACCAACTTCCACTGCGTAAAGCTGAGTCTTGAACCCGTTCCTGATCATTTCTTCTGTGAGATCATAATATTTATTCGACTTCATGTTGTGGTCTTTTGGAATATTTGATTCCCACGGAACGGTAAGTTCAATAAGGATAACTTTTTTCAAGTTCCGAGAAAACACTAAGATGTCTGGCCTATAGGCTGATACAGCTAGTTCATCTGGGATCCTATAATGGTGTTCAAATGTAAATCTTGACAAATGTACGTAAGAAAAGTGTATTACTCATTGGTACATGTCGGGTGGGTTTGAACTGACCTTTGTAGGATTTTCTTACATCCGAGCCACCACCGCGCGTGTATCACTTACAATATGTTAAATACACGAGTATGTACGAGTAATCCGTGGTCTAGCGCAAAGAGTAGAGTACCGGGGTGGCCAAATTGACTAGAAGACCCAAGATATGCTGTTTACTGACGAAACCCGATTTACCAATTACATACTACTTGAAATCTCAAATGAAACAACATAGTTTTTCATATCCGGTAAAATTTTTTTCCCAAACTTGCCGCAAGTCACACTTTGCGGGACTCCTCTAAATAGAGTTGCTAAATTTAGGTATCTGAGCCACTGGGTCACCGAAGATCTTAATGATGGGGAGGATGTTGAAAGGGAACGCAGGGCGCTGGCTGTCAGATGCAATATGTTGCCGCGCAGGTTTGCTCGTTGTGAGGGGGAGATAAAAGTCACTCTCTTTAGAGCCTTTTGCCAAACCTTCTATACATGCAGCCTGTGGGTCAATTATACGCAGAAGGCATACAGCGCCCTTCGTGTCCAGTACAATAACGCGTTCAGGGTGCTGATGGGGCTGCCCCGTTGTTGCAGTGCCTCTGGGATGCTAGCGGAGGCGATGGATTCCATTATATTATGAGAAAGCGCTGTGCCTCAATCCTCGCCCGCGTGAGGGGCAGCCCCAGCAGCATCCTGGCCGTGTGGGCTGATAGGTGAGACTCTCCGTTCTTGGGCCACTGGATACGCCTGCATGTCAGCAGTTGATCTGGGCCCCAGATAAGGAAAAAAATAAAAATATTTATGTATTATAATTTTGTATTTTTACTAACACTAGATATTATAAGATTTCTTTAAAAATTGTTACTAACACATATGGAATTTATTCTGAAATAAAGTTTATTATTATTATTTCAGTTCTGTACACAATTATACCACGTGTATTTGTCAAAAGAGCAAATATTTTTTTTAGCCTTCATAAAAATGATTATTCTAAAAACGTGTGTGTTATTACGAGTATTAATTGATCTCGCCACAGCCGAGAGACGAAATAGAGAGAGAAACAATGACATAAATCAACGTTTGCGCGATCGTCGACCTACCTACTTAATTGGGCTTTGTATGAGTGGCGATATTTTTAGGATAACTCTGCCCCGTAACTTAAGATTTTGGTTGCTCTTTTTGCAATTACACGTAGTACCTATATGCGTTTTTAGATAAATTATTCTAACAAGATTACAATTTGAGTAGAAAAAACCCTTTTTTATATATTATCTGCAACAAATAAAATGTGTTAGATGTGTTTCTTACTTGGTAAAATATATAAATTGAAGCTTAAAAATTTTATTGCCAAATATTTCGCCTCTCTTTGGATATCATCATCACCTCGCGCATCATGGAAAACATCATTAGCATGTTATGTCCATTGTTGGTTCGATATTAATAAATTTACAAAACAAGTTAGACAAAACCTAATGCATTACATTCAGACCAGGGCTATAGTATGCACCAAGCTGCCATATAAAAGAGCTTTCCCATGTTTTTAAATCAATAGACCGAATAGTTTTAGGAAAATTCTTTAATACTCTTACTGTGAAACAATTGTTAAAGGTAGTATAGTATGTATACGCGCATGGGAGGGCACAGGACACAAAATATTATTAATTTGAGAATCTACTGAATGTCTGTGTCCTTTCATGCGAGTACGAAGGGGTGTCGTAGTCTCTCCCACATAAAAACTGTTACAAAATCTGCACTCCAGCATATATACGCAATGAGAAGTAGTACATCGTGCGAAATTTTGTTTTTTTTATATAATAATAATAACGTTTATTGGCGTAAAAAAATACACTTACATATAACATTTAAAATAGTGCAGAAAGAACAATAAAACAAAGTTGATCGCCCTGGGCCGGCACCTGTAATTAAACTGTATCACCAAGCCCAGGTCACTCAGCTATTTGTTAAGATATTTTTAAAACTAGAACATAAACACTTTTAAACTTTCGCGCACATTCATAATAGTCTTTATAATTTTAACTGGTCTTTACGCGATTTACCTTAGAGATAGCCGAGAGGGTCAAGGAACGTATAGGAGCTGTAAAAAACTGCCAATTAAACAAGTCAGCAATAGCAGAACACCTAATGGATAGTGGCACAAACCATTGGATTGAGCTGCATGACCCAAAGATACTTTCCACCGATCGTCACTATTACCCTAGAATAGTACGTGAAGCGATCGAAATAAAGAAACACAAAAATTTCAATCGAGAGGGGGGTTATAAGCTATCTTCATAGTGGAATCCAGTAATCAATAGGTTTCGACGCCGGGAAAAATCGCCCGGTGTCGCCAAGGATATTGTAAGTGTCGTGTGTCGTGATTTCTAAAAACTTTTAAAAGTGATAAGTGGGTAGGTTTACATCTGCCGCCCAGTATGTACGAGACTACACCGCGTAGCTTCAGTCGACCCGTGACCATGGCCAATGCAACTTGGCTGAAACGTCGGGAGAAATATGTCTCTAAGGTAAATCGCGTAAAGACCCGTTAAAATTATAAACACTTTTTAAGAAATAAAAACACAATTTTAACAAAATATTAAACACAAATAAATGATAAGCAAAGAACGTAATTTTAATTTAATGACAAAAGCGAGGGTAATGCAAAAAAAAATTTTTGGCATAGGCATAGGCCGCATATGCATGGAGTAGTCTGTTATCATTCGAGTGATTAATAATTTTACAGAATTCCGCAATCAACCAGTACCTACATTTTAGAATAAGTTAACCAAATATACCTAATATTGTTGCAATATCGAATTAACAGCTGCTTACACAGAATAGATAATCTAGCGCATATACTTTACTTTACAATATAATGCGTTACAAGCGAAGCCGGCTATACAGCTAGTATTTGGCACTCTATGGCGTTCCTAAACGTTTTCCAATCGCGATTCAATAAATTCACTGTACCTTTTTATACTTTGCCGCCATTAAGTTCGATGACCATAGACAAACCAATTAAGCCGCCTACTGACGCGTTCGCTGTACATTGCTGTCATGTTCGGCTAAGGCGTTCGAGTAGCGTTTTCACTGTTTTTACATTAAAAAAAAAACGCGCTTTGCTTTGGTTTCTACGCAAACACGGACTGTGTGTAATTAATAAAGAAAATGTTTCACCCGGCTTCGTCCGTATAAGGTTGAGACTGCATTACGGTTTTTTTCAAATACACCAAAAGTAAAATTAATGAAGATCAATTAAACAATAAAACAGGAAGTTCTTCCCGCCATTTTGCGTGGACATGTCAAGTGCAAGTTTTTGTTTTGTAAATTAATTTACTGTGAATATTATTGGTCAAAAATGGTGTTGTTTTGTTTAATAATGTGCTACAATGTGAATAATTATGGAAAACGATAAATTGGACTTTAAATATGGGGCACAAATTGCAGTTTATGTTTTGCGGTTTTCCTTATAAATTTATGTATATTCAAGAACGTATGTATGTAGTTTTATTTGTATGTATTTGTGTATGTATTAGTATGTAAATAAGTATTTATTCACTAGTATATATTGAAGTCTAATATTTTTCTATTAGTTTTGATAGCACCTGCCTTATCTTGTCGTAACTGCTTTAGTTGTCCCAAAGGTTTGACCAGTATAGAATGTCTAGCGGCATTAGGTCCGCCTTTGTACTTTGTGCAATAAAGTTTATAATAAATAAATAAATAAATGAAATAAAAAATCTCAGAATATTGAATACTCTGTGTTTTAGGGGATGTGGTGTGCTCCAGGCGCCAAGTACCAGGGGGCGCCTCAGTAGTTTTAGCAAGCTTAAGCTTCGAGCAAAAGATCGACTCTTGCAGAAGACAAGCTTCCGATCTAGCCTTGAATTTATTTAACTAGATGCGGGATGCACGCCGTCTCTGTCACACTGCAAGGAACCATTTATTTTGCGGGTTAGAACGCCTGTGACTTGTCAGCTACACTCTCAATTGAAAATGATATTGCTCAGTCATTGTCATATGAGGAGATCATAAAAAAATTTGCAAATGCAAAAGTGCGTAAGCAGCGATTTACATAAAATTAGTTTTGTGTAAAACTGAAATAGTTCTGTATTATTGTAGGAGCCTAAACCTAAATAGTTTACTTTTCTTATAAGCATTGTTACAGTAATTTTTATGATAAATACATGTACCTTTATACCTACATATTTTGTTTGTCATTTCAAATGTTTCCATATTTCAGTATATCCGCTAGTAACAAGCTGTTACTCTCAAGTTATTACATCGACGTTACTCTGCTACGATCAACTGCTTGCTGGACTTTACACACCCAGTACGACTTTCATTTACTGAAAGACCTACGAGACCCTCTTGGTACGACACGATCCAGTAATATCTGGTGCTAGGGGCCCGAGGTGCCACAATTGGGTAGCGCCCGGTCCTGCACATTTTTTTAGAGGAGTTCAGGGGGGGATGCAAGGGGCGCCTAAAACTTGTCTCAGGCCGGCACTGGTCTTTGTGTTCTATAGGATGTGATGATATGTCCTGGAATGACCATCTCCAAGAGTGCAGGTCTAGGATACTGTGTTCTAGGAGTTGTGATGATTAAAAAGGAAGCTTTGCTTTCTCAGCGAACACCAGGGGAATAGTAAGATAACACGCATTGTACATCAAAAATATATCAGTTCATTCTAAACCCGGGACGGACTGCAGTTTTTCATTAGCATGCGTCACGTGACACGCGCCTTTGGGTCGACGCCGCAACACGCACGGTGCATATAATTTCACTGAAACCATTCTGATGTACGCAATTAAAACTTCTATGCAAAATATAGATATTATTACACATAGAATTGACTATTATCTTTGTCTTGTATTTTCTGTGCGCAAAATAATTGTCTAAATTGGAATTTACTGTCAAATTTAAAATCGTGTATTGCACATGGCGTTGTGAGAACGCGTTCCTTGAATCGTACCAAGGTCGGTTCAAACCCACCCGGCATGTACCAATGAGAAGTACTGCAGTCATAGATTTACAACACCACCGTTCCCGTGCCTCGGAGAGCACGTTAAGCTGTCGGTCCCGGTTCCACTAACACCAACTTGTGGAACCGTTAATAAATTGTCATAATAAATTGACATCATATCCTCGCCAAGCCGTCTGGCCAGCGTGTCGAGTGTAGGCCAAATTCTCCAGAAATATGTTCTGGAAGGCCCATCTTCAACAGTGGAGGTCTAGGACGCTGTGTTCTAGGGGCTGGAATGAAATGATGAATACGTTAATTATATTAGGGTCGCTATACTGAGGGGAAATGTTGTTGTATATGAAATCTTCTTGGGACTATCTCGGATGGGACTTCACTTGAGAACATTTTTTTATATTATATTTATTTAGATATATAGAAGATCCAAGAAGATTTCTTAATTTCTTTGTGACATTTCTCGAGTTTGGTACGTTTTATATTTATATAAAATTTAAATTAAATATTATCCACAGACTTAACCGCTAGACCAATATATATATATATATAATAGCTTAGTTTATTAAACTTTTTAAACTTTCGCGCATATTCATAATAGTTTTTATAATTTTAACGGGTCTTTACGCGATTTACCTTAGAGACATATTTCTCCCGACCCGTGACCACTGCAACTTGGCTGAAACTTCGGGAAATTATAGCTTAGTTTAGTTTTGATTCTATTATTTAGGTAGCTTTTAATTTATTTTATATGTTGTAAATATTTTTTCGAATAAATGTATATATAATTTATATTTAATATAAATTAATTAATTTAATTTTGATTTAAATTGAAGTAATATACAAACAGTATAAAATAATTACAATATAAATTAAAACTACTTAAAAGTAAAAATTAAAATAAATATAAACTAAACCTAATAAAAAATAAACTATAAGTAAAAAATGTCCTCTAGAGACGACCCTTCAGTGATAGTCCCCAGAAGACTGGCAACATTTCCCCTCTGTATAGCTAAGCTAATACGTTGGCAGAAATAATTGCCAGCCTTCCTGTCTCCAGACTTTTCCGTTAGCCGTTTGGACAACTCCTTGGCCAGACGCTTGGCTGAGTGTCCCCATGGGCCCATCGTCTCGACCCCAAACGGCGCAAATTCGTAACCTGTACTGAGGTTGGCGTATTTGCGCAGCTTGAGGTTCTCAGCAGAAACCGCCGCACTTCCCGCGCTTGACGAGGTCGCCTGGATGTGTGATGGGGCTAATGTGTCTACACATGTCGCATCCCACACCAGGGACCTGCCAAGTTTCCACGGCCCAACGGTCATGCCGTCGGGTCTTTTGCCATCGCTCCGCGCAATCCCAGAGGGTTCTAGGATCGCGGGTACTCCAGCAGTGACAAAAGCCCTTCGAATGATGTCGTTTAAAGCAGCGTGACGAGGAATGCGGCCAGCACTTCTAGCGCAAGAAAGCCCATGGTGTCCGAGATGTTCCACGGGCTCTCCACACCGACACTGGTGTGGGTGGACAGTCCGGGCTCCGAGACGAAGGCACACCGCCATTGTCAGTGTATTTCGATCAAGGAGTGTGCCAACCGATGCTGAGGGAAAAGCCTGCAACCAGAGACCCGACTCCCTAGTGGAAACGGCCATGAGGCGAGCCCGCTCTCTCGTGTTACTGGAAGATAAAATATCGTCCAGTACCAGTTTGCAGAGCGGCTCGTCCCATAGTCGTTGAAATTTTGTTAAATTTGGAACAGATTTATTGGGGCATGCTACTGACCAGGCATCTCTGGCATCTGACAAGTACGACGGCTCAACGGAACCCAAGGATGGGTTTGTGATTTTCCCGTAGAGCTCGACAGTACTATGTACAGACGACAGAAACGCTGGCAGTGCTACACTAGAAATTTTGCGAGTTCCCAGACCTCCGAACCGAATCGGTAGTGAAGCTTGGGCCCAAGTACGGTCATTCATGGGGCAATTTAGAATTTTAATTAGTGAATTTTGCAAAAGTTTATCTAGTAAAAGAAGTTCGTCCGGAAATTTCCAAAGTTGGGAGCAGCGGAGTACATAAGTAAATTTGGGTGCAAACAAACAAAATCGGATGATAAAAAGTGCCATGTGGGGTTGAATTTGGAATAATTTGATTTTAATTTTAATTTTAATTTTGATTTTGATTTTGATTTTGATTTTGATTTTGATTTTGATTTTGATTTTGATTTTGATTTTGATTTTGATTTTTATTTTTATTTTTATTTTTATTTTTATTTTTATTTTTATTTTTATTTTTATTTTTATTTTTATTTTTATTTTTATTTTTATTTTTATTTTTATTTTTATTTTTATTTTTATTTTTATTTTTATTTTTATTTTGATTTTGATTTTGATTTTGATTTTGATTTTGATTTTGATTTTGATTTTGATTTTGATTTTGATTTTGATTTTGATTTTGATTTTGATTTTGATTTTGATTTTGATTTTGATTATGATTATGATTATGATTATGATTATGATTTTGATTTTGATTTTGATTTTGATTTTGATTTTGATTTTGATTTTGATTTTGATTTTGATTTTGATTTTGATTTTGATTTTGATTTTGAATTTGAATTTGATTTTGATTTTGATTTTGATTTTGATTTTGATTTTGATTTTGATTTTGATTTTGATTTTGATTTTGATTTTGATTTTGATTTTGATTTTGATTTTGATTTTGATTTTGATTTTGATTTTGATTTTGATTTTGATTTTGATTTTGATTTTGATTTTGATTTTAATTTTAATTTTAATTTTAATTTTAATTTTATTTAAATCAATTGCCTCCGTGGTCTAGCGGTTAAGTCCTTCGGCTTCTCTAACATCGCCTTGCACCCTTCCACAGCAGTTACTTGGGTGGCTGCGAGCGGTCTCTGGAGCTATTCCTCTTCAGCGAATCGTAGCTATAGGTAGGGTTCTGGAATGGACGACACCCCAGGGTTTTACTCAGCAAGACGTAGAGGTCAGCTACTAGGCAAAGGTTCAGTAACCCGGAACCCCCCCAGTGCAACTATTGTGCAAGATTTTTGTAATGCGTCTATAAAATAATAAAAAAGGAACGCCAGGTCAAATAGCTAGTTCTAAATATTTCTAACTCTATGGCAATATGCGTGTAAGGCGCTCCCGGTCATTCCGTTAAGGATGTCATAAAATTTATCGATTTTTAACAAATAATTTGTCGTAGCCACCTTATTGTTGGACGCAGGTGTTTGGGTTTTACGATTTCTACGTGTTTGGCTGTTTTTTAATGTAATTTAATTAGTTACCCATGTTAATAATCAATTAAATACATGTGTTTACACTCATTGACTGACATAAATACCATAGACAATAATTACATCATATTATTGAAATGATCTATTTATGTATTTATGAAGGCACTTCAGGGCACTCAGGACAAAACACAACTAATGTCATATATGTTACGTTTTATCTGCTAATAACTAAATATTTCATTTCATGTGTTGAGAGAAGCACTTTCGTCTTGATTTAAATAAAAATCATAAATTTTATTTAAATTTTAATTTATTTGTATTTTGTCGTTAATCTTCATTTATTGCGTCTTCCATTCGTTGTCATCGTCTGTGTTCTAAATTCAAAGTCATTCTGTCATAAAATAATATCGTCCAAAGTTGTCATTCAGAAAGGAGGTCAAAGTCCGTCCAAAGAGGTTGCAAAAAGCAGCAATACATCATGTTTTGTTTTAACTAAACGATATTTCATTTCAACAGAAGTTCTTCGCGCCATTTTGCGTGGACATGTCAAGTGCAAGTTTTTGTTTTGTAAATTAATTTGCTGTGGATATTATTGGTCAAAAATGGTGTTGTTTTGTTTAATAATGTGCTACAATATGAATAATTGTGGAAAACGATAAATTGGACTTTAAATATGGGGCACAAGTTGCAGTTTATTTTTTGCGGTTTTCCCGTGCTGTGGACTCCCATATTTTACTCGACGTCTTTGGGCTATAATGCCGCGAGTGACTCCAAGTAAAGCATCAAATTCTGCAGCATCTGGAATTTGATGATCCCCAACTCGGTTATGAACTCTGTTATGAACATATATTATGCAAATAAATTACGTGTTTAGGACTGATGTATTCTGTACAATGTCCTTTAAAGACAATTAAAAAATATATAAGGGGAAGTCCCCTAGCGCCGAACGGCCGGTAGTACCGAACGAATACGAAACTATAAACAAATAAACGAATAAAAACGATTGTTTGCCGTGGGAAAGAAAGAGACAGAGCTACTTAGGCATTGAGTGGCGTGGCAGTTGTCAGTCATGCTTGTAGCTCCTGTGAGAGTACACGTGTTCATTTTGCGCGCGAACGGGACGTTACATGTATACAAGAAAATACTGGTTGTTGCAAGATTTACGTGGGGTGATATTCGTTATAGAGTTTAACTTGTCTTTGGTAAGTATTTTTTCTATTTTAACGCTTAAAACTTGTATTAAATATGTGTATTCATAGTTATTCTTATTTTAATTATGTTCTATGAGTCCCTACCACCGAACAGTGTTTTTTCCCCTATGACCGGACAATTATTTTTTCACTATTATCTTAATTTCAATGATGTTAAATATTATGATTTATTATTTCAGATAATCTGATATCTTAAATAATGGAGAGGGCAAAGAAAGGTCGCTGGAATCCCGAAAACTTAAAAGTTGCCATTGAAAAAGTAACTACGAAAAAGATGTCCTTACGGGAAGCTGCTTCAAGATATAGTATTCCAACTACTACTTTATATGATAAGCTTAAACTCATAAAAGAAGGAAAAGAAGTAGAATTAAAACCTATCTTAGGCAGATTCAAGAAAACCTTTTCGTCAGAATACGAGAATGTCTTAGAAACACACATCAAAGACTTGGCTGATAGATGCATGCCATTGACAAAAAAGGAATTTTTAAAACTAGCATTTGATTTAGCTGTACACCTCAAAATACCTCATCGTTTTAATGTGCAAAAAAATACAGCTGGTAAGCATTTTTATTATGAATTTATGAAACGTCATCCAGACTTATCACTAAGAACAGCAGAGTCTACAAGTTTGATGCGAGCAGTTGGATTCAACAAAGCACAGGTCGATGTTTTCTTCGATAACTTAAAAAGCCTTTCAGATAAACACAACTTCATACCGTCAAATATTTATAACTGTGACGAAACCGGAGTAACAACCGTTCAAAAGCATTCAAAAGTTATGGCAAAAAAGAATGTTCGTCAAATAGGAAAGCTTACATCAGCTGAAAGGGGGAAAAACGTTACAATCTTATTTTGTATGAATGCCACAGGTTATTTCATTCCTCCCTTCTTCGTTTTTCCGCGTCAGAGAATGCATGAACGTCTTATGATTAATTCGCCTCCTGACAGTGTGGGTGTCGCACAGCCCAAGGGCTGGATGAACAACGAGTTTTTCTTCAAGTGGTTGCAACATTTTACAAAATTTGCTCGCCCTACAAAGGAATGCCCAATTTTGCTTTTACTTGATGGACACAGCAGCCATAAGACTTTAGAGGTGATCAATTGGTGCAGAGATAACAAAATCCACCTAATTAGCTCGCCACCTCATACAACACACAAGCTCCAGCCTTTGGACAGATCGTTCATGAAACCTTTCAAGAACGCCTATAATGAACAATGTGGGATGTGGATAAGAGCTAATGCAGGAGCTAGAATAACTGAATTTGATATTTCTGGACTTGTTTCTGAAGCTTTTAAGAAGGTAGCGCGTTATGATATAGCAGCAGCGGGCTTTAAATGTACTGGCATATATCCGTTCAACAAAAATATTTTTAGCGACTTGGATTACTTGCCAAGTGATATTACGAATATTCCAATAGAAGAACCTAATGAAAATATTACATTGAATTCTACAGATTGTAATGATAGTTTACTAGTCTATCCGTCTAGTTCTTCTCGTGCAGATATCGAGAAAGCAGCACCTTGTCCGTCAACTAGCAAAAGCCCAGAGTCTGTGAGACAAAATGTCGAGGAACCAACAGCTCAGCCTTCTACTAGCAAAGACCCAAAGTCTGTAAGACAAGCTATTTTAAATATTTCACCGTTGCCAGACGCTGCAAAAAAAAGAGCTCAAACAAGGAAACGCAAGTCTGAAAAAAGCCAAGTCCTTACCTCTTCTCCATATAAATTGGCTCTGGAGACAAAAGAAAATGAGAAGAAAATCAAAGAAGAAAAGAAATTACTTCGTGGTACATTTAAGAAGACAGATAAAGAAGAGAAGATAAAAAAGACTAAAACATTGCCATTAAAAGAATCTCGTCAACAGCGTTTCAAATCGGTACACGCAACCCAAGATACATATTGTGTTGTTTGTTTAGAAAGCCATGATGAGGACTGGATTCAGTGCAATTCGTGTAAGGAGTGGGCTCACGAGGCATGCGCTGATATTCCAGAGTGCTCTGACCTGTATATTTGTGACAGATGTCACCATTATTAGGAGTGTTCGGTCATATGTGCCATTTTATAAGCATGTTCGGTACTAGGTGCCACAGTATGATTAAACCCAAATCGATGCCAATGATTAACTTTTGTTTTCTATTTGAATTTGTGTTCTGTTGATTGTTTGTTGATTTATATACATGTCTATAATTGTTGTGTAGAGTATAATGCATAATAAATGTCTACAAAACTATTCGGTTTTTTTTAAATGCCTCCTAAGCTTAAGTGTTCGGCACTGCGGGACTTCCCTCAAGTTTTTACTATGTTCTGGATTAATAGTCGTTGCTCCGCCAGTACTTAGCACTAACCATTGCTAATAACTATCAAAATGACATATTTTACTTTAAAAAACTGTTAAAATCAGACATTTTGATAGTTCTGAGCTCGTGCTAAGTACTGACGGAGCAACGACTATTAATCCGGACCGCCTCCGTGGTCTATTGGTAACAAACGTTGCCGTGAACTCGGGAGGTCGTGGGTTCGATTCCTACCGGGGGCAAGTTGTACATTGTATAATTTGTCTCGGTCAGGGTGTTTATATGTATAATATGTATATATTTACAAAAAAAAAAGTATAATATGTAGTTTATCAACCATCTAGTTTCCGTAACACAAGCCTCGTAGCTTACCACGGAAACTAGATGGCGCTGTGTGACCTGTCTGGAAATATTTATTTATTTAATATTTATTTAATAGTCCGTTCTTTGCTTTCTGACTTGTGCTGAGCTTAATCAAAAGCTTTGCTTAGAATTAGTCCTCGATTTTGTAAACTTGGCTAAGTTCTTCTATTAACCTTAGTTTTAAAAATTGGATTTCAATTTTCGATCAGTTTTGACAAAGATTTATTTGTATTTTTAGGGGAAAATCAACCTTATTGATAGACCATTTTTCTGGTTGACTGTACTTTAATATTGTATTATACTATTATACTAAATATGCCTTCACTATGAAAGCAAACGCCGACCAATTCCAATTACACAATATTAGCATATAACTGCGGTCAATCTATCGGCCACAAAGCGCATCGGACGCGACACTAATATCAACACATCATCAACTCTATAAGAATTACCGACAATCAATTATTCCACGGATTGTTTGTACGCGGCATTATAAAGAAATTAATAAGACTATTAGTTACATTTTCAAAGGAAGTTTTTAAATCAAGCGTATGCTCCATACTACAAAAACTCTGATAGTTCTTCGAATTTAGTTCTTTAAATTTTGCTAATTTACCCCAATCAATAAAAGTATCATCACGACCGTTTCCCTTTCGGGTTGGTCAGAAACCACGCTTATAAATATGTGGATTCACATTTAAGCCAACTATAGGCCAATCATGACAAGTGGCAACCTCGTCGATGTCTCCAGCGTACCAAACTCGAGAAATATCACAAATAAATTAAATATTAAATGTAATTATATACATTAATAAATATTTTTGTGTCCCGACCAGAAATCGAACCCGGTACCTCCGAGTCCAAATACGGACTTAACCGCTAGACCACGGAGGCAGTCTTAATGGCTTCACCACTCAATTATTCCCTCCCGCTTTCCTAAATAAAGTTGGCTAAATGTTTTTTTTTTTTTAATACTATCATGACATGTGACCTTGCGCTGATCTGATGGTAAGTGGTGCGCGAGGTAATTGAATGTTAGCAACTGGAATCAGACACTAATGCCTGTCATCAGTCCTCAACACTATGCCGCCTTCTTTATAAGCGTGGTTTCTGACCACTCAACATTACTGATGAGACCATTTTTTTAAGAACTATTCTATTATACATTATTTTTTTTACAAACCCTGAACACGTATTCCAAGGCGCCACTGTTTTTTGACAAAAAAACACCAAAAATCCGGATTAAAATGGGTAAAAAATAATACAATAACATTAATTTGAATATTTATTGTGTTTTTAAGTAAATCCTATTGTGATGTTTTGGATGGGAGGTGATATTTTAATATTATTAGATGTTAATGATTTATTCTGTATGCGGTTCGGAAGTATGGCGCCCGGTTTTTTAGATGTAAAAAAAGTATGGTTAATTTCCGATTGAATTATCAAGATCTAAGAAAACAAAGACGGCTTATGTAGCAGTTACAATTACAGCCCGGAATCTCCTCTGAGACCATTGTGACCTGTTATTCTGTTACTTAAGCGCCAACGTTATATAGTGGAATCCCTTAAATAACGGAACTGTCAGTGTAAAACGCTAGTAAAATTGGTATTCTCGTATAAAGGTTTCCACTACAGACGACAGCAAAATAACGTTACGATGCGTTCATTTTAAAAAATGTGTTAATAATAATATAATAATAATAATTCGTTTATTTTCAGGCAACAGATGGCCCATAGATAAATACCTTACAACTAAAATACATATAAAAATAACATTAAAATTAATTAGTCTAAAGCTTCCGTATCTTCATCTTCTTGTGGTCATAGAAGTACCCATCAGGTACTGTGACCACCTTCTGAGGAGTACTGGAAGCTTCAGTGGACGGTGCCGGCGTCCCTGCTGGGGGTGGTGCAGAGGGAGTAGGTGCTGCGCGGGGCCCAGGAACATCGTTGGTGCTGCGTGAAGCAAATCCACGAATGTATTTGCGGTACACAACACCGAGCGGCCAGAATTCCTTCTTCAGGAATATTTTGAGGTGCTCTGACCGCACACGAATCCTAAAGGCCTTGAATCCGGTGTCATCCCAATGTGAAGGTAACTCGTCGATAGCAGCGACAGAGTCGATCTCCCCTCTGTCCCGGATGTGTCCGAGAACATCTTGGGATGACATGTCCTTGCGCAGCCGCGATACATATACATAGGTTGTCGGTATCGCAGCTTTTAGAGCGCACTGATCGGGAGGCGCAATTCCCCGATTATTACGTTTGGGCCTCCTTTTTTTCTTTTCCACAGTCACAAACCCTTCCGAATCAATTTTATTTCCGGTTGTGACGCGAAGTTTTAGGTTTTTAGTGTCAGCTGGTTTTTGGGGTCCCTTCTTCGAGACACCCTGCCTCGCAATCTGCGCATAACTGTTTCTAGCGTTCCCGGTCTGACTCCGGGACGCTGCAGGCCGTGCTGGCGGGGTTGGCGTAAACACCGGAGCCGTAGGGAAGGAGTTGGGGAATGGCAAACTTGTGCCCGCACCAAATCAAACAAACCCATCTGTGGTCAGGCCATTTATTGCTCAAAACATTCACAATCTTAAACTAGGACATGCACACAACATAAACCTGACTTTGTCGCTTGCTGGGAAGACCACTGCTCCGGGTGCAGGCTGACCCAACTTCAGGTGGACACCAAATGGCCTACAGAAACCATACAAACACCAGGCCACACGACGGTGAGAGCTCCACCACCACAATCGCCGAACTGGGCCTAGCGTCAGCTTCAGCCGAATGCCCTGGCAGTGGACGCTCCTCACTATTCTTCCAAGTCATGGTTGAGAGCTCCACTACCACATTCGCCGAACTGGGCAAGACCCCAGCTCCAGCCGAATGACCTGGCAATGGACGCTCCTCACATTCCTCCAATCCTCGGCCACAGTCAACCACCTCCAATCCACCATAATTGGGGCCAATTCAAACAAATCACAAAATTTAGCCGGCCGGCCCCATGCTGCCAAACGTCAAAAGTGCCTTTTTTTATTCGGCCGAGGCCAAAGCGACAAGTCGTACAGCCAAGCGGCAGAAACCAAAATAAAAACAAAATCTAAACATAAAACTAAATCTAATTCTTAACAAAAACCTATTATATATTTCTTTTCAACAACTGCAATGACTAGTCACAAGAATGAAGGAGGGATGTGCAGAAAAAGGACTCCGTTTGAATGCGAGAAAAACCAAGGTATTTGAAAGAAGAAGGATGACAACCGTAACGATAAAAATTGATCATGAAACTCTAGAACAAGTAAATGAAATTATATATCTGGGCAGTGTTTTCACTGCCGATGGGAAGTACGATAGGGACGTTGAAAGAAGAGTGAACGCAGGAAATAGTGTTAACGGTGCCCTGGGGTCACTGATCGGCAGTCGAAATGTCAGTGACAAAGCTCGGCTCGCCATACACAATGCCATGTTGGTACCAACACTGATGTATGGAAGCGAGACGTGGATACGTCAGAATACGCATAAGAGTAGGGTTAATGCAGTAGAAATGCGGTCGTTGCGGCGGATATGTGGCGTCAGTTTGGCGGACCGCATACGTAACGTCGAAATACGGAAAAGGGTTGGTATGAAGGAAAGCATAGGGACAAAAATAAGGAAAGGCATGCTGCGATGGTTCGGGCATTTGAAAGGATGAGCGATGAAAGATTGACGAACCAGATATACTCGTATAATGCGAAAGTTGTGGGTGAAAGAGGCCCTGGCAGACCGAGACTTACATATCACGATCAAATAAATAAAACACTGGCTGAAGGTGCATTTAAAAGTCTTCGTAACCAAAGGGCATGTATAAAGAGGTTAATGAATGTCGACGAAGCGAAAGAAGTATGTCGTGATCGTGTCAAATGACGCTCAATTGTCTCTGCCTACCCCGCAAGGGATCTGGCGTGGAGATATGTATGTATGTATGAATATTTCTTTTAGTATTTGCCATATTTTTGATGAATTACGTTATGTGTGTTACATAACTATTTTAATGTAAATATATAATCTTAGTTTAATTAATATAAATGTTGTTAACTTTTATATAAATTCGCGGCGGACAATTTAAATATTTGGTCAGCTATTAATTGCAGAAAGTAATTTAAATAATATTTTTGTAAATATAATACATACTATTTCGTAAATGAGCAGATGTACAAGTCGTCGCAATATTTCACAGTGTTAATCGTCATTTGTGTCGTAATCTCTGGGCGTGGCGGGGCGCGATGTGCTTTTGAATGCAACTAGGGGCTCGTACTTTGTGGAGAACGCTTGAGAATTTATACACTGCGTGGAATTTATTAAATAGCAAATATTTTTATATTACAATCTAGAATAAGAATAAAGAACTACGTGTTTTTATTATAATTATTCAGCAATAAAATCTCAAGTTACGGCGTAGAGAAGTTTTCCTAAAAATATCGCAACTCATACTGAGCCTAATCCAGTAGGTAGCAAGATGCCGACGGTCGCGCGAACGTTGACTTACATTGGTCCGTACTGGGTAACATCGGTCAGGCGGTCTACTCTGCTACTTTGTCTAGAAAATGAGTCACTAAAGCAAATGGAAAGGATCTGCTAGAACCAACAAGTGGACAAGAAAAAAGGACATACTATACCACTAACATACCACGGGAAAAAGCCAGGTTTTCACTGCGGGCACGCTTTCTTTCACACTTCACTTTCTCGGAACTGTTTTAGGCACGATTTAGAGTCCAACCCGGCTTGGGAGCTTTTACACTAAAATCGTGGTGATTTTCGAACCGCACGGGCCGAGCGTAGATTTTGTACTGGCGCCAACTTGGGCGCCTCTTGTGGTAGATCACGAAACTACTCGCGATCCATAGACGATTCTATCAGACTTGGTGGTAGGAATTTTGGAATGAATGTGGATGAGATAAATTGGTGTAGGATCCTGTTGGATGTCTTAACATACGTAATTCTTTCTCTCTCTATTTCGTCTCGCGGCTGTGGTCGAGATCAATAATAATGACACTTCCCAGCCTTTAGGTATTTATCACAATGGCTATAGCGATTTTCAGACAAGGCCGCGTCTGAATTCACTCTGCAGTAGTGTTTTTATTTCGGATAATCATTTTTATCTTAAATAATAATCTCTTAAAGAGATCATACGAAGGCCTCTTGTCACTGCTGGAGTACCCGCGATCCTGCCTCTGGGACTGTGTGGAGCGATGGCAAGAAACCCGAAGGAATGACTGTTAGGCCGTCGAAACATGGCAGGTCTCTGGTGTGGGATGCGACGTGTGATACATTAGCTCCATCTCACATCGAGACAACCTCGTCATGCGTGGGAAGTGCAGCGGTTTTTACTGAGGTCATCCTTGGTACAGGTTACGAGTTTGCGCCGTATGGGTTCAAATATTTAAGGTAAGCCTTGTTTCAAGCGATGTTATTTTTTTATATAAATATCACATTAGCAAGCTTACAATATTAGTTCTCCTTGAAAGTAAAAATTGGCATTTGACATCTTTGCAAATCGCAAATATTTTCAACGAGAACAACAAACACTGATGGACTGATAGTGGTAATTTGTCCAGTCTGCCGGGGCGGGAAGTATCCACCGTTCGTGACAAAAACCCAGTAAAGTGTATCCACACTTTTTGGAATCTGTTAAGATGTGAACGCTGTCAAGGTCGAGCGCTTATAGAGTTGAGAATTGAATAATATTTTGTATTTTTTTTATTTTTTATTTATTTATTTAAACTTAATTGCACAAAGTACAAAGGCGGATCTAATGTCGCTAGACATTCTATGACGGTCAAACCTTCGGGACAACGAGAGCATTATGATGCAATCTCAGACGTAAATAACGAAATCCACTAATAACGTTTGCGACTACGTAACAGAATAGGGCTACTAGAAGCATTGATCAATTTAACTGTTCCAAATGTATAAATAAAAAATATATAGCCTTTTTTTAGTGTTTTTATATTCTAGTTATGTCATTAATAATTACGGAAGGACTTTAGAATATTTGCGGTGTGGTTCGCTTGGTCTTCACAAAATTAATAATGTGTTGTGATGTCACAGAGATAGTGATGTTTTCCGTTTTCGGATGCAAAATATTCGATCGACTTGTCGTTGCTCTATGGTCTAACTTTTACTAGCGTTATTATTATTCACTTTAAGCAAAATTCGGTAAAAAAGCAAGCTTTGCTTTCAAGTCGTACACAGTATAGGTTTACCGCATTTGTAAGAAAATGAATATAATATTCATATATATATATATATATATATATATAATTGTTTCAGCTTTAGTTTTTCGAATAATGTATATATACTTATTGAAAATTTTATAATATTGTTATTATTTACATACATACATATCTTCACGCCAAATCCCTTGCGGGGTAGGCAGAGACAATTGAGCGCCACTTGTCACGGTCACGACATACCTCTTTCGCTTCTTCGACATTCATCAACCTCTTCATACATGCCCTTTTGTTTCGATGGCTTTTCAACGCACCTTCAGCTATTGTTTTATTAATTTGGTCGTAATATGTGAGTCTAGGTCTGCCAGGGCCTCTTTTACCCACGACTTTCGCATTATATATCTGGTTCGTCAATCTTTCTTCATTCATCCTTTCAACATGCCCGAACCATCGTAGCATATTCCTTATTTTTGTCCCTATGCTTTCTTTCATACCTACCCTTTTTCGTATTTCGTCATTACGTATGCGGTCCGTCAAAGTGACGCCGCATATCCGACGCAACGATCTCATTTCTACTGCATTAACTCTACTCTCATGCGTATTCTGACATATCCACGTCTCGCTTCCATACATAAGTGTTGGTACCAGCATGGCATTGTGTATGGCGAGTCGAGCTTTGTCACTGACATTCCGACTGGCGATCAGTGACCCCAGGGCACCGTTGACACTATTTCCCGCGTTCACTCTTCTTTCAACATCCCTATCATACTTCCCATCCGCAGTGAAAACACTGCCCAGATATATAATTTCATTTACTTGTTCTAGAGTTTCATCATCAATCTTTATCGTCACGGTTGTCATTCTTCTTCTTTCAAACACTAGTACCTTGGTTTTTCTCGCATTCAAACGGAGTCCTTTTTCTGCACATCCCTCTTTCATTTCTGTGACTAGTGATTGCAGTTGTTGTTCGGACGATGCCATGAGAACAGCATCATCTGCATAAAGCAGGCAGTTCCCCACTAAATCACTCATCTTTATCCCACAGTTACTCTCTCTCACTCTTTTTAGGTATTTGTCGAGATATAGGGTAAATAATCTGGCGGAAAGCACACAGCCCTGTTTGACGCCCATTTGGGATTCAAAGCAAGGAGACATACCTCCCTCCACCCGCACACAAGCTTTACAGTCCTTGTACAGGGACTGTATAGCTTGTAGCAGTTTGTCATCAACTCCATACTCCGGCAAAATGTCCCAAAGCTTCTTTCTTACAACTCTATCAAAAGCCTTCTCCAAATCCACAAAAGCACAGAAAACCCTCTGGTTTAAGGCCAAAAACTTCTCTGTGATATTGCGGAGCGAAAAGACTTGGTCAGTGCATCCTCTTCCAGGTCTAAAGCCTCCTTGTGCCTCCCATAAAAGACCTTTAGTCTTCTCTTGCAGGCGTTTCGTGAGAATCTTGCCATACATCTTGCTCGCCAAACTGATCAAACTAATTGCTCGGTAGTTGGCACAGTCCAATCATTTATAGGCCATAAAGGCTGTTACTGTTCAATTCAATTCAATTCAAATATTTTTATTTCAGATAAAAATCCATATTCCTATATTTAACATATTAATATCACTTTTCAATATAATTAATTATAACTATCTATAAATAAACTTAACCTAACTTCCCACCAGTACTGCAGTCCAGTGTTGCGCAATAGGTCCCCCTACACTGCCTGCAACCACCCTCAGGATGCTATTGGGACTCCCGCATACCCGCGCCATCAGGGATGATACTTTCTTACGCATGATGGCGGGGAAGCCATCCGTGCGCATCTCAGCAAACATCCCGGAGGCACTACAGAATTTCGGGAGTCCCAACAGCATCCTAAAAGCGTTATTATATTGCACGCGCAGAGTGTTGTAGGCCTTCTGCGTGTAGCAAACCCATAGGCCGCTCGTGTAAAATGATTGACAAAATGCCGTAAAAAGCGTGATCTTTACTGGCACCGTACAGCGAGCAAACCTACGGGCCAGCATGTTGCTCCTGACCGCCAACGCCCTGCGCTTCCTTTCTATATCCGCATCGTCAGTCAGACCTTCTGTCACGACATGACCCAGGTACCTAAACTGCTTCACTCTTTTCAGAGGAGAACCGCACAGTTTTATAGGTGGCACATAACTCGGAGACTTACCTCTCGCTGTGAAGACCAAGAACCCGCTCTTTACTGTGATAATGTGGTGGTCGCATATAATAGGTGCAACATCTAACTTCTGATTTAGTGTTGTACAAATAAGTGTGTGATGTTAGCACTGTTGGCTACCCTATTATAAATAAATAAATGAAATAAATTCTGTTCCACACTAAGTTAGCACTATTTAGCTAAACAATTAACAGTGTAAGTTACATTTAGCGATTTGTATAGCCTGGCCGGGTGGCAGGGATCAGGGGCGTGTCCACTGTCACACTATCAGAGGGATCAAACAATCATCAAACCCCCCCATTAAATCGATATACTTATTATTGTTAAACCTTCTCATTCTTATACCTATATATTGTCTGTGAACTGCTAATTCGTCCCAGGGCCAGCAGTCTCGATTATTCTCTACCTTAGCGATTTCGGTCGGATAGTCATAAAAAAATATTGTCACTTACAAAGTCAAAATGTCAATATCATCATCATTATCACGACCGTTTCCTTTTCGGGGTGGTCAGAAACCACGCTTATAAATAAGCGAATTCACATTTAGCCAACTTTACTGCCGGCCAATCATGACAAGTGGCAAGCTCGTCGATGTCTCCAGCGTACCAAACTCGAGAAATATCACAAATAAATTAAATTTATTTACATTAATAAATATTTTTGTGTCCCGACCAGGAATCGAATTTCCGTGTCTAAATCCACGGACTTGACCGCTAGACCACGGCGGCAGTATGCAGTATGGACAATAATATTTATTCCTTGGCAACACTAAAAGCAAATGACAAAATCTCTACTAGCTGCTGTCACACGGTAAAACTGTATCGATAATATTAGATAACTTTGCGGGCTATCGAATTTCGTTGTTAAATAGTTTGCGCAAATCGCTAATTTGGCAGATAAATTCTATACGATTCCGACGTATTTATGACTAAATTATCGACAAGATTATGAAGTTGTCGTCGTGGCGACGACGCAACGCAAAATAAACTAAATGGACGTGGACGTAATCCAAGGCTGTGACGTGTCGTTTAAAAAACAATATACGTTTTCCTCAATGGTGAAGAAATTTTGGAAAGTGACCACGCGGTTTGGTTTATGGAAGGCTCGTCAATGGCTGTCCACGTTTTTAAGCGATTGGTCACTGCTTTATTTCTAGACAAAGTGTCGTCATCAGGCTAAAAATATATATTTGGCATAATATATGAGTTTATTTATAAGTACATGTGTAATCTATGTAACAGTGCAAGTATCTATTAGCATGTTGTGTGTGTAAGTGTGTAGTATATATTAGATATTGTTAAACTTGACATCGGCACTACCCTTAATCACATTTTTCATTCATTACAGCCCCTAGAACACAGCGTGCTAGACCTCCACTGCTAAGCTGCTGGTCTTCTGCTAACAGCTTACTTATTGGACCACTTTGCTGCTTAGTCTTCTACTAGCAGGAGTAGAATCATTCAAAATAATTAAATTAATGACGTTTCATAAATGCTTGTAATAGGTTTACCTACGTGAACAAAGATAATTTGACTTTGACTTTGATGGACCTTCCAGAACATATATCTGGAGAATTTGGCCTACACTCGACACGCTGGCCAGACGGCTTGGCGAGGATATGATGTAAATTTTTAATGACAATTTATAAACGACTCCACAAGTTGGTATTAGTGGAACCGGGACCGACGGCTTAACGTGCTCTCCGAGGCACGGGAACCGTGGTGTTGTAAATCTATGACAAACGTACGTAATTGTCTCTGCCTACCCCGCAAGGGATTTGGCGTGAAGATATGTATGTATGTACATTTTACAATATCGTTGGCAAATCGTTACCATTTTGTGCCGTTTGCCGTAGAGACGATGGGCCCTTGGTTTGAGGACGCTAAATCGTTAATACGCGACATAAGCGTTGCCATCCGAGCGTCAACAGGTGATCCTTTGAGTAGGGAATATCTTATTCAGAGGATCAGTGTTGCCTTTCAACGAGGTAACGTCGCCGGAGTCTTTGGAACATTGGGTTCATCTTCTCCTGGATTCGATGACATGTAGATTATAATTAAGATATTTGTAAGTATTTAGTTTTTTTATATTAATTAGGTTTATCTTTTAGTTTATTTAATTTAAGGTTTTGTTTAGTTTATTTTTAATTTTATTATTTAGGTAGCTTTTAATTTATATTTATTGTTTGTATTTGTGTATCTTACTTCGTTTAAGTAACTCATGAATTTCTAGAATTAACGTACATTTATAGAATAAATTATATTTGTTAAGTCTTCTTTTCCTGTAAATATATTCCAACTTTTAAGCTTATTTTCTACAGACATATCGTTATACAGTAAAGTACGAATCGCCCCTGCACCCTGCACAAATAAATCCCTCTGACATTAATTTCAAAAGAACTGACGTAATTGACAGATTAGCGGAAAGCGTTTGACTTCCACTGTGCTTACTGTTTATTGTCTGCTAATTCTATTGTTAGTAATTTTATTAGAGAAAATATTAGTAAAGTATCATCACGACCGTTTCTCTTTCGGCGTAGTCAGAAACCACGCTTATATAGAAGCAAATTCACATTTAGCCATCTTTACTGTAGGCTAATCATGACAAGTGGCAAGCTCGTCGATGTCTCTAGCGTACCAAACTCGAGAAATATGAATTAAATGTATGGCCATGTATGTGTGGCCAAAATATTGCAGAATTCGGGTAAAGCTGTAAACTGAACTGCTGTTTAACCAATTTTGATCCTTGGAATTGTGTTGCTTGATTGTATCATGTTCTTTTGTTTTTGTTTTTGCTTAGATTTACTTAGTTGTTGCTGTAATTGTATTGTGTTTTTGTTTTCGCTACTCAAAGGCCCAATTAATGGATACAGTATAATAGTATGTGGTGGTTGCCTGTAATTGGTGCAGCATCTGTTTTCTGTCTTAGTTGTAAGTAAAAATCGATGTATCTTTTGTAGCTGTCACTGTTGGCGACCCTAATAAATAAATAAAATAAAATAAAGCAGACGGCAGAAAGTCTCTGTCCCTTGGCAAGTTTGAGCTCTTTGAGCACCGAAATAATGAAGACAAATTTCTAAGCATTCCATGGGTTCACCGTGCGGGTGCCGGGTCCATCGTGTATGGGTAAGAGATGAGAAGAATGGTGTCTCGGGCTTGCGACCGACAATAGGCTGGTTTAAAAAAAGAGAGGCCTCCTTTTCTTAAACCAGCCTATTGTCGGTCGCAAGTCCAACATGTCCGTTATTTTATTTTCTTGATAGTTGATTTCGCAAATCAGATTTGAAAATATTGGCTTGTGCGAGCGAGTGAGATACATAACTGTTAAACCCTAATAAATGAAAATACTGCCTCCGTGGTCTAGCGGTTAAGTCCGTGGATTTAGACTCGGAGGCACCGGGTTCGATTCCTGGTCAGGACACAAAAATATTTATTAATGTAAATAAATACATTTTATTTATTTGTGATATTTCTCGAGTTTGGTACGCTGGAGACATCGACGAGCTTGCCACTTGTCATGATTGGCCTGTAGTAAAGTTGGCTAAATGTGAATCCGCTCCTTTATCAGCGTGGTTTCTGACCACCCCGAAAGGAAAACGGTCGTAATGCTACTTTACTTTAATAAAAAAAAAAAAAAATAGGTGGTCTAACCGAGCGAAGCGAGGTTGGCGAGTGTGCGACATTTATGAAGAACTGAGTATAGTGACCTGCAAAAAAGTCATTGGATAAATTTAAGTAGTCTTCCTGATGTAACGCTCACGGGTTCCCATGAAACTATAAGAGATGGGTAGGAAGTGCTTAAACTAATGTTGTAGAGAACCCTTGGAGACGAGGAGATGTAAACTTTTTTTTTAAAATTTTCAACTTTTTAAAAATTCTCCATATAAAAATTATGCCATGGAGCTACAGGAGCTAACCGAGCGAAGCGAGGTTGGCGAGTGTGCGACATTTAGGAGGAACTGAGTATAGTGACCTGCAATAAAGTTAATAATAAAATTTAAGTAGTCATTCTGGTGTGACGCTGACGGGTCCCCATGTAACAACTTATAAGAAATATTAATAGGGATATTTTATCGATACATTGATTTGGACTGATGATGGTAATTTACCCAGTCTGCTACTTCCCCGTATCCACCGTTCGTGGCGTTAAACCCATTAAAGTTTATCTACACATTTCGGGATCAGACTCGAATTGCCGTCATGTCCAGTCAAGCCGGCATAGTGTTAGGGACTGATGTCAGTCACGAGTGTCTGATTACAGTTGCTAACATTCATGGATCTCACTCCACACTCACCATAAGTTGGACGCAAGGTCACATGTCGAGCTAGTATAAAAAATAAAAAACATCAATTTAAAGGTATCATCACACTCTTTATTTTTTTTACATAATTACTTATCTATTCTAATAACAAAGTTATTCTAATATTTTTAAAACTAATGTCATATTTATTATACTTATATATATTTACATATATATACTGCGTGGAATTTATTAAAGAGCAAATATTTTTATATTATAATCTAGAATAAAAATAAATAAATACGAATGTTTTATTTTAATTATTCATTAATAAAATCTTAAGTTACGGTGCAGAGAAGTTATCCTAAAAATATCGTCACTCATACTGAGCCTAATCAAGTAGAAGTGTTAAAATGTCAAAATAGCAAATATTTTTAAAGGCTTCTAGTTTCATTGGTAGAACCCGTTTTTGAAATATCACAGGTTTTTTTTTTTAAAGAAAATTGTTCCAAAACAAAACATAATTAATTGATATCTTTTACAGCCGAAAAACGAAATAGCTAGGTCCAGACTCTCAGGACTGTTGTTAACATGGGACTATCAGGATACAGAACAATTTTTAAGAACCATCCGTTGATTTGAAGAACACAACAATTTGTTTTATTTTTTTATGCTTTTTTACTTAGATTTTAATGTTTATTTTTTTTTACTACTACTTACTAAACTATTTTTGGTAACTCGACTGCATGGTCCCATAGTTGGTCAGGCATGAAAGTGCCTTGTGTGGGTCCAGTGCTAATCACATTTGAAATTTTGTTGCAGTATAGGTACTTACTATTCGATAAATATTTGTTTGGAATAAGTGTAGATTTTATTCGAAGTAAATTAATATACATTAAATATAAATTTAGATTAGGTGTATTCTGAGTAAAGTACAAAGATTAAAAAATAAAATAAATTAAGAACTAAATTATAAAAACTAATTAAAAACTAAAAATTAATAAATAAAATTACGACTATTCTTTGGGCGTAGTGTGCCGAGTATACTCGCTGCGTTCCCCCGTTGAACACCGAGGCTGACCCTTTGAACAAGGGTCACCCGTCGCCAAGTGGAGTTTCTCACTAAGCTCGCGGGAGAACACAAGAGCCTCCTCGGACCACGGGCCCATCATTTCAACTGCAAATGGAATGAAATGGTGATTGATGATGATGAGTGTAGATTGTATTTTGTAGGTATATTGGTAATTAAACATATTATTATTAACGTCGCGCGATCGTCGACCTCTCGCTACCTACTTGATTAGGGTCAGTATGAGTGATGATATTTTTAGGATAACTTCTCTGCACCGTAACTTAAGATTTTATTACTAAGTAATTAAAACAAAATACGTAACTAGTACTTTAATTTTATTCTAGATTATAATTTTTAAAAAATATTCTCTTTAACAAATACCACGCAGTATATTCCTTCCTTTCGCAATAGAAATATAAGGTCCTTAGTGTTTTAAATCAAAGCATTGTATTAAGAAACTAGGAAAAAAAAATAGTAGAAGTTTCAGAAGATAGTCGGTCTTAAAACTTAAAAAAAAAAACTATAGCATTGCAACGTGGGAATGCAGCCAGTGTAGGCAGCTTTGCCGAGATGTAGCTTCTCTAAACGTGTTCTACCGGCTATACTATGGTTAGTGCTCTGAAGAGCTCTATAACCTAATTCCTTCCTCTCCATTCCGCAACCGAACCACACGCACAGGTCAGAATATGCACCCACATACCGTAGTCACTATTCCTTCGCGTACCTATAAATTTGGTGACTCATACATCTGTCGCACAATAAAGATGTGGAATGCTCTTCCAGCCTCTGTGTTTCCACTTTCCTATAAATGACACTGACCGTCGTTCCGAATCAAATATCGCGATTTGGATGCTCAGTGCGTGATATCAATTCGGAACATTTTCATTCATAAAATGTTAGTTTTTTTTTTAAATGTATGGAAGATAAATTGCGGATTCCACATCTTAGAGTATGAATACTAACAAATATACATCTCTCGGTTTATTCATCTTTATATGTGTAAAGTTTAATATTATTAACTTATTTTGATAATTTTTAATAACTTGCCGTGTTACAAACATTTTTTTTTCACTTCCTACTTAAATATTAATTATAGATTTGTTTAATAATAATATAGAAACAGTATAAACGAATTACAATATTAAATAATTTAAAAGAGAACCTAATATTAAATTAACTTGAAAATGGCGCGCGACATAATGACAAAAAACTGACAGCGCTCAGAGCGATCTACCTCGATATCGTGAGCAGTCTAAGCGCGAGAAATGATGTCATTTGTGACGTCACATAGCTTTGGCAAAACAGTCTAAGCGCGTATCGGAACACCTTTAAGCGTGCTTAGGTTACTATTATCGCGTCTCGGAACGAAGTATAGTGTTGGGAATTGGATAATATTTTGTAATTATGACGCAATATCTGACGCAAATAACGAAACCCACTAATAACCTTTGCGCCTAAGTACTTATAATCCTAAAATTTTCGTTGGTAGAGATTTTTTATCTGTTCTAAATATCCATTTCGTCGGTTTGGTAAAATTTATTAAGTGACATTGACAAAAAATAAATAAATATTTGCTTTGGGAAATGTGCTGGAACTGTGTTGTGGAATTCGCTAAGTAATAATAATAAATAAATAAATAAATATTTCCAGACAGCTCACACAGCGCCATCTAGTTTCCGTGGTAAGCTACGAGGCTTGTGTTACGGAAACTAGATGGTTGATAAACTACATATTATATTATTATTTTTTGTAAATATATACATATTATACATATAAACACCCAGACCGAGACAAATTATACAATGTACAACTTGCCCCCGGTGGGAATCGAACCCACGACCTCCCGAGTTCACGGCAACGTTTGTTACCACTAGACCACGGAGGCGGTAATAGGTGTTTTTTTATCTGCATGAGAGGTTTTGATGGTTGTTGTCTATGGTTTGACAGTTGAGAATGTCAAACTGTGTTGACATTTCTGTTCAGTAAGGTTTGGCAATTCATCATGAATCGTTTAACTGCAGAACGTCGAAACGATGGGTCCGTTGTCCGAGGTTGGGGACCAAGTGCACAGGAAATGGGAGACAAGAGGGCTGGGCAAAGTTTGGATCAAAGGATCAGCTTTGTCATTCAATGTGGTAGTGCTGCCCATTTGTAGTGTTTTTTTTTTTAAATATACTAGTACGACATGTGACTTTGCGCCCGTAGGTAAGTGGCGCGTGAGATCCATGAATTTTAGCAACTGAAATCAGACACTCATGACTGACATGACATCCGGCTTGACTGGGCATGACGGCAATTCGAGCCTGATCCTGAAACGTGTGGATATACTTTACTGGGTTTATCGGCACGAACGGTAGATATTTCCCTGCCCCAACAGACTGGGCAAATTACCACCTATTAAATTTGGAACTAGTTTTTTATTTGTATTTTTATATTTAATTATTATTATTAAGGAGTTTATATTCGTTTTTATTATTAATAATTATAAAATATAAAGACAAAAAAAAACACAAAAAACTTGTAGTTTAGGATTTGGCCTAGAATGACCACTTGAAAAATTCACTCTGTATAGTAGTTAATTATTTCTATTAGTCAATTATGGTACTTAATGAGTGTTTCCTTTAAACCGACGATTTCAAAATTATTAATAAGCATTAGGTTCGGCGGCCATTTTGAAATCTCATATTGGCTTGACTCATTGTTGCCAACCTAGACATATCGAACATAGTGTTGCGACTTAACGGATTTAGAAGAATCGATTCGTTTCTAATTGAGCTATCTAAATTCGAATCTTGTGTTGGTACGGATTTTGTAGCTGTCAAAAATGCTGACGTGTGCGATTGTAATAGGCTGCCGGATAGCGGGTTCTGGTTGGTCCGATCGATTCGGAATTGGCAATTTTGTTTTTCCATCTGATGGTGTTGGGTTCGGACTGCGAATCGGTTCACATGGACTGGTATGGGAACTACGATTTTTGTTCCCGTTGTGTTTTTGCCTCCAGAATGACTGCCGGAAGCGAGTCCTGCCTTCACCCGCTTCCATTTTGCTCGGCGATTTTGAAACCATATTTTTACCTGTAACAATGTTAAAATTATATTAAGCATTATAGCCAATAAGTGATTCCATACAATTATCTTTCTGATATACAACCAGGCTATTTTATTTATATTACCATGCTCATAATATAAAGTAAAGTATCATCACGACCGTTTCCCTGTCGGGGTGGTCAGAAACCACGCTTATAAATAAGCGGATTCATATCTAGCCAAAGTAAAGTAAAGACTACAGGCCAATCATGACAAGTGGCAAGCTCATCGATGTCTCGAGTGTCGAGAAATATCACAAATAAATTAAATATTAATTAAATGTATTTATTTACATTAATAAATATTTTTGTGTCCCGACCAGGAATCGAACCCGGTACCTCCGAGTCTAAATCCACGGACTTAACCGCTAGAACACGGAGTGATCTTACAATCCACATGCTTTGTTTATTTTTCCTTTGTAAATATTTCTTCTCGTAGTTTAATTTAATTGTCATCGAGTATTTCATACTTTTTCGGATTTTTCTAACTTTTATTGCCGTCGTCGTGATTTGTTTTGTTATTTAACTGTAGAATTTTGTGTTTAACTGTATAACTACCCACACCAGTGTCGGTGTGGAGAGCCCGTGGAACATCTCGGAGACCATGGGCTTTCTTGCGCTAGAAGTGCTGGCCGCATTCCTCGTCACGCTGCTTTAAACAACATCATTCGAAGGGCTTTTGTCACTGCTGGAGTACCCGCGATCCTAGAACCCTCTGGGATTGCGCGGAGCGATGGCAAAAGACCCGACTGCATGACCATTGGGCCGTGGAAACTTGGCAGGTCCCTGGTGTGGGATGCGACATGTGTAGACACATTAGCCCCATCACACATCCAGGCGACCTCGTCAAGCGCGGGAAGTGCGGCGGTTTCTGTTGAGTACCTCAAGCTGCGCAAATACGCCAACCTCAGTACAGGTTACGAATTTGCGCCGTTTGGGGTCGAGACGATGGACCCATGGGGACACTCAGCCAAGCGTCTGGCCAAGGAGTTGTCCAAACGGCTAACGGAAAAGTCTGGAGACAGGAAGGCTGGCAATTATTTCTGCCAACGTATTAGCTTAGCTATACAGAGGGGAAATGTTGCCAGTCTTCTTGGGACTATCACTGAAGGGTCGTCTCTAGAGGACATTTTTTACTTATAGTTTATTTTTTATTAGGTTTAGTTTATATTTATTTTAATTTTTACTTTTAAGTAGATTTAATTTATATTGTAATTATTTTATACTGTTTGTATATACTTCAGTTCCAAAGAAAAACTAAGATGTCTGGCCTGTAGGCTAATAACTGTATCTTATATCAGTTATTGTTATATTATTTTTAATACTTTTTAGGGTTTCGTTAATGATTTGTATTAATAAATTCATACAAATAGAAGAAAGACGAAATACTGTTCACATAGCTTTGAAACGCTGAATAGATTTACTTTGCTTAATGTATAAGTCGAACGACTGTTTAGATTCGCTTAATAACAATTTTCCAAGTTAAACACGGCCTAAGTCTACAGGTGTAAGACGTTTATCAGTGCTGTAAAAGCATCGATGTATATAGATAGGCCCTCACTGATATAAAAACGTTCCCGTAAAACCAATCGAAGTCATGTAGCTGCACCAACAGTCGCGAGATAGCAAGCGTCGAGAGCGCCTAATATTAATATTTATATCGAGTAAAACTAGTCTTTTTGTATGCATTGTGATATAATTTCCGATGAATAAAGCATGTGGAATTATCCTTGCTTGAGAATTGTCCCCCAAAGTTGGTAGGTACACAAAGCAAGCGGCACGTTTTTAAGAGTGCGTTTTGTATTGAATAGGCTTATCTATATACATCAATGTGCGAAAGTAAACCAAATTGTTCAGAATAAATGTTAGACGGGGCTGTGATATAAATCTTACCTGAACTTCACTAAGTTTCAGTGCAGATGCTATTTGAGATCGTTCAGTTAGACTAAGGTACTTTTTAGCGTGGAATTCCCTTTCTAACTCTAGAAGTTGTTCGCTAGTGAATGCTGTCCGCCGTCGCCTCGCCTTGTTCGAGCTCTCGCGCGGTGTCGATTCGCCGCCCGAGTCGCCGTCCGGATCCGCTTCTGATTCGCCGCCTGCGGAGTACAACACTATTAGGAATTTTGAATTTGGAATAGGTTTTTGTTTTTTTTTTGTTTGGGCATTTGGCATGAGTCGTTCCCGCGCTTTTGTACGGACATGTCAGGTGCAAGTTAATTGTTTACATATGTCCATCAAAAAGCGCGGGAAACACTTTGATATCTCAACAGAGTGTTATAGGTTTGATATTATCTTAGAAAAATGCTTAAATCCGAGCAGTGTGGCTCGGTTGTAAGAATGCTTTCCTTGTACCAATGAGAAATACACTTTTCTTACGCACATTTGTCATAAATTTACAAACACCACCGTTCCCGTGCCTCGGAGAGCACGTTAAGGTTCCACTAATATCAACTTGTGGAATTGTTAATAAAATGACATCAGACCCTCACTAACCCGTCTGGCAATTCTCCAGAAAAACCAGGAAGGGCCACCTTCAACAGTGGAGGCCAAGGAATCTGTGCTTAAATTCAGTTACCAGTTCAAAAACGAATTGCCGATTTGTAACTTGTCTATATAGATGACGGTCTTTCCTAAAATAGAATCGCAAAACATCTCCTTGGGTCGGATATTGATTGAGTGACGTAGCAAAAGTGAGTGGACAATAAAAAAGTGCAATTCGCGCGGAAACCGACGTCAACTCCGCCCATCACTAGCTGGGGGGCTATTCTCGGATGTGGTACAGATGGTTTTTATAATTTTAACGGGTTTTTACGCGATTTACCTTAGAGACACATTTCTCCCGACGTTTCAGCCAAGTTGCATTGGCCGTGGTCACGGGTCGACAGTCTCTAAGGTAAATCGCGTAAAGACCCGTTAAAATTATAAAAACTATTATGAATATGCGCGAAAGTTTAAAAAGTTTAGTGGTACAGATGCACGGTGAGGCGGTTACAAAAGAGTTCTCACAATTGACTTATTAATTATTATTCAATATTTAAATTATTAATTTATTTATAAACTCTTTATTGCACAAAAAACTTAATAGTTGTACAAGGGCGAACTTTCGGCATTTTATAACAGCTAAACTTTGGGAGTGTAGTAGAGGATTGCGAGATACATTAATAATAACAATTTTACTAAATTTAGGCTTATGTGCTTTCTTGGTCATTCCGCCCAGCTTTTAACATTTCTGACAGACGTAATCGTTTGTTGCAAATTATACACCACACGGAGCAAAGTGAAGACGCGTCGCAGGCATCTTGCCGCATCACAACGTTTCAATACAAAATGTAGGTAAGCGACACGTTGTGAATTATGCGGTGGTCACCAGTTCCGTGTCGCTAGCAGTCGCGACAACAGATTATAGCGAATTACCCATGTCAATTTAATAATTAATTCGTGGCTCTAAAGAGGCTGTGACAGCTCACAATCTAATAATTTTGCTAGCTATATTTAATAGTAGTTGAAAGCTATTAGTTGAGCTAGCAGCGACACATTTGTCTAATATTACTAGTTTAGATATTATTTGTAAAAGTGCCTACCTACATCTTCTGTAGAATTATTTTATTGTGAAACCCTAGTAATAAGTATTTTTGATTAATAAACTATTTGAATTTGAATAATACATAATAATACCATTACTAATAGCAATCTATCGTCGAAAAAAAAACGTTTTTTAAAAACAGTTCGTCTTTATAACGCCAACCACTGTGTGTTTGATAGCAAAAAAACTACATTTTAAATCATATCAGTTTCAAGAATTGCGCCTGTTTAAGTGGATCCGAGGGACTTCATTACATCCCATCGTTTTACAACACTAGCCGAGGGGTCATTTGAATTTGGAACGCAGGGAAAAAGAAATTGACGAAAATTATTTAATACAAATAAATTACATCACAGCCCCTGGAACTGAACTCAAGGAGGTTTCAAGATGTACCTTCAAGTTTGGTACGCTGGAGACATCGACGAGCTTGCCACTTGTCATGATTGTACTCATCATCATCATCATCATCAGCCTGTGTCTCTCCACTGCTGGATGTAGGCCTCCCCAAGGCTCGCCACTTCACACGATCTTCTGCCACCCTCATCCATCCCCCACCAGCGACCTTCCTCAGGTAATCTGTCCATCTGGCGGGGGGTCGTCCCACTCTGCGTCTTCCAGTACGTGGTCTCCACTCCAGAACCCATCTACTCCATCGTTCATCGGTTCTGCGGCATATGTGTCCAGCCCATTACCACTTCAGCTTGCTAATTTGTAAAGCTATATCGGTAACTTTGGTTCTTTGACGGATGTCAACGTTTCTGACTTTATCTTTTAGTGAAATCCCGAGCATAGCTCTCTCCATAGCTCGCTGAGCGACCTTGAACTTGTGGACCAGACCCACCGTCAGTGTCCACGTTTCTGCACCATACGACATTACTGGAAGAACGCACTGGTTGAAAACTTTTGTCTTCAAACACTATGGTATGTTCGATAGGAAGATGTGACGTAGCTTCCCGAATGCTGCCCATCCTAGCTGAATGCGTCTATCGGCTTCTTTGCTGAAGTTGGCTACTCCTAATTGGATGGTGTGTCCAAGGTAGGCGTATTTTTGCACAACCTCGAGAGTGGCGTTTCCCTATAGTAAAGTTGGCTAAATGTGAATCCGCTTATTTATAAGCGCGGTTTCTGACCACCCCGAAAGGGAAACGGTCGTGATGATACTTTACTTTTTTTTTTACCTTAAGTTAGAGTTCTATTCCTCGAGCGTAGTGACAGTCACTCCAAATGACAGCTGGAAGGAATAATTAAATGCTCCTGCGTTGAGGAAATGTCAAAAAATATGGGTTTTATTATAAGTATTTTTCATATTTTTATTTGTAGGATTTTTTATTTCAATTGGGCGTAAGTAGTTACGCAAAAAGGATCCAATCCACTTTAAGTTAATTTCGCCATGTCCCTTCGATTAGGGGAAAAATCATCTGGAATTTGATGATGAACTCATTAACTCATGAAAAAGAAAGATATATTACGTTAGACTTGGCTGTATGGGCTAGACCCTTTGCCTTTCCTATCACCTCATTCATCATCCAACGGGAGAAGAGAACAAAAATAAAAGAAAAACTAAATGTCCCGTCATGTCATAATAGTTGCTAACCAACTTTAAATCGTTATAGATCCTAAATGGTCACTCAACATGATTTTTAAATACCTATTTGATAAAACCCCACTCAATATAGTTAGCCAATATTTATTTTTTTTATTTACCACAATGGTTGTCGCCTTAATGAATTTTGATTAATGTCATCAGTGTGATTATCTCTGTAAAAATATAATAATTTGATTTTCAGTTTGACATTTTTTGACATTTAAATTAATTTTATATATCTAAGGCCGCGTTCGTTTTAAGAAATGTTAGCATGAAAATACCACTTTTTTTAGCACAAGTCGTTCGTTTAATGAAAATTCTAACATTTGATGCAAATTTCGTATGTCAGTACCGTGTTGAAAGGAGGGTTATTGATGTTACTTTTTGACAGATGTCAAATTGATCGTTACCATTTTTATATACTTTATAGTTTTCTATTATATTTGTTAAAAAGGTATTTTAAACGATTTTATGCAATAAATTCAAAGACCATAATAATATCACGTGTGTTGGATGCCATGGTATGATAAAACATGAACGAAAACACTTGTCAAAAAGTAGCCTCACCGCTCGTTTTATTTAAGAAATGTTAGCATTGTTAAAAAAAGTAGTATTTCTTAACAAAAACGACATTTCGTGCTGGTTTATGAAGTTGCTACGAAATGTTGGAAATGCTATAAAACGAACGCGGCTTAAAAGTAGACTGGATCTAGAAAAAAAACGAAAATTGGCAACGCGCCTTGACAACAGCCGCATCTAACTTTAAGTTTAAATAATATTAAATTATATATCTTCTAAAGGTACTGCCAGTTCTGTTCTTTGCTTCTAACATAACCATGCACGATTTAGTTAGGTAATTAAATTAAAATATCGAATGTAGAAATTGATGTAATCATGGACCAAACCAAATTCCGGTGGGAACGTTCGATGATAAATAAAGAAAGAAAGATGTAGAGTAGACCAATCGATTGACGTGAGAATCATCAAAATCAGCCAACGTGTTTGGTCTCCAGTTTCACAAAGAAACAAATATACATATAGGCTGATAAGCATGACCCTTCCTTCCGTCGCGCAATCGGGTAAAAAAGTGCTCCTTTAGGGTGCCTATCCACCAAAGATGTGCTATGCTGCGTTGCTATGGATGCGTTTGATAACCACCAATCATATTCATTGGTCCACATAGCAAGCACTGGTGGAAACGGATTCAACTAAGCTGTTTTTTATATGAAAGGATGCGTGCTATGGATGCGTGCCATGGATGCGTGCTATGGATGCGTGCTATGGATGCGTGCTATGGATGCGTCCATGGATGCGTGCTATGGATGCGTGCCATGGATGCGTGCTATGGATGCGTGCCATGGATGCGTGCTATGGATGGTCGCGAGTGGTGTAGCTTTGTCAAGAGCAGATTACCTACAGTAGGCCCGAGTTAGTAAAAAGTTATTTTATATCTCGCAATGTGCGAAGAAGAACCTTCCCTATCGATACATCGCATACCTAACTCGAGCTGCGCATCAAAGATACGAGTAATACAATCACTACGCTGCGCATCTTCCTCGCGCAGCTACTTTGTGCGGCGCATCTTCATAGCACATTTTACTCGCTCCGCTACTAGCTTATATCAGTGGAAACGGTCACATAGTTTCGCAGCTTAGCTTTCACATCATCGCAGCATAGCTGCATAGCACATCTCTGGTGGATAGGCACCCTTAATCTAATCTACATCCAAGCCCCAAGCTATGGCACCCCTTAAATCAGCATAAAAAAATACACAAAACATTTTTATTCCTTATATCCGTGACTTATTAACGCCCTGCACTCGATTGACAGTTATCGGCGTTGTCAAATGAATCGTAAGGAGCGATTCCCGACATTTTACAACGATTTGAATTTTAAATTTGGAATTCATTTTCCCGCGTACCAAATCTCGTAGTAAATGGCGTGTGCATTTTTACAATGCATTCGATTTAATCGGAATCTTATCGGTTTCTCACATCATTGCCGTCACGTCCTTATTCGAATACACATTTCGACGCGTGAGCTGTTTTCATTTACGAATTAATGGATTTGGAGAATTTTTTTTCGTAATATTTATTTTACTGATTTAAAAATATATAGGATGTTGAGCTTATTGTCGCGCAATAAAATAAAAAGGAGGCATCCTTTTCAAACTAGCCTATTGTTGGTTGCAAGCCCGAGACACCATTTTTCTCATCTCTTACCCATAGGTGTTTACCTAGATTCTAATCTAAGCTGGACAACCCAAGTCACCAGAACCAGTGGTAAAATATTTTCAAATTCAAATTCAAAATCGTTTATTTGCTTTAAATGTGGTACATACGGTTGACGAAGCGTTAAAGGATGTTAACATAGCATAATACAAACTACATATTATGTACCTAGAAATAATATTTGACATGCCCATTTACAGCAGTAATTATTTAAATGTGACATATTATAATAATACAATTGAAATATATTCTTGACAAAGCTCATTTGCAGCTGCTAAATTAATAATTTATTAATATTTATTTTTTAACCTTAGTAAAGGATATTGACAAGGCCTCTTTACAGCTGCTTTAATTATTTTAGTAATTAGCTTTATATATAACGGTGCCCTGGGGTCACTAATGGCCAGTCGAAATGTCAGTGACAAAGCTCGACTCGCCATACACAATGCCATGCTGGTACCAACACTTATGTATGGAAGCGAAACGTGGATATGTCAGAATACGCATGAGAGTAGAGTTAATGCAGTAGAAATGAGGTCTTTGCGTCGGATATGCGGCGTCACTTTGAGGGACCGCATACGTAATGACGAAATACGCAAAAGGGTAGGTATTAAAGAAAGCATAGGGACAAAAATAAGGAAAGGTATGCTCCGATGGTTCGGACATGTTGAAAGAATGAGTGAAGAGAGATTGACGAACCAGATATATAATGCGAAAGTTGTGGGTAAAAGAGGCCCTGGCAGACCAAGACTTACCTATCACGATCAAATAAATAAAACAATAGCTGAAGGTGCATTAAAAAGCCATCAAAATAAAAGGGCATGTATGAAGAGGTTGATGAATGTCGAAGAAGCGAAAGAGGTATGTCGTGATCGTGTCAAGTGGCGCTCAATTGTCTCTGCCTACCCCGCAAGGGATTTGGCGTGAAGATATGTATGTATGTAGCTTTATATATATATATATATTTTGACATGCCTATATAATTATTTATTATTATTATTATTTTTTTGACAAGGCCATTTTACAGCCGTATAATTTTGTTTTATTTAAATATTAATGTTTCTTTTTGTTTTTATTTTGCTTTTATTAGTTTTTCTTTGACACTGCTTTAACCTGCAGTTCTGTTCCTTGCCTTATAGCACTCTCCAGACAGGACAAATGTGTTGTACTTGTGTTTGTAACCTTAGACTTAGCCGAATTCCGGTGGAAATGTATGGCGGTACGTAAAGAATAAGAATAATAAGAATAAGAATATGGTTAGTAAGTTGGCTCTGCACATTTAGCCATTGTTGTGGCATGCAAAATTTGTTTTTATTTAAAATATATTCTTATCTAGTAAGTCTAGCCATCATTATACAATTAAATTTAGGTCAATACATTTTATTAATAAACAGACAAAAAAACAAAATAAAAATATGTCAAACAAATTCTTTTTCAAACGAATTTAAAAGATTTTCTCTTTCAAAATTATTTAATTTTCTTCTTTGCACTCTCTAAATAAACTTGAAAACTTTCTGCCGTTTAAAGCTAAAATAACCCTTGTCCAAAGCCTTCTTCTTCCTCTCCTTGACTATAGTGACGTGTGCAGCATTGATATGTCGGAGATGTCACTCAACAAAATGGACCGTTTACTAAATGCATGTATTCGGTTCATCTATTGCTTACGTAAATATGAACACATCTCCGCGTATTGTGCTAGGTTGAAGTGGCTGCCAATTCGCTATCGCAGGAATCTTAGAGTCCTCTGTCTCCTTTACTCTGTTTTAAATGAGCCTGCGACACCGAAATACCTCAAGGACAATTTCGCTTATCTTCTTTCCATGATAAATCTCTCCGATCTTCTTCATCATTCCGATCACTTCTTTCCGTTCCTTCTCATCATTCCGGATTTGTTTCAAAATTTTGCGGTCGTTGCTCCAAATCTGTGATCAGATCATCATTTTAAAAAACTGGTGTACTCACATTTTCTAAATAGCTCCAATCAAAATTTGTAAGTTGTATATGTATGTTTATTATTGTGTATGTATTAGTATTTAGTATATTTATATATATAAGTAGATTATATATAAGTAAGTTTATTATCTAAGTATTTATATCTAATTGATGTGTCACTTATACTTTCCTTGCACCTACAGTTGTTCTAATTAGTCCCAAAGGTTTGGCTGTCAGAGAATGTCTACGGGCATTAAGTCCGCCTTTTGTTTTTTGTGCAATAAAGTTTTGAAATAAATAAAGTAAAAATTGTCATTTGACAGTATTGCAAATGGCATAGACTTTCAGCGAGAACAACAAATAGGTGGCAGGCGTACTGATGGTGGTAATTCGCCCAATCTAAGGTGGGGAAGTATCCACCGTTCATGCCGATAAACCCAGTAAAGTGCATCCACACGTTTCGGGATCAGGCTTAAATTGCCGGCATGCCCAAACATGTGTCGACGCTTTTGTGATGGGGCAAACAGCCGACTGAGGTTTTGTTTAGGAGAGATGGGGTGGATTATATTTTATTAGATATTAGATGCGTTATTTCCACAACACATTATTTCTTAAGAAACAGAATGTATATATGTATTTTTCTTTATTAGGGTCATCAAACAGCGTTGCACAGGTTTTATAATTTAACTATAATAAGATATCATGCAATACCCACCACGTTAACCACATATTTATAAACAAATGTTGATAAATGAAAGGAAAAAAAAAACAAACAAAAACCTAAATTAAAGAAGTAAAAACAAAGGAGAAAAATATAATATAAATTTTAAAACAAAAATCAATAAGAACTTAATATTCCTTTAAAAGCTATTTATTATATTCTGCTGCTGTGTCTGAAGTTAGGGGAGAGTGGGGTAATTGAGAACGGCGGGTAATTGGGAACAGCTAGATAAGTAATACTTCCCCCCGCACTACACCGTCCCGTATCTGTTCAATGGACGCATCCAGCGCCCTTCAGTACATACGCGACAGTGAGAGTCAAAGGCCGCTCGTGCGCTGTTACGGTAAGTCGAGCAATTTTTTTTGCATTTCTGTTATAATTTTTGTCGTGTGTTGTAATAGATGTAAATATAATATTTTTGATTCTAAAAGACTATATTTCGTTACTATCATGCACGTACTATCTGGTTTCAAACCCCACGTGGTTTGAAGTTCACCAAAAATACTGTTCAACAGTTGGCGGCCATTTTGATTATTATTGACTATTTCGGGCAATTGGGAACGACGTCAGGCGGGTAATTGGAAACGTTCCCAATTACCCCTTGCGTTCTTAATTACCCCTAGTGCTGCTGGTTGATTGTGTAAAAATGTTTTAACGTTATAAATTGTTTTAGATGCCTCGAAACTACATACGAAAGACTGAACCAAAATACCAGATTGAAAATCTACGGCATGCAATCGAAGATGTCAAAAGTAAAAAGCTCACATTGGGCCAAGCTGCTACCAAATACTCAGTACCAAAATCAACATTATTTAAACAACTAAAACAAAACGAATTCAAGACACCAAAAAAAGGTCGGTACGCTGTATTTAAGAAAGAACAAGAAGATCAACTAGAAAAATACATACGTGATTGCTGCAAATCTTTTTATGGCATAACACCAAATTCATTACGTAGAATTGCTTTCCGATTTGCTGAAGCTAACAAACTGAAACACAATTTTAACAAAGAAACCCAGCTGGCAGGTAAAGACTGGTACTATGGCTTTATGTCTCGACATCCTTCCATCAGCTTACGGATTCCAGAAGCTACTTCACTTAATAGAATAACAGCCTTTAACGCCACCGAAGTGAATCTGTTTTTTGATCAACTAAAAATGATCCAAA
The DNA here is from genome assembly GCA_910589645.1 of Tinea semifulvella. Lineage (NCBI taxonomy): Eukaryota > Metazoa > Arthropoda > Insecta > Lepidoptera > Tineidae > Tinea > Tinea semifulvella. Next base: position 1,691,803 of record OU342623.1, on the reverse strand, counting down.
CAAAACACAATATACCTGGTCATCGTATTTTTAATATGGATGAAACCGGCATTAGCACAGTTCAAAAAAATTACAAGATTTTGGCTCCAAAAGGTTTAAAACAGATAGCAAAAGCAACGAGTGGAGAACGTGGTGTCACAACAACAGTAGTTTGTGCTGTCAGCGCTAGTGGCATCTATATACCTCCCATGTTTATCTTCAAAAGAAAGAGAATGAACGGACTGTTACTTAAAGGCTGTAACGGTGACATGATTGCCACGGTTTCTGATTCCGGTTGGATAAATGAGTTCATATTTCTTAACTACTTGCGACATTTCATTTCTTTTGTGAAACCTACCAAAGAAGAACCAATTTTATTAATACTCGACAATCACGAAAGTCACATAAGCCTGGGAGCATACGAGCTTTTCCGAGAACACAACCTGCAGGTTCTTTCCTTGCCACCCCATGTGTCTCACAAAATGCAGCCGCTGGATCTTACAATCTTCAGTTCGCTGAAGATGGCATATAATAAAGAATGTCAGCTCTACATGGTTAACAATCCTGGCAAACGAATAAGCCAATATGAGGTTGGAGAACTTTTTACAAAGGCATACAACAAAACAGCTAACATAAGCAAGGCTGTCAGTGGATTTAGAGCCGCTGGAATTCATCCTATTGATCCTGACAAATTTAAAGACAGCTTTGAAAATACGGTATCTGATCAATCCCACACCAGTCAGACTCAAGAATGCGATGTTCATGAAACTGCAGCTGAGCAAAGTTTGAATGAATCTGTTAACACTGTCAGCCAGGATCAAACACCAACACAGGATGCCACTTCTATTCCTGAAAATGACAACGATTTGAGCGTTACCATTAATACTCCTCCTCCATCCACACCTGTGCCTCTTGCTGAAATTATCAATGTGCCTGTCATTCCTAAAACAGGAACCACTTCTAAGCGACAGAATAAGAAGCACTCTCAGATTTTATCCAGCACACCAATCAAAATTCAACTAGAGGAAAAACAGAAAAGACAAAGTGAGAGGAAAACTAATAAAAAAGAAAAAGTTTTAACTAAAAAAACAGAAAATAACATTAAAACTATACAAAAGAAACCACGAGTCAAGGGTAAAGAAGTCAGAAATTTGAAGAAGGCCTTACAAGGAAATGAAAACAAAGAGGAGTTTTACTGTATAATTTGCAACGAAAAGTATGAATCCCCACCGACAGAAGATTGGATCATGTGCGCCATTTGTAAACTCTGGGCACATGAAAAATGTACTGCAGGCGAGACTAGTAAAGGTTACGTGTGTGATATGTGCCACACAAAGAAATTGTAGTTTATTATAAAGATTTAATTGTGTCGTTCCTAATTACCCCATACCGTTCCCATTTCCCCCGCGGGATGATCTCAATTACCCCATAGGGTATCGGGTAAAGAGGAACGGCAATGTTTTTTGTATTCATTCATATTTCTAATAAAACGTTGATTTTAATTATTTTTTTGTCATTAATAAGTAGATAGATAAGCAAAGTTTATGTTGCAATAAAAGTTAATTATGTCTGTGACTTTTTTCTATTATTTTTGAGCGTTGGAAGTTAATTGTTCCCAATTCCCCCACTTTCCCCTAGTTCAACTTCTTCATCTTACAAAATGGTCAAAATCAAATATTTTATTGTGGATCATAATATTTTAGTATATGTTTTTGTACATGTTATTATAATGGTTGCTATGTCCCGTCCATTGGACATACAATAATTATTTAAATATTAGGCTCATTGACGTCTCTGATGACAATAGGGCTGGCAGTTATTTCTCCCAAAAATTAGGTACCATCATTCAAAGGGGAAATGTTGCTAGTGTATTGGGCACCATGCCACAAGACAGCGTTTTGGAGGAGCTATTTTTTTGTAAGTATGTATTTTTATTTTCTATGTATCATTATTATTTTTTAGGTTAAATTTAGTATTATATTTTATTTTTATTAAAATTATTGTACTGTTTTTTTATTCTTAATAAAATTACCTAGAATTGAACATGGTTTAAACATTACATAAAGGTTTACAATGTTATTGATGGGGCATGCTATTTGTTCCTTTCATGTTTCGGAAAGATAGTCTGCTACAAATGACGTTCAATTGTTTCTTCCTGCACCTCAAGGGACCTCCATCACGACCTCAGCATCGAGCCCATCTCCAAGTGGCTGCGGAAAGCGTCCCTACGCTACTTCTCCAAGGCGAGTACCCACTCTAATCCTTCATAGTAGAGGCTTGCTCCTACGACCTCAAATCCTTCTGGAAGAGGCGTCGCTCCAGAAGTGTCCTGCACGACACCGATGACGGATGAAAGACGAGGCTCAATCTACTGATTGAGGCCTCCGCCAAGTCCTCTGGCCGCCAACCTAAGGACCCCGCGACCCTACCACCACCGTTCCAGTCGCGGATCCAGCCGCCGCTGTCTTTGTCCCCTACCCCTCAGGTTAGGTCTGCTGCCGTCGAGTAGAGTTTTGCTTCGCATGCTTGCATGCCTCGGCGAACGAGTGCCTTCACTCCGTAGCCACGACTCAGACTTATCTGTTATGGCACGCAGGGCCAACAGTGAGAGAGAGACGGTTTATAGGGTTTTAGTCCGTAGGCGCCTTGGGGACTCCTTGGTCTCCAGGTCACTGATGATTCACCGTCTTTTAAAAAAAAAGGTCGTTCGCGCCATTTTGCGTGGACATGTCAAGTGCAAGTTTCTGTTTTGTAAATTAATTTACTGTGTATATTATTGGTCAAAAGTGGTGTTGTTTTGTTTAATAATGTGCTACAATGTGAATCATTATGGAAAACGATAAATTGGTCTTTAAATATGGGGCTCAAGTCGCAGTTTATTTTATGCGGTTTTCCCGCGCTGTCAATTCCCATATTTTACCCGACGTGTTTGAGCTATGGTGCCACGAGTGACTCCAAGAAAAGCATCAAATTCTGCAGCATCTGGAATTTGATAATGACCTTAACTCATGAATAAGAAAGATATATTACGTCAGACTTGGCTGTATGGGCTAGACCCTTTGCCTTCCCTATCATCTCATTCATCATCCATCGGGAGAAGAGAACCAAAAAAAAAAAGCACCTCAAGGGATTTGCCGTGAACATGTGTAGATATATGCAACGTATCTATGTGTAGTATGGTAATTAAAATAACTTATACACATGTAACACAACAACATACTAATTTCAAACAAATTCAATGTGTTATATCTAGCGCCAAACGCCTAATTGACTTTTTCTAAGCCAGCTGGCACAGAATATCATCCGTTTAAATCCAGAAAACAATTTCACGGTACAGATGTATGCGAGGTACATTGACTATGCTGACTGAAGAACGGTGTGAAATTAGCGTGACGCATTTGACAATTACGTTCGAGTATGTCAAATTTTATCGCCTTTATTTGACATTTTGAAGCAGTCTGTTTAGCAAGCTGAGGGATGAATGGGGTGTATTACTAGCTTTTTATCACGATAGATGGCGCATGATAGACGGTACCCAATAGAACTGTCAGTTGCATATAAAACTTATATTTTTATTACGAAATTTATTTTTGCCGAAGTGAGCAGCTTTTAAGTGTACAAATCGAGATTTCTAAGCGAAATCAAAGACATGGTGATCTCAAAATTGCCGTTCTATTAATAAAACCTTGTGCGCTTTCTTAATTCGTCTTTTAAAGTAGTTACCGTTAATTTAAAATACAATTTTCTGTTATAAACTATAAATAAAATACGTACACATTAGAAAAAACATTAATATAGACAAGTCATTTACAGTAATCTAAACAGGTGAATGAATAAACCTCTGCCTTATTTGACTCATATTGAATTTTATCTTTTGTAAAATTATTATTATGTTACCTGTATTGAGACATCTCCTTCCACCCTCAGACGTTTATTGACTACAGAGTACTGTGATAAGCATATTGATAAAGTCCATTAAAATGTTGAAATGAAATGAAATGAAATGAAATAATTTATTTGTCAGAAACATGGTAGGTACAGGGATGTAAATTATTATATGTAATTATATCACATGCTTCGCTATTTCTAGCATACAAATATTTATTTAGTCACATGACTTTGTCGAGCTTAGTGTCTAGGTATTCTTTTGTCGATTAAAAACATTTATTAACCAGCATTTGTTTGACTCTTAATTTGAACAGTTTTAGTGGCAGCTCCCTTATAGTAACTGGAAGCTTATTAAATATCTTTGTTGCCATTGCATAACAATTTCGGCTATATCGAGTACTTTTATGAGCTGGAATAATTATTCTACTAGGATAACGCGTTTTAAAAATATATATTACATTATTATTATTTTGAATTATTTATTTGATCCTTGTTTTAGTTTATTTTATATATTTTTCTATTACTTATGTTTCATTTATGTTTCTTATAAAAATTTGTAAAGTGTTGTTTGAGTACCTACTTATTGTAATACTTGTTGTTGCACTTAATTAATTTTATTATATTGTATAATTCTTAAGGTGTAAAACGGGATCAGTATACAAATGCAATTGTTATTTCATATCTCATTGTTATTGTACTGATTTTGTTGGTTCTTTTTTTTATTATTTTTCATTATAGCTAACAGTGAAAATTTGTAAGGCTTTGAGATTAGATATTTTTTGTATACATAATATTGCAAAGGCTGTAAATTTTCCCACGAATAAATAAATGAATAAATAAATAAAATAAATTGTTGTGCATGTATATTTTGTTGTAAATTGTATTTGTGTAAGGAATTATTTAATTGATACTATTGAATTGTAATTATGATTGAATTTAATTTGTGTAATTTATTTTCTAATTTTGATAATAATTATTATAATTTGCATGTTGTGTGTGCTGCTTGGATTCCAGTCTAGTCTATGTATAAATTAAATGAACTCAAATTTGCAACTGACTGGAATCTGTTTGCACACCTAATAATAAATAAATAAATAAATGTTTAACCTATCGTATATATACATTTTTCAAACATTTATTCATTCACCTGTTTAGATTACTGTAAATGACTTGTCTATATTGACGTTTTAGCCATGTTCTACTCTGATACATCTAACTAATCACCGGAGGCAGTATCAAGACAACTCTTATCCCGGACTGACTTTGCAAATCCACTTCGCTTGCTAATATACGAACACTGCTATACTCGTTATATAGTATAATTTTGCTCCTGCCTCTCATTCATTAATTTTGTCTTAGGTAAATAATCATTAACCTATTGGTTTTCACTTATTAATTTATTATTATTATTCTTTTACGTTTGCTAGTCACAGTTCAATTGCACTATTAATTTAAATCTAATTACTATATTTTGCAACACTAAATATAGGATATCACTTCATGAATAACAGAGTTGTAAATATGTGGAACAAAATACCAGAAGACATATTAAAGTCATCAACTGTAAACACATTTAAAAACAAACTGGACAAGTGTGACAATCGAAATAGACTATGGTAAAAAGTAAACTATCATCACGACTGTTTCCCTTTCGGGGTGGTCAGAAACCACGCTTATAAATAAGCTGATTCACATTTAGCCAACTTTACTATAGGCCAATCATGACAAGTGGCAAGCTCGTCGATGTCTCCAGCGTACTAAACTCAAGAAATATGACAAATAAATTAAATATTAATTAAATGTATTATATACATTAATAAATATTTTGTGTCCCGACCAGGAATCGAACCCGGTACCTCCGAGTCTAAATCCACGGACTTAACCGCTAAGACTATGGTGATAACTGACAATTTAATAAACTTTACACCAGTGCTTGATATAGGCATATCAGCAATGCGCTGCGAGCCTATTAATCAATAATAATAATAATATTTTTTTAGGTTTATACATATATGCAACGTTTTTAATCAAAACTTAATACTTAGATAGACATGTACCAACCTTGATTCTGATCATCGCCCATATCGCTGTCAATTTCGCTGCCAACGCTCAACGGACTCGAATTGTCTCTTCTCTGATCTAGCTCATCTGAGCGCACTTCGCGACCCACTTCCTGATACGGCACAGCACTACCCAACATTCTCGTAAGCCTCGGCAACCACGGCTCGTAACACAAAAACGGTAAGTTCCCGCCATTCTGCAAAAACGGCTGATTCAAATAATAACGCATTCGGTTTACATCGTCAGGTCTGTCCTCGTCGTCTTCAGATATTCGAGATTCGTTTTCGATGTCGATTTCTGGAGATTTTCTCGATTCGCTTGAGTTTGCGCCGATTATAGACTCAATTGAAAACGGCTTTGGTACTTTCTTTTGTGTTCGTGTTACGCTAATATCGGATTCCATTTTTTTTTTATCAAGACTCACATATCACGACCATAAAATGATATAAAACACTGGCCGAAGGTTCAGTCAAGGATCTACGCAATTTAATTGGATGTATGAAAAGGATGATGATTCTCTGAATACCCCGTAAAGAACCTGATGCGAATATGTATCACTAACTATAATTTAAAAACATAATTATATAAAAATGAGTTACGAATGAAGTGTGTCACATCACTATTTCGAATGTCAACTTTCGTAATTTCAAATTTTAATTTGGAACGCGCGTCCTTCGTCTGCGCGTTCGAAGCTCAACTGCATTGCTTTTTGAATTTGGAACGTTTTGTTCAAACCACGCCTCCTAGGGGAGTGTTATAGCAATTTTATTCTATTATACTTGCTTTTGTTAAACGAAAAACAGCCTTATTTCTTAAACGATACCATATTTCTTTCTACTAACAACAATGCCTAATCTTACTACATTTTGGAAGCTATTTTAGTCCTTATTTCCACATAAAATAAGCATTATAATCGTGTCAAAACAAACTTACACTACTTGTCATAGGATATTATCCTCTATCTTGTATGCAGAAAGGGTTACAATGTGTTAAATAAATGTACAGTATAAGAAAACGGTTTTAAGTTGTACGAAGCAAACAGCCGTTCTTTTTCTGTACTGTTTCGAACCCGGGTACTGAATTTTCGGTGTACATTCCGTGTTTTTTGTGTCACACATATGATTAATTTAACTATAACACGCAATGTATATAAAAATAAACGATGCAGCATTATGTTAAGAACACGAGGTGTGTAGAGTGGAATGGATATATGTGTTTATACGTGAATTAGAAAGAGATAGATATATGTGAAATTAAGATGTGGTCGTATTCTGTTTATTTAATCGCCACAGAGTATTTTCAAAATAGTAATTTTCTATTTTTTCTGACGGGTTCAATGTTAGAAATGCGCGACTATTATCAAACTTACCTAGGTAATTATTACAATATATTATGTGATTAGCTATATACCTAATAGCGGTTGACATTGACAAGAAAAGTAAACAACGTTTACGCTTAAAAAAACAGCATTGGCTGCTGGAGAAGATTGAGTGGTCTATTGAAGGACTGTGAAGTGGGATGGATATATGATTTGAAACGTGTTAAAAAGAGATGGATATATTTGGATATTTGGAGATGCTTGAGTGTGGTAATTGGCGGTAATCAGTGCTTTGAGAGTGTCAGCGATTCGTAAACTCATTGTGCATGCCTCATTTACATTCTCGATGGTATTTTTAGATTTGTATCATGTCTATTTCACATTTACTGCCGTCCACAGGCTATAAAAAAGCCGTTATCTACTGCTAGGTTCTACCTTACAAAATTTGCTTTTTTATAGAATTTTGTATGGAAACCATAGACATTCACATAACACGAAATTCTTAAAATACCCACCAACAGCCCTATATAATAATCTTTTTTTATTATTATTATTTATTTGTTTGTACTTGGTTAAGCTTTAGGTACAATGTTGAAATAAATTATAGGCTTGTTTTTGTGTCACCTGGAAGTGAACTGACATTCAGAAATATCTACGACAGGGGTCAGGACATCCAATAATGTGTAAAAAACATAAAGTAAAGTATCATCACGACCGTTTCCCTTTCGGGGTGGTCAGAAACCACGCTTATAAATAAGCGGATTCACATTTAGCCAACTTTACTATAGGCCAATCATGACAAGTGGCAAGCTCGTCGATGTATCCAGCTTAACAAACTCGAGAATTAGGTATCACAAATAAATCAAATATTAATTAAATGTATTACCTATTTACATTAATATTTTTTTTTGTGTGCCGACCAGGAATCGAACCCGGTAGTGTCAATAAACGATTTTTATTATTTATTATACCTAGAGCAACGCCAAGTCGATGGACTTTCAAAGCAAAATAAAGTGAAAAAAAATCGCTTAAAGCGACAAGTCAAACACAGGGTAGCCACAATTGGATCATAATCAAATAATTTCATTTCCTTCTGGAAAATAAATTCTGGGCTCCAGAAGGCAGTTTCTTTATTTTTGACACAATAAAACATACAAGTACTTACCTACACAAATTAATAATACAGTGCATTCCCATCAGCGTTGCCAGTTGGTTTTTTTGCCAAGTCGGGATTTTGGAACTTTTTGAGTAAAAACAGAGGGATTCTTTCGTCGAAAGCGGGACATAGTAAAAAAAAACGTATAATCAGAAGTTTTCTTTCTTCCGCGCTCTTATCTTCATCGTCCGGGCGGGCGGCCAGTAGGTACACACTTGTTTGTGCCAACCGCCCACGCTTCCTCAGCACGCTTCGTGCACGTTCGGGTTATCCCCGAAAAGCGGGACTGAGCCTGTGACATTTAATTTTATTAAAAAGTTGGTTGCCTGTAAAGTCGGTATACGGGCGAAAGTTTTACGTGACAACGACTTTGAGTGGTAAAATAATTTTAATGTGAATATTCATTCGTATAGTAGGAAGAAGGATGAAATAATAGTAACAATTTAAAACATTTATTTATACAAAGAATTATATTTAAAACATTAATTTATACAAAGAATCTCGCACTGAATTTCATATTAACAAAATTTTATTTTTACCTTTACACATACATACGTATTTATATACAAATATACATACAATAACTTGCAATACATTTGCGTACAATGAAACAGCGTTTACTACAACTTAACTTGTTCCTATCTGAGTGATTTTGTTGAGGATAGGGCGATGATAGGAGAAATATGAAATGAAAGGAAGTGTTTCTGCTGTAATGTGCCTAGAAAATGTCAAGTCAATGTCTTTCACTTTTTATGTCTGTCTCTCTCGCTCTTAGGCGGGCTAACCATGCCCGAGTGGAAGGGACACGTGCCTCTCACTCGCTCTCATTGTGAGCGCATAACGTGAGCGGAGCGTAACGCAGTTTCTTGAAGTGTCACCCGGCAAACCAATTTATAAGACGTTGTCACGTCAAAAATCGCTTAAAGCTACAAGTCAAACACAGGGTAGCCACAATTGGATCATAATCAAATAATTTCATTTCCTTCTGGAAAATAAATTCTGGGCTCCAGAAGGCAGTTTCTCTATTTTTGACACAATAAAACATACTAGTACTTACCTACACAAATTAATAATACAGTGGCATTCCCATCAGCGTTGCCAGTTGGTTTTTTTGCCAAGTCGGGATTTTGGAACTTTTTGAGTAAAAACAGAGGGATTCTTTCGTCGAAAGCGGGACATAGTAAAAAAAAACGTATAATCAGAAGTTTTCTTTCTTCCGCGCTCTTATCTTCATCGTCCGGGCGGGCGGCCAGTAGGTACACACTTGTTTGTGCCAACCGCCCACGCTTCCTCAGCACGCTTCGTGCACGTTCGGGTTATCCCCGAAAAGCGGGACTGAGCCTGTGACATTTAATTTTATTAAAAAATCGGGACGTCTGGCAACACTGATTCCCATCCTCATTAAACATTGTTTTACTGTAACCAGCCTCTCGGCAACTGCAGTGTCAATAAATTTTATTTATTCTGTAAGTAGGCATAGGGCAATGTATTCTGCGCTTTTACATGTCAATTAATTTATTGATATAACGAAAAGCTTATTTTCAGAGAAATAACCTAGATTTAAAATTATAAAAAAAACTCTGAAAATCCCTACGAATTTTTAATTATTCAGTAATACCTACATACATACCTACACATACACATCTTCACGCCAGATCCCTTGCGGGGTAGGCAGAGACTAACTAAGCGCCACTTGACACGATCACGACATACCTACTTCTTTCGCTTCGTCGACGTTCATTAACCTCTTCATACATGCCCTTTTGTTACGAAAGCTTTTTAATGCACCTTCAGTCAGTATTTTATTTATTTGATCGTGATAGGCAAGTCTCGGTCTGCCAGGGCCTCTTTCACCCACAACTTTCGCATTATATATCTGGTTCGTCAATCTTTCTTTGCTTATTCTTTCAACATGCCCGAACCATCGTAGCATGCCTTTCCTTGTTTTTGTACCTATGCTTTCTCTTATACCAACCCTTTTCCGTATTTCGACGTTACGTACCTATGCGTTCCGCCAATGTGACGCCGCCGCATATCCGGCGCAACGACCTCATTTCTAATTATATCTTCATCTTCAGTTATATGTAGGTACCTATGTATTGACAATATCCAAGTGTTGTGAACCTACTAACCTAAGGAAATAAATTTTGCCGAGGCGTTCCTCCGTTTGACAACTGGAAGAAATAATCGATCGATCGACCGATGAATCGGGATTTATGATTCAAGTTGACTTGAAAATGTAAGCTCTCCTCAAATGTTTGGTCTCTCGTTGTCATTTGAGAGCAATTTCCTTCCCTACCGCCCGTCTCGCTACTTAAACATGGGGGGACATTACCTCCCTCCGACCAAATGGTGGAGGGAAAAAGATATATTCATGAGCAAGTTAAAACGAAAATCCATTAGAACGGTTGACGTTCCAGCTCCATAACAAAGTGAAGGTTCAAACCCCGGTGTTGGGAAACTAGCTGAGTCCTATCCATTTTCCTTTATCCAATCCAACCAAAACCACGATAACGCGGCAACGCCATCTAACGGTGTCGCCCGGAACTAAAAAGTGACAGTTCAAAAATTATGAAGAATTAGCCGCGTTATTTTATCAATTTAAATTAGTTAAAACAAGAAATAAGTGTAAAAACTGTTCTAATCCAGTGCTCTGTGAATCCCTAAATATCCGTAAGTACCTAGATCTTATCCACAGCTAGTGAAATCTATGAACCAGCGATATTTATTTTTATTTATGTACTATTCCATACACCCGGCATCGAATAAGAAGGTATATTAACCTTGTAAAGTATCATCATGACCGTATCCCTTTTGGGCTAGTAAGAGAACACACACGCTTTTAAATAAATGGATTCATTCACATTCAGGCCGCGTTCGTTTTATATTTCGTAGCAACTTCATAAACCAGCGTGAAATGTCATTTTTGTTAAGAAATACCACTTTTTTAACAATGCTAATATTTCTTTAAAAAAACAAGCGGTGAGGCTACTTTTTGACAAGTATGACAATTAATAAATAATAACAAATCAATTGACAATGTATTTGAATTTATTACATAAAATCGTTTAAAATACATTTTAAACAAATATAATATAAACTATAAAGTATACAACAATGTAAACGAACTATTTCTTATGTTAAATGACATCTGACAAAAAGTAACATCAATAACCCTCCTTTCAATACGGTACTGACATACGAAATTAGTATCAAATGTTAGAATTTTCATTAAACGAACGACTTGTGCTAAAAAAAGTGGTATTTTCATGCTAACATTTCTTAAAACGAACGCGGCCCCAGCCAACTTTACTATAGGCCTATCATGACAAGTGGCAAGCTCGTCGCAATGTGGAATTTCGTAACAAAAACGACATTTCACGCTGGTTTATGAAGTTGCTACGAAATGTTGGAAATGCTATAAAACGAACGCGGCCTAAGTCCTGGATTTAGACTCGGAGGCACCGGATTCAATTCCTGGTCGGGACATTATTATTATTACAGCCCCTAGAATACAGCAGTCAATACAGCTTCAGTGTTGGAGATGGGCCTTCCAGAACATATTTTTGGAGAATTTGGCCAGACGGGTTGGCGAGGACACACACATTATGCACATAATACTTAGGGCAGTATTTGTTATTCGATTCGTTCTACATTCGTTTCAATTCTCGTGTTACTTAAGGGTGTTATGGATACTACCCTATCCACTGTAGGGGTGGATTTGATTGCGGCTATTTTCTCTCCGCGCTCGCTTAACCGCGATGTTGGAGTTTTTGTGAGCAAATGACTTAGGGGCCTACTCTGAAACTACGAAATACAACCCAGTTTAAAAGGTTTATTTACACTCAATTTTTTTAACAATAATATATGTTGACGGTTGAGTCCGTGCATTTAGACCTGGAGGTACCGGGTTCGATTCCTGGTCGGGACACAATATTTGTTAATTTAAATAAATTCATATTTAATTTATTTGTGATATTTCCCAAGTTTGGTACGCTGAAGACATCGACGAGCTTGCCACTTGTCATGATTGGCCTATAGTAAAGTTGGCTAAATGTGAATCCGCTTCTTTATAAGCGTGGTTTATGACCACCCCGAAAGGGATACGGTCGTGATGATACTTTACTATACTAATATATTATCTAATAAAAAGATACGAATACAGATAAAAATAGAATACACATTAGTAATAATAAACATTATTTTATTTATTTTTAAAAACTATACATTTTATTATTTAGTTTTAAAAACTATACATTTTGAACAGTTAAATTGATCAATACTTTGTATACAATTTTAGCATGCCTCTGACATCCGAACTATTTGTGTGTGTGTGTTTTTCAAGAGTCAGATTCTTCCATGAATTTTTACATACGAGTAGGTATATGCTTCTTTTTGAGAGCTTAATAAGAATTTATCAATAATAATAATAATAACTGCCTGTGTGGTCTAGCAGTTCGTGGATTTAGATTCTTGATCGGTACACAATAATATTTATTAAATAAAACAAATTATTAAATATACTAAAACAAAATAAAAATAAAGGAAAAACAAAATAAATTAAAAATATTATAAATAAAAAATCGCCAATTCACAAATCACACTGTCCACTTTCGGTTAATGACGTTTTCGCCGAAAACAAAGCTTTCTGTCGGAAGACAGTCGAAGCGTGGTCGTCGGTCGAAGCATAGGTATCGTTGCTTCCCAAATTGTCTCCTTAATTATTAGCTGTAACTGTGCCCTGGACCTACAGTAATTTCAGCTGTGATTCTCATTATCACCATGAGAATGCTCATTTTTCTTAGAGAAATGGGCCCAATAAAATGTTCTCGTGCCTTAATGATTTCTGTTTTATTTGATAGTTAATATATTGTGTTTTCATAATCTGTAATTAATTTTATTTATTTTACCCTAGCATAACGACAATTGACAAAAACTTTTTTTCGATCCCGCCGAATTGAAATCCAATGTTTTATCTATAATAAAGTACCTGGTCATAATAAAGAACCTAATCGTATAAATAGCGCTTTGTAACTATTTCATACATAAAACTTAACCAATTGACTATTTAATTAAATAATATTTTAATGCTGGGCTAAAAGAGATGTTATACCTAATTAAATTAAAAAAAAAACACAATTAATTATTATGTTTATTGAATTGTATTTTGTTGAGGCACGCTGCAAAAAAGTTGGGGCCTGGTTTTGGGCAATCTCTTTTACCACGAAATTTGGTCGCCAGTCCGAGACCCGGAACAAAGTTTTGTGCCTTTTGGTCTTGAGACAATGAGACCGTGGGGGCCAAGCGCTAATAAATTATTTAAAGAACTGTCTGGTTAACGCTGCAGTATGTGACAAGAGGGCTGGCAGTTTTTTCGCGCAGCAAATCAGCATCACTGTGCAGCGGGGGAATGCTGCGAGTGTTCTTGGCACACTGCCACATGATCAGGTCACGGATGAATATTTTTATATACCTATAGTTTAGATTTTAGTTTTATTTTTAATTTTGTTTTTAGAATAATTACCTAATAAATTGATTTATTACAAAGGTTAGTTGCCGCTAATTTAATTTCATTCGCTCAATTTTGGAGTATTTTCACCAGCGCCTTTCGATTCACTTTCAACCTAATAACGTTTGCGCTTAGACGGGGAATTCGGAGTAAAACCCCACGAGATCGGAAGGGATGTTTTGTCCGTCTAATAGATAGTTAATGGACGAATAATGTTTGGTTTTTATTGGTTGATTAATTTGTACTGATTGTTAGGTATATTAATGTCTTGTGTTAATGGATGCTTAGAGGATAGGTAGGTAGGTACATATATACATACATATCTTCACGTCAGATCCCTTGCGGAGTAGGCAGAGGAAATTGAGCTACACGGTACGATCACGACATACCTCTTTCGCTTCTTCATCGACCTCTTCCTTCATACATGCCCTTTTTTAATGCTTTTTAATGCACCTTCAGTTAGTGTTTTATTTATTTGATGGTGATATGTGAGTCTTGGTTTGCCAGGACTGCCTTTTTAGATAATAGGTAACAATTATTTATATTGTAAGCGCGGTGGTGGCTCGGTTGTAAGAACGCGTACCTACCTTAAATCCTACAAAGGTCGGTTCAAACCCAACCGACATGTACCAATGAGAAATACACTTTTCTTACGTACTGCAGTCATAGATTTACAACATCACCGTTCCCGTGTGAGGAGAGCACGTTAAGCCGTCGGTCCCGGTTCCACTAATGCTTACTTGTTGAATCGTTAATACATTGTCATAAATAATTGACATCATATCCTCGCCAAGCCGTCTGGCCAGCGTGGCGAGTGTAGGCCAAATTCTCCAGTTCTGGAAGGCCCATCTCCAGCTGTGGATGTCTAGGACGCTGGTGTTCTAGGGGCTGTAATGAATTAAAGAATGAACCTTTTTTGAGAACCACTCTATCCATTGGTGAAAACAGCATGAAAATCTATGAAGTAGTTTTTAAGTTTATCGCGAACAGACAGACAGACAGACGCGGCGGAGGACTTTGTTTTATAAATATGTAGTGATATTAATAAATAAAAACAGCTGATTCTTCCAGTGAAAATTGTAAATACGTTTGTAAATATCAGACACATCAGTCCGGTTCCAAAAAAACGTACCATATAGTGTTGCGAAGGAACATAAAGCTGTGTTAAGGGCAATTTCTTTATGTTGTCAGATTTAGCGAGAAACAGTGTCAGTTACTCATCCTTTCAACATGCCCACTGCTGGATGTAGGCCTCCCCCAAGGGGAGCCATTGCATGCGATCTTTTGCAACCCTCATCCATATCCACACGTTTCGGTAAGTATCAGGCTCGAATTGCCGTCATGTTTATTATAGTCAAGCCGGCATAGTGTTAGGGACTGATGTCAGTTATGAGTATCTGATTTCTTTTTTAGCACAAGTCGTTCGTTTAATGAAAATTCTAACATTTAATGCTAATTTCGTATGTCAGTACCGTGTTGAAAGGAGGGTTTATTGATGTTACTTTTTGACAGATGTCATTTAACATATAAAATGGTTTGTTTACCATTTTTAAAGTTTTCTATTATATTTGTTTAAAATGTATTTTAAACGATTTTATGTAATAAATTCCAAGACTATGACATTGTCAATTGATTTGTTATTATTTGTTACTTGTCATACTTGTCAAAAAGTAGCCTCACCGCTGGTTTTTTTTTAAGAAATGTTAAATAAAGTGGAATTTCTTAACAAAAACGACATTTCAAGCTGGTTTATGAAGTTGCTACGAAATGTTGGAAATGCTATAAAACGAACGCGGCCTGAATGAATTATCTGACTGACTAAATAATAACTGTTATTATTCGAGGTTTAAGTAGGTACAACAATTAATTTGCGCATTAAATATCTATGGCTGCACGGATGAACGCCAAAACGTCTACAACAAGCCAAGCCACTAATGAAATAAAAAAAAAACGTTCCTATTTCAAAACTCGAGCGTCATTAGAACGGACCAATGGGAGCGACTCGCAGTGATTACTGGGCGTGACTCTACTCATTACTCAACTACCAAAAATATTGCAGTCTCGCTCACTCCTTAGTTAATTTGGCACGTGCGAGAAGGACGGAAGATATTTGATTATGGAAAACAATTTGTACGGATGGTTGAGCCGGGGCGAAGTCGGCGCGTATATTTTAATACTATTATAACTAGCTTTTTAACCCGGCTTTGCCCGTGCCAGTAATTAAAAATAAATAAATAAAATAATAATAAATATTTCCAGACAGGTCACACAGCGCCATCTAATTTCCGTTGTAAGCTACGAGGCTTGTGTTACGGAAACTAGATGGTTGATAAATATTATACTTTTTTTTTTTGTAAATATATACATATTATACATATAAACACCCAGACCGAGACAAATTATATAATGTACAACTTGCCCCCGGTGGGAATCGAACCCACGACCTCCCGAGTTCACGGCAACGTTTGTTACCACTAGACCACGGAGGCGGTCAAAGTAATTGGTATCCAAAATTAGTATTTAGATGGATAGACTGCAAAACTGCCTCCGAGGTCTAGCGGTTAAGTGCGTGGTTCGATTCCTGTTTGGGACACATAATTTATTTATTGTATTTGTGGTAGGTAGGTACCTATTTATCGTTAGAGACTGCGACGCACTTGATGCTTGTCATGGACCTATCGTCACAGCCGGGCCTCTAGAACTCCACTGTTAGAGATAGGCCTTCCAGAATTTTCTGTAGAATTTGGCCTACAGTCTCAGTCATTCATATCAGTTATATCTACCTATATCTAATCTATATCTAAGTAACTACTTACATAAATTATTTATTTTACCTAACATATTTATGCGATACTTTTAGACCGCGTTCGTTTTATAGCATTTCTAACATTTCGTATCAACTTCATAAACCAGCGTGGAATGTCGTTTTTGTTAAGAAATTCCACTTTTTTTACAATGCTAACATTACTTAAAAAAAACAAGAGGTGAGGCTACTTTTTGACAAGTATGACAAGTAACAAATAATAACAAATCAATTGACAATGTATAATGGTCTTTGAATTTATTACATAAAATCGTTTAAGATACATTTTAAACGATTTTTATAATGTAAACTATAAAGTATACAACAATGTAAACAAACCATTTCTTATGTTAAATGACATCTGTCAAAAAGTAACATCAATAACCCTCCTTTCAACACAGTACTGACACACGAAATTAGCATCAAATGTTAGAATTTTCATTAAACGAACGACTTGTGCTAAAAAAAGTGGTATTTTCATGCTAACATTTCTTAAAACGAACGCGGCCTTAGACACCAAATATTTCTTTAAACTATAAGGTATGTACTCGTATATATATATGTATAAGCTCGCAGCTAGTGTTGCCCAATCTTGGTCTTGGTCTTGCAAGAGTCTCGCAAGATTCTTGCACAGATTTTTCATCCCTATTTTGCTAAAGTGTTTACTTTTATTGGGGTTAGGTTTTTGTTTTCAATGAATTTTAATTGAGTCGTGTCCGTATTTTTTTATTTTTTTGTTCCTAAGGAAAACAAAAACGTTATGGTATTTGGAACTTGGAAGAGCTCGTTTGCAAATAATTGTATTTTAGTATACGTAAATCCTACCTATACCTAATGCCTCCGAGGTCTAGCGGTTAATTCCGTGGATTTGGACTTGGAGGTACAGGGTTTTATTCATTTAAAATTATTTTGTGTGAAAATCTTTTGTGTGTAGTTGAATAATAATGTGTATTTTGAAATGAGTAAATAGCCAAAGTTTTATTGTAATAATAGTATATTGGCAAATATATTAGGTCTGGATAAAAGCATTTATGTTCAAATTCATGGAAGACACTGACTCCTGAAATACACACAAATAGTTCGGGAGTCAGAGGATGCTAAAATTGTATACAAAGCATTGATCAATCTAACTGTTCCAAATGTATATTGTATAGTTTTTTTTAAAACAATAAAGTTTATTATTATTATTATAATTTATTTGTGATATTTCTCAAGTTTGGTAATCTAAAGACAAAATAATATATATATTGAGTCAGAGTAAGAGTCTTGCAGAAGATTAGCAGTGCAAGACCAAGACCACCTATTCTGATGCAAGACCAGGAACGAGAGCAATATCAAAATCAAAATCTAAATCAATAATTTATTTATTAACTTTTGGTACATTTATTTAGGTTCTAACAGGTGGTTGTACAACATTTTTTAACATTTTTTTAAAGTACTTAATTTTTTTTTTTTTTTTAATTAAATATCGAGACCAAGACCGAACCAAGACCGAGACCAAGACCGAGATTAGGAGTGCAAGACCAAGATCACCTATTCTGATGCGTCATGGTCTTGCTTTGGGCAACACTACTCGCTGCGTAACAGACAGACAAACATACAAACAGCTACTTTCTTTGTATTTATATTATTATTTACGGTGCGGATATATTTAATTTTATGGCTATAATAATGTTATTATGAATAATTTTATTCTATTAATGTGGATTTATGGAAGTCGTGAGGGGTCGGTAATGGGTCGAGTCTATGACAGAATTAGGAGGGGGATTTAAGATCATCGCTTAATGCGTGTAGATGATTAGATTAAGCGATTTTTATTGCTTGATTTTTTTTATAACAAATAGGTCGGCGCAGAATTTAAGAAATCCTTTTTTTTTTACTAACTGCCACCGTGGTGGATTTAGACGCGGAGGTACCGGGTTCGAATCCTGGTCGGGCGGGACACAAAAATATTTATTAATGTAAATAAATACATTTAATTAATATTTAATTTATTTGTGATATTTCTCGAGTTTGGTACGCTGGAGACATCGACGAGCTTGCCATTTGTCATGATTGGCCTATAGTAAAGTTGGCTAAATGTAAATCCGCTTATTTATAAGCGTGGTTTCTGACCACCCCGAAAGGGAAACGGTCGTGATGATACTTTAATAATAATAATAAATAGAATATACATTTATTCTAAAAAATATTTACAACATATAAAATAAAATTAATATTAAGGATAGGGATATAAGTCCCGTCCGCGTGGAATGGCGGTAAGAACGCTGGCTGCATTTCCCCGCTGAATTGCAATACTAATTCTCTGGGCGAAGAAAGAGCCAGCCCTCTTGTCACCGGAGGAGACAACAAGACGCGGTGTTATGTCTTTTAAAAACTTTTATTTATTTATTTATTTCAGAATTAATTCCCTAATTATTAGTAACATTCCAACTTAGAACTATGTAATATGTAGTAATTATAGATACACATTAATTAAAAAGTCAAAAAAGGCAATAATAATAATAATAACAATACCTAGTACTTAATTTAATTTAGTTAATATTAATTTTTAAATATCTGTGTGGATATTTATACTACGCAAATGCTGTACATATTTAATTTACATACTTTACCTTTTTTTTTTAAATACTGAACACGACATGTGACACCGTGCCCACCTGATCGTAAGCGGTATCTACGCGAGGTTCAAGAATGGGAGCAACTAACATCAGCCACTTACGATCAACGTCATTCTCTACTACTATACCGGCTTAGCAAGATGCTTTTTAACTACACTTTGGTTGAAGGACTCCAGTATTATGTTACTAAGTCGCAAACGTTATATAGTGGAATCCGTTAACTATATAGTAGGTATATATCACGCTATTTAAGTTGATATTTGCACGACCGCTGTTAATTCTGACTTGCCTGGTGGGTTACTGCTGTACCAGGTATTGTTTTCTCATAGGTACTGATAACTAAATTTAAAAGGTTATTAATTGATCGTTGTGGTGCAGTTCTGTATATGTTTTATTTTGTAAATCTGATATAGCTGAGTTTTCCTTGCAGATTTCTTTAACAGATCACTGGAATTTGCCAAGCTGCTGGTCTTCTGCTAACAGCTTACTTATTGGACCACTTTGCTGCTTAGTCTTTCACTAGCAGGAGTATATAACAAATAGAACAATACTTATTCGAAGTAATATACAAACAGTATAAAAGAATTACAATATAAGTAATTAAAACTACTTACTTAAAAAGTAAAAAATAAATAGATTAACTTAACCTAATAAAAAATAAACTAAAAGTAAAAAAAGTCTAAGGCGAGTGCCTTCACTCCGTAGCCACGACTTTGACTTAGCTGTTAAGGCACGCAGGGCCAACAGCGAAAGAGAGACGTTAAGGCACGCAGGGCCAACAGTGAAAGAGAGACGTTAAGGCACGCAGGGCCAACAGTGAAAGAGAGACGTTAAGGCACGCAGGGCCAACAGTGAAAGAGAGACGTTAAGGCACGCAGGGCCAACAGTGAAAGAGAGACGTTAAGGCACGCAGGGCCAACAGTGAAAGAGAGACGTTAAGGCACGCAGGGCCAACAGTAAAAGAGAGACGTTAAGGCACGCAGGGCCAACAGTGAAAGAGAGACGTTAAGGCACGCAGGGCCAACAGTAAAAGAGAGACGTTAAGGCACGCAGGGCCAACAGTGAAAGAGAGACGTTAAGGCACGCAGGGCCAACAGTGAAAGAGAGACGTTAAGGCACGCAGGGCCAACAGTAAAAGAGAGACGTTAAGGCACGCAGGGCCAACAGTGAAAGAGAGACGTTAAGGCACGCAGGGCCAACAGTAAAAGAGAGACGTTAAGGCACGCAGGGCCAACAGTGAAAGAGAGACGTTAAGGCACGCAGGGCCAACAGTGAAAGAGAGACGTTAAGGCACGCAGGGCCAACAGTGAAAGAGAGACGTTAAGGCACGCAGGGCCAACAGTGAAAGAGAGACGTTAAGGCACGCAGGGCCAACAGTGAAAGAGAGACGTTAAGGCACGCAGGGCCAACAGTGAAAAAGAGACGTTAAGGCACGCAGGGCCAACAGTGAAAGAGAGACGTTAAGGCACGCAGGGCCAA
This sequence comes from Tinea semifulvella, assembly GCA_910589645.1. Taxonomy (NCBI): domain Eukaryota; kingdom Metazoa; phylum Arthropoda; class Insecta; order Lepidoptera; family Tineidae; genus Tinea; species Tinea semifulvella. The sequence goes on along the minus strand of OU342623.1, from coordinate 1,670,989 downwards.
CAGTGAAAGAGAGACGTTAAGGCACGCAGGGCCAACAGTGAAAGAGAGACGTTAAAACGCACGCAGGGCCAACAGTGAAAGAGAGACGTTAAGGCACGCAGGGCCAACAGTGAAAGAGAGACGTTAAAACGCACGCAGGGCCAACAGTGAAAGAGAGACGTTAAGGCACGCAGGGCCAACAGTGAAAGAGAGACGTTAAGGCACGCAGGGCCAACAGTGAAAGGAGGCCTCACGGTGATCCGGGCATGCGACCTCCCGCGGTGGCTTTTTAGGCTGGGGTCCCTGGTACCCTTCAGGGGTAGTCCCAAGAAGACTGGCAACATTTCCCCTCTGTCTAGCGAGGCTAATACGTTGGCAGAAATAATTGCCAGCCTTCCTGTCTCCAGACTTTTCCGTTAGCCGTTTGGGTAATTCCTTGGCCAGACGTTTGGCTGAGTGTCCCCATGAGCCCAAGATAAAATATCTTCCAGTACTACCTACCAGTAGCAGGTGTAGAATCATTCAAAATTATTAATGACGTGTCATAAATGCCTGTAATAGGTTGACGTGAATAAAGATATTTTGACTTTGACTTTGACACTTTCGAGTCAGCTAAAATAAAATGGCCTTAGTTGAATTCCATTTTTTTTTTTCAGTGTATGATAATAATATTTTTTAAAAATCTTAGCATGGTCGTAAGTAAACTTGATGAAAATTCTATGATTTATTCAAATTTTCAATCCCCTCAGAGCGTTGGGAATAAAGTGGTGTTAAAACCGGGGGTTAAAACTTTCCGTGACGAAATGGTAACAATGACGTCAATCACAATTCGAGAGCGCTTCTAATTTTGAATTTGGAACGAGTGCCTTTTTGACAGCTATGACAGTTCGCTGTAATTTTCTGACACCCCTCTTAGTATTAAATATCCGGGGCAATGGACCATAGGTATCTATACAAAAAAATGGTTTGTGCAAGTTTTTTGTTTTGTAAATTACTTCATTGTGGATATTGTTAGTCAAAAGTGGTGTTGTTTTGTTTAATTATTATTATTATTACAGCCCCTAGTACACAGCGTCCTAGACCTCCAGTGCTGGAGATAAGCCACGCTGGCCAGACGGCTTGGCGAGGATATTATGTTTTTTTTTATGACAATTTATGAACGATTCCACAAGTTGATATTAGTGGAACCGGGACCTTAATGTGCTCTCCGAGGCACGGGAACGGTGGTGTTGTAAATCTATGACAAATGTATTTTTCATTGGTACATGCCGGGTGGGTTTGAACCGATCTATGTAGGATTTCTTACAACCGAGCCACCACCACGCCATTATTTAATAATGTTTTAATAATGCATCTGTTTAATAATGTGCTACAATGTGAATAATTTATGGAAAACGAGAAATTGGACTTTATTAACCACAAGTTGCAATTTATTTTGCGGTATTCCCGTTCTATAAACTCCCATAAACCTGACATGTTTGTGCGATAATGCCGTAGTTGACTCTAAGAATTAGTAGTAAATTGATTACAGTAATCCATAAAAAAGAAAGAATACATATAATGATATTGCGACAGATATGGCTGTATGGGCTAAAACCCTTTGCCTTTCCTATCATACCATTCATCATATATTTAAAAAAAAATAGGAATAGAATAACTACCTTAAAATAATGACAGTAAAGACTATTCACAGTAAAGTAATTTACTAAAAAAAAGTACACTTGACATGTCCGTGCCAAAAACCCTCACTTAAGCCGCGTTCATTTTATAGCATTTCCAACATTTCGTAGCAACTTCATAAGCCAGCGTGAAATGTCTTTTTTGTTAAGAAAATCCACTTTATTCAACAATGCTAACATTTTTTTAAAAAAACGAGCGTTGAGGCTACTTTTTGACAAGTATGACAAGTAACAAATAATAATAAATCAATTGACAATGTATTATGGTCTTTGAATTTATTACATAAAATCGTTTAAAATACATTTTAAACATATATAATATATACTATAAAGTATACAACAATGTAAACAAACCATTTCTTATGTTAAATGACATCTGTCAAAAAGTAACATCAATAATCCTCCTTTCAACATGGTACTGACATACGAAATAGCATCAAATGTTAGAATTTTCTAGTATGTGCTAAAAAAAAGTGGTATTTTCATGCTAACATTTCTTAAAACGAACGCAGCCTTGACCTGTTTGTTTAAAAAAAAAAAGGCCTAATACCTACATATTCAAAATCTAGATATATTTTTGTCAGTGGGGAAGAAGGCTAAAACCACGAGTGCAGTTTAGTCCAGTAAGTAGTGAAGTTGTGGTGCATGACGTTGTATTGTCAACAAATAGTTAAGATTTATGGGCAATAATGCCACTTAGCTGCCACCCTCGCCGGTAGGGAGACCACAATGCAAAATGAAAAAAAAACACAAAAACAACTGAAATGAAACCAATCTATAATAAAATTCCTGAAGAAATATTAACACATCTTTAAAACTTACATAAAAAAATCTTAATACAAAAATCATATTATACAGTTGATGAATATCATCAGGACAAAAAGGCTTGGTCATTTTAGTTGTATTACTATAATTTTTGTGTATTTATTTAAGTTATAATGTACTTGTATGTATAATTGTATGTATGGTTTATGTATGTTTATGTATTTAGGTATAATGTGTAGTATATTAGAATTAGTTAAGAAACTTATTAACTGTATCATTAAAATTTCTTATTTTTTTCATACTGCCTATCACCTTACTCGATCCCCAAGGTTAGCTGGTAAAGAATGCCTACTGGCATTATAGCTCGCCTCTGTACTATTTTTAAGTGCATTAAAGAATTTAAATAAATAAATAAATAAATAAATAAATTTTATATACAAGTAATATATAAGTATTGTAATTTTTTTTTTTTTTTTTTAGCTTTTATAAGCTAAAAAAAACTTATGTTTAGTATGTAGTATGACAACGCCCGTATACAGCTGCAAAATACATTTATGACATTATATATATATTCAGAATGTATATATATTTTGACCGCCTCCGTGGTCTAGTGGTAACAAACGTTGCCGTGAACTCGGGAGGTCGTGGGTTCGATTCTCACCGGGTCAAGTTGTACATTGTATAATTTGTCTCGGTCTGGGTGTTTATATGTATATATTTACAAAAAAAAAAGTATAATATGTAGTTTATCAACCATCTAGTTTCCGTAACACAAGCCTCGTAGCTTACACGGAAACTAGATGGCGCTATGTGACCTGTCTGGAAATATTTATTTATTTATTTATATAAAGTTGTTTGGTGGATTAATATGTCTGTTTTGTCTTAATTTCTATTATTAAAATAAATAATTGTTAATGTATTGATGTATTTGACGTGTAAAAGTGCCTAAAGTAGGCCTACTTACTGAATAAATTAATTTGAATTTGAAATCAGACACTCATGACTGACATCAGTCCCTAACACTATGCCGATTTGACTGATCCCGAAACGTGTTTTTTACTGGGTTTATCGGCACGAATGGTAAATACCTCCCCGCCCCGGTAGACTGGGCAATTTACCACCTATATGTTGTTTTGAGGCCGTAATCCGGTACGCTGGTCCGACCAAATTCGCTCCACCACCAATACTAGCGTACATGCCGCCGAAGACAGGAACGGCTATTTCTCATTCACATGCCGGGTGGGTTTGAACCGACCTTTGTAGGATTTTAGGAATGCGTTCTTACAACCGAGCCACCACCGCGCCCCATATATTATATACAAGTAGGGATAAAATAAAATAATTTCATTGATTTTATTAGTGTTGAATTTTGTTTTTTTTTTTTTTTTTTTAATATTAAAACCTTTATTATTAGACAAAATGCAAGGGGGGTTATTTATAGTGGACTGTATGAATCTAAGGAAAAAGCTAGTTGCATTAATAACAAGGCTAAGAAGTTGGAAAATGGGATATTGCAAGGAGTACGCACCTGATGTCCTTCGGGGGGGGGTGACGTCTTCCCGTATGCTCACTTCACAAACACTGCTTTTAATACACCGGCCGGTAATGATACAAATAATTGTTAAATATTAGTCTTTATGCGTGTGCGCAAGCAACACGACCGCTTCACTCGACGACACGAAATTGTGCGTATGGATTTAGGGACGGGAGAGGATCGATTCATACATCAATTGAATACAGGCGATACCAATTATTATTATTTATTTGTCTTTTCTTTCTTTTTATATTAATTTTATACCGTATATAACTATTGTTAATTTTAAAGCTTTATTAATATTAATATTTGTATAGTAAATTAAAAAAAATATATATATAGGTATATTGACAATCCATTTTTAATTAAAATGTATGTATTAATTATAAGATTGACTGCATGGTAAATTGGGCTTTACTGTTAAGCCATGTAATGTTGTATTAATAAATAAATAATAGAAATAAGAGAAAAAATATATGATTCAAATTCTCCACGTCCAATCCACATTCACACATGTCGCTGTTCAAATTTCCTTAATTCTAAATTTAAAAGTTTTGACAATATTTTTTTACTGTGGCCAAGGAGCCAAAAATGATGCCACAATTATTTGAACTCTGTGTGATATGGTCACCGTACATTTTGATTTGTGAGTTGTCCCTGCGGTATATTGTGACAAGTTAAGGGGAGACCGAGTGATATCGATCTGATAACATGCTTAACTGCTTAGTTATGTTTATCAAATTAAATTGAATTCGATAATCTAAACAGATTATGTCCCTTTTAAAGTCAATTTTAATGAATTATGTTTTTTGCGTTGAATAAAAGCAAAAAATATATATTTTATTCTAAAGTCGGTTATTTTTTTTTTTTTAATACTAGCACGACATGTGAACTTGCGCCCACCTGATGGTAAGTGGCGCGCATGGTCCATGAATGTCAGCAACTGGAATCAGACAATTATGTCCGATATCCCTAACACTATGCCGGCTTGACTAGATGCTTTTCCACACTTCGTTTGAAGGACTTCAGGTTATAGGAAAGTGGAAACACAGAGGCTCGAAGAGCATTCCACATCCTTATTGTGCGACAGATGTATGAATCACCAAATTTATAGGTACGCGAAGGGATAGTGACTACGGTATGTGGGTGCACATTCTGACCTGTGCGTGTGGTTCGGTTGCGGAATGGAGAGGAAGTCATAAGATTATAAAGCTCCTCAGAGTACCATAGTATAGCCGGTAGAACACGCTCAGAGAAGCCACATCTCGCCGAAGCTGCAGGGATTCGAGGGTTCCAGATATAGTGGCATCGTCCACATAATTTTGGAGATATTACCTACTCCTTTGTAAACCAGCCTATTGTCGGGCGCAAGCCCGAGACACCATTCTTCTCATCTCACCCGCACCGTGAATCCATGGAAAACTTAGAAATTTGTCTTCTGCCTGCAGAACAATAATTTTGACTCTATACCTATATGTGAGCCCTGTGTTTGACTAGACGCTTTTTCGTTGAACGCTTTGCAATAAATTATTAATGCAAACAATAAGTTACCTGAGTTTCTCAAAAAATTACCTGACAATCAGTTTAAAGGCCAAATTAGGAAAATATTGATAGAATGTTGCTTCTATTCGCTAAGTGAATATTACAACAACAAAATTTTAATATTTTTTGTGTATTATAACAATTACCTGTGCAATATGTTTTAATAATAATCTGCATGTAATAAGTGTGACTAAAATTATAAATATAATAATAATAAGATTTTAACATTGTAAATAATGTTTAACAAAATGTGTGTGCCAGAAATGGCCGAATGTGCAGAAATAACTTACTATTAATATTTACTATTACCATGTTCTATGCAAATAAATAATGTCATTTCATTCATTTGCTTTGCTTTCAAGTCGAACATAGCACCGGAAACATAATTATTCTTATGCATATGTTCGACTTGAAAACATATAAAGCAAAGCTTGCTTCTTTTTAACGAATGTTGTATAAAAACCATAGACAAACTCCAAATAGAACGTCTTTCAAAGCTTAATAAATTTAAAAAAAGTGCTCAAAGCGACAAGTCGAACATAGCGGCGGTAAAATCAGTGACGTCATTCCCTGTGAAACCCGATTCCTTGTCTTTGGTTAGGTAATAGACGTCATCAAATACTCAAAACATTTGAAAAAGCTTCTCGAAATTCTGTAAAAAAAAGCGCTTATACCAAGTCGAACACTACCTTAATAGGAGTTGGGATTAATTCGATGATTTAGTCAGGATTATTATATTTTTAAATATTTTGAACGCTATTAAACTTCTCTATTAAAATGAGTGTGCGCTGCTATATATATATATATATATATATATATATATATTACATACTCTTTTATTAAACACTATATTTTTTAACAAAAAATATAAATGATAATGTGTTGCGGTTCGTTTTACAACAATTTCGGTCGCCAGCTTCCTGAGTATAAATTTATTTTCCCTTCGGCTGCAAGGAAGTGAGTCCACGCCCCTTCCTGGAGAGGAGATGAAAAGTTGACAGCGCGCGAAATGATGGCAGTTGGTTTTGGAATTTTGGTACATCTGGATGGCATTATAACTATAAACTGTAGACAATAATAGAGTATGTTGTGGAACAAGTAATTAGATAGAGTCTGGCTATTGAAAGTAAATAACTAAAAAAGCGCGGGAAATTAAAAATATATTATGAAATGAAATGAAATAATTTATTTGTTAGTAACATGGTAGGTACAGGGATGTAAATAATTTTATATGTAATTATATCACATGCTTCGCTATTTCTAGCATACAAATATTTATTTAGTCACATGACTTTGTCGAGCTTAGTGTCTAGGTATTCTTTTGTCGAATAAAAACATTTATTAACCAGCATTTGTTTGACTCTTAATTTGTACAGTTTTAGTGGCAGCTCCCTTATAGTAACTGGAAGCTTATTAAATATCTTTGTTGCCATTGCATAACAATTTCGCCTATATTGAGTACTTTTATGCGATGAAATAATTATTCTACTAGGATAACGCGTTTTAAAATTGCAATTATCCCCAAGAGTTTTAAAAAGTTCCGGGTGGCTTTTTACAAATAAACAGCATTTAAGTATATAGATAGAAGGATCAGTCAGTAATTTTAGTTTTTTTCAATTGATCATCTACGTTCGGGTATCTTGTTGCACTTGTTAACTATTCTGCAAAAAAATTGAAACGAAAGTGCTTTCACATAAAATAGGTATTGTTTGTTGCAAGTTACATAATAATAAATAAAGAAAGAAAGAAAGAAATACGTTTATTCATCGCAAAACAGATACAACTTACACAATTAAGATATGCAGCACAACACGCCCCGCCAGGCACCCAACAGTACTCCAGGATATAGCCTATGGGGTGGCACGGACCATGAATTAATATTAAAATATGGAATTGGCCGTCCCCACACCCACTGCCACATCCCAAGCACCACCAGGCAACCATCGAGGCGCGCTGCACTACAATTGACACCGTAATTCCTGCAGGCCGAATCACATAGTTGGATCCGCGACGCTGTTCTTCCGCTAGTACCAAGCCAGCCAAGAATTATTTAATTTAGATATCTTTTTAATTTAATTATTAATTTAATCTTTAGTTTATTTATTCTTTTTTTTTTATTTGAATTTCTATATCTTTTGGTTGTATTTCTTGTTTTTTCTCCTTTTCTTTGACACCTAAGTATCAGTAATAAAGTATGTTTCCTAATTTGGCCAATGTATAAACTCAATTATATACTAACCTTTATGTTCAGTAATATGCTGTGGAAATGAATGAATAAATAAATAAATAAACACAATAAAATAAATATCATACTAACCTAAGAAATTTAACACCACACGTAAACAATGTTGTTTTTGTTTGAATTCAGCCAGACTCTAGATTCGTAATACAGCGTGTAGGTAATTACCAAAAGAGCAAATATTATTTAGGCTTCAGGTGTCATTTTAAAAAAAAAGATAAAAAAAAAACGAAAACCGCGATATCCATCGTGATAAATAGTGTTATTATTAAGTGTTATTATTAATAATTGATCTCGCCCGAGAGACGAAATTAGAAAGAGAAAGAATTGCGTAATTCAACGTACATTTGTCATAGATTTACAACACCACCGATCTTGTGTCTCGGAAAGCACTTTAAGCCGTACGGTCCCGGTTCCACTAATACCAACTTGTGAAATCGTTAATAAAAAATTGACATCATATCCTCGCCAAGCCGTCTGGCCAGCGTGGCGAGTGTAGGCCAAATTCTTCAAATATATGTTCTGGAAGGCCCATCTCCAGCAGTGGAGGTCTAGGACGCTGTGTTCTAGGGGTTGTAATGAATGAATGATCAAAGTTAAAGTCAAAATATCATTATTCACGTAAACCTATTACAGGCATTTATGAAACGTCATTAATTTAATTATTTTGAATGATTCTACTCCTGCTAGTAGAAGACTAAGCAGCAAAGTGGTCCAATAAGTAAGCTGCTAGCAGAAGACCAGCAGCTTAGCAAATTCCAGTGACCTGTTAATATTTAATCTGACTGAGAAAGGAATCTGCAAGGAAAACTCAGCTATATCAGATTTACAAAATAAAACATATACAGAACTGCACCACAACGATCAATTAATAACCTTTTAAATTAAGTTATCAGTACCTATGAGAATACAATACCTGGTACAGCAGTAACCCACCAGGCAAGTCAGAATTAAGGTAGACTACATGCCTAATATATGCCATAATATAATAACATGATATTTAAATCTTCACGTCGTCATGACTTTGATTGTCATGAAGACGTCGTCGTAATATTGGAGGGTATATTATTGTGTTGATTAAAGGATAATTGTTGGTAGAAGTTAAAATGCTATAAAATGTGAAATGTGTATAATAATTTTATTAAATCTACTTGTTCATTTTCATATTTCCCACTGAGTTAGGAATCTGTTTTGTTAAAGGCTGTATCTAATGATGTTTTTAATATTTATTTTGTACAACAAAATAAATATGGGATAGTTTTCACAAAATATCAGATAATTGAAGGCTTCCCAAACTGCCACTTACCGAGGCGAGGGCGGATAGTATGAGTTATTTTTGTACAAAATTCAATAGCATTTTGGTACCAAATGATACATTGCGATTATGTAGAGCTGTGAAGTTTTGGACATGGCATTAACTTTTTATATAATACTAGCTGAACCGGCGAACTTCGTACCGCCGCATGACAGTCAATGAATATAGTGTTACTTATTATTATTATTATTAAGTATTACATTATATTTAAAAAAAAAAATTACAAAATAATATTAATATTAATACTAAGGATAGGGATATAAGTCCCGTCCACGTGTGTTATCTTTTAATGTAACATAGTTATTATTACATTATTATCTCAGTGTTTAAACATAAGTTAATAATGATTAGCAATATGGTTTTGTAAAGTAGGTGGCGTTGTGTACGAACGTAGTCGTGTGCTGATTTCTGATTGGTTCAATAACGATGTTACGAGTCGCTTTAATGAATGGCGCGAATCATATCGCACCAGATTACAAGAAAACAGCAGACGAGTCGGTCGTTGCGCGCCTTTAAAATAGTGAAGGTTGTAAATAATTATTGGCAATGGAAATAAATCATACAACATTGAAGACTGGTTTAATTTGATAAATTAGTCCTAACACGTGGAATGGTGGCAAGAACGCTGGCTGCATTTCCCCGCTGAATTGCAATACTGATTCTTTGGGCGAAGAAAGAGCCAGCCCTCTTGTCACCGGAGGAGACGACAAGACGCGGTGTTACGTCTTTTAAAAACTATTTTTTTTATTTTTGTGTTAATTTTATCATTTACTGTTTATTAGTGTGTAGGCTTATTTTGAGTATTTTATAGTTATATGTATGTTATCATGTATTTATTTATTCTTATATGTATTATTAGTATGTAGTTTATTATAATAAATTTTGCACCCATACATAGTTTTTCCACACTCCCAATGTTTGGTTGTTAGAAAATGCCTGGCCATTAAGCCCTCATCATCATCAGCCTGTATCTCTCCACTGCTGGATATAGGCCTCCCCCAAGGCTCGCCATTTTACACGATCTTCTGCCACCCTCATCCATCCCCCACCAGCGACCTTTCTCAGGTCATCTGTCCATCTGGCGAGGGATCGTCCCACACTGCGTCTTCCAGTACGTGGTCTTCACTGCAGGACCCGTTTACTCCATCGTTCATCGCTTCTGCGACAGACGTGTCCAGCACATTGCCACTTCAGCTTGCTAATTTTGAAAGCTAAAACTTTCAAATTAGCTATTATTTCAACAAATTAGCATTAAGCCCGCCTATGTACAATTTTAGTGCAATAAAGTATTTAATTAAAATAAATAAAAATATAATTACTTATTAGCTGAACTAAATTAATGATTTTATGGAAGTAATACAATGAATATAAAATAAATATTGTGTTAAGATAGGAACACAAAAAAAAATATTTAAGTACAAAAATCACCTAGGTCTATCAATCGGTTTAATTTTCTTCTGAAGCCTTGTGATATAGGTACGACATATGTTGGTTTTTTTAGGCGCAAGAACAGAACAAATAAAACGGATGGTTTGCCGAGAGGTGAACACGTGTACAACTGATCATGAGTAAAACATTGAGAAAGACATCAGTTAATTGATTCGCAATGTTCCGTGGCTTAATTGCATTACGGCTCCGTTGGGAAAGATTAGATCTCCTTGGTCGCGGCATTATTAATAATAATAATACTCACACAAAACAATTTTCAAAACGAATCACAGACAATTTCGCAACGTAAAAGTGAGACAAATTAATTTGACAGTTGTTGTTTTTTTTTTTTAAATATAATATTTGTTCTGTATTTAAAGAGCTTTTTTAGTACTTAAATGTGAATATATGATTTATTCGAAGTTAATTAATATAAATTAAAAGCTACCTAAATAATAAAAATAAACTAAACTATAAATAAAAAATGTCCTCTAGAGACGTCCCATCCGAGATAGTCCCAAGGAGACTGGCAACATTTCCCCTTTGTATAGCGAGGCTAATACGTTGGCAGAAATAATTGCCAGCCTTCCTGTCTCTCTGACAACTCCTTGGCCAACCGCCTCACCGACGGTCCCCATGGGCCCATCGTCTCGACCCCAAACGGCGCAAATTCGTAACCGGCACCAAGGTTAGAATATTTGCGCAATTTAAGGTTCTCTGCAGAAAACGCCGCTCTGCCCTCGCCTGACGAGGTCGCCTGGATGTGAGATGGAGCTAATGTGTCTACACACGTCGCATCCCACACCAGAGACCTGCCAGGTTTCCACGGCCCAACAGTCATTCCGTCGGGTCTCTTGTCATCGCTCCGCACAATCCCAGATGGAGATTTAAAGAGCTTGATATAAATATCTGAACGCACTCATATATATTTGACAACCAACAGTGTTTGACAGGTACGTAACCCACGAACTTTTTGTATGGGAAAATGTTTTTCTGTTATTTTATTTTTTCTTCAATTTTCCAATTTTATTTATAGTTATTCTGCTATTCAGGACGGAGACACATCCAACAAATCAAAAACCGTGAAAATTTGTGCAGCCGTTCTCAAGTTATAAGTGTTCTAACAAACCCGACTTCGTTTTATATATTAGGAACCTTCATTATGTAATCTACTATGTCAGAAACCTTCGCCGATGTTCACACAACATATTCCCAAAGTTTTATACCGATCGGTCAAGTAGTTTTGAAATGCATAGGGAACATACACACGGACATTCATCTTTACATATATAAATATAGAAATATGAACTCCCACAGCTGCAGTCCACATTATATACGCTAGGCGTTTGGAAAGGAATGACATATTTTGGGGTGCGTACGTGTTTTGCTACTTTGGAGAATGGGGTGTAGTCGACCCGTGACCACGGCCAATGTAACTTGGCTGAAACGTCGGGAGAAATATATCTCTAAGGTAAATCGCGTAAAGACCCGTTAAAATTATAAAAACTATTATGAATGTGCGCGAAAGTTTAAATACAATGCCAATTCTAAACAATAGCATACTCTATGGCACGTAACAAGAGTTAAAGATTATAATTTGTGAATAGTGGGGTCCGTGCCTTGGTCGAGCATTCGGGGTCCCCGAGACCCCAGCCCCACAGCTCCACAATTTATATGTTTGCACGAATATCACCCCATTATCATTTGTAACGCGGCAAAGAGTAAAAAATAAAAGACTAGTCATAAAAACTAAAAAGCAACACAACAAATAAAACTGTTTCTGGTATCGCTCAGGGTGGTATCCAGAGCGCCGTGGTTCGTGCGAACTTCTGAAATTGCGAGAGATCTGGAGATGCCTACTATCGAGGCATTTGTTGTCGGCCTAGCTAAACGTATGTTTTACCGGACTGACAACGGATCCTACAAGCATCTTCAGGATATCGCTCCTACTTTTGCACGGCCCCCGGAGGGGAGGCCACTACCTGGGGAGGCGCTCTTGGAGAAGAACTAAAGTAGACAAATCTAGGAGACTAGATTCGTGAGCCACAAGGGCGGTGTTGTAGTAGGAACAGCGCCCAGCACCAAAGGTGCGTTGAATCACCGGTGGGTAATTAGCCGCCGAGATCCTGCCGGGGAAAACGGGAGATTATCCCAACCCCAACCCAGCCCCATTGAACATCCGGGCCTGGATGACTCCGCTGTCTGTATCTAGCGGTTAAGTGCGTGGATTTTAGACTTGTAGCTTATTTATGAATTTTAATAAATAAATAATATTTATTTGTGATATTCTCGAGTGATAAGCTGGAGACATCGACGAGCTTGCCACTTGTCATGATTGGCCTATAGTAAAGTTGGCTAAATGTGAGTCCGCTTATTTATAAGCGTGGTTTCTGACTACCCCGAAAGGGCAACGGTCGTGATGATACTTTACTTTACTATTCAATTCTCAACTCTATAAGCGCTCGACCTTGACAGCGTCCGTGCAAATATCAACCTTAATAGCGTGATATATGTGTTTACGGCATTCACATTGTTTATTTTAGTTATTATGGTATGAGCAATTTATTTTCCCTCCTCCTCCTTTCCAAGTATGCCACTAGATGGCGCCACACATTTTAAAAATGGACAATTATTTTTATAATATTTATGACGTTTTGATACCTTCAAAGTGAACATTAAATTTGTCTTCTTATAAGCTTGTTTATTTTGCGAGTTGCACGCCAGCGAAAGGACTGCTGGAATTCTGCGGTACTTTGTGACTCGGTTGTGTGAGCATCATATAGCACTTGTCTAAATTGGTGACGTCGAGTTTGCTGATTATCCTGGCCAGGATAGGTGTCCGGAAGCTGTGAAAAGGTATGTGGCATACTTTCCTTAAATAAGTGACCTCTCCGATTTACCGTCTTCTTATGAACTTTACCTCTGTGTCCGGATAGCTCATAACTATTTATTTAGAATTTAAAATACAGTCCACTTCTGCCTTTGTGCGCGTTTTGGTCTGAGCCTGCGGCATAAGCATAGTTAGCTGAAAGGTTCCAGATCAGGCGCGGACAATATGTATATAAAATTAACGGATTTCATTATATAATGTTTGCGACTAAGTAACAGAATAGGACTGGCAACAGACAACGATATAATAAAGTCTTATCTATTTTATTATAATCTATGGTTCCTTTTTTGTTTGATGATCGATGAATTTATTATTAAGTTGGTAGTCATTAAGTGCCAGTTTGTGCCACTTGTTTACATAATTGATTACATTGTTGGATTTTTACCAACCATTCATTAGCTATCTTTGTTTTTTTTTTCTATTTTGTCAGAATCACGACATCGTGTTCATGTAGAAATTGCGACGGCTTCACTTTTCAATGCTTTTTCATTGCAACCCCTAGAACACAACGTCCATATGTTTGGAGAATTTGGCCTACACTCGCCACGCTGCCCGAATTTGCCCAAACCCAGAATCTAACTTTTTTGCAGCGTGCCTCAACTAAATACAATTCAATAATCTTAATAATTAATTGTGTAAGTTGGTAGTCATTAAGTGCCAGTTTGTGCCACTTGTTTACATAATTGATTACATTGTTGGATTTTTACCAACCATTCATTAGCTATCTTTGTTTTCTTTTTCTATTTTGTCAGAATCACGACATCGTGTTCATGTAGAAATTGCGACGGCTTCACTTTTCAATGCTTTTTCATTGCAACCCCTAGAACACAACGTCCATATGTTTGGAGAATTTGGCCTACACTCGCCACGCTGCCCGAATTTGCCCAAACCCAGAATCTAACTTTTTTGCAGCGTGCCTCAACTAAATACAATTCAATAATCTTAATAATTAATTGTGTTTTTTTTATTTAATTTAACATCTCTTTTACCCCAACATTAAAATATTATTTAATTAAATAGTCAATTGGTTAAAATTTATGAAATAGTTACAAAGCACTATTTATACGATTAGGTTCTTTATTATGACCAGGTACTTTATTATAGATAAAACACTGGATTTCAAATCGGGCGGGGTCGAAACTATGTACCTAATTATTAACGTAAAAAAAAGTTTTTTTCAATTGTCGTTATGCAATGGTAAAAGTATCATCACGACAATTTCCCGGGGTGGTCAGAAACCACGCTTATAAATAAGCGGATTCACATTTAGCCAACTTTCATTACAGCCCTAGAACACAGCGTCCTAGACCTCCACTGCTGGAGATGGGCCTTCCAGAACAAATATCTGGAGAATTTGGCCTACACTCGCCACGCTGGCCAGACGGCTTGGCGAGGATATTATGTCATTTTTTTATGACAATTCATTAACGATTCCACAAGTTGGTATTAGTGGAACCGGAACCGACGGCTTAACGTGCTCTCCGAGGCACGGGAACGGTGGTGTTGTAAATCTATGACGAATGTACGTAAGAAAAGTGTATTTCTCATTGGTACATGCCGGGGGGGTTTGAACCGACCTTTGTAGGATTAAGGAACGCGTTCTTACAACCGAGCCACCACCGCGCCTTTTAACCAATTTTACTATATGCCAATCATGACAAGTGGCAAGCTCGTCGATGTCTCCAGCGTACCAAACTCGAGAAATATCACAAATAAATTAAATGTATTTATTTACATTAATAAATATTTTTGTGTCCCGAACAGGAATCGAACCCGGTACCTCCGAGTCTAATCCACGCACTTAACCGCTAGACCACGGAGTTTTTATGCAAGGGTAAAATAAATAAAATTAATAATTGCAGATTATGATAACACTATAATATTAACTATCAAATAAAAAATAAATCATTTTGGCACAAGACATTTTATTGGGTCCATTTCTGTAAGAAAAATGGGCATTCTATTTTAGGATTCGCGATTAGGTTGGGTTTCCAGTAGGCAAACTGTTCGTCGCCGACAGAGTTAGCGGCGCGTATCAGCTTAGTATGCCCTTCCATATATTTAAAATGAAGTGTTCACAATGGGGTGTATCACTAACTTTTTATCACGATAGATGTCGCATGATAGACGGTACCCAATAGAACTGTCAGTTGCATATAAAACTTGTCCTATTTTTATTACGAAATTTATTATTTACTGGTTATATTGCCGAACTGCCTCCGTGGTCTAGCGGTTAAGTCAGTGGACTTAGACCGGAGGTACCGGGCTCGATTCCTGGTCGGGACACAAAAATATTTATTAATGTAAAATAAATACATTTAATTAATATTTAATTTAGATATTTGTGATATTTCTCGAGTTTGGTACGCTGGAGACATCGACGAGCTTGCCACTTGTCATGATTGGCCGGCAGTAAAGTTGGCTAAATGTGAATCCGCTTATTTATAAGCGTGGTTTCTGACCACCCCGAAAGGGAAACGGTCGTGATGATACTATACTTACTTTTATATAATTAGATACAATACATAATAATCTATACTATTAAAGTTACCGCTAATTTCCTTATGTATATATATATATATATATTAATTTTAGTTTAGTAGTAGAAAATATTATTTCGTTTTGACATAATTACACCATATTATTATTACCATGACAACGCCCTTTTACAGCAGCATCTATTGGTGTAGGCAAAGCTGGGCATTAACTCGTTAATCCGTTAATCGTTAATTAACGAAGTTAACATTTTGATTAACGGGTTAACTTTTAAGTTAACTTTTAAAAATGTT
Source organism: Tinea semifulvella (assembly GCA_910589645.1). Lineage (NCBI taxonomy): Eukaryota > Metazoa > Arthropoda > Insecta > Lepidoptera > Tineidae > Tinea > Tinea semifulvella. The sequence goes on along the minus strand of OU342623.1, from coordinate 1,654,829 downwards.
AACGGACACGTTAACTTCCGTTAATATGCAGAAGTCCGTTAATCGTTAATCCAATGCCACTATTTACCGCACGACACCGCGGTGTGGCGCGAAAAACAGGTTCAGACAAGTATGAAACGACAAGTGCCGGGCGCGGCGGCGCGTGAGACAAAAACAAAACTAGATATATTTTGCCGGCGCGTGCGAGTAAGAAAACTGCGAAGTACTAGCGCCAGTGCTTAGAGTGACGAGTGTTGTGTTTGTTGTTATTATAAATTACTGTCAGTGATAATTTGCGTGTTAATAAATAAGAGTGCAGTGTAATTAGTTAGATAGAAAAGTGTAATTAAAACTATATTATGGAATAAAAATGCAATTTTAGACATATTAACGGATTAACGATTAACGTTATCTTCCGTTAATTCTTCCGAAATGTAACGCTTTAACGTTTAACGAAGCTAACTTTTTTTGTAGCGGATTAACGATTAACGAAGTTAACTATTTGATTAACGGTGCCCAGCTATGGGTGTAGGTAGTACTTATCGGGTAACGACGAAGGCTGTGCTTTGCTGATATTCATTCGCTATCATGATTAGTAAAATAATTAATTTGTTATCTGACGAATCCGAGTGTACCAAATGTATGAAATGGTGAATGAATAAATAAAATGAAATACAACATTAAATAATTAAGTTTTTATTTATTTATTGAGAATCCAACAGCGTTTCAACTTTAATAAATTAAGTACTTACAAGTTAACAATTTTAGGCCACTAACAGGATTCCACATATAACATTAAAAACTGTGATAAGTGATACAAAATAAAAGAAGTAAAAATTCAAAAGTTAAAAATACATATTTAAGATGTAAAATTGATTGCATAAAATTTTAAAAAATAAAAACTAAATCCTAAATTTCAGTTGAACAGATATAATAATGTAATGTATTAATTACTCCTACACATATTATAATTTTTTTTAATTATGGTGCATGCATGTTTGTGTAAGTATGAGAGTGAGTGCATGTGTTTGTTTAAATGAGTGTGTGTGTGTTTTAGTATGTTTATTTGCAATTATCTCCTTCTTTCTTATTTAGATATATTAAAAATGTCAATTTCCGAGTACTCCCAAGTTATATGTACGCGCGGCTCTATACAGTACAGAGTGATATGCATAGTTCGTCTTCGCGAAAGGCACAGCAAATAACGATGTGTGTCTAGAACGTCGAGGGGGCACAAAAAATTGAATCTTAGCTAGCAGCTCTTAAAAATAAAACCTGACAATAAATAAACAAAAAAATAAAATAAACTATAATTATAATCGTCCGATCGGTGTAGTGTGCCGAGGACACTCGCTGCGTTCCCCCGTTGAACGCCGAGGCTGACCCTTTGACCAAAATATTCTCTAATTAAAGGGTCACCAGTCGCCAAGCTCACGAGAGAAATGTTAAATAGTTTTATAGGAATGCGCGTCTCGTGAAGAAGTCAATGATACGTGCATTACTTTAATGCACTTAAATGCTTAAATCTAATTTAACACCAGTTTCAAAGCAAATGACAATTAACATACTCATCAATGCCTAACGAGCAGCGGGGAACTGTCAAACTGACAAATTGTAATGGCTCCCGTACGGACGGACATATGTATTTTAAGACAAGTCAACGTACATTTGTCATAGATTTACAATTATCTCGGAGAGCACGATAACCCTTTCAGCACGGACAATAACAAGCGTGCGTTATTACAAAAAAAATCTAGCTGTCGCTAAATACTGTTTTTCCGCTTCGTGCACTCATCTAGATACTTAGTGATTATCATTATTAAATTGGTAGAATAGTCTTAAGTCCTAGTCCTTTTTTAAGAAAAAAACATACAATAGTGATTTTTATTTTCATCACATTAGAAAACAACAACGAACGAATATGAGGAAGGGGCTTTGTGGAATTTGCTAGTGGAGGATTTTAAAAATTATTTTTATGAGATATTTTAGACCTTAAGTATTTTAAAGTTATCAATACCTCTTAATATCCAAAATATTTTTTGTCGTGCTGAAAGGGTTAAGCCGTCGGTCCCGGTTTCACTAATACTAACTAGGCGCGGTGATGGCTCGGTTGTAAGAACGCGTTCCTTAAATCCTACAAAGGTCGGTTCAAACCCCCCCGGCATGTACCAATGAGAAATACACTTTTCTTACGTACATTCGTCATAGATTTACATAATTATTATATAAGTTGAATAAATATTATGATCTCACAGAAGAAATGATCAGGAACGGGTTCAAGACTCAGCTTTACGCAGTGGAAGTGGGTGCAAGAGGAGTTCCAGCAAAATCTTTGCATCACTTACTGAAAGAATTGGGCCTAAGCAGGTCTGCCGTCAATACATTTATAGAACGAGCTTCCAAGACGGCATTAACGGAATCATACAGTATTTGGTTGGGTGAGGAGAGAAGTAGAATGGTGGATGGTGAGCGTATTATCGCGCAATAGAAAAAAAAGGAGGCCTCCTTTTCTTAAACCAGCCTATTGTCGGTCGCAAGCCCGAGACACCATTCTTCTCATCTCTTACCCACACACGATGGACCCGGCACCCCCACGGTGAATCCATGGAATGCTTAGAAATTTGTCTTCTTCTTCACCACTGTTCCCGTATCTCGGAGAGCACGTTAAGCCGTCGGTCCCGTTTCCACTAATACCAACTTGTGGAATCGTTAATAAATTATCTGGTCAGCGTGGCGAGTGTAGGCCAAATTCTCCAGATATATGTTCTGAAAGACCCATCTCCAGCAGTGGAGGTCTAGGACGCCGTGTTCTAGGGGCTGTAATGAATATAGACACAAAAAGCAAACTAATGTTTTATTTTGCATTCTAATAGATTCATTATTTAATAATATACATTAAATATGAATTAAAATCTACCTAAATAATAAAATAAAAAATAAACTAAACTATGAATAAAAAATGTCCTCTAGAGACTTCCCATCTGAGATATTCAGCAAATTTAATTGTGCATATAATTGTTATTAGCGTTACCAAGTATCAACGTAGAGATAAATAAAATAAAACAGATGGGCCGATATTTACTCGTCTATGGACCATCCTTTTTGACGTTTGTTTGGGCGGGAAACGATCGCGTTCTGTCTTGTCTTTGATATCTGTTTTTGTCTTAAACTCGCTTTGGCAAAGGAAATTGATTGCATACCATTGCCATCGGTTATGTCGCTTACAGACTGATAAATTAATTAGTTTTGTTCTCTTGACAGTTTTAAACAAAGAGATCAAATAAGTAAGTTTAACATAGAGCGGGCATCGGTTGTTATTTACATACAAAATGTTTACTACTTTTTTTTACGTCATCTTATTTTGTTCTTCTTCTCTTGTCGAGTCGTCATATCTCATCTCGTTATATTGTCAGTAAAACAACAAAATTAAATGACTGAAAAAATACATGTGGCACTCGGGGACTGCCGCGGTAAAGCTATTGCATATCATTTTTTTATCAACTGTAAATAATGTCTAAAAGAGATAGAATCAGTTATGAGCAGTTATCAGCTAGTCTACACTCACACGTCTAGTCGCACGCACACAAACACCGTGCCGAAGTCTGCCGAACAGAAACGACGTTAGACGATGCACGGCTTTCAACGCCGCACCGCTGTGCCGCTCGGAGTGCCGGGGGGTGTTAGGTTTATTTTCATTACGGAACAAAGCCCGCAATAAAATCTTCGCAATAGCTTAAAAACTCCTCGTTTAATTGTCTGCTCTGGTGACAAGAGGGCTGGTTCTTTCCTCACCCAGAGAATCAGCATAGCGATTCAGCGAGGGAATGCGGCCAGCGTTCTTGCCACCATGCCGCGCGGATAACGTGATTTATATTTAAATTAGGTTTTGTAAGTAGGTTTTATTTGTTTTCGTTATATTAATTTATCTGCATGTCTCCTAAAGAAAGTAGACAAATACCTATATATAAAAGTATTAGTATTGATGGTACTCCGGATGCAGATCTGAAAAGCTGCTGTCAATCCTACAGGGTTACTAAAATCGTTTAAAATACATTTTAAACAAATATAATATAAACTATAAAGTATACAACAATGTAAACAAACCATTTCTTATGTTAAATGACATCTGTCAAAAAGTAACATCAATAACCTTTCAACACGCTACTGACATACGAAATTAGCATTTTCATTAAACGAACGACTTGTGCTAAAAAAGTGGTATTTTCATGCTAACATTTCTTAAAACGAACGCGGCCTAAGCGGTAAATTTGACATCCATCCTACGAATTTATAGGTTTGGCCAAAACAATAACTATTCCAAAATTTTATTAACTCAGGCACTGGCCTGACTGAAACTTTAGCAAGGTTAGTACTATATAGTCTTAGAAGGTACGATTGGAAACAAATATATATTTTAAGTCGGTGCGCAAGAGTCTTGCGAGACCAAGAGTTCAAGACGAAGACTGAGACCAGATGGGCAACACTACTTGGAACCCAGCAGCCCTATTCTGTTACTTAAGTGCAAACGTTATATAATGTAAACCGTTAACTATATATATAACACGCTATTAAAGTTGATATTTGCACGGCCGCTGTCAATGTCGAGCGCTTATAGAGTTGAGAATCGAATAATATTTTGCAATTATGACGCAACATCTGACATAAATAACGAAATCCACTAATAACATTTGCGATTAAGTAACAGAATTGGGCTGCATGTATGTACATAACGTCAACATCCACGTGAATGTTTTTTTTGCTAACAACTATCCATCTCCATTCCGCAACCGAACCACACGCAAGGTCAGAATATGCACCCACATACCGTAGTCACTATCCCTTCGCGTACCTATAAATTTGGTGACTTATACATCTGTCGCACAATAAAGATGTGGAATGCTTTTCCAGCCTCTGTGTTTCCACTTTCCTATAACCTGGAGTCCTTCAAGCGAAGTGTGAAAAGGCATCTAGTCAAGCCGGCATAGTGTTAGGGACTGATGTCGGACATACACTTTTTAGTTTTTATATAACGTATATGATCTATTATTATTTCTAGTTAGTTATTTAATATTATTTAAACTTTAGTTTTTTTTTTTTCTCACTAGCGTAAGTTTGATTAATTGTGTAAGTTTTTTTTTCTTTTTTCTTCGTTACTCGCCTTAAATATCGTATACATATTAATGTACCTAGTGAGTACTGTTTATGGAGTCTGGCTCACATATTGTTTATTTTAAATGTTTCTATACAAATTTTAGCCATGATCTCTGTTTGTATTCCAAATTTTAAATAAATAAATAAGGGTCTGATTCCAGTTGCTAACATTCATGGAACCTGCGCGCCACTTACCATCAGATGGGAGCAGGGTCACATGTCGTGCTAGTATAATAAAAAAATATATAAAATAACTACGAGGGGCGTTCAAAATATTCTCGGTATGTGGATAAAAACAAACAAGTACGAAAAGTTTGATATTTTTATTTTTCAATATACTCCCCCCCTATGTTCATACACTTATAAGATCGATCAATTATTTTTTTTAATCCCTCATAAAAATATTTTTTATCTTTGGTGTAAAAATGCTCCTCCACGGCCGTCTTCAACGCTTCATCGTCAGAAAATTTATTTCCACGCAGATCCTTTTTAAGATTGGGAAACAAAAAGAAGTCGCTTGGGGCTAAGTCCGGACTATAGGGTGGATGAGTAACAGTTTCAAACCCACATTCAACAATAGCTGCCTTGGCAATATGAGCAGTATGGACAGGGGCGTTGTCATGCAGAAGCAGAACACCTTTGGTTAACTTTCCTCGCCTCTTTTCTTTGATCGCATCTCTTAATTGACGTATAACGTTAGCGTAGTACTGCCCTGTGATATTTACACCTTTTTCTTTATAATCGATAAGCAAAACTCCTTCACAATCCCAAAATATTGTGGCCATGACCTTGCCAGCTGACGGGATTACCTTGAACTTCTTGGGATGAGCTGAACCCTTAATGTGCCACTGCATGGACTCCTGTTTGCTCTCTGGGTCATAATGATGAACCCAGGTTTCATCTCCAGTAACTATTTTTTGCAGCACCTCATCGGGATTTTCACCACACAGGTCGATAAAATCTGAACAGCAAGCCACACGCATATCCTTTTGAAGAAGCGTCAGCATTCGCGGAACCCATCTTGCACTTACTTTTGACATATTAAGATGGTCATGTATAATGTCATGTACGGTACCAATAGAGAGATTGGTTACTTGAGCTATAGATTTTACCTTCACTCGGCCGTCTTCCAATATAAGTTTTTCCACTTTATCAATATTTTCTTGTGAGGTAGCCACTACAGGCCGGCCAGGTCTAGGGTCATCTTCAATACTCTCCCTTCCACGCTTAAATTCGCTTGACCATTTTTGAATAGTAGATAAAGAAGGAGCAGACTCACGGTAAACACAATCCATTTCCTCTTTTATGGTTTTTTGATTTTTACCCTGTTTTGTCAAGAATTTTATGACGGATCGGTGCTCTAATTTCGTTAAAATTGTTAATTCGCTCATGGTGTTCATGTTTGTTCGGCAATTGCAGAAAAACAAAAGAACATCTCGGTTCCAATTTTACTTTTTTTTAATGTCAATGGATGAATCTTAGCGGCCAGTAACAAATATATATATAAAAGAGGTTGTAACGTATCAATACCGAGAATATTTTGAACGCCCCTCGTATGTTATGTATAAACCATTGCGAACGGTTATCAAAACAAGTGAGCCTAAATTCGCTCAGCCAAATCGGAGCCACACAAGACATATCTATTCTCGGACGGCGAGAGAACAAAAACCAAATAAAAGAAATGAACGCGGCTGTCAAAATGAACGCCATTTTTAGCTTCAGAAGGCGCGAATCCGTCAACTGTATTTCGCGCCTCATTTGACGTTTAGTCTATGGTCACAGGAATGAGATGTGCGATTAATTCAAACATTGTTTTCTTTGTCGTGTACTCTTCTCCCGATGGATGATGAGTGAGGTGATAGGGAAGGCAAAGGCAATGGCACCTAAATTTTTTAATAAACTACCGAGCAGCATTAAAGACCAAGAAATTAAATCATTCAAGAAAATGTTAATTAAGTTATTGATCCAAAAGGGTTACTATAATATTATGGACTATCTAAATGACAGCGAATTAAATTATTTTTGTTATTTGTATTGCAATTGTTATTGTTTTAGTTTTAATTATGACATTTGCATCTTGTAGTTGACAATTGTTATTAGTATTAGTAAATAAGTAGTAGGTATAATAAAAATAAAATGTTTGAATAATATGTTATAGGTTTAAAATGTAAATTGTTAAAGGTTGTAAAAATATTAAATATTGTATGCCTAATGTGGGCAGATTGTTTCAACAATAATGTATATGAAGATAATGTTTCTGAAATTTTACATGTAAATAATTCTTACAATAAATTATTTTGAATTTGAAAGGGTTTCTCTTATCCCGTGTTAGACTCAAAGCAAGGGGTTCAAATTTTGCTTAAATTGTTTTAAAAGCATCGCCAACCCGTCTGGCCAGCGCGGCAGCGTGGCGAGTGTGACCCTAAAACAGCGTCCTAGACCTGCACTGTTGGAGATGGACCTTCCATAACATATATCTGGAGAATTTGAACGTCCGACAACGTATTTAAAAACTTTCTAACCACATTATTTCTTAAGAAACAGAATGTATGTCTATCGAATTAACGAAGTTGTTTGACATTTTATTTATATATATATATCTATTTATTTATATTGTATGTTTATGTATGTATGTATTATATGTATTGTTTTTATATTGTGTACGTATATGTATTTTGAGTGCTATAATTAAACATAATTACGTAATTATGTTTATTTTAGTAATTTAAGTTATTTTATTATTTTTTTTCATCCTGCCCATCGCCTTACATGATCCCCAAGGTTAGCTGGTGAGGAACGCCTTATGGCGTTATAGCTCGCCTATGTACTAGGTTTTTAGGTGCAATAAAGTATTTAAATAAATAAAATTTGGCCTACACACGCCACGCTGGCCAGATGGGTTGGCGACGATCTGATGTTAATTTGAATGACAATTCATTAACGACTCCACAAGTTGTTATTAGTGAAACCGGGTTCTTAACGTGCTCCACGAGGCACTAGAATGGTGGTGTTGTCAATCTATGACAAATGAGAAGTGTATTTCTCATTGGTACATGCCAGGGTTTGAACCGACCTTCGTAGTATTTTAAGGAAAGCGTTCTTTCAACCAAGCCACAACAGCCACAAGCTGATAAATAATAAGTTATTTTTGTTCTTAGGCAGTTTTTGTAACCGTTACCCTCTACAGCTTAAGAAACAGCTCATTCTATAACCCCTAACCCTAACTTAAATATCTCAAAGAGCGACGAGCGCACGCGTCGATGACGACGACATGCCACTAAAGTGTTGCCAGCACTAATAAAGCAAAATTAGTGATGCGTAAGTGTTGCTAGATACTTGTCTTCGGCAAACAAATTGGATAATTACGGCTCCGTTCTGTTGGCTTTTTTATAGAACACCATTGAGCAAATATTCTATAGACCTCGCGTTTAGTAGTTATCACATTTTAACTTCTTCGAAATTTACTGATTTGTTACTTTTCAAGTAAGGTCACTCACCGAGATGCCATGGCGACTACACCGGCCACGTACATGGCTACCTCTAGGCCACCATGCCTTATGCTGCCAAAAATGTGCCGACAGGATCTCGAGACATCATGCAATCGCCAATCAATGACATCCTGTCAAGAGCGCTTACATTTGTTAGGTGTTTGTTAGGGATAATTAGGTTGATGGTAGGCGTCCGGATGGGATGTCGTTGATTCCATACAAACGAGGCCGTGCATTGGTTTGGGATGCCACATGTGTTGACGCACTCTGTCCGTCACATGTGACATCCAGCCATAAGAAACCCGGGACCGCTGCAGAGTCAGCCAAAGCAAAAAGTACGCATAGATCATCATTAATCACTACTTCATCCCATTTGCAGTCGAAACGATGGGTCCGTGGTCCGAGGAGGCTCTGGCGTTCTTTCGTGAGCTTGGGGAAAAATTCCGCTTGGCGACGGGTGACCCTTTAAGTAGAGAATATTTTGCTCAAAGGGTCAGCCGTTCAACGGGGGAACGCAGCAAGTGTCCTCGGCACACTACGCCCATCGGACAGTTATAATTTTAGTATTTATTCTTTTAGTTTTATTTGTAGTGTAGTTTAGCCGCCTGAGCTCCCTCCGGGGAACATGGGAATGACCCCATAATAGGCCAATAGCCGTCCGGCCTGGATGACTGCCTGGCTGTCTAAATGGCTAGAATAACACATCATAAACCCATGTGAAATTTTAAATAGCGACATAAGGCGGAGTGTAGTGGAACTAAAAAAAAACTAATTTCTAAAGCGCCATCTAGTATGGAGTAGCTGAACATATTAAAATCCATAGACAATTTTAGAATTTTAATACTAACCAACTTAATGCGACCAAATGAAATGTACATAATTGTTTTAATAATTGACAGTTTGTTTAATGATCAATAAATAATCAGGATACCTTTTAATCATGAAACAGATTTATTATAATTGTATTAAGTATGAGGTGTACTATCTAAAAAATTAAGAAAAAAAAACGATTATTTATCACCTGTTAGAGATAGTTGAAAAATATTGGACCATTGTCGTATTGATTAACTTTACATATTAACGTATCTAGCCTATGTATTTAAAATAGTTATCAATGGTCAACTTATGTAACGTTGCATTTGTAAATTTCTCGGCTTATACGCCTTGAAAAACTAAATATTCTGAAATCGAATCGCAAATTGTCAAAATCTGTTGTGTCATTTTCACCGTAATGCACCAGTTCTATGCAATTTTAATTTATTTTGTCAACAAATATTGAATTTTCTTGTTTAGAAAGTGCTAGTTTATATAAAAAGAAAATGTATTGGTTCAATGGATCGATCGCCGAAGCTGTAAAACAGTCAAAAATCCGTGATGCAATTTTCGTAGTCTTCGTTCGAGGTGCTTTCTTTATTTTTATTGATTTTAGGTTATATACTCTAAAGTTTTGTCCTAAATAACATCTATTATCGAACAACACACCGTATTGACTGTATAACAGCAATAATTGTTCGTTTTCTATGTCGCAAGAGATTTATGATATCATGTACCATCAACCCATAATGTCGTATTGCTAAGCCCTGGGTCTCCTGCATAAGAGGAAAGGTTCTTCTAATACATTATTGCGTATGACGTATGTACCTAATAATAGTGTAATAAACAGTGATCTCCCAGTAGGTGAATTGATTTAGGGCCAATAATAACAGACTAGGCCTTAAATTCAATTTTCACAGCACATGGAGCAGACTGAAGAATTTGGCCAGCATATAATAACAATAATAAAACATTTATTGTCAGGCATCCAATGGCCATAAATAGACAAATATTTTGTAAATAATAATTCTAATAAGAATCATACAGCATTTGGTTGGGTAGGGAGAGGTGCAGCATGGTGGGCGGTGTGTCGTGTTGAACAATAAAATAAAAATAGGAGGCCTCTGTAAACCAGCCTATTGTCGGTCGCAAGCCTGAGACACCATTCTTCTAATGTCTCTCCCACACACAATGGTCCCGGCTCTTGTAGTTGCTTAGGAAACTGTCTTCTAATGTAACATAAGCAATCTAAAGCTTCTGTATCTTTATCTGCATGTGGTCCCATTAGTGCCCATATTGTGACCTCTGAGGAGCTATAGCCACAGGAGCCACAAATCAATACCCAGCAGTCACAATTCTTCATTCAGGACATTTTTGGAGTGTTCTGACTGCACACAAACCCTAAAGGCCATGAATTCTTTGTCATCCCAAAGCGAAGGTAGCTCTTCCAGAGGTGTGCAGGAAAGTCACGCATCTTCTGAACTTCCTGGAGGGGATAGGATGATGCACGCAGAATGGTCTTAGACCAAGGGCTGGACTATTGAAGTCACTTCTAAAAAGTTGTGTTTCCAAATGTCAAAGTGACTAAAGTGAGTGAATCATACAGTGTTCGGTTGGGTAGCGAGAGGAGTTGAATGGTGGATGGCGAGCATATTGTTCCACAATAAATTTAAGAAAAGGAGGCCTTCTTTTCAACCAGTTTTTGTCCGCCCAAGCACGAGACACCGTTCTTCTCGTCTCTTACCCACACACAATGGACCCGTGATGAACTGACTATAAATCCAGCCCTAAGTGCACATTACTGTAACTGGTATTAGTGGAATCAGGACTGATGGTTAAAGTCTGGTTTATATCTGTGAAACATTAGAAACTTGGTTCAAAAAACTCGTCTATCTACTTTCTAAATAGCTCCCAACAATGTTAATAAGTGTATATATGTATATTTTTGTGTATGTATTAGTATTTAGTATATTGATATTACAGTATATATTAAAGTATATTATGTAAGTATATACAATTATGTTGAATTTATCCTACTATTAATATTTATTTCATTGCACCTATAAATTTGTCCCTAAGGTTTGGCTGTCAGAAAATGTCTACGGGCATTAAGTCCGCCTTTGTACTTTGTGCAATAAAGTTTTTAATAAATAAATAAATTAGGGTATATTTCTCAACTGAAGTCCGCCTTTTCTTTTTAGTGCAATAAAATTTTAGTTAAATAGATAAAAATTGTTTTAGGTGACAATGAGCAGTCAGACGAGATGGGCCTGATGATGGAGACAGACATGGTGTGCCAGAAACTCAACAACACAGCCCAGTTTCTCACCATCAAACTGGAGAGCGGGTCACAAGATTACACACACTTTGCACAAATCTGTATCCTTTTTATAACACTTGTGAGGTTATGGCTGGTCATAAAGAATTATTTTTATACTTAGAGCTTTGACAATACTATTCTGATTATTACAAGGTGTGTTCGGATAGCTGTTCATTTCGTTCAGAATGCATATTTAAAACTTGAGATTTCCAGAATAACTTTTTAACTTCCAAGAAAACACTCAGATATAAACACTATAGGCTGATACAGCTAGTTCATCTGAGAACCTATAATTATGTTTAAATGTATCCATGAGAATTTTCCAGTCTGATGCAGCATCGAGGATCGAGGTGGGCTTGCATTGTCTTTTTGTACTTTGCCCTTCCTTTACAAATGTGGTCAAAATTTGATTTGTAGTCAGTCCCTTTCTGGCTCTTGCAATAGAAAGACTCACTGCTTCACGGATAACACCAACTTTTCATGTTGGTGCAAATATGAGTCCTTTTCTAGAAGTGTATCGAACCATACAAGTAACACCACATAATGTACGGTTTTTTCCGTAGCTTTTAACCACCTTACCAAATTGTACATTTTTTTTCCAAAATCCTAAAACAATATTATGCTTAACGTCTCAATCCAGATCAATTTGTACCAGTGCCCTCGCTATTTTTTATAGGCAGAAAGGGTACTCCTCTAGAAGTAGTCTGTCAGGGAGTTGAGGTTACCGATCTGCTTGGAAGGTTAGACAGAATACTAGCCGAACATGGTAAGTTTAATATTAATTTTAAATTATTCAGTACAGCTCCTAGAACACAGCGCCCTAGACCTCTACTTTATACTAAAAACTGTGACATTGATCCCGCCTGATGGTAAGTGGTACGGTTCAAGAATGGGAGCAAATGATGCCAGCCACAAAATACCTACATCAGTCTCTAGCACTATGCTGTCCTAACAAGATGCTTTTTCACACTTCGCTTGAAGGATATAGGAATGAGGAAACACACTGTCTGGGAGAGCATTCCACATCTTCAGCATGCAATAGATGTAAGAGTCTCCAAATTTATGAGTATGCATAGGGATAGTGGCTATGGTATGTGGATGCATATTTTCGCCTGTGCGTGGTTCGGTTGTAAAAAAACTAAAGAATCATCACAAACATATCCCTTGAAACCACTTTTTTTTTTTTAGAAACGGTTGCAAATTTACCATGTTTACTATATGCCAATCATGACAAGTGGCAAGCTCGGCGATGTCTCTAGTGTAGCAAACTCGAAAAATATCACAAATAAATAAAATAAAACAACTGTTTCCAAATCCATGGACTTAATTGATTGCGGAATGGAGAAGAATAGATAAGGTTGTGGATATTTTTGATATTCCACTATTGGAGATGTGCCTTCCAGAGCATATACCTGTATAATTTAGCTTACACTCGCAAGCCTGCCCAGACGGGTTGGTGCAGGTCTGATTTATATTTTTTGATGACAATTTACTAACAATTCCACATGTTAGTATTACTCGTAGTCAGAGTACAGGAATGGTGGGGTTGTAAATTAACGGAATCATACAGTATTTGGTTGGGTAGGGAGAGAAGTAGAATGGTGGATGGTGAGCGTATTATCGCGCAATAAAATAAAAAAGGGAAGCCTCCTTCCTTCTTTATTGTCGGTCGCAAGCCCGAGACACCATTCTCATCTCTTGTCCACACACGATGGACACGATACCCGCACGGTGAATCCGTGAAATGCTTAAAAATTTGTCTTCTGACAAATGTATATAAGAAAAGTGTATTACTCATTATTGCATGCTGGGGCTTGAACCAACCTCTCTTATATTAATATTTTAATGCATGCAGGATCCTTAATTTATTTATCTATTTTCAGTTCTAGAAGGCAAGGCAATGAGCGGCAATCTTCTCCAGAGTGAGGCCGGACCAAGTCGAGCTATAGGTAAAAAATTACAAATTTTATTATTTATTGATTAATGAAAAACTTCCTGCTAAATTATACAATACAACTAAAACAATAATATATTATGGGTATTAAGAGGGTTCAACACTTTGCATTCCTCACTCTCGCACAATCCAACATTTTAATTTTTTAACTGACTAAACTAAAAATACAGATTTTGAAGCGGGTTCCGTTTGATAGCTGGAAGGAATAATTGAGTTAAGGAAACGTCTTAGAATATGGGTGTGAGAAGCAAAGTGTGGTCCAAAGAGTAAGCTGTTAGCAGAAGTCGAGGAGCTTAGCCTGAATCGCTATGCTGATTCTCTGAGCGAGGAATGACCCAGCATTTTTGTCAATGAAGCAGACAAGGGGCGATTTTTATCTTATATAATAATAATAGCAATGTTATTATAGATAGGTCTCGAGAAACGCCTCCACCACAGTATGACGTGGTGTGTGACGGAGAGACCTGTTCAAGACTACCTCCCCATACTGCCGGGGAAGACATACAGCAGGTAATATACAAATCAAATAGGCTATTCAGGTTTTTGAGATGCATTTAAATTTTTTAAAAGAGCTGTAATTAGGCCGTGTCAACTAAATATAAATTCTTGGCTGTAAAAAGGCCGTGTCAAATAAATACAAATTCTTGCCCGTAAAAAGGCAGTGTCAACTACATATAAATTCTTACCCGTAAAAAGGCCGTGTCAACTACATATAAATTCTTGCCCGTAAAAAGGCCGTGTCAACTACATTTAAATTCTTACCCGTAAAAAGGCCGTGTCAACTACATTTAAATTCTTACCCGTAAAAAGGCCGTGGCAACTAAATATAAATTCTAGACTGTATATGATTATGTATAAAAGTTAATTATGAAGTATTATAATTCTAGGCTGTAGCCAGCACCTTTGAAGATATTGATAAAGTGGAACACGCTAAAGCAGTGATTGAAGCAAGAAAACGAGAGCAAGAGATCAAAGAAAAAGAGGTACTTATATGGCATTCATCCGTCCCTGACACTAAATATACACACATTACTTGGTCCAGATTTACTCATTTTGCGCCATTTTGCGTGGACATGTCATTGTTTTGTTAATTAATTTACTGTGGCTATTTATTTAAATTAATACATATTATTGTGTCTCAACCAGGAATCGAACCCGTTACCTCCGTGTCTAAATCCAAGGAGCACTTAACTGCTAGACCACGAATACAGTTATATACAAGTTAATATTTTTTGCTCTTTAAAGTGTGGTTTGCGGCTTTCATTTGTACAAAATTACCCTAAAATAATCTATTTCATTCCGAATAGTTGGCAAAACAAAAAGAGGTGGAACGTCGAGCAGCCGGACAGGGGGTGGCTGAACTGAAGAGGTGGCAAGCTGACCAGGAAATGAAGCAAATACAGGTTAGACACATTATAGTAGCCATACACGTCACGATATACTTGCGCAAGTTTAGACTTGTACAAGTAAACGTTATCCCCGAGTGACCACAGACGGCTCAAGTATGGTTGAACGATATCATTTCTATGAAAGTGAGCAGAGCATACGGGTGTGTCGATGGACGACGCTTTGGCAATAGTTGGCTTAATGTTTGCTACAAAAAAACTGAAAAGACTTAAAAGAAACCGAAATATATGGTGTAAGGACTGGTTAAGAAAAAGAGAGCATTATTCGCACATCAATTTATTAAATGAATTGAAATTTGCACCTGGTTTAACTATCTGCAAATGGACGAAGAAACTTATTTGAAACTTCTGTCAATGGTTAGCTATTGATTAAAAAAAAATATTCTGTTATGCGACAAGCCATATATATCACCACACGAAAGGTTTAAACCGGAATCAAAAATTGAAACTTTTTTAGACTTGTACAAGTCTAGAAATTTGCGCAAAACTAGCATTCAAATGGCGACCACTAGCACTCAAATGGCGACCACTAGCACTCAAATGGCGGCCACTAGCACTTAAATGGCGACCACTAGCACTTAAATGGCGACCACTAGCACTCAAATGGCGACCACTAGCACTCAAGTGGCGACCACTAGCACTCAAATGGCGACCACTAGCACTCAAATGGCGACCACTAGCACTCAAATGGCGACCAAGACCACTGCCAAGAGTGTAGCGACTATGAAGATATTTTTTTCTTGATGGATATATTTATTAGTGTTTAATAGTTGTACTAGATTGTTTTCTTATTTGAATTGATTTTTAACACTTTTTTTCTGCTGTGATTACTACTAACTCTATACTTTTAAATAAAGTGACATCAAATTTCTTTTTATTGTAGGAAGAAAGAAAACGCGAGAAGATTGAGAATGACTTGGCTCGGAAACGTATTCTGGACCAAATAGCCCAGGACAGAGCCGACAGGAAGGCCAAGGATACTCCCCCCAAACTTACCAGCCCCGCTCCTGTCAACCCCACCGCACCTACTAGTCGTGAGTATACCTTAACCGAACCTCACCACCACTGTTCCCACGTTAAGCCGTCGGTCCCGGTTCCACTAATACCAACTTGTGGTGTGGGTGGGCAGCAGCGTGACGAGTGTTGGCCAAATTCTCCAGATACAAGCGTAAAACTGCCTCCGTGGTCTAGCGGGTAATTCCGTGGATTTAGACTCTGAGGTACCGGGTTCGATTCCTGGTCGGGACACAATAATATTTATAAATTAATATCTAATTTATTTGTGATATTTCCTGAGTTTGGTACGCTAGACATGATTGGCCTATAGTAAAGTTGGCTAAATGTGAATCTGCTTCTTTATAAGCGTGGTTTCTGACCACACGCACAGGTCAGAATATGCACCCACATACCGTAGTCACCATCCCTTCGCGTACCTATAAATTTGGGGACTCATACATCTGTCGCACAATAAAGATGTGGAATGCTCTTCCAGTCTCTGTGTTTCCACTTTCCTATAACCTGGAGTCCTTCAAGCGAAGTGTAAAAAAGCATTACTCAAGCCGGCATAGTGTTAGGGATTGATGGCAGTTATCAGTGTCTGACTTCAGTTGCTAACATTCATGGACCTTGCGCGCCACTTACCATCAGGTGGCCCCAAGGTCACATGTGCTGCAATTAAAAAAAAAAACTAGAAACGGTCGTGATGATACTTATTTTTTATTATATTGTTTACAAGTGGCCAGTTCTAAAAACTTTCAGTGTCACGTTAACTAACGTTTGGCCAATGTATAAACTCCCACAGC
Source organism: Tinea semifulvella (assembly GCA_910589645.1). Lineage (NCBI taxonomy): Eukaryota > Metazoa > Arthropoda > Insecta > Lepidoptera > Tineidae > Tinea > Tinea semifulvella. Next base: position 1,637,916 of record OU342623.1, on the reverse strand, counting down.
TGCAGTCCACTTTATATACGCCAGACGTTTGGAAAGGAATGACATCTTTTGGGGCGTATGTGTTTCGCTACTTTGGAGATCGGAGTGTACACAGCATTGATGGACAACTTTTGGGGTTTTTGTGTTTCGCTACTTTGGAGATCGGAGTGTACACAGCATTGATGGACAACTTTTGGGGTTTTTGTGTTTCGCTACTTTGGAGATCGAGGTGTACACAGCATTGATGGACAACTTTTGGGGTTTTTGTGTTTCGCTACTTTGGAGATCGGAGTGTACACAGCATTGATGGACAACTTTTGGGGTTTTTGTGTTTCGCTACTTTGGAGATCGGAGTGTACACAGCATTGATGGACAACTTTTGGGGTTTTTGTGTTTCGCTACTTTGGACATCGGAGTGTACACAGCATTGATGGACAACTTTTGGGGTGTTTGTGTTTCGCTACTTTGGACATCGGAGTGTACACAGCATTCATGGACAACTTTTGGGGCTTTTGTGTTTCGCTACTTTGGACATCGGAGTGTACACAGCATTCATGGACAACTTTTGGGGTTTTTGTGTTTTGCTACTTTGGACATCGGAGTGTACACAGCATTGATGGACAACTTTTGGGGTTTTTGTGTTTCGCTGCTTTGGAGATCGGAGTGTACACAGAATTGATAGACAACTTTTGGAGCGTACGTGTTTCGTTACTTTGGAGATTGGAGTGTACACAGAATTGATAGACAACTTTTGGAGCGTACGTGTTTCGTTACTTTGGAGATCGGAGTGTACACAGCATTGATGGACAACTTTTGGGGCGTACGTGTTTCGCTACTTTGGAGATCGGAGTGTACACAGAATTGATGGATATTTTTTTGAATGATGTACCAATTTTATCCGTAAATCATAAAAACTGTTATGAATTAAACTTTTAAACTTATTCATAATAGTTTTTATAATTTTAACGGGTCTTTACGCGATTTACCTTACAGTCGACCCGTGAGCACGGCCAATGCAACTTGACTGAAACGTCGGGAGAAATATGTCTCTAAGGTAAATCGCGTAAAGACCCGTTAAAATTAAAAAACTGTTATGAATATTTGCGGAAGTTTATTAAATATGTTTTTTAGCTATAGGCGATTCGTTACCAACTGCTCGTCTGAACTTCAAGACTCCGGAGGGAACCTCTCACACTGCCACCTTCAATGCGGACGACACGCTCGCAGATATTAGGGCATATGTCGCTCTCACCTTCGAGGTGAGTAAATTATGACGTGTCACAAATGCCTGTAAAAGGTTTACGTAAATAAAGATATTTTGACTTTGACTTTGAAATCTCGATTTGTACCCTTAAAACCTGCTCACTTCGGCATAATAAATAATGAATTTCACTAGGTATATTAGGTACCATCTATCATGCGCCATCTAAAAGTTATGCGATCCCGAAACGTGTGGATTTATCGGCAGGAACGGTGAATACTTCCCCGGCCCGGCAGACTGGGGAAATTACCACCATCAGTCCGCCTGCCACCTATTTGTTGTTCTCGTTGAAAGTATGTGCCATTTGCAATTATGTCAAATGCCCATTATTACCTTCAAGGTGATATAAAGAATTATGTTTTTCAGTTGCCATCGAATGGATTCTCTCTGTGGAACAACTTCCCCCGACGCGAGTTGTCGGAGGATAGCGAGTCGGTCCAGGCTCTCGGCCTGACTCCCTCGGCCGTGGTGTTGGTGCTGCGACATAACTCCAGCCGAGTCGTGGAGGGAAGGAACATGTACTGTAAGTATCGTGTCTCTCGGTGGATGTGTAATGCACCTCCACATGAGTAGTTAATGCGTAATGCACCCCCACCTGATTAGACCATGCGTAATGCACAATCCACATCATTAGTCGATGCGTATTGCACCTCCACCTGATTAGACCTTGTCTAATGCACCTCCACCTGAGTAGTCGATGCGTAATGCACCCCCATCTGATTAGACCATGCGTAATGCACCTCCACATGAGTAGTTAATGCGTAACGCAGATCCATCTGATTGGTCGATGCGTAATGCACGTCCATCTGATTGGTCGATGCGCAATGCACATCCATCTGATGGGTTAATGCGTATAGCATCTCCACCTGATTGGTCGATGCGTAATGCACATCGATCTGATTGGTTGATGCATATAGCATCTCCACCTGATTGGTCGATGCGTATTGCACCTCCAATTGTTTGGTCGATGCGTAACGCACATCCATCTGATTGGTCGATGCGTAATGCACGTCCATCTGATTGGTCGATGCGCAATGCACATCCGTCTGATTGGTCGATGCGTAATGCACATCCATCTGATGGGTTGATGCGTATAGCATCTCCACCTGATTGGTCGATGCGTAATGCACATCGATCTGATTGGTTGATGCGTATAGCATCTCCACCTGATTGGTCGATGCGTATTGCACCTTCAATTGTTTGGTCGATGCGTAACGCACATCCATCTGATTGGTCGATGCGTAATGCACGTCCATCTGATTGGTCGATGCGCAATGCACATCCATCTGATTGGTCGATGCGTAATGCACATCCATCTGATGGGTTGATGCGTATAGCATCTCCACCTGATTGGTCGATGCGTAATGCACATCGATCTGATTAGTTGATGCGTATAGCATCTCCACCTGATTGGTCGATGCGCAATGCACATCCGTCTGATTGGTCGATGCGTAATGCACATCCATCTGATGGGTTGATGCGTATAGCATCTCCACCTGATTGGTCGATGCGTAATGCACATCGATCTGATTGGTTGATGCGTATAGCATCTCCACCTGATTGGTCGATGCGTATTGCACCTTCAATTGTTTGGTCGATGCGTAACGCACATCCATCTGATTGGTCGATGCGTAATGCACGTCCATCTGATTGGTCGATGCGCAATGCACATCCATCTGATTGGTCGATGCGTAATGCACATCCATCTGATGGGTTGATGCGTATAGCATCTCCACCTGATTGGTCGATGCGTAATGCACATCGATCTGATTAGTTGATGCGTATAGCATCTCCACCTGATTGGTCGATGCGTATTGCACCTCCAATTGTTTGGTCGATGCGTAATGCACATTCATGTGTTTGGTCATCAATACATACATTATATAATATGTAAAGATGATTTTAATTACAAAGCAAAGGTTTAAAATTAAACCAAAGTTGATTATATGTATTTATTTTTTCCTTTAGATATATATATTTTTTTTATTTAAAAACTTTATTGTAAATTATACAAAAGGCGAACGTAATGCCGCAAGACATTCTCTTCCCGTTAACCTTTGGGACATTTAAATATGAGTACGGTGCAAATAGAGAAACAAAATATTAAAATGAAACATAAATAATAATAAAAATTAACATACTTAGACAACTATAATATATATATACATATATAAAATATATACACATACTGGCGGGGAAATGTTAGAGTATGTACTGGTTCTAGGTATCTTGTTTATTTATTATTTTTGCGGGGGTTGGTTTGCGTTGAATATTACAGCTGCTAGTGGAAAAATAAGATAGGCTGAAGGACCAGTGGATTCTTCAAATCCACAGCGGTATCTGTTCAAAAATGCTGTTCACGTTCACACCGTCAAACAAGGGAAATGGATGGAAGAAATGAGACAGCGCGGAAGACAGTATGGTGGAACTGCTGTCTCTAAGGAAAGAAGGCATGCAACTTACTTGGTGAGATCCGGTCATCAGCTCAGCAGGTCGCAGGCCAAAGTCCACTCCACGAAACAGAGTTCACAGCACTATTTTAAAGATACACTTATCGCGGCGAAAAACACTCACAGCTGTTTTATAAAGTCTAGATAATTAGTAGGTGATATTTAGCACAAATAAAGCGGGGCGGTGCGGGTTTAATATAATAAAATTAAATTATGGACGCGTGCGCATCACCGTGTTGCGATACCAACGACTTGGGAAGGTAGATAGGATAAATGTTTGACAGGTGCGTTCGGAAATTTGCATTATGATGATAATAAAAATAAATCGCGTCAACACATACATACTAATACTATAGATTCTTACGTAATAAATATTAAACAGAGCAGGAAAGGGGTCGGCTTATTCCATTTTTTTCTTACATAGAGAGGGAGGGAGACAAAAATAGTATTACTAACTCTAGTCTAACTTAATTAATTATTGGCTTCTAATTGCAATTATCTTTCTTTTTCAGTAATAATATCAACAGTAATAACTTCGGTTTTTATAAAACCAGTCCAGACCATTTACAACTGGGTGTACTCCTACCTATTCCCCAGGCCCAGGCCCACGGAGACAGCCAGGCCCACTGAGACCGCCAGTCCGGCTGGTTCTGAACCGGAAACTGAGCCCAGGCCAGGCTTGAGATATAGGCCTAGGACTAACGTACATAGATTAACTGATGCCAATGATAAAGACGATGATAATAGCACTTGGAATGGAAATTCTACGCAACAAATGTAAATTTATTAATATACTGCGTGGGATTTATTAAAGATCACATATATTTATATTATAATCTAGAATAAAAATAAGGAACTATGTATTTTTTATTTTAATTATTCAGTAATAAAATCTTAAGTTACGATGCAGAGAAGTTATCCTAAAAATATCGCAACTCATACACAGCCTAATCAAGGTAGGGAGAGGTCAACGATCGCGCGAACATTGACTTACGTATTTTTTTCTCTCTATTTCGTCTCTTCACTGGGCGAGATCAATTAATAATGTTTTGTTTTTCGTATAATGATTTTTACTATTTAAAAATGTTACCTTTTTTATTTCAAAACGGGGTTCTCACCAATGCCATCTGAAGCCTAAAAAATAGTTGCTCCTTAGACGATTACACGTAGTAAAAAAATTGATAACCATTTTTTGGCAAAATTAGCAAGAAAATTACTGAGCAAATGTCTTATTAACATATCGGTGGTCTTGTTCTTGGTCTTAGTCTTGCAAAAAACCAAAAAAAAAGGTAACAAATAAAACAAAAAAAGGTAACTACAAAAAAAAAACAGTAATCCGAAAGTTTTTGATGTTCCATGCGCCGAACACTCATTTTTCAAAGACATTTAGTTTTAGAAAAGGTGTTACAAGCATTAAATGTAATTTATATTCCATAATATTCCGTTGGTTGAGCTGGCGGTTGACAAAACTGATCTTGCATTTATTTTAAAATCTTTATATAGATCGTTTTTTCATCCAACAGTGGTATTAATTAAAAATAGTGTAGTGTAAATTAAAGTATTTATTATTTAAAATTGTGCTGTTTTATTTTTTTATTAAGAAAACAAATTCCTTAGCATTACATGGATACACAGTGCGGGTGCCGGGTCCATCAACCGAATATTCGGCCCTTTATCGCGTTACATGACGCGACCAGTTTGATTTGGTATTAATATTACTAACAAATGCAGAAAATTTGATATTCATTCACCATAAATTGCCACTTGTTAACTTTGCGTATTAAGCTAATTAATAAAATAAACATTTTTGTCGAGTGATTATTAAAATAAACTGTGTCCATAACGTAGTGTGGTATCATTTTCCTCATATAAAATAAATGTTTTGAATAAAACTATCCGGCATCCGACCGGATACTGAGTTACTATCCGGTATTCGGCCGGATAGTAAATATAAGGCCGGATAGTTACCGGATATCCGTTTTATCTCTAATGTAAACCATGGAACAACGCAACTTTTAAAGCGAAAAAAAGCGCTTAAAGCGACGAGTCAAACGCAAGGTAAGAACTTACAATACATTTGGTTTTTTTTTTAGTTCTTCGCGCCATTTTGCGTGGACATGTCAAGTGTAAGTTTTTGTTTTGTAAATTAATTTGCTGTGGATATTATTGGTCAAAAGTGGTGTTGTTTTGTTTAATAATGTGCTACAAGGTGATAATTATGAAAAACGATAAATTGGACTTTAAATATGGGGCAGTTGCAGTTTATTTTTGCGGTTATCCCGCGCTGTCAACCTCCATATTTTACCCGACGTGTTTGAGCTATGGTGCCGCGAGTGACTCCAAGGAAAGCATCAAATTCTGCAGCATCTGGAATTTGATAATGACCTCATTAACTCAAAAAAAAGAAAGATATATTACGTCAGACTTGGCTGTATGGGCTAGACCCTTTGCCTTCCCTATCATCTCATTCATCATCAAAAAAATAGTTTTTCCCAAAATATGGTTTCTTAGGAAAAGTTGTTTGTTTCTATCAATAGAATCACATATTAGCTAACGTAAGACCATACAAAGTCATCTATGTTGAAAAAATAACAACCAAATGTTCATACCACAGACATTAAATTTAGTTCCTCCTACCGTCTACGAGATGGCGCCACTTTCTATGTGAACCAAAATGTGTTAATTGCTTGTTCTAACTTTCCACCAGCTTGAAGGTTCTGCGAAGATGTGTCCGGTTCATTGCCACTACAATTACATGCAACTAAGTAATTAGTGTTTATTGCAATACTTAATCTATCAATAGAATCACATGTTAGTCTAACGTAAGACCATAAGTCAAAGTCATACATGGTGAATGAATTAAACCAATAATTGGATGAATGACAACCACATGTTTAAACCACAGACATTAAATTTATTCCTTCTACCGCTACTAGATGGCGCCACTTTCTAAGTGAACCAAAATGTGTTAATTGCTTGTACTAACTTTAAACCAGCTTGAAGGTTCTGCGAAGATGTGTCCGGTCCATTGCCCCTACAATTACATGTAACTAAGTAATTAGTGTTTATTGTAATACTTTATTGTCATTACAGTAGATGAAAGTGACATTATATCTTCATGTTTATTTCGAACTAAAATGGCGTGCATTTATGATGTAATTTTATGTTGCATGAAAAAATGTGCATTGATTGATCATAATTAATATCTCGTGTGATTAAACGAAAGTTCATTGACAGTACCTACCGACACAGAACAGAAAAGTAAACGTAACGCTGATATTCGAAAGTTCGCAGATTCGCATCCCGGCATGAACCAATGAGTAATACTGTATTTTTTTTAAATATATACTAGCACGACATGTGACCTTGCTCCCACCATGTGGCGCGCGAGGTCCATAAATGTTAGCATCTGGAATCAGACACTCATGACTAACATCAGTCCCTAACACTATGTGTCGGTTTGGGATAGATTTAAAGATACCACCGCTCCCGTTTAAGGAGAGCACGTTAAGCTATCAGACCCGAATCCACTAATACCCAATTGTGAATTAGTAAGGAAATTGTAAAAAAAATACATTGGACCCTGTTTGGCTAGTGTGGGGAGATTAGGCTAAATTAAACGAAAATTTGTTTGTAAATTATCCGAAAAATGTTTTGGAAGGCCAATCTTCAGCCTTGGCCAGAAAATTAACGGTTTCACAATTTCAAGTTGGTATTAGTGGAAATTTATTCCACATACCTATGTAAGAAAATGTTGGTACATGCCGGGATTCGAATCTGCAACCTTTGTATCGAATATCCAACAACTAACTTTTAATATTATTAATATATGTCATGGAGTCGTTCCCGCGCTTTTGCACGTACAATTCGGGCGCTTACAGGTGCGTGTCGGTACGAAATATTTGAATGAAAAGTGACAGATTTTCATAGAAAAATGTCAGTTTCATTCGAGTAAATCGAGCATGCATGTCCACGTCAAAGGCGCGAGTTTCGGAGGTTTTTTTTGGGTTGTAAATTATTTTACTGTGCATATTGTTAATGTGAATAATTATTGAAAACAAATAAATTGGACTTTAAACATGGAGCACAAGTCACAGTTTATTTGTTGAGGTTTTCCCGCGCTGTGAACTCCCATTATACCCGACGTGTTTGCAACATCTGGAATTTGATGATAACCTCATTAACTCATAAAAAACAAAGATTTATTTCGTCAGACCTTGGCTGTATGGGCTAGACCCTTTGCCTTCCCTATCACCTCATTTATCATTCATCGGGAGAAGAGAACACAAACAACAAAAAAATAACAAATACAGACTTTAATTCATATGTCCGTCATTGTTGAAATCCGTAGCATGTACGTGCCAAGCCCACTGATAACGTGTGGCAAGGTAGGATGTATGCTAATCACAAACAGTCACAAAAGGGAAAACAAACAACTTTCTAATCCTTCGACAGCATTGAAAAAAGCCCGCCAATTTACCGTAAAAGGAAGTTCATTGTCTATGGTCTATTTAAAAAAGTAAAAGTCATAATTACCATAATTGGTCATTGACATTTTTACGTACAAAATGGCTTTATTTCTCTATTGTCGAGCTATTTGTGAGGACCACACATGACCAAAGCTGAGATCTATAAATATCCTCAGCCTCTGTCTCCCCCCAAAACTGGATTTACGCCTCAAGGCTCGCGCCACTGCACGCATTCTTTTGCAACCCTCATCCAACCTCTACCAAAAAGGTCTCTCTGCGTCGTCCCGTCTTCACTCTAGAACACGTTTGTCCCATCGTACGTAGGTTCTTCGGCAGATGCGTCGCTTTAGCTTGCAAATTTTGAGAGCTAAATTTATTTCTCTGACAAATATTAGAGAGAATTTATCAAGCATAGCATGCTTTCCTATATCTCGCTGAGCATTTGAATTTGTTCACCAGACCACTGCCTACGTATGCATTAAATTAATTAAAAACCACAATATTAAAAAACGGCTTTCTTCGAGTTTTATTTGGTAATTTTTTAATTACCAACATTTCATATAGGTTTGCAGGAACCAAGGAACATACATAATACTAAAGCAACTAACAATAATTGACGTCGATTTTTTTTTAAATCTAAATATTAAAATAAATTCTCCCGATGGATGATGAATGAGGTGATAAGGAAGGCAAAGGGCCTATCCCATACAGCCAAGTCTGACGTAATATATCTTTCTTTTTTTATGAATTAATGATTTTATCATCAAATTCCAGATGTTGCAGAATTTGATGCTTTTCTTGGAGTTACTCGTGGCCCAAACACGTCATGTATGATATGGGAGTTCACACGCGGGAAAACAGCAAAAAATTAACTGCAACTTGTGCCCCATACCTATATATCGTTTTCCATGATTATTTACATTGTAGCACGTTATTAAACAAAACAACACCACTTTTGACTAACAATATCCACAGAAAAGTAATTTACAAAACAAAAACTAGCACATGACGTGAAAAATGGCGCGAAGAACTTCTCCTTTTTGTTTTTAATTTTCTTTAAAGGATATTGTACAGAATACATCAGTCCTAAACACGTAATTTATTCATAATAATTATTCACAACCGAGTTGGGGGATCATTAAATTCCAAGTGTTGCATAATTTTATGCTTTTCAGAAAATATCGCCCAAACACCTTGGGTATATGTTAGTCCACAGCGCGGAAAAACTGCAATTTCTGCACCATATAGAGTCAAATTTATTGTTTGCAAATACATTATTAAACAAAATAACACCACTTTTGACTAACAATATCCACAAATATTACAAACAAACAACTTGAACTTGACATGTCCGTGCAAAAGGCGGGAATACAATCCCCACGTCTTTAACAATTGCCAACCATTTTTTTTTTATTTCTCCGACCTTGCCACTTAGGCTAGTTAATTTTGAAAGCAAACACATTAAGTATTTAAATTATATAAGTATATACGCTCAGGCGTCAATGCTTTATTTTTGTTGTTGATCTAAGGTCAATCTCAAGATTGCGTGATGCGTGGTAAACAGTAGCAAGTAATCATAAGAACCACTAGACCGTATAGGTGCTTAATCTTTACATCATTAAATAGGTATGTACAAATTATGCGGAAAACAGAGTAGTCGCGTGCTCGATGAATAACGATGAACGAAGGCGAAAGTCAAAATACCGCGAGCTGTCAACCTATGGGCGATATATAATTTGGGTAAACGAATGGGACAATGAAATGAAATGATGTATTTGCATAGAACATGGTAATAGTAAGTTAGTTCTGCACATTCAGCTATTTCTGGCACACAAATTTGTTAAACATTATTTACAATATTAAAATCTTATTATTATATTAATAATTTTAGTCACACTTATTACATACCTCCGAGTCTAAATCCACGGACTTAACCGCTAGACCACGGAGGCAGTATTAATTTATTTAATTTTTAATTGATATCTTTTAATTTGTTTTTTTTTTGTAAAATTGTTTTCTGTATCTTTTGGTTGAATTTCTTCTGTTTTTTCTCCTTTTCAAAGTATCAAACCTAAGTATCAGTAATACAGTATGTTTCCTAATTTGGCCAATGTATAAACTCAATTATGTACAACCTTTATGTTCTGTAATGTGTGGAGATTAATTAATAAATAAATAAAACATTGTGTTTCTTTTTTTATTCATTCATTACAGCCCCTAGAACATAGCGTCCTAGACCTTCACTGCTGGAGATGGGCCTCCCAGAACATATATCTGGAGAATTTGGCCTACACTCGCCACGTTGGCTAGACGGCTTGGCGAGGATATGATGTAATTTTTAAATGACAATTTATTAACGATTCCACAATATTATTATTAGTGGAACCGGGACCGACGGCTTAACGTGCTCTCCGAGTAAATCTATGACAAATGTAAGTACGTAAGAAAAGTGTATTTTTTCATTGGTACACGCCCGGGTGGGTTTGAATCGACTTTTGTAGGATTTAAGAAAATTTTTGAAACGCGTTCTTACAACCGAGCCACCACCGCGCCTTTTTCTTACCCTTCAAATACTGAATTCTGCTAATGCCGTTTCAAAAATATACTAATAACAAACTTGGGCCTAATTATGTTAGTAGGAAGGTAAATTGTGCAAAGATATTGCTGGAATTCCTCTCATAGGTACCAACGTACCAACTTCCTAATAAAAGAAAAGTGATATATTCTCGATTGTTGTACGCTAGAGACAAGTTATAGTGAAGTTGTGTAAATGTGAAACCTATTCCTTAAAAAACGCGGTATGGATACGGTCGTAATAATACTTAACTTTTTTTTACTAACTTCCACTCCGTAAAGCTAAACCCTGAATCCATTCACAGATTATATTTCCATCAAACATATTTATTTATTTGAAGTAAATTAATATATATTTCAACAAAATAACAATAATTACTAAAAAAAAAAAAACAGAAAATTAAATATATAAAATTATCTAACATTCATTCACATTTAATCATTCATTCGTTCCTTTAAACATACCTGCTCCATCCTCACATCCTATCCATCTTACTCTCTTGTTCCTCTGATCCTCAAGCTTATAGCCCTTATTACAGAAATTTGTATTCACAGATTATATAGACATGAATCCATTCCTAAACAATTCTTGTATGGGAACGTATTTACAAATTATTGAGATTCTAATTAAGTGGTATAGGTACCTACTTAGTTAATAATATATATTCAATAACCTTATTATATTAGAATCATTTTATACCTCAACTCTTATCGCCAACAGTAGGTAACATTTAAGATGAAATTACCGGAAATCAAGAATAAGTGGTCACCTCAACATAGCGGTGATTGAGTGAAAGAAGAAATGGGCGAACGCGGTCATCGTGCAGCCTTGTAGCCAGTTCCAACTCGGCCACTCGCGGGAAATGACGCATATTGAGGCTATACTTAAAAAAACAACCTAAAATCAAATGGATCTAAAAGACATTATAAAATGGTTCATACCGTGCTTTCATATATTTTTGACAAATTCCAAATTCAAATTCTTCATCCTTGTCTATTGCATGTTTTTATTTTTAAATTTGTGCGCCGCCAATCAGGCAATGGACCACAATAGTGTTAGTGCATTTACCAGTCATAGGTTTAGAAATAAGTTAAATTATGCCAAATATTTAAATGTTAAGGAAGAAAGTAGTGTTAAAAATTCGCAGAATTATTCAGAGGCTAGAAGTACGAGTATAATAGGTAAGTTTTATTTTCACTTACCCGGCTTTGCCCGTGTAAACGGCGACACGAAATTTCGTTGCGCATTATTTTGATTTTGCTATACCTAGGTATCTCTTAAGGTATTTATTTAATTTGTATGGTTTAAGTAAAGCTTGATGTAAAGGGAAAAAATAATCTTTATGAAACGCTCAAGCCAACCAACTTATTAAAAATGATAAGAATTAATACCGTATTTGTGTAAATAGGTTTCCAATTACCGCTTTAAAATTGCCCATTTTTTCAAGCATTAAAATGGATATAGTATGTTATCCTTAAGAAATAGGCATATGCTATCGCAGACTTTTTTGTAGACCTATATAAGATACACAATTCCACCATACATTATTTTGTTATATCTGAAAGGGTTTAGGCAGGATTTTGCGTTGAAAACTCCCAGACGGATTATTTTCTATAATGTATACAAAAACTTAACAATTTATATACTACAACCTTCTTCGAGAACCACTCTGGTGAAAACATAATGAAAATCGGTGCAGTAGTTTTTGAGTTTAAGGCGAACAGACAGACAGACGCGTTGACGGACTTTGTTTTGTATGTAGTGATTTATAAATTGAGGCAAGGTAGTATGGTTAGTACAGCATAGTAAGAGTGCGCGTGGACATTGAAATTAGACGTTTAATATTATATCTCCAGTGTGTACTGATTACATCCAAAATAGGTTTGGCTGTAATCAGTACTTAGTAGTTTTTTTTTTAATATTTGTAATAATGATAATAATTCATTTATTTCGGATTCGATCCATATATGTTAGTAACAATTTAACTTACTAAATATGTTAGTAGAAATACACATTAATTAAAATTAAAACAATGTAATAAAAAATAAAAAATATTGTTCATTTACATTGTGCGTGACATTAAGTCACAGCCGTGCCCCCCATAAAATTGGGTAACGCAAATGCTGTACAATTTAATGCTATACTAGCACGACATGTGACCTTGCGCCCACCTGACGTTAAGTGGTGCGCGAGGTCCTCAATGTTAGCAACTGGAATCAGACACTCGTGACTGACATCAGTTCCTAACACTATGCCGGCTTGACTGGGCATGACGACAATTCGTGCCTGATCCCGAAACGTGTGGATACACTTTACGAACGGCACGAACGGTGGATACTTCCTCGCCCCGGCAGACTGGGCGAATTACCACCATCAGTTCACCTAAATTGTTATTGAGGCAAGTGTTATTGATTGTAAACTGACGTAAATTAACTTTTTTGACATATACTAAATATAACCTATGATTATAACTTTCAACATAAATTGACATTAATAATAATATATTTATTCTCTCTTTATATATAGTATTAATATATTGATAATAATGAAAATGGATGAAACCTACAATTTTAAAACTGAAAAACACAGTTGACTCTAATCATCTAAGTAGCTATGTGTAGCATGCCGTGTACACTGCCCTTGGGTTGCAATTCCGACCTTATAAATTATTGTACATAAGTGCTTGATATGTATTAATTGTAACCTGTTAGTGTACCTTAAATAATAAAATTAATTTAAGTTAGAGATGTATTTAAAAACAGTAAAATGTTGCCAAAGATTTATTGATTGATTGTCGCTCCCAAACCGAGAATTATTTATAAATTTTGGACTAAACTTAACCTTACAATGAGCCCACTCCAAGTAGTAGGTAACTACTGTTAACTTCGTACGTACCCTCATATTAAAACCAGTTTAGCAACTACAAATAACTATTGACATTAATTTAAGTATCAGGTAGGTATCATAGCAACGTATCTTCATCTTCTAATAAACTAGGCACTAATCCGTAATGACTGTTTTTTTTTTTAAATAATATTGTTTAATGGTAAAATTTATTAAGAAAGAAAAAAAAAGGTTATTTGTCACAAAAAAAAACACAAGCAGTAAAAAAAAAAAAATACAAATAAGATAGTGTGGTGACAAATAGGGAATCAGCTCAGCAATAAGCTGCAACACTCGGTCACAGCGCTGATTTTCAGCTGATTATTAAATTTAAAATTAATTATGATATAAAACAAAAAAAAAATCTACTTTAAAGAACCAGCCCTCTTATTCCCAGAGCAGACAATGGGGTGTATCAGTAACTTTTTATCACGATAGATGGCGCATGATAGACGGTACCTTATATAACTGTCAGTTGCATAGAAAATATGTATTTTTATTACGATTTTTTTTTATTTTCTCTATATTATGCCGCAGTGAGCAGCTTTTAAGTGTACAAATCGAGATTTCCAAGCGAAATTAAAGATCACCATATCTCAAAATTGCCGTTCTTCTAATTCAACCTTTTTTCTTTTTAACGACGGTGTTCGCTTTCTTAATACGTCTTTTAAGGTATATAACGTTAAGTTAAAATGCATTTACACTGCTAAAACACATTGCACATTATTCTTCTATGGATATACGTTTCTTCTCGTATTATGTTCCTTGCCCACAATTTTATTTATTTAAAAACTTTATTGCACAATGTACAAAAGGCGAAGCTTAATGCCGTTAGGCTTTCTCTGACAGTCGACCTTGGGGACAAAGGAGATATCAAATAGAAATATGAGACGGTGCAAAAATAAGAGTTAAAAGATACAGTTTTTGCTATAACATACTTAACCTAATATCAAATACATATACTACTTAATATACATCATATATAAACCTACATATATACATAATACGTACATACACATATAACTACATAATAATTAGAATAAACTAAAAACACACATTAAAATAGTATTATTTATTTATTGGGACTTAATTAAATGTGTAAACACAAGCCTTCTAAAGGTGGCTCTATTCGGTGCTTGACGAATACTGACTGGAAGGCTGTTCCAAAGGGATGACGCTGCGACTACGAAAGACTTTGAGACAAAGTTAGAGTGATGGGAAGGGATAGAAAGGACGGAGTTGTGTGAAGATCGAAGAGTTCTGTCGTGAAAGGAGCTGAGGAATGAGAAGAATTGTTTTAGGTATATAGGAGTATTAGGTTCATTTTTTCACTATTATGATATGAATTGTCAATTTTGCAAATATACATTGTTACTTTGTATGTTACTTGACCATGGACATTACCTCACTTATCGTAAACTATTGACAATATTATGTCATATGTGCACTGTGGCCATGGTTGTGCAAACAGCATGAGTAGGTAGGTACACCTTAAAGATAAATGAATACATAGTAAGCAGGAAAGACCAATGGCCCATACATTTATTAATTACTTACATACTTTCTCAAAAAAACAAAATGCCAAATCAGTTATTGGTTTAAAAAATAAACTGAAATTAATACTCATTGCTTCTCAGCGAGCATGTAGTTGCATGCCTGAATCCACCTTGTTCACCTTTACTATGCAAGGCTGGGATGTGTGGATTATTATTATGTGTGTGTATGTGTATGTGTGTATATATTTGACCGCCTCCGTGGTCTAGTGGTAACAAACGTTGCCGGGAACTCGGGAGGTCGTGGGTTCGATTCCCACCGGGGGCAAGTTGTACATTGTATAATTTGTCTCGGTCTGGGTGTTTATATGTATAATATGTATGTATTTACAAAAAAAAAAAGAAGTATAATATGTAGTTTATCAACCATCTAGTTTCCGTAACACAAGCCTCGTAGCTTACCACGGAAATTAGATGGCGCTGTGTGACCTGTCTGGAAATATTTATTTATTTTATTTAGAAGTTTTTCTAGATTATCGTCTTCTCTTCTTGCAATGTGGCCAAAGTATTGCAGAATTCGGACAAAGCAGACGGTAGAGAGTCTTTGCTCCCTGGTCAGCTTAAGCTCTTCGAGCACAGAAATGTTAGTACGTCGTGCGGTCCAAGGGATTCTGAGCAAACGACGCCAGCACCACATCTCAAACGCATCAATCCTCGCTCTATCCGCGGCTTTTATGGTCCAATAAATTTCAAGGTCCAACGATAATGGTTGCTAACCAACTTTAACACAAAAAAAAAAATGATACGAAAAACCTCAACATGATTTTCAAATGCCTATTCGATGATGACTTTTTTTTCCACTATATGGCTTCTGGTTGTCGCCTTACTGAATTTTGTTTAATGTCATATCTTCAGTGACACTCGCGTGATTAAAACGAATCGATTCACGTGAACATCATCAAAATCGGACCAAGCGTTTGGTCTTTAGTGTGCCAAAAAGGAACAAACATACTCGTACATACATACATACATACGATGGCTGATAAACACCCTTCTATCTAAATTTTTTTTATCATGCGTTCCAATGTGAAACTAAAATTGCTATTTCTCCGTTATTATTTTTATTGGTTTTAGAATGTTAAATACGTTTTGTTATACACAAATTAGAGCACGATTTAGCCAAGTTTGGTTAAATTATTTCATTTGGAAGTAAATTAAATTAAGGTATTTTAACCAGTCTATCATCTCGGACACCACGGGCTTTCTTGTGCTAGAAGTGCTGGCCGAATTTCTCGTCACGCGGCTCTCAACGACAAAATTCGAAGGGCTCTTGTCACTGCTGGTGTACCCGCAATCTTAGAATCATCTGAGATTGTGCGGAGCGATGGCAAGAGACCCGACGGAATGACTGTTGGGCCGTGGAAACTTGGCAGGTCTCTGGTGTGGGATGCGACGTGTGTAGATACATTAGCTCCATCTCACATCCGGGCGACCTCGTCAGGTGCGGGGAGAGCGGCGTTTTCTGCGGAGAACCTCCAATTGCCGCAAATTCGCCAACCTTGGTGCCGATTACGAATTTGCGCCGTTTGAGGTCGAGACAAGGGGTCCATGGGGACCATCGGCGAAGCGCTTGGCCTAGGAGTTGTCAAAGCGGCTGACAGAAAGGTCTGGAGACAGGAAGGCTGGCAATTATTTCTGCCAACGCTATACAGAGGGGAAATTGCCAGTCTCCTTGGGACTATCTCGGATGGGACGTCTCTAGAGGACATTTTTTATTTATAGTTTAGTTTATTTTTAATTTTATTATTTAGGTAGGTAGCTTTTAATTTATATTAATTAACTTCGAATAAATTTACTTAACGGTTTAAAATAAGATATTTCAGGTGTTAATTGAAACTCTGTCTAATCTTACGCAACTCCACGTTACCTACTAAGATATTTTTAATTTATTGAGTAGACGCGGTGTATCGACCATAGCGAATCAAACAAATTGTTATCACAATATTTGAAGTGTGGTATCACGGTAAACGCACATGTGTGTCCGTCACTTTCGCTGCGATTCAACAATCACGCACTTTCTAAACAACTCGAATTCGCTAATTATTTACCTAATTTTGACACATTTCTAACAGACAAAAATTGTGATTTGTTATGTTCTCTTCTCCCGATGGATGATGAATGAGGTGATAGCCAAATCCCTTGCGGGGTAGGCAGAGGCAATTGAGCGCCACTTGTTACGATCACGACATACCTCTTTCGCTTCTTCGACATTCATTAACCTCCGGATCCGGAAGGTCCGGGTTCGATTCCTGGTCGGGACACAAAAATATTTATTAGTGTAAAAATACATTTAATTTATTTGTGATATTTCTCGAATTTCGTATGCTGGAGACTTCGACGAGCTTGCCACTTGTCAGGATTGGCCTATAGTAAAGTTGGCTAAATTTGAATCCGCTTATTTATAAGTGTGGTTCCTGACCACCCTGAAAGGGAAACGGCTGTGATGATACTTTTATACTTTAATAAAAGGATCGAAACTACTTACTACCTACTCGTATGTACATTTTTTTATCATTGTACAAAGCACAACCCAAAATAAATAATGCCATTTCAAACTTCGTAATATATACTGTTTACATAATAAATATCAATAAATTAATTAAAACCTTTTATTAAATTAAATCTATTTTAATTTTTTTTTCATTGTCTTTAAAGGACATTGTACAGAATACATCAGTCCTAAACACGTAATTTATTTGCATAATATAAGTTCATAACAGAGTTCATAACCGAGTTGGGATCATCAAATTCCAGATGCTGCAGAATTTGATGCTTTTCTTGGAGTCACTCGCGGCACCATAGCTCAAACACGTCGGGTAAAATATGGGAGTTGACAGCGCGGGAAAACCGCAAAAATAAACTGCAACTTGTGCCCCATATTTAAAGTCCAATTTCCCGTTTTCCATAATTATTCACATTGTAGCACATTATTAAACCAAACAACACCACTTTTGACCAAAATATCCACAGTAAATTAATTTACAAAACAAAAAACTTCCACTTGACATGTCCGCGCAAAATGGCGCGAAGGACCCCCAATCTATTTTAAATCTGTCAATTAAATATGTAAAATCCCGCCAAACTCCCGAACGGTGATGGCAACTGTTTTTTTTCCCGTGCAATAAATTATTTTTTTCAGGCCATGGACTAATGGACTTTAGTCGTATACCTACTCATATTTTTGTTAACGATATTTCTTGACCTAGATACTTATTGCTTATTAAGGCACTGAATTATAAACCAGTAACGTTTGAAAAACGCATTTCTTAAAATCGTGAAGATTATGTAGCCAAATCAAGTTCCTAATAATAATAAAAACACAAACTGGAAATAAAAAGTTCGCAACATGTTAGATAACTCAAATTAATAATATAATTTTATGTAAACGTGACAATTTTAACTAATAGCATTTTTATGTAATTATCTTTCGATTATGTAATAAACCTACCTACTTATTTATTTTAATAAATATTTTTGATAATAACAATTCCAGTTTTAAAGTTTTGATCATTTGTATGAAATTCTATTCATTGCGTTTTCGCATCAGTTGAGTATTATTTGAATACATTTGCAACATGCAATGGATTTGCTAGAGCTGTCAAGGTGATCATAGGTTCCTTTGCTTTCAAATCGAATACGGCATATAGGTACACCTTTGACTTGTTTATTATTTTTATATTAACCATATTAAATAATGTGTGTAAAAACTATGTTAAATGTAATATAATCTAACTTTAATGTTAAAAAATGGTTATGACGTGAGCTCTGCTATGATTGGTAAAAAAAGTATCATCACGACCGTCAGAGACCACGATTTTAAAGAAGCGGATTTACTATAGGCCCATCATGACAAGTGGCAAGCTCGTCGATGTCTCTAGCGTACCAAACTCGAGAAATACAACAAATAAATTAAATAAATTATTGTGTCCCGATCACCGAATCGAACCCGGTACCTCATCGTCTAAATCCACGGAGGATTAGTAAAACTAGTAGTAAATAACAGAACAGACAATCTTAGAACATATACGGCTGCTAATTTCTTTCTCAGTCAGATAATACCACAGAGCACAGAATCGCCGCGCGCTGCCCACTCCGGACGGGGCGCGCGTGGATTTCTTGCTCTGTGGATAATTGTCAATTGGAATACTAATGGATAGTTGTCAATTGGCAGGCAAAGCTTTTTGTAGATGTCGCTAGCGGCACTGGTACCTTGTTTACAGATATGACGGATCATTTTCAACGGAGGGTTGGTATGAAGGAAAGCATAGGGACAAAAATAAGGAAAGGCATGCTACGATGGTTCGGGCATGTTGAAAGGATGAGCGATGAAAGATTGACGAACCAGATATATAATGCGAAAGTTGTGGGTAAAAGAGGCCCTGGCAGACCGAGACTCACATATCACGATCAAATAAATAAAACACTGACTGAAGGTGCATTAAAAAGTCTTCGTAACCAAAGGGCATGTATGAAGAGGTTAATGAATGTCGACGAAGCGAAAGAAGTATGTCGTGATCGTGTCAAATGGCGCTCAATTGTCTCTGCCTACCCCGCAAGGGATCTGGCGTGAAGATATGTATGTATGTACGGATCATTTTTAAAAATGTTTTTGTGGTTTTTATAACAAAAAAATAATTTTAACTTAATGTTACCTACCTTAAAAGACGAATTAGGAAAGCGAACACCGTCTTTAAAAAGAAAAAAGGTTTAATTAATAGAACGGCAATTTTGAGATCACCATATTTTTGATATCGCTTAGAAATCTCGATTTGTACACTTAAAAGCTTAGAAAATAATAAATTTCGTAATAAAAATACAAGTTTAATATGCAACTGACAGTTCTATTGGGTACCGTCTTTCATGCGTCATCTATCGTGATGTGGTGTGTGATGTGTACCATTGTGGTACCATTCGGCTTCGGCCGCATTAAAAACCCACGCTTATTTACTTTATTGAGTCCATCAGTCATCAATCAAACCAATTTAAAACGCATATTGCCACAGACATAATAATAAGCGGGACGACCACGATTTATAATAAGTTTCAAGCGGTTTTATTTTTATATAAATATTACCATGGCAAGCTTACAATATTATTTATTTATTAAAAACTTCATTGCACAAAGTACAAAGGCGGACTTAATGCCCGTAGACATTTTCTGACAGCCAAACCTTGGGGACAAATTAGAACATTTATAGGTGCAAGGAAATAAATATTAATAGTAGGATAAATTCAACATAATTATATATATATATACATAATATACTTTTATATATACTGTAATATCAATATACTAAATACTAATACCTACACAAAAATATACATATATACACTTATTTACATTGTTGGGAGCTATTATTAGTTCTCCTTGAAAAAAAAGCCATTTGATATCGTTGCAAAAGCACATAGTTTGACGAGAACAACAAATAGGTGGTGGGGAGGTATCCACTGTTCGTGCTGATAAACCCAGTAAAGTGTAAACACCTTTCGGGATCAGGCTTGAAATTCTGACATGCCTAGTCAAGCTGGCATAGTGTTAGGGACTGATGATAGTCAGGAGTGTCTGATTCCAGTTGCTAAAATTCATAATGCGCCACTTAGCATCAGGTGGGCGCAAGGTCAAATGTCGTGTATAAAGAAAAAAAATATAAAAAAACGCATGGTGGTTTGATTCTGTATATTTCTTGTGACATTTAGTTCTTGCCTAAAATAAATAAGACGTAGAATTAATGACGAAGAACAAAATGTTTTGAATCGCCAGTGCAGTGGCATTGATGTTTCGGAAATGAGTCAATGTCAAAATATTTGTATTCACGTAAACCTATTACAGGCATTTGTGAGACGTCTTTATTTAAATTATTTTGAATGATACCTAAGCAAGAAGTGGTCCAAAGAGTAAGCTGTAATTAGCAGGAGGCCAGCAGCTTAGTATATACTAATGACCTTTAAAAGAAAAGACGTGTAGGGTGGTGGATAGTGTTGACAAATAAACGCAGATCAGTTGAGTTCCAGATGTACATTTTTTTACGTGTGTGTGTTCTCTTCTTCCAATGGATGGTGAATAAGGTGATAGGGAAGGCAAAGGGTCTAGCCCATACAGCCAAGTCAGACGTTATATATATATATATATATATATCTCTTTTTTATGACTTAATGAGATTATTATCAAATTCCAGATGTTGCAGAATTTGATGCTTTTCTTGGAGTCACTCGTGGCATTATAGCTCAAACACGTCGGGTAAAATATATGGGTTCACAGCGCGGGAAAACAAAAAAAAAACTGCAACTTGTGCCCCATATTTAAAGTCCCAATTTATCCCTTCCATAATTGTTCACATTATTGAACAAAACAACACCTCTTTTGACTATATTGTTAGCACAGTAAATAATTTATAAAACAAAAACTTGCAAAATGGCGCGAAGAATCCTTTTTTTTTTACTTCAATTTAAGGATATGACACAATAAACCTAAGTCCCAAATACGATAATTATTCATAACCGAGTAAAGCATAACAAAATTCCAATTGTTACGATGATTTTCTTGATATCGTTCGCGCCTATAATCCCCAAACACTTCTGATAGGTAGTTTAAAGCGCAGGAAACCACAAAACATAAACTGGAAATTCTGCCGAGTCGTTTCAATACAGTTCTATTGTCTGCGTCAATGATAAAAATGCGGGAAATGTGACAGAATCATTGCGGCCATCCCGTGGCACTAATCGAGATCGAATCGGCAGAGCGATGATCTCGTTCAATCTCGATTACTATTTGTATCGGCCTACATACCTATATTACTACTTATGGACAACTTTACTCGTTTTAATTTGAATGCCGTAAATGACAAAACAGTCTTCTAAAAATCTTTTTAGAAAGTCGTTAAGCTCTGCAGACCTCTAGCTCGCACAGCCCACAAGTTTTTAATTATTTTTTTGTATAATTTTGGTGTACTTAAAAATTAACCTTGAGAAATGTATTTAATACGCTTGGAATTTAAATAATTAGGTACATATATAAATACATACGAGTATTTTATATATTTCAGAAGGGCGGACGTTTGGTCGTCCTATGAAGAAGTTAGCTGCGGCGCTGATCCCTCTGGCCTTCCAGATCGGAGCCGCGTCCACCTGGGCCGTGGTGGCCGTCGTGGTCGGAGTCAAGACTTTACTAGTGGCGCTCGTCATTCTAAAACTGCTGCTGGTAGCCGGCGCTGCCAAGGTCAGGGTATTTCCTTACATGTTTTAAAACCTCCTAAAACACATAATCCTAAACCACGCCTTTAAACAAGCGGATTCGCACTTAGCCAACTTTACTATAGGCCTATCGTGACAAGCGGCAAGCTCGTCGATGAATATATACAATAATATTCCTATGAATAAAAGTAAAAGGACATCTGAAAAGAGGGGAAAAGAACGTTGTCCTGGCGCTGTATGCCGACGACAGCGCATATTTCACCTCAGCCATAAAAGCCGACGACGCTGCCAGGAAAATGCAGAGATTGCTAGATCTGCTGCCGCCGTGGCTGGACAGATGGCGGATGTCTGCGAACGTGGACAAGACCGCCGCCATCCTGACGTCCCGCCGGCGCCTTCCCGACCCGCTGGTGTTCCGTGGGAAGGAAGTGAGCTGGACGAACACTGTCATCACCTGGGGTGCGTGATCGACCGCGGCCTCCGTATGGGACCTATGGCGCGCCACACAATCAACCGCGCTAAAGCCGCTCGGGCCCAACTGAGGCCGCTGCTGCATTCGTCGTTACCACCCCGGGTAAAACTAAACATCTATAAGACGTTCGTCCGCTCGCGCCTCACCTACGCCGGCCCGGCATGGCACCACCTGGTGGCGCCGTCCATAGCTGCTGCGATCCAAGCGCAACAAAATATTTCATTGCGCGCGACAGTCAGAGCTCCATGGTTCGTGCGCAACACCGTCCTCCACGACGACCTGAAGATGGAGACCATCGAGCAGTTTGTGGCCAGGCTCTCGAAATCCATGTTCGATCGAGCCGACCACAGCCGCTTCGACCATCTTCGGGGAATCGCACCGCTGCACGCACGGCCACCGGAGGGCCGTCCCCTGCCCCGTGAGATCCTGGGGGCAGAAGCGTAACCAGCAGTTACGTACAATATTAGTGCCCATAGGTGCCACAGATCCTACAGCGGTCCCTTCCCCGGCGGCTTGAGCCGCCGAGGTAAAACAAGGAACCGGCGGGCCGTCGCCCACCGTGAATAACGCACGCTTAATGGGGATAACCCCGGAGCGTTCCGCCCCAGGGCGAAGATGACTACTACTACTAAAAGTAAAAAGTTGTCATTTGTAGAAAAAAGACATGTAAGACTTATAACCTTTTTTAGTTACCAAACTACTCAGATGTAGGGTACATGCGTTGTCCATATCCGGCCACTTTCTCTCTTCTAAATTCTATAACCGCTACCGTTCATTATTTAAAAAAAAAAAAACGTCAAACACTCGAGAACTCCCTTCGACTGTTTCTTGCGATCCACTTTTCACTAATCATCTACGAGTACAAACATTCCGATCTAAACTTCTGTATATTTATGTTTATTGAGCTGTCTTACTAATCTTTTTTTAAAATATATACTAGCACGACATGTGCCCTTGCGCCCGCCTGACGGTAAGTGGGAAGCGAGATCCATGAATGTTAGCAACTGGAATGAGACACTCATGACTGACATCAGTCCCTAACAATATGCCGGCTTGACTGGACATGACGGCAATTCGAGCCTGATCCCGAAATGTTTGGATATACTTTACTGGTTTTATCGGCACCAACAGTGGATAGTTCCCCGCTCCAGCAGACTGGACAAATTACCACCATCAGTCCCCTTACCAACTATTTGTTGTTCTCGTTGAAAGTATGGGCCATTTGCAATGATGTCAAATGCCAATTTTTACTTTCAAGGAGAACTAATATTGTAAGCTTGCGATATATAAAAATATGTATATATAATTAATTTAGGCTTACGTATTCCACTGTATCATTTACTACATATTAAATAGATGTATATATTTCATTTTATTCGAAGTATGTATATTAATTTACGTTAAATATAAATTAAAAGCTACCTAAATAACAAAATTAAAAATAAACTATAA
The DNA here is from genome assembly GCA_910589645.1 of Tinea semifulvella. NCBI lineage: Eukaryota > Metazoa > Arthropoda > Insecta > Lepidoptera > Tineidae > Tinea > Tinea semifulvella. Next base: position 1,613,631 of record OU342623.1, on the reverse strand, counting down.
ATAAACAATGTCCTCTAGAAACGTCCAATCCGAGATAGTCCTAAGAACACTGATACCCGTGCCTCGGAGAGCACGTTAATCCGTCGGTACCGGTTCCAATATTATCATCTGGTGGAATCGTAAAAAAAATGTCATTAAATAAAAAACAGACCTTCGCCAACCCGTTCGGCCAGCGTGGTGAGTGTAGGCCAAATTCAAAAATCAAAAATCAAAATCAATAATTTATTTATTAACTTTTGGTACATTTATTTAGGTTCTAACAGGTGGTTGTGAGCTACAAAAGTCGACCTAAGAGATAGGTATATAAATACTTACAATTTTTTAAAGTTAATTATTATTATTATTAAATATAAAAATATAAAATAAGAAAACAAAATGAGACAAGAAACAAACAAAAATAAAGAAAAGAAAAAGTCAATTTAATGCATCTTTAAGAGTAATCTTTAAGATTATAATAAGCCTTTTTTGCCAAAAGGTCATACAATTTTGTTTTGAAGATGTTTTGTTGTTTTTAAGGTCATCCGGTAGCTTATTAAACAACGTAGCAGCCATATTATACACACTATTCTTCAGATATATGTTCTTGTAGACCCATCTCCAACAATAGTGGAGGTCCAGCAGCCCTATTCCGTTCCTTAAGCGCAAATGTTATATGGTAAATATATGACGCTATTAAAATTAATATTTGCATTGGCCGCTGTCAAGCTGTAATAGTCGCTTATAGAGTTGAGAATTGAATAATATTTTGTAATTATGACGCAACCTCTGATATAAATAACAAATTCCACTAATAATAACGTTTGCGCCCAAGTTACAGAATAAAGCTGCAAGACGCTGTTCGTTCCAGGGGCTGTAATGAATCAAATGTGATTCATTCGGTCGAAGGTTGAAACGTCTAAATATCGATATTGCATTTATAAATACGCTCTAAGTGAAAGTGTATAATAAACCAGTTTAGTTTAGAGGAAATAACAATCTGACTGTAATGTTGGCAGTTCCGATTTTCGATTTAGGTACAAAAAAGTGGCATAGGTAAAAAAAGCGCATTAGGCCGCGTTCGTTTTATAGCATTTCCAACATTTCGTAGCAACTTCATAAACCAGCATGAAATGTCGTTTTTACTTCGTGTTAACATTTCTTTAAAAAAAAACGAGCGGTGAGGCTACGTTTTGACAAATATGACAAGTAACAAATAATAACAAATCAATTGACAATGTATAATATTACATAAAATTTTAAACAAATATAATATAAACTATAAATGGAAACAAACCATTTCTTACGTTAAATTACATCTGTCAAAAAGTAACATCAATAACCCTCATTTCAACACGGTACTGACATACGAAATTAGCATCAAATGTTAGAATTTTCATTAAACGAACGACTTGTGGTAAAAAAATGTGTATTTTCAACCTAACATTTCTTAAAACGAACGCGGCCTTAGACCACCAAGTTGAACACGGCCTTTGTATAACTAGCCACTTTAGTGAACGAAGCCGTGATTACAATTTTTATTAAATGTAATTAAAAATATGGAAGTGAATTCCCGCCTATACCTATATATATACCTAACGTGTTTGGGCGATATTGACGGAAACAATTCTATGAAAAGCATCAAATTCTGTAACACTTGGAAATTTATAGGTCCCTAACTCGGTTATGAACAATAATTATGAACTAATTACCTGTTTAGTTATCCTTTAAAGAAACTCGTTTGTCCGAAACCTATCCTCATGAAACCTATTTTATTTGCTAAAATTACAAATAATTTGTTACAGTTCGGCAGTTTATTTTCACATAAAACAGCTGAGCCCCACCACGGTTGGTCTCCGCCACAAAAGGAGATTCATCTTCACATACATAACGGCCATGGTGGTCATGAACAACGTAAGTTAATCGTTATTTAAAACAATATATATTTTTTTTAATTTCGGTGCGCCATCTAGTTATCATTAGAAGAACTACTTTGACATGTTCATATAATGACTATTTTACAGCTTAAAAATTGGCGGTAATTTTTAAATTAAGTATTAGTAGATGTGCGCTAAACATACCTTGTGTTTTACTTTATTTCGCTTTTAAAGTCGTTCGATTTGGCGTTTCATACAAAATTGGGTAAAAAAAGCAAGCTTTGCTTTATTTGCTTTCAAGTCGAACATAGCCATAGCAGAACCGCCATCTAGTATTGGAAAGTTTCGTTATATCGTGTTACAGTTATAATAATGGTAAACGTAGTTCCGCTACTGACCACTAGATGGCGCCGTGTAATATTTTTCTTTATATTTCAGATTCCGAGTGGAACAGAGATGGCACAGCTGTCACAACGGAGACACAGCCATTGCAGCCAAAGCCTCATATTTTTGATCCATTCTCAGCAGGCCCACAAACAATACACACACCATTCGGAAACTATATGAAAATCAGAAAAAGATAATGATTAATAATAAAACGTACGTTTAAGAGTTTATGTGATATGATATCTACTGGCATCATTCACACATCAGCTGACAGTATGGTCGACCCAGCCTCGTCTTAGTAACCTTTGTCTATTCTAATCCGGGCGTATTAGCGTAATGGAACCCCACGTCTCTGACAAACGACAAAAAAAAAAAAAGCAAAATCTTTATACACACATCAAAAGTGTCTAGGGATCAACATATATTTTTGCAATAACTTTTCTCCTGATTGATATTCATTAAAATTTTCTTTAAGGATTGATCAAATAAAATGTTTTCGTTTGTCTACAGTAACGATAAACCAAGTCACCTTTGCATTAGTAAAAAAAATTGCCATTTTCCTAATAAAGGGATTTTTGACATTTGAACCACTAACATTAAAGTTCGAAAAAAAGACTGAAATAACAGTTTTTTTTTAATTTTATTGGGTAACTTAAACAATTAATAATCCGTGTTTCTACCGCGAACACTAACAACACAAGAACATCGGTTTGGCATACTCAAAATGAGTTCATCCAAATCACGCTGTGGAATGGCCGCCCATGTTCGTTGCAACAACAAAAAAAGGTCTTCTTGCGACTGGATACCCTCCATATTCGGCAGAGCTCTTCTCTGAAGAATATCCCATGCATGCTCAATCGGGTTCAAGTCTGGCGACTGAGCAGGCCAGGGCAGGACATTGATGTTAGCTGTGGCGAGAGTCTGTCTTACAACTCTTGCGGTGTGCGGTCGTGCATTATCATGCATTAACTGAAATAAGGGACCGATATGCACTTGTAGAGGAACGATGACGTCTGATACAACCGTCTCAGCATAAATTTGAGCGTTGAGGTTGCCTCTGATCCAAATCAACTCAGTTCTTCCGCCGATCGAAATACCCGCCCATACCATGATGGTTCCACCACTATAAGGATGGACTTCCTGGCAGGATTTTAATCGCTGTTGGCGTCCAGGGGTTCTCCAGTGTCGTATACGTCTTGTATCCGGCCTCATACCAAAACGAGACTCATCAGAAAAGCACACGAAACGCCATTGTTCTTCTGTCCAATTTCTGTGTTCAAGAGCCCATTGATATCGAGTCCTACGATTGTGCATTGCTATAGGTGGTACCCGTAGCGGTCTTCGGGAATGAAGGTTCACTTCATGCAAGCGGTTTCTGACTGTTTGGTCGCTAATTAAGTTCCCTGAAGAGCGATGAAGGCTCACGGCTAACATCATGGCGGTTATTGTTGGAGTTCTTCGAGCTGTGATTTGAATGTATCGGTCTTGTCTCCGTGTGGTGCAGCGATACCGTCCTCCATGGCGCTCAGCCACGGTACCAGTGGTTCGGTAACGTGTCCAAAGTCGACTGATAACACTCTGACTTGTATTCAGAGCTAAAGCCACAGTACGTTGCCGGGAACCAGCTTCTATCATTCCCACGGCTCTGATCATTTCTTCCCTGCTTAAATGACGTCGCCGCTCCATAATAACGTTGGTTTTAATCAGTAGTAGGGAAACAGTAGCACTAATAATGTCTTCAATGCGTCTTATGTTTTTATAGGGAAAATATTAACAGCTGATTTTCATCTTTTACTCGAATTTGATTGACAGTTCCTGTTTTAAATTATGAAATGCACCAAAAAGGATCCATATAAATTTATAAAATCATAAATTTATTACAAAGCCACATCTCAATCACAAGAAATCCGCATAAACATGCTTGATCCCTAGACTTTTTTGATGTGTGTAGTTCATAACAACAACAATAGGGGTCGTCATACATATAAATACACCATACCTACTTTACGAACATACCTACTGTTCGACTTGGCGTTTGTCTTTTTCATACAAAATTCGGTAAAAACGCAAGCTTTGGTTTATATGCTTTCAAGTCGAACATAGGTATCAGAAGTTACGTATCTTTTTTGTTGTATTTGACTTGAAAGCAAAACAAATCAAAGCTTGCTTTTTTTACCGAATTTTGCTTAAATGGAATGAAATCCTTAGAGCTTCGCCAAGTCGACCCACTTTCAAAGCGAAATAAAGTGAAAAAAAGCTCTTACATCGACAAGTCAAACACATTTCGTATGAAAACATTGCAATAGATAGTTGACACTGTTGGTGACCAAGTTTTATTTATAATATGTACTCGTAGCTAATAGGTAGGCAATATTAAATAAAAAGTGATTTATTCAAATGTAAATAACTATTATAAATACCGAATACCTAACCTTTGTTTTATTTCTACCTTTATTAAATCTAACCTGTCGAATTAATTAGTAGAAGATTAATATAGATATTAGGACCGTCCGACATATAATGCGTGCTATATCACAAAATAAAAAATATATACCTACAATAATTATGACACAGACAATGGGGTCGTTCAGGCCCGGATGGCAATAATGGATCATTGTGTCATACATTGTGAATAATGTCGTTGGATATACTGTTGCTTACCTTAATTAGTTAATATTTAGTTAGTGATCTTTACTGTATGTCTGTTTTTTATCCTAAATAAAATAAAAAAAAATAAAAAAAAAATGGTTCGTGCGTGATTCCGTCATAGCTCGAGACCTGGAGATGCCTAATATTGAAGAGTTTGTCGTCGGCCTGACTAGACGTATGTTCTATCGGGCCGTCAACGGACACTTAAGGCATCTCCAGAATTTCGCTCCGTCTCGCGCTCGGCCCCCTAACCGGAGACCACTTCCTAGAGAGGTGCTCCTGGAGGAGAGCTGAAGTTATCGAACCTAGACCCCCTGGGTTCGTGAGCCACAAGGGCGTTGTTACACCAGTAACGACACCCAGCACCAAAAGTGCAAGTGGGTAGTTACCCGCTGTGACCCTGCCGGGGAAAACGGAGGAATGTCCCCATCCCCATCCCAGCCCCATTAGACATCCGGGCCTGGACGACCCCACTGTCTGGACCAACAGAGACAAGATCCAAAGTCAGCAAAACATATAGACTTGTTTTCGACCTAAAACGCCGCATTTCCTCGTTGAATAATAATGGAAATATTTTATTTTAGATAGTTATGGCATTTGGTGTCGTTGCACTTTGGATAAATTCGTTTGACAAAAAAAATAATCACGAATTTGTGAGTATCGGGAGAATATACCCCATTGTTTCAACCCCAAATGCCACAAGGTTATAATTTTGTTTAATGCTATTAATTTATGTGCTTTTTAGATTTGGCTGTATGAGCAGCCGAACCGGCCTTTTTGAGGAAATGTGGCAAGCGGCAAAGCTACACAGGTGGCATCCCAGACAAGACATCTTCCTTCTCTCCATGGTATTAGAGACATAACATCACTAAGTGATAGACTTAATGGTTTTAGCGAACCATAAGCAAATCTTTATAAAGTATCATTACGACCTTTCGAGGTCGTCAGAAACCACGCTTCTTTTTTTATAGAACGGATTTACATTTAGCAAACTCGTCGATGTCTCTAGCATACCAAACTCGAGAAATATCAAAATACTCGTAAATTAATTAAATAAAGCATTGTGCCCCGACCAGGAATCAAATCCGGTACCTTCGCGTCTAAATCTACAGACCTAACCGCTAGAGGCTTCTCTTTATATAAAAATATTTCTTATTCGAAGTTATTATTACAAACAAAACCATAAATTAAATAAACTATATTACAATAAACACTAAATTTAACCTAAAAAAACTTAGAAAATAATAATTACTTATTTATTTATTTTTAAGAAAAATCACAGCCTTTATTATTATACATGTTGACAGTTTAATATTAGTAGAACATTAAATAAATAAATAATACAAATAAAATCAGTTTTTATTTGTCACAAAAATAAGAGTTACCACGGCCTTTCCTGCAGCAAGAGCACAGGTCGCATCCCAAGGCACGCCTGTCTCAATGACGTCATTCGTCGGGCCCTTGTGTCTGTGGGTTCGCCAGCAATATTAGAACCCAGTGGCATGGCCCGCGACGATGGCAAGCGGCCCGATGGAATGACGTTGGTTCCATGGAGGATAGGTTTGCCTTTAGTGTGGGATGCCACCTGTGTGGACACCCTGGCGCCTTCCCACTTGTCCTTGACCTCTAAGGACCCAGGCGCTGCTGCATTACAAGCAGAGAACCTCAAGCGGCGGAAATACACTCAGCTTATTGGGAGAAGTCTTTTTGCGCCGTTTGGAGTTGAAACTCTCGGGCCGTGGGGACCAAGTGCACACGAAATTTTCAAGGCGTTGTCAAAACAGCTCGTCAACACCTCGGGAGACAAAAGGGCTGAGCAATATTTGGGCCAAAGGATCAGTATTGCCATTCAACGTGGCAATGCTGTATTCTTGGCACTTTGCCCATTGGCAGCGATTTGGAGCAATTTTTTTATTTATAATAATTTTTATTTTGTGTTTTCTTCAATTTAGTTTTTAGTTATATTTTTATTTATTAATTAGGTTTATTTTTATTAATAGTAATTTATGTTTTAAGATGTAAGTTTTTAAGTAGTAAGTGGAACAGTAATGTAAATAAAAGTTATAAAACAATAATGAAACAAAATTCATTCAAATACTTACTTACAAAAAAATAGCACCACCAAATCGCTGTCCCGTGGCATCGACATCTTTACCACGACATTACATACCTTTATGCCCAGTCGTAGGCAGACAGATATCTAGAAGTGTACCCAATTTTTTTGAATGAAGTGTGTTTATCCCTTGACCTGCACCATGATCCGACACCGCTAAGAGACGTACGTGATCCCTCATCGTATAAAATCAAGCTAATCTTGGTGTCTAGAGAATCTGCCTGCACTCTTTTGACAACTAAATCCATGTAGGTCTACATTTTTCATTCATACCTGCATATGTGAGGATAACAAGGAAATGGGGTGTATCATACAAGCTTTGTGTAGATGTCGCTAGAGGCACTGGTATTCGGTACTGGTTCACACCTATGACTGATAATTTTTAAAATTTATTTGTAGTTTTACATTTTTTAAATATAAAAATTTATTTTAACTTAACGTTACCTACCTTAAAAGACGAATTAAGTAAGCGAACACCGTCTTTAAAATAAAAAAATGTTGAATTAATAGAACGGCATTTTTTATCTTTGCTTTCGCTTGGAAATCTCGATTTGTACACTTAAAAGCTGCTCACTTTTGCATAATATCCAGAAAATAATAAATTTCGTAATAAAAATACAAGTTTTCTATGCAACTGACAGTTGTATTAGGTTCCATCTATCATGCGCCATCTATCGTGATAAAAAGTTAGTGACACACCCCATTAAAACATATTAGGTATTAGGTAAAACTTAAGGTTTAGGAAGTATGTCGCAAGATGTCTGCCTTGACTCCGAGGTGACGAGTTTACTATTCAAGTTGGTTTCGTCACGTTCGCTCGTCACACCAACAACGGCTGTGAGATCTATGAGCATTCATCGTAAAACGACCTTCATCGATCTGTTATACAAACAAACTATACTTTTAATATAATAAAAGTTTATTTATTTCATCAAACCTTAAATTAAATAAACAAATTTTATTCGAAGTTAATTATAGTACATTAAATATAAATTAAAAGCTACCTAAATAATAAAATTAAAAATAAACTAAACTATAAATAAAAAATGTCCTCTAGAGAAGTCCCATCCGAGATAGTCCCAAGGAGACTGGCAACATTTCCCCTTTGTATAGCGAGGCTAATACGTTGGCAGAAATAATTGCCAGCCTTCCTGTCTCCAGACCTTTCTGTCAGCCGCTTTGACAACTCCTTGGCCAAGCGCCTCGCTGACGGTCCCCATGGGCCCATTAAATAAACTATATTACAACAAAATCTAAATTTAACCTAAAAAAAAAATACATAGAAAAAAAAAATTAAGTACATACTTACTTACAAAAAAAAATAGCTCCTCCAAATCGCTGTCTTGTGGCATGGTGCCCAATACACTAGCAGCATGTAAGTAAGTACCGTACCTATTTTATTATATAAAAAGCAAATTTCAACAGGATAACAGTTCGGTGAAGGTCGCTCTTCTACGAATCTTGTGCTATAAGAATGCTCATATATCTCGGAGCCGTTGTTGGTCTGTCTTCTGTTTCTCAAAAAATAATGTGGTTAGAAGGTTTTTAAATAAATTTACAGTTGGTGCACGCCGGATAGCCAGGAGTAGCTTCTTCCCTGACGAGCGGCAGCAACAGTGAATAATTCTGAATATCTGCTTGAGGAATAGAAAGAAATCTTTAGCTGGTTGTTGTGAGAGGAGCGGATGGCACAGTTGTGTTATACACAAGTCAATGTATAGAACAATCCATACGTGTAAAATGTACCACTGCATGATGTCACTCCGAGACCGGGCGCCCTTGAGGCTAAGACATTCCGGGATTCGTCGCTCCGTAATGTCAACCGCAACATAATCAGAATGATAAACAGACATTTGGCAATCAAATAAAACTACATTTATGCTAGGTTGGTTTTTTTTTTAAAGTTGTGGGCGTTGCAGAAACGAACCGTTTTTATGGACCGTTTTTTTTTGTGCGACTATAGAACCGTTTTTAGTTTTAAACTCAAACTGTCCTCGTTGAGGGAACATCAATGGTGCTTTATATTGTTTATTATGAAGTAAATACAGTTAGTTCAGTTTTAAATGAATATAGATTTAGATTTTATAGTGTAAAAGAGTATCTTGAGTGCAAAACAGGTTAATTAATATATATTTTTTTGTTTTAATGTAGTTGTGATTATGATATTAGTATGTAAGTAAAGATTTGCACGCCTGCTTGCAGGTAGAATACAAGTGAGTAGACCTGACTAAAGTTTTGTGACCACTGTACTGTATTTATTGCAAATAAACGATATTTCATTTCATAACTATATGCGTCAAAAAGTTTTATTACCACGTCTTATCCTCTCCTCCGGTGACAAGACCATAACCATTAAGATTTTAAGTATTATCTTTTGTTATTTTTTTTTCCTTGGACTTAGTATTAATTAACTATTATCTAATAAGTTTAAATAATGAGTTATTTTTATATTCCTTGCATGGTGTATTGGAGTATCTGTAATACCATGTAAAGTGTATGTATGTAAATAAATAAATAAAAATAAATAAAAATAACCGTTTCCACAATTAGTTTTCGTTCTGCAAAAAACGGTTGCGATTCGTTTTCTTAAAATTCGACAACGGCCCACCACTAATTTGCAATCCTATGATTAGCAAAAATGCCGAGCGCCATAAACAAAAAAAGGGTATAAGCGCCCGGCACTCCGCACGCTTAATAATAAAAAAGATATATATAATAAATGCTATTTGTTGAGAGTTTTAAGTTTAGCACTTATACGAGTTGAAGTTAGTTTCGTATAATATATTTTTATATATATCGTATATTTATTTGACATTAATATCATAATTGTGTAGTTGTAAGCTGACATGGCCTTTTTACAGCCACGAATGTATATTTATATTTATGGACATAATTATTATTAGATTGTAAGTTGACATGGCCTTTTTACAGCCACGAATGTATATTAATATTTATGGACATAATTATTATTAGATTGTAAGTTTACACGGCCTTTTTACAGCCAAGAATTTAATATTAATCTAGCTGTAAGTAAAAACAAATTCTTCGTTTACGGCAACAATGTTTTAGTTATAATTATTGTATTGATGTTGGGTTCGGCCCAGCCATGGTCAATGGTAATATTTTTTATTAGTTTTTTTATTTCTTAGCGTGTATGTATGTATTGACAATATCCAAGTGTTACGTACTAACCATACGGAAATAAATTATTTTGATTTGATTTGATTCTTAATAGTCCGATCTGTTATCCGAATGAAATCTGCTTTTTATACGGAGTTAATTTCTATGGTCTTTACTAGTATGTGATTCTATAATATAAGCAACTTTTCCTAGGCCTCCTTTGTAAACCAGCCTATTGTCGGTCGCAAGCCAAGGACCCGGCACCCGCACGGTGAATCCATGGAATGTTTACAAATTTGTCTTCTTCCAAACTTATCAGACTCTAAATAAAAAAAAATAAAAAAAATATAATTGCATTATACAGGATGGATGTTTGAGACGGGATAGTAATTCCAAAATCTGTGAAAATGTGTCTAACGCAGTTAAAAATATCTCAAAAAGCTATGGATGGTCTTCGAGGAATGTTTTCCTATAACTTAAGGTACCTGCTTACTGTCCCGTCTCAAAAATCCATCCTGTCTGTTAATACTCGTAGGTTGTAGGCAGTTTGCCCAGTCTGCCGGGGCGGGAAAGTATCCACCGTTCGTGTGTGGGATAGTGTTAGTGACTGATGTCAGTGTCTGATTGCAGTTGCTAACATTCATGGACCTCGCGTGCCATTTACCATCAGGTGGGCGCAAGGTCACATGTCGTGCTGATATAAGCAAATAAAAAATTAAATAAAAATGCTAAAATTATATAATAATATTTATTTCATTAAGTATCATCACGACCGTTTCCCTTTCGTGGTGGTCAGAAACCACGCTAATAAATAAGCGAGTTCACATTTAGCCAACTTTACTATAGGCCAATCATGACAAGTGGCAAGCTCGTCGATGTCTCCAGCGTACCAAACTCGAGAAATATCACAAATAATTTAAATATTAATTAAATGTTTTTACATTCATCATCTAAATTGTGATGTTAGTATATTTAAGTATATTATATTTTGCAATATTTATTTTTATTATTTTATTTAATAAGTATTTTAGATTTTATAAACAAATGCGACCGTATCCGTTATGGGGTGAACAAAATCAAAATCATCAAAATCAAATAATTTATTCAGTAAATAGGCAATATTTTTAGCACTTTTACACGTCATAACAGTTTTATTACATTTTATATTTGTAATTTTATATAATTTACATAATGTATACATTAGAAGTAGTACATACTAGAAGGGCTTTTGTCACTGCTGGAGTACCCGCGATCCTAGAAGCCTCTGGGATTGCGCGGAGCGATGGCAAAAGACCCGACGGCATGACCGTTGGGCCGTGGAAACTTGGCAGGTCCCTGGTGTGGGATGCGACATGTGTAGACACATTAGCCCCATCACACATCCAGGCGACCTCGTCAAGCGCGGGAAGTGCGGCGGTTTCTGCTGAGAACCTCAAGCTGCGCAAATACGCCAACCTCAGTACAGGTTACGATTTTGCGCCGTTTGGGGTCGAGACGATGGGCCAACGAGTTGTCCAAACGGCTAACGGAAAAGTCTGGAGAAAGGAAGGCTGGCAATTATTTCTGCCAACGTATTAGCTTAGCTATACAGAGGGGAAATGTTGCCTTCTTGGGACTATCACTGAAGGGTCGTCTCTAGAGGACATTTTTAACTTATAGTTTATTTTTTATTAGGTTTAGTTTATATTTATTTTAAATTTTACTTTTAAGTAGTTTTAATTTATATTGTAATTAGTTTATACTGTTTGTACAGGGTGTCCAGTGGCAGATTTCAAAGTTCGAAAAATTGTAAAAAAAAAACTACACCTCTAATACAAAGTATGTTTATTGTTATTTAAAAACAAGAAATGCGGATTTAATTATTTGAAAATCACATTCTCCAAATGGCGGCCATCAAGCCTGACACACTCTTCGAGTCTAGCACGCATGTTTTCAAAAACGCGTTTACAAAGCGACTGGGGAATCCTGGTAATTTCGTCTTGAATATTTTGTTTAAGTTGTGTCACAGTGCTCGGATTTGTTTTGTAAACAACGGATTTTAAGTACCCCCATAAGAAAAAGTCACACGGACTTAAATCTGGTGACCTGGGTGGCCACGGTATGGTGCCGTTCCGGGATATGTTTTTTTCTGGAAATAACTGCCGCACTGCATTCATGGACACATTAGCAGTATGAGCTGTGGCCCCGTCCTGCTGGAACCACGTGTTTCGGTTGAAGTATGGATTATTCTGCAGTTCCAGTCTAAAAAAGTCATTTATCATCTCGGTATATCTCTCCGAATTCACGGTTACAGTTTGGCCACGTTGGTCTTCAAAGAAATAAGGCCCTATGATGGCAGATGCAGACATTGCACACCAGACTGTAACTTTAGGTTTATGTAAAGGCTCTTGATGCATTTGTCTTGGGTTGCAGACATCCCAGTAACGGAAATTTTGCTTATTCACATATCCTCCGATATGAAAGTGAGCTTCGTCACTAAAGAATATGTTACCCATCCGAGTAGCAGTACGAAATCTCATTAACATCACCTCCGCGTAAGTTTTTCTTAATGCAAAGTCAGAATCATGTAAATCTTGAACGATTTGAATTTTGTACGGATGTAACTTGAGTTTTTTTCGCATTATAACCTGTAAAGTCGATTTCGTAATCCCCAATATCGATGAACGCGCTCGAAGTGATAAACGGGGATTTTCAGTGACAGAAACCATAACACGTTCAACATTTTCGTCCGTGGCTACCGTTGGTATAGGTCCTGGTCTGGGTCTAGTTAATGTTGATCCTGTAGCTCTGAACTTTGCTACCCATGACTGTATGAGGTTGATCGATGGTCCATCACGTAATCGACGAATACCGTAACGAGTATTAAATCGACGCCGTGCTTCAGACAGCGAAAAACCACTCAAAATGTACGCCTCGACGGCAAAAGCGCGGTGCTCTCCACTCCACTGTTCCATGGCTACTAAAATCTCCGCAGCGCTTGCGCTTTGAACTACACACCCCGCGCCCCTCTCCCGTATTGCGGTCAGATACTGTGTTCGTTCAAACTTTGAAATCTGCCACTGGACACCCTGTATATTACTTCAACAAATTAATTTGTTACATTATTAACATTGGATGCTTTGATACTTCTGCGATTGTATTTCAGAAATTCTAAATAGTTTTTTTGTGTTGTCTTTTTGACTTCTTGCAAAAGTATAGTTAGAATTGATTTGGTTTTTTTTTGTTCTCTTCTCCCAATGGATGATGAGGTGATAGGGAAGGCAAAGGGTCTATAGCCCATACAGCCAAGTCTGACGTAATATATCTTTTATTTTTAATGAGTTAATGAGGTCATCATCAAATTCCAGATGCTGTAGAATTTGATGCTTTTCTTGGAGTCACTCGCGGCATTATAGCTCAAACACGTCGGGTAAAAAGTTAGTTTGTATTTATCGTTTTCCATAACTATCCACATTGTAGAACATTATTAAACAAAACAAAACCACTTTTGATCAACAATATTCATAGTAAATTAATTTACAAAACAAAAACTTGCACTTGACATGTACGCGCAAAATGGCGTGAAGAACTCCTTGCTTTTTTTTTCTTTTCTTTTCTTAATATTCTTATTATGGTTTGTATTGTGCAATGACATTAAAAACATTTATTAAAGAATTCAAAGTTTTTTTTTAATTTGAACCTAATTAGAAAACACATAGTCTAATCCCGGGATAGCCCCGGGATCCGGGATTTCGCATCAATAGTCCCTTACGGGATTACTCCTGAAATTAGAAAGAACATGCTCAGGATTGTATTCACTATATGTCTGTGGACTAAAAGGTCGTCGTAAGTTAAACCGTGATAATCAGTTATTTACCACTATGTAACTACTACATAATTTACCTACTTGTATGTCGTAGCTATAACAATGGAAATATATTATGTTTTTGCTTGTTGGGGTTGCACGCGACAGCCAGACGTAGGTATTTGCGAATATGTATACAAAGTTACTAAAATACATCGTAACCCAAAACACAAACAAGAAATCCCAAATAAAACAAAACAAAAAGATAGAACTCATAAAACACTTAAAATATTTGCAACCTAAAGGAAAAAAACGGGCAAAAAATGGCGAAGAATTCAAATGAGATGTTCGTTCTTGTGGTTCTTGTAATGCTGTCCTGCTCTTACTGGTGGTGTGGGACAGAGACAAAACGTAACCTCTATCAGGCTATGTCTGACTGCAATATAACGTCACAGACAAAGCCAAGGAGAGGCTAGGTCAAAGTCTCTTCGTCTTCGGATCTTCAGACGCTTGTTTGTGTTCATATCTTCTTTTTTCTAGGTCAGCAGTTAGTAGGTGAATATAACACATCATTATCATCACGACCGTATCCCTTTTGGGGTGGTCAAGAGGGATACATTTAACCAACTTTACTACAATTAACCTTGCGCAAGAGACTCGCAAGACTCACGAGAATAAAACTAAAAATCAATATATATATAATATATATATTTATATATATGTATATTGATTTTTAGTTTTATTCTCGTGAGTCTTGCGAGTCTCCAAAAGGAATACGGTCGTGATGATAATGATATATATATATATATATATACATTAGTATAGTATATAGAATACATTAGTAACAAACACGTACCTAATTTAAATAATATAACGTAATATAGCGCGTTCATAACATAGTTAAGAATCATCAAATTCCCAGTGTTGCAGAAACAACACATCGTCCTAGGCCTTCACTGTTGAGATTTGCCTTCCAGAATATATCTAGAGAATTTCGCCTACACTCGGTGTACGCTGGCTTTCAATGACAATTTATTAACAAGTTGGCATTTAATGGAACCGGGAGCGAAGGCTTAACGAGCTTTCCGAGGCACGGGAACGGTGCTCGCCAACCCGTCTAGCCAATTCTGGAAAGCCCATCTCCAACAGTGAAAGGTCTAGAACGCTGTGTTCTTATAATGCTATAATGATTTGATTAGTTGAGGTTCTTGTAAGGTTTTATTAAGATTATGTTGAGGTTAAACGAAGCGCGTGTGACCTCGTCGTTTTTATGTCGTTTGAGATTCGAAATAGCTCGCTTAGCATAAATTTTAATAGCTTAACATTGCGATAGAGACGTTTCGTCATGATGATACAGACTGTAGTTTAAAATTAAACTTTAAATGGTAAGGAACTTTTTTTTAATGGTAGGTACAGTCAGCAATACTTACATATCGTCTTAAACAGGGGTTTTATTTATTTAAAAACTTTATTGCACAAAGTACAAAGGCGGACTTAATGCCCGTAGACATTATCTGAGAGCCAAACCTTAGAGACAGATTTGAACAAATATAGGTGCAATGAAAGTGAAAGTAACAATAATATAATTAAAGGATAATTTAAAAATATTATATAACATACTTATATACCTTTATTATAATATCAATACACAATTTTAAATGCAAATATTTACACAATATTATACATAAACATACATATATAAAACTTACTACCGTGGTTTGGAGCTATCTATAAAATGCGAATACACTAGTTTATTTAGTTTATTATAGTATTTATTATTGTAGTTTAGATAATATTGCATATTTATTACGTAATCATATTTCTCTAATTGCACCTACCTTACGTCTTGAATGTTCTACAATGTCCCTAAGGTTGGCTGTCAGAGAATGTCTAGCGACATTAAGTCCGCCCCTTGTATATATTGTGCAATAAAGTTTTAATAAATAAAAATAAATAAAAAACTAGTTTTTTAAAAGACGACCTGGTGTTAGCTTGCCTTATGTTGGTCGGGGGTCTTATTTACACAATTCCGGATTCGATTCCTGGTCGGGACGCAAAAATCTTTATTAATGTAAATAAATACATTTAATTAATATTTAATTCATTTATGATATTTCTCGAGTTTGGTACGCTGGAGACATCGAAGAGCTTGCCACTTGTCATGATTGGCCTATAGTAAAGTTGGCTACATATGAATCCGCTTCTTTATAAGCGTGGTTTCTGACAACCCAGCAAGGGATACTGTGGTCGTGATGATACATTACTTTACTTTTTACAAAAGCACTAAGATAACTAGATATTTCTAAAAAAAGTAGCAAGCTCGAAAAATATCACAAATAAATTATTCTGTCCTGACCAGGAATCGAACCCGCTACCTCCGAGTATAAAACCACAGACTTACAATACATAAATGATACAGACAGTGGGGTCGTCCAGGCCCGGACGCCTAATGGGCCTGGGTTGGGGATGGGGATATACCCCCGTTTTCCCCGGCAGGATCTCAGCGGGTAACCACCCGCCGGTAATTCATGCACTTTTAGTGCTGGGCGCCGTTAGCAGTATAACAGCGCCCGTGTGGCTCACGAACCCAGAGGGCTAGATTCGACTGCTTCAGCTCTCCCCAGGAGTACTTCCCTAGGAAGTGGTCTCCCGTTGGGGGGCCGTGCGCAAGACGGAGCGATATTCTGGAGATTAAATGATACATGGATACAAATGAAGGGTTAATTTTTACAAAACCATATGCAGGTTTCAAAATCATATTTTTAAGTTGCTAACTTTATTAAAAAGATTAAGTATATAAAAGTAAAAAGTATCATCACGACCATATCCCTTTCGGGGTGATCTGAATCCACTTTTTTTTTTTAAAAGCTGATTTTCATTTAGCCATCTTTACCATAGGCCCATCATGACAAATAGCTAGTTCGTCGGATGTCTCTAACGTACCAAACTCGAGAAATATCACAAATACATTAAATAAATTATTGTGTCACGACCAGGAATCCACAGGCTACAGACCACAGCCTTTTACAAAACCTGTTTAATCATATTTATTAAGTTACTTCAGTACATGATTTTCCTTATTTTATTTACATTTATTTATATAAAAGAACATTTCTTAATAATTTCGATTTATTTTAAGTTTATTGTCGAATATATTTTAGATTAATTAATATTTGTGAAAAAGTAAAGTATCATCACGACCGTATACATTCCAGGGTGGTCAGAAACCACGTTTTTTTTTTTAAGAATCGGATTCACATTTAGCTAAATTTACTAAAGGCCCATAATGACTCAAAGGCTAGTCTATATCTCGTACCAAACTCGAGAAATATCACAAATAATTTAAATACACCAGGAATCGAACTCGGATACTTGATCAGTAAAATCTTGTAACTCATTCATTCATTACAGCTTTTAGAACACAGCGTACTAGACCTCCACTGTTGGAGTTGGGCCTTCCAGAATATACATACATATATCTGGAGAATTTGGCCTACACTCGCAACGCTGGCCAGACGGCGAGGATCTGATGTCAATTTATTAACGATTCCACAAGTTGGTATTAGTGGAACCGGGACCGACGGCTTAACTACTATAAATCTTGTAACTACTATAAGCAAAACATTTTATCAATCTTGGCCACGTATAAAGTTAGTTCAGATAAATCAATATAACGTTAAAAATATACGTCATCGGTAATTCCACATTATTACACTAGATTCAACAAATAAATTAACTAAGTAATTACGACAAAATGACATAAGTACCTTGAAGATCCAATCTCTGGTATAGGTCTGGAGTTCTAGGCTGTGTGATGAAGGCAAAATTTGAGCTAAGGAAGTTTTTATGTTGGTATAAAAAACACTAGATAACAAAATCATTCTAAGAAGGTACCGCCTAATTTTTTTTTTTGTCAGAGCATAATGCTCTTTTACTAAATTTGATCAGATGACTATTATCCAGATTTATGGCAAATTATGGAATCTAATACATATATAAGTACGCTAGAGACATGCATCGACGAGCTTGTCATGATTGGCCTATAGTAAAGTTGGCTAAGTTGTGAATCCGCTTCTTTATAGACGTGGTTTCTGACCACCCCGGAAGGCATACGGTCGTGATAATACTTTACTTTTATGTAATCTAAAGTAATTATAATTAAAAATAAATGGCTAATATAAACAATTTGTAACTTCATTAATTACATCATTATGTATTTTTATACAAAGCAAAAAAATATTTAATTAACGTTTAACATTTTGTTATAGACCACGTGATTGGTGCCTTATAAATAGATATTAAATTAAACGTGAGTTAATTTGACATCCTTCAGAAAACTGGTGGTGTGTGCTTGTTACGAAAACCGCCAATAAGTTTCCATTCATCCCACGATTACTATACAAACACAAACAATAGAACGAATTTACCTTGGATAAAACATAAATACCTGTTATACCAATTGTGACGTCCAAGCCTCGCAATAAAAAAAATAAACTGGCAGCACGTCTTACGAACACAAACACAGAGTGCAAACTAACAAGTTACCGCCAATCAGAGATTATGTTAATAATAATTGTGTTAAAAATGAAACCTTTCGAGATTTGTCCTCGGTATCCTCCGAGAATCGATTAAAACTGGTTAGTTATAGGTTATGTGCTTTGGCGCCATTAGCTGGCGGGCGCGGACTGCGGCTGCGAGAACGTTAGCCGTTGCCGGATTTGAAAATTAAAAATCTCTGACAATATTGCATAAATGTGCGCCGATTGAATTCAATCGCTGGGTCCCGTAGCCTGTATGTTTGGCGGTTTGACAAGAAATAAAAAAAGCATTAAGGCTGAATTTCACCATAATGAAACTCTGTCAATGTAACTATTATAGTTAAAAATGACGTCGAATGTATCAGTTTTATTTTGAAGGTCAGCCGTCAGCTGGTACCTAAGAATACCAGTACAATCGAAGCCGCACGGGAACGATGGTGTTGTAGGTAAATCTATGACAAATATACGTTAGAATGATGTATTTCTTATTGGTACATGCTAGGGTTAAAAGCCGCGACCTTTTTGCATTTTATTGAAAGCAATAATGAAATACGCTTGAAAAAGCGGCGTTGATTTGCCTAATGTAATATGCTCAAGGCTATACAGGGCCGTTTTTTTTTCAAGTAGGTTCTGTCTCTAAACTACGAAGAATATTAAATAATGCTAAGTCCGGGCCATAAAATTGAATCGTATTTTTTTAAATTTATTTGGCAGGGAATAGAACCCGAAAATTTTGACTATAGGGTTCGATTCCTGCAGGTTCCTTAAGTTTGACATATTTCATTCTGATAACACGATGATCTACGAGGCTATTACACGTCATAGCGACTCGAGTCATCGTGAGTGCGTGACGTCATAAAGCCAATACACATCAAGGTGGTAGGCAGACTGATGGTGGTAATTTGACCAGTCTGCCGGGGCGGGGAAGTAACCACCGTTAGTGCCGATAAACCCAGTAAAGTGTATCCAGATGTTACGGGATCCTGTAACGTAAAGTAAAGTAAAGTATCATCACGACCGTTTCCCTTTCGGGGTGGTCAGAAACCACGCTTATAAATAAGCGGATTCACATTTAGCCAACTTTACTATAGGCCAATCATGACAAGTGGCAAGCTCGTCGATGTCTCCAGCGTACCTAACTCGAGAATTATCACAATTAAATTAAATAAAATATTATTTAAATGTATTTATTTGTGTGTCCCGACCAGGAATCGAACCCGGTACCTCCGAGTCTCAATCCACGGACTTAACCGCTAGACCACGGAAGCAGTATCCTGTATATATATATATATGAGTGTCTGATTCCAATTACTAATATTCATGGATCTCGCTCGCCACTTACCATCAGGTTGGGGCATGGTAACAAGGTCACATGTAGTACAAGTATTATGAATAAAAAATATATAAAAAAAACACTCCTTGCAAGGGTTTTTTCTACTGTTGCCCGCATATTTCTATTTCAACTAAAATGTCATCGTTCAAGGTCGCCCGGTGAGAACCTGCGAATGTCAAATGCAAATACCTAACTTTGTATTACTAATATAGGTAGATTCTTATACCAGACTAACTTTACAAGCTATGAAGCATTTTTAATATATGTACGAGTATGTATATTCATATGTTTTAATATAGATTTGGACGTCTTATACCACATTTCTGAATTTCAAGGATAATTTCTGGCATTTTTTATCAAAATCGATTGAGCAATATAGGTATTTGTCATAAATATAAAACCTCTTAACAGACACAAGGGGTAGGTATTTTATATTACTATCATTATCACTTCACTATCACTACATATTATAAAACAAAGTCCTCCGCCGCGTCTGTCTGTCTGTTTGTCTGTTCTGTTTTTTCTTCTGTTACCAATGTATAGAGTGGTTCTTGAAGAAGGTTTTAGTGTATAATTTGTTAAGTATTTGTATACATTAACGATATTTGTTGGAGGTGTCGGAAAAAAATAAGCTGTCAGATATAATATTTAGTAAAGTGTATTATCTTGTACGAGTATGTTATTATTGTGTTGCAGTGATGTTTTCTTATTTTATTGCTATTGTACTCAATTTTTAAAACCTATATGTAAAAACCTTTAATAGTTCTTAGAATGTTTAATGTTTCTTACCTATTTGAAATTGTCAACTGTTGGTTTTCCAAAATGAATAAATAAATAACAAAATAATGTATGGTGGAATTGTGTATCTTATATAGGTCTACAAAAAAGTCTGCGATGGCATATGTCTATCTCTAAAGGATAATATACTATATCCATTTTAATACTTGAAAAAATGGGCAAATTAAATAATAAAGCGGTAATTGGAAAGCTATTTACACAAATACGGTATTAATCTTTATCATTTTAAATATGTTAGTTGGCTTGAGGATTTTATTAAGATTTGTATTATTATGATATTACCTTAGGAGATATAGCAAAATCAAACGGGCAAAGCCGGGTAACAGCGAGAATTTGATAAAATGCGTTTGTGCCTAGACGCTTTATAGAAAGTCTTCTTCTATCTTTGCATAAATAATAAAAATCATTTTAAATTATAATGTTGTTTTATTTTACTTGACAAATCGAAAGTGTCAAAATATTGACCGCCTCCGTGGTCTAGTGGTAACAAACGTTGCCGTGAACTCGGGAGGTCGTGGGTTCGATTCCCACCGGGGGCAAGTTGTACATTGTATTATTTGTCTCGGTCTGGGTGTTTATATGTATAATATGTATATATTTACAAAAAAAATATATATAATATGTAGTTTATCAACCATCTAGTTTCCGTAACACAAGCCTTGTAGCTTACCACGGAAACTAGATGGCGCTGTGTGACCTGTCTGGAAATATTTATTATTATTATTTATTATTTTTATTATTATATATATATATTTTTTGGTTCTCTTTTCCCGATGGATGATGAATGAGATGATAGGGAAGGCAAAGGGTCTAGCCCATACAGCCAAGTCTGACGTAATATATCTTTCTTTTTCATGAATTAATGAGGTCATCATTAAATTCCAGATGCTGCAAAATTTGATGCTTTTCTTGGAGACACTCGCGGAACCATCCACTGCTCAAACACGTCGGGTAAAATATGGGAGTTGACAGCGCGGGAAAACCGCAAAAAATAAACTGAAACTTGTGCCCCATATTTAAAGTCCAATTTATCGTTTTCCATAATTATTCACATTTGTCAAAATATAAATAATAGTGAAGTATAAAATATTTATAATAAAAAGGTAAAGAAATACAAAAGGTTAGGTCTTGCCACATGTTCTTTTCATAGACCTATGTTCTGCCTTCGTGGTCTAACGGTTAAGTCCGTGGATTTAGACTTGGAGGTACCGGGTTCGATTCCTGGTCGGGACACAAAAATATTTATTAATGTAAATAAATACATTTAATTAATATTATATTAAATTTATTTGTGATATTTCTCGAGTTTGGTACGCTGGAGACATCGACGACCTTGCCACTTGTCATGACCTATAGTAAAGTTTGGCTAAATGTGAATCCGCTTTATAAGCGTGGTTTCTGACCTCCCCGAAAGGGAAACGGTCGTGATGATACTCTATTTTTACTTTACCTATGTTCATTTATCAAACCCATGACAAAACTCTTCGTTCTTCCTCTAATTCCACTCTGTCCACTCCTACTCACCATACTCCTTTTTGTCTCAAAGTTCTTTGCAGTAGTACCTTTGGAATCAGTTAACCGTCAATAACCGTCAGGCCCCGAGCAGGGCTATCTTTAAAAACTTGTATTTGCACACTTTATGGTCATGATAAAGTTATTTTGTTTCTGTATTTGTGGATGGTATGTGGCGCACGAGATCCATGAATGTTAGCAACTGGAATCAGACACTCATGACTGACATCAGTCCCTAACACTATGCCGGCTTGACTGGGCATGACGGCAATTCGAGCCTGATCCCGAAACGTGTGGATACACAGGGTTTATCGGCACAAACGGTCAATACTTCCACGCCCTGGCAGACTGGGCAAATTACCACTATCAGTCCGCCTACCACCTATTTGAAGTATCAGATAGTATTACATTTACTTATATGTATGTATTTAGATGATGAGATTGATGATGAAACTCTAGAACAAGTAAATGAAATTATATATCTGGGCAGTGTTTTCACTGCGGATGGGAAGTACGATAGGGACGTTGAAAGAAGAGTGAACGCGGGAAATAGTGTTAACGGTGCCCTGGGGTCACTGATCGGCAGTCGAAATGTCAGTGACAAAGCTCGGCTCGCCATACACAATGCCATGTTGGTACCAACACTGATGTATGGAAGCGAAACGTGGATATGTCAGAATACGCATGAGAGTAGGGTTAATGCAGTAGAAATGCGGTCGTTGCGGCGGATATGTGGCGTCACTTTGGCGGACCGCATACGTAACGTCGAAATACGGAAAAGGGTTGGTATGAAGGAAAGCATAGGGACAAAAATAAGGAAAAGCATGCTACGATGGTTCGGGCATGTTGAAAGGATGAGCGATGAAAGATTGACGAACCAGATATATAATGCGAAAGTTGTGGGTAAAAGAGGCCCTGGCAGACCGAGACTCACATATCACGATCAAATAAATAAAACACTGACTGAAGGTGCATTAAAAAGTCTTCGTAACCAAAGGGCATGTATGAAGAGGTTAATGAATGTCGACGAAGCGAAAGAGGTATGTCGTGATCGTGTCAAATGGCGCTCAATTGTCTCTGCCTACCCCGCAAGGGATCTGGCGTGAAGATATGTATGTATGTATGTATTTAAATATTATTTATATTGTTATATGTATGTATTTGTATGATATGTAAATAATGATATATAAGTATATATTAGTAAATAAACTGCCTCCGTGGTCTAGCGGTTAAGTCTATGGATTTAGACTCGGAGGTACCGGGTTCGATTCCTGGTCGGGACACAAAAATATATATTAATGTAAATTAATATATTTAATTTATTTGTGATATTTCTCGAGTTTGGTACGCTGGAGACATCGACGAGCTTGCCACTTGTCATGATTGGCCTATAGTAAAGTTGGCTAAATGTGAATCCGCTTATTTATAAGCCTGGTTTCTGACCACCCCTACTTTACTAAGCCTGTAATTGGACCTACCTTTCATTGTTAGTTTTTGTTGTCACGAAGGTTTGACTGTCATAGAATGCCTACATTCAAATCAAATCGTTTATTATGACGTAGATGGCTGTATGCAATATAAATTGGGTTACAGCCATCTTTACCTTCCAAATGATCTTAGGAAAGATAGACATCATCATTACAGCCCCTAGAACACAGCGTCCTAGACCTCCACTGCTGGAGATATGGGCCTTCCAGAACATATATCTGGAGAATTTGGCCTACACTCGCCACGCTGGCCAGACGAGAGATAGACATATTGGACACTTAACCTAATATTATTTAAATAAAAAATGATATAAACAAAAATCAACCAAAAAAAACCTAAGCATGAATATTTGAGTTCGTGTGTGTATGTGTATGATGTGATAGAATGTTCGTGTAGTGTGAGTGTGTGTGTGGGGAATGGGGAGGTGGGAACTACGTAATGGGCAATTGGAAGGTTAAAGTCCGCCTTTGTACTTTGTGCAATAAAGATTTAAATAAAATAAAGAAAAATAAAAAATATTGTATAACATAGGACTTACTATTGTCAGTATTCTAAGCCTAGGACCTTTTTTTTTTCTCACTACTTTTTTGGCAATGGAAACAGTAAAATCTTACTCGGTTACTTAGATTTAGTGATGAAAGGGTAGGTATTTTGCGCTATAATAGGTTCCAAAAGTACCTACTACAACTTGAATCAATTTAATTTTAAGGAAAAATCATCAATTTTAGAATCTAAACTTTTCAAGACTGGTCCGTGGCGTAACATTTAGCATGTGATGACATACGTACGTAACCACCACAAATGGAGCTATACTACTATAGTCTTTAAAGAGTTATTATAAAGTCTAAATTGTTAGTCAATAGTCTAGCCGAAATTGTAGTACCTGTGAAATTTAATTCTCAGAAGGACAACGGTTGTCTAGATTTACATGGACACAAGAATCTATTTGGAGAAGGCGTCTCCAAGCGTAGACGTAGGCGTGCACAGGCAACATTGACAGATGTCACACCAACAAATCGAGATAAATAATAACGCATAGAACGATAGTTACATCCAAAAAAACTGTCAAACCTGAGGCAAAAACTCAAAAGATTATTCGAGTAATTAAATAAAAACATTAATTGTAAAAATATAAATTATATATGTCAGTTTTGTTACTTTTTATATCCGCTGACAATATGGAAAGTAACAAAACAGAATAGGTATTTTTCCATTTTAATAATTGTTATTACATATTTTTTTTTACTAAATACATTTTTTATTGTTTATCTATGTTCATTGTGACACCCATATGTAAGTGCATATAAACAGTCATAGTCAAATAAATAAAAATTGCTGGCCTCTGTTAGCACGACCTCGAGACTGACACGGTTCAGCAACCGAGCTGTGTGCTTAGTGTAAAATGCAAGTTTCGGAAAACGTAACTGCTGTAGTTAAGTTTTTTATTTTACATTGCGTGTTATTGCAAGTTTGGCTATAATAACAGGCAATGAACATCGAAAATTCAGTAAAAAAAACTCTACTACTATAGTTGCGTTTACGAAACTTCACTGTCACATTAAACTTTTTAAACTTTCGCGCACACTCATAATAGATTTTTATAATTTTAACGGGTCTTTACGCGATTTACCTTAGAGACATATTTCTCCCGACGTTTCAGCCAAGTTGCATTGGCCGTGGTCACGGGTCGACTGTCACACTAGGCATACTGTTATGGCTCAGTAAAACTCGCCTACTTATCGACTGCGGACTCTGTTACTAAGATTAAGGGTATAAAATTTTGTAATTTTGGCATTTACTAACTAAAATATACCTAATATTATATAATTAGTGCTATATAAAAAATACAAGTTTAGAGCAAAAAGTTACAAGTCGCTATACTACATGCCCAATACAAATGTAATTACTATAAGTACCTACTTATTATAATTAATAACATTATTTATTCTTTAACTGACAATTGGAATTTCGTGTTATGCTTGATACGAGTATATTATTGGAAACAATCGAGCAAGAGTTGGTATTAGTGGAACCAGGACCGTCGTCGGATTAACGACCTCCCCAAAGCACGGGTACGGTTTTGTTGAAAATCTTTGACTAATGTACGTAATAAAAGTATTTCTCATTGGTACATGCCGGGGTTTGAACCGCGTACCTTTTTGGATTTTACGGAAAGCGTTCTTACAAACGAGCAACCACCGCACTTTGCGAAACCTTGCCAGAGAATTAAAAATTACAGACACAAAAATACAAATATAGGTAGGTAACATTTCATATCATTTTTTTTAAATAATAAAGCACAACATATTGCCGCATCCAAAATTTTACGGTCGTAGACTTCAAAGTCACAGAAAACCGGTCACGGATTCTTGAATCATTTATATTTTTGGTCAAAATGTAAGATCTTTGCACACCCACGCTGTGTGCAAACTGGAAATTAGATTCAAATATAAGGGTAAGCAAAATATTCACCTACCTACCTATATAGGTACAGAAAGGTGATTTCAACAGGTTTTGAAGGTGAAAATTAAAATAATCATAAAAAACTGTGCTGCTATGAATTCGAATACAAAATTCGTTCTGTGTATTCGAACGCGTAAAGCCAATCTGTGTACTAACTAATATTTAGTACATAGACGTTAAGCCGCAATTATTGTCCAACAAGCGAACAGAATCCGTATTAAAACAATGTTTGTTCCAAGTGGTTGAATAGTACATACATACATATCTTCACGCCAAATCCCTTGCGGGGTAGGCAGAGACAATTGAGCGCCACTTGTCACGATCACGACATACCTCTTTCGCTTCTTCGACATTCATCAACCTCTTCATACATGCCCTCTTGTTTCGATGGCTTTTTAATTCACCTTCAGCTAATGTTTTATTTATTTGATCATGATAGAACAGTTGTTTGTCGACAATTTTAATTAATAAATCTATTAGTAAAAAAGTAAATAATACACTATTCGTTGCATCACTAATCAAAATATCTATAGGGTAAATCGACAGCTATTGGCCACCTAAGGACTTTATTTAATAAAAAGTTATATATTGCACGTATTTAGTTCGTATTTGCTTTATATCGTTGCCAGATAAATTGCCTTTATGTATACCTTTTATAGATATTTTTTACAAATAAAAATATCCAACGTCTGTGCAAATTGCAATGCAATCAACCTCCTTTAAACACAAATACATTAAAATATATCCCATAACAAGACGGGGCAAGAATGATATGAGAATCAAAGTCAGGCAATTGTCACAAAATTTATTAGTACATAGCCCGTGTTCGATCGAGTAGTAGTAATGCTAAATATAATCCTAATGTTATCAATTTATTACACAGATGATCAAACTTGTCACGTGCCGGCAAAGCCTTCAAAGCGGTTCATATTATTTATTAGTTTCCAATTTAGTATCTTACAAGCGACGCGACGCCCCGGTGGCAATTTTGTTTATCTGTAATATTGTTTGTGTATGATGACTAATTGTTGCCTAAATAAATAAAAAAAAAAGTTTTAAGTTTGCTAGTGGACGTTAGTAGCGCAAAAAAATAATAATAAAAAAACAAAAAATCCACACATTTTGTATTGAAATGGAAACCAATGCTCGTTCTATCTAGGTATTTGATCTCTCTGTTTGAAGGTAAACCTCTTTGATTCAAGAAAAACTAAAACAATGCCTTCCGTGGAATTAATTACAATTACTTATCTAGTAATTAATTATATTTAATAATTATCAGTTTATAAGGACGGCCAGCCATTGACATAAAAGGTGACCTCCTAGTAGGTACTTACAACATAACGGTCCATTTTTACAACTGTCCTGTGTTCTTAATGAACCCTGGATTTTGTATTTATATTATACATTGCGTATTATCGTCAAACCAAACACAGACATAGTACAAAATAACATGCAATGCACAATAAAAATAAAGAAACCAGGTTTAAAAACCTCGACGACTTTTTTAACCAACAGGCGAGCGTTCAGTACCATGTCATACTTTTTCTGTGTTCGACTTGAAAGGAAAGCAAAGCTCTCTTTTTCTATCCAATGGGGTGTATCACTAACTTTTTATCACGATAGATGGCGCATGATAGATGGTACCTAATATAACTGTCAGTTGCATAGGAATCTTGTATTTTATTACTAAATTTATTATTTTCTAGAAATTACGCCGAAGTGAGCACTTGAGCAGCTTTTAAGTGTACAAATCGAGATTTCCAAGCGAAATCAAAGATATGGTGATGTCAAAATTGCCGTTCTATTAATTCAACCTTTTTTCTTTTTAAATACGGTGTTCGCTTTCTTAATTCGTCTTTTAAGGTAGGTAACGTTAAGTTTAAATACATTTATCTGTTATAAAAATAAAAAAAACTACAATAACATATTAAAAAAATATGCGTCATAGGTGTAAACAAGGTACCATTGCCGCTAGCGACATCTCCATATAGCTTTGCCTGATACACCCCATTTTGCATAAACAGAATGAAAACCATAGAGCAACGCCAAGTCTAACTTAAAGCTTAAGCGACAAGTCAAACACACAAAGAATAAATTTAAATTAATAAGTAATCTAGTTACCGAACCCTAAGTCGTATATTTAAAAAAAAACTACCTACAATATCTGCCTCCGTGGTCTAGCGGTTACGTCCGTGGATATAGACTCGGAGGTACCGGGATCGATTCCTAGTCAATAATATTTATTAATGTAAATAAATACATTAAATTAATATCTTATTATATATATTTATTCGAAGTAGATACAAAAATATTAAAATAAAATAGATTAAAAAACTAATTATAAATTAAACTAAACTAAAAATACCTATGAAATTAAAACTATTCTACAAAATAAACTAAGGGCTTACCACCAAGGGGGGTACCTAAAACGCTCGTCGCATTTCCTCGTTGAATTATAAGGGAAATATGCATTTGGGATCGCCACACTTTTGAAAAATTCGTTTGCCCAGCTCTTTTATGAATTTGTGGGTATCAAGAGAATATTTATTTATATGTGATATTTGTCGAGTTTGGTACGCTGGAGACATCGACTGTCGTGATTGGCATATAGTAAAGTTGGCTAAATGTGAAGCCGCTTCTTTAAAAGCGTGGTTTCTGACCACCCCGAAATGAAAACGGTCGTGATGATACTTTACTTTATTTTACTACCTACTATCTCCGAGTAATTAAGGGGAAATGCTGTTAGTGTATTGGGCACCATGCAGGAGTTTTTTTTTCGTATTAATATATTTTTTAGGCTAAATTTAGTTTTTGTTGTATATGTTGTATTGTGTAAAAAGTCGAACACAGTTAGGACTTATGTAATCTCTAATCTCTACCATAATCCTATAATAAAAACTCAATAACACTTTCCCGCTAATTTGTAGTAGAATAACAAGCGGCGACATATTGCGGGCAGTAGCAGAATTAAAATGTAAAAATTCGAAATTAGAATGAGATTTAATCAAATAATATATAAGCGACATCTATTATCAAGTAGTAATACTACTACTAATTTTACTACGGTTCAAAGAGGAAACCGAAATTAAACCAAGTTTTATTACAAGATGGCGTGCGATACCCGGTGTTGTGCGCATGTCAAGAATAATGACATCTCTTCATTTTATTTTCTGTTGTCCCACAGTAAGCGAGTCGACCTGTGAAAATTTTCAGACTCGGACGTATTGGCTTTGTGAATTTGTTATACTGTGGACCATTTTCCTCTCAGCTCATTCACAATCTGAAGGATGTGCAAAAACTCTTGTTTTACCGCCGAATTGGTGATGTGATTGTGCAGTAACTAACAATTTATCTCGTATTTTAAGCATAAATGTGTTCTTTCGGGTAGTACGTTTGTTTTATTTACATTCCGAGTAATATGACTGGTCGTAATATACAGAAACAGTGTAGGTTCTAGTGATTGTCATTAGTGATTCCCATTTTATAGTTGTTATCGATTGTTAGCCGATATCTTTTGCATTTGGGCGAGTAATCTACAGGAATAATACTCTATATTGCGTAAGTAGTCATGATTTACAATGTATTTTAGTTGAAAGTTCATATAACGCTTTGTTTGAAAATGTCTGAAAACCAATACCTTCAGCCGGTTAATTAAAATTGGTCGATAAAGGAACAAAGGATGGTACGTTTGGAGTGCCAACTTAATTTGTTCGGTTAATTCTTAGCATTTAAGTTGCAGTGTCCTATTTTTGTCTTATTGGATTCTTATTTTGGACTATAGGTACTAAAATAAGTTAATTTATTTAGCTTTATCTATGATTTACTCAAATATGTATTATATCTAAATTAGCTTTTATCACAATAGAAGCTTTTAGACGTTTTTACCTAGGTACAAAGACACACCTACCACAACTAAGAAATATGTATGAAGATGTTGATGAATGCAGGTGAAGCAAAAAATTAAAGACAAATTTCTTAGTTTTTCATGGGTCCATCTTGTGTTGGAGAAAGTGGAGAAGAATGGTAATAACAATAATAATAAAAATATAATTCTTTATTAGACACAAAATATAATGTTCATAGGCTAGCATAACACCAGGTATTCTCTACCAGCTGACATTTGGGAGATTGAGAAATTATTATAATGGGTACAAAGTAAGAAATAATAATAGTTTAAATCAATGATACGAGGTACGGGGTTAGATTCCTGGTCGGGACGCAATAAATTATTTAATTTATTTGTGATAATTCTTGAGTTTGATATGCTAGAGACATTGACGAGATTGCCACTTATCATGATGGGCCTATAGTAAAGTTGGCTTAATGTGAATCCACTTCATTAAAAAAAAGTGTGGTAAACTATTATTATTTGTAACTACCCCGGAAGGGACACGGTCGTGAAGATACTTCTAAATCAATAATAAATATACCAAAGTAAGTATAAATAACATAACAAACATATTTTTATATTTTTTTTATACTAGCACATCATGTGACCTTTCGCCCACCTATTGGTAAGTGGTGCTAAGTCCATAAATGTTAGTAACTGAAATCAAACACTGTCATCAGTCCCTAACACTATGCCGGCTTGACTAGATCTTTTTCACACTTCGCTTGAAGGACTCCAGGTTATAGGATAGTGGAAACACAGAGGCTGAAAGAATATTCCACATCTTTATTATGCAATAAATGTATGAGTCCCCAAATTTATATGTATATGTAGGGATGGAGACTACGGTATGTGGGTGCATATTCTGACCTGTGCTTGTGGTTCAGTTGCGGAATGGAGAGGAAAGAAATAAGTTATAGAAATCTTCCAAACATTCACCATAGTATAAATATGACATACAATATAATAAATACTTAAACTAAATAAATACTTATATACCTCCTCCGTGGTCTAGTGGTAACAAACGTTGCTGTGAACTCGGGAGGTCGTGGGTTCGATTCCCACCGGGGGCAAGTTGTACATTGTATAATTTGTCTCGGTCTGGGTGTTTATATGTATAAATTTACAAAAAAAAAAGTATAATATGTAGTTTATCAACCATCTAGTTTCCGTAACACAAGCCTCGTAGCTTACCACGGAAACTAGATGGCGCGTTGTGACTTGTCTGGAAATATTTATTATTATTATTTATTATACTTAATAATTATCTATGTCAAGATGTGGAAATTAGATGTCATTTTGTTTTTTGAGAAAGTAAGTAAGGAGCCTGTCTGATTGACAAAGATAGCCTGTTCCATTGGAGAGCTGCAGAAACAGTAAGAGAATCTAAATATCTGCTGGAAGAGGAATTGATTGTTGTGAGTAAAGTGAAAAAAAAAAATGGGAGTGCAAGTCATGCATGTACTCAAAACAATCACTACAATAAGGGGGCATTTTGGAATTATTAAGAATGCTGTATAAGAAGGTGAGTACGTTTACAGATCTGTGGAAACGATGTCTCAGACTTGCAACCAACTATAGGCTGGTTTAAAAAGGAGGCCTTCTTTAATGCACAACAAGACGCTCACCATCTACCAGTATGTATATGGTGCGTAATTATTCCTACTTGAGATCAAACAAATAGTTTGGCTAGATTTCAGATGCTAGAGTATTGCACAATATTCCAAAAGACCACAACATGAAGTTAAATAAATATTATGATCTCACAGAAGAAATGATCAGGAATGGGTTCAAGACTCAGCTTTACGCAGTGGAAGTTGGTGCAAGAGGAGTTCCAGCAAAATCTTTGCATTACTTACTGAAAGAATTGGGCCTAAGCAGGTCTGCCGTCAATACATTTATGGATCGAGCTTCCAATATGGCATTAACGGAATCATACAGTATTTGGTTGGGTAGGGACAGAAGTAGAATGGTGGATGGTGAGCGTATTATCGCGCAATAAAAAAAAAAGGAGGCCTCCTTTTCTTAAACCAGCCTATTGTCGGTCGCAAGCCCGAGACACCATTCTTCTCATCTCCTACCCACACACAATGGACCCGGCACTCGCACGGTGAATCCATGGAATGCTTAGAAACTTGTCTTCTAATAACCCTCTTTAACTCGAAGCTGTATCCATACTTGTTAAAGGTTGCTATATAGTTGAGTTCTCCTTGCAGATTCTTTCATAATCAGATTAAACATACAAAGCGTTTAACGCACAATACAGCATTTTTTTGAAGACAAATTATTATTAAAGATTATTTAAGTCTTAGCGTAAAATCAACATTAGATACAAAGGACTTTACTGGTTGCTTGATAGAAACTCCAAACTGTCTATTGACAACAAAATGTTGATATGTACATCAATAATCAAACCTATCTGGACCTATGGTATTCCTCTCTGGGGAACAGCCAGCGATTCCAATATCATGTTAATACAAAGAATAAAATACTAAAAAGCATTGCAAATACACCATGGTACATCAAAATGTCTGAGCTGCATGAATGCCTGGCTATAAACACGATAAAGGATGAAATCAAATTATCTAACAACAGATACAGGACAAGGCTGGAGAACCATCCTAACCAGCTAGCTGTTGACCTCACTATCCCTCAAGAAGTCAGGCATTTAAAAAGATGTAGAGTGCTAGAAACAGACAATCTCCAATTCCCAACGGGGAATATGATCTACATGTCATACTACTGAACTCATCTGCTTAAAGTTTATGACTGATTGCAAGATTAACAAAGAAAAAAAAAAGTCGTGAGTGTAATTTCAAGAAATGTCTCTAAAATTTTATTATTATTTATCTAACCCAATCTGGGGTTCATTATCAGCCTGTGTCTCTCCACTGCTGGATATAGGCCTCCCCCAAGGCTCGCCACTGCACGCGGTCTTGCAACCGTCATCCAACCCCCACCAGCGACCCTCCTTAGGTCATCCGTCCATCTGGCGGGGGGTCGTCCCGTACGTGGTCTCCACTCCAGAACCCGTTTGCCCCATCGGTCGTCGGTTCTGCGGCAGATGTGTCCGGCCCATTGCCACTTCAGCATGCTAATTTTGAATGCTATGTCAGTAACTTTGGTTCTCCGACGAATTTCAACGTTTCGAATTCTATCCATCAGAGAAGTACCAAGCATAGCTCTCTCTATAGCTCACTGTCGGTGTCCATGTCTCTGCTCCATACGACATTACGGGGAGGACGCACTCGTTGAAGACTTTTGTCTTCAAACACTGTGGTATGGACGATGAGAGGATATGTCGAAGTTTCCCAAATGCCGCCCATCCTAGCTGAATGCGTCTGTTGGCTTCTTTGTCTAAAGTTGGCAGCGCCTAGCTGAATAGTCTGTCCAAGATATACGTATTCCTGCACAACTTCGAGAGTGGCATTTCCCATACAGATTGGCCTCGGCTTGACAACAACTTGGGGTTGGCTCTGTAGAACATATCTAAATTCCTAGTTGTCTAAACTTTTCTCTAAACATGCCTTAGTATTTGACCTTGGCCAAGCTTGTTTTTGAACCATTGTTTACACGATTACACTGGCGAGCAATAAAACCGGGCCATCTGTTTAGTTTTATTCGCTATACATTATAATAAAAAAATCTCACTATAGGTACCTACTAGGTAATAGAGAATTCCCTCGTAACAACTAGGAATTGCCATTCCGTAGCTCTTAATCCCGCGCTCTAAATATAATTTCAGAAACAATATGTTTTTGGGCAAAAAAGTTAAATTTATTAGATATTTAATTTTATTGCAATAAATTAAAGAATACGTTAACGACTACAAGCTAATGACATGTTTTATATTTTACAATCAACACATAACAGTAAGTATATAAAGCTAAATAAATACTTACCTACTCGTACTTTTTTTTTTTTTTGTGGGTAGGTGTGAAAACAAACACGTAAAAAATCAGTGATAATAATTTATTAATTATAAATAGTTAAAAGCATACTCTTAGTGTTATTTATAGTTAATTGTGTATAGTAATACACATGCAATAATATATTTTACTGCATCATACCTGCTGGAATACTTTTCTTCACTTTTATAACCAACGTGCAACCCAGTGACAAAACATTATGGCAGCTGCAATTGAGCACACTCAACAGCTTCTGGAGCAGAGTTTAGCCAAGAGGATGGCTGATTTCGAGTCTCAGCTTTCAGCTGTTAAGGAAAATCCCAACAACACAAAGATTGACACATTGGCTCGGGACTACCAAGAATTTAAAAGCTTTGCAATCGAGATGATGTCACTTCTGCGGCAGCAAATATCACAACTGCAAAGCACCGTGGATAATTTGGAGACCCGTAACCGAGGTGATTGCTTGTTGCTGAAGGGAATCCCAGAGGTGCCGGGTGAGAATATATCCGAGTGCGTTGTCACAGTAATTCAAGAGAAGCTTGGCATATCTGATGTTAGTGGTCAGTCTTTTCGCGCCTGCTATAGGCTTGGAGGAGGCAGGGACGAGGTCTGTTCTTGTGCGGTTTTGGGACCAGAGGTTGCGACAGAGTCTGGAGTAGTAAAACTAAATTTAAAGGTACTCCACACAGCTGCTCAGAATTTTTAATTAAGAGTAGGCAGTTACTGTTTGTAGAGGCAAGAAAGATCTTTGGTATGCGCGACTGCTGGACCCAGGATGGGTATATAATAGTCAGGCTTCCAGATGGAGTTAGGCAAAAAATCTTTCACTATGACGATCTCAGTGCCTTAAGACCTAGCCTACAGAGGGTAGACCCTGCACCGCAGCCTACAGAATCTGAAGTACAGCAAGTACCCAAGGAAAGGCACAGGAGAGCAGCAGCCAGAAGAGTGTAATTTACCTTGCAACTTGCAGCTCCGTGGCATAGTACATGTTGTACATAAAATTAAAATCACAGTTACAGTTAAACTCTTTATTACAAGTTGGCCTTATAGGCTTCAAATGGTATATTGTACAATATTGTCATAAGATGTTGAAATTATTAATCCTGTAGATGTCGGGAATAAAAATAGGATAGTTCACTTTTGCATGGAAATCACTCTAATTACAACATGGTATTGCTCCTATATAGGGTTAAATGCTGACCGTCAGTCCATTTGCAGTATACTCTTTACGATTTCGGAAGTTTTATACTTTTTCTTGCTGGAAAGCTGTAAAACAAAAACATACTTTTAATACATGTTTGTAGTTTATAGTTATTAAATTGTTAATCTCGATAACATTGCTTGCAGGATGTATTTGATGTTTAACTGTTAGCTGTAAATTAAATATAAGTTGAGTGATACATAAGTTACCGCGACAGATTGATTGCACTGTACTGTATATAAATCTCACTGACTGGATATGTCGTTCACTTTAATGCCACTTTTATGGTTAATATATACACTTAATTTTTTCAGTTCACTTGTTTAGTATTTACACTATTTAATAGTAATTAATAATGATGTATGTTTTTGGTTAAAGTAGGTAGGTATTGAAGCAATCCACAGACTATGAAGAGAAGCAATCACAGACCATGCAATGTGCCACAGACCATATAGCTAAATTCCAACTCCCTGAGCTAATCAATGTGCAATGTTTGCCGACTTCTACTCTGTGTACCCAATGGTTTGTTTTATTTCACTGAACTCGTTCCGTGACCACAGTGCGTTTCTAAACTTGTAACCGCGTTAACAACACATGCTTTTTTTGTTTTAAGTTGAATCTATCATCAATATTTAAATATAATATAAAACACGTTTTTATTCACAAATTTAATCGCGTCCGTGTAAATGGTTTTAATTTCTCTCTTTTTGTTTTGTTTATGTCAATAAAAAGCGTTTTGTGTTAACATTTCTATAAACGGAACGTGTTTTTTTTTTTTGTCTGTTGATTAAAGGGTTTAACGTCCTCAGGATTTAAATGAGAATAGCTGTCAAACATTGTTTATATTCAGGTTCTACTATAACATCTTTTAATTATTATATTTTTTTTCTTTTAATTATTATTATTATTATTTTTTATACTTAAATGTAACTAGTGATTTTGTGAAGCGATTTAGCCAGCAGGACATGCAGTAGTTAATAAATAGCATATATTTTAGCATATTATATTTTAACATAATTTATTATATTTACATAATTCTTAAGTATTTATATATTGTAATATTTAATTTTATACTTACATTGAAGCACAAATGGACTGTATAAGTGATGATGATCATTCGTTTCATTCAATAATAAGCAGTGGATCTAGTGACTCATCATACTATGATGCTGTTGATTTGGACGATTTAATAAATAATGAATTTTCTACGTGCAAAAAAAACCTCAATATGTGTCATATCAATGCGCAGAGTGTGCCAGCCCACTATTCCGATCTTCTTGCTACCTTCTCTTCTCCTGATACTATTGATGCCGTTCTAATTTCAGAATCCTGGCTTAAACCTTCTCTGCCTTCCACTTCTTACTCTCTTCCAGGATTTATTCTCGTCCGTAATGATCGTACAGGATCGAATGGAGGTGGTGTCGCCATTTACTTACGCGCCGACCTACCATATAAGATAATAAAGTGTTCGCCTAATATGTACTCTGCATCCGCGGAGTATCTATTCATCGAAGTAAATTTCTCGGGATCACACGTATTGGTCGGTGTCGTATACTGTCCTCCCTCCATAAATTACTTTTCTCACCTCGAAGGTGTCCTTGAGGATGTGGTGCCGCTTTATAATCATCACATCATCATGGGAGATTTTAACACTTGCCTCCTTAATGATCGTGATACTGGCAAGAGCAGGGCGTCTAAACTCATAAATCTGACCTCCTCAGTCAATTTATCTAGACTGCCATCTGGCCCCACTCACCATCTTTCTGCAACTGATACTCTCCTTGATCTTATCTTCACCTCACGCCCTGATATTGTTGCCAGACACGGTCAGATTCCTGCTCCCTTCTCCCACCACGATCTCGTTTTCGCGTCGTACAAAGTAAAACCACCGAGATATCGCCCTCCCACAGTTGTGATGCGCCATTATTGCCGGATGAACGTGGAAAAATTGCGGGAAGATGCAGCTGTCATTGATTGGAGCGTCCTATTAACAACTACTAATATAGAAGAAATGGTTGACACTTTTAATCAGAAGCTGCTTAAGCTTTACGACGTTCACGCTCCACTTCGAGCCACTAAACTCAAACGTGCACCCGCTCCATGGATATCCGAAGAGGTGCGGATGGCGATGAGAAAGCGAGATCGTGCGTATCAGAAATATAGACGTTCCCGTAGTGATGATAGCTGGGCTGCATATAGGGTTGCCAGAAATCGCTGCAATCAAGTATGTCGAATTGCTAAGCGTCACCACTTCTTCGACAACATAAATAACAAGTCTCCCTCCAAAATATGGCAATTTTTTAATTCGCAGGGTTTGGGTCGCTGTCGTGCTCAGGTTAATCTTGGATTCGTGACACCTGATCAGCTCAACGGTCACTTTACTTCCGCTCCAGTTCTCAACAGTCTCATAAAACTAAGTACTTTAGACGAAATAGCCGAGTACCCTATGCCTGACGGAATCGAACCATTCGCTCTGGCTGCTGTGTCTAATGATGTGGTCCTCAAGACGATTTGTTCAAAACTTCTAAATCAACAGGATGTGATGATATCAGTCGTGTTATGATCGTGACAATTATCGACCTTCTCCTTCCTATTATCACCCATATCATAAACTTTTCCCTCACATCTGGTCAATTCCCAACTCAATGGCGTAAGGCCTTCGTCATCCCACTTCCCAAAATCCCATCACCGACACTTCCGTCTCATTTTCGTCCTATATCTATACTTCTATTCTTATCTAAGGTCCTGGAGTCGGTTGTACACAAGCAGTTGTCCTGTTTTCTAAATTCTAATAACCTCCTAAACCCATTCCAGTCCGGCTTCCGTCCTGGTCATAGCACAACTTCAGCTTTACTCAAAGTAACTGAAGACATTCGAGGTGGCATGGAAGAAACCAAAGTCACAGTACTTGTACTAATAGATTTCTCAAATGCCTTTAACACAGTTGATCCTGATTTACTAATCGCCATTTTGTCTCGTCTAAGGATCACATCAGATGCGTTGCAGTGGTTTTCTAATTACTTGCATAGTCGCCAGCAACAAGTTCGAGTTGATCGGGTGTCATCGGAGTGGTGTGATCTGGTTACAGGCGTCCCGCAGGGGGGCATCCTTTCACCGCTATTGTTCTCGTTATTTATAAATGGCATAACACGTTCACTTCATTGCAGCTACCACCTGTATGCAGATGATTTGCAACTCTATGTGCAGACAGATATCACCACTATAAATAGTGCAATAGCTTGGCTTAATTCAGATTTAACTAATATACACTCATGGTCGACACGCTTCGGGGTCGCTGTCAATCCGGGCAAGTGTCAAGCAATCATAGTAGGCAGTTCCAGACTTTTAAGTAAAGTAAATCTAAACAGTATAGACCCTGTTCGGTTTGACAGCGTTCCGATTGCGTATAGTAGTGAGGTAAAGAATCTAGGTGTACACCTGGATTCTAATCTTAACTGGGCCATCCAAGTTAACAATACTAGTCGAAAAATATTTGCTTCTCTGCACTCTCTCAATAAACTTAAAAAATTTCTGCCATTAAAAGCTAAAATAACCCTTGCCCAAAGTCTTCTCCTTCCTCTTCTCGACTATGGTGATGTGTGTAGCGTCGATCTTTCAGAGATGTTGCTCAATAAGATGGACCGGTTACTCAACGCATGTATTCGGTTCATCTTTTCTCTGCGCAAATATGATCACATCTCTGAATATCGCGCCAAGTTAAGGTGGCTACCTATTCGTTGTCGCAGGAATCTAAGAATCCTCTGTTTACTCTTTTCTATTCTCAATGAACCTGCGACACCGAAATACCTCAAGGACAAATTTTGCTATCTTTCCTCATTTCATAACAGATCTCTCCGTTCGTCCCATAATTCTGTTCTATCTATCCCTTCTCATCACTCTGGCTTTCAGTCTAACTCTTTTGCAGTAGTGGCCGCAAATCTGTGGAACAATTTGCCGGTAGAAATTCGTCAAGTGCCAAACAGATCACTTTTCAAAAAGATGGTATACTCACATTATTTAAACAGTTCCTCACAGTGTAAGTAGGTATTATATGTAGTGTATAATATATATATATATATAGTATGTAGTATATGTAGTATTATGTACATATTAGTATGTATCTGTCTATATAGATATAATACTTAGATTTAACTTGAATTACCTTTTAATCTATTTAATGGTTGCACCTACCTCACAACACAAATCGTTTCATTGTCCCAAAGGTTGGTTGCTAGAGAATGCCTAGCGGCATTAAGCCCGCCTCTTGTACATAGTGCAATAAAGTTTTTAAATAAATAAAATAAATAAAAATATTATGAATAATTCAGGTATTCTTCCCATGCTTTTTCTAATTACTACAGAGGAGCCGCAGTTTAGTACACATTCGGTTAAACCAAACCGGCCGAAGCCGAAGTGTACCAGAATATTAAAATGACTGAGCTGTAGGTAATTAAATTATTAAAATATTACCTATTACCTCTTCCTATTCTTCTGGCCACCGTGCTGGAACTACAACCCAGTTCAACATACTTGGGGTTGAAATACGCTCAGATCTCAATCACCGAAAGCATTGAGAGCATCACCAGAACAGCGTCGAAAATGTGGGGATACTGATAATAATAATAAAATTCTTTATTGCAGACAAATATACAAAATAAAAAGATGTACATAGGCAAGCATAATACCATGAAGGTATTCTCTACCAGCTAACCTTTGGGAGAGTAAGAGATTTATAAGATGGGTGCAGAGTCAGAGAATTTTATGTAAAAGTAATAATTTACATATATATATATAAATAATAAATACATATATAAATAAATGCTTATATGAATAAATAGAAGATGGTACTGTGAGTTCCCAATATCCAACCTGGGTTGTATAGCTAGGTTGGAAGAAGGGAATCACTCCACGCACGGGCCAAACTATGCACCCCCATACCGTAGCCACAAAATAATAAAAAGATGGAATAATATAATAATTTATAGCCGAAGTGAACTAAAATACCTACATCAGTCTTAGTGAATGCGTCACTGACACATGAAGTCACCAGCGAAAACGGTCAATGTCATGGCTTCTTGTCAATCGATAGCCATTGTGTAATCACCGCTACCCAACGTCACTATACAACTTATCTTTTTATTATTATTATTATTCACGTACTTAAAACTATTACAGGCATTTGTGAAACGTCATTATGTTTGTCCCTGCTATAGCGTGTAATTGTCAAATGACCAAATACACACATCAAAAAAGTCTAGGGATCAAGCATGTTTATGCGGATTTCTTGTGATTGAGATGTGGCTTTGTAATAAATTTATGATTTTATAAATTTATATGGATCCTTTTTGGTGCATTTCATAATTTAAAACAGGAACTGTCAATCAAATTCGAGTAAAAGATGAAAATCAGCTGTCAATATTTTCCCTATAAAAACATAAGACGCATTGAAGACATTATTAGTGCTACTGTTTCCCTACTACTGATTAAAACCAACGTTATTATGGAGCGGCGACGTCATTTAAGCAGGGAAGAAATGATCAGAGCCGTGGGAATGATAGAAGCTGGTTCCCGGCAACGTACTGTGGCTTTAGCTCTGAATACAAGTCAGAGTGTTATCAGTCGACTTTGGACACGTTACCGAACCACTGGTACCGTGGCTGAGCGCCATGGAGGACGGTATCGCTGCACCACACGGAGACAAGACCGATACATTCAAATCACAGCTCGAAGAACTCCAACAATAACCGCCATGATGTTAGCCGTGAGCCTTCATCGCTCTTCAGGGAACTTAATTAGCGACCAAACAGTCAGAAACCGCTTGCATGAAGTGAACCTTCATTCCCGAAGACCGCTACGGGTACCACCTATAGCAATGCACAATCGTAGGACTCGATATCAATGGGCTCTTGAACACAGAAATTGGACAGAAGAACAATGGCGTTTCGTGTGCTTTTCTGATGAGTCTCGTTTTGGTATGAGGCCGGATACAAGACGTATACGACACTGGAGAACCCCTGGACGCCAACAGCGATTAAAATCCTGCCAGGAAGTCCATCCTTATAGTGGTGGAACCATCATGTTATGGGCGGGTATTTCGATCGGCGGAAGAACTGAGTTGATTTGGATCAGAGGCAACCTCAACGCTCAAATTTATGCTGAGACGGTTGTATCAGACGTCATCGTTCCTCTACAAGTGCATATCGGTCCCTTATTTCAGTTAATGCATGATAATGCACGACCGCACACCGCAAGAGTTGTAAGACAGACTCTCGCCGCAGCTAACATCAATGTCCTGCCCTGGCCTGCTCAGTCGCCAGACTTGAACCCGATTGAGCATGCATGGGATATTCTTCAGAGAAGAGCTCTGCCGAATATGGAGGGTATCCAGTCGCAAGAAGACCTTTTTTTGTTGTTGCAACGAACATGGGCGGCCATTCCACAGCGTGATTTGGATGAACTCATTTTGAGTATGCCAAACCGATGTTCTTGTGTTGTTAGTGTTCGCGGTAGAAACACGGATTATTAATTGTTTAAGTTACCCAATAAAATTAAAAAAAAAACTGTTATTTCAGTCTTTTTTTCGAACTTTAATGTTAGTGGTTCAAATGTCAAAAATCCCTTTATTAGGAAAATGGCAATTTTTTTTACTAATGCAAAGGTGACTTGGTTTATCGTTACTGTAGACAAACGAAAACATTTTATTTGATCAATCCTTAAAGAAAATTTTAATGAATATCAATCAGGAGAAAAGTTATTGCAAAAATATATGTTGATCCCTAGACACTTTTGATGTGTGTATTTGTTTTAGGCCTCAGGTGTCATTAGTAAAATTTCTATTTAAAATTGAATAGGTATTTTTTAAATAATAAAAATCATTATTTAAAAAAACAAAACACTACTGCATGATAAATAAGACCGCGTCTGAAAATCACGATATCCATCGTGATAAATACCTAAAGGCTGGGCAATGTTATTATTAATTGATCAACGTTCGCGCGATCGTCGACCTCTCGCTATATACTGGATTAGGCTCTGTATGAGTGGCGATATTTTTAGGAAAATTTGTCTACACCGTAACTTAAGATTTTATTACTGAATAATTAAAATAAAAAATACGTAGTTCTTTATTTATTTTAGATTATAATTTGAAAATATTTGCTATTACATAATTCCATGCAGTATACAGGGTGGATTTTTGAAACAGGACAGTACTGATGTCAGTCATGAGTGTCTGATTACAGTTGCAATTCATGGACCTCGCGCGCCACTTACCATCAGGTGGGAGCAAGGTTACATGTCGTGCTAGTATAAAAAAATGTCAGTGAAAAGTGATTGGATAAACAGAAAACAATTTGATAAGAATGTTTACTGCTTTTGCTTCTGATTAGGGTTTAAAACCGGGAAATCCCGATCTCGAAAGTACCCGGAATTTCCGGTTCTTAGTTCAGCAAAATGGAATCGGAAAATTTCATTGGATTCCTGGAACTTTCGGGAATTTTATTTTAATTACTTTCGTGATTCATACTACTACTTACTCTTACGTTTTTAGTCATATTTGTTAAATATTAAAAATGAGATATTATGTTATTTATTGTTTATTAAATATGTTTAATTTTGATTGTTTTCTTTGAAAAAAGTTCAAGTCAATTTTTATTTAGGTAAGGTGATGACTGATTAATTTTTACCATTATACCTATACATTTTACCTACTTACTCAATACCTAACAAGAAGATAGATTGTTTTCTTTACTGATTTATAATTACTACTAACTTGGTATGAGAACAGACAATAGAAGAAACATGAGAAGAAGAGTGATTAAGTTCTGAATCTAATGTATTTTTTTGGAATTGGAAAGTTCCAATAAAAACTACTTAAATATGATCTTCAAGTGTTTTGAAGCATAACACCTGTTTCATATGTGGCACACCTAGATCTAAACAGCACTAACTCAAAAATACTTTTTTCGCAAACGGCGAAAGTGTACTGTATCCCTGTATACTGCAGAAGTTTTCTGTATAGGTCTATGCTTTTATGTCATATCCAATTAGTTTGCGGCAGGTACGCGCTTTTTAAATATTTTAAAATCTCTTTTATTGGTCGGTTATTAGTTATTAGTGGGATAAGGAATTTGATAACTCAAAAATGTTGTGTTTAGAGTTAACTCCTTTTAGATCTAGGTGTGCGATATAATATATATAAAACAAACTACCGGGAATTACCGGTTCCTTTACGAAAAAGTATTCCCGGTTCTCAAAAACAGAAACGGTTCCCGCAACCCTACTTCTGATTTCTAATTAAAATTAAATATGATTTATTGTATAGATGACCGCCTCCGTGGTCTAGTGGTAACAAACGTTGCCGTGAACTCGGGAGGTCGTGGGTTCGATTCCCACCGGGGGCAAGTTGTACATTGTATAATTTGTCTCGGTCTGGGTGTTTATATGTATAATATGTATATATTTACAAAAAAAAAGTATAATATCTAGTTTATCAACCATCTAGTTTCCGTAACACAAGCCTCGTAGCTTACCACGGAAATTAGATGGCGCTGTGTGACCTGTCTGGAAATATTTATTTATTTATACATTGGTTATTCTAATAACAGTTGTATGTAGATGTTATGATCATGCAATCTTCTCTTCGCTGTCTTTTCTTCTGACAACAAGATGAAAAAAAATGTTAATAGTTATGTTCTCTGTCAAGGTCGGTTCGCTACGGAAATTGTGATATTTTTTTGTTGTGTTTGACGCCACACGCGGAGACGTCACGGGTATTAATACCTTGTACACTCGCCCGTACCATTCATAATGTATTCCAAAATAGATCACGTGACGTATGCTTGTAGTAGTTTTAAACAAACTGATTGAAATGTATCTACGATAACACTGGTCAACGTGGTTTTCGTAAAGAAAAAAACTAATTTACATCAAAAACTACAATCACGTTGCATCCCCCAGCAGAATTCGGTGTCCGTAATGTCAATTCCATCGGCCTTGGTAGCCAGCTCTCGGCATAGTTTTTAGGTTCTGGCAAAACAGCTCTCCTATCGAAATTACAAATTCTTAGGAAATTGGCCAAGAGGACTATGGAGGTAGTGGACTTTCGTTAACATATTTTTTTTTCACGTCATGTGACCTTTATCCGATCCTAAAACGTGTCGATACACTTTACTAGGTTTATTATTATTATTATTAAATTCTTTATTGCACAAAATAAGTGTACAAAGGCGAAGATTAATGCCTACAAGGCATTTTCTAACATCTAACCTTTGGGAGAGTGTGAGATTAAGGGTAGTGCCGATATCAAGTTTAACAATATAGAATATACTACACACATTACATACTAATAGATACTTACACTGTTACATAAATTACACATATAC
Organism: Tinea semifulvella; assembly: GCA_910589645.1. NCBI lineage: Eukaryota > Metazoa > Arthropoda > Insecta > Lepidoptera > Tineidae > Tinea > Tinea semifulvella. The sequence goes on along the minus strand of OU342623.1, from coordinate 1,569,206 downwards.
CTATAAATAAACGTATAATACTTCCCCGCTCCGGCAGACTGGGAAAATTACCACCTATTTATTGTTTTTATTTTATTTATTTATTTAAAAAAAAATCACAGCTTATTATATTAAACATATAAACAAAGTAGCAATAGTGGAACACAAGCCAAAGAGATTTTATATTATTTAGACAATACAATTAAAACAGAAATAAGAGTAAAATATAATAATTAGATTTAAATTAATAGTGCAATTGAACTGTGACTAGCAAACGTAAAAGAAAAATAATAATAAATAAGTGAAAATAAGACAAAATGAATGAATGAGAGGCAGAAGCAAAATTATACTATATATACGTGTATAGCAGTATTCGTATATTAGCAAGCGAAGTGTATTTGCAAAGTCAGTCCGGGATAAGAGTTGTTCTCGTTGAAAGTACGTGCCATTTGCAATAATGTTAAATACCAAGACAACAAGACTTACCTAAGTAGTTTTTAAGTCGTAAGTTTTTAATATTATATGATTTCCAATAAAATTTTTAGTAACTTCAACAAACGAATCCACGCAAGTAGTTCCAAATTGTTAATTGAACGTAGGGGGAGTAATATAGCGTCCCATCTACGCTGATTTTTATATTATTGTTTTTTATATGCAAATGTATTTTGATAGATTTAGACTTTGACAATGTTAACAATATATAAACAATGTTATTTTTATTTTTTATACTTGTCTAAACTGTTTTCAAATTTATTGTTTATGCATGTTGATCACGAATGCCTTTGTAAGCAAGAGTGGGGTTCCCTGTATCACAGACCTTCTGGGTCATAGTACAGGGATCCCCGTATTTACTGATTGATGTATCTAGGTTTTTAAGTCAATAAACGTTTTTATTATTATTATATATTATTATTATTATTATAACTAACGTACTTAAATAATCATATTTTATTGGCTAATTTTAGATCTTCTCTAAAAGTAAACAAAATGAGTAAATATAGAAAAAATATGTGAGCAAGAATCTTGCGAGACTAGGGTAATCTTTAGTATTGGTCTTGTTCTTTTTTGCAAGACCAAGATTGGGCAACACTACTTGTGAGCTGCAGATACTGTAAAGGAATCTGAATATCTGCTGGAAGAGTGGGGAGTATATTCGATTTCAATTATGAAAACTGGTTTTAAAATAACTATTACGCAGATAAAGGATGTGCAACCCCCCAGCCTCCCCCTAGTTACTAGGTCAGCGGGACACGAGCCCGGGAGAACGTTGCAACCGTTACCATGGTTACCATGTCGGCTAACAGCCTCCGGGTCGCAAGCGAATGTAGTCCTTGTCGCAAAGGCTTACAGCGGATGTTTCTGTGCACTATTTTAATGGAGATATAGGTCGCAGTTAGGGTTGGCAAATAAGTGGTAATATGTTCGTTGCAAAAATTAAATAAATATAATTAGTTGGAATAGCAGGCTCCTTTAGCAATGACCTATAGCACACCAAAGAACGCTGATTTATTCATCGCACATCTATAAATAAATATATCATTATGTATATATGACTAGCTAATATCAAAGAAAAGAAATGTCAAAGCATCCAATGTTTGACTTCCAAGCGTGCTTTGTGTTTTATTGCTAACATAAACAGCAGCTAAAAACGCTCGCTTATGTTCTTCGCTGGTTCTACCTGTTAGTGGCAATCCTGAAAACCCCAAATTAGCCAAGTTCAGACCCGGGATTTTCAGGGCCGGAATCACGGGATTGTATTCTCTAGGCGCAGCATAGATAATACGTTAGCTTGTCGCCGCATTCTTTAAATGTTTTTTCTTCTTTCTGTTACCAATTTTTACGACTACAACTTTTTATTATTTTGAACAAGAGTTGCGTTTTTTAGGCAAAGTTAGATGATCGAGTATGGTGCGGTGCACGAATTACCACTATTAATTATTACACGGGCAAACTCACAATTTTACCAGTTGTATTGGCAGTCAAGGCTAGTGAGATCACTGGTTTTCTCCATATTCCTATATGGCGCTGAGACACGGACTATAAAGAGCGCTGACCGTAAGCGTATCGATGCTTTTGAGATGTGGTGTTGGAGAAAAATGCTGAGGATCTCGTGGACTGAGCGTCGAACTAATGTATCGATTTTAAACCAACTAGACATATCGACTAGGCTATCCACCAGATGCCTTCGTCGGATACTCCAGTACTTCGGACACATTGCCAGAAAAGGAGGGGATAACCTGGAGAAACTTTTTGTTGCTGGCAAGGTGGAAGGAAAGAGACCGAGAGGCCGAAGTCCGGCACGCTGGTCCGACCAAATCCGCTCCACTCACTAGCGTCGATGAGGTTGTCCATGCCGCCGAATACAGGAACGGGTGGCGTGCTATCATCTAGCTAGATGCACACCAATTCATCGGGAGGCCACGACCCTCATCAATGAGGAAACACGACGCAAGGGGGATTGGCAAAACGAAATATTGTAAAATATAAAATAAAGGTTTGTCGTCTCGTGTCAACCCTAGTGCCAGGCATTCAATCCATTTTGTTTGTATAATAATTTATACCTGAGTTTGTGTACATTCGATGCAAGATCTATGTGTGTGAACTCTCAGCTGCTGACAGTCAATTTAAAAAAAAAGCTTCTTTTTACACTAATAACGACATGCCACTTTGCATACTCGTACATCTATTGGTAAGCAGGTTGTGGCTTAAAGTAGTGATGCCGAAGGATCGATAGTTCTACTAGGTAACCGAATCAATTCAGATATTTATAGGACGATAAAACTCTTATGATTCGACTACTGTTCTCACATCAGCGATGGTTCCGCTAAGTAGATCTATATCTACTAGTAGTAAGATTCGCATATCCGACGACAGTGCAGTGTTTAAAACTCTCGATTTACATTACCGAACCACACGCACAGGGTAAATACATGCACCCCCATACCGTAGCTATCCCTAAGCGTACGTACATATACAGACTTACATCTGTCGCACGCTGAAGATGTGGAATGCTCTCCCAGCCAATGTGTTTTCCCTTTCCTATAACCTGTAGCCCTATTCTGTGTTAACTATATATCACGCTATTAAAGTTGATATTTGCACGGCTGCTGGCAATGTCGAGCGCTTTTAGAGTTGAGAATTGAATAATATTTTGTAATTATGACGCAACATCTGACGTCAATAAGAAAATCCACTAATAACGTTTGCGACTAAGTAATAGAATAGGGCTACTTACTGGAGTTCTTCAAGCGAAGTGTAAAAAAGCATTGATAGGCCGGTAGGTACGAGTATAATGGTGTAATGTCGGTCGTCAGTGGCTGGCGTCAGTGGGGTGTATCACTAACTTTTTATCACGATAGATGGCGCATAATAGATGGTACCTAATAGAACTGTCAGTTGCATAGACATTTTGTATTTTTATTACAAAATTTATTATTTTCTGGATATTAGCATATAGATATTTTCAGCAGCTTTTAAGTGTACAAATCGAGATTTCCAATTAAAATCAAAGATATGGTGATCTCAAAATTGCCGTTCTATTAATTCAACCTTTTTTTCTTTTTAACAACGCGACGGTGTTCGCTTTCTTAATTCGTCTTTTAAGTTCGTTAAGTTAAAATTATTTTTTATGTTATAAAAAGAAGTTAACATTAAAAAAATGATGCGTCATAGGTATAAACAAGGTACCATTGCCGCTAGCGACATCTACAAAAAGCTTTGCCTGATTTGCGTTGCTTCACTGGTGCAAAATTATTTATTCGACGAGGTGCAACTGAAGTCGTGCGTAATCGCCGGCAAGCTGTCATACAAATAAAACTACAAGAAATGATAATAAGTAAGATCTGTGAAGCGAAATTAATTTAATGGCAACGAGACAAATGTTAATTTTTTTAAACATGTAGAGTGCCGTAGGTCTAAGCTAAAACTTTTGATGCATTCGTTTTGGAATATTTGATGTTTACACACCAGTCCACACCATACTATAAGACCATTGATGTATATAGATCTATAGGCCTATTCAATACAAAACGCACTCTAAAAACGTGCCGCTTGCCACGTGTCCCTACCAACTTTGGGGGCCAATTTTCAAGCAATGTCACATGCGATATTTGTCGGAATTTCTGTCACAATGCATGCTATAAAGACTAGTTTCACTCGATATAAATATTATTCAAAGCTTGCTAGCTCGCGACTGTTGGTGCAGCTACATGACTTCGATTAGTTTTGCGGAAACGTTTTTATATCAGTGAGGGCCTATCTATATACATCGATGTATAAGACAAGATCATTGCATCATCGCAGCCCCTCGAACAGAGTCCTAGACCAGCAGTTGGAATATGCCTTCCAGAGTATTCTGGAGAATTCGGCCTACCCTCGCCACGCTAGCCAGACGGTTTATTTAAGAGGTGGTAGGCGGACTGATAGCAGCCAACTTCAGCAAAGAAGCCGACAGACGCATTCAGCTAGGTTGGGCGGCATTCGGGAAACTCCGGCACATCCTCTCATCGTCTATACCACAATGTTACTTTAACCATGTGTGTACTAATTTAACTTAATTATAATATATATAGATATGTAGGTATTTATGTATATATTTATTCAGTATATGTAATATTAGTATGTAAGTCTATTATAATAAATTGCACCCTTCGTTGTTACCTCTCCACACTCCCAAAGGTTGGTTGTTAGAAAATGCTTAGTCATTAAGCCCGCCTATGTACAATATTTTTTAGTGCAATAAAGAATTTTTGAATTTGAATGTTTAAAGACTAAGGTCTTTAACCAGTGCGTCCTCCCGGTAATGTCGTACGGAGCAGAGACGTGGACACTAACAGTGGGTCTGGTCCATAAATTCAAGGTCGCTCAGCGAGCCATGGAGAGAGCTATGCTTGGTGTATCTCTGATGGATAGAATTCGAAACGTTGATATTCGTCAGAGAACGAAAGTTACTGACATAGCTTTTAAAATTAGCAAGCTGAAGTGGCAATGGGCCGGACACATCTGCCGCAGAACCGACGATCGATGGGGCAAACGGGTTCTAGAGTGGAGACCACGTACGGGAAGACGCAGAGTGGGACGACCCCCCGCCAGATGGACAGATGACCTAAAGAAGGTCGCTGGTGGGGGTTGGATGAGGGTAGCGAAAGATCGCGTTAAGTGGCGAGCCTTAGGGGAGGCCTACATCCAGCAGTGGAGAGATACAGGCTGATGATGATGATGATGAGGCGGACTGATGGTGGTAATTCGCCCAGTCTGCCGGGGCGGGAAAGTATCCACCATTTGTACCGAGAAACCCAGTAAAGTGTATCCACACGTTTCGGGATCAGGCTCGAATTGCCGTCATGCCCAGTCAAGCTGGCATAAAGTTAGGAACTGATATTAGTAATTATTCCAGTTGCTAACATTCAAGGACCTCGCGCGCCATTTACCATCAGGTGGGCGCGTGGTCACATGTACTAATATTAAAAAAAAAAAAAAAAAAAAAAAAGGGATGCTAAGGGTCTGATGTCAATATTTAATGACAATTTATTAACGATTCCACAAGTTTGTATTAGTGGAACCGGAAACTTAAACGTGCGCTCCAAAGCACGGGAACGGTGGTGTTGTAAATCTATTGCTGTGCACTTAGTTTTAAATTATTTAACTCTGTTAAATAAAGATTTATAGTTGGTATGAGACTGCAGCGGGCGGTTCACAAAATAAAAATAAGTTACTGCATGTGAGCTGAATTAATTTAAGAAGTAGTGCGAGGCAACTATAAGTAGTAGCGAAAAGAGAGAAATGATAGCTGTTTTCTTCTGTTTCATTTTTTTTTAATAAATGACAGGGAAGGCAAAGGGATTTAGCCCATACAGCCATTTCTGACGTAATATACTCTTATATAGTGTAGCGATTGTTATCGACAATGACCAGGGATGAACGTTTTCGGCTGCAAACGACATCCTTTGCCTCACACCATTTTTAAGAAAACAACTGTCAGACGTTACTTGTTTTTTTTTGCTCCGCTGCAACAGCTGCTCGAAATTTTCAAATTAATAAATATATTCATATTAACATACAATATTCAATAATATTCAATTCGACTCATCATTTGCCAGATATTGTACACCCCCCAGCTTGGGTAAGTATTAAATAGAAAATAGTACGCGGTCACTTCATGACCACGTGCAGAAAAATATTTTTGTGCACCACCGCTGCAGTCTCACCATCTATCTGGTATCTTGTCTTGGTGTAGACTGAAGTGGTGGTGGATTTGGAGATGGAACGTAACGCGTGTTCCCCGTGCGTTCCAGGGTTCTATGTCTGGACTTTAGAGCTGGGACCCAGCTTGAGAAGATAACCCCGCTGCCCAGGATCCCCGTGACACCTCGTTGTCCGCTTGGGATCGGCAGCGCTCTCCGGGTCCCCATCTTCAGGCTCTCCGAGGGAAGGTACCCCTACGTATGGTCAACGGATGCATAAAGAGTGATAGGGCTAAGTTTTGGCTTACGACCCTCCCTTTATATAATTGTAGATTCCCATTGCTCTCTGTTAACTTCATTTTTGTAATATATTAACTTCATTTGCTTAAATTCCTTTGTTTTATTTGAATGTCCCGCTTAACGTGACATAGTTTACTGCAAATAAACTCCAATTTATGGTTTTCCATTATTATTTACATTGTAGCACAATATTAAACAAAACGACAACACCTTACACTGACAATATCCACAGTAAAGTAATTTACAAAACAAAAAACTTGGACTTGTCATTTCCGTGCAAAATGGCGGGAACGAATCCGTTGTTTTCTTTAGAATTATGTAAGGCCAAGAATGTCATAGCAACCGAAAACATCATCCATTGCCAGTGTTAATAGAAATTAACAGGGATTTGTATGTATAATATTGACTAGATAGTGATTGAAAATAAATGAAATAATGTTGAAAATCTGGGTCCATGTAGGTAGTATGCTATTTTAATACCGCGTCGATACCGTGAGGGGGTGGGGCGGTGCCCTAAATCCGTCGTCCAGGCCGGTGCACTGGGAATTAGGTCATGCCACTGTGCACTGCTCGTTCCTATTTTACCGCAAATATTAAAACCAAATGTGAGTGAAAATCAAGGATCGCAAGGGTACCACGGCATGTACTTTTGGGAGTTCTCAAGAGTAAAACTGCTTATTCGGTAGTTGATAATTATTTAATGACAAATGTCATTAATTATAGCCAGAAACCAGGATTGCCGTCATGCCCAGTCGAGCCGGCATAGTGTTAGGGACTGATGTCAGTCATAGGTGTCTAATTCCAGTTGCTAACATTCATGGACCTCGCGCGTCACTAACATCAGGAGGGTGCCGGAATTTGATGATCTCCAAATGTTATGAATAAATTACGTGCTTAGGATGTACAATCTCTTTAAAGAAAACAAAAAAAAACAATGATATGATAGGGAAGGCAAAGGGTCTAGCCCATACAGCCAAGCCCGACGTAATATATTTTTCTTAATGTGCATTAAGTTGGCCGTAAACTTTCAGGTGAGCACGATTTTAAATGACGTAGTCGGAATAAGATAAAAATTAAATTTTTGCGCAAATATCATTGGTATAAGAGGAACTCACCCTTGTTCTGGCTGTGCCCTAGATCTAGACTGGGAGGATAAAGTAAAGGGGTTTGAATCTAGGTCATACCTGTTATAGGAAAAATTAAATTAGTCAATCATATTAAAACGATAATTTAATTTAATTATCATTACCATCAGCCTGTATCTCTGCACTGCTGCCTATTAACGCGATCTCTTGCCATGTTACGTCCTGTTATGAATTCCAGGTAGAAGGTCCGGATCTACAAGATGTTCATCCGTTCTCGTCTGACCTATGCAGCGCCAGCTTGGCATCACCTTCAGGCCAAGACCAACAGGGACAAAATCCACAGTCAGCAGAACATATCGCTCAGAGTGAGCTCCCGAGCGCCGTGGTTCGTGCGTAATTCCGTCATAGCTTGAGATTTGGAGATGCCTACTATTGAGGAGTTTGTTGTTGGCCTGACTAGACGTATTTTTGCCGATAGCAAATAGGTACTTAAGCATCTCCAGAATATCGCTTTGTCATGCGCACGGACCTCCAACGGAAGACCACTTCCTAAAGAAGTGCTCCTGGAGAAGAGCCGAAGCAGTCGAACCTAGCCCCCTGGATTCGTATGCCACACGGGCGCTGTTATAGACATTAAAAGTGCTTACCCGCTGAGATCCTGGCGGGGAAAACGGGGGAATGTCTCCATCCCCAACTCAGGCCCATTAGCTATCAGGGCCTCGACGACCCCTCTGTCTCTCTGTCTCTTGCGATCTTTATCCAACCAGCGACCTGCGACTTCTGCGTCTTCCCGTACGTTGTCTCCACTCTAAGCCTCCCCGTACGTTGTCTCCACTCTAAGCCTCCCCCAAGGCTTGACATTTCACACGATCTCCTGCCGCCCTCATTTGTCCTTTTTTTGTCATCTGGCGGGGTGTCATCCTACTTTTCTTTGTACGTGGTCTCCACTCCAGAACTCCATTGTTCATCAGTTCAGATAAGACAAAATACGTTTTAGCACAGAAGAACACTGAGTTTGAAAAAATTTTTTGTGCCAACGGTGTCAAGTAACTTTAATGCTCACTGTTCGCATATCGACATTTCTTGCACGACCCATGCAGCTGCTTGGATTCGATAATGCTGCTCTGGTTTACCGCAAGCTATTTTATTTAGTTTTAGTTGTTCTGTTTAAGTTAAGTAAATCGCATTAATTAAAAACTATCTAGCCAAATGTAGAAACCTAGGTAGGTACAATATATTTATCTAATTTATCAGTGATTTAAAAACCTTACATAAATCTGACGAGTAATCTAACATTAACAACGACCTTGCTTCACCCCCTTTTTGCTCGGGGGTGAAGCAAGCAAGTTCCCCAACCCTTGGACGGTGAATCATTTGAAAATTATAGTTTTCTCAGAAATACGACCGTTTTATTTTATTTGACCCTTTTTTATGGTATGGCAATATGCATGTGTTGATTCTGGTAACGTTGCCCTTATTAACCTCCGACTCGGAATTATCAGAGCCGGTGTATAATCAATCTGAAGTACTGACGTTTCGGAGTCAAAGCTCAACAGCAAAAGGTACACTTATGTAGCACGTCGTTATATTGTCTGTGAAACAACAAAATCAGTTTAATAATGCACGTCGAACACGAGCATAACCAGCAATGCTTTGTTACAGACTAATTCATTGTGTGACCATTGGCCTAGCTTTAATATTTCTTGTTATATTTTTGTTATCTTTGACGTCGGCATATCGTCAGAAAAAAGTTGAAAGTGCACGTCGTACACGACCGTAACCGACAATCCACTGTCATACTCGTAGACTAATTAATTCTGAGATGATTGTCCTAGCTTTAATTCTCATACCGTTTGGCTTCTTGGTAAATATTAATGCACATGCATTACTCTGTGACATTATCTTGTCACCTATCCCTTAGTTTCCAAGGCCAGTCGCACTCACCAGCCCGCCCTTGGTTCTATTATTACACTCCAAGGATATACTTGATTTGTGTACAATAGTTAAGTATCAGTTTCATCATCGCGACCGTTATCTCTTTAGCGGGGTGATCAGATACCACGTTTTATTCCCAGAGAGTTTAGGCCCATCATGACAAGTTGCAAGATCGTCGATGTTTTTAACGTACTTAAGAAATACCACAAATAAATTATTGCGTCTAAATCTAAATCTACGGACTTAACCGCTAAACCACTGATGCAGTTAAGTTAAATAACTATACATAAAGGACATTGTACAGAATACATCAGGCAAACTGTCTCCGTGGTCTAGCGGTGAAGTCCGTGCACGACTCGAAGGTATAGGGTTCGATTTCTGGTCGGGACAAAATATTATTATATAATTGAAATAAATAAATTTATTAAATATTTAATTTATTTGTGTTTTTTGTCGAGTTTGGTACGCTAGAGACATCGACGAGCTTACCACTTGTCATGATTGGCCTATTGGATTGTAAAGTTGGCTAAATGTGAATCCGGTTCTTTATAAGCATGGTTCCTGACCACCCCGAAAGGGACACGGTCGTGATGATGACACTTTACATCAGGCTTAAAACGATTTATCATTAATAATAGAGTAAGGAATCATTTAATTTTAATATTGCGGAATTTTCTGCTTTTCTTGTTTTAATTCGCGTCAAATGAGAATGCCCCTTTTTCTTAGAGGAATGGGCCCAATAAAATGTTTTCGTGCAATAATGATTTCTTTTTTATTGATAGTTAATATATTGTCTTTTCATAATCTATAATTAATTTTATTTATTTTATCCTAGCATAACGACAATTGACAAAAACTTTTTTTTGATTTGACATTAAATGTTTTATCTATAATAAAGAACCTAATCGTATAAATAGTGCTTTGTAACTATTTCATACATAAATATGTACCAATTGACTTTTTATTTATATTATATTTTAATGCTGGGGTAAAAGAGATATTGTAATTAAATTTTAAAAAGAACACAATTAATTGTTATGATTACTAAATTATATTTAGTTGAGCAACGCTGCAGAAAAGTTGGGGCCTGGTTTTGGGCAATCTATTTTATCGTTTTTCAGAATTAGTCACATTGTAGCACATTATTAAACAAATAAAACCCTTTACTGACTAACAATATCCAAAGTAGAGTAATTTAGTAAAAGTAAAGTATCGTCACGAAGATGATACAAAGTTTTATATTTTATAAAAGTTATCTAAAAATACCCATTCAATAAATTTATAAAAAAAAACAATATTAATAAAAGATTTATTAACTTGTTTATTCCAGAAACTATATGCCCCCACTTGACCCCGGGCTATAATATCTTAGTAACTGACCGGAATTAAATTACACACTTTTTTATTATTTTCTTTAAGTTTACGTTTACACTGTTAATAAAAACGAGTACCTAATAATGTTTTTTTTTTATAAATGTTTGGTACATTCTAAGCAAAATCGAAATAATATGCTTTACGATTTGTTGTCGACAATACTTGTAGAGGCATGTAAGGTTTTCATCAAGGAACTATAAACGCTATTAGATCAGATCAGACTTTTATATTTGTATATCTCCATATATGTGTTTTATATTCATATATTTGTACATAACTAAAATCTGTTTATTAATTTTATGAAATATTAATAAAACCTTTCGATGAGAAAACTGCAAAAATATATTATTATATTTTATATATTATCGGGCTGCGCGATGTTGTAGGTCAGGGGTCGGCAACATTCGGAAAATTACAAAGTTTTTGAGGAACCAAATTTTTATTTTCTTGCTATCAACAATAAATACGACAGTGACGACGCGTGTCACGGGGGAGGGGTGCCGTAAAAAGCGAGTACAAGTGGCTGAGAGATAGAAATGGTGCCTAATCCTCGTTAATTAATTAAGAACGATTTTTAAATATTATTTAAAATAAAATAAATTATATTTGCGTATGGAACTAAAGAGCTGCAGGTTGCCGATTCCTGTTCTAGGTGAATCACTGTGTCGGTCCAAAATCCAGTGTAAAGTAGATGATATGCATTGGTCGGGTTTGCAATTTTTTTTTTAGATATGTGGTATAAAATAAATTGCCTGACTGTACCCCACCGTACCTTCACCGCCGTGACCGTGACCCAAACCTTTCCTGCCGCATGATACTCTTACCAGCAAATTCGCTCGTGTGAAAGAATTTAATGATTCATACTTTCTAACAAAAAAAAGTGTAATAATAAAATATACATTCCTGTACCACGGAGAGCACGTTAAGCCAAGGATTGTCTGTTCTTCGCGCGTATATTACTTTTACTTTGATGAAATTGAAACTCAGGGACAGACATATGACGTATTGACACTTTGACCATCACGTTGACTACTATTCTTCAAGAAATTCATGACAGGTGCCCAGACTGACAAAAGAGGCATTGGCTGGAAGAAATAAGAAAGTGACAAAGAGGTTATAAAATCCTTCCTCAGGAAAGATGAAGAGCATGAATACAGAGTGCACGCGATGACTCTAGAAGTTCCAAATGACTGGCTAACTTTGGGCGATTTTTGTATCTCTCCAGCCCTAAAGTGGCGCACACTAATGTACGATTGGTCTCCGGCGTTGCTAAAATTCTACCTAAACGCTTTTCAAATGTCCCTCCCGGACCAGAGTAATCTGTACAAAGAACTGTACATTGTGTGGTGCTGCCATAGGAACTGCTAGACACACACTGTAGGGTGCGTTACTCTCCTAGAAAAGGGCTTAACGCTATTATATCTCTCTCGCTCGCACAACTGTAACTTTAAGAAATGTAGTCTATCAACTTACAAAGGAAATAAAATTTTACTTTCATATACCTAATTTTAGACAGAGAAATTAAATTTGATAGGTGGAATCCGGGGACAGACATAGGCTATATTACAATGTTACCATCTAAGCACGACATGTGTATGTGTGTATTACGGCCAACTTAAGGATTTATTTGCTTCATTTTTTTTTTTTTTTTTTTAATTACAGATGTTCGAAGTAATATACAAACAAAATAAAATAAAAATTAAAACTAATTATAAATAACAATACTCTACCATGATTTGTTCCTGTGGCAGTGTGCCAAGAACACTTGCAGCGTTCCCCCGCTGCACAGCAATGCTGATTTGCTGCGCGAGAAAACTGCCAGCCCCCTTGTCACATACAGCATTAACCAGGCGCTTAGACAACTCTTTAAAGAACTTCTTTGCACTTGGCCCCCACGGACCCATTGTCTCAAGACCAAAAGGCACAAACACGTAGTCGTTGCTAATCGACTCGTATTTGCGACTTTTGGCCTTTTCAGCTAAGTCCGCTGCAGCCCCGGCCCTGGCAGAGGTGCCCTGGAGATTAGACCTAGCAAGGGTGTCGACGCAAGTAGCGTCCCACACCAATGCTCATTAAAATGTTTTGCTTCATTAAAAATATGGGTTGAGTTTGTTAATATTTAGTTTTTTTTATTGTAATTTAATACATAATACAGTAGAGCCTCGATAATCCGAACTAACAAAAAACAACCCCTGTTCGTACGAGCGTACGGATTATAGTATGTTACAAAACAAAACATACATATTTAATAAATTTATAATAAGTATCTTTTTCTTTTAGTTTGGCGGGTCCTATTTATTGACCAAGATAAAGCTTTGTCCGTCAAGTTACACAGCAACTTCTTTTCGGATAACTTAAGGTCTTTTTTTTTCAGCAAGCAAGTGTTTAGAGCTGATATAGCTAGTAAGAGAGAAATTTTCTTAAAATTTCTAGCAGATGAATTGTCAACGAAAGACTCGTCATTCCCAGACTCGTCAGTCAGACTGCGCAAGTTGGGCAATATCAGTTATGGGCTCTGTCGAATTCTCCTCTTAGCTCATTGAGAAGAAAGTGTCTTCTGTAAACCCACTGTTATGTAAAAGACTGATTGTTCTTCTGATGTATCTTTTATTGCAATAAAATGTTTAGGCCGAAGACGCTGCGAAGATTTTGTTATAAGAGACGACGACAATTGATCCCAACATTCTTTAATTGTGATTTGTTTTATAACATCATGTAGAGTTAACATTTCATCAGTTCGGATTATAGCGACGTTCGGATTAGCCTTAGTACGGATTATCGAGTCTCTACTGTACAACTAAAAGCAAAAAAAGGAATACAAAAAATGAAAGTATTTTTTTTATTTTTATATTTTATTAATTAATTTTTTTTTGACATTTATTTAGGTACTTAGGTAGTTTTTAATTTGATTGATTTGATCGGACTGGTAGGTAGGTAAATATATACAACACCGTTTCCGTGCCTCGGAGAGCACGTTAAGCCGTCGGTCTCAGTTCCACTAATACCAACTTGTGGAATCGTTAATAAATTGTCATTAAAAATTGACATCCGTACCTCGCCAACCCGTCTGGCCAGCGCGGCGTAGGCCAAATTCTCCAAGTATTAATTCTGGAAGGCCTGTCTTCAACAGGGGAGGTCTAGCACGCTGTGTTCTAGGTATCTTATTGCATGCGTACTTTTAAATTTATACATTATAGTAATTGTGAGCAGGTCGTCTTCTCCTTTAATTAAAATTAATGCCTTGTTAGTGTTACATGTACTCTGAAATTGTAATAATTATATGATTAAATTACACGATAGAAGCCGGGTCATACAGCTAGTCTGACATATATCATATAACATGGACCTCTTTGCCAATAATATAATTCGAAACGAAAATGTCAAAACACCGTTGTAAAAGGAAAATATTTTTTGTTTATCAAGATCAATCAAAATGCCTATAAAGCAGGTACGGTAGTGTTATATCGGTCGCGAGTAATAATGTCTATGACGCACACTGGCGGCCAAGGTTATTGGGTCATAGTATTAGGGAGACGTGGTTCTCAAACTTTTAGGTACTTTTAAAATGTCGTAATTTCTATATTCTTTATTTACCGTCATACATTCCCATCGGAATTTGGATATTATTAGCCGTTTCCTAAACTGCTTCTCCACTCAATTATTCCACTCAATTATTCCTTCCAGCTGTCAAAGGGAGTGATGCCTAGCACGTCACTACGCTCGAGAAATAGAACTGTCAAAATCAGGGTACATCGCGGTCTACCTTGAAATTAATTAAACTTGTATTTCTAATTTTACGTATCCCTACGTATCCTTGGTCAGAAACCAAGCTTTAAGCAGCGAGTTCACATTTTGCCAATTTTACTATAGGCCCATTAGAGTAGGGGTTCAATAAAACCAGCTTTTAGAACTGATATCAGTAATTAGCCTGTTATTGTTTATTGACCTGTCTTGTCTTTGGCTTCTCCAGATTTGCATTGCACCCTCCCACCGAACTTCTTTGGCGTGGAGTCGTGGGTGGCTGCGAGCGGTCTCTGGAGCGTTTCTTCCTCTTCAGATAGAGTTTTGTAGGGTAGAAGTAGGGCCTCCAGCGGGACCTTCGATGAAGATTTAGAAGTAATTAGTACGACTAGCGATGTTCTTACTTCTATGGCAGATCAAGCCGATTTGACAGCTCGTCCGCCTTTACGTTACTTTTTTAAAGCCCTGCCCAGATGCATGTCATAGACAGTCACAGACAATTCTCTTTGGCAGGCGTCGTAATATTACTTTAGAATTGTATTTAATTAATTTATTATTATTTATCTTAGCAAGTAGGTATTTTATTGTAGGATTTATTTGAATACAAACACTTTAAATAATAGTTTATTTATTTTTCCATTAGCAACACGATTCCTAAGTCGTAACGCTACACAATCATGACCGTGTGTTTCTACTGTTTAAAACTTCGCATAAATTCACTTTAATACATCGTTAATTGTTATGGTTAATACTCTAAAATTACAATAGTTTATTATTTTGATTTATATGGAAAATTAAAAATTTCTAAATAAAGATATGTTAAAAAATAGATGTTGAAAAATATTAGGGAAACATTGTATAAAGAACACCATTCTTTCGATCAACCCCCAAAAAAATACCCTTTCAACCTATATTCACCCTTAGATCTATTTGCTAAGGTTCTCATTTATTGTTTTTATTCGAGCTTAAGGTCTGCTTTAAGCACTATAACACCTTCAAGGTCTTTAGGTCACGGTAATGGCTTGTAGACACGTTTCCACTATACAAAGTAATTTTATAGGTTTTGAATTATATTTCACGACTTTGTAATAAATTAATAGTTTTTATAATTTAAAGGATGTTTTTTTTTCCTAGAAAGTTGATTGAGTACATTTTTATTTATTTATTTAAAACTTTATTGCAAATAAATATACAAAGGCGTGACATAACGTCGCTTAAAATTCTCTACCTGTCAGACCTTCGGGACAACGAGAACATTTATGTGAGGTATGTGCAATGTATCAATTTAAATTAAATATATTGAAAATATTATTTATTAATTATAATAAATATTTATTAATAAAATTACATACGAATACATACACACATGTTTATCTAAACTACATAAATAAGTTATACTAAGCGATGATCTGCAACAATCAATGAAAATTTTATGAAAATTATGAACCCAAAAAGTGTCTGTAAATTTCTCTCGAGAGAGGGATGCAAAGCTTAACCCCGCCCACCTGATGGTAAGTGGCGCGCAAGGTCCGTAAATGTGAGCAACTGGAATCAGACACTCATGACTGACATCAGTTCCTAACACTATGCCGGCTTAACTAGATGCTTTTTGCTGCCCTTGAAGGACTCCAGAAGCCCTATTCTGTGTCTTAGTCGCAAATGTTATTAGTTACGTCAGAGCTTGCGTCATAATTACAAAATATTATTCAATTCTCAACTCTATAAGCGTCCGTGCAAATATCAACTTTAATAGCGTGATGTATATGTATATAGTTACCGAATTCCATTGTATAACGTTTGCGCTTAAGTAACAGAATAGCGCATCGTTATAGGAAAGTGGAAGTCCCCAAATGTACACGTAGGTACGTGTAGGCATGGTGACTACATACACTACTACAAAATAAATAATAAAATGCATTATAATGCTTTGAAAATTGCGGATTGGAGAGAATGATTTATGAAAAAAAAAATTACCAGATATCGTGTCGCAGTAAAATGGACACGGGTAAAGTCGTAAAGGTGATTTGTCTAGAGATCGCAGATACGCCTGAATGATTGTGAATTCGCCCTTTTTACGAATCAAATGTTATAGTTTGGTATTAAATCACGCTGGATAAATATTTAAATTACCTTCACTGCTGAGGATAGGTTTCCAGAAATTCTTTTAGACTGCCTCTGTGGTCTAGCGGTTAAGGTTAAATTAAATGTATTTATTTAAATTAATAAACATTTTTGTGTCCTGACCAAGAATTGAAACCGGTACTTTACTTTACTTCAACTAAAAATGGAGCTCGTGAACCACTGCGTAGAATGTGTGAGACATTCGATGACTTACTGTGCGATGCTGATTTATTCTTCGGCTCAAAGGAGGTTTTTAATGCTTAGAATTATGTCTTCAAAAAAGCGTGTGCTACTTATGTAATATATTCAATATATATAAATATATTCAAACATTTATTAATTACATACTTTCTCAAAAAACAAAATGACATCTAATTTCCACATCTTGATATAGATAATTATTATATTAGTATTTATTTAATTTAAGTATTTATTATATCGTATGACATATTTATATATTGGTATGTTATTAATACTTACTATGGTATATTTATGATTGATTTTAACTATTATTATTATTCTTATTTCGTACTCTGCACCCATTATAATAATTTCTCACTCTTCCAAAGGTTAGCTGGTAGAGAATACCATACGGTATTATGCTCGCCTATGTACATTATTTTATATGTTATATTTTGTGTGCAATAAAGAATTATTGTTGGGTACTCCTGAGCAGCTCAGGGCTCCGGAGACACCGGCTTTGATTAACATCAATATTATACGCAGTTGGTGGTTGTGTTTTCCTTTGTTTTGGGAGAAATTAGGCTGGACCAAGAGGCCTGATGTTGACTCCACAGAGAACACCTAAACCTGCTTATTTCACACGGCGATAAATATCAAAACTCGCAACGGAATGGTATGAAAAGAGGACTTACGTGAGGATCGGGATGCAGGATAACTTTTGATCACTGCGTTGGATGCTTCCACTATTAATTTCACTCTTTTATAAAATAATGTTTGTAAATCGCACGCGCACGTTTGGCAACCCACTTTTTTCTTCGTCGTTCTCGCCTCGGCCACATTGGCGCTAGGCTCGGGTGTCACGAATTAGATCACGTGACACACAAGATGACAGGGCGCGCGATATTTAAAATCTTGATATGAACGGTTTGGAGAAGGAACGTAATTAGGAACACCAGGAAGGGGGGGATGATACAAGGACTGTTACGAAGCCCCGACAATTATATTATTATTATTATTATACTTCAACAACTCTGATAGTTTTTCGAGCATTGCAGTTAAACTTATATTTTTTTATTGTTGTTTGTCATTTAGACCAGGCCACTGTGACCATATGTTAACTTAAAGCTTTTAGTTTTAGTTTAGTTTTATTTAATTTAATCTTTCAATTGTTTGTTAATTCTGTTAATTATTTAGGTTTAAATTTTGCTAACTCACCCCAATCAATGTACAAATTTATATGTTCTTGGTGAGTACTTTTTATGGAATCTGGCTCACATATTGTTAATATCTGTTGTTAAATGCTTACTTTAGCCATGATCTCCGTTTGTATTCTAAATGTTTAATAAATAAATAATAAATAAATACTTCTGAGTCTAAATCCACGGACTTAACCGCTAGACCACGGAAGCAGTTTACATATAAATACATATATAGGTAAAGAAATATTTCTATGTCTAGTTGAGAAATTACATCTCATTCTGCTTTTTAAGAAAGTAGGAAGATAGTAGATGTCTAAATATGTTTAACGAAAGTGCCAGTATGTTTGACAAGGGCAGTTTATTCCATTGGCGTGCTGCAGAAACTGTAAGAGAATCTGAATATCTGCTAGAGTGAAGAGTTGCAAGTTGACGTGTAGGTACATCAGTTTCAAGAACTGACGCCTTAAAATAACATATTTCAAGCATTAATGTTTTACAAATTATGTGTTATCGTTTGCTTCGATTTTTCAACTACCCACTCATGGCCTACGCACAACCCTTAAAAGGTCATGGGTATAACTTCTGACATTTGACCGAATTGCACGAAATGTTAAATAAAGTACACACTAGATCGAGCTATGCGAAAATTAGTCAGCGATTTAAGGGTCATATTAAGGGCCCCATACACGGGACAATTATCGTGTTTGCCACACCGCATCCAATTTTGTGGTCGAACGATCGATTGGAGATCGCAACAGGCAACCCCGAAAATATCGATTGCGATCTGAACTTATTCTGTACTTCTTAATATAAAGAAACATTAACAGGTCACTGGAATCTGCTAAGCTGATATTCTGCTGACAGCTTACTTATTGGACCACTTTGTTGCTTAGTCTTCCACTAGCTGGAGTAGAATCATTCAAATTAATTAAATTAATGACGTTTCATAAATGCCTGTAATAGATTTACGTGAATAAAGATATTTTGACTCCGGCACATCGACCATACCATAATGTTTGAAGACAGGTCTTTAATTAGTGCGTCCTTTCGGTGTCGTACCGAGCAGAGATGTGGACGCTGACAGCAGATACGGTCCATAAATTTATGGTCTCTCAGCGAATTCGAAACATTGATATTGGAGTTGACATAGCTTTTAAAATTAGCAAGCTGATGTGGCAGTGGACTTGACATTATTATTATTACCTACATCATTATATGGTGCCCGCGAAACAGAATTCATAGCGGCGCCCGTGTGACGTCCTTACTGCTCGATAGCTACGAGCTTACTACTGACTGACCTTGCTACCGATTCGAATGTGTCAGTTAGACCTAGTTTGCTAGTTCCACGCGTAATGTTTTAATCTAAGGCTATAGGTCCCTTTATTTGTTTTTTTATTTACATTGCATTTTTTTCTTTGTTACAGATTTATGGCGACTTCTGTGGTGAAGAAACATCGTATAAAAACATACAAAATGATACGGGCTACTGTCATTTGTCATTAAACATTTAAAAACTATGCGATCCGTCAATTCACCGTCCATCCTAACCGAAACACGCACTGATTTCATTTACGCGCAAACGAGCTTAAATACCGGGTCGTGTTCTTAAAAAAGTGAGCTTCTTTCTATATTAAAAATACCCTTCTAGAACAAAGGATTTAAAAAAATAGGTTAAGAGTAAACATTAGTTGCCTTCTTAGTACCTTGGTCCAATAAAAAAAAAACCTCCCACTTGTATCAATGTTTTGTGTCTAGCAACACTTTGTAGTAAAAGTCATTAGTGTCAATTCTTGGCGGGTAATATTTGACAGGTGAGACAATATTTTATTTATTGATCCCCTAGTTCCAGTTATAAGCCGCGCTAACATCATGCATCATAGCATGTGCTAACATCATAAACCTGCACCACCAACCGTTTCATTTAGCTCCGTGAGCTATTAATGGAACGGTTTTAGTATATTTTTTTTGCATTCTCATCTGGGAAATTTAATTAGGCTGGCATCTTGCTAGCCAGACGGGTTCTTTAGGGTCTGATGTTAATTTTTATGACAATTAATTAACGATTCCACAAGTTGGAACCGGCACCGACGACGGCTTAACGTGCTCTCCGAAGCACGAGAACGGTGGTGTTGTAACTATGACAAATGTACTTAAGACAAGTGTATTTCTTATTGGACATGCCGGGGAGTTTGAACCGACCTTTGTAGGTTTTTAAGTAAAATAAAACTCGTTGAGAGCCACATGGTCTAGCTATAAAGTGCTTAAATGTTAAGAAGCTCATAATATTTGGTAATATTATCATTTGTTCTGTTGCATTAGGATTATTATGGCAAATTTTTGTAAATTGAATATTCTAATTCCAGATTTTCACGATGGAATCCAGTGATGTTGAGAAAGTGTCGCCTGGCGAGGAAATGGCTTCGGCTTTAACCAGAAATAGAGTAAGTATGTCATCATCATATCACTCCACTGCTGGATGTAGGCCTCCCCCAAGGCTATACAGTACTATATATTGCTAGTAAGTACGAGTATATACTCGTACAATTGTATATAGTATATAATATGTCCAGTTTACTACCACTTTTAGCCCGAGTTTCTCCGATCATAGCCGACCTTACGTCAATATAGCGTTTTCCACTATTACAAAGGTCACCCATGGGGTTGCAACTTTAAAATCATTGGGACAACTGAATTCAATACTTAAATTGTCCGCCGCGAATTTATATTAAAGTTAACAACATTTATATTAATTAAACTAAGATTATATATTTACATTAATCATAGTTACATAACACACATTAGGTAATAAATAAAAAATATGGCAAATACTAAAAGAAATATATAATAGTTTTTTTTTAAATGGATGCATCGTAACGTTATTTTGCTGTCATCACGGAAAGGACTTTACTTCTATAATAAAAAAAATAAGTGGCGCGCGAGGTCCATTATTGTTAGCAACTGCGCCTCCGTGGTCTAGTGGTAACAAACGTTGCCGTGAACTCGGGAGGTCGTGGGTTCGATTCCCACCGGGGGCAAGTTGTACATTGTATAATTTGTCTCGGTCTGGGTGTTTATATGTATAATATGTATATATTTACAAAAAAAAAAGTATAATATGTAGTTTATCAACCATCTAGTTTTCGTAACACAAGCCTCGTAGCTTACCACGGAAACTAGATGGCGCTGTGTGACCTGTCTGGAAATATTTATTTATTTATTTATTTATAACTGGAATCAGACACTCATGACTGACATCAGTCCCTAACACTATGCCGGCTTGACTGGGCATGACGGCAATTTAAGCCTGATCCCGAATCGTGCAGATATACTTTACTGGGTTTATCGGCACGAACGGTGAATACTTTCCCGCCCCGGCAGACTGGGGAAATTAATGTCCGCCTACCACCTATGTCAAATTTTAATGAGCTTCATTAGTAAGCTAACAATAAACTCCTATTGGCTCGGTTGTAAGAACGTTTTCGTTAAATCCTAAAAAGTGAAGGAGAAATACACTTGTCTTACGTACATTTACAACGTACATTATCTTGGGCTTTATTTGAGCAGTGATTTGTCCTGGGACAACCACGTTTTGCAAGTGAGCAGAAAAATATACGCTTCAATGCACTTCCTAAAGAGGTCGCAGAATTTCATTCCAGCCTCGACAAAGCTTACGTTAGTCAGATCGTTGCTTCTTCCCATTATTGATTATACAGAGGTCTGTTAATCCGACCTCACCGAAACTTACTTCTCAACTTATGCATTCGCTATGTATTCGGCCTGCGTAAGTATGATCAGGAGCGGTGGTGGCTCGGTTGTAAGAACGCGTTCCTTAAATCCTACAAAGGTCGGTTCAAACCCACCCGGCATGTACCATGAGAATAACACTTTTCTTATGTACATTTGTCATAGATTTACAATACCATCGTTCTCGTGCCTCGGAGAGCACGTTAAGCCGCCGGTCCCCGTTCCACTAATACCAATCTGTGGAATCGTTAATATATTGTAATAAAAAATTGACATCATATCCTCGCCAAGCCGTCTGGCCATTGTGGCGAGTGTAGGCCAAATTCTCCAGATATATGTTCTGAAAGGCCCATCTCCAGCAGTTGAGGTCTAGGATGCTGTGTTCTAGGGGCTGTAATGAAGTATGATCATATTTCTCAATTTCGCAAAGTGGCTCATATCCGATATCGCAGGTCTGCATATTCATTTACCATTCTTTACAATGTTCTATTTAATCCAATGACACCCCTTATCAAAAAACATCCAATTTTTGTGTTACACACACAGTTCTCTTCGCTCTTCCTGTGATAATCAATTTAATATCCCGCCACATTCATCCAGCGGATGTTCAGATTCTTATACACTATCAGGAGCCTGTCAGTGGAACCGACTCTCTCATCATATACGTAATGCACCATCACTTATGTATGTTTTAAAAATTTGCTCACAATGCAAGACGAGTCTACTTAACTTGACTAAATCGGTTTATTATTGTATATATATATATATATATATATATATATATATATATATATATATATATATATATATATATATATATATATATAGTATGTATCCAGTATATGTATGTGTGTTATCTATGTATTCTAGTATTTATATTATAGATTTAATATCGTTTTTATACTCGCAGTTATAAATTTTTACTAAATAAATCTCTTAATCTCAAATATTAGCAGTCATGCACCTTACAATCCCTGCTCACATCTCCCAAAGGTTACCTGTTGGATAATGTTTTTAGACATTAATTTATTTATTTATTATATTTTAAACCTGACAGCTATATTCCCAGAACATAAAAATAAACAGATTAAAATTGCCTCTGCCAACATAGGTTCCACTTATTAAGCTCGCCTATGTACTTTAAAATGTATTATTTTATATATTTTTATCTACATTTGTCATAGATTTACCACACCATTATTCCCGTGACTCGGAGAGCGCATTAAGTCGTCAGTCCCGGTTCCACTAATACCAACTTTTGGAATCGTTAATAAATTGTCTTTAAAAAAAAATTTACATCAGATCCAATTGTAAGATCCAATGTAGGCCAATTTTCTAGAAATTTCTGGAATGCCCATTTCTAAGAGTGGAGGTCTAGAACTCTGTTCTAGTGTCTCAAAATATTACTACTAAAATCACTTAAAAAACTTTTAGAGTTTTAAATCAAAACAGCTGGTGAGAAGTGAGGCTATACGGGAAGCTCAGTCTCCGCCGCGCACTGTGTCTCCCAAGACCTCGGCGCCGGTGGACGACCAGATCTCAGCCAACGTCAGGACCTTCTGCGAATCTGTCGTCAAGCCTAGTCATACCATGTACGAGTACAGTGACAGTTATTCCGAACAAGGAGAGAAGAAGACTCAACCCGTTGAGATTCAGGTCAGTATTAATTCCTACAACAAAAAAAAAAACAAAAAAAAAGGGGGTTTCACGCTTTTGCTGACCTCGCTCGCACTATCCAATATTTTCAAAGATTATTCAAGTACAAACATACATATCTTGACGCCAAATCCCTTGCGGGGTAGGCAGAGACAATTGAGCGCCATTTGTCACGATCACGACATACCTCTTTCGCTTCTTCGACATTCATCAACCTCTTTATACATGCCCTTTTGTTTCGATGCATTTTCAACGCATCTTCAGCTATTGTTTTATTTATTTGGTCGTAATAGGTGAGTCTTGGTCTGCCAGGGCTCTTTTACCCACAACTTTCGCATTATATATCTGGTTCGTCAATCTCTCTTTGCTCATCCTTTTAACATGCCCGAACCATCGGAGCATCCCTTTTCTTATTTTTGTCCCTATGCTTTTTTTCACACCTTCCCTTTTGCGTATTTCGTCTTATTATTCACGTATTGAGTGTAATGTTATAAAATGTAGTCTTTTAAATAATTACATTTCTTAAAAGTACACTAAGAAAGGAAAAATATTTGTCAATAGATTGTGCGAGCGAGATTGGTGCTAAATCGTTATACCCTCTAACGATTTGTCAGTTCACAGGCATTAGTTGATTTTGGGCAGACATACATTATTTTGTGATAAAAACATTTTTATTGTCTGCCTCTTTGGTCTATCGGTTAAGTCCGTGGATTTAGACTCGGAGATACCGGGTTCGATTCCTGGTCGGGAAATATTATTAATGTAAATAAATAAATACATTTAATTAATATTTAATTTATTTGTGATATTTCTCGAGTTTGATGCGCTGGAGACATCGACGAGTTTGCCAATTGTCATGATTGGCCGGCAGTAAAGTTGACTTAATGTGAATAAAAATAAAATAAAATAAAATAAAACATATTTATTGACACCTATTTTTAACATCCTATATACATAAATTACAAATTAGGAAATTATTTATTTATAATACATTGAGCTAGGACAGGCTAACAGAACTGTTAGTAAGTGCACTGGTTTCTGCACTAGATAATTCTGTCAAGGCACAGAAACCAGATTGATCAGAGAAGGTGTAGTTTCTTGATCCTAGTTTTGCAACACTCGAATGTGGTTGAATGAATCTGTGGTAAGCGTGGTGTCTGACCACCCCGAAAGGGAAACGGTCGTGATGATACTTTACTTTTTATTGTCTTATTCATAGGGGATATATTGATTTTGTAGATAACTTCAAACCCTGGGTGGGGGCACTCGCCTCCCCCGTCGGAGCAGCGCCTGCGCACCCGCCGTTGGCTCGGACTGAAGCACCACTCGGATTCGTCATCCGATCTGCTCTCAAACTGTCCTCGAGTCACCTGTGTTTGTGGGAATTGTCGCACAAGACCACAAATAGACGAATTCGGACCCAATATTTGTCCGGATTGTCGGTAAGTGTTTTTGATACTAGCACGACGTACCTTGCGCCTACCTGATGGTAAGTGGCATGACTGACATCAGTCAGGCTGCTGCTAGACTAGCTAAACTGCTGGTCTTCTGCTAGTCTTCCACTAGCAGGAGTAGAATCATTCAAAATAATAATTTTTTTTTACTTTTGACTTTTAACACTATGCTGGCTTGACTGGGCATGAAGGCAATTCGAGCCTAACCCCGAAACGCGTGGATGCACTTTACTGGGTTTATCGGCACGAACAGTGGAAACGGGGGAAGTATTCCCGACAGACTGGGAAAATTACCATCATCAGTCTGCCTACCACCTATTTATTGTTAAGAAAGAAAGAAAGAAAGAAAATACTTTATTTATCGCAACAATGACAATGGTTACAAAAAAATAAATATGCAAGGAATAAATTTAAATGTATAAATAAATAAATAATAAATATTTCCAGACAGGTCACACAGCGCCATCTAATTTCCGTGGTAAGCTACGAGGCTTGTGTTACGGAAACTAGATGGTTGATAAACTACATATTATACATATAAACACCCAGACCGAGACAAATTATACAATGTACAACTTGCCATTGCTTACAATTAACGCGATAATAGTAACCTAAGCACGCTTAAAGGTGTTCCGATACGTTCTTAAACTGTTTTGCCAAAGCTGTGTGACGTCACAAATGACATTATTCCTCGCGCTTAGACTGCTCACGATATCGAGGTAGATCGCTCTGAGCGCTGTCAGTTTTTTGTCATTATGTCGCGCGCCATTTTCAAGTTTATTTAAATTAAGTTTTCTTTTAAATTATTTAATATTGTAATTCATTTATACTGCTTGTATATTACATCAAAACAAATGTATAATTAATATTTAAGTAGGAACTGAAAAAAAAAATGTCTGTAACACGGCAAGTTATTTTAAAAGACCAAAATAAGTTAATAATATTAAACTTTACACATATAAAGATGAATAAACCGAGAGATGTATATTTGTTAGTATTCATACTCAAAGATGTGGAATCCGCAATTTATCTTCCATACATTTAAAAAAAAAACTAACTTTTTATAAATGAAAATGTGATTTAGACCGTTCCGAATTGATATCACGCTCTGAGCATCCAAATCGCGATATTTGAGTCGGAACGACGGTCAGTGTCATATTCGTTCTAAGCGCTCTGAGCGCGATTCGGAATGAGAGGAATATGACATTTAATTTATTCTTTCAGAGGACGCAGACGGAAATTCCCTTGTCCTACGAAACAGGATTCTGGCATGATTTGCTCAGATGAGTACCTGGACTGCTCCGACATGGAACACAATATTGGTATGATTACTTCAATTAGTTATTAAATAATAAAATTATTTAAAAAACATACGTAATACATATAAATATTACTTATATAAAATCTTCTCGTGGTCCTATACACTACTATATACCGCGTGTAATAGAATGGGGTGTATCAGGCAAAGCTTTTTGTAGATGTCGCCAGCGGCAATGGTACCTTGTTTATACCATGACGCATTTTTTTTCAAATGTTTTTGTAGTTTTTATATTTTTATAACAGAACAATGTATTTTAACTTTAATCTTTAAAAAGAAAAAAGGTGAAATTGATGGAATCGCCATATCTTTGATTTCGCTTGCAAATCTCGATTTGTACACTTAAAAGCTGCTCACTTCGGCATAATATTCAGCAAATAATAAATTTCGTAATAAAAATACAAAATTTCTATGCAACTGACAGTTCTATTGGGTACCATCTATCATGCGCCATCTATCGTGATAAAAAGTTAGTGATACACCCCATTGTCAAAAGAGCAATTATTTTTGTAGGCTTCATGCTTCATTGGTAGAAAAAGAAAACACTAATATATGGTGAATAACTTTCTGAAAATCGCGATATCCATCGTGATAAATCGCCTTTAGGGCTGAGGAGTGTTATTATTAATTGATCTCGCTCACAGCCGAGAGGCGAAATAGAGAGAGAAATAATTGAGCCAACGTTCGCGCGATCGTTGACCTCTCGCTACCTACTCGATTAGGCTTAGTATGAGTTGCGATATTTTTAGGATAACTTCTCTGCACCGTAACTTAAGATATTATTACTGAATAATTAAAATAAAAAATACATATTCTTTATTTTAATTTTAGAATAAATTATAAAAAAAAATGCTCTATAATTTCACACAGTATACTTTTATTCGTATAATTTAAACTAAATATTAAAACTAATACATTGTGAATAATAAATTGTTTTAGAAGTCCAATCTCAGCTGAAGAAATGTGATACGATAGACGTCGATCAGGCAACCAATGCGGCAACATATTGCTGGTAATTATTCACTTTTTATATTTAATTATAATATATATATACAAGTTTATAATTATATTTTTTTATACTAACACGACATGTGACCTTGGGCCCACCTAATGGTAAGTGGCGCGCAAGGTCCATGAATGTTAGCAACTGAAGTCGTCATAACTGACATCAGTCCCTAACACTATGCCGGCTTGACTAGATGCTTTTTCACACTTCGCTTGAAGAACTCCAAGTTATAGGAAAGTGGAAATATTATGGATATTGAAAGGAAATTTATAAGATGGATCAGAGAATTTTAAGTAAAAGTAATAATTTACAAAAATATATGATTAAATACAATATATATATATATATATATACATAAAAAAAGTAAAGTATCATCACGACCGTTTGCCTTTCGGGGTGGTCACAAGCGGATTCACATTTAGCCAACTTTACTATAGGCCAATCATGACAAGTGGCAAGCTCGTCGATGTCTCCAGCGTACCAAACTCGAGAATTAACACAAATTAAATGTATTTAAATACATTAATAAATATTTTTGTGTCCCGACCAGCAATCGAACCCGGTACCTCCGAGTCTAAATCCACGGATTTAACCGCTAGACCACGAAGGCAGATATACATAATAAATACTTATATCAAAGTCAAAGTCAAAATATCTTTATTCACGTAAACCTATTACAGGCATTTATGAAACGCTATTAATTTAATTATTTTCAATGATTCTACTCCTGCTAGTAGAAGACTAAGCAGCAAAGTGGTCCAATAAGTAAGCTGTTAGCATTAGACCAGCAGCTTAGCAGATTCCAGTGACCTGTTAATGTTTAATCTGACTGAGAAAGGAATCTGCAAGGAAAACTCAGCTATATCAGATTTACAAAATAAAACATATACAGAACTGCACCACAACGATCAATTAATAACCTTTTAAATTTAGTTATCAGTACCTATGAGAAAACAATACCTGGTACAGCAGTAACCCACCAGGCAAGTCAGAATTAAGGTAGACTACATACCTATGTGCAACCCGAAAGTCGACAAAACGCAAAAACCTCTGTTAATTTAAGAACAATAAATTGAACGTGTTCGGCATAGGTCCCAGGCCCCCACAGCAGCACCCGATCACGGACATGAATAAATATACTAATATACTACATGTCAAGAAATGGAGATTAGATTTCATTTTGTTTTTTAAGAAAGTGTGTAAATAATTGATTTTTAAATATATTTAATGAAAGGATGAGCAATGAAAAATTGACGAACCAGATATATAATGCGAAAGTTGTGGGTGAAAGAGGCCCTGGCAGACCGAGACTCGCATATCACGATCAAATAAATAAAACACTGACTGAAGGTGCATTAAAAAGTCTTCGTAACCAAAGGGCATGTATGAAGAGGTTAATGAATGTCGACGAAGCGAAAGAAGTATGTCGTGATCGTGTCAAATGGTGCTCAATTGTCTCTGCCTACCCCGCAAGGGATCTGGCGTGAAGATATGTATGGTGCCAAAATTTAAATAAACTAATGGAAATAGTATGGCAATATTACAAATAGTATGGCAATATTACAAATAGTATGGCAATATTACAAATAGTATGGCAATATTACAAATACGCTTGGTCATTCACAATTTATTATACACAAAAATATGTACAGCGCATTAAACCGATGAGTTTTTTTTATTTCAGCTGTCCAAATGGAAAGGATAGCCCACAGGGTATACAGAATTCATTTAATGAATTTGGTAAGTTAATTTACTATCCATGGCATCTACTTAATTATTTCTTAAGTAAATTTACTCAGTATTGCAAAAATAAAAGTTCAAGCTCTTCGATGTCTCCAGCGTACCAAACTCGAGAAATATCACAAATTAATTAATATTTTTTAAATGTATTTACATTAATAAACATTTTTGTGTCCCGAGCACGAATCGAACCCGGTACCTCCAAGTCTAAATCCACGGACTTAACCGCTAGACCAAGGAGGCACTTAATTATTTCTTAAGTAAAAATTAACTTGCGTTTTGCAAAAATGCGTTTCACAAACATATCTTAAGTAATAATTTAGAAGGAACTGTCATTTACACAAATGTCTGTAATTTCATTCCCTAGTAAGCTGATAGACTACATTGCTCAAAAACAAAGAAAAAAACTACACTCAGACATGAAAAATCTTTGAAAATGTTGGATTGTGGGAGAGAGATGTGCATAGCTTAAAAACTCATAAAATTTAATAAATAACATTGCAGATGAAAGATTCGAACCGACTGGATTCCAGCTGATATTGTTCTTTAAGGACACCCTCAACAAGAGCTACAAGGATCGCTCCACTCTGCTGAAAATAGAGAAGGAATTACATTGCTTTGTCACAGATCCAGGGTATGTATCTAATAAACTTAAATTGTAGGAAGAAAAGGAATTGATCCAAACTGCTATTTGGTAGCAGATAGGTTTAGTTCTTAGCTATGGTCTAATACTCTGGACAAACTCAGTAGACATATACCGAGCTTCCATAATACCAAACAAATGCATAGAAGCAATCTGTAATGTTCCTCGCTAAGCCGTCTGGCCAGCGTGGCGAGTGTAAGCCAAATTCTCCAGTTTGGAAGGCCCATCTCCAGCAGACTAGAGTATCTTGAGTACAAAACAGGTTAATTAATATTGATTTTGTTTGTTAATGTAGTTGTGATTAGGATATTAGTTTGTAAGTAAATATTTGCACGCCTAATTTTATAACAGTAAAAAGTAAAGTATCATCACGACCGTTCGTCTCATCACGACCGTTCGTCTTATCCCGACCGTTCGTCTCATCCCGACCGTTCGTCTCATCCCGACCGTTCGTCTCATCCCAAGGTCTTACCTACTATGAATCGACATTTTTTTTTATATTATTAGTGTTATCATTTAACACTTAACTTCAATGTCCAAAAACAAAACTAGCCAGAATACGAGTATTAATTAAAAAAAAAAAGTAACGATTTAATATAAATAAACAATAAGAGATTATTATTGTTGTCTTTCCAGACGGATGCTGATAAGGTTTCCTACGATGACGTCATATGGTCGGATGTTGGTACATCGTTGCGCTTCGCTATACCAACTATCACACAACGTGGACCAGACTCGAGGAGCCGTCATCGTGTCCAAACTGGGTGAGTGACGTCACTTCATCCAACCCTTTTTTAATCTGAGCGCTGCATTTCCTACAGTTCACCTCACAACACTAGTTTCATTTGAAATACGTAGGCCTAAAAGTAATACAGCGTTATTGCATAAAAGTTTTTTTGGTTTGGCTCCAAAAATATATAATAAATTACCAGATACACTTAAGGATTTGCCATAACATAGGTTTAAAATACATTTAAAAAGATATTATATTAGGACAAGAATTATAAAAAGGTCACTTAAGATTATAGCTGCTGTATAAAGGCATTGTCATACTATAAGTTAAGGAATACAATTATAAAAAGGTCACTTAAGATTATAGCTGCTGTATAAAGGCATTGTCATACTATAAGTTAAGAAATAGAATTTTAAAAAGGTCACTTAAGATTATAGCTGCTGTATAAAGGCATTGTCATACTATAAGTTAAGGAATACAATTATAAAAAGGTCACTTAAGATTATAGCTGCTGTATAAAGGCATTGTCATCTATAAGTTAAGAAATAGAATTTTAAAAAGGCCACTTAAGATTATAGTTGCTGTATAAAGGCATTGCCATACTATAAGTTAAGAAATAGAATTTTAAAAAGGTCACTTAAGATTATAGCTGCTGTATAAAGGCATTGTCATACTATAAGTTAAGGAATACAATTATAAAAAGGTCACTTAAGATTATAGCTGCTGTATAAAGGCATTGTCATATTATAAGTTAAAACATACAACTATAAAAAGATCGCTTAAGATTATAGCTGCTGTATAAAGGCATTGTCATATTATAAGTTAAAACATACAACTATAAAAAGATCGCTTAAGATTATAGCTGCTGTATAAAGGCATTGTCATATTATAAGCTAACATATATGGTCATATTTTAATACACATTTCGTTCTTGTCGACTTTGGAATTTTATTTTGCCATTTCTTTTGTAGAACAATTTGCCTCCTAACATCAGGCAAGTAACCACCAAATCCCAGGTGTTGGCAATGATAAAATGACTTTCATTTTTCCACAAATGATTTAAAAAAAAAACCTTATCTGATAAGGTGAATAATGTGGCAAACTCGAGACACCATTATAGGCTGGTTTACTCTTTTTATTAGTAATAAAAAATTGGCAACACTAACCTGTGTGCCGTAGTTCTTATTTCCGCCGTTTCACAGGTAACTTTGTGGCACTATAATATGTTAATTTCAGGTACAAGCGGTGGCCGTATTCCGTGCACCGAATTCAGTGACTGGTGCTCCGTGGTGTTTCCAGATGATGGCACCCCAACACACGATACCATAGCCAAGTAAGTCGGAATTATAATTTAAGCAAAAATTTGCCTTTTACTTAATTGAACATCATAGCCCCTAAAACATTTACACCTCTAAGACATTTCCTCAACGGCTCCACCTGTCAGCTGTCAAACGAAAATTAAGTCTGTAATTGAGACGCTTAAAATTAGCAAGCTGAAGTGGCAATGGGCCGGACACATCTGCCGCAGAACTGACGACTGATGGGGCATTTTTTTTTTGACATCGCGCCCACCTGATGGTAAGCAGTACGCGAGGTCCAATAATGGGAGCAACTGACGCCGGTCACCGCGACCTACATCAGTCTCTACCACTATGCCGGCCTAACAAGATGCTTTTTCACACTTCGCTTGAAGGACTCCAGGTTATAAGAGTGGGGAAACACACTGGCTGGAAGAGCATTCCACATCTTCAGCGTGCGACAGATGTAAGAGTCTCCAAATTTAGAGTACGCGTAGGGATAGTGGGTATGGTATGTGGATGCATATTTTGGCCTGTGCGTGTGGTTCGGTTGCGAAATAGAGAAGAGGGGATAAGGATATGGAGCTCCTCAGAACACTCGCCGTGGTATAGCTTGTAGAACACGCTCAGAGAGGCAACGTCACGGCGAAGCTGCAGTGATTCGAGAGTTTTAGAGACTGTGGTGTCGTCCACTATCCGAATTGTCCGCCTCTGCGGGACATTGAGAGCATCTGTAAGATACTTAGCGGAGCCATCCCAGAGGTGAGAACAGTATTCCACGCATGACCTTATTTGTGCTTTATACAGCATAAGTCTTAGAGCAGGCGGGAAAAACCACTTCACCTTGTTCAGTATCCCAAGTTGTTTCGACGCCACTTGTCATGATCGGCCTATAGTAAAGTTGCCTAAATGTGAATCCGCTTATTTATAAGCGTGGTTTCTGACCAGTTTCTGACTTCTATTTGCAGGTCTATTCTGAAACGTGACGCGTTGTCATTGGACGAAACAAATGGCAGCAACAGTCCTCAGGGAATGGTGTTGAGAAGCAAGTCTCTGGAGCAGAGGGAGAAGGAGTACGAACGAGTGAGACGGAGAATATTTAGTTCGGTCAGTACCTATCGGTTATATATATATTAGAGACAAATGGGAGCAGCAGCCGCATTCTATTACTTAAGCGCAAACGTTAAATTGTCAAAATATTTTGTTATTTACTACCACTTTTAGCCCGAGTTTTTCCGATCATAGCCGACCTTACGTCAAAATAGCGTTTTCCATTTCAAAGGTCACCCATGGGATTGCAACTTCAAAATCATTGGGAAAACGTGAAATTAATACCTGAATTGTCCGCCGCGAATTTATAATAAAGTTAAAATCATTTATAATAATTAAACTAAGATTATATGTTTACATTAAAATATTCTTCTTCTTAGTCGCTACACTCTTGGCAGAGTGGTCGTGGTCGTCACTTGAGTGTCAGTGGCACGCTTAACAAGTCGTCGCCACTCGTCTCGAACTGCAGCCTTCCTGGAGCACTCATGTAGGGGGTGATCCATTGCTGCTTTAACCTGGTCA
Organism: Tinea semifulvella; assembly: GCA_910589645.1. Lineage (NCBI taxonomy): Eukaryota > Metazoa > Arthropoda > Insecta > Lepidoptera > Tineidae > Tinea > Tinea semifulvella. The sequence goes on along the minus strand of OU342623.1, from coordinate 1,535,943 downwards.
GTCCATCTCATCGGAGACCTACCACGCATTCTCTTGCCATCGACTTTTCCCTGAACTACAAGGCGCTCAATGGATGTATCTCCACGCCGTGATACGTGTCCAAAGAAAGTGAGAATGCGTGATTGCACGATTGAGGAAAGGCGTTGTCCTATCTCCAGTTCGTCCAGGATGGATTTGTTGGTTCGGAACTCCGTCCACGATATGCCCAACATTCTCCGCCAACACCACATTTCTAGAGCATTAATACGTTTTATTTCAGTTTCGCGCAGGGTCCACGTCTCTGCAGCATACAGGAAAATGGGGAACACAAGAGCTCTGACCAGCCGGATTTTAGTAGCTTTCGTAATGTTTCGGTTCCTCCATATTTTCTTAAGCTTCTCCATAGCAGACCTCGACACTGCCATACGACGCTTAATTTCCTCCTCGCATCCACCGCCATTCGATATCAATGCTCCCAGATAAATGTATGATTGGACAACATCGCATTTTGCTATCTGTTTAATTTCTGGCCAGTTATCGTTGGCACGGTCTACAATCATTACCTTTGAAGAATGAAAAAATATACACACATCAAAAGTGTCTAGGGATCAACATATATTTTTGCAATAACTTTTCTCCTGATTGATATTCATTAAAATTTTCTTTAAGGATTGATCAAATAAAATGTTTTCGTTTGTCTACAGTAACGATAAACCAAGTCACCTTTGCATTAGTAAAAAAAATTGCCATTTTCCTAATAAAGGGATTTTTGACATTTGAACCACTAACATTAAAGACTGAAATAACAGTTTTTTTTTAAATTTTATTGGGTAACTTAAACAATTAATAATCCGTGTTTCTACCGCGAACACTAACAACACAAGAACATCGGTTTGGCATACTCAAAATGAGTTCATCCAAATCACGCTGTGGAATGGCCGCCCATGTTCGTTGCAACAACAAAAAAAGGTCTTCTTGCGACTGGATACCCTCCATATTCGGCAGAGCTCTTCTCTGAAGAATATCCCATGCATGCTCAATCGGGTTCAAGTCTGGCGACTGAGCAGGCCAGGGCAGGACATTGATGTTAGCTGCGGCGAGAGTCTGTCTTACAACTCTTGCGGTGTGCGGTCGTGCATTATCATGCATTAACTGAAATAAGGGACCGATATGCACTTGTAGAGGAACGATGACGTCTGATACAACCGTCTCAGCATAAATTTGAGCGTTGAGGTTGCCTCTGATCCAAATCAACTCAGTTCTTCCGCCGATCGAAATACCCGCCCATACCATGATGGTTCCACCACTATAAGGATGGACTTCCTGGCAGGATTTTAATCGCTGTTGGCGTCCAGGGGTTCTCCAGTGTCGTATACGTCTTGTATCCGGCCTCATACCAAAACGAGACTCATCAGAAAAGCACACGAAACGCCATTGTTCTTCTGTCCAATTTCTGTGTTCAAGAGCCCATTGATATCGAGTCCTACGATTGTGCATTGCTATAGGTGGTACCCGTAGCGGTCTTCGGGAATGAAGGTTCACTTCATGCAAGCGGTTTCTGACTGTTTGGTCGCTAATTAAGTTCCCTGAAGAGCGATGAAGGCTCACGGCTAACATCATGGCGGTTATTGTTGGAGTTCTTCGAGCTGTGATTTGAATGTATCGGTCTTGTCTCCGTGTGGTGCAGCGATACCGTCCTCCATGGCGCTCAGCCACGGTACCAGTGGTTCGGTAACGTGTCCAAAGTCGACTGATAACACTCTGACTTGTATTCAGAGCTAAAGCCACAGTACGTTGCCGGGAACCAGCTTCTATCATTCCCACGGCTCTGATCATTTCTTCCCTGCTTAAATGACGTCGCCGCTCCATAATAACGTTGGTTTTAATCAGTAGTAGGGAAACAGTAGCACTAATAATGTCTTCAATGCGTCTTATGTTTTTATAGGGAAAATATTGACAGCTGATTTTCATCTTTTACTCGAATTTGATTGACAGTTCCTGTTTTAAATTATGAAATGCACCAAAAAGGATCCATATAAATTTATAAAATCATAAATTTATTACAAAGCCACATCTCAATCACAAGAAATCCGCATAAACATGCTTGATCCCTAGACTTTTTTGATGTGTGTAGTTTTATAAGACACATTTGGTAATAAATCAAAAATATGGCATATACTAAAAGAAATATAAATAAATATTTCCAGACAGGTCACACAGCGCCATCTAGTTTCTGTGGTAAGCTACGAGGCTTGTGTTACGGAAACTAGATGGTTGATAAACTACATATTATTATTTTTTTTGTAAATATATACATATAAACACCCAGACCGAGACAAAATATACAATGTACAACTTGCCCCCGGTGGGAATCGAACCCACGACTTCCCGAGTTCACGGCACCGTTTGTTACCACTAGACCATGGAGGCGGTCAAATATAAAATAGTATTTTTTTAATGAACGCATCGTAACGTTATTTTGCTGTCGTCTGTAGTGGAAATATTTATATGAGAATACCAATTTAAAAACGCGTTTTACACTGACGGTTCCGTAATTTAAGGGATTCCACTATATAACGTTGTCGCTTAAGTAACAGAATAGGGCTACAGGACGGGTTAAGGGTATCAGACCCTTTTTTTTTAAATAAACCATCGCAGCTTAACGTGCTCTCCGAGGCACGGCAACGGTGATGTTGAGATTTTATGACAATTGTACGTTAGAAAAGTATTTTTCATTGGTATGTATGTATGTTTTTTGTTCGCAATGATTTTTTTTTTTTACTTAATATTTAAGTTATTTATTCCTAATAGTTTTTTTTATAATTTTAACGGGTCTTTACGGGATTATTCTTAAAGATATATTTCTCCCACGGCGTGGTCACTGGTCGACTGGAGCTGCGTGGTGTACATAATGCGCAGTAGATGTTATCCTACCCACTTGTCACTTAATTTTTTTTTATAAATCACGACACACGACACTTACAATATCCTTGGTGACATCCAACGATTTAATCCGACGTTGAAACCGATTAATTACTGGATTCCACGAAGAAGATAGCTTATAACCACCCCTCACGAATAATAATATAATAAATATTTCCAGACAGCTCACACAGCGCCATCTAGTTTCCGCGGTAAGCTACGAACGAAACTAGATGGTTGACAAACTACATATAATACATTTTTTTTTTTGTAAATATATACATATTATACATATAAACACCCAGACCGAGACAAATACAATATATACAATGTACAACTTGCCCCTGGTGGGAATCGAACCCACGACCTCCCGAGTTCACGGCAACGTTTGTTACCACTAGACCACGGAGGCGGTGCGAATGATTTTTTTTTGTGTTTTTTTATTTATTATTATTATTATTAAAACTATTATGAATGTGTAAGAAAGTTTTAAAAGTTTATTTATGCTTGTTTTTAGTTTTATTCTTCATATATATACATATACAGTATAAACTCGATTTAACGACAAACTCCCTAAAGCGTCGAAGAAATTGGCTTTGGTTGGTTTAGCTTGTCTTCCAATTCTGATTGTTTTTCTCTCCATTTAACGACACTCTCTATAACGCCATAAAATTCACAGTCCCTTCAGTGTTGTTGTATAGAGTTTACACTATATTAAATTTTAGTTTTTATATAACTTTTGTAAGACTTATTTTTTAATATTGTCATGTTTTATAGGCAATAAGAGTAGGCAAGAAGTGTGTGATATACAATATGGAATGTATTAAAGGGAAAATATTTTTATATTATAATCTAGAAAAAAAATAAAGAACGTACATATTTTTTTATATATATTTTTTTATACAATCGTAAGTTACGGTGCAGAGTAGTTATCCTAAAAATATCGCCACTCATACTGAGCCTAATAAAGTAGGTAGCGAGAGGTCGACGATCGCGAGAACGTTGACTTATATAATTCTTTCCCTCTCTTTTTCGTCTCTCGGCTGCGAGCGAGATCAATAATAAAATAATAACACTCCTCAGCCTTTAGGCATTTATCACGATGGATTATTCACCATGCAGTAATGTTTTGTTTTTCGGATAAAGATTTTTATCTTAAAAAAAAAGTTACCTTTTTAAGCTATTGCATAGCTTTTATCGCGGGCTTTGAGCGCGGCGACCGAATCAAGAAATCCCGTAACGAAAGTAAACCTAACACCCCCCACTCCGACCGGCACAGCGGTGCGGCGTTGAAAGCCGTGCATCGTCTAACGTCGTTTCAGTTCGGCAGACTTCGGCACGGTGTTTGTGTGCGTGCGACCAGCCGTATGCGTGTAGACTAGCTGCTAACTGCTCATAACTGATTCTATCTCTTTTAGACACAATGCTAGGTGAGACAGCGTGCTTTTTGGCCGCGTCCACGAGTAATATAAAAAACTTTAATTAATATCAAAGAAAAAAAAATACTGCATAAATAAATAATTATAATTGCATAAGTTGATAAAAAATGCTATGCAATAGCTTTACCACGGCAGTCCCCGAGTGCCATACGTATGTTTTATTTCAAAAAGGGGTTCTACCAATGACACCGGAATACTATAAAAAAAATCGTCTTTTTGCAATTACACGTAGTGAGTGAGAGTGTACGATATTGTGTAATCTATATTTGTTTTGTTTCCTTAGCTGCCTCCGTGGTCTAGCGGTTAAGTACGTGGATTTGGACTCGGAGGTACCGGGTTCGATTCCTGGTCGGGAAACAATAATATTTAATAATTTAAATAAATACATAAAATTATTATTCAATTTCTTTCTGCTGGAGACATCGACGGGCTTGCCAGTTGTCATGATGGGCCGGCAGTAAAGTTGGCTAAATGTGAATCCGCTTCTTTATAAGTGTGGTTTCTGATCACCCCGCATCGGATACGGTCGTAATAATACTTTACGTTTGTTATTCCAAAAGGTAAATAGTATCATCACAACCGTTTCCCTTCCGGGGTGGTCAGAAACCAAGCAGATTTATTTATTTAAATTATTAAATATAATTGTTTTCCGACCAGGAATCGAAAAAAATCCAAGGATTCAACCTCTAGACCACGGAGGCAGTTTATTCCTAATAAATAAAATAAATTATTAATTGTTTAGGAAATGGGTTGTGCCCACGACGAGTCTCAGTGGCCGTGGCTAACTCCAGGGAACGTCAAACTGCTGACACCTGAAAACAGCAGAAACAAGCTTATCAAAGTAAGTTTCAAAGGAAACTTGTCTTGTTATTTTTATACTAAGCTATACGGCATATTATTTTTTTATTTTTTTTTATACTAGAACGAACTATTTGTCACCACACTATCTTGTTTGTTGTATTATTATTATTAATTTTACTGCTTGTGTTTTTTGTGACAAATAAACTTTTTTCTTTCTTTCTTAATTATAAATAAAACTAAACTAGAAATACCTATAAAATTAAAACTATTCTACAAAATAAACTAAGGGCTTACCACCAGGGGGGTACCTAAAACCCTTGCCGAATTTCCTCGTTGAATAATAACTTATGGCATTTGGGGTCGCCACACTCTTGATAAATTTGTTTACCCAGCTCTTTCACGGTTTTTTATTTTTATTATTTTTATACTAGCACGATATGTGACCCTGTCCCCACCTGATGGTAAATGGCGCGCAGGGTCCATATATGTTAGCAACTGGAATCAGACCCTTATTTATTTATTTATTTATTCGAAGTAAGGTACAAATAACAGCTAACAAACAAAACAATTATTGAAATCATAGACAAATAATCTTGTCGGGTTTGCCAGCCTAAAAAAAATGTACACAACATTGAATAATACAAAAAATGGTAATAATATAAAATAAAAGTTAATAGTAAAAAAATATATAAAAAAGTAAAACCTATAAAAACTAAAAGTAATAACTAATAAGATTATAAAAGTAAACATAATAATAACAAAATGAGATAATAACATGAAACAAAATCACTTTTTCCTTCCTAACCCGTTCCACAATTTATTGTGCATACCTACCGACAAACAATTTAGTGAGGTTAATTTTAAATGAGTGTTTTTTCATATTAACCGACATCGGTCCCTAACACTATGCCGGCTTGACTAGATGCCTTTTCACACTTCGCTTGAAGGACTCCAGGTTATAGGAAAGTGGAAACATAGAGGCTGGAAGAGCATTCCACATCTTTATTGTGCGACAGATGTATGAGTCACCAAATTTATAGGTACGCGAAGGGATAGTGGCTACGGTATGTGGGTGCATATTCTGACCTGTGCGTGTGGTTCGGTTGCGGAATGGAGAGGGAGGGATTAGGTTATAGAGCTCTACAGAGCACTCACCATAGTATAGCCGGTAGAACACGCTCAGAGAAGCTACATCTCGGCGAAGCTGCAGGGATTCGAGAGTTCCAGATATACTCGTAGTGGCATCGTCCACAATTCGAACAGCTCGCCTCTGTAGGACATTGAGAGCATCTGTGAGGTTCTTGGCTAAACCATTCCAAAGATGTGAACAGTATTCCACGCATAATCTGATCTGTGCTTTGTTCAGTAACAGTCTGATTGAAGGCGGGAAAAACCGCTTCACCTTGTTCAGTATTCAGAGCTTTTTTGACGCTGTTCTGGTGATGCTCTCAATGTAGTTCCGGTGATTAAGATCATCGAGCTGTGAGACTAAATGTAAACAATCTTCAAAAAAGGTTTTTTAAAAGAATCTCACAGCATTATATTACATACCGTAGCCACTATCCCTACGCGTACATACAAATTTGGAGACTCTTACATCTGTCGCACGCTGAAGATGTGGAATGCTCTCCCAGCCACTGTGTTTCCCCATTCCTATAACCTGGAGTCCTTCAAACGAAGTGTGAAAAAGCAACTTTATAGGCCGGCATAGTGGTGGGGACTGATGTCGGTCGTCTGAGGCTGGCGTCAGTCTTCTTGGACCTCGCGTACCGCTTACCATAATAAAAATAAAAAACAGTGAAAGAGCTGGGTAAACAAATTTAACAAGAGTGTGGCGACCCCAAATGCCATAAGTTATTATTCAACGAGGAAATTCGGCAAGGGTTTTAGGTACCCTCCCTGGTGGTAAGCCCTTAGTTTATTTTGTAGAATAGTTTTAATTTCATAGGTATTTTTAGTTTAGTTTTATTTATAATTAAGAAAGAAAGAAAATAGTTTATTTTTCACAAAAAAACACAAGCAGTAAAAAAAATAATAATAATACAACAAACAAGATAGTGTGGTGACAAATAGGGAATCAGCTCAGCAATACCGCCTCCGTGGTCTAGTGGTAACAAACGTTGCCGTGAACTTGGGAGGTCGTGGGTTCGATTCCCACCGGGGGCAAGTTGTACATTGTATAATTTGTCTCGGTCTGGGTGTTTATATGTATAATTGTATATATTTACAAAAAAAAAAGTATAATATGTAGTTTATCAACCATTTAGTTTCCGTAACACAAGCCTCGTAGCTTACCACGGAAACTAGATGGCGCTGTGTGACCTGTCTGGAAATATTTATTATTATTTATAATAAATGTATTTAACAAATGTATTTTTTATAATTTTCACGGGTCTTTACGCGATTTACCTTAGAGACATATTTCTCCCGACGTTCGCGATCGAAATAAAGAAACACAAAAATTTCAATCGAGAGGGGGATTATAAGCTATCTTCATCGTGGAATCCAGTAATCAATAGGTTTCGACGCCGGGAAAAATCGCCCGGTGTCGCCAAGGATATTGTAAGTGTCGTGTGTCGTGATTTCTAAAACCTTTTAAAGTGATAAGTGGGTAGGTTTACATCTACCGCCCAGTATGTACGAGACTACACCGCATAGCTTTAGTCGACCCGTGACCACGGCCAATGCAACTTGGCTGAAACGTCGGGAGAAATATGTCTCTAAGGTAAATCGCGTAAAGACCCGTTAAAATTATAAAAAACTATTATGAATATGCGCGAAAGTTTAAAAAGTTTAACAAATGTAGTACAAGATTTGAGTTTAAATTGGTTGTCTTTATCAACAGGGCCAATCTTTAGAACACCCGGGACCCACTCACTCTCGCGGGGCGGTGGCTAAAAGTCATAGCTTTGGGGGATATGAGCCACCACCACCTACCAGGGTCTTAAGCAGACAAGGTAAGAGAATACAGATGAATCAGCTTGGAGACGTTATTGCGTATGTAATTCTGATAAAAATAGGTCTTCCAGAATGTATGTCTAGAGAATTTGGGCTCTCTTTTTTTGTCAAAGTCAAAATAGTCAAAATTTCTTTATTCACGTAAACCTATTACAGGCATTTATGAAACGTCATTAATTTAATTATTTTGAATGATTCTACACCTGCTAGTAGAAGACTAAGCAGCAAAGTGTCCAATAAGTAAGCTGTTAGCAGAAGACCAGCAGCTTATCAGATTCCAGTGACCTGTTAAAGTTTAATCTGACTGAGAAAGGAATCTGCAAGGAAAACTTAACTATATCAGATTTACAAAATAAAACATATACAGAACTGCACCACAACGATCAATTAATAACCTTTTAAATTTAGTTATCAGTACCTATGAGATTACAATACCTGGTACAGCAGTAACCCACCAGGCAAGTCAGAATTAAGATAGACTTCATGCAACCCGAAAGTCGACAAAACCCAAAAACGCCTCTTACTGGCCAGACGAGTTGGCGAGAGTCTGATGTCAATTTCTTAATGATTCCACCAGTTCGTATTAGTGGAACCGGGACTGACGGCTTACCGTACTCTCCTCACGGGAACGGTGGTAATGTAAATCTACTGTAAGAAAATAGTGATCAAAATCAGAAGAGGTGGTGACTCGGTTGTAAGAATGCTTCCTTTAACATCCTAAAAAGGTGGGTTCAAACCCCGGCATGTAGCAATGAGAAATACACTTCTCATACGTACATTTGTCATAGATTTACAACACCACGGTTCCCGTGCCTCGGAGAGCACGTTAAGCCGTCGTCCACGGTTCCACTCATGCCAACTTGTGGAATCGTTATTAAAAATTTACATCAGACCCTCGCCAACACGTCTGGCCAGCGTGTAGGCCAAATTTTTCCACAATCAACAAAGGCCCATCTCCAACAGTGGGGGTCTAGGACTTTCTGATCTCTATCAAAATCAATCATTTATTCATAAACTTTTGGTACATTTATAAAGGGTGGTAAAATATTTGTGTGCTACAAAATTCAACTTTAACAGGTATATAATTTTTTTTAAATAATGAATCAAACTAAAAATATAATATTTCACAAGTTACATAATGTTAACAATATTATGTCAATGGTAAAATAATACGACAATAAAAAATAATAAATTATTAAATGTCAATTTAAATTATTCTTGAGAAAGTTGTCTGTGTTATAGTAACCCTTGTTTGCCAATAGGTCAAATAATAGTAGTTTATGAAACTGTTGCATAATAAGGGGTATTATACACGAGTATTATAATACCTAGTTATGTGCAGTTTCATACACTAATTTATCTACTCTCATACATTGGGATTGAACCTACTAAATAAAAAATAAAAGTTAAAAGAGTAAGAAATAAACGTATAGAATGGCACCATTTTTTTTTTAAATGACCATGGTACAGAATACATAAGTCCTAAACAATGAAATGGCGCCAAAACCTAGGTTATGACTGCGCACGCGCTATTGCTGGCGCTGCCATAGACAAGCAAAAATTGGAATCAAAACTTTTTTGTAATGGAACCTTTGCCTTAAAAAAAATAAGTGTTATATAATATGTATGATTATATTTTTAAAATGAAATATAACGTTATTAATATAAATGGACATTCTTTAACCAGATTACAGGCCTCATAAATGTATAGACATGTCAGTGTTAATAGTTTAAATTTTATAAAAACAGGTTAGTCTAGGGGATGTGATGATCTGCGATCTGATCTGATTCGAACTGCGTCCTTTTAAGATTATAAGCGTCCTTACAACACTGCTATTTAAAATAATAATGAATAAATTTCCAGGTGACCTAGCTTCAAACAGTTGGCGTGTATCACCTTCCAGTTCTGGATACAAGACCCTCAGTCTGCGGAGTACTGATTCTGTAACGCCGTCGCCTACTGGTCAGTACAAGTAATTCAGTTCTTCTTAGTCGCTACACTCTTGGCAGAGTGGTTGTGGTCGCCATTGGAGTGCTAGTGGCACGCTTAACAAGCCGTCGCCACTCCTCTCGGACCCCGGCTTTCCTAGTGCACTCATGTAGGAGATGATCCATTGCAACCTTCACCTGATCGGTCCATCTCATCGAAGACCTACCACGCATCCTCTTGCCATCGACTTTCCCCTGGACTACCAAGCGCTCGATGGATGTTTCCTCCACGCCGTGTAATTCAGTTAATACTGTATAAATTAGCCAAAAGGCCTAGCTGTCTTTAAATATTTATTTGAAAACCTAATTGCACTATGTACAACGGCGGACTTAATGCCGCCAAGCATGCTCTGACTAGACTAGAATGAATATGATTCTGACAGTCGTTCCGAATTATGCTCAGAGCGCTTAGAATGAATATGATACTGACAGTCGTTCCGAATTATGCTCAGCGCGCTTAGAATGAATATGATACTGACAGTCGTTCCGAATTATGCTCAGAGCGCTTAGAATGAATATGATACTGACAGTCGTTCCGAATTATGCTCAGAGCGCTTAGAATGAATATGATACTGACAGTCGTTCCGAATTATGCTCAGAGCGCTTAGAATTAATATGATACTGACAGTCGTTCCGAATCATGCTCAGAGCGCTTAGAATGAATATGATATGACAGTCGTTCCTAATCATGCTCAGAATGCTTAGAATGAATATGATACTGACAGTCGTTCCGAATTATGCTCAGAGTGCTTAGAATTAATATGATACTGACAGTCGTTCGGAATTATGCTCAGAGCGCTTAGAATGAATATGATACTGACAGTCGTTCCGAATTAAATATCACGATTTGGATGCTCAGAGCGTGATTTCTATTCGGAACGGTCTAAATCACATGTTTATTCATAAAATAATAGTTTTTTTTTAAATAAATAGAAGATAAACTGCGGATTCCACATATTTAAGTACGAATACTAACAAACACACCTCTTTCGGCTTTTATAGTTTTATATGTTTAACGTTTAATATTATTAAGTTATTTTGGTATTCTAAAATAACTTGCCGTGTTACAGACCTACTATTATTTACTTCCTACTTAAATATTAATTATAGATTTATTTTAGAAGTAATATACAAACAGTATAAACGAATAACGAAATGGCGCGCAACTGACAGCCCTCAGTGCGATCTACCTCGATATCGCGAGCAGTCTAAGCGCGAGGAATGATGTCATTTGTGACGTCACATAGCTTTGGCAATACAGTTTATGCACGTCTCGGAACGGCTTTAAGCTTGCTTAGGTTACTATTATCGTGTCTCGCAACGAGGGGTCAATTATTCCTTCTAGCTGTCCAACGCGCAGATTATAAGAATATATGACAGTGTTCATTCAGTTCAAAAATAGAAACTGTAGACTAAATGTAAAAGTGTTTTTTTTTTTGTTTTACTGTCTTTATTTTATCATAGTATCTAAAAGACTAAACACTATATTTGAGAGATATTAAAACGTTACCTCGAAACATTAGTCACCATGAGTGACGTCATTTAATAGTAAATATTGTAAACTGCCACACAAGTGTTTTTCGATTATTTTCAACTGCCTCCATGGCCTAGCGTGGATTTAGACTCGGGAGCTTGCGACTTGTCATGATTGGCCTATAGTAAAGTTGGCTAAATGTGAATCCGCTTCTTTATAAGCGTGGTTTCTGACCACCCCGAAAGGGAAACGGTCGTAATGATACTTTATACTGATGTCTCGAACAAGTCCAAACGTTCGCGTTGTAATAAGTCATTAAAACTTCTGCATGTTCGAGAAATATAGGAGTTTATTCTGTAATTAGTAGATGAAAAAGGTACACACAGCAAAGTAAAAAATAAAGATATGTTGACTTTGACGCCGAGTGCGATGGATAGTCATTCAAAGAGAAGAAGGTCTCTGGTGGCAGAAAGAAAAATCCCCACCTGACAGTAAATGGCGCGCAAGGTCCATGAATGTCAGCAACTGGTATCAGACACTTATGACTGACATGATGACTATGACTACTATGCTCGCGAGTGTAAAATGGCGGCCTATATCCAGCAGTGGAAAGACACAGGTTGATGATAATTATGCGTTTTATCTTATTCTAGGAGACATAAGCCCTGAGCCGTCTTCTACAGTGCCGCCATTATCGGCCGACAGACCTCTGATGTGGGCCATCAGCGACATGGCCTCCATACCTATAGGCGCACTCATTATACATCCACAGGTAAGGAAATAATCAACATCCTAACAGCCCCCAGAACACTATTCTCGACAAAGGTTAGCTTGTAGAGAAGATGGCTGAAATCAAGTTTTTAGTAAAATATAGGATGTATATTTCGTTAATTGAGACGTTTGATTTGAATATTCGCGGTAACGCCTTTGTGTTTTAGATAAAAGATATTGCCCAAAACCAGGCCCCAACTTTTTTGCGGCGTGCCTCACGTAAATACAATTCAATAATCATAACAATTTTGTTTTTTAAAATTTAATTACAACCCAGCATTAAAATATAAAATATTTAATTAAATAGTCAATTGGTTAAAATTTATGTATGAAATAGTTACAAAGCACTATTTATACGATTAGGTTCTTTATTATGATCAGGTACTTTATTATAGATAAAACACTGGATTTTAAAGTGTTCATAATTCTCCAATTATATAGGCGGAATCGATACTATATAATTATCAATGTAAAAAAAGATTTTGTCAATTGTCGTAATGCTAGGGTCAAAGAAATAAAATTAATTACAGATTATGAAAACACAAAACTGCCTCCGTGGTCTAGCGGTTAAGTCCGTGGATTTACACTCGGAGGTACCGGGTTCGATTCCCGGTCGGGACACAAAAATATTTATTAATGTAAATAAATACATTTAATTATTATTGAATTTATTTGTGATATTTCTCGAGTTTGGTACGCTGGAGACATCGACGAGCTTGACATTTGTCATGATTGGCCTATAGTAAAGTTGGCTAAATGTGAATCCGCTTATTTATAAGCGTGGTTTCTGACAACCCCGAAAGGGAAACCGTCGTGATGATACTTTTTTTTTATGAAAACACAATATATTAACTATCAAATTGAAAAGAAATCACTATGACACGATAACATTTTAATGGGCCCATTTCTCTAAAAAAAAAATGGGCATTCTCATTTCTAAGCATTCCATGAATTCACCGTGCAGGTGCCGGGTTCATAGTATGTAGGTAAGAGATGAGAAGAATGGTGTCTCGGGCTTGCGACCGACAATATACTGGTTTACAAAGGACGCCTCCTTTTTATTTTATTGCGCAATAAGACGCTCACCATCCACCATTCTGCTTCTCTCTCTACCTAACCAAATACTGTATGATTCCGTTAATGCCGTCTTGGTAGCTCTTTCCATGAATGTATCTCCTGCAGACCTGTTTAGGCCCAATTCTTTCAGTAAGTGCAAAGATTTTGTTGGAACTCCTCTCGCACCAACTTCCACTGCGTAAAGCTGAGACTTGAACCCGTTCCTGATCATTACTTCATGTTTTCTGTGTAACTAAAACATTGTTGCCCTAAACGAGGATTTTCTTTTACTTATTTTTTTTTACTTACTTAAAACATTGCCGGCCGTTATTTTGACCTTTCAACGTTTTAAATTACTGCCGCCAGATCATCATTTAAAAAGCTGGTCTACTCACATTTTCTAAATAGCTCCTAACAAAATTTGTAAGTTTTATATGTATGTTTATTATTGTGTATATATTAGTATTTAGTATATTTATAAGTAGATTATATATAAGTAAGTTTATTATATAAGTATTTATATCTAATTGATGTGTCACTTATACTTTCCTTGCACCTACAGTTGTTCTAATTAGTCCCAAAGGTTTGGCTGTCAGAGAATGTCTACGGGCATTAAGTCCGCCTTTTGTACTTTGTGCATTAAAGTTTTAAAATAAATAAATAAATATAATGACTACTTGCGTGCATCACTTGATGGACGAGCTGAGATAGATAGACTTTACAGCGAGGACAGCAAGGGCTGCAATGATGGCCAAGCTGGAAGGCCTAGAGCGTAGCTAGGCTAGCTCGAGGCAATCATAGCGTGACTAACGAAGCAGTCATATTGGGCCAAGGCTTGTATAGTGCTTTACTCAAAAATGCAAGTACCTAATCTAAATAAAACCAGCAAGTAATTTAAATAGTACTATTAAAATGTGCAAATTTGATATCGATGATTTATTATATTTTTTATTTATATATTTATCGCCATAGGATCCTATCGGAACACTCGGTTAAGTAAATTTTTCTAAATAACAATGCTAAACAAAATACCTGGCCAGATATGGTAATACAGTATGGCAAGGAACAGCCCCAATTTCCATTATTATTATTTTATTATTATTATCTCTATCTCTTTCACTTCTAAGCCTAATAATTATTATAATATATAATAATTTAGGTCTAGTTTGTGGCTGCAAAGGTGCCTCGTCGGGTATTTTTATAAATAGTAGTTAAAATACTATATTCGAATTTAGATATGTCAATAAACTATAACTAAATATATATATATGTAAAAAATGTCAATATAATTAATATATAAGTTGTCACAAATTCCTATAAAAGCTATAAATTAAATCCGCTGTAAAGGCTTCGTCAATCACATAATTTAAACTTAAAAACTAAAAATATTAACAATGTCATATTATTCATGAAACATTTTTTTTTTCAGACGTGCTGCCCCCTAACTAACGCAGACGGCAGTCTATATCACTACCACCCAGCCAACCCTCCAATATTCCACGATCTACAAAATATACCTCAAGTTGAGCCTATCGTGAGTACTCAAATAAATATGGTCTTCGTACCAGAATGTTATTTTTTTAGGCTTCAGGTGTCATTGGTCATCTATTCGAAATAAAAAACGTCAGTTTTTTTAAACATAATAATTATTATCAAAAAACAAAATACTACTGCATGGTGAATAATACCGCGTCTGATAATCGTGATAAAACCTAAAGGCTGGGGAGTGTTATTATTAATTATTGATCTCGCCCAAAGCCGAGATACGAAATAGAGAGTCAACGTGCTCACGATCGTCGACCTCTTGCTACCTATTTGATTAGGTTCAGTATGAATGGCGATATCTTTCTTATGTTTTTGTATTTTTGTTCATAATAAAAATCATTGCCAAGGAACGCAATTCGAGTTAAGCATCGTGTTTCGTGTTGCGTTTGTGTTTTTAACTTTTTGTTAGGTTTGCTTTCTACAAATAATTTGTAATCCGGCTCGAAGGACCATTATGAACGGGAAACGAATAGGCGCTGGTGAAAATACTCCGAAATTGAGCGAAAGAAATGAAATTAGCAGCAACTAACCTTTATTCCGGGTCTCGCTTTTTTGAGGTAGGAAAATAAAAATCAAATATATAGGAATTTCGACGGAATTTTAGGATTTTAGCTACTAATTAGTACGAAATATGCGGGTGAAGGACCATTATGAACGGGAAACGACTAGGCGCTGGTGAAAATACTCCGAAATTGAGCGAAAGAAATGAAATTAGCAGCAACTAACCTTTATTCCGGGACTCGAACTGGTGACCGAATTCCTTGGTGGTTTTGATAGCCGACGGGTCGCGAAATAGATGGTGATGATGAGGATCACAGCCGAAATTACTGCAGGTCAATAATTACGAATTTATTTGGGGAGCAACGATATGCTTCGACCGGCGACCGCGCTTCGACTCTGCCGACAGAGAGCGTTGTTTTCGGCGGAAACGTCATTAACAGGAAGTGCAACTAGCATAGTCCGCTAGTTACTGCTAGAGGGCGTCGAGACGATGGAACGTCATCGACGCGAAGTGCGCCGGCGCACAAAGGCGTTACCGCGAATATTCTAATCAAACGACTCAATCAACGAAAGATCGAACAAAACTATTATATTATTATTAAACTACTTAAAAAATAAAATAAAATATAATAATTTAATTTGCATTATTTTACTTGGAGAGGATTTTGTCCACTATTTAAAAGTAAAGTATCATCACGACCGTTTCTCTCTCGGGGTGGTCAGAAACCACGCTTATAAATAAGCAGATTCACATTTAGCTAACTTTACTATAGGCCAATCATGACAAGTGGCTAGCTCGTCCATGTATCCAGCGTATCAAACTCGAGAAATATCACAAATAAATTAAATGTATTTATTTACATTAATAAATATTTTTGTGTCCGAGTCTTAATCCACGGACTTAACACCTAGATCATGGAGGCAGTTTTTTCCACTATTAATGATATATTTTAGACCACAAGGGACCTTAAAGTTATTAATAAACCTTTCAAAAACCATCATATTTTTTGTATAGTATTTGTATTATTTAGATTTAGATAGTATATCAGACGAATCATAAATATTATTTTTTAGGTTGAACAAAACACGGAGAAGAAGCGAGGTCGACTCGAAAAACAACACTCTTTTATGGAAAACGGTGAGTCACATACAAGTTTCACATGAATTTACCGTGCGGGTGCTGGGTCTAACATGGTTAATTCTCAATTTCAATTTATTTATTTTGTAAGTAGGCATAGGACAATAAATATAATGTATTCTGCGCTTTTACATGTCAAAAAATTTCATATAACGAAAAGCTTATTTTCTGGAAAATAGCTTGTATTTGGAGCAGCACATTACAACCCAAATATACTAAAATAATAGCTGCTGTAATATTACAAACTAAGACATACACAATTATAAAATAAATACACCAAGGATCATAAAGGTCATACTACAAGCTATGACACAGACGGGTGTCTGGCCAGGCGTGGCGAGTGTAGGCCAAATTCTCTAGATATATGTTCTGGAAGGCCCATCTCCAGCAGTGGAGGTCCAGGACGGTGTTTTAGGGGCTGTAGTGATTGAATACATATATAGTGTTTTAGGGGCTGTAGTGATTGACTACATATTTAGTGTTTTAGGGGCTGTAGTGATTGAATACATATATAGTGTTTTAGGGGCTGTAGTGATTGAATACATATATAGTGTTTTAGGGGCTGTAGTGATTGAATACATATATATAGTTTTGTTACAACCTCGTTTTTGGTCAACAAGATCTATAACCATTCAAAATTACAAGTAAATCAGACTAGTAGTTCTCTTAATAAAATTATATGTTTTTAGTCAGAGTTTTGCGAGACTCTTGCGTAAGACCAATAGACCCTAGATTAGGAGAGCAAGACCAAAAGTGAGACCAGCAGTTCAGATGCAAGACCAAGACTGGCTAAGTCAGTTGATTTGGGCAACACTTTTTTTTTTTTTTAAATTTTATTTTTCCTTATATCATAACATTTAAATACAACATTATTCTGCCAAATTATAAAATGATTTATTGGCAGATAGATATATTAGCACAGTTTAGTTTATTAAAGATTAAATAAAATAAAATACAACTATATATATAGATCCGGTAGGAGTTAAATAAAAAATAATAATAATATATAACTTTTATCTTATCAATCGCACACTATTTTTACACAAATTATCTATCGATTTTGCTACTCAGTTGTTCGAGTAGTTCTTTCTTAATTTTTTTTTATATGTCTATTTGGAAAGTTTTTTTTTTTAATTTCTTATTTCTTGAGATAGACTATTTAGTATTCTGGGAAGTAGATACTGTCGCGTCCTCCTGCCGTAGTAGTTGCCACGGATGTTCCCTTCCACCAGTTCCCTATTTGTATGTCTCCTAGTAATAATATGTTGAGAAATAATTTGTTTTTTGTGTGTGTAATAATTCTGTTCAACAGGTAGTGTTTTACAATACACAAATAATTTATCGTAAATTTGCCTATACTTTAGTTTTATATCTTTTCTTACCAGCGATTTTAAGAAATAATAGCGTTCTTAGCCATTTGTAAATTATTATTATTACTTTTTTTTCGGCAAACTTAGTAATCTACACATTGGCTATTAGTAATAAATTGTTTTCTTGTAGAATACGACTGTCAAGCTGAGAATCAAAAATGTGGCTGCAACAAGATTGATTGGTGTGAAGACAACACAGCCGAAAATCTCTGTGAAAATACTGAAAAGGTATCATGATAATTAATAACTTACACCCGAATTCAAAGACGTTTTACTAAAAACTCCGCCACTCAATTATCCCTTCCAGCTGTCAAACGTACAGATTATATAGGATATAGATGACAGTGTTCATAGTAATAATAATAATAAAATAATTTATTATTATTATTATTATGAACACATATTATATACAAAAAGTATACAGATGTAAAATAGGTGAACAATGACCGCCTCCGTGGTCTAGTGGTAACTAACGTTGCCGTGAATTCGGGAGGTCGTGGGTTCGATTCCCACCGGGGGCAAGTTATACATTGTATAATTTGTCTCGGTCTGGGTGCTTATATGTATAATATGTATATATTTACAAAAATATGTAGTTTATCAACCATCTAGTTTCATTAAGCCTCGTAGCTTTCCACGGAAACTAGATGGCGCTGTGTGACCTGTCTGGAAATATTTATTTATTTAGACCGTTCCGAATTGATATCACGCTCTGAGCATCCAAATCGCGATATTTGATTCGGAACGACGGTGAGTGTCATATTCGTTCTAAGCGCTCTGAGCGCGATTCGGAATGAGGGGTGAGTGTAAATAGGTATATTTTTGACCGTTCAAAATTATAAACCGACTTTTGTAAATTGCTTTTTATTTGTACAATTTTCTCGTTATTGCAATCTCTACCGATTGC
Source organism: Tinea semifulvella (assembly GCA_910589645.1). Taxonomy (NCBI): domain Eukaryota; kingdom Metazoa; phylum Arthropoda; class Insecta; order Lepidoptera; family Tineidae; genus Tinea; species Tinea semifulvella. The sequence goes on along the minus strand of OU342623.1, from coordinate 1,517,093 downwards.
AGAGATCCGTTGGGGGAACCCGTTCGACAGCTGGAAGTGGGGGAACCGTTGTTGAAACGTCTTAGAGTATGTATTTCTCAAAGCCATGTACAAGGAGACATTTGTACCCCACATTATTTATATTAGGTATGCTGCGTTATAGACGCAATAAAGCATTAGTCTTATATATATTAAATATTCTTAGAGGTAAAATATATTTACCTGCTATATCAAAATTATTTTGATGACAATCCCATTTTTTTCTCCTGTACTCTCAAAAATCGTTCTAACCTATTATCCCCCCTCTACAAAATTGTTCCTTTCTTTTCTCTCCTCTGTCAACCCTACTGTGTATACAATTCTCACTAAGTTCCTCAATCTTAACTATATTAAAATGTAAAAAAAAAAAAAAAAACAGGGGTGTCTACCGGGTGGGGGTAGGCTGCCCTGGTTCCAGGCCTCGGGATCTCGGCTCCTCCTCCTTCGCCATGCAAACTGAAAAAGCCTGCCCCACCCGGTAGACACCACTATGCACCTGTTTTATTTTTATTTTTACACATGCTTCGCCTATCATCTCACAATGTATGTTGTCTGTATACTGTGCCGTTTAATAATACCTCAATGTGCTGTGTTGTGACGTATTATACTAACCAAACCGTTTTCTGTTTTAGTGTTTGATTCATCGCATCCAGATAAAAGCTAAAATCTATACATAAAACAAACCATTTTTTATTTTTTTTAATTAATCTATACAAACGTGATGTTGGCACAAATGCCTTAGTGGCGATTGCCATTACTAGTTTTACTAGTTCTCAAAAAAGAAGAAGAAGACACTACTGTCAAAAAACTACCTATGAACACTATCATCTATACCCATATAATGTGTATTTGACAGCTGCAAGGGATAATTGAGTGGAGGAGCCGTTGGGAACCTCCTTAAGGACAAGTTTGCCTTTCTCTCATCTTGTCACGACAAAGCCTGCGACACCGAAATACCTCAAGGACAAGTTTGCCTTTCTCTCATCTTGTCACGACAAAGCCTGCGACACCGAAATACCTCAAGGACAAGTTTGCCTTCCTCTCATCTTTTCACGACAAAGCCTGCGACACCAAAATACCTCAAGGACAAGTTTGCCCTTCTCTCATCTTTTCACGACAAAGCCTGCGACACCGAAATACCTCAAGGACAAGTTTGCCTTTCTCTCATCTTGTCACGACAAAGCCTGCGACACCGAAATACCTCAAGGACAAGTTTGCCTTTCTCTAATCTTTTCACGACAAAGCCTGCGACACCAAAAAACCTCAAGGACAAGTTTGCCTTTCTCTCATCTTTTTACGACAAATCTCTTCCTTTCCTCCCACAACTCTTGCCGTCCCTCCTATAATTCTAGTTTACTTTCAAATTAATTCGTAGTTGTTTTTGCCTTTTGCCTTGCCTTTTACTAGATTAGCATTTAAAAGAATGGTTTGTTTTTATCCTAACAATTGTAAGTATATTATTAATGTATATGTATGTAGGTAGGTATATATTTATATGTAGTTATACTATATTACTATATGTGTACCACCTACTTTTAAGTTAAGTGATCAAAGTTGTCCCAATGGTTGGCTATGATAGGATGTCTCGCGGCATTAAAGCCCCCCTTTGTCTTTGTTCATTGAAGTGTTAAATAAATAATATATTTAATAATTTTACACAGGTCACCAAAATGGAAGAAAAAGGTGCCGAGAAATTGTTAGTGGTGTAAAATATATTATAATATTGAAATTCGTTCACAGGAAGAAGTAAAATCACCAGAAGTGCAGCAGCCTTCAAAACCTAACCAATACGAAGCCATCGAAGACACGGCTACGAATGTACCGACCAATCAGCAACCGGAACACGACACGCCGACCAATGAGGAACCAGACCAGAGTTATATTGATAAACAATACGATCAATATGAAGTTGAAATTGAGGTAACTAAATTTAAAAGGTTATTAATTGATCGTTATGGTACGTTACGCTAACAGCTTACTTATTGGACCACTTTGCTGCTTCTGGCATTTATGAAACGTTATTAATTTAATTATTTTGAATGATTCTACTCCTGCTAGTAGAAGACTAACCAGCAAAATGGTCCAATAAGTAAGCTGTTAGCAGAAGACCAGCAGCTTAGCAGATTCCAGTGACCTGTTAATGTTTAATCTGACTGAGAAAGGAATCTGCAAGGAAAACTCAGCTATATCAGATTTACAAAATAAAACATATACAGAACTGCACCACAACGATCAATTAATAACCTTTTAAATTTAGTTATCAGTACCTATGAGATTACAATACCTGGTACAGCAGTAACCCACCAGGCAAGTCAGAATTAAGATAGAGGCCTATGTGCAACCTGAAAGTGAATAAATGACAACTATTTTGACAAATTAGCTTCGACAAGATGGCCGTTATCAAATGAAATCAAATATTTTTATATTATTTAATTTCTTCTTACAGACGGTAGAACGGAACCTGGAATCGGAAGAAATTAAACCTGCTTCAGAAATCATGTATCCTCCTTATGGTATGTATTTAATTTTATAAAGGGTTAATATTTTAAATAATATTAATAAATATAATAATAAAAATATATTAATAAATAAATATAAATATTTCCAGACAGGTCACACAGCGCCATCTAGTTTCCGTGGTAAGCTACGAGGCTTGTGTTACGGAAACTAGATGGTTGATAAACTACATATTATACTTTTTTTTTTGTAAATATATACATATTATACATATAAACACCCAGACCGAGACAAATTATACAATATACAACTTGCCCCCGGTGAGAATCGAACCCACGACCTCCCGAGATCACGGCAACGTTTGTTACCACTAGACCACGGAGGCGGTAAGCATACATAGATGACTGAATTTGGTATATTGTATGTAGTTTACATACAAATAGTCCTATTTCACTACCTTACAAAAAAACGCAACAAATATATAATATACGAAGCCATTTTAATAAAATAATGTCACTTAACTTCGTCTACTTAAAAATCCGAGTGTTTAAATAATTAATTGGCAGACTTATTATATATTTTTGCTCATAAAAAAGAATAAAGTAAAGTAAAGTATTATCACGACCGTTTCCCTTTCGCGGTGGTCAGAAACCACGCTTATAAATAAGCGGATTTACATTTAGCCAACTTTACTACAGGCCAATCATGACAAGTGGCAAGCTCGTCGATGTCTCCAGGCGTACCAAACTCAAGAAATATCACAAATAAATTAAATATTAATTAAATGTATTTATTTACATTAATAAATATTTTTGTGTCCCGACCATGAATCGAACCCGGTACCTCCGGACTTAACCGCTAGACCACGGAGGCAGTTGTGAATGTCAATGTATGTAAAATATCGACCCAGCCACAGCACTTCAAGACGTCATCTGTGTAGTAGTGTGCGTATAGACGTGAATAAACAGTAACGCCTATCCCCACGCTTGGTTCGTATGAAATATTTCGAACATGCCGTCTCTAGCGCGCGTGGATTCCTTGCTCTGTGGTTCTACTATATATTGCGATGCACCTTGAAACCTCCTTTAAGCGTGTTTATGTGTGATGCTAAAAGTGCTTAATAATTCATACGAAATGAATATTTAAAGGAACGCAAACTTCAGAAACATGGACACTGACAGTGGGTCTCGTCCACAAATTTAAGGTCGCTCAGCGGGCTATGGAGAGAGCTATGCTCGGTATTTCTCTGATGGGTAAAGTCAGAAACGAAGAAATCCGTCGGAGAACCGAAGTTACCGATTAGCCTTCAAAACCGCCTCCGTGGTCTAGTGGTAACAAACGTTGCCGTGAACTCGGGAGGTCGTGGGTTCGATTCCCACCGGGGGCAAGTTGTACATTGTATAATTTGTCTCGGTCTGGGTGTTTATATGTATAATATGTATATATTTACAAAAAAAATTAGTATAATATGTAGTTTATCAACCATCTAGTTTCCGTAACACAAGCCTCGTAGCTTACCACAGAAACTAGATGGCGCTGTGTGACCTGTCTGGAAATATTTATTTATTTATTATTTATAAAATTAGTAAGCTGAAGTGGCAATGGGCTGGACATGTCTGTCGTAGAACCGATGATCGATGGAGTAGACGGGTTCTAGAGTGGAGACCACGTACGGGAAAACGCAGAGTGGGTCGACCCCCCGCTAGATGGACAGATGACCTAAGGAAGGTCACTGGCGGGGGTTGGACGAGGGTGGCAGGAGATCGTGTGAAGTGGCGAGCCTTGGGGGAGGCCTATATCCAGCAGTGGAGAGACACAGGCTGATGATAATTAAAATTACAACAACATTTACAACTATGAATACCGAATTCGAGGAAGAAAACGAAGGGTCGTTTGACAGCTGCGGGGTGAGGCTGAGTGCACAATCGTCTGAAAACGTATCGTCTAAGATCGATTACGTGTGACTAAAATGCCAAACCTAGGCGGAATGCCAAGCTCCCGCTGGAAGGAATGATTGGCCATTATTATTATTAAATACTTTATTGCACTGTACTTAAAAGTATGTACTAACTAAACATTGAGGAAACATCTTAGAATTCGGGGTCTAAGTGAGGGCAAGAAAAACCGAAAAGGTGTTATGATAGATCATTTATTAATTTTTCAGATACCATGAACCCTCACCAGATGTATACTCCGAGCTATGGGTATACTCCTCCAAACCACCTAGGGTCACGTTTGGTATGTATTTCTCGTCTAATACATTTTTTTTCATGCTTGGTGGTAAATAGAAATAAGACTTACTGTGGGTTATTCGATATACAACATACACCATAGTATCAAGAGTTGGACCAGAGTTTTTGAGCACACACAATTCGCGGTTTCATGTCTTATATTTAAATAAATATGGGTTGAGTAGCGTTCACGGGTTCACCGATGAAATATTTTATTCCAACTGACAGTAAATTGCGAGGCCGACCCGTTTTAAGGTGCGTTTGCGCATTTCTCCATCTCTTTCACCCCGTAAGTTTTGAAGATAGGGAATAAAAGAGATGCATATACAATAAGCGTGATATTGTTCTGGAAGCGTTATATATAAATATGTATAAATAACGGCTTACACTTTTCTTACCGTGCCTCGGAGAGCACGTTAAGCCGTCGGTCCCGGTTCCACTAATACTAACTTGTGGAATCGTTAATAAATTGACATTAAAAATTTATATCAGATCCTCGCCGACCTGTCTGGCCAGCGTGACTGGTGTAGGCTATATTATCCGGATATATGTTTTGGAAGGCCCATCTCTAAAAGTGCAGGTGTAGGACGCTATGTGCTAGGGGTGTAATGAGTTCTGTTATAACTACAGCTTATACTGTTTAGTCCGTACTGGGTACCACGAGTCCAGCCATCTGTCAGTCGGTCTACTCTGCTCGCGGTTCAAACCCTGGCGTTTACCAATAAGAGATACACTTTTCTTACGTACATTTGTTATAAATTTACAACACCAGAAGAGCACGTTAAGCCGTCGATCTCAGTTACACTAATACCAACTTGTGGAATCGTTAATAAATTGTCATTAAAATTGTCAGCAGACAGGCCGACAAAATATATAAATTTTTTTTTTCAGGAACAATTACAGCAGCAACATATACAGCAGCAGCAACAAATACAGCAGCAGCAGCAACAAATGCAGCAACAGTCACTTTACGCTCAAATTGAAGACCACAAACTCATAAACCCGAATCTCCCTGATCCGTCATTCCGTATTGACACCTCGTATTCTTATCCACCACAGCCGATGGGGGATATGAGTGGATATATTGTACCCATGGGGTATCACGTGCCCAATTGCAGTGGATGTTGTGGGGTGGATCAGTCCGGAATGGTCAATTGCGCTCTTAGTGTTCAAAGGAGGTAAGAATAAATAAAAAAAGTCAAGTATCATCACGACCGTATCTTTTTCGGGGTCATTAGAAACCACTCTTTTACAAAAGCTGATTCACATTTGGCCTTTTAAAATATCACAAATTATTAAATAAATTATTGTGTCCCGACCAGGAATCGAACTCGGTACCTCTGCGTAACCTTGTAAAAATTGTCATTAAAAATGACATTAGACCCTCGCCAAACCGTCTGGCCAGCCTGGCGAGTGTAGGCCAAGTTCTTTGGAAAATTCTGTAAGAGGCTAGAACTCACTGTGATGAATGAAATACCAAGGTTGGCTGCAGCCCTATTCTGCTACTTAGTCGCAAACGAAATTAGTGGATTTCGTTATTTACGTCAGTATTACGTCAAAATATTCAATTCTCAACTCTATAAGCGCTCGACCTTGACAGCGGCCGTGCCAGTATCAACTTTAATAGCGTGATTTATATATAGTTAACACATTCCATTATATAACGTTTGCGCTTAAGTAATAGAATAGGGCTGCAGGTAAACAATGCCTTATGGCGTTATGGCTCGCCTATGTTTTTATTGAAATAAAGTATTTAAATAATATACAATTCATATAGCATGGCTCCAGCGGTGGAGGCCTGGGACTCTGGATGTAGGGGCTGTTATCGTCATCATCATCATCAGCCCGTGTCTGTCCACTGCTGGATATAGGCTATCCCTAAGCCTCGCTCACACAAGATCTTCCACTACTCTCATCCATCCCCCACCAGCGACGTTTTTCAGGTCATCCGTCAATCTTCCAGTAAGGGGTCTCCACTCCAAAATCTGTTTACTACATCGTTCATCAGTTCTGCGACAGACGTGTCCGACCGATTGCCACTTCAGCTTACTAATATTGAAATCTATGTGTTGCGGCCATAGCGATGGGCATCCATACGACGGTGGACAGCTGACAGTGCAGCCTACGGCCTTAAAGAGCAAGGTCGCGCCACTCAATACGATTTTTAACAGTAAATTTCTTAGCCTATGTCTAGGCAGTTAGGTCTTTGGCAATAGACCGGTGAGCTAAAGAAGTCTTTCATTTACCTGACCATCAGCCGCCATATATGGTCCTTCGAACCGGATCATATACGGCGTCTGTAACTTTGGTTTCGCCGCAAACCAGTAGAAATCCGACAAGCATCCAATTGAAAAGTTTTTAAAAACATGGTGTCATCGGATTATTTAAATGGTTCATAAAATATGTCATGGTTTCATATGTAGTATATGTAATATAATTGTATTTATATGTATATAGATTTATTTATTATTATTATATATAAATATTTGCACCTACCTTGCATTTGAAATGGTCCCCATTGTCCCTAAGGTTGGCTGTCAGATAATGTCTAGCGGCATTAAGTCCGCCCCTTTTATAACGTGCAATAAAGTTTTAAATAAATAAATATTGTAAGCTTGCAATTATGATATAATAATAATAATAATAATAATTCGTTTATTATCAGGCAACAGATGGCCCATAGATAAATACCTTACAACTAAAATACATATAAAAATAACATTAAAATTAATTAATCTAAAGCTTCCGTATCTTCATCTTCTTGTGGTCATAGAAGTACCCATCAGGTACTGTGACCACCTTCTGAGGAGTACTGGAAGCTTCAGTGGACGGTGCCGGCGTCCCTGCTGGGGGTGGTGCAGAGGGAGTAGGTGCTGCGCGGGGCCCAGGAACATCGTTGGTGCTGCGTGAAGCAAATCCACGAATGTATTTGCGGTACACAACACCGAGCGGCCAGAATTCCTTCTTCAGGAATATTTTGAGGTGCTATGACCGCACACGAATCCTAAAGGCCTTGAATCCGGTGTCATCCCAATGGGAAGGTAACTCGTCGATAGCAGCGACAAATGTGATGATATGACCGCCTCCGTGGTCTAGTGGTAACAAACGTTGCCGTGAACTCGGGAGGTCGTGGGTTCGATTCCCACCGGGGGCAAGTTGTACATTGTATAATTTGTCTCGGTCTGGGTGTTTATATGTATAATATGTATATATTTACAACAAAAAAAAGTATAATATGTAGTTTATCAACCATCTAGTTTCCGTAACACAAGCCTCGTAGCTTACCACGGAAACTAGATGGTGACCTGTCTGGAAATATATATTTATTTATTATTTATTTATATTTATATAAAAATAACACAGCTTGAAACAAGACTTATTAATATACTGTAATGATGGATGATATTGTTTTAGTTACCCCGTGCCGTACAGCCAGAATGTGGAGCCCAGCAGTATGACGAACAGCTACGCTATGACTATTGTACCACACGGTGTTACTTATGCGGTAAGTTGATGACTACTGTTCTCCGTACTGTCCGTTTAATTTAAATCAACTTTTTCTTTTATTCTATCTTGTTGGACTATAAAGATAAAAATTCAACCACATTTTTAAAGAAATAATAAAGTACGAAAACTCATTGCAAACCCACCTCGATCCTTGGTGCCGCATCAGACTGGAAAATTCTCATGGATACATTTGAACATCATTAAAAGATCTCAGATGAACTAGCTGTATCAGCCTATAGGCCAGACAGATTAGAGTTTTTTCGGAACTTAAAAAAAGTTGTTCTTATTGGACTCACCGTTCCGTGGAAATTAAATATTCTAAAAAAGTATCAGGAAAGGATTCAAGACTGCAGGAAGTTGGTGCGAGAGGAGTTCCAGCAAATTCTTTGCACCACTTAAAAAAGAGATTGGACCTAAATAGTTCTGCCGGAGATACATTTATGGAACGAGCTTCCAAGACGGCATTAACGGAATCATACAGTATTTGGTTGGGTAGGGAGAGGAGTGGAATGGTGGATGATGAGCGTCTTGTTGCGCAATAAAATGGGAGGCCACCGTAAACCAGCCTATTGTTGTTTGCAAGTCCGAGACAACATTCTCCTCATTTCTTATCCACATACGATGGACCCGGCACCCGCACTGCGAATCCATGGAATGCTTAGAAATTTGTCTTCATAGATTGGTTTTTGTTCAAAATGTCCGTAATTAAAATACAGTTCCTGTTTTTGAAATAGATAGTTATTAAAATTAGACAGTTGAACGAAGTAGGAAGTAGCTAATCTAACTCGCGATCACGCGACGTTATTGAAATAGATAGTTATTAAAAGTAGACAGTTTTCACAACGTTGTTTGACAACGGATAACGGTTACGTTTCGTTATTTAAAAAACCCATAACGACTCATCTCTAGTGCGGTGGATCCTCTCGCTCAGGCGCAGGTGTGGGAAAGGGATGGATAATACATATAATTGGACGTATATAAATGGATATACATACATAAATACATAGTGGCCAAGCCAGAGAGAGTTATGCTTGGTATTTCTCTGATAGATAGAATTCAAACCAAAGTTCCTGACATAGCATTCAAAATTAGCAACCTAAAGTGGCAATGGGCCGGACACATCTGCCGCATAACCGATGACCGATGGGGCAAACGGGTTCTAGAGTGGAGACCACCAGGGATGGCCTAAGGAAGGTCGCTAGTGGGGGTTGGACGAGGGTTGCAAAAGACCGCGTGCAGTGGCTCCGCTTGGGGAAGATCCAGCAGTGGAGAGACTGATGATGACGTTTAACCAAACAGCTAGTTAATAAATAACATAAATGTTTTTTTCTATTCCAGTACACACCACTTCCATACCATAACATAGTCCCACCTATGTCGACCAAAACCTGCACCGAAATGTTGTCATCATCCGACATGTACCCTGTTCCCAACACCCAGATGTACCCCATGGTGTACCCCAACTACCAGTACCCCCTCCTTGCCTTACCCCCGTGTCCGGTGGGGTACGTGGAAAGGAATACACGCAGCTTCGATGCGCACAAATTTGCTGCTAAGGTATGTACGAGTGTCTTAAATTTATTAATTATTTACTCATTAGAATACAGAGTCCTACACCCGTATTCTAAAACGTTTGCTCAACGGCTTCTCCACTCCACATTTCCTTACAGTTGTCAAACGAAAATTAAGTCTCTGCAATTAAGACAATTAAAATTTAAAGTGGCTCACCTGACAGCTGACCTTAAAAATAAAACTGTCGGCTCGGCTCTATTTTTACCTTTAAGGCCGCGTTCGTTTTATAGCGTTTCCAACATTTCGTAGCAACTTCATAAACCAGCGCGAAATGTCGATTTTGTTAAGAAATATTTTTTAACAATGCTAATATTTCTTAAATAAAACGAGCGGTGAGGCTACTTTTTGACAAGTGTTTTCGTTCATGTTTTATCAAACCATGGCATCCAACACACATGATATTATTATGGTCTTTGAATTTAATACATAAAATCGTTTAAAATGCATTTAAAACAAATATCATATAAAGTATACAACAATGTAAACAAACCATTCCTTATGTTAAATGACATCTGTCAAAAAGTAACATCAATAACCCTCCTTTCAACACGGTAGTGACATACGAAATTAGCATCAAATGTTAGAATTTTCATTAAATGAACGACTTGTGCTAAAAAAAGTGGTATTTTCATGGTAACATTTCTAAAAACGAACGCGGCCTAGTCGTAACTATTACAGAAACTTAATTATTCTTTGACATCTGGAAGGAAATGTTGAGTGGTGGGAACAGTGGAGGTTGAAGATGGCCTGGTCCCGGTTCAACTAATTTCAACTTGTGGAATCGTTAATAAATTGTCATTAAAAAAAATGTCATTGTCGCCAACCCGTCTGGCCAGCGTGGCGAGTGTAGGCTGAATTCTCCAGATGTACGAGTATGTTATCTATATCTCCAACAGTGAAGGTCTTGGACGCAAAAGCGTTAAAACCTCAAGCAGTATTGGTTAGTTTTTTTATATTCTAAAATAATTAATTATTATTCTCAGAATGCCATGACCGGATCATCTCGCACCACGCCGCTAGAGAGCGCCCAGCAATCCGACGTGAAGACTCATGACAATAGGATTGCCAAACAGAATAGCTTCACTGATCAGGCGGATAACAGGTATACAGCCAGTTTCTCGATCGTAATTTTGGTACTTAATTATTACTTAAGTAAAAATAATTTAAGTAGCTTTAGATTTAACGTTTCTTCAAATTCCACCTTCACATCACAGCCTCGAACTCCAGAACATATATCTGGAGAATTTAGCCTACACTCGCCACGCTGGCCAGACGGGTTGGCGAGGTTCTGATGTCACTTTTCTAATGACAATTTATTAACGATTCCACAAGTTGGTGTAAGTGGAACCGGAACCGACAGCTTATCGTGCCCTCCTCACGGGAACTGTACGTGAAAATTTGTAAAAAAATGATAAAATATATTTAGGTAATAAATGAAAAACACAGAATTAGATGGTTTAAGAGTTAATGACCTTCTCATATGGAAAACAGGGCTCACGTGTGTGATGGCCATCCACCTCGATTAAACCCTAGATTTATTGTCCAATTTTATAGTCTATGCACTTTATTAGACACGCACATATAGTTTAGATCACTAATATTCTCCAAAAGCATTCGAATTATGATTTAAAATTAATAAAAACACACGCGAGGCATGAGGCGGTGCGGTTGAAAAATTGCAACTGATATAGCAACTTGATCGTCATTGGCTCGTAGCTCGTGACGTCAGTCGCAAACGTTTTGGATGCGTTGTTACTGGGAATAAAACCTGCTACCATGCGGGGCCGCAACAGTACGTAAGAATTCTTCTATATTATTCTAGATTATAATATAAAAGTATTTGTCCGTTAATAAATTCCATCAGTATATATTCTGGCGCGGTGGTGGCTCGGTTGTAAAAATGCGTTCCTTAAATCCTACAAAGGTCGGTTCAAACCCCCCCGGCATGTACCAATGAGAAATACACTTTTCTTACGTACTGCAGTCATAGATTTACACCACCACTGTTCCCGTGCCTCGGAGAGCAAAACCAACTTCCAGTAAAACCAACTTGTGTAATCGTAAATAAATTGTCATTCAAAATTGACATCATATCCTCGCCAAGCCGTCTGGCCAGCGTGGCGAGTGTAGGCCAAGTTCTCCAGATTCAGTTCTGGAAGGCCCATCTCCAGCAGTGGAGGTCTAGGTGTGTTCTAGGAGCTGTAATGATGATGATGATGATATATTCTTGGGGCACTGGATACGCCTGCATGTTAGCAGGTGACCTGGGCCCCAGAAAAGGAAAAAATAAAAATATTTATGTATTATTATTTGTATTTTTACTAACGCTAGATATTATAAGATTTCTTTAAAGTTGAAATGAAATGAAATATCGTTTATTTGCAATAAATACAGTACAGTGGTCAGAAGACTTTAGTCAGGTCTACTCACATATATTGTACCTGCAAGCAGGCGTGCAAATATTTACTTACATACTAATATCATAATCACAACTACACTAAAACAAAAAACAATATTAATTAATTATATTGTTACTAACTGTTGAGGACAATGCCATCTAGCGATATTATTGGGAATCATTACCGATTAATTGCAGACTAAGTTGGCCACTAATTGCACAACTTCATGGTAAACTCACTAGATGGCGCTCAACCGGGAGAGGCCGCTGCAGTCGGCCCAACGTGTCGTTTAAATTTTTATTTGTTAATTTTATGACGAGACATTTTTGAATCGCGGAACGAGACGCATGTATTTTTTTACCCGATTAAACACATTTTATGGAAAGAAGACGAAGTCGTTATTATTTGAGACCTGCCTTCCCATCTGCACAGCATCACAACGCAAACACTAACACATGAAATTTATTCTGAAATAAAGTTTATTTATAATTATATATTTAATTATGAAAGCGTTAAATCTTTTTAATAGTTTATCCTTGCTTTCAGTTACCGACGAAAACCTTTCGTAAGAAGCAATTCTGTCCGAAGTGACGTTACTCAACATAATTCACCCAACGAGATTACAGCTAAAATACAACAAATTAAGCAACAAATGTCAACCCTCAGTACAGACGATAAAGAAGAGAAGAAACCCCAAGAAACCACGCCTGAGAAACCGCAGGAGAAACCATATGAAAAACCATATGAAAAACCATACGAAAAACCATATGAAAAACCGTATGAAAAGCCGAAGGTGTATGAGGATTTCCGGCGAAACCGAAACCCAGGGATTTTGGGCTCCTATCACAATAATAACCAGTACAACAATCGAGCAGTTAGGTATGTAAATTTGTATTTTTTTTACAAGAAATGTGGTCAGAAACCACCACGCTCTTAAAGAAGCGGATTCACATTTAGCCAACTTTACTCCTTGTCAATCATGATGGGCCATCATGACAATTCGCAAGGTCATCGATGTCTCCAGCGTACCAAACTCGAGAAATACTATAAATTAAATAAACGACTGCCTCCATAGTCTAGCGGTTAAGTCCGTGGATTTAGACTCGGAGGTACCGGGTTCGATTCCTGGTCGGGACACAAAAATATTTATTAATGTAAATAAATACATTTAATTAATATTTAATTTATTTGTGATATTTCTCGAGTTTGGTACGCTGGAGACATCGACGAGCTTGCCACTTGTCATGATTGGCCTGTAGTAAAGTTGGCTAAATGTGAATCCGCTTATTTATAAGCGTGGTTTCTCACCACCCCGAAAGGGAAACGGTCGTGATGATACTTACTTTACTTTTAAATGAATTATTGTTTCCAGGGGCAGCAGTCTCGACATCTCGCTAACTTAGCTATTTTAGGTTTCAATGACACACTCGTATATTGTTTTTTTTTAACGACGTCACAGTCTTGAATTACGTCTACGTCTATTTAGTTTATGCTCCAGCGACGACAACAACTTTATAGTTTTGTTAATAATGGCATCCTTTAGTCATAAAAATGTCTGAATCGTATCGAATTTATCTGTCAAATTAGCATTTTTTGTAAACTATTTAACAACGAAACTTGACAGCCCGCAAAGTTATCAAATATTATCGATACAGTTTTACCGTGTGACAGCAGCCAGCTGACATTTTGACATTTGCTTTTAGTGTTGCAAAGGAATAAATATTATTGTCCATTGATATAATACACATTTAAGATCAAAAAATGAGTTAATATGGAGCTGCCTGAGTTTTTAATGACACAAGTTATCATATTAAAATGTTTTTTTTTTCATTGGTTCTCTCAAAACAACTTGGATACAGTCAGAACTAATAAAATCAATACAATTATCAAAACATATGTACTAATCAAAGTGGTAATAATGGTTGGACCGTAAACAGGCAATCATCCATATTTATGTATGCTAGGCACAACATTATTGCTACAAGCAAGTAAAACTAACTAACTTAGAAACTACTTAAATAAGATCGTGGCTGTAAAGAGGCCGTGTCAGTTTACATTCTAAATACTTAATAATTATGATGTATAGAAATTATATACATATGTAAATACATTTATAAATGTATAAAACAAAAATAATAATAACAATAAAATAAAATAAAAAAGAATTATAATAATGGAACTAATCTTTGGAACTAATGATATTGACCAAACCATTGATTTTGTATGTGGCAACATTTTTTTATGACTTACTGACCGAAATCGCTAAGGTAGTCGCTGTCGAGACTGCCGGCACAGGAATCAAACTTGGTACCTCCGCGTACCACAGCCATAACCGCTAACCACGTAGTCAGTTTTTTTAACTAGAGGACAAAAAAGAATAATGAAAAGAGACTTCTCCACTTTGGAGGGTTAATATATATAATAGGGTTTAATAATATTTTAAAAGATTTTTCAATAAGAAATACATTTTTCTTACAAAGATTTAAGCAGTCGATCCCGGTTCCACTAATACCAACTTGTGGAATTTTTTTTTTTTTATTTTTTTTGATTTTTTATACTGAGCACGACATGTGACACCGCGCCCACCTGATGGTAAGCGGTACGCGAGGTCCAAGAATGGGAGCAACTAATGCCAGCCTCAGACTACCGACATCAGTCCCTACCACTATGCCGGCCTATAAAGATGCTCTTTCACACTTCGTTTGAAGGACTCCAGGTTATAGGAGTGGGAAACACACTGGCTGGGAGAGCATTTCACATCTTCAGCGTGCGACAGATGTAAGAGTCTCCAAATTTGTATGTACGCGTAGGGATATTGGCTACGGTATGTGGATGCATATTTTGGCCTGTGCGAGTGGTTCGGTTGCGGAATAGAGAAGAAGGGATAAGGTTGTGGAGCTCTTCAGAACATTTACCGTAGTATAGCTCAGGGAGACCACATCTCGGCAGCGATTCGAGAGTTTTAGACACTGTAGTATCGTCCACTATTCGAATAGCCCGCCTCTGTAGGACATTGAGAGCATCTGTAAGGTACTTAGCGGAACCTTAATAAATTGTCATAAAAAATATTACTTCAGACCCTCGCCAACTCGTCTTTTTATTTATATACTTTAATATTTTTCTTTCAGACCCGATGACTCTCAACTAAGCTCGGCTGCGCGTGCGCTTGTCAATTCTATTAGAAATAATATGCATGTCAAACCATGTAAGTTAACATTTAATTTAAAATAATTATGTTTGTCTGTTTATATAATCCGAGCAACAATAAAGCATTCTCAGAATGAATCCGTTGTATCTGTTAGAAATGATTAATAGCCTATTACTGATGAAATACGTCATAAAATACTAGTATGTTTCTGTAATGGGAATTCCAGGGGCTGTAATGACTGTTTTATGGCTGGGGTCTGTAATGGGTGTTCTAGAAGGCCGTAATGAGTGTTTTAGGGTGTTGTAATAAGTGTTCTATGGGGTTGTAAATAGTGTTTCAGTGGCTGTAATGAGGGTTCCAGGGTGTGTAATGAGTGGTCGAGAGCGTTGTAATGAGTGCTCAAGAGCGTTGTAATGAATTTTCTAGGTGGTTGGAATGAGTGTTCTAGGGTGTTGTAATGAGTGTTCTAGGGCGGTGTATTGAGTGTTCTAGGGGGTTTTAATGAGTGTTCTAAGGGGTTGTAATGAGTGTTCTAAGGGGTTGTAATGATATTTCTAGGGGGTTGTAATGAGTGTTCTAGGGGCTTTTATTAAGTATTCTAGGGTGTTGTAAAGAGTGTCCTAGGGGCCTGTAATAAATTTTCTAGAGGGGGTTGTAATGAGTTTTCTAGAGCGTTGTAATGAGTGTTCTAAGGCGTTGTAATGAATGTTCTAGGGGGTTGTAATGAGTGTTCTAGAGGGTTGTATTAGTGTTCACCCATGCATCGGTGTACTTTTGATAAATGTAGTCTATTTACTTACTAGGGAATGAAATAACTGACATTTTTGTGATAAATAGATCATAATATATATATTTTTTTAAATAAAAATAGAGGCAAATCGTTATAAATGTTTATGCAATTTTTCTGTCTTATTTTATTTCCTAGAAAGTTATTAGAATACATTTCTTAAATGTATACTTAGACTTAATACTATTTGTTAAAACCACTTTTCTTACGTACTGCAGTCATAGATTTACAACACCACCGTTCCCGTGTGAGGAGAGCACGTTAAGCCGTCGGTCCCCGTTCCACTAATACCAACTTGTGGAATCGTTAATAAATTGTCATCATATCCTCGCCAAGCCGTCTGGCCAGCGTGGCGAGTGTAGGCCAAATTCTCCAGTTCTGGAAGGCCCACCTCCAGCAGTAGAAATCTAGCACGCTTTGTTCTAGGGCTGTAATTAATGAATGAATAATGAAACATCTTTGATTGTTAGACAATAACGACAACCGTCGCGACTACAACCACCGTTACCATGGTAACGACAGCGACCGTTACTACCGCCGAGACCGGCGAGAGCTGGAGTACGTGCCCAACAGAGACGCCGACAGACATGACAATGGAGAACCTAGGACCAGTTAGTATTATCATTATCAACCAGTGCCTTTGCTTGTTCTTCCTTCTCGCTCGCACAATCCAACTAAGATTTATCAATTCTAAGTGTACTTTGGAGAAATGTAGTCTATTAATTTTCTAGAAAATAAAATTATAGATATAAATGTAAATATTTATAAATATTTCCAGACAGGTCACACAGCGCCATCTAATTTCCGTGGTAAGCTACGAGGCTTGTGTTACGGAAACTAGATGGTTGATAAACTACAATTTATACTTTTTTTTTTTTTTGTAAATATATACATATTATACACATAAACACCCAGACCGAGACAAATTATACAATGTACAACTTGCCCCCGGTGGGAATCGAACCCACGACCTCCCGTGAACTCGGCAACGTTTGTTACCACTAGACCACGGAGGCGGACGAGATATTATTTTACTAATTTTAGAGAGATTTTTTTTTTTCTGGTTATTGTAACAAATTTTATTCGAAGTAGGTACTTAGATACAAAAATATTAAAATAAAATTGATTAAAAAACTAATTATAAATAAAACTAAAAATACCTATGAACTATTCTACAAAATAAACTAAGGGCTTACCACCAGGGAGGGGGTACCTAAAACCGCATTTCCTCGTTGAATTATTATGGACATATTCTGTTTTAGGTAGTTATGGCATTTGGGATCGCCACACTCTTGGAAAATTCGTTTACCCTCCTCTTTTATGAATTTGTGGGTATCAAGAGAATATACCCCCATTGTTTCAACCCCAAATGCCACAAAGTTATAATTTTGTTTAATGCTATTGTATTTGATGTCATCATCACGACCGTAAACCCTTTCTGACCACCCCGAAAGGGAAACGGTCGTGTTAATACTTTTTTTTACTACATAATGTTAGGTTTACGTGTTAATACCAGGAATCGAACCCGGTACCTCCGAGTCTAAATCCACGGACTTAACTGCTAGACCACGGAGGCAGTTTCTCCTACAAGAGAAATCTTTTTTAAATTATTATTCCTTTTACAGGCAATCCAATGGAGCGGAATCGAACCCCGGACGTGGACAGAAGCCATCAGCCTCGTTTCGAGCAACCCCTCTACCGGACACACCGCCCTGTCAATCCAATGCCCTTCTACAGACCTCCCTATATGTTACGACATGTAAGTACTTTTCAAACTATTTCTATATTAGGTCTACGAAATATATATATATATTTTTTAATTTAATTAAACGACATTGTACAGAATACATCAGCCCTAAACACGTAAGTCAAAGTCAAATCATTTATTACAATATGGCCTTCTCGGGCTCTTTTGTATTGTCACATTACATTGTTATAATTATTTAAATAAATTATATTAAATTTATTACAATACAATTGAATTGACCTAAATATAAACATACACCAACAGTAAAAGGTGTCCAAAATATATTAATAATATACATTTGCACATCTACCAGGCATTTTTGCCACTAATAAAATCATTTATCTTATAATAGGCCTTGCCTATAAGTCGACGTTTGACATGAATTTTTAGTTTATCTAAACACAAGCTAGTTAGTTCCTTTGGGAGTGTGTTATAAAAACGAACACCAAGTCCCAAAAAAGACTTTAGAGGCGTAGGTGAGGCAAAGTTAATTTGTGATTATTGCGTGTGTTGCAAGACTGCAAGTCACAATTCCTTTTAAATTGTTTTATATTCTTGTGGACATACATAATATTCTCTAGAATATACTGAGGTGCCACTGTAAGAATATCATACTCCTTAAACTTATCTCTTAGCGAAGAGCGTAATTTATTTGCATAATATATGTTCATAACAGAGTTCATAACCGAGTTGGGGATTATCAAATTCCAGATGCTGCAGAATTTGATGCTTTACTTGGAGTCACTCGCGGCATTATAGCCCAAACACGTCGGGTGAAATATGGGAGTTCACTGCGCGGGAAAACCGCATAAAATAAACTGCAACTTGTGCCCCATATTTAAAGTCCAATTTATAGTTTTCCATAATTATTCACATTGTAGCACATTATTAAACAAAACAACACCACTTTTGACCAATAATATCCACAGCAAATTAATTTACAAAACAAAAACTTGCACTTGACATGTCCACGCAAAATGGCGCGAAGAACTCCCCCAGGTCTACGAGACGCGGACGCTCTGTTCCAGGAGCTGTAATGAAGGAAAAAAAATAATTTGCTATGCCCCTACAAGGGACGCGTTCGTTTTATAGCATTTCCAACATTTCGTAGCAACTTCATAAACCAGCGTGGAATGTCGTTTTTGTTAAGAAATACCACTTTTTTTAACAATGCTAACATTTCCTTAAAAAAACGAGCGGTGAGGCTACTTTTTGACAAGTATGACAAGTAACAAATAATAACAAATCAATTGACAATGTATAATGGTCTTTGAATTTATTACATAAAATTTTAAACAAATATAATATAAACTATAAAGTATACAACAATGTAAACAAACCATTTTATAATTATTTTAAACATCTGTCATAAATTTACATCAATAACCCTCCTTTCAACACGGTACTGACATACGAAATTAGCATCAAATGTTAGAATTTTCATTAAACGAACGACTTGTGCTAAAAAAGTGCTATTTTCATGGTAACATTTCTTAAAACGAACGCGGCCTAAGGGTTCATTTTATAATTTTGTAAAATACTTTTTCTGCCTAACTGCCTCCGTAGTCTAGCGGTTAAGTCCGTAGATTTAGATTCGGAGGTAACGGGTTCGATTCCTGGTCGACACAATAATATTTAATGATTTAAATTGTATATATTTAAATATTCATTTCTCTCGATATTTCTCGAGTTTGGTACGCTGGAGACATCGACGAGCTTACCACTTGTCATGATTGGTTTATAGCAAAGTTGCCTAAATGTGAATCCGCTTTCAAATAAGCGTGGTTTCTGACCACCCCGTAAGGGAAGCGGTTGTGATGATTTTTATTTATTTTGTGACATGTAATAAAATATTTAAATTTATTTTTCAATATTTTCAGATGGCACCTGGATGGTGTAGACGTTCCCCTGCACCTATGGGACCAGGTAAATAGTTTATTTATTTGACTAATTTCGAAATATAAAACAATTAATTCCGAAGAGAAGACAAATTTCTAAGCATTCCATGAATTCACCGTGCTGGTGCCGGGTCCATCGTAATCAGAGGTGTCTCGGACTTGCGACCGACAATCAGGCTAGTTTGAAAAGAAGGCCACAATTCGACTCCTCTCCCTACCCAACCAAATAGTGTATGATTTCGTTTATGACGTCTTGGAAGCTCTTTCTATAATATAATATATATATAATATTTCCAGACAGGTCACACAGCGCCATCTAATTTCCGTGGTAAGCTACGAGGCTTGTGTTACGGAAACTAGATAGTTGATAAACTACATATTATACTTTTTTTTTTTTGTAAATATATACATATTATACATATAAACACCCAGACCGAGACAAATTATACAATGTATAACTTGCCCCCGGTGGGAATCGAACCCACGACCTCCCGAGTTCACGGCAACGTTTGTTACCACTAGACTACGGAGGCGGTATTTGTTGTATCTGCATCAGACCTGCTTAAGCCCTAATTCCAATTAGTTGTGCATAGATTTTGTTGGAACTCCTCTCGCACCAACTTCCACTGCGTAAAGCTGAGTCCTGATCATTTCTTCTGTGAGATCATGATATTTGTTCGACTTCATGTTGTGGTCTTTTGGAATATTTGATTCCCATTGGAAGTCTTTTTCTTACATCACTACAGTCTTGGCAGAGTGGTCGTGATCGTCACTTGAGTGTCAGTGGCAAGCTTAACAAGCCGTCGCCACTCCTCTCGAACTGCAGCCTTCCGCGCACTCATGTAGAGGGTTATCCATTACTGCTTTAACCACGTTACCTGTAGACATTGACTACCAGACGCTCAATGGATGTTTTAGGTGGTAGGCGGACTGATGGTGGTAATTTGCCCAGTCTGCTGGGGCGGGGACGTATCCACCGTTCATGCCGATAAACCCAGTAAAGTGTATCCACACATTTCGGAATCAGGCTCGAATTGCCGTCATGTCCAGTCAAGACCGCCTCCGTGGTCTAGTGGTAACAAACGTTGCCGTGAACTCGGGAGTTCGTGGGTTCGATTCCCACCTCGGTCTGGGTGTTTATATGTATATATTTACAAAAAAAAAAGTATAATATGTAGTTTATCAACCATCTAGTTTCCGTAACACAAGCCTCGTAGCTTACCACGGAAACTAGATGGCGCTGTGTGACCTGTCTGGAAATATATATATAAGCCGGCATAGTGTTAGGGACTGATGTCAGTCATGAGTGGCTGATTCCAGTTGCTAACATTCATGGATCTCGCTCCCCACTTACCATCAGGTGGGAGCAAGGTCCCATGTCGTGCTAGTATAAAAATTAAAAAAAATGTATCTCCACGCCGCCACACGTATCCAAAGAAAGTGAGAATGCGGGATTGTACGATTGAGGAAAGACGCTGTCCTATTTCCAGTTCCTCCAGGACGGAATTTTGATTAAAAGTAGATAATCGAATTATTTTGAAACTTTCAAATGGCAACATTATTGTGACAGTGTAAATTTTTCAATATGGCTGTTGTCATACATTTGCTTTGAATTGTTTTGTTGTTGTCATTTGCGTTGTAAAATATGAATAAAGTATTAAAAGTGGAGCACTGGGTACATACTCACATGTATGTGCCCAGTGCCTCAGGAGGGCAAAGTAAATGTCCTCTTTTTTACCAATAATGAAATGAAATGAAAATGAAAAAATAAGCAATCACTATGTTACTAACCCCTATGTATACTATTCCGAAATAAACGCATTTTATTTATTTTTTATTTATAAATAAATAGATGATCAATTGTTTTATAGGATTTTTCAATAGATACCATACTAATATTTATTGAATTTGCCGCGCTTTTTCGTTGTCTACTTTCATTAGCCAGACTGTAAACACTAGCCACAAAGTTAACATTAGCTCCAGCATTGGCCAGTAGTTTTCTGTAAACTGTTTCCATAGAGGTTAGAAGTTTTTCCATTTTAACGACTTGTATGAAAAAGGTAACCAACGCCAGCTCTATCTTATACTGGTAAATAAAAAAAATGTAGAGTCCTTCGCGCCATTTTGCACGGACATGTCTAGTACTTTTCAAATTATTGACTTAAAAAAAAAAATTGAGAGAAATGTCATCCTGTGATGATCTTTTAAGTACTGTGACTACAAATCTTTACTTTTCAATTTTTTTATGAGTGGTATAACCCTTCTGTAAACTACAGTCTTAAATTAAAACACAACTGATTCAGTTTTAAAGAAAATATCACTTTGTCAATAATTTGAAAAGTACTTAACTTAGATTTCTTTAATTATTTTTCTGACAACTGTCACCACCTGGCCTATCAACCGTTTTCGGCTTGACGTTGATTTTTGGGACACTACGAGGGGCGTTCAAAATATTCTCGGTATTGATACGTTACAACCTCTTTTATATATATATTTGTTACTGGCCGCTAAGATTCATCCATTGACATTAAAAAAAAGTAAAATTGGAACCGAGATGTTCTTTTGTTTTTCTGCAATTGCCGAACAAACATGAACACCATGAGCGAATTAACAATTTTAACGAAATTAGAGCACCGATCCGTCATAAAATTCTTGACAAAACAGGGTAAAAATCAAAAAACCATAAAAGAGGAAATGGATTGTGTTTACCGTGAGTCTGCTCCTTCTTTATCTACTATTCAAAAATGGTCAAGCGAATTTAAGCGTGGAAGGGAGAGTATTGAAGATGACCCTAGACCTGGCCGGCCTGTAGTGGCTACCTCACAAGAAAATATTGATAAAGTGGAAAAACTTATATTGGAAGACGGCCGAGTGAAGGTAAAATCTATAGCTCAAGTAACCAATCTCTCTATTGGTACCGTACATGACATTATACATGACCATCTTAATATGTCAAAAGTAAGTGCAAGATGGGTTCCGCGAATGCTGACGCTTCTTCAAAAGGATATGCGTGTGGCTTGCTGTTCAGATTTTATCGACCTGTGTGGTGAAAATCCCGATGAGGTGCTGCAAAAAATAGTTACTGGAGATGAAACCTGGGTTCATCATTATGACCCAGAGAGCAAACAGGAGTCCATGCAGTGGCACATTAAGGGTTCAGCTCATCCCAAGAAGTTCAAGGTAATCCCGTCAGCTGGCAAGGTCATGGCCACAATATTTTGGGATTGTGAAGGAGTTTTGCTTATCGATTATAAAGAAAAAGGTGTAAATATCACAGGGCAGTACTACGCTAACGTTATACGTCAATTAAGAGATGCGATCAAAGAAAAGAGGCGAGGAAAGTTAACCAAAGGTGTTCTGCTTCTGCATGACAACGCCCCTGTCCATACTGCTCATATTGCCAAGGCAGCTATTGTTGAATGTGGGTTTGAAACTGTTACTCATCCACCCTATAGTCCGGACTTAGCCCCAAGCGACTTCTTTTTGTTTCCCAATCTTAAAAAGGATCTGCGTGGAAATAAATTTTCTGACGATGAAGCGTTGAAGACGGCCGTGGAGGAGCATTTTTACACCAAAGATAAAAAATATTTTTATGAGGGATTAAAAAAAATAATTGATCGATCTTATAAGTGTATGAACATAGGGGGGGAGTATATTGAAAAATAAAAATATCAAACTTTTCGTACTTGTTTGTTTTTATCCACATACCGAGAATATTTTGAACGCCCCTCGTATATATTGCGCTACAATGTGATTATGGAAAACGATAAATTGGACTTTAAATATGGGGCACAAGTTGCAGTTTATTTTTTGAGGTTTTTCCGCGCTGTCAACTCCCATAATATACCCGACGTGTTTGGGCTATAATGCCGCAAGTGACTCCAAGAAAAGCATCAAATTCTACAACCTCATTATCTCAAGAAAGAAATATATATTACGTCATACTTGGCTGTATGGGCTAGACCCTTTGCCTTGCCTATTACCTCATTCATTATCCAACACAATAATAAAATTGAAATTGTATATATTTTATTTATTTATTAATTAATTATTTCAGGCATGAACCACCCTCGACGGCCGCCTCCAGACAACCGGAACAGGCGGCAATAACATATACCTTGGTATTATGTACTATATTATTGAGGAAAACTTCTATTTATTTAATTGATTACTACAATTCAGTTGTTTTAAAGAGGGCTTAACTTTTTGCATTTCTCTCGCTCGCACAACACAATATTTATAAAGATTATTAAATTCTGGGAAATAACTATATATTTTAGATATGCCAATAGGTGGTAGGCGGACTGATCGTGGTAATTTGCCTTACGGGGTAAAGTGTATCCCTCACGTTTCGGGATCAGCCTCGAATTGCCGTCATGCCCAGTCAAGCCGGCATAGTGTTAGGGACTGATGTCAGTCATGAGTGTCTGATTCCAGTTGCTAACATTCATGGACCTTGCACGCCATTTATCATCAAATTGGCGCAAGGTAACTTGTCGTGCTGGTATAAAAAAAATAGCAAAACATTTACCACTAGACCGCCTCCGTGGTCTCTCCTGCCGTGAACTCGGGAGGTCGTGGGTTCGATTCCCACGGGGGGCAAGTTGTACATTGTATAATTTGTCTCGGTCTAGGTGTTTATATGTATAATATATATATATTTACAAAAAAAAAAAGTATAATATGTTAGTTTGGTTAGTTTCCGTAACACAAGCCTCGTAGCTTACCACGGAAACTAGATGGCGCTGTGTGACCTGTCTGGAAATATTTATTATTATTATTATTTATAACGAGCATTTCATAGATTCACCGTGCGGGTGCCAAGGTCCATCGTGTGTGGGTAAGAGATGAGAAGAATGGTCTCGGGCTAGCAACCGACAATAGGCTGGGTAACAAGGAGGTCTTCTTTTTGTATTTTATAACGCAACAAGTCGCTCACCATCCACCATTCTATTCCTCTCCCTACCCAACCAAATGTTAATGACGTCTTGGAAGCTTTTTCCATGATTGTATCTCATGCGAACCTGCTTGAACTCCTCTCGCACCAACTTCCACTGCATAAAGAACCCGTTTCTGATCATTTCTTCTTTGAAATCATAATATTAGTTCGACTTGACTTTTACAATATTTGATTCCCACGGAACGGTGAGTTTAATAAGAATAACTTTTTTTAAGTTCCGATAAAACACTAAGATGTCTGGCCTATAGGCTGATACAGCTAGTTCATCTGAGAACCTATAATGATGTTCAAATGTATCCATGAGAATTTTCCAGTCTAATAAAAAAATGGTGTCTCGGGCTTGCAACCCAAAAATGGGCTGCTTGAAAAAAGGGAGGCCCCCTTTTTTATTTGATTGCTCGATAAATATACTATTTAGTTTTATACTAGCGCGACAGGTCACATGTCGTGCTATTATAAAATAATAATAATAATAATACGCTTACCATCCACCATTCCACTCCACTCTCTACCCAACCAAATACTGTATGATTCCGTTAATGCCGTCTTGGAAGCTCGTTCCATAAATGTATTGACGGCAGACCTGCATTTCTCTGAAATGTTCGTAATTTTATTCCCTGGTAAGTTGACAGACTATATGTCTCAAAATTACACAAATCTTGGATTGTGCAAGCGAGAGAGATGCGAAAGGGTTAAACCGTCTTAGTAAGTGATCCAATAATATTTTAGGATTCTGCTGTGTAGTAGCATCATTTGTAGGCAAAAAAACAATTGAACTCGTATCCAGATGCCATGAATTGATGTACCATGAATTCTGTATCCATTCGTAATGATTAATATACACAGCTATATCCTAAAATATTGTTGGAAATTTATTAAAATTTGTTGTATATCTGATTATTTTTGTAATTGTGAAAGCTAAAATTTGACAAATCTAGGGTTTTATTTATTTATTTATTACAGAATAACTAACGATAATAAAACTTAAAGAAACTAATATGGAAACATGAGACGTCATTGGCTGAAGTCAGTGATCAGTGGCTAGTGCCAGTCATTAGTAGAAGGTGTCAGTCATCAATAGCTGGTGTCAGTCATTAGTGGCTGGTGTCAGTCATCAATAGCTGGTGTCAGTCATTAGTGGCTGGTGTCAGTCATCAATAGCTAGTGTCAGTCATTATTGGCTGGTGTCAGACATCAATAGCTGGTGTCAGTAACTAGTGGCTGGTGACAGTCATCAGTGGCTAGTGCCAGTCATTAGTAGAAGGTGTCAGACATCAATAGCTGGTGTCAGTAACTAGTGGCTGGTGACAGTCATCAGTGGCTAGTGCCAGTCATTAGTAGATGGTGTCAGTCATCAATAGCCGGTGTCAGTAATTAGTGGCTGGTGTCAGACATCAATAGCTGGTGTCAGTAACTAGTGGCTGGTGACAGTCATAAGTGGCTAGTGCCAGTCATTAGTAGATGGTGTCAGTCATCAATAGCCGGTGTCAGTAATTAGTGGCTGGTGTCAATCATCAATAGCTGGTGTCAGTAACTGGTGGCTGGTGACAGTCATCAGTGGCTGGTGTCAGACATTAAACATTATTGACTGAAGTCAGACATCAGTGATCAGTGGCTAGTGTTAGTCATTAATAGATGGTGTCAGTCATCAATGGCTGGTGTAAGTTATTAGTGGCTGGCGTCAGTCAAAAGCTATCAGCGATTGGTATCAGTCATCTTTGGCTGGTGTCAGTCATCAGCGATCAATGGCTTGCGTCAGTCTACAGTTATCAAAGGCTGGTGTCAGTCATCATTGGCTGTTGTCAGTCATCAACCATTAGGGGCAGATGTCAGTCATTAATTGCTTCTATTTTTGGACCTCACGTATTGCTTACTATCAGGAGGGAAAAATAATGATTTGATAATCTGTGTTTCCACTTTCCTATAACTTAGCGTCATTCAAGCGAAGTGTGAAAAAGCATCTAGTCAAGCCGGCATAGTGTTAGGGGCTGATGTCAGTCATGAGTGTCTGACTTCAGTTGCTGATATTCATGGACCTAGCGCGCCACTTACCATCAGGTGGGCGCAGAGACACATGTCGTCAATAGCGAGCAAACTTGCACTTGTCAAATTATAACTTACACAATTATTAAAATATATTTTATATTATAATTTGTTAATTTTAACTCTATTAAGGTAACTTTGACAGTACTATTATACACATTTGAGTAGACAAGCACACTTTTTTTTGTTATTCTGAAAAACTAATAAAATTACGCGCAAAAGTTAAAAAAAAGTCTAATACAGTGTAACCTCTATATAACGACACTAAAGGGACTGTCCATTTTATGGCGTTATAGAGAGTTGTCGTTAAATGGAAAGAAGAAAAATCATTGTATAAAAGACAAGCTAAACCAACCAAAGCCAATTGATTTTGACGCTTTATGGAGTTTGTCGTTAAATCGAGTGACGTCACATGGAGTTTACATTGTATATGATTTAAATTGTTTACATATTGTCAGTGAAAAGGTATAAAGTCTAAAGCGACAATTTTTATCTTCTATTTTTTTTTTAATATAAAGTTTTTATTCGAAGTAATATAGAAGCAATATAAAAGAATTATAATATTAAATAAACTATATTCAAACAAAATCTAAATTTAACCTAAAAAAATATAATAATACATAGAAAATAAAAATAAATAAAATTAAATTGTAAAAACTGTTTAAATAAAATTATTATCTTCTAATTCTTTGTTAAATAATATAAAAATAAAAATAAATAAAAATCAATTTATTGTCACATAACAGTAGTATAGTACTTACACCTACACGACGCTGTTTTTCAACCTGTTCCTGTTCTCTCGTAGTAATATATATATATATATATATATATAATTTAATTACAGGATAGACACACTTTAATTACAGGATAGACACACACCTTTAAGCGTGCTTAGGTTACTATTATCGTGTCTCGGAACGAGGGGAAAACTTGTTTTTAGCCTTTTGCCTTCCACTGACATATAATTTCTTGTTACATACAGTAATATCCAAAGTTCAGAGTTACCACAGTTGATTGTTTTTAATCTTATATTTTATTAATGTTTTTTTTACCGTTAACATGATTTAGTTTTTAGATTAAAATGTGTAACATTTATCTTTAGCGAGTGTTTTAGAAAACACAATTCACGGACGTGACGATATACAACGTGATTTTCCGTAGCACTTAATGGATATCAGTGTACACTCTATATAACGACACTGAAGAGACTGTGGAATCATTGTTTCATACACTAAACCTAAACCAACCAAAGCCAATTGATTTCGACGCTTTATGGAGTTTGTCGTTAAAGTGACGTTACATGGAGTTTACACTGTAGCTGTTTTTTTTTATTTCAAATTTAAGCTGGTTTATCGATTTTGCATCTCTCTCGCACAATCCAATAATTTTAGCTAAGCTGCTGGTCTTCTGCTAACAGCTTACTTATTGGACCACTTTGCTGCATAGTCTTCCACTAGCAGGAGTAGAATCATTCAAAGTAATTAAATTAATGACGTTTCATAAATACCTGTAATAGGTTTACGTGAATGAAGATATATTGACTTTGTCTTTAAGACGATGGGACAAGCGTCTTGCCAAGGAGTTGTGCAAATGACTAACGGAAAAGTCAGCAATACAAAATTAAACATATAAGAACTACACCACAATGATGAATTAACATAGTCTCAAACCCAAACGGGGCAAATTCGTAGACGAGGTTTGCGTATTTGCACAGAAAAAATAAAATTTTGTCATCTGGTCACACAGCTATATCTTAAAATGTTTAATCTGACTAAACTCGGCAATACAAAATTAAACATATACAGAACTACACCACAACGATGAATAATATAGTCTCAAAACCAAACGGGGCAAATTCGTAGACGAGGTTTGCGTATTTGCGCAGAAAAAAGTAAATTTTGTCATCTGGTCACACAGCTATATCTTAAAATGTTTAATCTGACTAAACTAGCTTACTTATTGGACCACTTTGCTGCATAGTCTTCCACTAGCAGGAGTAGAATCATTCAAAGTAATTAAATTAATGACGTTTCATAAATACCTGTAATAGGTTTACGTGAATGAAGATATATTGACTTTGTCTTTAAGACGATGGGACAAGCGTCTTGCCAAGGAGTTGTGCAAATGACTAACGGAAAAGTCAGCAATACAAAATTAAACATATAAGAACTGCACCACAACGATGAATTAATGTAGTCTCAAACCCAAACGGGGCAAATTCGTAGACGAGGTTTGCTTACTTGTGCAGAAAAAAGAAAATTTTGTCATCTGGTCACACAGCTATATCTTAAAATGTTTAATCTGACTAAACTAAGTAATACAAAATTAAACATATACAGAACTACACCACAACGATGAATTAATATAGTCTTAAATCCAAACGGGGCAAATTCGTAGACGAGGTTTGCTTATTTGCGCAGAAACATTAAATTTTGTCATCTGGTCACACAGCTATATCTTATTATGTCTATGGAGAACACGTTGTATGAATATTTGAAGGAAAAATATATAAACATACAAGCCAATTTCAAAATGGATCTCTTACTGGCAACGAGGGCTAGTCATTTTTATTTATTAACAATATTTAGAAGTAGATTTTATTTAACTAATAATTTAATGTTTTAATTGATATGAAGTTGGTGTTTGTATTTTTTACCTTCATTCATTTTGTAACCCAATTTGGACTTACGCATTTGCATTCCTCTGGCTCGCACAATCCAACATATACAAAGATTTTTAGAGTATATTTTCACTATATATCATAGGACTATATATATAATTTCACTTTCATATACCTAATTTTAGTTTCCCCATTTCTATAACCCGGAGTCCTTCAAACGAAGTATGAAATTCCGTGACCTTGAAATTCCCTTTCCCTTCTCTCGGCATCCTTCCCCTCTCCATTAATATATTTGCCATCGCTCTAGCTTGTTTAGTTCGCCTGCTCTGTCGTTAAGTAATTGTTCTTGAGTAAACGTGTGTTCGTGGTGCTCGTCACGAAAATGGAAAAACGAAATCAAGAGCAACGCGTCGCGATAACATTTTGCGTCAATTTCGGCGAAACAGCTTCGGAAACGTACGCTAAAATTGTAAAAGTGCATGGTGATAGTGCTCTTAGTCGTGCCCAGGTGTTTCGATGGCATAACCAAACGCCAAAGCTCACAATATAGAACAAAATCGGTGGTCAAAGGAACCCATTTTGAGTCGATTGAGGACATCCAGGCGGCCGTGACGAGGGTACTCGCGGACATCCCAGTCGAAGCGTTCCAGAAATGTTACGAAGCATGGAAAACGCACTGGAATCGTTGTATAGCTGCCCAAGGGGACTACTTTGAAGGGGATGGCAGAGTTGTAGAATAATTTTTATGGAATCGGTTTTTATGGAATCAGTCTCATTACTTAATTGTCACACCTCGTATATCTGTCTAAAATTAGGTACCATCATCGCAGCCTATTTCCTAGAAAAAGTACACTCTAAAAATGTTTGTATATGTTGGATTGTGCGAGCGGGAGGAATGCAAATGCGTTAACCCTTACAATATTACTGGCAAGAATTAAAGCGATTGTAGTTGAAACACAACAATATTTTATATAGTTCCCAAAAACAAATTTTCAATTGCCCTAAATAAGACCTATGGTAATGGAAATTTAAATAGTTTCAACTCTAGCGCTCAAAACTCTTGCCGGTATGTAAAAACTTGACGTTTCGCCTGTCAATAAATGACAGAACACTGTTTTTTTGCGAATTTTAAACGTCATCATTTCGTGTATTTTTATACACACATATACTCACATAGTTATTACAGGAAAGTATTCGATTTGATGAGATTGTAATTTGCAAAATATTGATGTTAGGGCAATAGAGTCACGACCGATTGATAGAGACTTGACTGTTCAACCCTTTCTAAGGCATAGATAGTTTCTGTGGTGTCAAGGAAAAAGGAGATGAGTCGAAAAATTTATAAATTAGATTTTTGCACCTATTGTTTCAGAACATTCATATGCGTCAATGCAATAAGATGTGTATATTACACCCTTACGTACATAAAGGGGCTATTGAAAATAAACATTACGTAAATTTCAATTTTAAAAAATTAGTTGTTTTTTTTATTTGCCTCTACTGAAAATTTCAAGTCATGTACTTATCCCCTTTTTCCTTGACACCACAGAATTAATCTGTGGTGTCAAGGAAAAAGGGGATAAGTACAAAATTGAACTTTTCACTAGAGGCAAATTAAAAAAACAACTAATTTTTATAGTTATAAAATTGTAATTTATGTAATGTCAATTTTCATTAGTCGTATACTTTAGGTACGAGTCGACTCATCTCACTAGGCATAACTGAATTATTGGCAGTAAAAGCGCGATACTGAAATAACTCGATTGAACTCTTTTTACTTATTTATACATTTTAATGTTACGAGTAAGTCAAAGTCAAAGTCAAAATATCTTTATTCACGTAAACCTATTACAGGCATTTATGAAACGTCATTAATTTAATTATTTTGAATGATTCTACTCCTGCTAGTAGAAGACTAAGCAGCAAAGTGGTCCAATAAGTAAGCTGTTAGCAGAAGACCAGCAGCTTAGCAGATTCCAGTGACCTGTTAATGTTTAATCTGACTGAGAAAGGAAACTGCAAGGAAAACTCAGCTATATCAGATTTACAAAATAAAACATATACAGAACTGCACCACAACGATCAATTAATAACCTTTTAAATTTAGTTATCAGTACCTATGAGATTACAATACCTGGTACAGCAGTAACCCCCCAGGCAAGTCAGAATTAAGATAGACTGCATGCCTATGTGCAACCCGAAAGTCGACTAGCCCCTTTATGTACGTATGGGTGTAAAATAAACTGTACAGTTTATAAACTCATCTCCTTATTGCATTGACGCATATGAATGTTTTGAACCAATAGGTGCAAAAATCTTTTTTTTTAATTTTTCGACTCATCTCCTTTTTTCTTGACACCACAAATTTTTCGACTCATCTCCTTTTTTCTTGACACCACAAATTTTTCGACTCATCTCCTTTTTTCTTGACACCACAAATTTTTCGACTCATCTCCTTTTTTCTTGACACCACAAATTTTTCGACTCATCTCCTTTTTTCTTGACACCACAAATTTTTCGACTCATCTCCTTTTTTCTTGACACCACAAATTTTTCGACTCATCTCCTTTTTTCTTGACACCACAAATTTTTCCGTGTATTTTAACATGCTAAGAAACTATTAGTCAGGTGTTTTCACAAAACCATTGACATTTTTTTTTATTTAGTTCAACTCATTTACCAAAAAGAGAAACGAAACTGCCTCCATGGTCTAGCGGTTAAGTCCGTGGATTTAGACTTGAAGGTACCGGGTTCGATTCCTGGTCGGGACACAAAAATATTTATTAATGTAAATAAAAATACATTTAAATAATATTTAATTAATTTGTGATATTTCCCGAGTTTGGTACGCTGGAGACATCGAC
Organism: Tinea semifulvella; assembly: GCA_910589645.1. Classification (NCBI taxonomy): domain Eukaryota; kingdom Metazoa; phylum Arthropoda; class Insecta; order Lepidoptera; family Tineidae; genus Tinea; species Tinea semifulvella. The sequence continues at coordinate 1,484,842 of OU342623.1, read as the reverse complement.
GAGCTTGCCACTTGTCATGGTTGGCCTATAGTAAAGTTGCCTAAATGTGAATCCGCTTATTCATAAGCGTGGTTTCTGACCACCTCGAAAGGGAAACGGTCGTGATGATACTTTAGTTTAGAAACGAAATTATTACAGCCCCTAGAACACAACGTGCCAGAACTCCACTGCTGGAGATGGGCCTTCCAGAATATATATATCTGGCGAATTTGGCCTACACTCGCCACGCTAGCCGGATCATCATAGCCAGACGGCTTGGCATATGATGTAAATTTTTTATAACAATTTATTATTAACGATTCCACAAGTTGGTGTTAGTGGAACCGGGACCGGCGGCTTAACGTGCTCTCCTCACACGGGAACGGTGGTGTTGTAAATCTTTGACTGCAGTACGTAATAAAAGTGTATTTCTCATTGGTACATGCCGGGTGGGTTTGAACCAACCTTTGTAGGATTTAATAGAACGACAATTTTGAGATCACCATATCTTTGATTTTGCTTGGTAATCTTGATTTGTACACTTCAAAGCTGCTCACTTCGGCATAATATCCAAAAAATATTAAATTTCGTAATAAAAATACAAGTTTTCTATGCAACTGACAGTTATATAAGGTACCACCTATCATGCGCCATCTATCGTGATAAAAAGTTAGTGATACACCCCATTGTAGCCGTTAGCCAACAAATGAAATTTAATAATTAAATATGATTTCGTATTAAATAAACCGTGTTAGAATTAATTCTGATGTCTTATTTAAATAATAAAAACGAAAAACATTCTGAGACATCATTTATAATCTTCAATTTTTGTTCAGTACAGTCGATATCAACTTGGTAGTTTCTCTATCTCGAACTTTCTCTAACTCATTTTTCTATGTAGATTTGTTGATGTTGTGTACCAGTAATAACTCTGTCACCTTTCTTATCCTTCTAGGGTTCGTTCCGAGACTAAAAGACCGTTAAATCGACGCAGGCGCTACTTAAAATTAAACCAGCCAGTTTGTGACAAATATGGCGACTGTTATGATATGAATTTATTTAAAATCAACCTCGTACTATGAATTTTGTTTTTTACATTTCAACCGTGAGAAATCATCTTACGACACGAATATGCAAAAAAATTAATGTTATTTGACTTATTTGTGCTTTCACAATCAAATTATTTAATTTGTAATATTTCTCAGGTTTGGTACGCTGGAGACGAGCTTGCCACTTGCCACATGATATTTTACTATAGTAAATTTAGCCAAATGTGAATCAGCTCTATTTTAAAAAATAGCGTACTTTCTGACTACCCCGGTCGTGATAATACTTTACTTTTTATACTTTTTTCTTCATAAATTAAGTCTTTATAAGAAATTGAAATGGTAACGCATTATGAAATGGACATAGTATAGTATGTATTTAAAAAAGAAAGTTACCTAAGCCATGCGCCTGCATCGATCTATAGCCAATAAGCTCGGAATATTAACCTTTTTAAAATAAAAAAAACTTTCCTGTATGTAAACAAAAGAAAAAAAATAAAAAAATATTTTTTCGTTATATAAAAAATGAAAACTCTTCATAGTGCTAAGCGCGTCTATTTACCAAAATCCTAGGCTTTTAAGTAATTCGAAATAAAAACTCGATCCATAAAAAAATATTTTTTATTCATAAAAAATATTTAGGAATTTTAAATATTTTTTTGTGTTAAGATTTTGGTAAATATTTGCAGTAAGTGTTACCATATATTTTAAGCATCGCTATCGGTGAGGATATCGAAGTGACTAATTCATATCGGATTGGAAAGAAATTTATGAAACCATTTTATTAAAATTATAAAGGTTTGTCCAAAAAATGTCTAAAATATATAATTTACTTAACTCTTGCACAAAGTATTCAAGCACAATATAACTTTTTTTTTATTAATCTAGATTTTCGTCACGTTCAGCCATAAAATATATTTTAAATTATTAATTCATATATTTTTTTTATATATGTATAGTTTTTTTTAAGCTAATACAAATATTATAATGTCCTTTAACACTTTTAAATATATATTTAACTTAGATTTGTATATAATTTCCATACTTAATTATTAAATAAAATATATTTCCCGTAAAAAAAAATACTCACCCATTAACGACAAGGAGAAAAATATCTGGCCAAATTCTGCTTCCATTTTCGGAGTTGTTTTTTTTTGTACCGTGTAAGATTTTTTTCTTTTTTTTTAAATCTCGCACAACTTGTGACCTTGATATGATGGCAAGTGGCACGCGAGGTATATGCTTGATATAGGTTGCCGTAGGTCACGTGCCATATTTATATTTTAACTATTTATATATTTAAAAATACGAGTCAGTCATAATGGCTAGCTCGCTTGAACATCTTAGTGGAATCCTAAAAGTTGCATCCCAGACATGTCATTCCGAGACCAATCTGCGTGGGTAATGGCATTCTAGAAGTTGTGCAAAAATACTTCAACCTTGGACAGACTATTCAACTAGGCGTAGTGACAGGCGCATTCAACTAGGATACCACAAAAATGGAGCTCGTGAGCCACTGCGTAGAATGTGTAAGACATTCCATGATTTATTGTGTGATGCAGATCTTTTCTTCGGCTCAAGCGAAGCTCCATATGACAAAAACTCTGGTAGTTCTTCGAGTCTCACTATTAGTTTAGGTCACTTTAAATTATTTGCACCAATACGTTATTGAAATTATATATTATTGGTGAGTACTTTTCATGGAATCTGGTTCACATATTGTTAAATGCTTTGCCTAATAAATAAATAAATAAATGGGCTCCATTAGCAAAGTTACGCCAGCTCCTGTTATCAACCATATCAGTTCCAGTATTGTCGTACAAAACAGAAACATGGTCACTGTTGGTCTACTCAACAAGTTTAAGGTCGCTCAGTCTACTGGAGAGAGCTATATTTAAAATTCATTTTGGAAAACCCAACAGTTGACAATATTATAATAAAAATTATACAGTAAATTCACTAAGAACTATTAAAGGTTTTCACATATAAATTTAAAGTTAAGTTTAAAAAGGTTATTGTGAAAAAAGTATAGATAATTATATAGATATAACAAGTGCTTACATTGATGACACACAGATGAACAATGCCACAATAAATATAATACAGGTCAGAAGTTGTAACAGTTGTCATCTGCAGGTCTTTTAGACATAAACAAAAGTAATGAAAAACAAATTACTCAAGTATTACATATGTTGGACAATTCACTTAGTTTTTTTAATGAAATAGTTTCATAATAATGATTGGGCAGGTAGGTGACAAGATGTCAAATAATTTAGTTTAAAAGTCATGACTAATGTTTTATTGCTGTCGAATTTTGCCGAAATATAATATTACACAAATCCATACAAAAATAGTACAATAAAATGACGGCTGGTTGCAGAAAGGATGATTATCTTTTGACATGTTTAACGTGGCATACTTAAACATGTCATATGAGGCACGTCATTGGCTGAAACAACCAAAGTGACAAGCTACTACCAACTACCAATCACGTGGCGTATACAAAGTATTGATCGGAGATTATTTTAATGTAGACTTGTCCAGTTTGATTCCAAAAAAAAATTTTATAATTTAAAATATAAACATGCCTCCGTGATCTGGCAGAGCGTGGATTTAGACTCGGGAGTTACCGGGTTCGATTCCTTGTTAATATTAATAAATTTAGTATCATCACGACCGTTTCTCTTGGGGTGGTCAGAAACCACGCTTATAAAGAAGCAACTTTACTGTAGGCCAATTATGACAAGTGGCAAGCTCGTCGATGTCTCCAGGCAGCGTACCAAACTCGAGAAATATCAAAAATAAATTCAATATTAATTAAATGTATTTATTTATATTAATAAATATTTTTGTGTCCCGCGACCAGGAATCGAACCCGGTCACTCCGAATTTAAATCCACGGACTTAAACGCTAGACCATGAAGGCAGCTAATCATTAATAAATTTAATTGTGATATTTCTCGAGTTTGGTACGCTAGAGACATCGACGAGCTTGCCACTTGTCATGATTGGCCTATAGTAAAGTTGGCTAAATGTGAATCCGTTTCTTTAGTAAGCGTGGTTTTTAACCACCCCGCAAGGGATACGGTCGTGATGATACTATATATATATATATTCTAAATCTATGATTAATAAACTCCAAAATGTTCGTCATTTTATTAGTAGTAAGTTGATAGACATTTCTGAAAGTACACTAAACCTTGTTAACTTTGAAAATATTGGATTAAACCACCTTAAACTAAGTGAATTTCATTTTTGCGTAATATTATATAAAATTCCATTTGGCAAAATTCCTCACAATTCGACAACAATGTCTTAATTTTAAAATGCGTGGAATTTATTAAAGAGCAAATATTTTTATTATATAATCTAGAATAAAATTAAAACACTACGTATATTTTTACTTACTTACTCATTAATAAAATCTTAAGTTACGGCGCACAGAAGTTATCCTAAAAATATCGCCACTCATACTGACCCTAATCAAGTAGGTAGCGGGAGGTCGACGACCGCGCGAACGTTGACTGACGTAATTGTTCCTCTCTCTATTCCGTCTTTCGGCTGTGAGTGAGATTAATTAAGAGTCTTTAAAGGACATTGTACAGGATGCATCAGCCCTAAACACGTAATTTATTTACATAAATGTTCATAACCGAGTTGGGGATTCCAAGTGTTGCAAAATTTAATGCTTTCCATGGAGTAATTCACGTCAATATCGCCCAAACACGAAGGATATACGGGAGTTCACAGAGCGGGAAAACCGCAAAAAATTAAGTGCAACTTCTGCCGCATAAATTCGTATAGTCAAATTTATCGTTTATCATAATTATTCACATTATAGCACATTATTAAACAAAATGACACCAATTTTGACTAACAATATCCACAGTGGGAGGCGTGAAAAAGAGCAAAATTAATAAATTATACAGATGGACTGTATGAAGGTGGCTGGCTGGATGCTCACACACACTTACCTGCAGGCTTCTTTTCTCGCAATTTCGAAATTACGAGCGGTTGATGCTTATTCTTCAAATTCTGTGCAAGCAATGACCTTGGCACATTTCTTACTGACGCTTCTGACAGCTGAGTCGCGTTCATTAATTTACATTTTTTTTCTATGCGCAAGGTGCGTTCGGAAAGATCTCGCAGGTTTTTGAGCAAGATAGGCACATGCGTATGAGAGGGATAAAGGATGGGTATGGCGATATATAAAATTAATAGACAATAAACAATAGACAACCTTAAAGTTGTTTTAAATATGATAAGGCGCAAACACACAGTAAACTAATTTACAAAACGAAAAACTTGGACTTACATGTCCGTGCGAAGAACTTCCGGTTAAAAAAGTTAACTTTTTTATTTCATAAAAAAATATTTGCTCTTTTGACGTTGTATAACTAAATTATTGATAATAAGGGGCCGGTTTTTACATTAATTATTTATTTAATCTTTAAATGTTTTTATTAAATTTACTATGCTTACTAAAACTGCCTCCGTGGTCTAGCGGTTAAGTCCTTTGGATTTAGACTCTGAGGTACCGGGTTCGATTCCTGGTCGGGATATTGTTAATTTAAATAAATTTAATGAATATTAATTTCTCGAGTTTGGTACGCTACAGACATCGCTTGCAACTTGTCATGATTTGCCTAAATGTGAATCCGCTTCTTTATAAGCGTGGTTTGTGACCACCCCGGAAGGGAAACATTCTTGATGTTACTTCTTTTTTTGCTTATTAAAAGTAATTGAGATATAAAGAAGGAAAATTCATTTGAAAAAGACCGCATTCAATAATATAAAAAAAAAATTTGTTCGCGATTTGTACACTTCTTTGGTCCAGAATCTACATGCCCCTAATATAATACTTACCGTATAATATTAAATTGCACATTTGAATATAACTATTTAAAAAAAAAGTAATAAATTTAGTATGTGAGTGTCAATAACAATATTTAATAAAAAGCTTTACGACGATAAAACTGCAAAAAAATGTATCGTCAGCTGGAATGTTTAAGGTACATTGTGCGCTGGCCACGGCTGGTGACGGGTTGGTAATAATAATTCTCCATATCAACAATCAATATAAGAAATCGAGTCGATAACTCGTTATGAATTATGACAATACTAATGAATTAGTGATTGAGCTGTCAGAAGTATAATGAAAAAATGGAAATGGTATAGTTTTTTTGTTTTATGCTGTTTTGTAAAATATTTATTAGCTTTAATGATTATCTGATGCGAATTCTTATTTCATATTTAATCTTAGATAAGTGGTAATTGTAAAACCGGCCCAAGTCACCTATAAGGAAAGGGATTGTGGTCGACACCAACGGACTGCATTTCGATAACTGGTCCTTTATTTTACGAAAGTCACAAGTTACGAGTCGACAAGTCCAATAAAAATATTCATATGTAAAAAAATTTATTTGGCAGACTTGTTAAAATTTCCTAGTTAATTTACAACTTGTGACTTTTGAAAATATGGGCAATATACAATGCAGTAAGTTAGCTTCGCCATAAGTTAGTCATTGTATTAGATTCGTACAGATAGCAGAAAAAGTTGATATTTTTTACGTTCAGTGTTTTACTGTAACATCGTATATATTTAAAAAAAAAAACAATCAGATTTTTTTATATATTTTTTTTAATGAATTATTGATGCAATTTGCATCGTATACCATATTTTAATTATATTCTGATAATATAACTATATTTAAAGTCCAAATTGTTGTTGAAACGGATAAATAGCACAAAAAATGAACTTAAATAAATAAAATTAAAACATGATTTTTTTTACACTACATGTGATGCGCACACCTGGCAAGTGGCGCGCGAAGTCAATGCATGTTAGCTAACTGGAATCAGACAATCATGGCTGACATCAATCTTGACTGGGCATGACGGCTATTCGAGCCTGATCCTGATCTGATGGATTTTAATCCCTGATTAAAATTAAGCAAATTGTGTTCTAATATAAAGATTTTTTTTTAAATAATGTAACGGTTCTTTACGCGATTTACCTTAGTTTGGGACAAGTTGCATTGGCCGTGGTCACGGTTTAAATTATATAAACTATTATGAGCGAAAATTTAAAAAATCGATAAAATTTTAAAAGTCATAATATTTCTAGGTTTTTTTGTTAGGATTCATATGTATTACATTTCTATTCAAAAGATAATTAATAAAACACCTTTTTCTGCTAACTGTACGTATCTATATGAAATTAATTGTAATAGTATAGATATATGGTTGTTAAAATTAAAGATTTTAGCCAAAAACAATGCTTTTTATTTATTACCAATGTCATTAAACTGAATAGAAGGCTAACGGAAACAATAGTATTTTTTAAACATAAATACTATTGTCAGGTGTCTACAATGTAAAATAAATTGTAAGATTTTGGACGCTTTCAGCGGGGTGAGGCTTTGAGGAGTGCACAATCGTGCGAAAACGAATCGTGTAATGCTGTCATCGAACGAACGTTAGTCGATACGATAGTGAAAACGAATGTGCTCCGCCTTATCACGCCGCGCTGTTGCTTTTAAGCTAGTTTAAATCAGAATGTAAAATAATACAAGTATTGCTTATAAAGCACAGAATACCTAATACATACGTGTCAGATAAGCCCGTGTCAATTCAAAGATTTATTTTCAATATTTTTTACATAGCGCCATCTAGCGGTGAGTAGAAATACTACGTACTATAATGGCTTGACTAAATAGAAAATAACATTACTAGTCAATACTAGATGGCGCTGGCAAGTTGTGTTTATTCAAAGGTTCGTACGTATTATAGTCATCCCCAAACCGGGACAAGACCGATACGCCACGCCTCAACTTACAGGCCAATAACTTGTTCCTACGGAGTCTGAAATGTTACATCAAACTTCGTGAGGCTCCTGAGTGGACATAGCACCACCCTCCCAACTGACCCGGGTGCTGTACCACGAATCGATCGAGAAGAATAAGAGCCGTCGATGACATCCCAACCCTCTCTGAAGTCCTGGAGGACAGAGAGGAGGATTTCACTGTTTGCGGATGACTTTAGCTATTTTCCAAGCCAATATGAGGCTGCTGATCTCCTGGATCTTCTCCCTGCGTGGACAAGTGGCGTATGTCCATCAATTTCGGAAAAACTGCCGCATTGATGACATTCTCCTGCCTCCACCACTGCAGCTTAGGGGCAGAACATTGAGTGGACTCCGACCGTCAAATACCTGGGCTGTATCATTAACAGGACGTTGACAATGGCCTGCCACGCCGCCCGTCAATTAGGCGAAGGCGGCCCGAGCCATGTTAGGTCCTGTTATGAATTTCAGCTTGCCGCTCAGGTTGAAGGTACTGATCTACAAGATGTTTATCCGTTCCCGTCTCACCTTATGCTGCGCCAGCCTGGCACCACCTTCTAGCCAAGGCTTCAGAGTGGTCTCCCATGCGCCGTGCGTAATTCCGTCATATCTCGAGATCTGGAGATGCCTACTGTGAAGAACTGGTTCAAGTAAATGAATAAAAGAGTGGACTGACTAATTATTAACATTGACTAATAATTTAAATAATAAATAAAGACTCAAGACTACTTACATGATAATAGGAAAAGACCCCTCCGTCTGCCAGCACCGCCGTATTTAAAATGAGTCATAAATGTGACTGACAGACAGAAGAAATATTTCCCTGTTACATATTTAAAATAGTTGTGAGTTGCTAATCCAATCTTTATTTAATCAATATTGAAAATATTGTCGTCGGCCTGATCTATCGGGGCGATAATCGTTAAACAACACCATTGAAATAATGGGGTGTATCAGGCAAAGCTTTTTGTAGATGTCGCTAGCGGCACTGGTACCTTGTTTACACCTATGACGCATCATTTTTTAAATGTTTTTGTAGTTTTTTGTTTTTATAACAGAAAAAAGTAATTTAACTTAAAAGACGAATTAAGATAGTGAACACTATATAAGTATAGAGAAGACAAATTTCTAAGCATTCCATGGATTCACCGTGCGGGTGCCGGGTCCATCGTGTGTGGGTAAGAGATGAGAAGAATGGTGTCTCGGGCTTGCGACCGACAATTGGCTGGTTTAAGAAAAGGAGGCCTCCTTTTTTTTTCTATTGCGCGATAATAGGAAATATAAATCTGGCAGTTCTTTAATTCTTTAGGGTTGGGTCGCTGTCGTGATCAGGTCAATCTTGGTTCTGTTACGCCTGATCAGCTGAACGCTCATTTCACTTCTGCACCGGTCTTAGATAAAAACACAAAATTAAATACCATTGGTGAGATTATGAAGATGACTGTACCTAATATTGTTGAGCAGTTCGTCTTGACAGAGGTGTCTGGGGATGTGATCTTAAAGACGATAAATTCAATAACTTCGAAATCAACAGGATGTGATTCCGTTAGTCGTGTTATGATCGTTACAATTGTTGACATTCTCCTACCCATCATCACTCACATAATAAATTTTTCCCTTACCTCTGGCCAATTTCCTTCCCAATGGCGGAAAGCATTTATTATCCCGCTACCCAAAATTACATCACCAACACTTCCCACCCATTTTCGTCCTATTTCTATTTTACCCTTCCTGTCCAAGGTCCTTGAGTCGGTCGTTCACAAACAGTTATCTCATTTTCTTGACTCAAATAATCTTCTTAACTCCTTCCAATCTGGATTCCGCCCCGGTCATAGCACAACCTCAGCATTACTTAAAGTAACTGAGGATATCCGATGTGGCATGGAAGAAACCAAGGTGACAGTACTTGTTCTAATTGATTTCACAAATGCCTTTAACACAGTCGATCCTGATTTACTTATCACCATAATGTCTCGTCTTAAGATCTCGCCCAAGGCCCTCAACTGGTTTTCTGCGTACCTTCATGGTCGCCAACAAAGGGTTCAAGTTGATCAGGTGTTGTCGGATTGGTGCGACCTGACTACAGGTGTCCCACAAGGTGGCATTCTCTCTCCTCTACTGTTCTCCGTATTTATTAATGCCATCACCCTATCTCTCCATTCTAATTACCACCTGTATGCAGACGATTTGCAGCTTTATGTGCAGACAGATATCACCACACTGAATAGTGCAATAGCTTGGCTAAACTCAGATCTTTGCAACATACACTCTTGGTCAAAACGTTTTGGGGTCGCTGTCAACCCGAATAAGTGCCAGTCGATCATTGTTGGGAGCTCTCGATTGCTTAGCAAAGTTGACTTAAATAGTATTGACCCACTTCGGTTTGACGGCACGCCAATTCCGTTTAGTCACGAAGTGAAGAATCTAGGTGTATATCTAGATTCTGATCTAACCTGGACTACCCAGGTTAACAACACGAGTCGTAAAATATTTTCTTCACTGCACGCTCTCAATAAATTTAAACATTTTCTGCCGTTAAAAGCTAAAATTACCCTCGCTCAAAGCCTTCTACTTCCTCTTCTCGACTATGGTGATGTGTGTAGTGTCGATCTCTCAGAGGCGTTGCTCAACAAGATGGATCGGTTACTTAACTGTTGTATCCGATTCATCTTTTCCCTTCGCAAATATGATCACATCTCTGAGTATCGAACGAAGTTAAAGTGGCTACCAATTCGCTGTCGCAGGAATCTCAGAATCCTCTGCTTACTTTTTTCTATTCTTAACGAGCCTGCGACACCGAAATACCTCAAGGACAAATTTGCCTATCTTTTCTCATTTCACGATAAGTCTCTTCGCTCCTCAAACAACTCTGTTCTGTCTATTCCATCGCACCACTCTGGGTTCATGAACGATTCTTTTGCTGTTGTTGCCGCTAACCTGTGGAACAAGCTGCCGGTAAATATACGACAAGCATCCAACCGAAGCATTTTCAAAAAAATGGTATATTCATATTATTTAAATGGCTCATAACAACTCATTTAGTTTATTTATTATATTATTATATGTAGTGTATGTATTATTGTTATGTAATGTATGTACCTAATGTATTAATAAAACGTTATGTGTATGTATTATTAGTATTTAGTTTATTATAGTATTTATTATTGTAGTTTAGATAATATTGCATATTTATTACGTAATCATATTTCTCTAATTGCACCTACCTTACGTCTTTAATGTTCTACAATGTCCCTAAGGTTGGCTGTCAGAGAATGTCTAGCGACATTAAGTCCGCCCCTTGTATATATTGTGCAATAAAGTTTTAATAAATAAATAAATAAAATAATACGCTCACCATCCACCATTCTACTTCTCTCCCTACCCAGCCAAATACTGTATGATTCCGTTAATGCCGTCTTGGAAGCTCGTTCCATAAATGTATTGACGGCAGACCTGCTTAAGCCCAATTCTTTCAGTAAGTGATGCAAAGATTTTGCTGGAACTCCTCTTGCACCAACTTCCACTGCGTAAAGCTGAGTCTTGAACCCGTTCCTGATCATTTCTTCTGTGAGATCATAATATTTATTCGACTTCATGTTGTGGTCTTTTGGAATATTTGATTCCCACGGAACGGTAAGTTCAATAAGGATAACTTTTTTCAAGTTCCGAGAAAACACTAAGATGTCTGGCCTATAGGCTGATACAGCTAGTTCATCTGGGATCCTATAATGGTGTTCAAATGTATCCATGAGAATTTTCCAGTCTGATGTGGCGCCAAGGATCGAGGTGGGCTTGCATTTAGTTTTCGTGCTTTGCCCTTCCTTTACAAATGTGGTCAAAGTTTTATTTGTAGTCAGTCCCTTTCTGGCTCTTGCAATAGAAAGACTTACTGCTTCACGGATAACACCTAGGACTTTGTCATGTCGGCGTGAGTAATAGCCCTTTTCTAGGAGAGTAACGCACCCTACAAGTGTGTGTCTAGCAGTTCCTATGGCAGCACCACACAATGTACAGTTCTTTTCCGTAGCTTTTCCCCACCTTACCAGATTACTCTGGTCCGGGAGGGACATTTGAAAAGCGTTTAGGTAGAACTTTAGCAATACAATAAGAAAAAAAGGCTGAATTAATAGAACAGCAATTTTGAGATCACCATATATCTTTGATTTCGCTTGGAAATCTCGATTTGTACACTTAAAATCTGATCACTTCGGCATAATATCCAGAAAAAAATAAATTTCGTAATAAAAATACAAATTTTTTATGCAACTGACAGTTATACTAGGTACCATCTATCATGCGCCATCTATCGTGATAAAAAGTTAGTGATACACCCCATTTAATATATTTTATTACATAGCAACTTTAATAGTTGGGACCCATTGTTGTTGATTTGAAGCTGTCTCGGTTTTTAATTAAAAAATAAAATAAATAAATAAAAACTATAAAAAGAAAACTCTTGGGCTTGTTTTTTTTATAGTTTTTATTTAATTATTTTATTTTTTTATTATTATAAATGAACTATCAATAGAAATCATTGTTACCATTAAATGCACAAGCAGTGTGTAATGTAATAATAATGAGTATATAAAGATATAATTTTAAAATAAACCTACTCGCTCCAAGTCCATCCCTGTTGCCAGTCTACCGTGCCGTAACAGCAACTTGATTAACACTGTTCTCTGTTCTCCTCTCCCTCCCCCAACATTGCCGAGTCTTCTGTCTCGCTCGCATGAATTAAGTAGCTTCATTCTTATAAAAAATAAACAGCGTTATTTTCCAATTTTAGTGCGCAGAAAAAATATATTTATTTATTTATTAGGGTCGCCAACAGTGCCAGCAACAATACATACATGCTGCACCAATTGAAATAACGTAATCAGCATATAAATAGCATCCTCGCCAAGCCGTCTGGCCAGCGTGGCGAGTGTAGGCCAAATTCTCTAGATATATGTTCTGGAAGGCCCATCTCCAGCAGTGGATGTTCTAGGGGCTGTAATGATGAATCAGCATATTCAGAATTCTCCGGATATATGTTCTGGAAGGTCCATCTCCAGCAGTGGAGGTCTAGGAAGCTGTGTTTTAGGGCCTGCAATGATGAATGATGAACCACCACATGCTATTACAGTATCCATTAATTTGGCTTTTGAATTACTAAAACAAAAAACAATACAATTACATCAATAATTGGGTAAATCCAGGTAAATAATATAACACAATACAACATGATGCAACCACAATCAAGAAACACAATTTCAAGGATCAAACTTGGTCAAACAGCAGTTCTGTTTACAGCCTCAGCCAGGATCCGCTGCAGCGACAATACATTGCTCTTAAAAACATGCAAAGAGTTCGCAAATATGTCTAGACTGTCATTCAAATTTTTTCGTGAAATTATGTTGTATTTTTTTATTTTTTTTTTTTGGTTCTCTTCCCCTGATGAATGATGAATGAGATGATAGGGAAGGCAAAGGGTCTAGCCCATACAGCCAAGTCTGACGTAATATATCTTTGTTTTTCATGAATTAATGAGGTCATCATCAAATTCCAGATGCTGCAGAATTTGATGCTTTTCTTGGAGTCACTCACGGAACCATCCACTGCTCAAACACGTCGGGTAAAATATGGGAGTTGACAGCGCGGGAAAACCGCAAAAAATAAACTGCAACTTGTGCCCTATATTTAAAGTTCAATTTATCGTTTTCCATAATTATTCACATTGTAGCACATTATTAAACAAAACAACACCAATTTTGACCAATAATATCCACAGTAAATTAATTTACAAAACAAAAACTTGCACTTGACGTGTCCACGCAAAATGGCGCGAAGAACTCTCTTTTTTTTATTTGAACTGCTCAAATTATATTATTCCCATTCTTGGAGCTCGCGTGCTCGGTATTTAACGAAAAGGACAGAAAGTTTTTGTTTTGTAAATAACTTTCCTGTGGATATTGTTAGTCAAAAGTGGTGTTGTTTTGTTTAATAATGTGCTACAATGTGAATACAACATTTGGTATTTGATGATAACCTTATTAGATAAGAAAGAAATATATATTATGTCAGACTTGGCTGTATGGGCTAGACCCTTTGCCTTCCCCATTACCTCATTTATCATCCATCAGGAGAAGAGAACATGAAAATATATGTAAGTGTAAAAAAAGTTAAGCATCATCACGTCTTTCGGGGTGGTCAGAAACCACGCTTTTTTTTAAAAGCGGGTTTACATTTAGCCAACTTTATTATAGGGCCATCATGACAAGTGGCAAGCTCGTCGATGTTTAGCGTACCAAACTCTTGAAATATCACAAATAAATTATTGTGTCCCGTCCAGGAATACAACCCGGTACCTCCGAATCCAAATCCACAAACTCAGCCCACGGAGGCAGTGATAATATGTCCATAATACCGTAAATTTATTTTCTAGTAAAGCCCGCTTCGAACCTGCCGGGGACAATATTCCCATTACCTATCCGGGCCTACACAACCCTACTGTCTATCCGTCCTAGTCCGTGTCACATATCGCTTTAATTTTTTTTTAATTGGCTTTAAAGGACATTGTACAGAATACATCAGTCCTAAACACGTAATTTATTTGCATAATATATGTTCATAACAGAGTTCATAACCGAGTTGGGGATCATCAAATTCTAGATGCTGCAGAATTTGATGCTTTTTTGGAGTCACTCGCGGCATTATAGCCCAAACACGTCGGGTAAAATATGGGAGTCCACAGCGCGGGAAAACCGCAAAAAATAAACTGCAACTTTTGCCCCATATTTAAAGTCCAATTTATCGTTTTCCATAATTATTCACATTGTAGCACATTATTAAACAAAATAACACCACTTTTGACCAATAATATCCACAGTAAATTAATTTACAAAACAATAACTTGCACTTGACATCTCCGCGCAAAATGGCGCGAAAGACTCGGCTATCGCTTTAAAACTAAATATAAAAAAAAAAGAACCGAGAATCGAACCCTGTCCTCCGCCCTCCGAGTATCGCTGGCATGTTTGCGATCTCTGTATAACGAGTGTTCGGATCCTGTCTTTAATTTGGAAGCCCTTGCTGACATCGCGATACTCATAGCCCAGGAGATGACGACTAATTTTATTTCTCTTTATGCTTAGTCATTTTAAAAGAAAAAAATAGTCTAACATTATACGGGCATCGTTAATAAATTTGCATCTCTCTCGCTCGCACAAAATAACATTTCCAAAGATATTTCAAGTCTGTGGGTCGTTTAAAAAATGTATTCTTGATAGACTACAGACTTTTTAAACATATTTTTACATATAATATAATTATATTTTTGCGTATTTTTTTATTATTTTCATTTCTTTTTTACTATTGTATGTTGTCTCTCATTTATGTTTGTTATTTGTAGAATTTAATTTGATATTATTTTTAATGACCAATTAGTGTTATTTTTATTTATTATTATACTAGCACGACATGTGAACTTGCGCCCACCTGATGGTAAGTGCCGCGCAAGGTCCACGAATGTTAGCAACTGGAATCAGACACTCATGACTGACATCAGTTGAAGGTTATAGGAAAGTGGAAACACAGAGGCTGGCCACATCTTTATTGTGCGACAGATGTATGAGTCCCCAAATTTATACGTACTCGAAGGGATGGTGACTACGGTTTGTGCGTGTGGTTCAGTTGCGGAATGGAGAGGAGGTAATTCCAAGCGTTTCGGGATCAGGCTCGAATTGTCTCATTCCAGTTGCTAACATTAATTGTTCTTGCGCACCACTTACTATACACTTACATGTCGAGCTAGAATTAAAAAAAAACAGTTCCTACCACTTGTATTTTGTGCATCTTATGACATCTAAATGTGGTACAATTATTATTATTTATTCAATGTCTTAGTCTTTAAGATACAAGTTGGCTGTCTGTTCAGCAGTGCCCAAACCGTAAATAAATAATAATAATATTAATAATCTTTATTTCAGGCATCAAAATATATATAAACAAGGTCCATAGATATATACCTTATAAACTAACATATATAAAATATAAATATACACTACACAAATAATAAATCTATCCTATCGCTTGGGAGTGAGCCCCACGTCCACTGTTTGATGTTATGATTAATTCCCTTCGAGACTCGGTAACGCTTGAATAGAATAATCGTGCGCACTCACTAGTGCCAATATTTAATTTGATTTTTGGTCTTTATATATATATTATAATAGTACTATAGTTTTAGTGTGAAGTTTGACTGCTATGGGTGAAATGCCTGAAATAAAACTTCATTTATTTATATGTAACCGACCGCTAGCATGACAAGAATGACCTTACCGGAGTTGGGGTATTAAAGCCTACATAGAAAAACTGCCTTTGTGGTCTAGCAGTTAAGTCTGTGGATTTAGACTCGGCGGTACCGGGTTAAATTAATATTTATTTTATTTGTGATATTTCTCGAGTTTAGTACGCTGGAGACATCGACGAGCTTGCCACTTGTCATGATTGGCCTATAGTAAAGTTGGCTAAATGTGAATCCACTACTTTATAAGCGTGGTTTCTTACCAATCCGGAAGGTCTTTTTGATACTTAAATTTTTGCGCTTTTTTTCTTTCTCTATAAAAAAATGTTGACACAACAGCTTGATAATAATTTCCACATATAAAAATTTTATAAAAAATAATTCATTCTGAAAGTTGTCCGTCACCTCCTAGCCTACAACCCGGAATAGCTCTACATAGTATAGTATAGGAGAGAACGGTCCCCTAATTGTGATAATTAGTGAAAATTGCCTTTTACAGCGACAAAGTTCCAGAGAATTGGTTTCCATGTAACGCTCGCTGTATAATGACTACGTTTATGATGTAATATACCTACCTACTTATATACTTTACATATATATCTTTACGCCAAATACCTTGCGGGGTAGGTAGAGACAATTGAGCGCCACTTGTCACGATCTCGACATAACTCTTTCGCTTCTTCGACACTCATCACCCTCTTCATACATGCCCTTTTGTTTCGATGGCTTTTTATATTGCACCTTCGGCTATTGTTTTATTTATTTGATCGTGGTAGGTGAGTCTTGGTCTGCCAGGACATCTTTTACCCACAACTTTCGCATTATATATCTGGTTCGTCAATCTCTTTTCACTCATCCTTTCGACATGCCCGAACAATCGGAGCATTCCTTTCTTTATTTTTGTCCCTATGCTTTCTTTCATACCTACCCGCTTGCGTATTTCGTTATTACGTATGCGATCCGTCAAGGTGACGCCGCATATCCGACGCAACGACCTCATTTCTATTGCATTAACTCTACTCTCATGCGTATTCTCAAATCCACGTCTCACTTCCATACATAAGTGTTGGTACCAGCATGGCATTGTGTATGGCAAGTCGAGCTTTGTCACTGACATTTCCACTGGCGATCTGTGACCCCATATACTTTAATTCATATTTACAAAATGATATTACATATTTGTGCCGTTTGCTGTAGAAACTCTGGGCCCATGGAGTCCAAGCGCAAAAAAGATTTTAAAAGACATAGTACCTCGTCTTGTTGTCTCCTCCGGTGACAAGAGGGCTGGCTCTTTCTTCGCCCAGAAAATCAGTATTGCAATTCAGCGGGGAAATGCAGCCAGCGTTCTTGCCACCATTCCACTCGGACGGAACTTATATCCCTATTCGTAGTATTAATTTTATTTTATATGTATATTTTTATGCAACAAAAAAATAAAGTAAAGTATCATCACATCCTTATCCATCATCCATTTCGGAGTGGTCAGAAACCACGCTTATAAAGAAGCGGATTCACATTTAGCCAACTTTACTATAAGCCAATTATGACAAGCTTGTCGATGTCTCCAGCGTACCAAACTCGAGAAATATCACAAATAAATTAAATGTATTTATTTACATTATTAAATATTTTTGTGTCCCGACTAGGAATCGACCCCGGTACCTCCGAGTCAAAATCTACGGACTTAACCGCTAAATCACGGAGGCAATAAAAAGAGATATCTGAAAAATACTCATATATAGTATAGTTGGCTAAATGTGAATCCACTTATTTATAAGCGTGGTTTCTGACCACCCCGAAAGGGAAATTGTCGTGATGATACTCTACTATAGTGAAGTGAAGGTAGCTGATGTTTTTCTAGTGATGTACCCATAGTAATCATATTTCCTACGATAACACTTGTAGTTACCGAATGCTACCGAAAAAAAAAAACACTAAAATATTTTCTTTCAAAATATCTCTTTTTAATTTGTCGATATAAAATAATAAAATATAAATCCAAGTCCATCCCTGCATTCTATCCAATTAGCGATCAGATTAAAGATCTGCCCCGGGAGCTATTACCGGCCAAATTACCCCACTCGGAATTTCCCCCCATTCCAGTTTCCCCCCTACCAGTTTCCCCCTCATTCCACCTATCCCCCCTTTCATCCCAGCTCGAGAATTAATTGTATCCCCTATTGTTATGTATAAGTGTTGCTATTTTATATTTGTTTGATTATTCAATAATTTAAGCAGTATAAGTACTTGCCGTTAGGGCTGATATCTAAATCGATATTTTCCTTAGTGGCAAGACCAAGACCAAGACATGGATGTCTTGCATCAGAACAGCTGATCTCGGACTTGCATCAGAACAGCTGATCTTGGTCTTGCATCAGAACAGCTGATCTTGGTCTTGCATCAGAACAGCTGGTCTTGGTCTTGCACCAGAACAGCTGGTCTTGGTCTTGCATCAGAACAGCTGGTCTGGGTCTTGCATCAGAACAGCTGGTCTTGGTCTTGGTCTTGCATCAGAACAGCTGGTCTTGGTCTTGGTCTTGCATCAGAACAGCTGGTCTTGGTCTTGCATCAGAACAGCTGGTCTTGGTCTTGCACCAGAACAGCTGGTCTTGGTCTTGCATCAGAACAGCTGGTCTGGGTCTTGCATCAGAACAGCTGGTCTTGGTCTTGGTCTTGCATCAGAACAGCTGGTCTTGGTCTTGGTCTTGCATCAGAACAGCTGGTTTTGGTCTTGCATCAGAACAGCTGGTCTTGGTCTTGCATCAGAACAGCTGGTCTTGGTCTTGCATCAGAACAGCTGGTTTTGGTCTTGCATCAGAACAGCTGGTCTTGGTCTTGCATCAGAACAGCTGGTCTTGGTCTTGCATCAGAACAGCTGGTCTTGGTCTTGCATCAGAACAGCTGGTCTTGGTCTTGGTCTTGCATCAGAACACAACACCTATCCCCCCTTTCATCCCAGCTCGAGAATTAATTGTATCCCCTATTGTTATGTATAAGTGTTGCTATTTTATATTTGTTTGATTATTCAATAATTTAAGCAGTATAAGTACTTGCCGTTAGGGCTGATATCTAAATCGATATTTTCCTTAGTGGCAAGACCAAGACCAAGACATGGATGTCTTGCATCAGAACAGCTGATCTCGGACTTGCATCAGAACAGCTGATCTTGGTCTTGCATCAGAACAGCTGATCTTGGTCTTGCATCAGAACAGCTGGTCTTGGTCTTGCACCAGAACAGCTGGTCTTGGTCTTGCATCAGAACAGCTGGTCTGGGTCTTGCATCAGAACAGCTGGTCTTGGTCTTGGTCTTGCATCAGAACAGCTGGTCTTGGTCTTGGTCTTGCATCAGAACAGCTGGTCTTGGTCTTGCATCAGAACAGCTGGTCTTGGTCTTGCATCAGAACAGCTGGTCTTGGTCTTGCATTAGAACAGCTGGTCTTGGTCTTGCATCAGAACAGCTGGTCTTGGTCTTGCATCAGAACAGCTGGTTTTGGTCTTGCATCAGAACAGCTGGTCTTGGTCTTGCATCAGAACAGCTGGTCTTGGTCTTGCACCAGAACAGCTGGTCTTGGTCTTGCATCAGAACAGCTGGTCTTGGTCTTGCATCAGAACAGCTGGTCTTGGTCTTGCATCAGAACAGCTGGTCTTGGTCTTGCATCAGAACAGCTGGTTTTGGTCTTGCATCAGAACAGCTGGTCTTGGTCTTGCATCAGAACAGCTGGTCTTGGTCTTGCATCAGAACAGCTGGTCTTGGTCTTGCACCAGAACAGCTGGTTTTGGTCTTGCATCAGAACAGCTGGTCTTGGTCTTGCATCAGAACAGCTGGTCTTGGTCTTGCATCAGAACAGCTGGTTTTGGTCTTGCATCAGAACAGCTGGTCTTGGTCTTGCATCAGAACAGCTGGTCTTGGTCTTGCATCAGAACAGCTGGTTTTGGTCTTGCATCAGAACAGCTGGTCTTGGTCTTGCATCAGAACAGCTGGTCTTGGTCTTGCATCAGAACAGCTGGTCTTGGTCTTGCATCAGAACAGCTGGTCTTGGTCTTGCATCAGAACAGCTGGTCTTGGTCTTGCACCAGAACAGCTGGTTTTGGTCTTGCATCAGAACAGCTGGTCTTGGTCTTGCATCAGAACAGCTGGTCTTGGTCTTGCATCAGAACAGCTGGTTTTGGTCTTGCATCAGAACAGCTGGTCTTGGTCTTGCATCAGAACAGCTGGTCTTGGTCTTGCATCAGAACAGCTGGTTTTGGTCTTGCATCAGAACAGCTGGTCTTGGTCTTGCATCAGAACAGCTGGTCTTGGTCTTGCATCAGAACAGCTGGTCTTGGTCTTGCATCAGAACAGCTGGTCTTGGTCTTGCATCAGAACAGCTGGTCTTGGTCTTGCATCAGAACAGCTGGTCTTGGTCTTGCATCAGAACAGCTGGTCTTGGTCTTGCATCAGAACAGCTGGTCTTGGTCTTGCATCAGAACAGCTGGTCTTGGTCTTGCATCAGAACAGCTGGTCTTGGTCTTGCATCAGAACAGCTGGTCTTGGTCTTGCACCAGAACAGCTGGTCTTGGTCTTGCATCAGAACAGCTGGTCTTGGTCTTGCATCAGAACAGCTGGTCTTGGTCTTGCATCAGAACAGCTGGTCTTGGTCTTGCATCAGAACAGCTGGTCTTGGTCTTGCATCAGAACAGCTGGTCTTGGTCTTGCATCAGAACAGCTGGTCTTGGTCTTGCATCAGAACAGCTGGTCTTGGTCTTGCATCAGAACAGCTGGTCTTGGTCTTGCACCAGAACAGCTGGTCTTGGTCTTGCATCAGAACAGCTGGTCTTGGTCTTGCATCAGAACAGCTGGTCTTGGTCTTGCATCAGAACAGCTGGTCTTGGTCTTGCATCAGAACAGCTGGTCTTGGTCTTGCATCAGAACAGCTGGTCTTGGTCTTGCATCAGAACAGCTGGTCTTGGTCTTGCATCAGAACAGCTGGTCTTGGTCTTGCATCAGAACAGCTGGTCTTGGTCTTGCATTAGAACAGCTGGTCTTGGTCTTGCATCAGAACAGCTGGTCTTGGTCTTGCATCAGAACAGCTGGTTTTGGTCTTGCATCAGAACAGCTGGTCTTGGTCTTGCATCAGAACAGCTGGTCTTGGTCTTGCACCAGAACAGCTGGTCTTGGTCTTGCATCAGAACAGCTGGTCTTGGTCTTGCATCAGAACAGCTGGTCTTGGTCTTGCATCAGAACAGCTGGTCTTGGTCTTGCATCAGAACAGCTGGTTTTGGTCTTGCATCAGAACAGCTGGTCTTGGTCTTGCATCAGAACAGCTGGTCTTGGTCTTGCATCAGAACAGCTGGTCTTGGTCTTGCACCAGAACAGCTGGTTTTGGTCTTGCATCAGAACAGCTGGTCTTGGTCTTGCATCAGAACAGCTGGTCTTGGTCTTGCATCAGAACAGCTGGTTTTGGTCTTGCATCAGAACAGCTGGTCTTGGTCTTGCATCAGAACAGCTGGTCTTGGTCTTGCATCAGAACAGCTGGTTTTGGTCTTGCATCAGAACAGCTGGTCTTGGTCTTGCATCAGAACAGCTGGTCTTGGTCTTGCATCAGAACAGTTTGGAATGGATATAGATCTTGTTGACCAACATGTATTCAAAAACCAACATGTATTCATACTATCGTACATGTCGAGACGATGGGCCCATGCCCATGATGAGGACCCTCATCAAAGCGGCTGACGGAAAGGTCTGGAGACAGGAAGGCTGGCAATTATTTCTGCCAACGTATTAGCCTCACTATACAGAGGGGAAATGTTCCCAGTTTCCTTGAGACTATCTCGGCCAGGACGTCTCCAAAGGTCTAATTTATAGTTTAGTTTATTTTTATTATTTTACGTAGCTTTTAATTTATATTTAATGTAATTTAATATTCCTCGAATATATATTTAATGTTGAATGTTGAAAAATTGTCAAGTAGCTTATTTTACAGGAAAAACAAGAGCTATTGTTAAACAAAACTTCACCTAATAAGTGTGGTGTACAGAGGTTGATAAGAGCACAATCACCGCCTGTCCTTATCACACCATTCAGAAGCACTCACTGTCCATTATCGTCAACAGTAAGCTTTTAAAAGCATCGCAAACAGACGCAGGTACATACATACTAGGGATGTTTTGAAGGTGGGTTTAGCGGAACATTAGTACTGTATTATGGACAGACAGACTTAAAGCTAAAGGTTACTTGGTAGAAATGTATTTACAGCATTAAGCTCGCCTATGGTCGGGTCAAGACTTTTTTTCATTACACTTTATATTTAAATTAATTGATTAACCACTAATTCGATAATAATTCACTTATTCAAATAACCTAACTCATAATTGCGACAACTAATTATGATCTACTCACACTAGACAGGGCAGTAAACCTTGGACCAACCAAGACTAAATAAAGCCTTTTTTTTTTGTTAGATCGCAAAATCGCCTGACGATACGACCCCAGCCTGAGGCCTCACAAGGAAACCCAAAGACGCCTACGGTCTAAAACCCTATAAACCGTCTCTCTCTCACTGTTGGCCCTGTGTGCCTTTACAGCTAAGTCTGAGTCGTGGCTACGGATTGAAGGCAATCGTTCGCAAAACGAAACCACTGCTGCAGTACGTCTTATAAAATAAAATGCAACTAGAATGCCTTTCAAAGCGAAATAAAGTAAAAAAAAAAATTGTTAAAACCAAAATTTGTGCGATTTTAGGTACTGATGAACATGCACTTGGACATGTCCGTGCTAAATGGCACGAAGATCTCTTTATTTACAAGACATTTTGTTATTTTCCAATAACTTTATTACACAAGCCTCCGACTGCCTTCGTGGTCTAGCGGTTAAGTCCGTGGATTTAGACTTGGAGGTACGGGTTCGATTCCTGGTCGGGACACAAAAATATTTATTAATGTAAATAAAAATACATTTAATTAATATTTAATTTGTGATATTTCTCGAGTTTGGTACGCTGGAGACATCGACGAGCTTGCCACTTGTCATGATTGGCCTATAGTAAAGTTGGCTAAATGTGAATCCGCTTATGAATATAAGCGTGGTTTCTGACCACCCCGAAAGGGAAACGGTCGTGATGATATTCTTCTTCTTTTTCTCTTCTTTAGGTACTGATGCAAGACTGAGACCAGCTCTTCTGATTCAAGACCAAGACCGAGACCAGGTGTTCTGATAAAATAAATATTATAATAAAATTTAATATTAAATTAGATTAAGTACAATATTTTATTTCATGTTTTTAAGACGTGGTTCATATTTTTTATTAAGCTTTTATTAAGCTTTTTGTATGTCTGAACTTAGAATTTAATTTAATTTGATTTCATTTTATATTTTTTTTAATAAATATCCATACGAATATGGGTAGCTTTATTCGAAGAAAATAAGGTACAATGATTTAAAAAAATAATAACATATTAATTAAACTAAAAACTTACATCTTAAAACATAAATTACTATTAATAAAAATAAACCTAATTAATAAATAAAAATATAACTAAAAACTAAAATGAAGAAAAAACTAAATAAAAAATATTATAAATAATAAATTTGCTCCAAATCGCTGCCAATGGGCAAGGTGCCAAGGATACTGGCAGCATTGCCACGTTGAATGGCAATACTGATCCTTTGGCCCAAATATTGCCCAGCCCTTTTGTCTCCCGAGGTGTTGACGAGCTGTTTTGACAACGCCTTAAAAATTTCGTGTGCACTTGGTCCCCACGGCCCGAGAGTTTCAACTCCAAACGGCGCAAAAACACATCTCCCAATAAGCTGAGTGTATTTCCGCCGCTTGAGGTTCTCTGCTTTTAATGCAGCAGCGCCTGGGTCCTTAGAAGTCAAGGACAAGTGGGAAGGCGCCAGGGTGTCCACACAGGTGGCATCCCACACTAAAGGCAAACCTATCCTCCATGGAACCAACGTCATTCCGTCGGGCCGCTTCCCATCGTCGCGGGCCATGCCACTGGGTTCTAATATTGCTGGCGAACCCACAGACACAAGGGCCCGACGAATGACGTCATTGAGACAGGCGTGCCTTGGGATGCGACCTGTGCTCTTGCTGCAGGAAAGGCCGTGGTGGCCGAGTGCCCCGACGTTGTCTCCACATTGGCAGCGATGTGGAAAAGTGCAAGGAGCTCCTAGACGTAGGCTGGTTATGGTGCTGAAACATTTGTTGTCGAAAAGAGTTCCAACAAAAGATGAAGGGAGAGCCTGGAGCCACAGTCCCGATTCCCACTTCGACACCGCCAGAAGACGAGCACGCTCTGCCATATTTTTTAATTAATCTTATATATATACCACTTGTATTTTGTGCATGTTGTGGCACCTAAAGGTGGTACATTTATCATTAAATTTATGTCCTAGTTTTTAAGTAAGCAATAATGTAACCGACCACTGGTTGTCCTTAAATAAATAAATAAAACAAAAAACACCTATTTTTACAATAGTTTCCGTTCTCAACTCTAAAAGCGTTTGACCTTGACTAAGTCCGTGCAAATATCAACTATATATATAGTTAACGGATTCCATTGATGCTTAAGTAATGGAATAGCGCTGCAGATTTGTCAGTATTTCATTAATTGAACGAAGAATCGAACGCTCTATACTGCGGAAGCATTATTAATAAGCTAAACAAAGTGTGTTATCAATCCATTAACGTCAAAAATCACCGCTTTGATATGAAATAATGCGTTAAAAGGTTTTCGCCCGCCATGTTGGCCGACACTATTACTGTCCCGATAATAAATAATGACATACATATAAACAGTAGGCGGCCACTCGCTTTGTACGACTATGTTTATACTTCGAGGCAAGGTATATAAGACATTACATTCTGTTTGAAACACGTAGGATAGTAGACATACTTACTATTTTTAGTATTTATAGCTCAGTCTAAAATCGATTCTCCGAAGGTTCTATCTAGATTTAGTTTCCCCTCATTCCGAATCGCGCTCAGAGCGCTTAGAACGAATATAACACTGACCGTGTCGTTCCGAATCAAATATCACGATTTGGATGCTCAGAGCGTGATATCAATTCGGAACGGTCTAAATCACATTTTCATTCATAAAATGTTAATTTTTTTTAAATGTATGGAAGATAAATTGCGGATTCCACATCTTTGAGTATGAATACTAACAAATATACATCTCTCGGTTTATTCATCTTTATATGTGTAAAGTTTAATATTATTAACTTATTTTGAAGTTAATTAATTATAGATTTCTTTAAGAAATAGAAACAGTATAAACAAATTACAATATTAAATAATTTAAAAGAAAATCTAATATTAAATTAACTTGAAAATGGCGCGCGACATTATGACAAACAAGTGATAGCGCTCAGAGCGATCTACCTCGATATCGTGAGCAGTCTAAGCGCGAGAAATGATGTCATTTGTGACGTCACACAGCTTTGGCAAAACAGTTTAAGCGCGTCTCGGAACACTTTTAAGCGTGCTTAGGTTACTATTATCGCGTTTCGGAACGAAGGGTTAGTGTGCTCCAGTGAAACCCTTAAGATAGCCAACACACTTTTCAATGCCTTCTAGTGAATCTAGGATCTTGCTTTCTGCAAGACCAATAACAAGACCATGGAATATGTTAGCAAGACCTATACCAAGACTAGGGTTGGTCTTGTGCAAAAGTCTCGCAAGACACTTGCTCAGTAATTTTTTTTCCTATTTTTGCCAAAAATGGCCATATTTTTGGCAAAAATGGCCATATTTTCTTACTTATTATATATATTAAATCTGTTTGTCTGTCTTTTTTAGGGTTCAAAAGTAAAGTATCATCACGAACGTTTCCCTTTCGGGGTGGTCAGAAACCACGCTTATACCACGGATTCACTTTGCTATAGGCCAATCATGACAAGTGGCAAGCTCGTCGATGTCCCCAGCGTACCAAATAGGGTTTCAGAGGTAAAAATATCCAACTGACTGTTCCGATGTGGCACTGACGATTTTTTTTGCTACCTACAGAGTTTTGGTTACAACCTCAGTAAGTATATACATTTTTGGAAAAAATTTCGTCAACAAGATCTATTTCAAATTTCAAGTAAATCAGATCAGTAGTTGTCTTACAAGATTTCCTTACTACAATTAGAAACAAATATATATTTTCAGTCAGAGCAAGAGTCTTGCAAGAATCTTGCGAGAATCTTGCACAAGACCAATACCAAGATAAGAAGACCTTGCTTTGGGCAACACTAGGTAGAGGTAATTCGTTTTGCTGCCGTGCAGTGAAAATTAATTTAATATACTGGTTGACTTTTCCCAGTTCGATCTATTTTAAAACATTATTGGTTTGATAGAATTTCTTTGAGTGTTTCCAAAACTGTTATTCCATACTTAATTTCATTTATTTCTTTAAAGCAGGTAATTATTTAATAGATAATAGTATATATATTTTATTTTTTTATTCTTAAAATGTTTTTAATGTATGTAACTCTTCCAGCAGATTTTCAGATTCACCAGTGGAACAGACTTCCTTTAATTATCAGACAGGCACCATCTCTTAAAATATTTAAAGATACTATACAAATACTTATTTCACAAGCAGAATAAGTCGCCATAACTCACTTATTATTATATATGCGTATATGTATGTATTTTATATTTAGTTATATATTTTTTTGTTTATGTAGGACATTTATTTATGTGTAAGTACTATATGTTTGTAATTAATGTGTGTTTTATATAGTAATACATAATTTTAACTATTAATTTTCTTCTGCTGCACCCGCTTATTACATATAATATATTTTGTTTTAAAAATCGTTTAACTAGGCATTGCTCAATGGCTTTCATACATTCATATTCATTCATAACAGCCCCTAAAACACAACACCCTAGAACTTCGATGTTGGAGATGGGCCTTCCAAAACACATATCTGGAGAATTTGGCCTACACTCGCCACGCTGGCCAGATGGGTTGGCGAGGACGTTTTCATACATTTTAACAAAATTCGGTAAAAAAATGGAGGTGAATGTTTTGTTTTGTTTTAATTTCGAACATAGCATAAGTAACAATACAAAATAAACTATTGTTATTGTGCTGCTAATTCAGATTTATTTAAGGAGTCCTTCGCGCCATTTAGCGCGGAGATGTCAAGTGCAAGTTTTTGTTGTATAAATTAATTTACTGTGGATATTGTTGGTCAAAGATGGTGTTGTTTACTTTAATAATGTGCTACAATGTGATTAGTTATGGAAAACGATAAATTGGACTTTATTTGACTTTATTTTATGCGGTTTTCCCGCATTGTGAACTCCCATATTTTACCCGACGTGTTTGAGCTATAATGCTGCTAGTGACTCCAAGAAAAGCATCAAATTCTGCAGCATCTGAAATTTGATGATGACCTCATTAACTCATAAAAAATAAAGATATATTACGTCAGACTTGGCTGTATGGGCTAGACCCTTTGCCTTCCCTATCACCTCATTCATTATCCATCGGGAGAAGAGAACAAACAACAATCAGATTTATTTAATACAGTGGCAACACTAGTTACTTTTTGCACTTTTGAACGAATGAGAATGGTGATGTGGTCTCCTATGCGTTTTCTCTTTGGATGTCTTTATACAAGATAAAAATAAGAGGAACGAAACATGTTTAATAAAATAAACTCTCTTGACACAAATATTATCTATTTTTATTGAAACGAGTAAATAATTTCAAGAACATGTCATCTAATCTTGACGGCATGTCAAGTTTGACACCTGTCATGATAATGTACGTTAATTGTCATTGATTAGGTAGGTATACCTATGATATTACATCTAGGACTATGTATGTCGCCAGGAACAAATAGATAAAGCATTGAAGACTTCACAAATAGATGAAGCAAGACTTGAAGGCACCGTGTTCGATTCCTGGTCGGGACACAAAATAATTAATTAATGTAAATAATTATTATTTAATTTATTTGTGATATTTCTCGAGATTGGTACGCTAGAGACTTCGACGAGCTTGCCACTTGTCATGATTGATTGGCCTATAGTAGAGTTGGCTTCTGACCACCCGAAAGGGAAACGAAAATTTAGGCGATATTTCAAGTCATCTACGGGTTCGAAATGTTTACCTCTAAAACCGAAAAAAGTCATACATCAGTTACAAATTGAAAAAAATATATATATTGTAGGCTCAAAGAAAATACATGACTACTTTTAAATAAGGAAAAAATATTTTATGAGTGACAAAAATTATTATATTTTGGTGTATGTTCAGGTTAAAATCAAAGTCAAAGTATCTTTATTCGCGTAAACCTATTACAGACATTGTGACAAGTAAACCTATTACAGACATTGTGACAAGTAAACCTATTACAGACATTGTGACAAGTAAACCTATTACAGACATTGTGACAAGACATTGTTAAAATTATTTTAAATGATTCTATTCTTGTTAGTTAAAGACTTTTGACCGCCTCCGTGGTCTAGTGGTAACAAACATTATTTACAAAAAAAAAAGTATAATATGTAGTTTATCAACCATCTAATTTCCGTAACACAAGCCTCGTAGCTTACCACGGAAACTAGATGGCGCTGTGTGACCTGTCTGGAAATACTAAGCAGCGAAGCGGTTCAAAGAGTAAGCTGTTAGCAGAAGACTAGCAGCTTAGCAATTTTATGCCAATTCATATTGTATTGTAAAAGAGCCCGAGAAGGGCAAATTGTAATACTCAAATGAAATGATTAAATTGCGAAATTGAGATATAATATCGAGTGCCCCAGATCACAGCATCCATTTTGTAAAATGATTCATTTAGATTGATCATCAATCATCAATTTAGTGATAATAGTGATAACTTAAGATAAAAAATAATGTTATTTGTTTGCTATTTTATATGTTTCACAAGTAAATAGTATGTACTGAGGGCCGGTAACACCCGTATTGTTAGACGTTTCCTCAATGGCATTATGCCTGTATATCACTCAATTATGCCTTCCAGCTGTCAAACGTCACTACATCCGAAGAATACAACTGTCAAGAGTTCTTCGCGCCATTTTGCACGGACATGTCAAGTCCAAGTTTTTTTTTTTTTTGTAAGTTTTGTAAATTAGTTTACTCTGGATATTGTTAGTCAAAAGTAGTGTTATTTTGTTTAATAATGTGCTAAAATGTAAATAATTATGGAAAAGCATAAATTTGACTCTATACATTTATTTATTTATTCATTCTGTAAGTAGGATAGGACAATAAATATAATGTATTCTGCGCTTTTATAAAAAAAAAGTAAAGAATCATCACGACTGTTTCCCTTTCGGGGTGGTCAGAAACCACGCTTATATAAGCGGATTCAAAATTTCTTTACTATAGGCTAATCATGACAAGTGGCAAGCTCGTCGATGTCTCCAGCGTACCAAACTCGAGAAATATCACAAATAAATTTAATATTAATTAAATGTACTTATTTACATTAATAAATATTTTTTGTGTCCCGACCAGGAATCGAACCCGGTACCTCAGAGTCTAAATCCACGGACTTAACCGCTAGACCACGGAGGCAGTTTTATAAATATATTTTTACGAAGTAAGTTAATTGAAATTTAATATCATACTTTTAATTTTATGTTTAAAAAGCGCCATGGCTCCCTAAATGAGACTATAAAACGGGCTCTTGCCACTATTGAGGTTCCAGCTATTCTGGAACTCACTGGGATAGTCCGCGATGATGGCAAGAGACCTGATGGTATGACGCTGATCCCCTGGGAGCGGGGACGGGACTTAGTGGATGCACACATTGGCTTTGTCTGTCACAGCGCTGAAAGCGGGAGCCGCAGCTGAAAGCGCGGAGTCTGACAAGAGGCGCAAATACCTGTCTTTGAAAGACTACTGTAGAGCATTTTTTTTAAAACATCACCCCTCGTCTAATTGTCTGCTCTGGTGACAAGAGGGCTGGTTCTTTCCTCGCCCAGAGAATCAGCACAGCGATTCAGCGAGGAAATGCAGCCAGCGTTCATGCCACCATGCCGCGCGGATAGGATTTATAGTAAAATTTTGTAAGTATAGGTTTTTTGTTTTAGTTTATTTTTAATTTGTAGTTTTAATTATATTATTTAAACTTGTATGTAATTAATTATGTCATAGGTACACTGGTTCGATATAAATAAAGATGTGGAATGCTCTTCCAGCCTTTGTGTTTCCACTTTCCTATAACCTGGAGTCCTTCAAGCGAAGTGTGAAAAAGCATCTAGTCAAGCCGGCATAGTGTTAGGGACTGATGTCGGACATTTTTGCTTTTAGAGAAGGTGCAAAAAGCATTCCTTCGTTTTCTATACAAAAAAATATTCGGATATTATCCTTTTATGTATCCGACCAAATTTCTGTTGGGCGTCCTCGGATTTAATTCTCTGGAAACCAGGCGCGATTATAACTCTTTGATGCAATCCTGCCGTGTCCTACGCGGCGAGTCGGACAGTCCCGAGCTGGTGTCACAGTTGGTGCGATTGTATGCACCTGACAAATATCTTCGCGCGCGTGCTCACAGATTGCTGGCCCCAGCTACCTACCGCACGGTGGCGCATCGCTACTCTCCGTTGCCTCGTGCACTTCATGCACTTGGAAATTTGCTCGAGTCAACACATCTCGATATCTTTGCTGACGATCTGTCCAAACTCAGTAAAGCATGTTGGAAATTTTGTGAGTAAATGAAATTGATCCAAATTTTAAGTATTATCTTTTGTTATTATTATTATTATTGTTATTATTTTTCTTGGACTTAGTATTAATTAACTATTATCTAATAAGTTTTAAAAAATGTGTTATTTTTATATTATTAATAACGTCTGACTCCTCCTTGCATGGTGTATTGGAGTATCTGTAATACCATGTAAAGTGTATGTATGTAAATAAATAAGTGTCTGATTCCAGTTGCCAACATTCATAGACCATGCGCGCCACTTACGATCAGGTGGGTACAAGGTCGTACTAGTATAAAAAAAAAAGATATAGTGATTAATTAATTATAACGTATACAGTATAGACACATATACCGAGTAGTATATGTTATTGATACCACTGAGTGGGGTGAGAATTTGTTGTCATACAGTTTGAATTTGAGTTTGTTATTTTACAGTGAAACCTCGTTAACATTGCTTGCTTTCAATGTTATTCACAAATAACTTTGTGTTTAATGATGTCTTTGTTTTTCTCATCATTTTAAATTTATTTTATTGGAAACAAAAACAGTACTTAATAACTAATTACAAAAGCAAGCATATATCGACCTATTTTATTTATACGATATAATTTATACAAACAGTACCTATAAAAAAATTACAATATTAATTGATTAAAAAAAAACCTAACTGCCTCCGTGGTCTAGCGGTTAAGTCCGTGGATTTAGACTCGGAGGCACCGGGTTCGATTCCTGGTCGGGACACAAAAATATTTATTAATGTAAATAAATACATTTAATTAATATTTAATTTATTTGTGATATTTCTCGAGTTTGGTACGCTGGAGACATCGACGAGCTTGCCACTTGTCATGACAGGCCTATAGTAAAGTTGGCTAAATGTGAATCCGCTTCTTTATAAGCGTGGTTTCTGACCACCCCGAAAGGGAAACGGTCGGTGTAATATATCAATTAAAATTAAATATATTAAAAATATAAGTCTATAGAATATTATTTATTGATTATAATAAATATTTATTAATAAAATTACATACGAATACATACACACATACATATATAAACTGCATAAATAAGTTTAACTGGAGCACACAAATTAATTCTAGACAGAAACTGCGGAGAATCAATTTTAGTCTGAGCTATATATACTAGAAGTATGTCTGCTATCCTACGTCTCTCAAACAGCGGCAAAATGTGATGTATTTTACACCTTGCTTAATTAAATTAACTATAATACGTTAGTGGGTATGCAAATCCGGAATATAGGGAGTTTTCTGTAGGTCACGCGACCGCAGGTTTATCGCAAAATAATATGTTTGATCACAACCTAATGTTGACACACACGACACGCTTTCCCACGGTTAAATATTTTTTATTACCTACCAAAATCTCATGATAAATGGAGAAATGTAATTTCTGTGATAGAAATATTCCCTATTTTTGCGAAAACTGCACATATACAAAGTAGGTACCTAATCAAAATAATAAAAAAAATATCTTGAATTAAATTAAATTATCTCTATTCCAGCCACCTTAGAACCCACGGGCTTATTTAGAAATGATGGCAAGAGACCTGACGGTATGACCTTAGTTCCTTGGAGTTTGGGAAAATCACTAGTGTGGGACGTCACATGTGTAGACACGCTAGCAACTTCCCATCTTCAAGGAACTACCGTCAGAGCTGGTGCGGCGGCAGAACAAGCTCAAAACGTCAAGCGCCGCAAATATATAAACATTTGCAATGATTATATATTTGTGGCCTTTGCCGTTGAAACCATGGGACCGTGGGGCCTCGAGGCAAAAACTTTATTTAAAGAAATTTCAAAAAAACTAGTCGATGTCTCTGGTGACCCACGGGCTGGCATCTTCCTCGCTGAAAAGATTAGTATCGAAATTCAACGAGGAAATCCTGCCAGTGTTTTGGGCACCATGCCACTGGACAATGGCCTGGAGGAAATCTTTATATTGTAAGTTATGAGACATTAGGTTTCTAAAATTTTTATTATATTTAATTTGTTATTTAGATTTAGTTTATTTTTCTAGGTTAATTAATAATATTGTAATTCTTTTATATTGTTTGTATATTACTTCGAATAAATGATTTCTATTTCCTGACTGTAGATTCTGACAAAAAAAAATAATTAAAAACTGAAGAAAAAAAACAAACCCAAGGTATAAAAAAATCGTCGTAAGTATTGTTTCAAGCGGTATTCTTTTTATATAAATATCACCATGGCAATCACAATATTAGTTGTCTTTGAAAGTAAAAATTGGCATTTGACATCATTGCAAATGGCACTTTCAACGAGACCAACAAATAGGTGGTAGCGGACTGATGGTGGTAATTTGCCCAGTTTACCGGGGCGGGGAAGTATCCACCGTTCGTTCCGATGAACCCAGTAAAGTGTATCCATTTCGGGATCAGTCAAGCCGGCATTGTGTTAGAGACGGATGTCAGTCATGAGTGTCTGATTCCAGTTGTTAACATTCATGGACCTCGCCACTTACCAGGTCACATGTCGTAATAGATTTAATAAAGGCGAATTGAGTGTGACAATTTGTTCGACGTCAGTCCCTCTAATCGCGCGGGAAAAAGCATTGAGAGGTAAACATGTGAAAAATAAATAATAAATAAACGATAAGATTATCAAGTTATACCTTACATACGAGTTTATAAATGACCGATTGCATGTCAGCTGTCAAATTTATCCCAAATCTCAAGATAACTGTCAAATTATTGACAGCTTGACAAGTCCAAATCGATTATTGACTGTCACTTGTCCTCATATTGAGGTATGGAATGATAAATATTGGAATATTTGACTTATATTTAAGAACTGGGACTATATTAATGTTAAAATTTCAAATCAGATTTTGTCCTCAAATTATTATTATTCATCATCATTACAGCCCCTAGAACACAGCGTCCCAAACCTTCACTGCAGGAGATGGGCCTTCCAGAATTTTCCAAAATATCTGGAGAATTTGGCCTACACTCGTCACGCTGACTAGACGGCTTGGCGAGGATATGATGTCAATTTTTAATGACAATTATTAACGATTCCACAAGTTAGTATTAGTGGAACCGGGACCTACGGCTTAACGTGCTTTCCGAGACACGGGAACGGTGGTTTTGTAAATCTATGACAAATGTACGTAGGAAAAGTGTATTATTATTATTATTATTGATTAATAGGCTCGCAGCGCATTGCTGATATGCCAATATCAAGCACTGGTGTAAAGTTTATTAAATTGTCAGTTATCACCATAGTCCATTTCGATTGTCACTAGCCACTTGTCCAGTTTGTTTTTAAAAGTGTTTACAGTTGAAGACTTTAATATGTTTTCTGGTATTTTGTTCCACATATTTACAACTCTGTTATTCATGAAGAATCCTATATTTGTATTGCTGAATTTTCTCATTAGCTTCATTCCGTGATCACTACGGGAAATATCATTGTGCTAAACCTAAGCATTTTGGCTAGGTGGGGGCAGTTATACCTT
This sequence comes from Tinea semifulvella, assembly GCA_910589645.1. Taxonomy (NCBI): domain Eukaryota; kingdom Metazoa; phylum Arthropoda; class Insecta; order Lepidoptera; family Tineidae; genus Tinea; species Tinea semifulvella. The sequence continues at coordinate 1,450,529 of OU342623.1, read as the reverse complement.
CCTGTTAGAATTTTTAAATGTCTCAATTATATCTCCCCTCATTCTGAGATTTCTGAGACTTGTAAGCTTCAAATATTTAAGCCTCGGTTCATTTGACTTCTTCCTCAAGCAGTGTGGAAGTATAGTTGCCCGCCTCTGTACTCTTTCAAGAATTTCTATATCTTTCTTGAAGTATGGATTCCATACTTGAAAACCATATTCCAATAATGGTCTTATGTATGTTTTATATAATTTTATAAACTTGCTGTAAGGATCTCTTAATTATAAATAATTGTATATAATTTGCGTGACACATTGATAAGATGAAAGATACTTCTGGATTTAAAAGTTCTCATCTTGTACTTAAATAAATAAATAATTCCGATAAAATAATATATATTTATTATACGGGAACGCAATTTCCAATGTTGCCAGAAAAATAAACCGGATTTATTCACAGTGGTAACATTTATGTCTTTCGAGGTTTGGAAAGTTTCCAACGGATCCTCCACTCAACATTTCCTTTCAGCTGTCAAACGAAAAAGAAGTCTTTGTAATTGAGACGATTAAAATTAAAAATGGCGTCTAATGTACCAGCTTACAGCTGAGCTTCAAAATTAAACTGTAGGCTAGGCTCTATTTTTAACTATAATTGTAACTATTACAAAAAAATATAGGGCTCAAATGCCAGTCAATGTGGGCGCGAGGTGATGAATTGCTTATTGGAATATAAAAAGTGATAAATTCACATATTAATCATCAATCATCATTGATTTTGTGGTGTTTTGCAGCTTCAGTATTGCGAAATATAGGATTTAATCTTTAGATTATCAGATACTCAGACTGAGATAATGAAGTGAAGTCTGGTTGGCGAAGACATTAAATATAGAACGGGCAAGAAGCTAAACACATGGTAATTCAAATAACAGGTTACTACTAGTTATGCCAGTCTTGGTCTTGGTCTTGCATGAGAACAGCTAATCTCGGTCATTTTTTTTTTTGTGTAAGGACAACTGACAGCTAGATAGATATACAATACATATGGGCTATTGACAAGTTGCCACCGATAGCTAAAATTACATAATTGTCTCTTGGTCTTGATCTTGTTCTTGCACTCCTAATCTTGGTCTTGGTCTTGTAAGAGTCTCGCAAGACTATGCTTTGACTGAAAATATAATAATAATAAAAATGTTTTATTGCACAAAAACTAAAATAACTTAAAATTAATGTGCACAGGCGAGCTTTATGCCGTAAGGCATTATCCACCAGCTAACCTTTGGGAGTTTTGAAAATGTATAATATTATATTATGTTAAAAATATATATGTATTTGTTTTTTAATTGTAGTAAATTTAAGAAGCTGTTAAATAAATGGTTAAAAGAACAATGTTTTTATAGTATCCAAGAATTTTTACATTATAAGTGTTGACAAATATAAATTTAGTTGTAATTGACATATACTATTATTTGCATACCATTATGGTAGGATACAGCTGAACTGTAATATTGTATTATCCTATATCTACCTGTATTCTGTGCAATAAACGATTTTGAATTTGAAACCTTGTAAGACTCTTTGTCTGTCCGCAAACTTGTCTCGAAGCCCGGACTGTCCACTCGCACCAGTGTCGATGTGAAGAACCAGTCGATCATCTCGGATACAACGGGCTTTCTTGTGGTAGAAGTGCTGGCCGCATTCCTCGTCACGCGTCTCTCAACGACATCATCCGAAGGGCTCTTGTCACTGCTGGTGTACCCGCAATCTTAGAACCCTCTGGGATTGTGCGAAGCAATGGACCTGAGACCAGAGACCTGACGGAATGACTGTTGGTCCGTGGAAACTTGGCAGGCCTCTGGTGTGGGATGCGACGTGTGTAGACACATTAGTTAGACACATCCAGACGACCGCGTCAGGCGCGGGAAGTGCGTCGTTTTCTGCTGAGAACCTCAAGTTGCGCAAATACGCCAACCTTGGTACCGGTTACGAATTTGCGCCCTTTGGGGTCGAGACGATGGGCCCAAGGGGACCTTCAGCAAGGCGCCAAGGAGTTGTTAAAGCTGAGGCTAAAGGAAGGCTGGCAATTATTTCTGCCAGCGTATTAGCCTCGCTATACAGAGGGGAAATGTTGCCAGTCTCCTTGGGACTATCTCGGATGGGACGTCTCTGGAGGACATTTTTTATTTATATTTTGGATTATTTTTAATTTAATTATTTAGATAGTTTTTAATTTATATTTAATGTATTATTATATTAATTTACTTCGAATAAAATTTAAAAAAGAAAAAAATAAAATTAAAAATTGTAATTTATCTATTTGTTCCACAACAAATATATAACTGTGTAGCATATTTAATGTCAAAACATTAGCAACTCCAAACGAGGTCTTCACAAATAATTTATTTATCAAATTGTACCGCATAGGGTCTACTCTCAACTCTACCTATGCTATTTTCGACTTGAAAGCAAATAAAGATAAGCTTGCTTTTTTTTTTACTGAATTTTGTATAAAACCATAGACAAACGTCTATTCGAACGTTTTTTAAAACGAAATAAAGTGAGAAAAGCGCTTAAACCTTTGACGGAGACGCATTCAATTCGTGACGGCTTGAATTTTCAGTTTTGCACAACTTATCCATGTCCCAAACGACAACCAGTTTTATTGTTAATAAAATAAGGACTCTATTTCATTGACAAAAAGGTAACATATTTTATTATAGAAATATATTGCTAACGAACGAATGGGAAAGAGTTGCGACAACATACTAAGACTGTTTATAATATGTTTCAATCCTAAACCAGAAACCGTTCTATAATCGCAGAGGAAAAAACAGTCCTTGAAAACGGTTCGTCTTTGCAACGACCTCCACTAATTCCGAGCGGACGGGGTTTATATTAGTACACGTAGTATTTTTTTTATTTTGTAATTCGTAAAAATTATAAAATCTATTCAATTCGGTCAAGTAGTTTCGGCGTGAAGGTGAATGTGACAGGCAGACAGATATTGCCATGTGGTGACATATCGTAGTCAGATAATGATGTCATAGTTGCCTATAGCCTATTTACGTCATCTCTGCCAAATTTCGTTTTTGCCATGACAAAAATCGCTTGAAGAGAGAAGACAAATTTCTAAGCATTCCATGGATTCACCGTGCGGGTGCCGGGTCCATCGTATGTGGGTAAGAGATGAGAAGAATGGTGTCTCGGGCTTGCGACCGACAATAGGCTGGTTTAAGAAAAGGAGGCCTCCCTTTTTTATTTTATTGCGAGATAATACGCTCACCATCTTACATTCTACTTCTCTCCCTACCCAACCAAATACTGCTTAGGCCCAATTCTTTCAGTAAGTGATGCAAAGATTTTGCTGGAGCTCCTTTCGCGCCAACTTCCACTGCGTAAAGCTGAGTCTTGAACCCGTTCCTGATCATTTCTTCTGTGAGATCATAATATTTATTCGACTTCATGTTGTGGTCTTTTGGAATATTTGATTCCCACGGAACGGTAAGTTCAATAAGGATAACTTTATTTTTTACTTGTACAAAACAAACGACTGTCTTATTAATACTTGGAATATTCTTACGGGCTTCTGACCGTTTAATTACATACATACATACATATCTTCACGCCAGATCCCTTGCGGGGTAGGCAGAGACAATTGAGCGCCACTTGACACGACCACGACATACTTCTTTCGCTTCGTCGACATTTATTAACCTCTTCATACATGCCCTTTGGTTACGAAGACTTTTTAATGCACCTTCAGTGAGTGTTTTATTTATTTGATCGTGATATGTGAGTCTCGGTCTGCCAGGGCCTCTTTCACCCACAACTTTCGCATTATATATCTGGTTCGTCAATCTTTCATCGCTCATCCTTTCAACATGCCCGAACCATCGTAGCATGCCTTTCCTTATTTTTGTCCCTATGCTTTCCTTCATACCAACCCTTTTCCGTATTTCGACGTTACGTATGCGGTCCACATATCCGCCGCAACGACCGCATTTCTACTGCATTAACTCATGCGTATTCTGACGTATCCACGTCTCGCTTCCATACATACACCACACCGTTTAATTGACGGCCCTTATAGAGTCGACCCCCACTGGAACGGTTCCAAAATTAATCCCGTGCGCACGAATTTGTAACAAAAAGCAATTTACTGTGCATTATAACAACATAAATATATCACTGGCTCCATTCTCTCCCGCCAAACATCGCGCCATAGATAAATTAGACACCTCCGTGTAAGGCGACTAAATATTATAGCATATCTTGTAATCATTAAAATTAATATTTTGTCGAAAAATCCAATAAAAGTCAAAGTTATTTGAAGGAGAGTTAATTCCCGCCTTTTGCATAAAATCCATGTTTTTTGTTTTGTAAATTACTTTACTACTGGATAGTGTTAGTCAAAAGTGGTGTTGATTTGTTTAATAATGTGCTACAATGTGAAAAATTATAAAAAAACGATGAAAGAGATTGCCCAAAACCAGGCCCCAACTTGTTTGCAGCGTGCCTCAACCAAATACAATTCAATAATCATAACAATTAATTGTGTTTTTTTTAATTATATACTTACAACATCTCTTTTACTCCAGAATTAAAATATAATTTAATTAAATAGTCAATTGGTAAAAAATTATGTATAAAATAGTTACAAAGCATTATTTATACGATTAGGTTCTTTATTATGACCAGGGTACTTTATTACAAATAAAACTTTGGATTTTAAATCGGCGGGATCGAAACTATATAATTATTAACGTAAAAAAAGTTTTTGTCAATTGTCGTTTTGCTAGGGTAAAATAAATAAAATTACAGATTATAAAAACACAATTAAATAAAAAAGAAATCATTTTGGCATGAGAACATTTTATTAGGCCCATTACTCTAAGAAAAATGGGTATTCTCATTTGACAGTGAATGTTGCAGTTTTTTTTACGTTTATCCTGTTAACTTCCATACGAAGTATACCCGTCGAAATTGACACGAATTACAGTAGGATTTTATTCACGATGTTTACCTCTACCCAATGAGAGATTTTAAAATGAATATCACTGAAAAATGTATTTTAAATACGGTTTGTATTAATTTATTTTTAAATCATTCAGAAGTAATATTTAATTTAGCCGCGTTATAGTTTCTGAAGCTGAAAGTTTCACTTACGAATCGCTTACGCGATCGTTTTAAGAAATTGCATCCAACTCTCTCTCTCTGACACGTTCTTTTGTCATATACTCCTTCTCTCTTCTACGAATGGTTGGATTGGTTAAAAAAGTTAAAACCACGCCCCTCATTAGCGTTACAATGGATTTGAGACGAAAAGTAGTTCTTCTGTTTCGTTCTAGCGTAATGCGTTGGAAATCACTTCGTAATATGAACATAAGTTACTTATGTAAAAGATTTTTTATTGTATAGGTTCATATTAAAATATAGATAGATTTATATTGCCTTCGTGGTCTAGCGGTTAAGTCAGTGGATTTAGACTCGGAAGTACCGGGTTCGATACCTGGCGGGACACAAAAATATTTAATAATGTAAATAAATACATTTAATTTATTTGTGATATTTCTCGAGTTTGGTACTGGCCTATAGTAAAGTTGGCTAGGGCCGCGTTCGTTTTAAGAAATGTTAGCATGAAAATACCACTATTTATAGCACAAGTCGTTCGTTTAATGAAAATTCTAACCTTTGATGCTAATTTTGTATGTCAGTACCGTGTTGAAGGGTTATTGATGTTACTTTTTGACAGATGTCATTTAACATAAGAAATAGTTTGTTTACATTATTGTATACTTTATAGTTTTCTATTATATTTGTTAAAAAGGTATTTTAAACGATTTTATGTAATTAATTCAAAGACCATAATAATATCAAGTGTATTGGATGCCATGGTATGATAAAACATGAACGAAAACACTTGTCAAAAAGTAGCCTCACCGCTCGTTTTATTTAAGAAATGTTAGCATTGTTAAAAAAAAGTGATATTTCTTAACAAACAAACATTTCACGCTGGTTTATGAAGTTGCTATGAAATGTTGGAAATGAAATGCTATAGGTAAAACGAACGCGGCCTAAATGTGAATCCGCTTCTTTATAAGCGTGTTTTCTGACCACCCCGAAAGGGAAACGGTCGTGATGATACTTTACTTTTAAATGAACTTAATGTCTATTGGCATTTTCTAACAGCTAACCTTTTAGTAACGTCTTGTTTCGAACGGTGTATTTTTTATATAAATATCACCATGGCAAGCTTACAATATTAGTTCTCCTTGAAAGTAAAAATTGGCATTTGACATCATTTTAAATGGCACATACTTTTAACGAGAACAAGAAATAGGTGGTAGGCGGACTGATGGTAGTAATTTGTCCAGTCAGCTGGAGCGGGGAAGTATACACCGTTTGTGCCGATAAACCCAGTAAAGTGTATCCACACGTTTTGGGATTGCCGTCATGCCCAGTCAAGCCGGCATAGTGTTAGGGACAGTTGTCAGTCATGTCTGAGTTGGTAACATTCATGGACCTCGCTTCGCGCCATTTTGCGTGAACATGTCAAGTGCAAGTTTTTGTTTTGTAAATTAATTTACTGTGGATATTATTGGTCAAAAGTTGTGTTGTTTTGATAAATAATGTGCTACAATGTGAATAATTATGGAAAACGATAAATTGGACTTTAAATATGGGGCACAAGTTGCAGTTTATTTTTTGCGGTTTTCCCGCGCTGTCAACTCCCATATGTTACCCGACGTGTTTGAGCTATATGGTGCCGCGAGTGACTCCAAGAAAAGCATCAAATTCTGCAGCATCTGGAATTTGATGATGATCTCATTAACATATAAAAAATAAATATATATTACGTCAGACTTGGCTGTATGGGCTAGACCCTTTGCCTTCCCCATCATCTCATTCATTACATTGCAAGAGAGGTGCCAATAATCTCGAAAACACATGAGGAAGAAAGTTCGAAAATAGTTTTTATTCATTGACCGAATATAAAAAAATAAGCGAATCACGTAGGACATTTTATTATTTTATTTTGTATTTTTTTTTATAAAGGTGTATTATTTTGACATTTATTTATATTATATAAGATTGACATATGTAATGAACCTATATAAGATTAATGTATGTAAATAAATTGTTTGTTTTAGCCGTAGTTTTCGAATTATTTATTTATTTTGGAAAACTTACAGCTAAAATACATGTAGGTAGGTATATGAAAGAAATATAATGCTATAAAGCCGATGACAAGAATTCACAGATAGATACAATATAAAGCATGCAAGAAAACTCTAGAGAAGAATAATAGAAATAGTAGACAAGAGCAACAATAATAGATACGATAAAATAAAACAATAATACATGGGAAATGTATCTAAACTGCCAAACAGAGAAAAAAAAACATATAAACACATATAAGAAATCAGTAGTAATTGTTAATTAGTGTTAGGACTCTAATTAACATTTATACGCCTCTTAAGGTAGATTGTTGCAGGGAAAAATATATTGTTTATCATTAATTGTAACCATACATTCACAAATAAATATTTCGTTTCATTTCACTTCACTTTACTTCACCTCATTTCACTTCAGTTAACTTCACTTCATTTCACATCATTTCACTTCATTTCATTTCACTTCATTTCACTTCATTTCATTTCATTTAACGCAATACTAGGGGTACTGGTTAAAGTTAATTCTAGTCATACCTACCTTTACGATATCTACAGTATTCTCGATTAAGTATATTCAGGTTGGTTTGCGTGAAACGTGTTGCATCTTGTTCAGATTGGTTTGTTGTTCTGTGATTCATTACAGCATCTAGAACACAGCGTCCTAGACCTCCACTGTTGAAGATGAGCCTTCCATTCTTATATACTCGTATGTTCTGGAAGGCCTATCTCCAACAGTTAAAAAAAATTAAAACGAAAAAACTATAAACTAAACTAACTACCGAATAAATAAATAATTTGCAATTTAGTTCTATTAATTTTTTTACACACGTTATATGTTAAAATCGTTCATATAGCTCATCATTATCATTACAGCCTCTAGAACACAGCGTCCCAGACCTCCACTGCTGGAGATGGGCCTTCCAAAACATATATCTGGAGAATTGGCCTACACTCGCCACGCTGGCCAGACGGCTTGGCGAGGAACTAATCTAACAAAGATCTAACATACTTAGATCTTATATGCTACTACTTAAATTATTAGTTTCTCCCCCCTACTTAACGATTTCTTAAGTTTTTACTTTGCCACCAAGTTTAAGGATGATATTATAAATTATTTCAGAGTTGAGAAACCCACTTAGCCACCCACCCACATTTAATTTTGTCAATAGATACCTAGATATGTGTGTTTAATAATAATGTGTGTGAGCGTCTCCAGACTGTAATGGCAGCAGTTACTAAACAAAATATCTAAAGACCGCTTCACGGCTTTCTGAAAAATGGCAGAAGCCATTCTCACAAGTTGCAGGCTGGCTAAAAACAAAAATACAAATTTCTGTTATAAGGGCTATAAGCTTAAGGATCAGAGGAACCAGAAAGCGAGTGAGATGGATAGGATGTGAGGATGGAGCAGGTATGTTTGAAGGAACGAATGAATGATTGAATGTGAATGAAAGTTAGATGATTTTGTATATTTAGTTTTATGTTTTTTTTTTTAGTTATTATTGTTATTTTGTTGAAATAAATTAATAGTTGATTAAAAAAAAAAAAAAAAACTATCTTAAGATAATCGCATTTAGTTTATTTTGTAGAATAGTTTTAATTTCCTGGGTATTTTTAGTTTAGTTTTATTTATAATTAGTTTTTTAATCTATTTTATTTTAATATTTTTGTATCTACTAGACTACTAGATCTTATATGTTACTACTTAAATTATTAGTTTCTCCCCCCTACTTAACGATTTCTTAAGTTTTTACTTTGCTTAGCCAATATAGCTAAGCAGTGTTAAATTAAACAAAGGATAAAAATGTAAATATAGCAAAAGCACCATTTTGAATAAAGAATCGGAGAGCTCATGCATAGTAAAACAGCGCTGTAACAAGCGTTTTATTCAACTTTAAGCGCAAATGAAGGTGCCTTGTCTTGTAGAACAAATACAGAATCATCCCAAATCGCGGTTACTCAGTAGTTAGACGCGATAAAGCAGCAATACAGCGCTGAATCAAGCGCTGTTTTTGTAATTTTATTTATTTCCAATTTCATTCCTAATTATTGCGTCTTGGTAAGTACAATAAATAGCATAGTAAAGTTATTTATGTCACTGAGTATGGTTACGCCGATATATATATATTCTTATGTATCTATCTTACTATTCATTTTCCTTCCACTCCTACCTCTAATTCCTTTGCCTAACGCCAGTTGGCATCGCAGTCGCTCAACCGCCGCGCTTGGACGTGTCCGCAACCCTACCGCGCTCCGCCATTAAAAACGCTAAATCACGCAAACTCACGCCGCGAATTCTCCAAGTGCAGTGCCAAAATAATTACCACGCTATAAACAATAATCACTCTGAAATAAGTGGAGAAATCAAATAGTGAACCAGCCGAAGGACGCCAGGGGGAAGCCACGATCGCCGCATCTACTGGTTAGTGGGTTTCCTCTCCTAATCTTACTATTCTCCAACATTTCTGGTCCTTCTAAACCGCATCCCTCATTTACACATGTATCCCGCTATATATAAAATAAATATAAAATAATAAAAAAAAAAAAAAACAGCGTATTTTTCCCACAAATACGACGCCATTTTATATATTTTATTTCCGCTATTTACGTATTTATTTAACTCTAATCCCGCTATAAACTCATATTACGCTATTACTTATCTATTTAAGACATTTATTTCAATAAAACAAAAAAAAAAAAACACGCATTCCCCGCGATCTGCCCGCGACTTAAAACAAGAGGGTAGAAGTAAAATTCCATCGCAAACGTTTGTATAAAAAACTCAAGGTCAACGCAGCAACTTTTACTTACATACACACCTACTCATCTAATAATCCGCGTAACAAATTGTTTTTAATCAAATTTTGTAAAGATGCCGAAACTAACGGAATTTGTTAACCCAGAAGAGAAGGGCATTAGATCGCAAATATCTGTTTTAACTAGTAAAAAAAATAGTTTATTCGCGATGATTCAAAGAGTATATGATTTGATACAAAACATTTCTGACGAAAATGTAGCGCAACGTTTCTTAGTTCTTTCAAAGTCAGTTGAATCTACTAGGAACGAGTTCTTAAATGTTGTAGAAAATATAAATCTGCTCAGCTCATCAATAGATGACAAATATACTCCCAACTTTGAAGCAATGGGTTCCATCGATGAACTTTATTGCTATATAAAGTCGGTTCAATGTGATCTCGAAAGTAATGAACAAAAAACAAAAATAAATAAATTGCCAAGCGATTTTAATCGCAAGCTCCCGCCTCTTGAACTGATGTCATTTGATGGATCTCCGAACAAATGGGTCCTATTTTACGAGAATTTTAAAGGTCTTATTCACGATAATCCACACCTTACTGATGCCGAAAAGGTGCAGTACCTCATGGGTAAACTATCAGGCAAGGCCCTTACAGTTTGTGCCGGAATACAACCGGTAGCCAGTAATTATAAAATACTCTTTAAAGCGCTAACGGATAGATATGACGATAAACGTACTCAAGCAGCAATGTACATCGAACAATTGCTTAATTATAAACAAATTTCAAACGCTTCCTCCACTACTCTCGATTCGTTTATAGATATTTTCTGCTCGGCGGAGGCAGCACTCCGTCAGCTCGAAATCACAGATCTTGCAGACTTTTTTATTACTCATATAGCACTAAGCAAACTAGATAAACAAACGGTTCAACTCTTTGAGCAAGATCAGCGCAGCAAATCTATACCTACCACTCACGACTTATTTAGGTTCGTTAAAGAACAAAGTCGAATTTATTTATTACGAAATACGCAAACGCAGACTGCTCCATATTCAAAATCGTATAGTAAATTAAAATCGTTTGTTGTAAATGACAACAGCGATACTCCTGCCGCTACCTCGAGAAAATGTATCGTATGCAAAACAGCTGATATTCATCCGCTGTTCAAGTGCAACTATTTTTTAAACCAAGATCCTGTCTCCAGAAATAATATTGTAATAAAAAACCGATTTTGTAAAAACTGTTTAGGCTTCCATAGCACTCGTTATTGTAAGTCACAAGTGAAATGTTTTGTCTGTGGAAGAAACCATCACACAAAGTTACATATTACGAACTTTCAGAACGCGACACATGAAAGTTCGCAATATTCAAATAAACCTAAAACGCAACAACATAATGCACCTCTCTCTTTCCCTCACGCATCTCAGCAACCTGCCGCGGCCGCCTCGCTTGCGCACGCGTCGACTTTGGCCGTCTCTTACGCGCCTGCACCGCAACCTACTGCACCGAACGAGCCGGTTGCTAGTACGAGCGGTAGGCAGCTGCTAGGCGCCTCCGCCGCACAAAATAATATTGCTAGTTTAACCTCCGTTAATAATAATGACTTAAACTCATTTAAATCTAAAACTGTTCTCTTGCCAACCGCTATAGTTTATGTTGCAGATAATAAAAATAAGTTTACCAAAATTAGAGTATTTATAGATAGTGGTTCCATGTGTCATTTTATAACGAAAGACTGTTGCGATCGCTTAAACCTTAATATTTCTTACGCTGCGTCTACTATTCAAGGAATCGGTCAAAGCCAAAAGACAGCTATAGGTTTCGCTCGCTTTACAATTCACTCAATATTTGACTTCCGCTGTAGTTATTCTATTAAAGCTCGCGTAATTGATACAATTTCAGGTAAACTACCGAACGCTTATATAGATACCTCTCAGTTAGGTCATTTAAATGGTGTACCTTTAGCGGATGACTCTTTCCACTCTCCTAATGAGATTGACTGCCTCATTAGCAATGAATTGTTTCCTCTTCTACTCGGTTCTCATAAAGTGATGTCTATTCACTCTTCTGTGGTGGCAGTGCAGACTACTCTTGGGTACGTACTCATGGGGAAGGCTGACTGCTATCCACAACCACACATAACGTCGTTAAGTAAAAATAATTTAAATTCCTTTTGTACCACGGTTGAAACCTCGCTAGAAAATATAACACAGAAGTTCTGGGAACTGGAATCTGTTCCGTCTTATAAAATCATAAGTCCAGATGACGCTGAATGTGAACGCATCTTTGACAACACGCACAGCCGTGACGTAACCGGTCGGTTTATTGTTAACTTACCTTTCAAAGAGAATCCCTCAGCCCTCGGTGACTCGCTTGCCGCTGCTACTCGCCGCTTGATGAACCTGGAAAGAAAACTTAACTCCAACCCTAACTTAAGAATAGGTTACAATGCTACAATTAAAGAATACATAGATAAAGGTTACCTGTCTCCGGTACAAAATATGTCCACTAAAAACGCCTATTATATCCCGCATCACGCTGTATACAAACCTGAAAAAACCACATCTAAGATTCGTATCGTATTAGACGCTAGTTGCAAAACGTCATCAGGTAAATCACTTAATGATGTTTTATACGTGGGTCCAAATCTGCAAAGTAGTATTTTTGACCTACTACTAAACTTACGCATTTTTCCCGTAGCCATATCCGCTGACATTGAAAAAATGTATTTTCAACTAAAATTAAAAGACGAGCATCACTCATATCAACGAATACTTTATCGTTTTGATCCCCGTGACCAAATAAGCACATATCAATTTAACTGCGTAGCATTTGGTGTAGCCTCGTCACCATACCTCGCGATGCGCGCTGTGAAGCAACTTGCATCCGACTCGCGCGCACGCTGGCCGCTCGCCTCCCATGCCGCTGAGCGTCACATGTATATGGACGACTACATAAGTAGTGTAGAATCGATCGACAAAGCCGAAAAGTTATTGTACGATATGATTAATTTATTTAAATCTGGGGGCTTTAATCTTATCAAATGGATATCAAATAGTAAAGAATTAATGTCTACAATCCCCCAAGAACTCGTTAGCTCTCAAGTTCAAAACTTTGATGAAAATAGCTCTTCGAGCGTGGTAGGAGTGCAGTGGAACCCTGCTGCAGATAAATTTCAATTTTCAATTAATACAAAGGATATTACTAAGTGTACAAAACGAAATATATTGTCTGTAACCGCGCGACTCTTTGACCCTCTTGGCCTAGTGAGTCCAGTAGTCGCTTTTATGAAATTATTAGTACAGGAATGTTGGAAATTAAGCCTCGGCTGGGATGACAACGTTCCGAAACACATCTCAGATCGATGGCACGCCTTTCTTACTCAACTTCCGACACTCTCGGAGATACAGATACCTAGACATGTAGGTATAACTGAGACCACACGCGTCACATTGTTAGGCTTCGCTGACGCCAGCGAACGTTGTTATGGTGCAGTAGTGTACGTCAAAGTCACTGACTGCATTGACGGACATGGTAAAGTCACTTTATTGTGCTCTAAATCCCGCATAGCGCCACTTAAAATTATATCGCTAGCCAGACTCGAACTTTGTGCCGCTCTTCTACTCGCTAATTTGATGATTTCTGTACGAGATAATTTAAACGATAGATGCAACGTACAATCTATCTACGCATTCTCAGACTCCACTGTCACTTTAGCATGGATCAACTCGCCTGCTTACCGATTTCAAACTTTTATAGCAAACCGCATAACCGATATTAATTCGAAAATTTCCGCTAAACATTGGAATCATGTGGCTGGGACGGACAACCCTGCAGACGTAGTTTCTCGTCCGGTAACTCCCGCTGTACTACAACACTATAACTGTTGGTTCGAGGGTCCGTCCTGGGCCTCGCTACCGGCCGCCAGCTGGCCAACCAAAAGTATAAATACTAATATAGACTTACCCGAAACTAAAGTTACCGTTTTTGCGGTAACTATTTCTCCTGAGCATATTTTATATGGGTCGCAAGTCGTGTATCGAAATGGACTAAATTTATAAGAATTACAGTATACATTTTACGATTCACCAATATTTTAAGTTTTCGTAAAACACAAACCACAAACCACAAACAAATAACCATAGAAGAATTGGATTTCGCAGAAAGTTATATAATTCGAGTTATACAAAATAAATATTTTCACTCGGACATAACCGCTTTAAGTACTAATAAAAATTGTTCTCACTCAATTAAAAAATTAAATCCATTTGTTAAAAATAACATATTACGCGTTGGTGGTCGACTTCGACATTCTGAATTAAATTTTGATGCTAAATATCCTATACTCCTTCCCGCTAAAGATATGATAGTTAAGCTCATTGTAGAACATTTCCATTTAATAAACCTTCACGCTGGACCTGCTCTCTTATTGTCTCTTCTAAGACAAAGGTATTGGATACTTGCTGCACGCAACTCAATACGTCAAATAGTGCAAAAATGCAATATTTGTTTTAAGCGTAGACCTAACCACATGCAACCAATTATGGGTGATCTGCCCAAGTTTAGAGTGGAGCAAGTAAAAAGTTTTGTCCACACCGGAGTAGATTACATGGGCCCATTTTATGTCACGCATATTAGACGAAAGGGTGTTAAAAGCCAAAAGGCATACGGGTGCCTGTTTATATGTCTAACTACCAAAGCTATACATTTAGAGTTGGTAACAGACCTCAGTAGTGACTTATTTCTCGCTGCCTTTAAAAGGTTTATTTCCCGCAGAGGCCCGGTATCACTAATAGTTAGTGACGGAGGTACTAATTTCTTGGGTGCAAAAAATATAATTAACGATTTATACTCCTTTGTCTCTTCAGAATCTCATGATAACTATATGTGCCGAAAACTGACAGATTTACGAATACAATTCAAAACAAATCCCCCTCTTGCCCCTCACTTCGGAGGTATCTGGGAAAGTAATGTCAAATCTGTTAAAACTCATTTGAACAAAGTTATAGGCTCGCAGATACTTACGTACGAAGAGTTTAATACCGTATTGGTTCAGATCGAGGGTCTCTTAAACAGTAGACCTCTGTGTATCCTTAGCTCAGATCCGTCAGATTTGACTGCGCTTACTCCCGCTCATTTTTTAAATGTAACGCCGCTGCCATATTTACCCGCTAGTGATTATACAAACACAGGAGAAAACCGTCTTACTCGATATAATTTACTCGACAAACTCGTGCAATCCTATTGGAAGAGATGGAGTCTGGAATACTTGACATCACTTCAGACTAGGTATAAATGGGACATCAACGCTAAAAATATAAAAGTTGGTAGTATAGTTGTCATAAAGGACGATAAAAGTCCTCCCTTGTATTGGCCTTTGGCCATTGTTGAACAAACTTATCCTGGAAAGGACGGTATTGTTCGAACCGCTTTGGTAAAGACTCAGTCTGGGGAGTATGTGCGTCCAGTGGTGCGTCTGTGCCCCTTACCACTACAATAAGTTTTGATTCACTCGCTAGTTATAAGTTTTGCTCACTCATACTAATTTTACTCAATTTACTAATTTTACTCAATTTACTCATGTGACACCATTTACTAATTTTATACAATTTACTCATTTTACACAAATTACTCAATTTACTAGTTGTACTCATTTTACTTGTTTTATTTTCTCTAATGAAGATACTTCATGCCGGGGGGAATGGTTACGCCGATATATATATATTCTTATGTATCTATCTTACTATTCATTTTCCTTCCACTCCTACCTCTAATTCCTTTGCCTAACGCCAGTTGGCATCGCAGTCGCTCAACCGCCGCGCTTGGACGTGTCCGCAACCCTACCGCGCTCCGCCATTAAAAACGCTAAATCACGCAAACTCACGCCGCGAATTCTCCAAGTGCAGTGCCAAAATAATTACCACGCTATAAACAATAATCACTCTGAAATAAGTGGAGAAATCAAATAGTGAACCAGCCGAAGGACGCCAGGGGGAAGCCACGATCGCCGCATCTACTGGTTAGTGGGTTTCCTCTCCTAATCTTACTATTCTCCAACAGAGTATTTAAATTAACGTAATATTATGAAGTACTTGAAATATATTTTACTTAAATAAATATTAACGTATAAGGAGGCCGCCTTTTCTTAAACCAGCCTATTGTCGGTCGCAAGCCCGAGACACCATTCTTCTCATCCCTTACCCACACACGATGGACCCGGCACCCGCACGGTGAATCCATGGAATGCTTAGAAATTTGTCTTCAACAATACGTAAATAAATTTATTAACGAACGCCTCGCTATACAGAGGGTAAATATTGCCAGAGTCCTTGGGACCATCTCTGATGGGACGTCTCTAGAGGAAATGTTTTATTTAGTTTAATTTAATGTATTACTTACTTTATTTTAAAATATTTTTTAAAATATTTTAAGTAGTTTTTAATTTATAGTACATAGCATACAACTCATTATATATTTTAACGTTTTCTTAATAATTATTATTAAATTACAATAATACATACATATGTTCACGCTAAATTCCTTGCGGGGTAGGCAAAGACAATTGAGCGCCACTTGTTACGATCACACCTCTTTCGCTTCGTCGACATTCATCAACCTCTTCACACATGCTCTTTAGCTATTGTTTTCATATTTAATCGTGGTAGGTGAGTTTTGGTCTTCCGAGGCCTCTTTTACCAACATTAGTCGATTTTCTTTTTCCATAATTTCTTATGTTATACCTATATCGTAATTACAGTGGCACGAGATTTCTGGCTGTCGATATTTACCAACGTGTTTACGAGTGATGTTAAAATAAATCGATTTTTTAAACAGTTTAATAAATGTCATTACTTATAGCATGTGTTTGTAAAACACAGTAATAAATTTCAAGAACTATCGTTAAAAATAATTCATGCAGATTATGAAATTACCTACAAAACAGCGCTTTTCCGCTGAAAATCCAATCCTGCTGAGTAGCGATAACAAACGAAGAAAACATTAGTGCGAGAGGGATGGGTGCTAGAAGAGTGCCATCACAAAGGGTGGAGCGATACGCCCAGCTTATCTAACAATGCTAAATTATATATGTCAAAATCAGTTGTGCATAAGTACTCGTGCAGGAACGTTTACCCTATACGCTCCAAGTTTGAATTTCGAACGAATAAACGCGCGCGGTAAAATTGGAGTGTTAGTTTTTATTTTTTTATTTTATTAGTGTCTATGATGTGTTCTATTTTTGAATTGTTGTGAAGTGTTGTTTTTTTGTTTTATTTGAGGCAAAGGTAATTTAGTTATATTTATTTTTAAGTATTTTTAAAATAAAAGCCATCTTCTCGTACTATAATATTTTAGTACCTATTTGTAATTTATTTGTATGTAGGTATTGTAAAAATTTCGAACCTTACATTTGTCGCACGCTGAAAATCTGGTATGCTCTTCCAACCTGTGTTTATCTCCATTTTTATAACCTGAAATCTTTTAATCTAAGTGGGAAAAAGCATCTTCTTAGGCCGGCATAATGGTAGGGACTGATGTCGTAGTGTCTGGCGTCAGTTCCTCTCATTCTTGGATCTCTAACCATAAGGTAGGAGAGGAGTCGCATGTCGTATTGTTGTTATGTTATAGTTATTCTTGTTTCAAGTGGTGTTATTTTTTTATAAATATCACTATTGCAAGTTTACAATTATATATATTACACTATGGCACATACAGAACAACAAAGAGGTGTTAGGCACACTGATGGTGGTAATTTTCGCAGTCTGCCGAGGCGCGTTCGTGCCGATAAACCCAGTTAAGTGTATCCACACGTTCGAGATCAGGCTCGAATTGCCGTCATGTCCAGTCAAGCCGGCATAGTTTTAGTGATGTCAGTTATAAGTGTCTGATTCCAGTAGCTAACATTCACTTACCATCAAGTTGGCGGAAGATCATATGACGTGCTTGTACACACAAAACAAACCTATTGTCCCTTTCAGCACGACAAAATATATTTTAAATAATAAGAGGTTTATTGATAACTTTGGGTTCCTTGAGGTTACAAATATTTATATATATATATATATATTTTTATTGAAGTAATATACAAACAGTATAAAATAATTACAATATAAATTAAAACTACTTAAAAGTAAAAATTAAAATAAATATAAACTAAACCTAATAAAAAATAAACTATAAGTAAAAAATGTCCTCTAGAGACGACCCTTCAGTGATAGTCCCAAGAAGACTGGCAACATTTCCCCTCTGTATAGCTAAGCTAACAGAAATAATTGCCAGCCTTGCTGTCTCCAGACTTCTCCGTTAGCCGTTTGGACAACTCCTTGACCAGACGCTAGGCTGAGTGTCCCCATGGGCCCATCGTCTCGACCCCAAACGGCGCAAATTCGTAACCTGTACTGAGGTTGGCGTATTTGCGCAGCTTGAGGTTCTCAGCAGAAACCGCCGCAGGTTACTATACTTATAAATAGTAAAAAATCCTCCCCTAGCGTTGTCCTTTTCTAATGTGCTAGCACACTATCGTGCGTTGGGCAATCCAATGGAAATTAAAATCACTTTTATATGTTTTTTCTTAACTAGTCCCAACAATTTAATAGAGATGTATCAGGCAAAGCTTTTTGTAGATGTCGCTAGCGGCACTGGTACCTTGTTTACACCTTGGACGCATATTTTTTAAAATGTTTTTGTAGTTTTTTTTATTTTTATAACAGAAAAATGTATTTTAAATTAACGTTACCTACCTTAAAAGACGAATTAAGAAAGCAAACACCGTCTTTCAAAAGAAAAAAAGTTGAATTAATAGAACGGCAATTTTGAGATCACCATATCTTTGATTTCGCTTGGAAATCTCGCTTTGTACACTTAAAGCTGCTGACTTCGACATAATATCCAGAAAATAATAAATTTCGTAATAAAAATACAAGTATTCTATGCATCTGACAGTTATATAAGGTACCATCTATCATGCGCCATCTATCGTGATAAAAAGTTAGTGATACACCCCATTCTAGATGAGAGCAGGAACTACTCAGACCATTTCGGAGCGTTAAAACAGAATTTGGCGAGAGGTCTAGATTATTTTTTGTAATAACGCACGCTTGGTATCATCCGTGCTGAAAGAGTTATAAAAATAGTGTAGCTTTTGGGATTCGGTTCGTTGAAGTCTAATGTATGAAAAAGCCGACTAAATAAAAAATACGGTTCAAAAATAATAAATTACATTTTACATGTTTATAAACGAAGGTAGGTACTACATTTTCTACCCAACCTTTGTGACTTAAGAACATCCTAGCTTGCACCCCCTACATTTTAAAATATTTTTCTAGTCTGTCTTTTTAAAAGCATTTATTTATTCAAAAACTTTATTGCACAAAGTACAAAGGTGGACTTAATGCCCGTAGACATTTTCTGACAGCCAAACCTTAGGGACGAATTATAACATTTATAGGTGCAATGAAATAAATATTAATAGTAGGATAAATTCAACATAATTATATATACCTACTTACTATAATATACTTTTATTATATATCTACTTATATATTATATATACCTGTGTGGACACCCTGGCGCCTTCCCACTTGTCCTTAACCTCTAAGGACCCAGGCGCTGCTGCATTACAAGCAGAGAACCTCAAGCGGAGGAAATACACTCAGCTTATTGGGAGATGTGTTTTTGCGCCGTTTGGAGTTGAAACTCTCGGGCCGTGGGGACCAAGTGCACATGAAATTTTCAAGGCGTTGTCAAAACAGCTCGTCAACACCTCGGGAGACAAAAGGGCTGGGCAATATACTCGTATGGGCCAAAGGATCGGCATTGCCATTCAACGTGGCAATGCTGCCAGTATCCTTGGCACTTTGCCCTTTGGCAGCGATTTGGAGCAATTTTTTTATTTATAAAAAGAAAATATTTTGTTTTTTCTTCATTTTATTTTTTAGTTGTATTTTTATTTATTAATTAGGTTTATTTTTATTAATAGTCATTTATGTTTTAATATACTTTTATATATATTGTAATATCATATACTAATACATACACAAAAAATATATAAATATACATATACACTTATTAACAGCTATTTAGAAAGTGTAGATACGAGCTTTTTTAACGAAGATCTGGTAGACGCTTGCCTTATGTTAAGCATCATCATGCACAGGCCCTAGAACACAGAGTTCTAGACCTCCACTGTCAGAGGGCCTTCCAGAACATATCTGGAGAATTTGGCCAACACAACTGCCCCTGTGGTCTAGCGGTTAAGTCCGTGGATTTAGACTCGGAGGTACCGGGTTCCGTTCCTGGTCGGAACACAAAAATTTTGATTAATGTAAATAAATACATTTAATTAATATTTAATTTATTTGTGATATTTCTCGAGTTTGGTACGCTGGAGACATCGACGAGCTTGCCACTTGTCATGATTGGCCTACTGTAAAGTTGTGTGGTTTCTGACCACCCCGAAAGGGAAACGGTCGTGATGATACTTTTACACACCTCGCTGGCCAGGACTGGGTTGACAACTGTGGTTGACAAGGGTCTGACTCTGATATCAATTTTAATGACAATTAACGATTCCAGACACAAGTTGGTACTAGTGGAACCGGAACCGTCGGTTTAACGTGCTCTCCGGTGGTGTTGTAAATCTATGACTGCAGTACGTAAGACAAGTGTATTTTTCATTGGTACATGCCGGGGGGGTTTGAACCGACCTTTGTAGGATTTAAGGAACGTGTTCTTACAACCGCGCCATTTTTAGCATTATACTTACTCAATACTTTTTTTTTTAAACTTATTTTTCCTTATATCATATAACATTTAAATGTAACATTATTCTGCCAAACCATAAAATAGTTTATCGGCAGATAGCTCTCATTACAATGATATATTAGCACAGTTTAGTTTATAAAAGATTAAATAAAATAAAATACATCTATAATGGATTCGGTAGCAGTTAAATAAAAAATAAAAAAATAATATAGCTTGTATCTTTCCAATCGCACACTTTTTTTTTACACAAATAATCTATCGATTTTGCTACTCAGTTGTTCGAGTAGTTGTTTCTTAATTTTGTTTTTATATGTCAATTTGGAATGTTTTTTTATTCTTAACAAGAAGATGGATATTTTTTTTTACTGATTTATAATTACTACTAACTAGGTATGAGAACAGAGAATAGAAGAAAAATGTATATGCGAAAAAGAGTGATTAAGTTATGTTTGATTCTAATGTATTTTTTTTTAAATACTGAGAACCGACATTACAAAAATTCCCGGTTCTCAAAAACAGAAACGGTTCCGGAAACCACAAATCTACGGAACCTTAATCAATCTCAACTTAGCAGGCATTTTTTTTATTAATAACTGCGGGGACGGCCATTAATTTTTGATTTGTAGAAATCAAACAAAATGTTGGCTCACCGCATTCCTAATTAAATTTAGATAAGCCGCGATTATGTTTAATAATAGTTTGTGTAACTGACCGCTTCGTTATACCCAAATATTGCAAGATTACCAATGCTATCTCTAATTAAATTTATTATTGGATTTATTATCTGAAAGCGGTAAAATGCGGATTATTCGATTTGTGTTTAAAGAACACTATGGGATGGAAACATTTTCTTATCACTACACATTATAAAACAAAGTTTTATTCGCGATTAACTCAAAAACCACTGCACCGATTTTCATGGTGTTTTCACTATATAATTTATTAATGGAGTCCAAGCGCAAAAAAGTTTTTAAAAGACATAACACCGCGTCTTGTTGTCTTCTCCGGTGACAAGAGGGCTTGCTCTTTCTTCGCCCAAAGAATCAGTATTGCAATTCAGCGGGGAAATGCAGCCTGCGTTCTTGCCACCATTCCACGCGGACGGGACTTATATCCTTAGTATTAATATTAATTTTATTATTAAATATTTTTTTCGAATATTTGTTAAGGTTTTGTATACATTAACGATATAAAGAAATTTGTTTTGACTTTGCGTTCTTACAACCAAGTTAAATACTCGGTCCTTCATAGAATATTAAGTCAGTGATGAAAGGGTCTATAAAATGACAATTCTCCCCAAATATTGGCAGCAGCCGTGATCGGGAGCTCTACCAATATTCGACGTTTACTTTGCTTTTCAGTATATTTGCATATAACATGATATTTTGAATAAAATATATCTGGGGTATAAAATAAATAAAACTGTTTAAGTCAAACACATGCAGGTTAATAAATGTTTTTATTCGACAAAAGTCATGTGACTAAATAAATATTTGTATGCTAGAAATAGCGAAGCATGTCATGTCTTACATGGCTTCCCCGCCATTATGCGTAAGAAAGTATCATCCCTAATGGCGCGGGTATGCAGGAGTCCAAGTAGCATCCTGAGGGTGATTGCGGGCAGTGTGGGGGGGGGCCTATTGCGCAACACTGGACTGCAATACTGGTGGAAAGTTAGGTTAAGTTTATTTATAGACAATTAGGATTACATTTTAATGCCATAACTACCTAAAACAGAATATTTCGATTATAATTCAACGAGGAAATGAGGCGAGCGTTTTAGGTACCCTCCCTGGTGGTAAGCCCTTAGTTTATTTTGTAGAATAGTTTCAATTTCATAGGTATTTTTAGTTTAGTTTTATTTATAATTAGTTTTTTAATCTATTTTATTTTAATATTTTTGTATCTACTTCGTATAATAATAATGTAAAATAATATGAATATGGTTATATATAAAAAGATGGGTGATATCTAAAATAAAAATATTTGAATTGAATTACAAATAACAATTTACATGTTTCTGACAAATAAATTATTTCATTTTATAAAAACTACTTAAATAATATAATTAAATAAAACTGTGACGATGCGGTGAACCATTTCGGACACCACGGGGTTTCTTGTGCTAGAAGTTTCAGCATTCCTCGTCACGCGGCTCTCAAAGACATCATCGGAAAGGCTCTTGTCCCCCGCAATCTTAGAACCCTCTGGGATTGTGCGGAGCGATGGCAAGAGACCCGACGGAATGACTGTTGGACCGTGGAAACTTGGCAGGTCTCTGGTGTGGGATCCGACGTGTGTAGACATTAGCTCCATCTCACATCCAGGAGACCTCGTCAGGCACGGTCTGCGGCGTTTTATACTGAGAACCTCAAGTTGCGCACATACGCCAACCTTGGTACCGGTTACGAATTTGCGCCGTTCGGGGTCTTGACGATGCTTTTCTTAAATCCTACAAATGTCGGTTCAAACCCCTTTTAGCATGTATCAATAAGAAATACTCTTTTCTTACGTACATTAGTCATAGATTTACAACACTATCGTTCCCGTGCACGTTAAGCGTCGCGTCGGTCCCGGTTCGTTCCCGCGTCATTGTGGAATTGTTAATAAATTGCTATTAAAAATTGACATCAGATCCTCGCCAACCTGTCTGATTAAACAAATTTAATCAAAATTGATCAAAAAGCTGACAAAACCCAAACCCTCTCCTAATTCAAAAACTATATAAATACTTATAACGCGTTCTGCAGATGTCTCTGGCAACATCATCAGCGATCCTGAGAAAATGGGGATAAAAATTAAAACTTATTTTATTCTTCACCAGGTCCTAGTAATGAACTGAAGTCATGTCGTCCCAGCTCATGACGTACCGGCGCGATTCAGATAAGTCGGGTGAATTGGGCCTAGGAGATAGATCTAGGCCCAGCAGTCCCGAGAGTCCTGAAAGCGCCAAGTATTACAAACGAGACGAGGACAGGACCCAAGGGAAGAAGTCGTTCTGTATCGATGCCTTGCTGTCAAAACAAATTGATGATGATCCGGATAGGTGAGAATTTATTATTTTTTAAAGGAACTGATTCAAGGCTCAGCTTTACTTAGAGGAAGTTATTGCGAGATGAATTCTAGCAAAATACTTGCACCAGTTACTAAAAGGTTTGAGCCTAAGCAGGTCTGCCGGTACATTTATGGAACGAGCTTCCAAGACGGCATTAACGGAATCATAGAGTATTTGGTTGGGTAGGGAGAGGAGCAGAATGGTGGATGATGAGTGTCTTGTTGCATAATAAAAAGAGAAGGCCTGTGTATACCAGTCTATGTCGGTCGTAAGCCCGAGACACCATTCTTCTCCTCTCTGTGTGGGACACATGAATGGTAAGATTTTTTTTTGTTTATTCTTAGTAACTATATTTATTAATAATATTAATGGGGTGTATCACTAACTTTTTATCACGATAGATGGTACCTAATATAACTGTCAGTTGCCTAGAAAGCTTGTATTTTTATTACGAAATTGATTATTTTTGGATATTACGCCGAAGTGAGCAGCTTTTAAGTGTACAAATCGAGATTTCTAAGCGAAATCAAAGATATAGTGATCTTAAAATTGCCGTTATATTAATAAAACCTTTTTTCTTTTTAAAGACGGGGTGTGTGCTTTTTAATTCGTCTTTTAAGGTAGGTAACGTTAATTTAAAATACATTTTTCTGTAATAAACATATAAAACCATGAAAACATTTTTAAAATGATGCGATATAGGTGTAAAATGGTACCTACCATTGCCCTAGCGACATCTACAAAAAGCTTTGCCTGATACACTCTATTGTGGATCCCCTTCTTTAAAATATCCACGTCAAGCGTAGCTTGTTTGATTGATAAAGACACTTCTGCCCACAGATCCCAACAGAAATACTTCGCGTTCTTCCATCACCAGCAGAAGTTCATCCAGCGGTACCACCACCCAGAAGACAACTATGAGAATCAAATAGAACGTAACATGATCAATAAATACGAAGACTCGGGCAGGGCTGATGGTAGGCTGTCTGAAGAACGAAGAGACGAGAGAAGCAGTAGTCCAAGGTAAGATAAATAAATGATAAAGGCATAGATTAAATCTAACCGGCAACATATGTGGTGGACATATGGACATGATCAGATAATTAAATAATATAGCAAATTTCCAAGAAATATTTCTGCTAAATTTGCTCAATATCGAACTAAAATAGGCGTGTAAAAGAACTAGAGATGCGACGTTATGGGTTTTTAAAATAACAAATCCTAAACGGTATCCGTTTTCAAACAACGTTGTGAAAACTATCTACTTTTAATAACTAACTACTTCAGGAACGTCGTGTATTTAAAACAAATATTACACTATTTTATTTCGTTATTAAATTTTTTTTTTTATACGGAGCACGACATGTCACATCGCGCCCACCTGATGGTAAGCAGTACCCGAGGTCCAAGAATGGGAGCAACTGACGCCAGCTTCAGACGACCGACATCAGTTCCTACCACTATGCCGTCCTATAAAGATGCTTTTTTACACTTCGTTTGAAGGACTCCAGGTTATAGGAATGGGGAAAGACACTGGCTGGGAGAGCACTCCACATCTTCAGCGTGCGACAGATGTAAGAGTCTTCAAGTTTGTATGTACGCGTAGGGATAGTGGCTACGGTATGTGGATGCATATTTTGGCCTGTGCGAGTGGTTCGGTTGCGGAATAGAGAAGAAGGGATAAGATTGTGGAGCTCTTTAGAACATTCACCGTAGTATAGCTTGTAGAACACGCTCAGGGAGGCCACATCTCGGCAGCGATTCGAAAGTTTTAGACACCGTAGTATCGTCCACTATTCGAATAGCCCGCCTCTGTAGGACATTGAGAGCATCTGTAAGGTACTTAGCGGAACCATCCCAGAGGTGAGAACAGTATTCCACGCATGACCACGCATGACCTTATTTGTGCTTTATAAAGCACAAGCAACTACACGTAAGGATGATTATTCTTTGAAACTAAACGCTAAGGTCACTCACTTACTTTCTCACTCGCACTCGAGCGAATGACATAAACCTATTTATTTCATTCGTATACGCAACGCAATATTAGTAGTCTGTCCGTTACGAGATCGCTACTAATCGCTACGAAGCTATTTCAAGTAGATAGTTTTTTTTTTTTAATAAATAAAAAAAAACGTTTATTGACTTAAAAACCTAGATACATCAATCAGTAAATACAGGGAGCTCCACTCTCGCTTACAAAGGCATTCGTGATTAACATGCATTAACAATAATTTTAAAGACAGCATAGTGAAAAAAAAAAAAAAAAAAAAAAAAAAAAAATGAAACTACTACCGTAGGAAAAACAATAAAAACGTGTATTAAAAAACTCATTATTGCATAAATCAAGTATGAATAAACATATTAAATACATAAAAATAAATAAACACATTCATATACATATGATATAAATACAATAGATAAAATATAATATGGTATAATAATATAACTAAATCATTAACAAATCTATGTCATTACTTTTAGTACTTCTTCTGTTTGTGGGTAGTCATGCAAAAACAACCATTCTGTAACTGATTTTTAGCACTAGCGTAATTCATTCTGTAAATGTCTAACTTAATTGATGGTATTGTGTTTAGTGCTCTGCTTAAATTGTTTAAAACGAACAGTTGTTTATGAACCTCAGTAGATAGTTTAGTTAGTATATAGTCATAGCTCCCGTCTCTAGAAAGAACCGAGTCTAACCGGCGCTGCGGCGGTTGTGGGTTGACATATCGTGGACATGATCCAATCATACACATTGCATTCGTTCTTCGCCTTACTTTTGCGTTTCTTTCCACCCAGATCCGGTGTCAGTTCACCCAGAAGTATCAGTCCTGGAGGGTCTGACGATGGGAACCGCTCCACTGGCTCCTACAGCCCCCCTATCTCGCCAGGAGTCGAAGGTGGACACGAGGACTATGACCATTATAGACCAGGTTAGATATTTTAGATAGAAAAAAGTTGCCGAAAAGGCTGCTAAATTAAAACACATTTGTGGAATTATTTATAACAATAAATTTATACAGGGTGTGGCGTAAATAGTGGCCAACGTTAAGGAGGCTATACTACAGGTATTCACGTAAAAAAATACCATTTTTAACCATCGTTTTTTTTTTTAATATTAGTAAAAATCAAAAAACGTTTTAGTTTAACGTAACTTCGACAAATGACATTATTTTTTAGGTCTGTTTTTTGTGTAAACTCCAAAGAATAATAAATAAAAATAAGACAGATTTTTTATTATTTTGAATGGAAATTTACATGTTTTTATAAAGATAGGAGTATCTATCTAACTTTTTTTTTAACTGCACTTAACGTGCTCTCCAAAGCACGGAACGGTGGTGTCGTAAATCCATGACAAATTTACGTAAGAAAAGTGTATTTCTCATTGGTACATGCCGGGTGGGTTTGAACCTACCTTTGTAGGATTTAAGGAATGCGTTCTTACAACCGAGCCACAACCGCGCCTTTTTTTTTACTAATATTTTATAAATATTTATAATACTAAACTATTCTTTAAAATACCAAAACCTGAAGACGAAGACAAATTTCTAAGCATTCCATGGATTCACCGTGCGGGTGCCGGGTCCATCGTGTGTGGGTAAGAGATGAGAAGAATGGTGTCTCGGGCTTGCGACCGACAATTGGCTGGTTTAAGAAAAGGAGGCCTCCTTTTTTTTCTATTGCGCGATAATACGCTCACCATCCACCATTCTACTTATCTCCCTACCCAACCAAATACTGTATGATTCCGTTAATGCCGTCTTGGAAGCTCGTTCCATAAATGTATTGACGGCAGACCTGCTTAGGCCGAATTCTTTCAGTAAGTGATGCAAAGATTTTGCTGGAACTCCTCTTGCACCAACTTCCACTGCGTAAAGCTGAGTCTTGAACCCGTTCCTGATCATTTCTTCTGTGAGATCATAATATTTATTCGACTTCATACCACTTATAAATGTTTTTTTTACGTAATATGTGTATACCTGTACTATAGCCGCCTTAACGTTGGACCACTATTTACGCCACGTCCTGTATAGCAGTGCAATATGGGACTGCGTGAAAACTATTTACACAAACTGGGTATTAATTCTTATCATCTTAAATAATACGTTAGTTGGCTTAACCATTTCATGAAGATTATTTTTTTATAGTACATACATACATATCTTCACGCAAAATTCTATGCTGGTAGGCAGAGAGAATTGAGCGCAAGTTTTTCATTGAAGTGTTCTAAAGAAAACATATACAAATTACAATACAGTAAAACTGCTGTACCAGGTATTGTAATCTCATAGGTACTGATAACTAAATTTAAAATGTTATTAATTGATCGTTGTGGTGCAGATCTGTATATGTTTTATTTTGTAAATCTGATATAGCTGAGTTTTCCTTGCAGATTCCTTTCTCAGTCAGATTAAACATTAACAGGTCACTGGAATCTGCTAAGCTGCTGGTCTTCTGCTAACAGCTTACTTATTGGACAACTTTGCTGCTTAGTCTTCCACTAGTAGGAGTAGAATCATTCAAAATAATTAAATTAATGACGTTTCATAAATGCCTGTTATAGGTTTACGTGAATAAATATATTTTGACTTTTTGACTTTGTACTAAATAAGTAATTTAACTAATATAAGTATATTAAGGGAGCCGCGGCGGAAATGCGGAGTCCAGCAAGCGGCGCAAGTATGTAAGTATATCAAAAGATTACATATTTGTGCCGTTTGCTGTAGAAACTCTTGGCCCATGGAGTTCAAGTGCAAAAACGTTTTTAAAAGACAACACCGCGTCTTCAACATTCGTCTCATCCGGTAACAAGAGGGCTGGCTCTTTCTTCGTCCAAAGAATCAGTATTGCAATTCAGCGGGGAAATGCAGCCAGCGTTCTTGCCACCATTCCACGCGGACGGGACTTATATCCCTATTCTTAGTATTAATATTAATTTTATATTATTATTTTTTTTTCGAATAAATGTTTTAATTATTAATTTAACTAATAATTAATAACATAAACACGCTTTAAGATGATTTGACAGTTATATTCCTGTTGCGTAGATATGTACCGCGGCGTCCCTTCGTTTGACAGTTCTATTCCTGTTGCGTAGAGATGTACCGCGGCGTCCCTTCGTTTGACAGTTCTATTCCTGTTGCGTAGAGATGTACCGCGGCGTCCCTTCGTTTGACAGTTCTATTCCTGTTGCGTAGAGATGTACCGCGGCGTCCCTTCGTTTGACAGTTCTATTCCTGTTGCGTAGAGATGTACCGCGGCGTCCCTTCGTTTGACAGTTCTATTTCTGTTGCGTAGAGATGTACCGCGGCGTCCCTTCGTTTGACAGTTCTATTTCTGTTGCGTAGAGACGTGTCGCGGCGTCCCTTCGTTTGACAGCAGGAAGTAAAAACTGAGTGGAGAAATTGTTGAGGAAACATCTAACTCGTGTGTGATGATAAATTACTTACAGGTATAATACCAAAGCCTGGTCTAATTCCTCAAAACCCATCGCTGATGACGTCTCCTGGGCTGTTCTACCCAGGTCAAATGCCAGGCCCACCGCTCCCTGGGTCTGGACCTATGCCCTCTGCGTTCCACCACCCTGGGCCTGAGAGGGTGGCTCTTCATCACATGCAGCTTGAATGGCTCGCCAGGACCGGCATGTTCTATCATAGAATACCAGAACTAGGCGGTAAGTGATTTTTTTTTTATTGTAAAAAAAAAAAGATAAGTACCATCACGACCATATCCCTTTCGGGGTAGTCAGAAACCACGCTTATAAAGAAGCAGATTCACATTTAGTTAACTTTACTATAGGCCAATCATGACAAGTGGTAAGCTTAGCGTACCAAACTCGAGAAATATCACAATTTAATTAAATATTAATCAATTTATCTCTGTGTTTCCACTTTCCTATAACCTGGAGTCCTTCAAGCGAAGTGTGAAAAGGCATCCAGTCAAGCTGGCATAGTGTTAGGGACTGATGTCGGACATAAGGGTCTGATTCCAGTTGCTAACAGTTATGGACCCTGCGCGCCACTTACCATCAGGTGGGCGCAATGTCACAGGTCGTGCTAGTATTAAAAAAATAATAATAATAATAAATATTTTTGTGTCCCGATTACTTTATAAAAAGTAAAATGTAAATTATTTTTTACGAAAGCGTATTGCAACTTTAAAATAATATAGGAACGTTAAGAAACATTCGCTACTATCATATATCAATCTACAGTATGTGTATAGGTGAAACAGGTTCACTGGACCAAATAATAGCATTATCTCGCACCCCACTATACTGGCCGTCAGTGACAAATGTCGCTTTGTTTACCCAAACACCGCAGGGTAGCAGGTTCGGTGTTGATTTTTATACTTTGCACGCTTTTGACAATCGACTGCCATATGTCATAGTTTCATCAATGAATAGTGATTTTTACAGATGTTTAACATTACAGCTTCTAGAATACGTAAATGAATACATCCTAAATTATGGAATACTCAGTCAGTGGAGTCGGCCAGGCCCGAATGACTAATGGGCCTAGGTTGGGGATGTGGACATTTCCCCGTTATTCCAGGCAGGATCTCAGCGGGTACCACCCGCTGGTAATTTATGCACTTTTGGTGCTACAACGCCCGTGTGGCTTACGACCCCACGAACCTAGACCGTTCGACTAATTCAGCTCTTCTATAGGAGCACTTCTCTACAGAGCGGTCTCCCGTAAAGAGCGCAAGACGGAGCGATATTCTGAAGATGCTTGGAATGTCCGTTGTCAGCCCGATAATATATACTACTAGATAGTAGATAGTAGGCATCTCAAGATCTGGAGCTATGACGGAATTACGCACGAACCATGGTACTCGGGAGACCACTCTGAGCGATATGTTCACGCTGGCCAAACGGGTTGTAAACTTGTAATTTGCGCAGATTATTAGACAAAGATGTGAAATAAGAGAGCAAAGAAAAACGTGAGCGGTGGTAATAAGAACGCTATCTTTTAATCCATAAGGTTGCGGTTTAAACCTCAGCATGTACCAATTATTATTTATTTTTTTCGTCTGGAAATCACTACCCGATACCAATCCCTGCTGTGGAGTCAGAAGGAGAGGTTATTACAAGGTTATATTATACCAACTAAAACATGACGGCGTTCCTCCCATGCGCCTGAGTGGCGGATTCGCGGGAGCCAACAAGGAAACATCCGCTAACCGCCGGCGCCGCGCTGTCCGCCTAGTCAGACCCTCCATGTGAGCAGGAGGAGATGGCGCACGGGAACACCACCAGGTCGCCCCCATGACCTTCCTTAGGCGTGCGCCTACTCGCTAGCTTATCTCCCTAGTGGTGTAGTGTGGTGTCGACGCGGCCGGCTGTGAGCACGTAACCGCGGAGACCACCGCTCGCTACGCGGTCCGAAAACCGCAAGTCCGCCTCTGACCGCTTTTACCAGCACTGGGATCGATCAGAGGCCGACTCCGTCGTCACATCCGACCACCTGCCCCCACGCCCACATGACCGGAAACGTTGGGCGCGATCGTCGGCCCCTCCACTCACTGACAGCTAGGTCCCAGTAGCCAGTTCACCACCACCTATCCATCCGACAATGGCGGGGAGGGTTCCATCTTCTTCCGTCTTACTGGTAAGCTGGGGCAGTCGGTGGACATAGATTTACAATTAGCTCGTCCTAGCTCAATTAATTTCTTAGTCCATAATTCTATACATGTAAGTATTTAGGATGTTAAAATTGGTGTCAATAAAACCTTTTTATTCGATTTTTTTAGTTATATTGTAACGAGTTCTTAAGACCAGCCAAAGTATGAAACAGTGTGGTTTTTTTTCCACCCCCTCCTAATAGTTATAAATAAGGGGTGCTTTAATACCGTATAATCACATCTGCGCACATGTCACCAATCTAACTTGGGGTCACACTGGATAACTGTAATTGTGTTTACATTTTATACTAATTCGTTTACAAATTAAATACTCTATTGGCAACCTGTTACTATGTGGGACTAGCATGGACATTTAACGAAGACTAGACCAACTGCCAAGAATCACGGCGTGTAGTGCAGAACTGGACGCTCAGCAAAATTTATCTCTGTCCAAAATCTTGTCTTGTCCAAGGAAGGACACTGCTCGCGGTCTTTAGGTTATTTGTCCCACTCGTTAAACCGTCGCGTCGGTCCTGGATCCACTGATACCAACTTGTGAAATCGTTAATAAATTGACATAAGATCCTCGCCAACTCGTCTGGCCAGCGTGGCGAGTGTAGGCCAAATTCTCCAGAAATGTAATCGGGAAGGCCCATCTCTAATAGTCTAGGACTCTGTGTGATAGGGGCTGTGATTGATGATGATGAGTAGATTTCAATCGTATAACCGTTCGGTGAAAGTCGCTCTTAGACATATGTGACTATAAGACATTGTCAATAAATATTGATTTTATATCGTAGACCCGTTTAGACAGGAGGTCATTTCCAGCAGTAGAGATCCAGGACTAAGTTCTAGGGGCTGTGATAATCATAATTCACGCACTTGCCAATTGAACTTATCGCAATGGTCTATTAGTCAAACCCCTATTTTAAATGGTCCAAATAAAATATTAAATACCGAAGGGTGGAGGGTGCAATAAAATCATTTGTCGATGCGCCCGCGGCACTTAGAACCGTCCCTAATTCTATGGGATAACATTGGGTGGAGATGGAATCATATTTGTATATTTTAATAAAAAAAAAAGTAATATTAACTAATGTAGGTCAATCAAGGTTACTTCTCAGAAAATGTTTAGTCATTAAGCCTATGTACATTTTAAGTGCAATAAAGTATTTTAAATAAATAAATAATAATAATATATTTAATTGACAAAAAATACCTTATAACTAGTTACGTCAAAGTATCTTAAGAGTATATATATCTTAACAGGATATGATCTACCATATATATAAATAAGTACAAATTACAAGAAAATTGTTTTTTTTTCTGATTTACGAGTAGTAGGTACCACAATAGACTAACCGCCCGTTTCTCGAACGTATTTTTGATACCTAATTATTACTTAAGTAAAAATAAACCTGGTAATGGACGAATAACGTTAAAACGACTGTGAATGATTGCTTTATAGTTCTGTTTATTGTTTTGTAATATTTTTGAAAATATGTTGTTATACTATAGACTGTTAAAAAAAAATACTTTAGTGCCGTGTCTGTTGTTTCTATCTGTGGAATCTTTTTAGTGGTTTAATCGTTTATATTTATGACTAATAAAAAAATTGTAACCATAGGTTTTCCTAATAAAATAAAATAAATTATTTTTTACTTAAGTAATAATTAAATACCAAAAATACGTTCAGGAAACTGACTGTAATGGAGATAATTGACTAATAATACGCCAATGAGTTTTATTTATAATTATTTATACAACAAAGTTTACGTAATACTTGTCATAGAATTGCTTTTTTTTACTATGTCACATAACGAGTTTTACTTTTTTACCGACAATATCTAGGTATACATATAGTATACAAGTATAACAACATTCTACGAGTACCAAATAAATTACAATGAGAAAATTAACTAATTTATTTATGGAACAACTTAATTTTATTTTTTATAGGTACTGAGCATCACATGTGACATCGCTTGTACGGCAATATTTATTGTTAATTTATTTTGTAGAATGGTTTTTTTAATACAATTTTTTTGTATAATTTAGTTTTTAGTATTATTAATAATTTGTTTAATTTAATTTTTAAATATTACTTCGAATATATTAATTTACTAATTACAAAAGAAAAGAATAGGTATATCAAGAAATTGTAACACCAAAAATATTTTACCAGTACAAAACATTTACTTGTTTATTAATGAAGTCGAATAAAAATAATTTATTCATAGTAATAAAATAAATGAAATATACAAAACTACAAAAATAATAAAAATAAATATAATTAAATATATTTATATAAAATTACCAAAACGTGTCCGCTGCGGTATGGTGGCCGTATTTCCTCCTTGAATACCTATTTATTAATTAATAATTTATTATTCCTTGTCCACCCTAACATAGCTAGTGTTGTCCCTTGCTGGAAGTGGCGACATATCGATTGTCCTAATCACTAGGGAGGGCCAATGTTTAATTCATGTCATTAGTTTAGCAAACATACTTAATGCAATTATTATTTTTATTGCGCTCGCAGATGGTGTTAAATTGACAGTTCTATTTTTAAACCTGATATTAAATTAGGCCATTTATGTCAACATTATATTTATTGTTGTTATAAATTGTTATTTTATTTGTTATTAGTGCCTAATTTAAATAGGGTGGGCAATAATAACTTCAATTTCAAAATTTGTTTATAATAAAATAGCCTTAGGACCCATTTGGCCTCTAATTCTTCTCCCGATTCATCTTTTGGGGTAATTCCACTAATAAGGACATGGTATTTAAAGCTCGGTGGTGGCCCGGTTGTAAGAACGCGTACCTTAAATCCTACAAAGGTCGGTTCAAATCCACCCGGCATGTACCAATGAGAAATGCACTTTTCTTACGTACATTTGTCATAAGTAGATTTACAACACCACCGTTCCCGTGCCTCGGAGAGCACGTTAAGCCGTCGGTCCCGGTTCCACTAATACCAACTTGTGAAAACGTTAATAAATTGTCATAAAAAAAAAATGACATAATATCCTTGCCAAGCCGTCTGGCCAGCGTGGCGAGTGTAGGCCAAATTCTCCAGATATATGTTCTGGAAGGCCCATCTCCAGCAGTGGAGGTCTAGGACACTATGTTCTAGGGGCTGTAATGATGAAATGATGATGATTTAAAGCTCAAAAGCGATGCATCAGGGCAATGTGTGCCATGATCTCCACCGAAAGTTGTGTCCCAAAATTTAAGCACCTCAAATTACTAACCTTAACAAGCCTTTATATATATGAAGTATCAGTATTCGTTAAATGTCATATGGGCAAGGACTTTCATTTAAAACCTACGTCGTCGAAAAATTATCTCCGACCACGTCCTATCTAT
The DNA here is from genome assembly GCA_910589645.1 of Tinea semifulvella. Taxonomy (NCBI): domain Eukaryota; kingdom Metazoa; phylum Arthropoda; class Insecta; order Lepidoptera; family Tineidae; genus Tinea; species Tinea semifulvella. The sequence goes on along the minus strand of OU342623.1, from coordinate 1,415,808 downwards.
CAGGAGTTCTTCGCGCCATTTTGCGTGGACATGTCAAGTGCAAGTTTTTGTTTTGTAAATTAATTTGCTGTGGATATTATTGGTCAAAAATGGTGTTGTTTTGTTTAATAATGTGCTACAATGTGAAACATTATTATATAATAATTATAATTTAAAAATATGGGGCACAAGTTGCAGTTTATTTTTTGCGGTTTTCCCGCTTTGTGGGCTCCCATATTTTACCCGACGTGTTTGGGCTATAATGCCGCGAGTGACTCCAAGTAAAGCATCAAATTCTGCAGCATCTGGAATTTGATGATCCCCAACTCGGTTATGAACTCTGTTATATTATGCAAATAAATTACGTGTTTAGGACTTATGTATTCTGTACAATATCCTTTAAAGACAATTCAAAAAAAAAAACCTATCTTTCAAATAAGCGCGAAAATAAATAAGACCGCTTTACTTCAGAAAAGCTTATTGGGTATGGCTCCTAAAATTTATAATAAGTTACCTGACGATTTAAAATATTTATCCCTTCCAATGTTTAAAAGTAAATTAACTTTAATTTTAATTAAAAAATGTTATTATACCTTAGATCAGTTTTTTAATGACGAAACCATTTCAAATGTGTTAATAACTGTCAATATATAGATTGTATTGTCATTATTCTAAGTATATATTATAAGTCTAGTGGTAACAAACGTTGCCGTGAACTCGGGAGGTCGTGGGTTCGATTCCCACCGGGGCCAAGTTGTACATTGTATAATTTGTCTCGGTCTGGGTGTTTATATGTATAATATGTATATATTTACAAAAAAAAAAAGTATAATATGTAGTTTATCAACCATCTAGTTTCCGTAACACAAGCCTCGTAGCTTACCACGGAAATTAGATGGCGCTGTGTGACCTGTCTGGAAATATTTATTATTCATTATTATTATTATTTATTATTATTTTTACAATAGTATTTTTGGACATTTCTCTTTTGCTTACATTTTGTGTTACATATTTAAGTTTTATATAAATTGTAAAATGCATGTTAAGTTGTTGTTATATTTGTTATTATTGTTAGAATTATAATTGTTAATTTAATGAATTCGTACACCACATGTGGTAGGTTTTTTGCATGCTCACCCTAACCTAACCTAATAACTATATACCGAAAAACCACGAATAAATGATTTTGATTTGATTTGATTTGATGGTGATAGGGAATGAGGTGATAGGGAAGGCAAAGGGTCTAGCCCATATAGTCTGACTTACCATACTTTTTTATGAGTTAATGAGGTTATCATCGAATTTCAGATTAAAATATGGGAGTTAAAAAAAAATAAACTGCAACTTGTGCCACATATTTAAAGTCCAATTTATCGTTTTCCATAATTATTCACTAGGTATAAGCATCCAATGTTTGATTTTCAAGCCTGCTTCGTAGTTTATTGCCAATATAAGCAGTTGGTTCTACCTGTTTGTGGCAATTTCGAAAACCCCCAGATTAGCCAAGTACAGTCCCGGGATTTTCGGGGCTAGAAAACGACCGGGATTATATTCTCTACTTATAATAAATATAATGATAATAATAAATATTTCCAGACAGGTCACACAGCGCCATCTAATTTCCGTGCTAAGCTACGAGGCTTGTGTTACGGAAACTAGATGGTTGATAAACTACATATTATACTTTTTTTTTGTAAATAAGTATATACATATTATACATATAAACACCCAGACCGAGACAAATTATACAATGTACAACTTGCTCCCGGTGGGAATTGAACCCACGACCTCCCGAGTTTACGGCAACGTCAACCACGATTATTATTATTATTACCACGTTTTTGACCACGGAGGCGGTTTCTTATGTTCCAGTATCAGTACTTTGTTTATATGTTCAATAATAATAAGCAAAGATTTTTAGTAAAAAAAGTAAAGTATCATCACGACCGTTTCTCTTTCGGGGTGGTCAGAAACCACGCTTATAAATAAGCGGATTCACATTTAGCCAACTTTACTATACGCCAATCATGACAAGTGGCAAGCTCGTCGATGTCTCCAGCGAACCAAACTCGAGAAATATCACAAATAAATTAATTATTAATTAAATGTCTTTATTTACATTAATAAATATTTTTGTGTCCCGACCAGGAATCGAACCAAATAGCTGTTTTTTTTACTAAATTTTTTATAGTTACTGATAACTAAATTTAAAAGGTTATTAATTGATCGTTGTGGTGCAGTTCTGTATATGTTTTATTTTGTAAATCTGATATAGCTGAGTTTTCCTTGCAGATTCCTTTCTCAGTCAGATTAAACATTAACAGTTCACTGGAATCTGCTAAGCTGCTGGTTTCTGCTGACAGCTTACTTATTGGACCACTTTGTTGCTTAGTCTTCCACTAGCAGGAGTGGAATCATTCAAAATAATTAAATTAAGGAGGTTTCATAAATGCCTGTAATAGGTTTACGTGAATAAAGATATTTTGACTTTGACTTGCTTCAGCTATAAAATTTCGGACGATGTAATGAAGTAAAAAGATGTTATACTTTTTTATAAATCTACCTCTAGAATTAGGTTCATGATTAACCTTTAGACTTATTTAATAGACTATCTCGAAGCCAAATAATTGTATTTAATTATCAATTGCCCGTCATTGTGTCGGACTGGGCAAACAGAAAACAAAACCCTGAAAATTGACTCAAAATTGCTCGCATTTCAGAATCTGTGCAGTCAAGCGGTTATAGTGATGTGAACGCTTGCTTTGTTTTTTCTATCGACATCGATAAAGACGACTTTAACATTTTTATGAAGTTGTGTGTTTTTTTCCGTAATTAATACAAATAAAACTTGTAAATTGTTCTTAAATATAAATTAATCGACGTAGCAGCTCGGTTGTAAAAACGCTTTCCTTAAAATCCTAAAAAAATCTGAACGAGAAATACACTTAAAAGTACATTCGACATAACCATGTACCCAATATAGCCGTAATTGTTATGCAATGGATACAAAGATATTTAATAAGCTTCCAGTTACTACAAGGGTGCAACTAAAACTGTTTAAATTAAGAGTCAAACAAATGCTGGTTAATAAATGTTTCTATTCGACAAAAGAATACCTAGACACTAAGCTCGACAAAGTCATGTGACTAAATAAATATTTGTATGCTAGAAATAGCGTAGCATGTGATATGACATATAATAATTTACATCAGGGTTTCTGACAAATAAATTATTTCATTTCATTTCATTTAAATCTATGTCTCATAAATCTACAACAACACTATTCCCGTGTCTCGGAGAGTACGTTATAGCGTCGGTCCCGGTTCCACAAAAACAAAGTTGTCGAATCTTTAACGCAGGGGACGACGTAGAGCGGGATGGCTCCCTACAAGAAGGATAACCTGAAGAAGGTCGCTGGCGGAGGTTGGATGAGAGTTGCAAAAGACCGAGTGCAGTGGCGAGCCTTGTGGGAGGCCTTTGAAATAGTGGAATTTAAATTATCGATAGGCCAATACCTGGCCATCCCTAGTTCTTGATCTAATTTGTTAAGGCCCCCACACACAGGCTGTGTTTACGCTCGCAAATTGTCGCGGTAATTGGCTTAGGAGAGCCGTCTGCTAAAAATTAGGGGCCCCTTATTGTGGAATTAAGCCAGACTTCGTTATGTCGCTTTTGCTTGTATAAAATTGTACATAAAATGGCTACTATATGGTCTGACGAGTGAAACCTCCTTTATTTTTTTCAAAACTTTATTGCATAAAGGACAAAAGGCGGACTTAATTATTTTATTTATTTATTTAAAAACTTTATTGCGCTATGTTCAAGAGGCGGGCTTAATGCCGCTAGGCATTCTCTAGCAACGAACCTTTGGGACAATGAAACGATTTGTGTTGTAAGTTAGGTGCAACCATTAAATAGATTAATAGGTAATTCAAATTAAATCTAAATATTATATCTATATAGACAAATACATACTAATATATACACAATACTACATACTATATTATATACACTACATATAATACCTACTTACACTGTGAGGGACTGTTTAAATAATTTGAGTTTACCATCTTTTTGAAAAGTGAACTGTTGGGCACTTGACGAATTTCTACCGGCAAGTTGTTTCACAGATTTGCGGCCAGAGTTAGACTGTAAGACAGAGTGATGAGAAGAGATAGATAGAATAGAATTATTTAAACAGAACTATTTAGAAAATGTAAGTAGACCAGTTTTTTTAATGATAATCGTCGGAATATGGAAAGATCGTAATATCACTATTGGGACCAAAACAAGACTTGTCCGCAGCGTCGTATTTTCCATATTCCTATATGCTACCGGGACCTGGACCCTCAAAGCATCTGATCGTAGCAGCGTCGACGCCTTTGAGATGTGTTGCTGGAGGCCTATGCTGCGCATTCCGTGGACAGCGCGGAGAACCAATGTATCAATACTCAAGGAGCTTGAAGTCACTACCAGGCTCTCTTCTATCTGCCTGCAGCGAGTCCTTGAGTATTTTGGTCATATAGCACAAAAAAGCTGGTGATCACGGGTAAAATCGAAGGCAAGAGGCCCCGTGGCCGAAGCTCGATACGTTGGTCTGACCAGATCCGAACCATACTTAACAGTCCACAATGCGTTGCATGCCACCGTGTGCAGACCCGGATGGTGCAGCATCGTCCGAGACAAAGTGATCCGTGGTCAAGACCCTCAGCATTGAGGAAAACTACGCAAGGAGGAGGATAATCGTCTAAACTCGCATATTTCTTACGTGACTATAACTAAAGGAATCCACTACTTTGACAATTTAACGATTGCGTTGAACGAAACAGACAATGGCCTTTTTGCTGATAAGCCTTTAAACTACGCAGCTTTTAACCTTCTACCTACAAAACTAAGTAAATAATTAAAACCCACAGCCTTCTTTAAACTGCGAAGCCCTTTTAAATTAACGTTAAAATATCATTAAACGAACCAACATTGACGCTTCCCTGGAATAACACAAAATTCAATTTAAACTGCACTCGAAATTCAAAAACGAAATAAAATGGCCGCCGTGCGCGGGAAAAAAGCACGTTCGATCAATATAATTGAGGCAGATCATCGTGGAGCCTAGCAAGTCGGTCACTTGAGCACGGATTTTGTATTTGTACTGGAAAAAGTTTTTTACAACTTTGACCTGTAACAAATGACCAGCGCTGGGCCATATCTTATCAGTAGTGTTGCCTGACTAAAAATATATATTGGTTTTTAATTATTAATTATAATTATTATGGCTGTAAACGGCAAACGTAATAAATACATAGAGTTTGCAAATCGTTACCATTTTGTGCCGTTTGCCGTAGAGACGATGGGCCCTTGGTCTGAGGACGCTAAATCGTTAATACGCGACATAAGCGTTGCCATCCGAGCGTCAACAGGTGATCCTTTGAGCAGGGAATATCTTATTCAGAGGATCAGTGTTGCCAACCAACGAGGTAACGTCGCCGGAGTCCTCGGAACATTGGGTTCATCTTCTCCTGGATTCGATGACATGTAGAGATTATAATCAAGATTTTTGTAAGTATTTAGTTTTTACATTAATTAGGTTTATCTTTTAGTTTATTTAATTTAAGGTTTTGTTTAGTTTATTTTTAATTTTATTATTTAGGTAGCTTTTAATTTATATTTATTGTTTGTAATTACAGATTATGAAAATACCTGGATCTATATTATAGTAAGGAACTACTACTTTGATTTACTTTAAATTTGGAATACTTATAAACCTTGTTAACCAATATGTTTTTAAAAATGTATATAGAAGTTGTACCGGAAAACCCTATGTACCTACAATATACAAGTATGACCCATTACATAATGTTCTATTCATCAATACGAACAACTTTGACAGATCAGCAAACAATCGTCGGAGAAGTGGGTAGTTATATAGATATGACATGAGAACAGACAGACACCAGAGTCATCCATAAGGGTACTTTCGGAACTTACACGACGCAGTTACAATTGATAAATTTGTATGGAAACTAACCTCTGTGGTTCATAAGTATATTATACTTTCTATACAGAGGTTAGGGTTTCATTAATTTTGTAAATTGCCTGTAATATATTGCAGATCACATCCTGTTAACACTTAATATACATTGATGTAACTAGTTATAAGGCAATTTTTGTAAAGAAATTAAATGATTATTATTATTATTATATAAAAAACAATAAACAAATTGAAACATATTAGCAAAATTTGTAAAATAATGTCCGAGCAAGTCTTGCGAGACTCTTTGCTCAAATGAATAAGAATAAGAATAAATCGAATACGAAGATTAGGGTTAGTTTTGCTTACATGATTACGCTAGTCAGCTCGTTGCTTCTTCCTATTATTGATTATGCAGAGCCAGATGTCTGTTACTCTGACCTCACCGAAGAGCTAAGTACTAAATAAACTCGAACGACTTTTTAACTTATGGATCCGATATGTATTTGGCTTACTAAGGTATGATCATATTTTCTAACTTCGTAAAGATTTAGAATTGGTCAACATCCGAAATCGCAGATCTGCATATTCACTTGCCTTTCTTTACAATATTATTTTTAATCCAATAGCGCTCCCTGACCTGGAAGTCTTGTTTCCATTTTTTGTGCGACACACACAGTTGTTCTCTTCGCTTCTCCTTCAATCATTACAGCCCCTAAAACACAGAGTCCTAGACCTCCACTGTTAAACTGTCAAAGCCGGGTTATACATAAGTCAATTATTTTAAATAGTTTATAATTTATTTTTAAACTGTTCTTCGTATTGCGTGGGTTAAAACGACATAGGAGGTACCGGGTTCGATTACGGTCAGTGCTTAGTTTCTTTAACCGTTTAATTGTCAAAATTGTTGATTTCTATATGGTTAGAAAAAACAAAAAGGTAGCGGTTTGAACTCCGGTATGTACCAATGAGAAATAACTTTTCTTACGTAACTACATCTGTCTTACATTTATTCTCATAAATACATTTGAACATCATTATAGGATCCCAGATGAACTAGCAGTATCAGCCTACAGACCAGACATATTAGTGTTTACTTGGAACTTATAAAAAATGCATTATAGCCCCTAGAACACAGATTTCTGAAGAATTTGGCCTACACTCGCCACTCTGGCCAAACGGACCAGAAGTTCCAAAAGAACATATATTATGATCTCACAGAACGGATTCAAGACTCAGCTTTATAGGGGTGCGAGAGGAATTCCATCACAATATTTGATCCACTTACTGAAAGAATTGGGCCTAAGCAGGTCTGCAGGAGATACATTTATGGGACGAGCTTCCAAGACGGCATTAACGGAATCATACAGCATTTGGTTGCATGGAGAGGAGCAGAATAGTGGATAGGTAGTTGGTTGCTCCTCACACACGATGGACCCGGCATCCGCGAGGTAAATCTATGGAATGAATTTAAAAAATCTTTCTTAATGTTGGTGTGCGAGCGATATGGATACTTCGGCCTGTATTCGAACCCGGGTCATAGTTACTGAGCTAATTATCAATAAGTGATCTAATTAGTTTTATTACCCCGAGGGGACTACCGGGGGGATTAAAATAGGGGTTATCCATGACATATATTAAGCAGACATGCCTATAAAATATATATTTATTTTATCTTAGTAAAAAATATTAATTAAACATAATTATGTTCATGCTGATTACGTTTTGGGATGAGGCTCTATTTGCCGTCATGCCCGATAAAGCCGGCATAGTGTTAAGGACTGATATCTGATTCCAGTTGCTAACATTCATAGACACATGTCGTGCTAGTATAAATAAAAAAAAACAATAAAATCAATAAAGTGCGCGTCGAACACGACCAAAAATAATTAATAAATTTTAATTCATCATAGACTAATTAATTCTAAAGCAACTGTCCAAGCTTTAATTCTCATACCGTTTGGCTTCTTGCCCCGTTTAGTTATATATTAATTTTATTTAAAAACTTTACATCATATTTATATCTTTATAATCTATACAAATACGTAATAGCGCAAGACATTATTTACCCGTTAACCTTTGGGACATTGTGACATTTAAAATTGAGTACGGTAGTAAATGAAAAATAAACTAAAATAATATTTTAAAACTAATAAAAGATAAACATAGTTATATACTGATAAACCCTGTACAGTGTGGATACACATTTCGGGATCCGGCTCCAATTGCCGTCATGCCCAGTCAAGCCGACATAGAGTTAGGGACTGATGTTAGTCATGAGTATCTGATTTCAAATTAAACTTTTTAAACTTTCGCGCATATTCATAATAGTTTTTTATAATTTTAACGGGTCTTTACGCGATTTACCTTAGAGACATATTTCTCCCGACGTTTCAGCCAAGTTGCATTGGCCGTGGTCACGGGTCGACTGAAGCTATGCGGTGTAGTCTCGTACATACTGGGCGGCAGATGTAAACCTACCCACTTATCACTTTAAAAGTTTTTAGAAATCACGACACACGACACTTACAATAGCCTTGGCGACACCGGGCGATTTTTCCCGGCGTCGAAACCTATTGATTACTGGATTCCACGATGAAGATAGCTTATAACCCCCCTCTCGATTGAAATTTTTGTGTTTCTTTATTTCGATCGCTTCACGTACTATTCTAGGGTAATAGTGCCGATCGGTGGAAAGTATCTTTGGGTCATGCAGCTCAATCCAATGGTTTGTGCCACTATCCATTAGGTGTTCTGCTATTGCTGACTTGTTTAATTGGCAGTTTTTTACAGCTGCTATATGTTCCTTGACCCTCTCGGCTATTGTGCGCTTAGTTTGGCCAATATATGAACTCCCACAGTTGCAGTCCACTTTATACACGCCAGGCGTTTGGAAAGGAATGACATCCTTTGGGGTGCGTACGTGTTTTGCTACTTTGGAGAATGGGGTGTACACAGCATTGATAGATAACTTTTTGAAAGCTGTACCAATTTTATCCGTTACTCCTTTCACATATGGTAAGAACGCGGGCAGCCGATTGACCTGTGGATATCTCTCCTTGTTTTTCTGTCGCAGCAACCTCGGACCCACACCATATCCATTGCGTTTTAGCACTGTTTTAACATGTGACAATTCCTGTTCCAAATGGGTTCGGGAGAAATATGTCTCTAAGGTAAATCGCGTAAAGACCCGTTAAAATTATAAAAAAACTATCTGATTTCAGTTGGTAACATTCATGGACCTCGCGCGCCACTTACCATCAGGTGGACGCAAGGTCACATGTCATGCTAGTATAAGAAATATAGACAAATATAAGAAAAATACTACATAATTTATTAAACCTGTTTCATAATAGTTTTTTATACGGTATCAAAATTTAATGTTATTCCAAATTGCAGATATACGTCGATGTAGGCGGTCTCTTTGTGCAAAATAGGGGAAGTCCCTGACATTTATGTATGACAGGTGGTTAGGTTGTCATTTTATGGTCGTGTCATTTGGCGCGTGTTTGCCACTTGCCGAAATGTGCCAGCTTTTTGCCAAGATACAAATTGCTTGTTTTTTTACGGCCGCGTATAAATCTCAACAAATGAAATGTGTTTTGTGGTATCATTGATGTGGTTATTGCTAGGTAAGCATTACAATGTCGTATGGAGCAGAGACGTGGACACTGACAGTGGGTCTGGTCTCCAAATTTAAGGTTGCTTAGCGAGCTATGGAAAGAGATATGCTGGGTATTTCTCTGATGTCAGAGAACTAAAATTACTGACATAGCTTTTAAATTTATCAGATAGTCGGGTGACCTAAAGAAGGTCGCTGGTGGGGGGATGGATGAGGGTTGCAAAAGACCGCTACAACATTCATTCATTGGAAAAAGGCGCGAAACTATCCCTTCCATTTAGTGTTGCCCATTCTTGTGTTGCAAACTGCCTCCGTGGTCTAGCGGTTAAGTCCGTAGATTTAGACTCGGTGGTACCGGCTTCGATTCCTGATCGGGACACAAAAATCTTTATTAATGTAAGTAAATACATTAATTTATTTGTGATATTTCTCGAGTTTGGTACGCTGGAGACGTCGACGACCTTACCACATGTCATGATTGGCCTATAGTAAAGTTGGCTAAATGAATCCGCTTATTTAAAAAGCGTGGAAACAGTCGTGATGATACCTTCTATTCTTGTGTTGCAAAAATGCAAGAACAAGACCAAGAGCAAGCCAACCCTAATGTTGGCAAGACCAATACCAAGATTAACCCTAGTCCCTTGTCAGACTTATTTAGTAATTTGACTAAAAATGGACATACTTTAAAAATAGGATAAATATTATGCGAACAATACTTAGCCTACCAGCACATATGTAGCGACAAAAACACGATCAGCTCGGCGTCCACTACAATCTATAGATAGGCCATAGCGCCCCGATTTTGAGCCGCCGCCTTACGGATGGAAATCACGTCGCGGATACAGATGTACTAAATACAACCCATTTAACACTTCCCAGACTTGCATAGTAAGGTGAGCAAGATGAATTCAGGCCAGCATGCTCGCTGAGAAGCAATGAGATAGTTAATTTTTTAAACCAATAATATTAACCACCATGGCGCTCGAGAGATCACTCTGAGCGATATGTTCTGCTGACTTTGAATCTTGTCCCTGTTGGTCTTGGCCAGAAGGTGGTGCCAGGCTGGCGCAGCATAGGAGAGACGGGAACGGATGAACATCTTATAGGACCTTTAACCTGAACGGCAGGCGTAATAGATATGTAACTATATTTATATGAATCAGTAAGTTGTGTGGATAAATGTCTTGGTTTTATTTATGGGCGGTACGCTTTGCCGATTGCTTTTGGCTACAGTCGATACGGCGATAAAAAATGCTCTACATAATTTTCTATTAACCATGAGTAAAATATTTATTCGAAGTAGATATTAAAATAAAATAGATTAAAAAACTAATTATAAATAATACTAAACTAAAAATACCTATGAAATTAAAACTATTCTACAAAATAAACTAAGGGCTTACCACCAGGGAGGGTACCTAAAACGCTCGCCGCATTTCCTCGTTGAATTATAATTGAAATATTCTGTTTTAGGTAGTTATGGCATTTGGGATCGCCACACTCTTGGAAAATTCGTTTACCCAGCTCTTTTATGAATTTGTGGGTATCAAGTTTTCTATTTACATTATTTCAATAAAGATTATTACTTCGTTAATAAAAGAAAAGTAAAGTATCATCACGACCGTGTCCCTTATGAGGTGGTCAGACTTAAAGAAGCGAATTCACATTTAGCCAACTTTACTATAGATCCATTATGACAAGTAGCAAGCTTGTCGATGTCTCTAGCGTACTAAACCCGAGAAATATCCACAATAATAAATTAAATAAATTATTGTGTACAAGAATCGAACTCGGTACATACGCGTCTAAATCCACGGATTTAACCGATAGACCACGGAGGTACTATCGTTAATAATAATAATAGCAATAAATTATTTATAAGTACTTAGGCGAGCACAATGACGTAAATGCATTTTCTACCAACAAAATTTTGTGACTGAGATCTGTTATCAGCTGGTGCAGACATGACATTTGATATCATCTTCACAAACCTTAGAACACAGAGTCCTAGCCCTCCATTGTTGGAGATGGGCCTTCCAAAAATTACTGAAGAATTTCGCCATTTAAATGTCTGCTTCTCTCCCTACCCAACCAAATACTGTATGATTTTGTTAATGCCGTCTTAAAAGCTTGTTACATATATATATATTTTTCAAATGTTTTATTAAACTCTTGTATGTCCAACGGTGGTGGTTGCTCGGTTGTGAGAGCGCTTTCATTAATATCCCAAAATAAGGCCGGTTCGAACACCGGCGGCGAGTAAATTCAAATTATTTTATTCAGTAAGTAGGCCTAGTTTAGGCACTTTTACACGTCAAATACATTAACAATAATTTATTTTAACAATAGAAATTAAGACAAAACAGATACATTAATCCACCAAACAACTTTATATACTTTCTGAATATATATAATGTAATAAATGAAAATAATAATTATTTTGCAGCTGTAGATGGGCATTGTTACACTAGAACTAAACTTATAAATTAAGATAATAATGTCTATATTAATGAGAAATACGCTTTCCTTACGTACATTTGTCATACAATTAGAACACCACCGTTCCCGTGGCTCGGAGAGCACGTTGAGACGTCGCGTGGGTCCCGATTCCACCAATACCAACTTCTGAAATCGGTAATAAATTGTTATTAAAATTAACATCAGACTTTCGCCAACCCGACTGATCAGTGTGGCGAGTGTAAGCCAAATTCTTTAGATTCTGAAAAGCCCTTCGCAACATTATCACCACCGTCTGATAGCCACATCGTTCCTGAAGAAACAGAATAAAAAGCTAGGTATTTAAATAACTGTGTATTTATTTAAGTTATAATGTATATAATGTACATAATGTACTTGTATGTATGTAGGTAGGTATAATGTGTTATATAATATAATTAGTTAGGTAACTTATTAATTATATGAACAACTGATGTTGATATCTTTCATAACAAGGTGATAGTGGTAAGAAATGCGTTTAACTTAAGGCTCTTTAAACGATAATAGTTTTTGTTATTGTACAGTTATTACTTTATTGCATGAAGTGATAGTTTGTAGATGCTTTCATCGTTCATAATACTATTCTAACACTACTAGTGAAAACTTGTAAATGACTTTCTGTTTATATTTTTGTATCTATACTTGTGAATTAAACGTCAATAGTTTTTCTTAATAAATAAATAAATAAAATAAAATTTCCTTATAAAATATCCTCGATCCCCAAGGTTAGCTAGTAAAGATTGCCTACTGGCATTATATCTCGCCTCTGTACTATTTTTAAGTGCATTCAAGAATTTAAATAAATAAATAACACTGGAGGTCTAGGTCGCTGTGTTCAAGGGGCTGGGATGATGCTGTCCAACGGATGGCAATGATACCTTAATAATAATACTTAATACCTATAGTCCTCAATACAATTTTTTGCTTTAAAACTTTTTTGTTTATAAAAAAATAAGGTAGAGCATCCACCTACCTCCTGCTGTCTGTACCCAACCCTGCCTAAGATTTATAACCTACCCGGCTTGAATACAAGCTTCCGATTACGAGAAGCCACGATTTTTACCCCCATACCTACCCCTATACCTACCCCCTCTATAAATACAACCGTAAACCTATCATGTACATGCACGGGTTATATATTTTTTTTAAATCATGGCCCCAATGTTTCGCTGAATGAGATGATTGGGAAGGCAAAGGGTCTAGCCCATACAGCCAAGTCTGACGTAATATATCTTTCTTCCTTGGAGTCACTCGCGGCATTATAGTCCAAACACATCGCGTATAAATGGGAGTTCACAACGCGAGAAATCCCCAAAAAATTAACTGCAACTTGTGCCCCATATATAAAGTCCAATTTATCGTTTTCCATAATTATTCATATTGTAGCACATTATTAAACAAAACAACATCACTTTTGACTAACAATATCCACAGTAAAGTAAATTACAAAACAAAACTTGCACTTGACATGTCCGTGCAAAATGGCGCGAAAGACTCCTGTCATTTTTTTTATTACCTAAATATCTGCTAAAATTATGTAGCATAAAATTCTGTAAAACTCAAATAGATACCCACTTGAATTTTATTTGACACATAAATGTTTTGACTACGTAGTCTAACGGTTAAGTGCGTGGGTTCGATTCCTGGTCAGGACCCAAAAAAATATTTGTGTTATTTCTCGATTTTGGTACGCAGAGACATCGACGAAGTTACTTAAACTAATAAACATTAATAAATTATTTAATTATAATTGATGCTTGCTATTGACCGATTCAACATACCGAAGCGTCTACGTCTAATGTCTGCAGCCTTGGAATTAAACAAATCAATGTCCAGCTCTTCCGCAAGGACATTGAAATCATTAAAGACTCTCAATAAATAACTGTTCTGCTTATACCTAGTACCAGCGTATGGCACGAGCACGTCGAAGATTGGGTCTTGGGACTCGCAGTCCTATACCAGCCAGCAACTCAGAACCATTGACTGTACCGTTGGCTATGTCAATTAAATATGCGACATCAGTTATATTGCGTCGAACTTCCAATGGAAGTATTACAAATTTTAACACATGACATCATGTTGCCGGCAGTAAAGTTGGCTAACTGTGAATCCTTAAAATAAAAGCGTGGTTACTGACCACTTCGCAAGGGTCTATCATTTTACAATTTTTATAAAAATTATGATTGCAAAAGTGCTAGGATTATTTTAAATTCATCACAGAGCCCCTAGAACGGAGAGTCCTAGAGCTCCACTGTTTAAGATGTGCCTGACGGGGGAGGGTCTGATGACAAGTTATTAAAGATTTGGTTGGAACCGCGACCGACGGACGGCTCATCGTGCTCTCCGAAGTACAGGTACGGTGGTGTTGTAAATATATATAACAAATGTATATGAGGTACCGGGTTCGATTCTAGGTCGGGACACAAAAATATTAATGTAAATAAATACATTTAATTTATTTGTGATATTTTTCAAGTTTGTACGCTGCTACGAGCTTACCACTTGTCATGATTGGCTTATAGTAAAGTTGGCTAAATGTAAATTATTTATAAGCGTGGTTTCTGACCACCCTAAAAGGGAAACGGTCGTGATGATACTTTTACATGCCGAAGTTCGAACATACCTTTTTATTTATATTTATTTTAAGGAAGACGTTCTTACAACCGAGCGACCACCGCAATTTTAATTTAGCTTCGCCATATTGATTATTATCTACAAGTATGTTGTTTGTATCTACAAATACACGAAGAGATAACAAATCAGACAAATTATTATTAATAAAAACTGGCGGAGAGAGAAATACAAAATTATTATCAATGTACGCAAATGTATTGCAAGTATAATATATACATTTATTCGAAAAAATATTTACAACATATAAAATAAAATTAATATTAAGGATAGGGATATAAGTCCCGTCCGCGTGGAATGGTGGCAAGAACGCTGGCTGCATTTCCCCGCTGAATTGCAATACTAATTCTCTGGGCGAAGAAAGAGCCAGCCCTCTTGTCACCGGAGGAGACAACAAGACGCGGTGTTATGTCTTTTAAAAACTTTTTTGCGCTTGGACTCCATGGGCCCAGAGTTTCTACAGCAAACGGCACAAATATGTAATCTTTTAAGATACTTACATACTTGCGCCGCTTGCTGGACTCCGCATTTTCCGCCGCGGCTCCCGCTTTATGCGCTGTCCCCCTGAGATGCGACGCGGCAAGGGTGTCGACGCACGTGGCGTCCCACACTAGAGCACGTCCCCGTTCCCAGGGGACCAACGTCATACCATCGGGTCTCTTACCATCATCTCGGATAACTCCAACAGGCTCTAGAAGAGCTGGAACCTCGATGGTGGCTAGAGCCCTTTTTATAGTATCGTTAAGGGAGCCGTGGCGGGAAAATCTGCCCGCACTTTTGGAACAGGAGAGCCCATGAACTCCAAGACAGTCGACCTCCTTTCCACACGGACATCTATGTAGGATACATAATGGTGCCCCTAACCGTAGACCAACGGCGATACGGAAACTTTAGACCAACGGCGATACGGAAACTTATCAATTAGGATAAAGAAATATATGCTTTGGCTACAAATACGTAAATATAAATAGGCGCGGTGGTGGCTCGGTTGTAAGAAAGCGTACCTTAAATTCTACAAAGGTCGGTTCAAACCCCCCAGGCATGTACCAATGAGAAATACACTTTTCTTAAGTACATTTGTCATAGATTTACAACACCACTGTTGTGGCTTGGTACCTCTATCCAAAGTCCTAATTGATTCCAAACCCTGTGTTCCATTACTCCGCGCCGCCCGCGCCCTCTGACGAGGATGGCGAGCATAAAACGAGTGACAGTTCGAAAACAAGACTCGGACGCAACGGCCGCGCGCGGTTGCCACAAGCTGCAACTAACCAAATCGTGAATAATCTTTAAAATAAAAAAAATCTCGTTCGCCTAAAACTGTGAATAGTGATAAGTGTGGTGGTGCAATCCTGGTAAGTCCCCTCCTTTGTACTATTTCCATAGCGTTTGTCCACCTAGAGATCCCAGCAGGTGTGGTAGCCTTCTACATCAATTGGAAGCCCATACTTGGCCTGAAATTGTAGGTGGATGGCATGGCGTCAACAGTATCTAGCATCTAAACAAAAAATATCCATCAAATCCTTAACAACCACCGTTCCTGTGCCTCGGAGAGCACGTTAAGCCGTCGGTCCGGTTCCACTAATACCAACTTGTGAAATCGTTAATAAATTGTCATAAAAAATTGACATCATATCCTCGCCAAGCCGTCTGGCCAGCTTGGCGAGTGTAGGCCAAATTCTCCAGATATATATTCTGGAAGGCCCTTCTCCAGCAGTGGAGGTCTAGGACACTGTATTCTAGGGGCTGTAATGAAGTAAAGGAAAACTCTCTGACAGTACCGTATAATATTCCACGTCGTCCTATAAATAAGGGGTGGGGAAACATATAGGGAAATGACAGAAAGTAGAAAAACATTTAAATCAAAATTAAAATCATGTCAAGATAAGCAAGAACAAATTAAAATGGACCTATTAGCATCTAATCATTCAGTCAAAAATTTTAAAAACTTTTGGAAGCTTACCAATAAGCTTAATGCTAAGCCTGGCATCCCTGTGAGTGTCGCTGGAATGCAGGATCATAAACAGATTGCAGAATTGTTTATGAAACATTTTACCGTCCGGTCAACTCTGAAGTCTTTTACTCCTGAGGTGTTGGGTGATGAGACCATCATGACAGAGCGTAAAGTAATCTTTTCTTCCAAATCAATAAATAATATTATTAAAAAAATGCAAAGAGGGAAATCGCCTGGTCATGATGGTCTCAGCATCGAGCATTTCAAATATGCTGGTGTGCACCTTCCGCGTGTACTAACAATGTTCCTGAATCTCTGCATGGGTCACTCGTACATGCCAGAGGAGCTCATGCGCACTGTTGTGGTGCCGGTTTTGAAGAACAAAACAGGGGATGCTTCTGACAGGGACAACTATCGGCCCATTTCACTTGCAACCATCACAGCAAAGGTGCTTGACAGTCTACTTAACGTCTGTCTCACAGCTCACGTGGATTTACATGATGCTCAGTTTGGATTCAAAGCAGGTCTATCCACGGAGAGCGCTATTCTGAGCGTTAAGCACACTGTCAGGTACTACACAGCCAGGAGGACGCCAGTGTATGCATGTTTCCTAGACCTGACAAAGGCTTTTGACCTAGTATCGTATGAGCTGCTTTGGGAAAAGCTGGGAGGCACGGGTGTGCCTGAGGAATGTATTGCCCTCCTAAGGTTTTGGTATGCAAACCAGAAAAACCAGGTGAAGTGGGCTGGGGGTCTGTCGGAGGAGTATGTTCTGGAGTGTGGTGTCCGGCAGGGCGGGTTGAGTTCGCCGTTGCTCTTCAACCTTTACGTCAACCAGTTGATCGGGGAGCTCAGCAGCACACATGTCGGCTGTCACATAGACGAAATGTGTTTCAATAATATAAGCTATGCCGATGACATGGTGCTGCTGAGTCCCTCGATAAGTGGACTGAGGAAACTACTGTCAATTTGTGAAATGTATGCCGAGGCACACGGTTTAAAGTATAACGCTAAGAAAAGTGAAATTATGGTTTTCAAAGCGGGCAGACTACGACCTCGACATGTTCCTTCAGTATTCCTCGGTGGAGCTCCACTACAGCTGGTTGACAGGTTCAAATACTTAGGGCATATCATGACAAGTGACCTATGTGATGATGAGGATATTGAGAGGGAGCGCAGGGCGTTGGCGGTGAGGAGCAATATGCTCGCACGCAGGTTTGCTCGATGTACTGAACCAGTCAAGATAACCCTATTCAAGGCCTTCTGCCAATCATTCTACTCGAGCGGTCTGTGGGTGACGTATACGCGCCGAGCCTACAACGTCCTGCGCGTGCAATACAACAATGCATTCAGAATGCTGCTGGGACTGCCGAGGCGCTGCAGTGCGTCGGGTATGTTCGCAGAGGCGCGGACAGATGACTTCTACGCGATCCGCCGCAAGAAAATGGCCTCACTGCTGCAGCGCCTGAGAAGTAGTCGCAGTAGTGTTCTGAAAACAATTGCTGCACGGTTTGACTGTCCCATCCAAGAACACTGGATGGAGACAGTCATCAGTTGTAATAAACACAGTAAATAGTTATAAGGTACTAACAACAGTAACATAGTTTTAAATAATACATTGTTACTAACCACTAATCAAGCTATATATTATGTTATGAACTTGTGTTTGAAATAAACGTTTTTATTATTATTATTATTATTATTATTATAACCGATATCCTGTGCTGTCCTCACTCAAGAACATATGTAGGTTCTCATTCGTCAAAGTGTCGAATGTGCAACACCTATGGTAGTCTCTACAGTGCCAATAATTATATAGACATATTTCATGACCGTTACAATTGTATTTAAAAAAATGTTCTCGAACAATTCAAACTATCAATATATTTTTTAACAAGTGTTTTGTTTTCGTTTTTAAGGTACCAAAATTTATGTAAATTTTATGTTTTTTTTATAGTTCTATTAAAAAAAGTATTCTTTTAGTTTAGAAGACATTTTTTATGTATTTTTTTTGTTAATTATTGTTTTAAAAGATAATTTATCTTCAAATGTATATATACTGCGAATACAATTTAGCCCAAATTCCCATACAAGATAAATGTTTTTTAGTTCAAAATTTTACTGGTAAAACGAAAGAAGACGGAAATCCTGTCAAACCTAAAAAAATGTATATTCCAAAAAAACGTTGTGTCGTGTAGCCGAATCATTTAACAATTTAACATTATCGCCACATTTGGCGGCTATTTAGCTTAAGTGATAACGTGGGGGATTTATTTGTGTTCCCATCTGTCACTTGATCGGTTTTGGCGGGAAATTAACGCGACATTTGTATGTAGGCAAACTTTTATTGGCAATGATTTTGACTTTATAATTTTTATTATTAATTTAGATATTAAACAATAATTATTATTTAATAATAATAGATTAATAAATTATGAAATACAACTAACACAAGAAACTAAAACAAGAATAAAATAAAATAAAGAAAAAACATTAACATTAATTAAAATATAATAAATGAAAAAATTGCTCCAAATCGCTATCAATAGGCAAAGTGTCAAGGACACTGGCAGCATAATATAATTTAATTGATTGCGTTCTTGGTCTAGCGGTTAAGTCGGTGGATTTAGACGCGAAGGTACCCGGTTCGATTTCTGGTCGAGATACAATATTTTATTAGTGATACCGGGATCGACGTCTTAACGTGCTATACGAGGAACGAGAACGGTGTTGTTGAAATGTTTTTTTTTTTTTTTTTTTTTTTTATACCAGCACGACATGTGACCCTGCGCCCACCTGATGGTAAGTGGCGCGCAGGGTCCATGAATGTTAGCAACTGGAATCAGACCCTTATATCCGTCTTATGTCCCTAACACTATGCCGGCTTGACTAGATGCCTTTTCACACTTCGCTTGAAGGACTCCAGATTATAGGAAAGTGGAAACACAGAGGCTGGAAGAGCATTCCACATCTTTATTGTGCGACAGATGTATGAGTCACCAAATTTATAGGTACGCGAAGGGATGGTGACTACGGTATGTGGGTGCATATTCTGACCTGTGCGTGTGATTCGGTTGCGGAATGGGGAGGAATGAAATAGGTTATAGAGCTCTTCAGAGCACTCACCATAGTATAGCCGGTAGAACACGCTCAGAGAAGCTACATCTCGGCGAAGCTGCAGGGATTCGAGAGTTCCAGATATAGTGACATGGTCCACAATTCGAACAGCTCGCCTCTGTAAGACATTGAGAGCATCTGTGAGGTACTTGGCTGAACCATCTCAAAGGTGTGAACAGTATTGGTACATGCCGGGGTTTTAACCGCGTACCTTTTTGGATTAGAAAGCGTTCTTACAACTGAGTCACCACCCTCGACTAGGTATTTATTTTTTATGTTTACATTTTTTATTTACTTAATTCTTTCGTCGACAGGTGCGCCCCACGCCCTTCTTGGCAAGACTAGGAGACCACGTACAGCATTCACCTCCCAACAACTGCTAGAGCTGGAGAAGCAGTTCCGCATGAACAAATACCTTTCAAGGCCGAAGCGATTCGAGGTAGCCACCAGTCTGATGCTCACAGAAACTCAGGTAAATAAAAAACTCTATAAAATAATAATTTAATTTTCTGCCCAATATTAAGTTTCAAATATTTTATTCTACTAATAATTCCAATTGTTGTGTTCGACTTGTTACTTACTTCAAAGCGCTGAGGCTTTAAGCCAATCCATAGAGTCGCCGTTCGATTTGCATAAAGAAAAGCGAAGTAAATTTGATTACAGCGCGTTTCAACGCTACGTGAACAGTATTTAGTCTTTCTTCTCTTTGTAAAGTAATTGTGGTATCATTAATAAAATCCTAGAAAGTATTAAATATAAAAGTAAAGTAAAGTATCATCACGACCGTTTCCCTTTCGGGGTGGTCAAAAACCACGCTTATAAATAAGCGGATTTTACTGCCGGCCAATCATGACAAGTGTCAAGCTCGTCGATGTCTCCAGCGTACCAAACTCGAGAAATATCACAAATAAATTATATGTATTTATTTACATTAA
This sequence comes from Tinea semifulvella, assembly GCA_910589645.1. NCBI lineage: Eukaryota > Metazoa > Arthropoda > Insecta > Lepidoptera > Tineidae > Tinea > Tinea semifulvella. The sequence goes on along the minus strand of OU342623.1, from coordinate 1,395,106 downwards.
TAAATATTTTTGTGTCCCGACCAGGAATCGAACCCGGTACCTCCGAGTCTAAATCTACGGACTTAACCGCTAGACCATGGAGGCAGTCAAAGTATTAAATATATTAATCAATATAACCGATACAAGATATCTGTAAAATTAAAAAAACAAAATAAATCACGACGACGGTAATAAAAATTTGAATAACCCGAAAATGTATATAACAATTTAAATGAACGATATAAGAAATATTTACAATGGAAAATAAAACAAAGAACGACGATGGTAATATTAAATAGAAAGAATAAAAGGCTGCAAAATTTTGCAAGATTTTTTACCACGGACAATACCCGGAAATGCATTCTCAGTCCTTGGTACCAATTCCCGCGCCTTCGACACGCATGTCCGCTCAATGGGGTGTATCAGGCAAAGCTTTTTGTAGACGTCGCTAGCGGCAATGGTACCTTATGTTTCACCTATATCCCATATTTTTTTTGTGTTTTCGTAGTTTAATATGTTTATAACAGAAAAATGTATTTTAAATTAACGTTACCTTAAAAGACGAAGCACACCGTCTTTAAAAAGGAAAAAAGGTTTATTAATAGAACGGCAATTTTAGGATCACCATATCTTTGATTTTGCTTAGAAATCTCGATTTGTACACTTAAAAGCTGCTTACTTCGTCATAATATCCAGAAAATAATAAATTTTGTAACAAAAATACAAGTTTTCTATGCAACTGACAGTTATATTAATAATAATAATATGTTTAATTACCAATATACCTACAAAATACAATCTACACTTATTCCAAACAAATATTTATGAAATAGTAAGTATACTGCAACAAATTATCAATGTGATTAGTAGTGGACCCACACAAGGCACTTTTATGCCTGACCAACTATGGGACCATGCAGTCGAATTACCAATAATAGTTTACCGTCTATCATGCGCCATCTATCGTGATAAAAAGATAGTGATACACGCCATTTGCTCGAATGAAACTGACAGTTTTCTATGGAGATGTGTCTTTTTCCATTTCAATATTTCAAACCATCACATAAGTTACGTCAACCTTGGTACCGGTTACGAATTTGCGCCGTTTGGGGTCGAGACGATGGGCCCAAGGGGACCGTCACCGAGGCGCTTGGCCAAGGAGTTGTCGAAGCGGCTGACAGAAAGGTCTGGAGACAGGAAGGCTGGCAATTATTTTTGCCAACGTATTAGCCTCGCTATACAGAGGGGAAATGTTGCCAGTCTCCTTGGGACTATCTCGGATGGGACGTCTCTAGAGGATTTTTTTTATGTATAGTTTAGTTTATTTTTAATTTTATCATTTAGGTAGCTTCTAATTTATATTAATTAACTTCGAATCACATAACTCGAAAGCGCTAGAATTAGGTCTTTCGTTGTCTCAAAAACTCAAAGCGTTTGGTAAAACTCCCCGAATTCCTGTCAAAACGAAATTAAGTAAAAAAAAAGCGCTTACAGCACCTAGTAGAACACGGACCCTGTGTTTGACTTGTCTCTTTTTTTCACTTTATTTCGCTTTAAAAGTCATTAAACTTGGCGTTTGTCTATGGTTTTATACAAAAATCGGTAAAAAAAAGCAAGCTGCTTCATTTGCTTTAAAGTCCAACATATCAGGAGTATGTATCATGCAAACTATAATCATATAAAACATGCAGCTATAAATATAAAACATATCTTATAAAACACTAACACCCACTTAGTAAAATTACTATGATTTTTCACCACACTCAACCCCAAGCACTCACATTTATTACCTACACACTTAACTACTGTCAATTTTCACCCTTGCAACATTGAAATAGGATTGAACTTTTAACATCCGTTGCCTTGGAATCCGCCCCTATAATCTGTGCCCACTTTGTCTGTGGAAAATGGCGGAAAATCTGTCCTTTACATCAGTCAAGTGTCGAGTTGTAAAGGACACTCGGACAATGTTTGTTTAGTACACACAATAGATAGGAATTTTGGCTTACAATAATTTATATTGTTTTTCTAGTTTAAAGAATACTTTTGTTTGGCTTGCGTAAGTATGATCATGTCTCTCAATTTCGCGTTCAGTTAAAGTGGCTCAATATCCGCTTTCGTAGGTCTGTCCATGTTCTCACCTTACTTTATAACATTCTTAATAATACTCCCGCATATCTTAAATCCCGCTTCGAATTTCTTTGTAACACGCACAACTGTGCCCTTCGCTCCTCTTACAATAACCAACTTAAGATTCCTTCTCATTCCTCAACCAGATACACTGATTCCTTTACAGTATCTGGGGCTCGCCAGTGGAATAACCTGCCCGTGGCCATTAGACGTGCACCGTCTGTCAGAGTCTTTAAACGTTTGATAACCACATCGTTCCTGGAGAAACAGAATAAAACACTATTTAAATAACTGTGTATTTATTTAAGTTATAATGTATATGATGTACTTGTATGTATAATTGTATGTATGGTTTATGTATGTTTATGTGTTTAAAAAAAAATCTTATTTTTTTTCATCCTGCCTATCACCTCACTCGATCCCCAAGGTTAGCTGGTAAAGAATGCCTACTGGCATTATAGCTCGCCTCTGTACTATTTTTAAGTGCATTAAAGAATTTAAATAAATAAATAAAAATACAATACCAACTACTTCTCTTGTCAAAGAATAACGTGTTTTGAATTTTTATTTAGAATAACACCTCTGAAACATGCAGGTCGGCATATTGTCAGTGAAACAACAAAATTTATTTCAAAGTGAACCTCGAATACGACCATAACCATTAATGCATTATCATAAGAGTATTTAATTATAAAACGATTCTCCTAGCTTTAATCTCATGCCATTTATTATTTTAGATTTGAACTGTTAAGGATATACATTAACCAATAAAAAACTAACAATTGTAAGACCAGTTGTAAGAATGTGTCGCGCTTATAAAGATATCGTTTGTAGTGGAGACAGTGACGAAAGGAGGAAGGCCATTGACATATTCAACGCCAGATTTTTAGTGTATAAGAGATCTGTTACCGCATATTTTGCTGGTACAACTGTAAACAAAATATAATCTACCTTCTTAATTAATGTAATATGCTGATGTTTTGTTTGTTTCTTGATATTTGTTCTGTCTGTTCTGGATTTTATTTTTTATATATTGATGATTGTTATATTATTTTATTATTATTTCTTTAATTAAATGACATTATTATTACTATTTTAAATTTTCATTGCTTTTTTTAAAATTATTATTATTTATTTACTACCTTATTCTTTGACATACCATTTTTTTTTGATTATTATTATTATTTTCCTTTTGACATATTTCACTGAAATGAAATAATTTAATTGAAATGACAATGTCATGGCTAAATCACAATAAGCATGCTGTGTACACTGCTTTTGGATTGCAATCTAGAACTTCAGAAATTGCTAGAAAATGTGAACTGATTGTGATTGTGATCTGTTTGTGTACCTATAGTAAATAAATAAATAACAATCTTTTTTTTGCCATCAGGTAAAAATCTGGTTCCAAAATCGAAGAATGAAGTGGAAACGGTCGAAAAAGGCGCAACAAGAGTCAAAAAAGGACCACGCCAATAATCAGAACGAAGAAAACAAAAATAAGCCCAAACAAGACTCGCCTGTCATAGACAACGACAAGCCTCCACAAATGGCGGCAGATTTGACATCTGTCAAAATTCAGCCACATCTAGAAAGAGACAGAGTTATAGCGTTAGAACGAGAGAGGGCGATAGCGGCGGCTAATTTTAATTCGAATTTGGAACATGGGAATGGACGACGCGGATTGGTTGTGCTAAATCAGGATGGTGGAAGGCCATTAGATATGTTTAGGCCGTATGTTGTATGATTTGATTGTTTAATTTTAAGAGAATTATTTTTACGAATCTTAAATCTGGGGTACAAATTACCGATTAGAATTAATATAGACAGTTGTTTTTTTTAATATTTAAGTGTTAGGAATAGGTTATTTGCCTCTTAATTTTCTTAATTCATATTATTATGTTTCGCCAATTGATTCGCATTTTGGGAAAAAATTGCATTAGCGCAAAACGGGATCTGCTGTACTGAAAACCTTCAGAACGTTCCGTTTATAGAAATGTTAGCACATAATTCTGTTTTTTTATATAAGTCATTGCATTACCATAGCAATAAATAATTTATGTTAGCGCGGTTTTATAACTGGAACGCGATAATTCTTTGTTTAACCAGTTTTTTTATGTATTTTTTTTATACTAGCACGACATGTGACCTTGCGCCCACCTCATGGCAAGTGGCGCGCGAGGTCCATTAATGTGAGGAACTGGAGTCAGACACTCATGACTGACATCAGTCCCTAACACTATGCCGGCATGACTGATCCAGGGGCCTGATTCTGGCGCTTTCGCCTTGCGTGTCGATTCGAAATATTCGAATGAAAAGCGACAGATCAACATAGAAAACTGTCAGTTTCATTCGACCAAGCCATGCATGTCGAAGGCGTGAGAATCAGGGAACTGATCCCGAATTAAATAAATATATTTCCAGACAGGTCACACAGCACCATCTAGTTTCCGTGGTAAGCTACAAAGCTTGTGTTACGGAAACTAGATGGTTGATAAACTACATATTATACTTTTTTTTTTGTATATATATACATATTATACATATAAACACCCAGACCGAGACAAATTATACAATGTACAACTTGCCTCCGGTAGGAATTTAACCCACGACCTCCCGAGTTCACGGCAACGTTTGTTACCACTAGACCACGGAGGCGGTCATTATTTTGCAGGTCAAAATAGCGGCAATGTAATATAAAATAATATATAGATTTACGTGTAAAATTTATTGCTAATACTATACTAAGGGTAGCTTAAAATTGTATAGAATGAATATATAACACAGAACTGTCATTTGATTGTGGACATCTTTTAAAACAGTATTATTAGGTATTATTGTAACTGACCTGTTAGAATTTATAAGTAAATAATTTTAAAATAAAAAAATCATTTATTTCTATGTTTAGTTATAGGTATTATGAAAATAAATAATTTAAAAAATAATAACGGAATCGGAGTCACATTTAGCCAACTTTACTATAGGCCCATCATCATGACAAATGGCAAGCTCGTCGATGGCTTTGTTTGCCAAACTCAAGAAACATATTAATTAAATAAATGATTGTGTCCCGAACAGGAATCGAACCCGGTACCTACGCGCTGAATCTATAATAATAAAAACATAAAACAGATTTTTTTTTCTCTGGCAACAAGGATATACCCGTTCGCTCCGTTCTAGATTCAAAATAGCGTTCGAGTCACAGTGTAAAAGAATCCCAATAAAAACTTAAAACGGATATTTTTTTACTCTGGCAACGAGCTGTGTATTGTTCGCTCCGTTCTAGATTCCGAGTCACAGTTTAAAAATATTATTATAATACAATCTACTATTTTAAGCCTAACACAACTTTTATGTAAAAAATAAATTATTTTTTTAGTTAACTTTATATTTTTATACATTTTAATTGCAATTTATTCTTATTATTGTAAATTATTCTAATTTAATGATTGATCTCTTATGTTTAAAGTGTATGTTTAATATAATATTTTTAAGCGGAATGTGTGTAAGATTGTGCGATAAGAAACACAATACCCTAAATCGTAAGTAGTGTTGCCAATCTTGTTCTTGGTACTGAAGTCTTGGTCTTGGTGTTGCTTTTTGACAAGACCAAGACCAACAGGACAAACATTGTGCGGTCTTTCGCGCCATTTTGCGCGGAGATGTCAAGTGCAAGTTATTGTTTTGTAAATTAATTTACTGTGGATATTATTGGTCAAAAGTGGTGTTATTTTGTTTAATAATGTGCTACAATGTAAATAATTATGGAAAACCATAAATTGGACTTTAAATATGGGGCACAAGTTGCAGTTTATTTTTTGCGGTTTTCCCGCGCTGTGGACTCCCATATTTTACCCGACGTGTTTGGGCTATAATGCCGCGAGTGACTCCAAGTAAAGCATCAAATTCTGCAGCATCTGGAATTTGATGATCCCCAACTCGGTTATGAACTCTGTTATGAACATATATTATGCAAACGTGTTTAGGGCTGATGTATTCTGTACAATGTACTTTAAAGAAAATTAAAAAAAAAAAAAATACAATATTATAGTAAATATTATACAGTAAATTCACTAAGAACTATTAAAGGTTTTCACATATAAATTGAAAGTTAAGTAATAAAGAGCAAGAGAACCATAAGTAAGTTGATAATGAAAAACAAATCACTCATTAGGGATTGCTGCCGATGATCGATTCAACGTAATGAAGCGTCATTAGACGTCTAATATATGTTGCTTTGGAGTTAAACATGTCTATGTCCAAATCTTCTGCAAGAATATTATAGTTGTTACATGTTCTTAATAAATAACTGTTCTGTCCATACCTGGTACTAGCATATTTATAACCATTTCCAAGTAAAACAGACCAGTAGTTCTCTAGTTTGCGGACAGACACTGAAGTCTTCCTTACTACAATTAAAAACATATTAAAAATATATATTTTCATTCAGAGCAAGAGTCTTGACCTAGACCAAAACCAAGACCAGCTGTTCTCATGCAAGACCAAGACCAACACTTGGTCAATCTTGGTCTTGGACTTGCTTTGAACACTACCCGTAAGATGTGCTGGGGCTAAGGCATATTCACAATGTGCTAGGAAATAAAAAAGTGATACTATTGGCACATTATTCCTCGCGCACATCTCTGCTGAAAAATGCAGCCTAAAAGTTTATACGATTTAGAATTTAAATAATATATATATGTATAAATTTAATATAACAGTAGCCTTAGCACGTCCTGTAGCCCCATTCTGTTACTTAGTCGCAAACATTATTAGTGGATTGCCTTATTTACGTCAGAGATTGCGTCATAATTACAAAATATTATTCAATTCTCAACTCTATAAGCGCTCGACTTTGACAGCGGCCGTGCAAATATCAACTTTAATAGCGTGATATATATATAATTAACGGATTCCATTATATAACGTTTGCGCTTAAGGAACAAAATAGGGCTACTGGGCCCCAATTCTCACGCCTTCGACAGCAAGTCCGCTTGATTTTATCGAATGAAACTGACAGTTTTCTATGGAGATCTGTCGCTTTTAATTCGAATATTTCGAACCGACACCCACGTTTTGAAGCCCAGAATTAGACCTCTGACGCTGTTATCGAATCGAGATTCGAATAGAGTACATGGTATAGGATTTTAGACAGCGACGTAAACGTAACTACGATTTGACAGCTCGGATGGTTTTTATTTATTTACTCGATTGGATAATGGTATTTGCTTTTGCTAGGGCTACAAGTACTTAAGTATTATTGGTAACATTATAGTATAGTCAATTCGCGTTAAGGAAATAGTAATTTATCACCGCAACTGCAGGTTAGGGATGTATTTAGAGTGGTGGGAAAATAAGGGAAAAAAAAAGTCGATTTTACTTTCATCATCATCAGCCTATGTCTCTCCACTGCTGAATGTAGAGGAGGCCTGTATGCTCGCCATTTCACACGATCTTTTGCCACCCTCATCCAGCCCCCACCAGCGACCTTTTTCAGGTCTTCCCACTTTGCGTTTTCCTGTACGTGGTCTCCACTCCAGAACTCGTCTACGTCATCGGTCATCGGTTCTGCGATAGACGTGTCCGGCTCATTGCCACTTCTTTTCTTTGGTTTTCTGAAGGATGTCTACGTTTCGGACTCTATCCATCAGAGAAATACCGAGCATAGCTCTCTCCATAGCTCGCTGGGCAACCTTAAACTTGTGGACCAGACCCACTGTCAGTGTCCACGTTTCTGCTCCGTACGACAATACTGGAAGAACGCATTAAATATAATTATACTGGTCTCGTAATGTCGTTTAAGCAGAGTGGACACTGACAGTGGGTCTGGTTCTCAAATTCAAGGTCGAGCGAACGAGCTATGAATAGAAGCTATGCTTGCTATTTTTCTAATGGATAGAATTCGAAACGTTAAAACGTGAGAGAACCAAAGTTTCCGACATATGTAGCTTTCGAAATTAGCTAAGGTGGCAATGGGTCGGACACATATGCCGCAGATACGACGACCGATGCGGGGCAAATGAGTGGAGACCAAGTACAGGACGACGCCGAATGAGACAACCCCCCGCACGTGCAGTGTCGAGCCTCAGAGAAGGAATATTTTCGAAATTAGCCCTTTTTAACTTTGGAATGAAACTATTTTATTGCATCATAAAACATTTTCATTAAATCATACATTTTAAATGGAAAGTTATTGGCACTAAAATGATGAAGGGTCGGATCATTTTGTCTCGGACGATTCTGCGGCAACCGTGACTGCACATTGAGGACTGAACTTGAGTGTGGACGGGACCTGATGCCTTTGATTTTGCTCGTGATCTCCAGCACCACTTCTCAAAGCAGTCGACGCGGCTATGGTCAGACGCTTTGAGGGTCCAGGTTTCGGTAGCATATTGCAATATGGAAAATATGAGACTGCGGATAAGTCTTGTTTTGGTCCTGATAGTGACAATACTGGACTTGACTTTCTATTTTGTTGCGACCTAATTGGTCGGGAGGCGTAACTTATAGGCCGACGAAAACGATAAGTCACTATTTTCTATACACGAATCGACTATATAGCTAGTATTTAATATAATTTATATATAAAATATAGTTTGAGGTTTGTGACAGCTGTCATTTAGCTTTAATTAAATAAAAACAAATAACCTCATACTCGTCGTAGTTGATTTTATTAAAAATATATTCAGGTAACAAATATGTATCAAGAAAATTATAATACCTCATATAATCGATAATATATAAATGCTATGTTCGACTTGAAATCAAGCGTTCAACGCTTTTTTACTGAATATTGCTTAAACCATAGAGCAAAGCCAAGTTTTTTTTAAAGCGAAATGAAATAATAAAGCGCTTAAATTGTCAAATCAAACACAGAGATATTAGGATGTTTTTATTTAATTAATCCTGTGTTTAACTTTTAAAAAGTCGAACTGACTTGGCGTTTTAAACAAAATTCAATTAATAGGTAGGCGGACTGATGGTGACAATTTGCCCAGTCTGCCGGGGCGGGAAATTATCCACCGTTCGTGCCGATAAGCTCAGTAAAGTGTATCCACACGTTTCGGGATCAGGCTCGAATTGCCGTCATGCCCAGTCAAGCCGGCATAGTGTTATGAAAGTCAGTAATGAGTGTCTGATTCCAGTTGCTAACATTCATGGACCTGCCTATTATCAGCTGGGCATCAGACGAAAGGTCGTGTGTCGTGCTAGATTAAAAAAAAAGTCGAACATAGCACAGATGACAGCTGTCACAGAGCTTAAGCTATATTTTATAAACTATAATAATTAAATGTAATATAAACTGAGTATTCCTATTTGAAAATAAATGAACAATATATAGTAATTACGTTAATAAATTTTGGTATTTTTATTTATAAAAACCTTTTACCTATTTATATACCGCGTGCAATGGGGTGTATCAGGGAAAGCTTTTTGTAGATGTCGCTAGCGGCGATGGTACCTTGTTCTACACCTATATCGCATCATTTTTTAAATGTTTTTGTTGTTTTTGATTTTTATAACAAAAAAATATATTTTAACTTAATGTTACCTACCTTAAAAGACGAATTAGGAAAGCGAACACCGTCTTTAAAAAGAAAAAAGGTTTAAATAATATAGAACGGCAATTTTGAGATCACCATATTTTAGATTTTGCTCGGAAATCTCGATTTGTACACTTAAAAGCTGCTCACTTCGGCAATATAACCAGAAAATAATAAATTTCGTAATAAAAATACAAGTTTTATATGCAACTGACAGTTCTATTGGGAACCGTCTATCATGCGCCATCTATCGTGATAAAAAGTTAGTAATACACCTCATTGTCAAAAGAGCAAATATATTTTTCAGGCTTCAGATGTCATTGGTGTAATCCAATTTTTGTAATAAGGTAATTTTTTTTAAGATAAAAAACTTTATCCGAAAAACAAAACACTACTGTATGGTGAATAAAAAAGATATCCATCATGATAAATACCTAAAGGGTGGGGAGTTATAACGGACGGTTCCAGAAAGCATGATTATTAATTATCTTTTGACATGTTTAACGTATGGCTAGAAGCACGTAATTGCCTTAAATATCCAAACTGACAAACTATTTACCAATCACGTGGAATATATCAATGCTTTCAGCAACCGGCCGTAAGTGTTATTATTAATTGATCTCGCCACAGAGAAAGAATTACGTAAGTCAACGTGCGCGCGATCGTCGACATTTCGCTACCTACATGATTAGGCTCGGTATGAGTGGCGATATTTTTAGGAAAAATTATCTGCACCGTAATTAACATTTAATTACTGAATAATTAAAATTAACATACGTAGTTCTTTATTATTTATTTATTATTCTAGATAATAATATAAACATATCGCCGGGTTAGAGCGGATTAGAGAAGATAGTGGGTCCCAAAAGCAATTATTATTAAACGAACGGTTTTAGCCGAAAACTCAAATTCAAAAATAATAAAATTGGCATAATATTTTTGTGCAAATATGGGTAACTTACTTGGTTTTTATACTAACTCGGTAATATTTGCTAGTCTGACTAGGGTTAGTCTTGTCTTCACTCCGTAGCCACGACTCAGACTTAGCTGTAAAGGCACGCAAAGCCAACAAAAAGTGAGAGAGAGACGGTTTATAGGGTTTTATTATTATAAATGTTATTATTCTTATTTTTTTTTGGTTTGGGTGAACTTTCTCTGTTTCAAGGCGAATAAAAAAATCGGTCGAGCCATTTTAACGATCCAAACTATAGGTTTAACACTAAACCTTTTAAAATTGTCAAAATTATATAAATAGATTATTTTGTAAGCGTTTTTGAGATATATGGCACAGCCTTAAATCTGTCCCTAATGAATGTCTCATGTAGGGGCAGGAATCAAGAAGTTTTCACCCCCTTTGTTCCACCCCTCAGGGGAAATGGGTGAGTATTGATTCGACCGTTAGAGTTTGACTCGATTTCATAAAGTCACGTTTAACACTTAAAATCAGTGCTAAACCCTCCAAACCTGGAACTGGTATGACAAGAGGTCTCTTACGTACGCACCCAATGCTTGAAACAAATAAATATATCAAATTAAATTGTTCTCGTTTAGGAATCAAACCGGTACTTTTGCGTCTATGGCTGAACTGCATTCTTTGTTTAGGATTTCCCATAGAGCGGTCGAATTTAAAATTATAGTTATCATTGCAAGTTTTAAGAAAAATAATGTAAATAATAAATAAGTCTAAATAATTAAATTAACATAAGCTATTTAAAGTCCTAGCACAAATAATTTTGGACCACGATAGCAGTTTTGGCCGTAAATATGCATTTAAGACAAAAACATTTATGACAGCCAACTGCTACCATTAGGTTTTGTATTATGTTGTATGTATTTGTTTTATTTAATATTTATTTTTATTAATGTATAATTATTTATTATTATATTATACTGCCTTCGTTGTGTAGCGGTTAGACCGTCGATTAAAACACAGACGTGATGGGTTCGTTTCGTGGTCGAGAAATAAAAACCAACGTTAATTTAAAATAGTGTGGTACGCTAAGAGATATTGACGAACTTGCCACTAGTCATAATGGATGTATATGCTAACTTGACTCATAAAAAGCATGATTTCTGACCACCCTATTACGGTCGTAATAATTATTTACGATTTATTATTATCTAAATATTAACCAAAAAAATTCAAAGAGTAAAAAGTAAATATGAGGTCGAACTCTAATGGTTAAAGTGGGAAAATCTGTGTGGGTGGTATAAATTACGCGGTAAAAAGTCATTTCATATTCCATCCTCGTAGTGAGAGAGAGGTAACGATGATGTTGTCTCACTTCTTATCTCCAGTTACCAACACTTTTGGGCACATTCATAGAGCATCGTTAATGTTGTCCTAAGTGTTTTTTTATATTCAATTCAATTCGTTTATTTTGCAAGTAGGCATAGGACAAAAAGATATGTATTCTGCACTTTACACGTCAATTTTTACAATATTGATATATTACAAATTGGTGAATCTGGAGCAGTACATGATAACCATCATTTGGAAAGAGAAACAATAAAATAACAAAATTATAAATACAGAATAATAATAAATATTCGTTTTTAATAATTTATTTACATCCAAATATTAATTACGTCTGGCCAAGAAGTTGTCCAAACGGGTGACGGAGAAATCTTGAGACAGGAAGGCTGGCAATTATTACTGCCTTGCTATATACAGAGAGACAATGTTGCCAGTTGTCTTGGGACTATTTTTGATGGGACTTCTCTTGAGAACATTTTTAAAGCGAGAACTTTATTGCATGCTTGGTTAGGGACCTATTTCGTTGAACGTGTGTCCGTACGTCCGTACGTCAGAACAGCGCTCAAGGGTAAAAACAGCACGGCGGGGAAGGGGAAGAGGGGCGGATAGGCGCGCGCGTATAGCCGCTGCCTCTCTCGCTCTCTCCCGCTACATCTTTCTCTTCGTTATCACATATCCGTGCAAAATCTTTAGGTTTTATATGTAATTGTGACAATTAAACTAATATTTTTCAATATTTATTTATTGTTGTTTTAATAATTAATACATTATCAACTACATACCTACAGTTATATTCATACCACTTATTAGAAGACAAATTTAAGTTTTTCTTATTGACCGGCGCCAAATTTGAATTATTTTGTTCCTTCTAATAATTCTAATATTGTAATTCGAAAATATGAAACTATTTGCAATAGTTACTTTTATTCGACGTTTGCTGTAGAAACGATGGGCCCGTGGGGATCGGAACTTAAAGCCTTTTATAAAGAAATTGTTCCAAGGCTCATTGACGTCCTTGGTGACAATAGGGCTGGCAGTTTTTTCTCCCAAAAATTAAGTATCCTAATTCAAAGGGGAAATGCTGCTAGTGTATTGGCACCATGTCACAAGACAGCGATTTGGAGGAGCTATTTTTTTTGTAAGTAAGTATGTATTTTTATTTTCGGTGTATTATTATTATTATTTAGGTTAAATTTAGATTTTGTTTTAATATAGTCTATTTTATATTGTTTATATTGTATAGTAAAGTCTATAGATTTGTTTTTGGGAGGAGCGCTGGTGATTGATGTACATTGTTTAAACAACTTGGAGATCGTCTCTCCTTGTTATCGATATTTCTTGACTGTTACTCCAACCCTGTTTGCTAGTGTAAACCGTTTTGCGTCACGTGAATTTTGAGTGTAATGATTTCATTTAAGGTAAATGAACTACATATATATTAATAAAGTTACTGTGGTGGCTCGGTTGTGAGAACGCTGTCTAACAATGAAAAATACACTCATAAAAAAATCAAAATCAAAATATTTTTATTGTGGATCATAGATTTTTAGTATAGGTTTTAGGTACATGCTGTTATAATTGTCGCTATGTCCAGTCCATTGGACATACAATAAGTAATTATTTAAACATTACAAAAGTTTTTTACAATGTTGTTGATGGGTGATGGTAAGGGGCATGCTGCTACGCTGTAGTATCATCTTTCAGACAGAAAGCTTTGAAGCTTTGACTTAAAAACTCTCATGTTTTCAACTTCACGGATGGATTTGGGAAGTTTATTGTAAATTTGTGTCACCATACTCATAACATTCTTGCTAAAAAAAAATCGTTTTAGATACTTTTGTACACAATAGGTGATTGTGTCGTGCGCGAGTACGGTACGAGAACATTCTTATATTATTTTTAAAAAAATACAATAAATTCTTACGTAGGTACATATGTCATAGAATTACTACACCACTGTTCCCGTGCCTCGGAGAGCACGTTAGGCCGTCGATCCCGGATCCACTAATACCAACTTGTGGAATCGTCAATTTATTTATCACCATAGGGACCTATCGGAACATTTGGTTACGTCCTAATTTACATTAATTGCAGAACAATGAAAAAACAAAAAAAAAAAGTAAAAAACAATACTAGAAAACAATATAATAATAGTCGAAAACCTGGCCAGATAGATAGTGATGACATCATAAAGGTTTGGCTAAATTGGCTGTAAATGGGCCTTGTCAGTTCTAATATAAAAAAATATTAAACAAATAAAATAGAAATATGTCACAAAAAATTTCAATTGGCAATGATGGATGTCACTAAAAACTAAAAATTTGTCACTAAGACTAAGAAATACAAATATTGAACAAAATAGCTAAATAGCAATGAATTGTCATTAAAAAATTACATCAGATCCTCGCCAACCCGTCTGGCCAGCGTGGCAAGTGTAGGCCAAATTCTCCAGATATATGTTCTGGAAGGCCCATCTCCAACAGTGAAGGTCTAGGACACTGTGTTCCATCCAGGCCTGGATAACCTCACTGTCTGTTCATATTTAGTTTGAAATCTAGACACGTGTAAATTACTGTGAATACTCATGCTAGGTACTGAGTTGAGAATAAATTTGTCACAAGCTAGATTGTTAATTGTGTCTCCCAGATCGGTGTCGTTTATGTACGCCCCCAAACCGGAGGGTACGTGTTAAATACCTTCCGAATTATACTGTAGACTTGTGTCCTCTTTAAAATAACAAAACAAAGTAACAAAACAAGGACAAGATTGTCTATCTCTCGTCACTTCATAACAGGTCACTTCGCTCGGCCCACAATTCTGTTTTATCTATCCCATCTCATCACTCTAGCTTCAAGTCAAACTCTTTCGCAGTGGTGGCCGCGAATCTGCGGAACAATTTAAGCGCCCAATAGATCACTCTTTAAAAAAATGGTATATTCACATTACTTAAACAGCTCCCAACAGTGTTGTAAGATATATTGTATGTAGTATATATATATATATATATATAGTGTGTATTATTGCGTACATATTTGTATGTATTGGTGTGTATATTAATATGTATTGTTTTATCTTAGATTAAGTCTATTTAATATTTTTAATAAGTTTCATATTTAAGCCCTTTGCAACTACCTCATAATCTAAATTCTCTGCATTGTCCCAAAGGTTGGCTGCTAGAGAATGCCTACCGGCATTAAGCCCGCCCCTTGTACATAGTGCAATAAAGTTTTTAATAAATAAATAAATAAAAACGTAACCGTTATTTGTTTTCAATCAAACTTCGTGACAACTATCTACTTTTAATAACTATCTACGAATATTATATTATTTTATTTCGTTATCTAACTTATGCACACTACACAAAAGGTTGGTTACTTTTTGAAATGAAATGAAATAATTTATTTGTCAGAAACATGGTAGGTACAAGGATGTAAATTATTATATGTAATTATATCACATGCTTCGCTATTTCTAGCATACAAATAATAATGTAGTCACATGACTTTGTCGAGCTTAGTGTCTAGGTATTCTTTTGTCGAATAAAAACATTTATTAACCAGCTTTTGTTCTACTCTTGCCTCCGTGGTCTAGCGGTTAAGTCCGTGGATTTAGACTCGGAGGTACCGGGTTCAATCGGGACACAAAAATATTTATTAATGTAAAAAAATACATTTAATTAATATTTAATTTATTTGTGATATATCTCGAGTTTGGTACGCTGGAGACATCGACGAGCTTGCCACTTGTCATGATTGGACTATAGTAAAGTTGGCTAAATGTGAATCCGCTTATTTATAAGCGCGGTTTCTGACCACCCCGAAAGGGAAACGGTCGTGATGATGCATTACTTTACTTTTTACAAGAAAAAAAACCTTCGGGTTTCCTTTTTTATTGATCTATGTAAATTAAAAACCAGATTTCGATACTGGCTTTTAATTTACATAGATCAATCAATAAAAAAGGAAAAATACAGTTTGAGAATAAAATTGATATGATAAAATTGTCAATATTACCATTGGCATAAACCTCGCTAGGCAAACAATAGTCAAAATCCACGGGGAATTGCGGGTAGCTACTAGCACGGATTAGGACCATTTGCTCGTTGTCAACTCGCATGAAGTGTGCGAGATGGATCATTGAATTAAAAACCGGAACATTTCGCTACGAAACTAAAGCCATCGTTTACATAAATAATTTAAACACACATTCATGGACACACAAAAATATTACTTTTTTAATACTTTATATTTTTTTATATAATGATCAAATTAAATTAAATCATTTATTTCCGTATGGTTAGTTCCTAACACCTGGATATTGTCAATACATATTTGTTATATACGAAGTGATTTTGTATGGTCTTACTTTACTAATATACAAACAACTTTTCCTAAGAAACCATATGTCAGAGGTGTAATTTTTTTTTGGCTTCTCCATACAATCTGTTAAATGTAAAATAGCCAATTTGTATTCGTTGGCTGTAGAAACTCTGGGCCTATGGAGTCGAAGCGTAAAAAAGTTTTTAAAAGACATAGACGAGGGTTATGTTTTTACTTACAACTAGTTACCTAATATTAATTTGTGGCTATAAAAAGGCCGTGTCGGCTTACAATCTAATAATAATAATATGTCCATAAATATAAATTCGTGGCTGTAAAACCATGTTGCAATAGTATCAAAATCTTTGGTAGGATTTTTAAGCGTTTGTTGCGGAAGTAGATGTGTGACAGCCAATAACAGATTGTCAATATTTTAAGTTTTACATAAAATTTGTATTGTACCACTTTATAAAACGTAAGTTTCTTTAAGTAAATACTTTCATGCTTGTTTCAAGTGGTCTTATTTTATATAAATATGACTATGGCAAGCTTACAGGATTTGTTCTCCTTGAAAGTCAAAATTGGCATTTGACATCATTGCAAACCTGATAAACGGACTGATATGGTTGTAATTTGCCCGGGGCGGGGAAGTATCCATAGTTCGTGCCGATAAACCCTGTAGAGTGTATCCACACGTTTTAGGATCAGGCTCAAATTGTCGTCATGCCCAGTTAAGCCGGATGTGTTAGGAACTGATGTCAGTTCACATGTACAAAATAAAAGTGCGAATGTTTAAGTCTCAATAGGGACTGAACTAAACATAAATATTTGATTTTGTCACGTAAACGTCGACGGGTTTCTGATACCCGCCATTTTAAGGTAAGTGGAATATTTTTCAGCGAAATCAGCATCAAGAGGTGAGAGGTAGGTATCTACCGAAAAAGCCTTCAGGTAGACATAGCGTCATACGTTTAAATATTTACGTTATATCCAATCTTGGACCTATATTATTCATTCATCATCATCAATCAAGATTGGATATAACGTCAATATTTAAACGTATATATATATATATATGTATTGACCGCCTCCGTGGTCTAGTGGTAACAAACGTTGCCATGAACTCGGAAGGTCGTGGGTTCCATTCCCACCGGGGGCAAGTTGTACATTGTATAATTTCGTGTTTATGTGTATAATACCTATGTATATATTTATAAAAAAAAAAGTATAATATGTAGTTTATCAACCATCTAGTTTCCGTAACACAAGCCTCGTTGCTTACCACGGAAATTAGATGGCGCTGTGTGACCTGTCTGGAAATATTTATTTATTTATTATATGTCATTTCTGATTCGACATTACATTAAACTATACTATTTGATTATGACACAAACATGGCAGTTAAAAAAAGTTAATTTAGGGCCGGTAACTCAATCCTTACTTTGTGGTATTTGTTCACTTAAACGCAGAAATTTGTATGAAAACGCGGCTATTTCACTGAGCGACTGCCACTAAGGAAGGATTCAGTTACCGGCCCTTAAAATAAAATAAAAAAATAAATGGCTTAAAAAAATTGGTTCCGCCTCCAAAAAGTTTTATAATTAAATTTGACAATTTGAGACCAATAGTTTTAGGAAAATTAGAGCCCCTCTCGGTTATTAATGGGTCCCGACTGTTAAATTCGCTATGTAATAAAAAATAAAATAAAAAATGGTGTTCTTAGTCGAGTTTTTTTAATTTTTTCAATTTTTTTTGTTTAACTTTTTTTTTTAATTAACTTTTTTTATTTTATACTTTTTAATTATAGCGAAATTCGTATTGTAGGTATTGGTGTTTAATGGTATTCTACCTATACAAAATTGACATTAAATATTTATGTATTATACCACTCGCTATCTTTTATGCAATTACATAAATAAATAAATATTATATATTTATTTGCAGACAGGTCACACAGCGCCATCTAGTTTCCGTGGTAAGCTACGAGGCTTGTGTTAGATGGTTAATAAACTACATATTATACTTTTTTTTTTGTTTGTAAATATATACATATTATACATATAAACACCCAGACCGAGACAAATTAAATTAAATTATACAATGTACAAGTTGCCCCCGGTGCGAATCGAACCCACGACCTCCCGAGTTCACGGCAACGTTTGTAACCACTAGACCACGGAGGCGGTCAGTGATTTTTATTATAGGTAGGCGTAGGTAGGAACTGCATTGAAAATATAAATGAGAATGGTTGAAATGAACTTTAAATCCTTATGACCTCGAAAATAACAATGATAAGAAAACCTCAACATGATTTTCAAATACCTATTCTATGATCCCCACTCAATATATTTATTTATTATATACACTTTACATGGTATTACAGTACGCGTATACCTATACTCCAAGGCCGCGTTCGTTTTAAGAAATGTTAGCATGAAAATAGCACTTTATTTAGTAAGGTTTAAGTCGGTGCGAGCCCGACACAATAGGGATTTCCTAACGAAAAAAAAATGGCTAAATTTGAATCCGCTTCTTTATAAGCGTGGTTTCTGACCACATCGGAAGTGAAACAGTCGTGATGATGATGATATCCCATTCTGAAGTAAGGATAACCTTGGCCGACTCTACGTAACTACAATAAATGCAATAACCAAGAGTTGATTAAGAACGCGGGTCAGCGTAGTTAAATAAAAAACAAAGGTACAGACCATAAACAAAATAGAGCATCACAAATTGTGCGATGACAAAAAGATACGGTGCAACAATGCGGAAGGCGACAAGACGGGCGTTGATTGGTGCAAATTAGATTTGAAATCAAGGAGCGACGCCGCAGGGTGTTAGGGGCCCCTGGAAACTAGGGGAAAGGGGGGCATTGTCGACGCCCGCTGGCCGATCGTTCGCTGATTGCCCGTTTGTGGTACGACTGTTTTAGAATAGATACACCCTTATTTTTTTAATGTACTTACTTTCTTTTGAAATATGTGTATAAAAACCTTTACCAACTTGCTTATATAATCCTTACTTACTCCATGGCCTAAACTTTGTCATTAGGATTAAAAAATATTTGTGTCAAGATTAAAAAAAAAACATTTAGAGGTCCTACAATGTGAATAATTATGGAAAAGGATTAATTGGATTTTAAATATGGGGCACAAGTCGCAGTTTATTTTTTGCGGTTTTCCCGCGCTGTGTCGAACTCCTATATTATACCCGACGTGTTTGGGCTATAATGCCGCGTGTGACTCCAAGAAAAGCATCAATTTCTGCAACATCTGGAATTTGATGATAACCTCATAAAAAAGAAATATATATTACGTCAGACTTGACTGTATGGGCTAGACCCTTTGCCTTCCCTATCACCTCATTCATCATCCATCGGGAGAAGAGAACACAACAACAACAAAAACATATATATAATTTTATTTAAACGTGTCAAAGTGGCAGAGTACGTGCGATTTGCTTATTTTTGGTTAAGAAAAAAATAAAATCCACTCGAAAAACGTGCGCCATCAAGTCAAATTCGAACCTCTGAGCCCATTGATCTGAATATTCGTTGGACACGTGATTTTAATTTGACTTAAACCAAAATGTAAAATAAAAAACTACATTAATACCGAGCAATAGAGATGAATGTCGCATTCGAAATTTATTAAAACATCTGTGTAAACATTAAAAAAAAAACGATTTTACTCGACAGATATCGCAAGCGAAATTATCTCTGTTGATCTTTAGGTAGTGTCCATACTATATTATACAGTGAGGCAAAGAAAACAACGTCCCGATTCCAACATCATTTATTCTTCCACTCGTTTTGTTAGCGCTACAGTAGCAGTTTAAGCCTCTATTACATAGCTAAGCAGAAAGCCTATCCTGTGTTACTTACTTAGATGATAGGTAGAGTATTTCTAACTGTGTTAGGTACATTGTATATTATTTTAAACTGACTTAAACCAAGCTTTTAATAACAAGCAAAGTAAAATGAAAAGCGTAACTACAATATATTTGACACTATTTCCAGTGTTAGACTGGGAAAATAATATTTTTTTTAACACGACGTGGACAGGATTATAGTTATTTAAAGCTTAAGCAGAAGGTATCCTTACTTATCGTTATTAATCATGTAATATTACAAAAGTAACTTGTAAGATTTTTTTCTGGCGCTCACTTAAGACCAAAATACATTACAAGGTACGTTGAACCATGGTTATATTTATAAAAATATATTTCTACGTAATAATAATCCCTTTTTACAAAAATATTTTACGTCATTAAACCATGATCGATCATAATGATATCTACCCAAAAGTACCTAATCAACTATAAAATACCCAATTTATCTGTCATAAACTAAAAGTTCCCGCCAAAATGATCTTACTCTAGAAAGAAATGGCGTCAGATTTATTATTGTCTGTTGATGGAGCTATAAAATTATGTCGTTAATTTTATAGCAAAATTGTTATAATGTCGAAGATTATTTATAGATTTATATACATTATATGCTAGTTAAGTTTTGGTTAATAAACGACATAGAACAATAATAAAATGTGTTTTATTGAATATCGTATATATTTTACAATTTTGATGAAAGTAAATAAAAGAATCCACTGTTTTGTTTCCTCCGTGGTCTAGCGGTTAGGTCCGTGGATTTAGACTCGGAGGTACCGGGTTCGATTCCTGGTCGGGACACAAAAATATTAATTAATGTATATAAATACATTTAATTTATTTGTGATATTCCTCGAGTTTGCCACTTGCCATGATTGGCCTATAGTAAAGTTGGCTAAATGTGAATCCGCTATTTATAAGCGTAGTTTCTGACAACATTAACAACACCAAATTAACAGAGGTTTTTGCGTTTTGTCGACTTTCGGGTTGCACATAGGCATGTAGTCTACCTTAATTCTGACTTGCCTGGTGGGTTACTGCTGTACCAGGTATTGTAATCTCATAGGTACTGATAACTTAATTTAAAAGGTTATTAATTGATCGTTGTGGTGCAGTTTTGTATATGTTTTATTTTGTAAATCTGATATAGCTGAGTTTTCCTTGCAGATTCCTTCCTCAGTCAAATTAAACATTAACAGGTCACTGGAATTTGCTAAGGTGCTGGTCTTCTGCTAACAGCTTACTTATTGGACCACTTTGCTGCTTAGTCTTCTACTAGCAGCAGTAGAATCATTCAAAATAATTAAATTAATGACGTTTCATAAATGCCTGTAATAGGTTTACGTGAATAAAGATATTTTGACTTTGACCTCGAAAGGGAAACGGTCGTGATGATACTTTACTTTCACTGTTTTGATAATTAACGATGAATGCAATGACAGGCTGTGGCTTCTACCAGTTGGCAGTTACTACTATTCTCGGATCGCGCAAAGGTACCGCTAACCATCAGTGTGCACCGATTCGTGCTCAATATAAAAATATTAAGTATATAAAACAGTTTATAAAAAGTAAAGAAAAAAACACGCCCAATTTAGGTAATGCAGATAAAAATTAATCATAATTTATAGCATTTTATTGGCGGAACACTTGGCAAATTATCTTATTACGCAAAGTGAATGGCCATAAACAACGCTAAACTTTTCCTCTAGCAAGAGGCAAAGAAACAAATCCGTACAGCCAAAAAGAAATTACTGACAAATAGGGCCCAATAACAGAAATCACGATACATTAACCAAATTAACTCTTACAATGATAATCTTTGGGGCAGTACCCGTTACCTTCATAATTTGACCTCGCTATTTTACTAAAATTATTTGCATAACCATTTTTATTGGTACTTGCAACAACAAAAATACTACACGAAATATATAAATTTAAGTATATAATAAAAAAAACTAAATTAAAAATAAAACTAATTACTGAACTATATATAAAAATATTCACCCATGATTTGATCATGTGGCAGTGTGCCAAGAACACTCGCAGCATTCCCATGCTGCACAGCAATGCTGATTTGCTGCACGAATAAACTGTCACATACAGCGTTAACCAGCCGCTTAGACAGTTTTTTAAAGTAGATAATTAAATAAAATTAAAATAATGTAAGACATTTCTTCGCGCTAATTTGCACGGACATGTCAATTGCAATTTTTTGTTTTGTAAATTACTTTACTGTGGATATTGTTTATTGTTAGTCAAAATTGGTGTTGTTTTGTTTAATAATGTGCTAAAATGTAAATAACTATGGAAAACGATAAATTGGACTTTTAATATGGGGCACTAGTTGCCGTTTATAAGTATTTTGCGGTTTTCCCGCGCTGTGATCTACTATCATATTATGCCCACGTGTTTGTGCTATAATGCCGTGAGCGACTCCAAGAAAAGCATCAATTTCTGCAACATCTGGAATTTGATGATAACCTCATAAACTCACAATAAAGAAATATATATTACGTCAGACTTGGCTGTATGGGCTAGACCCTTTGCCTTCCCTATCACCTTATTCATCATTATTCATTTCATCATTAGTCATTTCTTTACTTAAATACAAAATAAATGTAAGGGAACGCGTCTGTTTAAGAGAAGAAATGCCACTAAAGGAGGATTTAGTTACCGTCCTTAGATTGGAGATTTATAATATCAAAATGTCTATTTAAAGGTCAATCGTCACCTTGAGGGTTAAAATACACCCATGGATACGTCCCAACCCCTAATCTCTGAACGCACCCTAGCTACAAATATGTTTAGTTATCACAAGAACTCATCACGCTAAAAGCTAAGCGGCTATAACAATAAAACGAACAATATATTCTCCCGCCATTCCTCCGCGCGCATGTTCATTCATGAGCCAGTAGATGGCGTTAGTAGTGATTTAATTTTACGTGTTGGCGGGTAATTTTTACTTTTTTTTTTACTAGCTTTGGCCTAGGTTTATTCGGCCTGTGAGATGAGTTTTATATTTATTTTAGCTTTGATTTTCTAACTAATAAAAAATTATAATCAGCCTCAAAAAGAGACTTCTGGCAATCGAAAGAACTAGACAATGTAAGAAAAAAAGTTGGGAGTTCTCCGCGCCATTTTGCGTGGGAATGTCAAGAGCAAGTTCTTGTTTTGTAAATTAATTTACTGTGGATATTATTGGTCAAAAGTGGTGTTGTTTTGTTTAATAATGTGGTACAATGTGAATAATTATGGAAAACGATAAATTGGACTTTAAATATGGGGCACAAGTTGCAGTTTATTTTTTGCGGTTTTCCCGCGCTGTCAACTCCCATATTTTACCCGACGTGTTTGAGTAGTGGATGGTTCCGCGAGTGACTCCAAGAAAAGCATCGAATTCTGCAGCATCTGGAATTACCCATATCATTAACTCATGAAAAAGAAAGTTATATTACGTCAGACTTGGCTGTATGGGCTATACCCTTTACCTTCCCTATCACCTCATTCATCATTCATCGGGAGAAAAGAACAAAAAAAAAAGAAAAAAAAGTAAAGAATCATCACGACCGTACTCTATCGTACCTTTCAGAGTGATCAGAAACCAAACTTTTTTATTTTTTAAAGAAGCGTACATTCAGCCAGCTTTACTAGGCCCATTATGTTAAGTGGCAAAATTGTCGATATCTCTAGCGTACCTACCAAACTCGAGAAATTTTACAAATACATTAAATTAATTATTGTGTCACGACCACGAATCGAAACCCAGTACCTCCGAATCTAAATCTACGGACTTCACCCCTAGGCAACCAAGGCAGTTGAATATTTCAAAATATTTTGAATACTTTAACGCAATTTAAGCGAACAAACCATAGGATTTTTGCCTCAAAAAATCGCAATGTACGATGCATAAATATTTATGTCTGAAAAATCGACGAGTAAGCTAAAACAATTGTTTCTTTGTTTAAATAATTAATTTTAATTAAGCATTTGCATGTCCAAACAGGCTTAATAGATAGATAGGTGATACTAGCGGGGTTCAGTTTTAGTCCAACGAGTCGAAAAAGCGGGTCGAACTGATACTTTACGAAATTTTTGGGACGGTCCTCGCTCCACCGCCATTTTGAATAGCCAATTTGTCGTCCGTTTGGCTAATGGCTAGCTTTTAGTAGATTTTTAGCGATATTGTGGGGTAAATGGACTGATTTATCTGATATCCCTACTGGGTCACCTACCATGACCTATCAGAAGAAGATTTTCTTGGCAATTCATTGATCCCGGGTCCATCGTGTGTAGAGAAGAGAGAGATGGTGACTCGAACTGTCCCTGGTTTTTTAAGAGCTTGAGAACTGTTGAAATTATTCTTTTATTATTATAATGCCAGTTAAAATCCGCCAAGCTCCGAATAGAGGTATTTTAAAAAAACTAGTGTATGCTCACTACATGCAAGACCGAGGTTCGTGCCTCGGAGAGCACGTTAAGCCGTCGGTCCCGGTTCCACTAATACCAACTTGTGGAATCGTTAATAAATTGTCATTAAAAATTGATATCATATCCTCGCCAAGCTCTGGCCAGCGCGACGTGGCGAGGGCAGGCCTAATTCTCCAGATATATGTTCTGGAAGGCCCATTTCCAGCAGTGGATGTTTAGGACGCTGTGTTCTAGGGGCTGTAATAAAATTAAAAGGAAATAAAATATTTGATTTGATTTTTGATACTAAACTAATTGTAAAAAGTAAAAAGTATCGTCACGACCGTTTCCCTTTCGGGGTGGTCAGAAACCACGCTTATAAATAAGCGGATTCACATTTAGCCAAATTTACTACAGGCCAATCATGATAAGTGGCAAGCTCGTTGATGTCTCCAGCGTACCAAACTCGAGAAATATCACAAATAAATTAAATATTAATTAAATGTTACATTAATAAATATTTATTTTTTTGTGTCCCGACCAGGAATCGAACCCGGTACCTCCTAGTCTAAATCCACGGACTTAACCGCTAGACCACGGAGGCAGTTTACTACTGACTACTAATTGATTCTATATTTTATTTTTTGTCATATCGTTTTGTCATATTGCTTCTGTTTTTATAACAAAATGTCATGATAAAGGCTTTGTATTTTGGGGTTGCATATGTAAATGTGTGAATATGTAACATTTAGGTATGTTTAATGGTAATTTTATAGCCTCTTTTGCAGTTGTAAGGGATCGTAGCCGTTCTGAAAGTCAAAGCGCCCATACTATTTGATTTTATTGAACTATTAGAGGTAATTCCGATTATATTCATTTGTTTAAAGGCCAAGGAATTGTCAAAGCGGCTGACAGAAAGGTCTGGAGGCAGGAAGGCTGGCAATTATTTCTGCCAACGTATTAGCCTCGCTATACAGAGTGGAAATGTTGCCAGTCTCCTTGGGACTATCTCGGATGGGACGTCTCTAGAGGACATTATTATTTATAGTTTAGTTTATTTTTAAATTTATTATTTAGGTAGCTTTTATATTGTAATTATTTTATACTGGTTGTATATTACTTCGAATAAAACATTATAAGTTTGTTTAAACTTTAAATTGCGATTATAGGCTTTATAAGTTGTTATGTTCACTTCATAGGAGACCTATAAAATACCTTTTTTATGCTGTGTTCGACTTGATGAAAGCAAAGCGCGCTTTTTTGACTGGATTTTGCTTAAAGCGAATGAAAACGCTATTCTAATAACTTTCAACACGAAAAAAGTAAAAATAGCGCTTAAAGCGACAAGTCTAAAATGAAAGTAGACATCCATATCTTGCTATGTTCGACTTGAAAGCAAAGCAAAGACAGACAGACAGTGGGGTCGTCCAGGCCCGGACGCCTAATGGGCCTGGGTTGGGGATGGGGATATTCCCCCGTTTTCCCCGGCTCCTGCCACCCGCCGGTAATTCGTGCACTTTTAGTGCTGGGCGCCGTTAGCAGTATAACAGCGTCCGTGTGGCTCACGAACCCAGAGGGCTAGATTCCACTGCTTCAGCTCTCAGGGAGTACTTCCCTAGGAAGTGGTCTCCCGTTGGGGGGCCGAGCGCAAGACGGAGCGATATTCTGGAGATGGTTGAAGTGTCCGTTGTTGTCGGCCCGATAGAACATACCTACGTCTAGTCAGGCCAGTAACAAACTCCTCAATAGTAGGCATCTCCAAATCTCGAGCTATGACGGAATTACGTACGAACCACGGCGCTCGGGAAACCACTCTGAGCGATATGTTCTGCTGACTCTGGATCTTGTCCCTGTTGGTCTGGGCCAGAAGGTGGTGACAGGCTGGCGCTGCATAGGTGAGACGGGAACGGATGAACATCTCGTAGAGAGCGGCAAGCTGGAATTCATAACAGGACGTAACATGGTTCGGGCCGCTTTCGCCCGATTGACGGCGTCCTGTTAATGATGCAGCCCAGGTATTTGACGGTCGAAGTCCACTCGATGTTCTGTCCCCGAAGTTGCAGTGGTGGAGGCATCTGGATGTCATCAATGCGGCAGTTTTGCCGACATTAATGGACATACGCCACTTGTCAGCAAAGCAAAGCGTTGAACGATTTGTTTACCGAATTTTGCTTATTCAAATTCAAAATCGTTTATTTGCTTTAAATGTGGTACATACAGTAATATGATTAGTAATTTGGATCTGCACATTTAGCCATTGTTGTGGCATGCAAAAATTGTTTAGTTTAAATATATTCTTATCATTGAGTCATCATTACATAATCAAATTTATGTCAATACATACAATAATTTTATGTTAATAATAACAAACAAAAAATAAAATAAAATATGTCATACAAATTCTTTTAGTTATTATTCCGCTCGAAGAACTCGCCAATATTATAGTAACAGCCCTTTGCCAGCCATTTATACAGTTCCTTTTTAAACATTTTTACTGGTACTTGTTTTATTTCTGTTGGGATATTGTTAAATATTTTAATCGACATATAGTAACAGTTCCTTCTAAACAGTTCACTTTTACATACTGGCATTACTAACATTGTTTCATTTATCTGACGTAAATTTTGGTTTCTAACACTCTTTTTGAAGTAGTCAGGGTTTTTAACAACAAATACCTATACATATTTCGAGAATGTACATACCCGTGACTAGACTAGATTTAATTTTCTAAACAGAGGTTCACATGAGTCTAGTGGGCCAGCTCCACAAATGGCTCAAATACTTTTTTTTGTGCTATAAGTATCTTACCTATATCCATAGCTGGGCATTAACT
The DNA here is from genome assembly GCA_910589645.1 of Tinea semifulvella. Classification (NCBI taxonomy): domain Eukaryota; kingdom Metazoa; phylum Arthropoda; class Insecta; order Lepidoptera; family Tineidae; genus Tinea; species Tinea semifulvella. Next base: position 1,367,752 of record OU342623.1, on the reverse strand, counting down.
CGTTAATCCGTTAACGAAGTTAACATTTTGATTAACGGGTTAACTTTTAAGTTAACTTTTAAAAATGTTAACGGACACGTTAACTTCCGTTAATATGCAGAAGTCCGTTAATCGTTAATCCAATGCCACTATTTACCGCGCGGTGTGGCGCGAAGAACAGGTTCAGACAAGAATGAAACGACAAGTGCCGGGCGCGGCGGCGCGTGAGACAAAAACAAAACTAGATATATTTTACCGGCGCGTCCGAGTAAGAAAACTGCGAAGTACTAGCACCAGTGCTTAGAATGACGAGTGTTGTGTTTGTTGTTATTATTAATTACTGTCAGTGATAATTTGCGTGTTAATAAAGAAGAGTGCAGTGTAATTAGTTAGATAGAAAAGTGTACTGTGCAGTGTAGTAATTAAAACTATATCATGGAAGACATGGAATCGGATTTCAGCGTTCCTGATGAGAATCCTAGGCCACATTTGACTGAGTATGTGGAATTTGTATTCAGATCGGGCCAGCAAATACTTTATGCTTGTAAGCGTTGCTTGCCGAAAGACAGCAAAATAAAAGTTCATGTATCAAGTCTGAATAATTTGAAACAACATGTAAGAAGGGTACATGAGTCACAATACGTACAGTTTGAAGAGATTGTTAAGGCGGGCTCTAACCGAGGCAAGACAAAAAAGAGAACTCATTCTGATAATATTATATATTAACCTGTTAATTTCCAGAACCTAAACCAACAGGTTTTATAAGTTCACTAACGCAACGATATAAAAATGCAATTTTACACATATTAACGGATCAACGATTAACATTAACTTCCGTTAATTCTTCCGAAATGTAACGCTTTAACGTTTAACGAAGCTAACTTTTTTTGTAGCGGATTAACGATTAACGAAGTTAACTATTTGATTAACGGTGCCCAGCTATGCCTATATCAACAGAGTTTCCCCATATTATTAGACCGTAACGTAATGTTGATGTATCCATGGTATGCTAGAAGTGCGGTTTCTTCGCCACTTACTTAAAATGTATGAAAACCATAAAGCCAAATCAATCAATTTTCAAAGGGAAATAAAGTGGAAAAAGCGTGAAGTCAAAGACAGGGCTTATCTATGCTGTGTTCTACTTGAAAGCAAATAAATCAAAGCTTGCTTTTTTCACCGAATGTTGTATGAAAACCATAGAGCAACGCCAAGTCTAAAGATTTTCAAAGCGAAATAAAGCGCTTAAAGCGACAACTCAAACACAGGGTATAAAAAATAATTCCTATATTTGCATTGGTCACACCGACAGACATAGATATTTTATAATAAAACAGCGCAAGAAGCCAAACGGTATAGGAATTAAAGTTAGGGTAAAATGTTTGTTACATTATTTTTTACTACTGCCTCCGTGGTCTAGCGGTTAAGTCCGTAGATTTAGACTCGGAGGTACCGGGTTCAATTCCTGGTAAAAATAATTTATTTGTGATATTTCTCGAGTTTGGTACGCTAGAGATATCGATGAGATTGCCACTTGTAATGATGGGCCTATAGTCAAGTTAGCTAAATGAATCTGGTTCTTTAAAAAGCGTGATTTCCGAAGGGATACACTGCAATATTCAGCTAAACTTGTGCTTAAATTTCCGCTGTGCTCATCGTGAGTAGTCTTTTTCACATTATTGTGTTCCGACCAGGGGTACAATATCAAACGTGCTAGAACCTCGTTAGAATAACAGCTAGACCGAGTAACTAGATAGTAATTATTACAGGATCAATACTTTTGCATATTATGGATATTGAAACGCAATCTAGTAGTACGCAAGGCCGTATTCGTTTGTAGCTCAATTGTATAATACGGAGTAGAAATTTTATCAATAATAATAATAGCAGGATAAACTATCTAGGATAATTAATCTATCGATAAACCAATGTATAAGTTTTCATATAAACCGCCATTTTCGTCGACAATACAATGTAGATAGCGCCACCTATTGCCATTTCGATAAACTATTTTGTCACATAACAAACCGACAATACCTAGTACGACTACAGTTCGTTTCTAAGTAGGTAAGTAGTTACTTGTATGTTTTTCTTGATTAATAGATATTCAATTTTGTACTATAATCTGGTCAGTGTTGTCAATAATTTAAACATATACCATTTTAGTAAAACATAATTACATACAAAATGTTTGTATGTTGGATCTGAGTATAATATAGAGCTCTTCGTAACTTATAAACATATTATTATATATATTATTATAAGTTGTAAAATAAAATTAGTTGGTGTACAAATTTTTAATACTCTCGCGTGTTGAATTAATTACTTTAGCGTTGCGCCTTAAATATACTACTTTAAACTTTCGTCGATTTAATAAATTTATTTATTTATTAGACTTAATCATTATTGCTACGAGTATTGCTGTTATCAGCAAGCTTCGTATCGAGTTCAGGCTCGACACACGCTTCAGCCATATTATCAAAGTCAAAGTCAAATCATTTATTACAATTTGGCCTTCTCGGGCTCTTTTGTATTGTCACATTACATTGTTATAATTATTTAAATAAATTATATTAAATTTATTACAATACAATTGAATTGACCTAAATATAAACATACACCAACAGTAAAAGGTGTCCAAAATATATTAATAATATACATTTGCACATTTACCAGGCATTTTTGTCAATAATAAAATCATTTATCTTATAATAGGCCTTGGATATAAGTCGACGTTTGACATGAATTTTTAGTTTATCTATACACAAGCTAGTTAGTTTCTTTGGGAGTGTGTTATAAAAACGAACACGAAGTCCTAAAAAAGACTAGAGTTTTACTGAGGCGTAGGTGAGGCAAAGCTAATTTGTGATTATTGCGGGTGTTGCGAGAATGCAAGTCACAATTCCTTTTAAATTGTTTTATATTCTTGTGGACATACATAATATTCTCTAGAATATACTGAGATGCCACTGTAAGAATATCATACTCCTTAAACTTATCTCTTAGCAAAGTGCGAGCGGTCAAATTATAAATATATATCATTTCTAATAATACCATTTTGTAGAAGTGTTATTTTTTTCTATCAACAATGTGGTATTATTAGAAAATAAATGTAGCAACTGGCAACCCTGTGGCAAAAGTTGTCAGAATAAAAGTGGCGGGCGGTTGTGTGTTTTGTTTGTTTTTTCGATGTAATTCGAAACGAAGTAATTGTTTATTATTTACATTACATAAAACATGTGAATAATTAGTGTATTTATTTATTAAAGGTGTCCGAAACTGGTGTTAACTATGAAAGTTGTCGAAGCAAAAATTGTGGTACTGGGCGCTCAAGGTAAATAAATAAATAAAAACTTGCAATAAAACTTTATTGTTACGGCTGATGGAGCAACACGACCGGCTTGTTATTTAACGCCTTTCTAAGTTTGTTAGATTTTATTACCAATAGGTGTAACTTAAACTACACATTAATAATAATCATAATACACGATAAAATACTATTCTGATTAGAATCTTTATGTGTTTGTTCATTAATTAGAGTATCTGCTATTGTATTATCACTATAAGAAGGTCAGTGCAACATATCTAATGCACAATTTTAATTAGATTTAATTTAAATACAACTGGAGCGCCGGCGTTCTGCTCTAACACCAGACAGTCCGTTGGAGTTCCATGATATTTGCACTGTCATGATGACTGTAGACCATCTCCAGTTCATAGGCAGGCTTTTGAAGTCTATGTTTAATTGAGCAGATAGCAGTGACTTCAACCATCATTGGGGTGTCACACTAGTCCATGCACAACTGCGGCCTGCCCCAAGAGATTGTGGGGGCTGAGGCTAAGCTAAGAAAATACCACTTTGTGGTGCAACAAATCGTATTCCTAAAGCATTCCGCTACAGGGAAAAAAGAATTCTATTTACACCAACCTTGGTACAGGTTATAAGTACAGGTATGCTTGGGGTTGAAACAATTTGACCATGGGGATCCTTAGCTTAGGGCCTGAGGGTCTAGAAGTTGTCCAAAGTCAAAGTCAAAATATCTTTATTCACGTAAACCTATTAATTATTAATTTAATTATTTTGAATGATTCTACTCCTGCTAGTAGAAGACTAAGCAGCAAAGTGGTCCAATAAGTAAGCTGTTAGCAGAAGACTAGCAGCTTAGCAAATTCCAGTGACCTGTTAATGTTTAATCTGACTGAGAAAGGAATCTGCAAGGAAAACTCAGCTATATCAGATTTACAAAATAAAACATATACAGAACTGCACCACAACGATCAATTATTAACCTTTTAAATTTAGTTATCAGTAGCTATGAAAATACAATACCTGGTACAGCAGTAACCTACCTGGCAAGTCAGAATTTAGGTAGACTACATGCCTATGTGCAACCCGAAGGTCGTCAAAACGCAAAAACCTCTGTTAATTTAAGAACAATAAATTGAACGTGTTCGGCAGAGGTTCCAGGCCCCCACAGCAGCACCCGATCACGGACATAACGCATGTGCCAGCCATCCCCCCGCTCAACCAGGCCCTTAGGGTGCGGACCGGGACCCGACACACGTGCCACCACTGCAATGACCTTCTAAGGAAGGGCCGACCACTGGACACGCCACACCATGAAAACCTGAACACTACGAATGAATGACAAAGAAATCTGGAGACAGAAAGGCTGGCCATTATTTCTCTAATGCACAAACCTCACTATACAAAGGGGAAATGTTGCCAGTCTCCTTGGGACTATCTCTGATGGGATGGTCTGATTTGTTATTTGTATTAAATTTTATTTCTATTATTTAATTAGTTTTTAGTTAATTTTACTAATTTTTTGTATGTGATAAATATGTCTTACTAGTTTGCAAAGAACAATGGCAAGATAAAAAAAGTATTTCTTCGTAAATCGGTTAGATTTTTTATAATATTAATATGCTGCCTCCCCCTTGTGGACCAGACCCACCATTAGTGTTTATGTTTCCTTCCCATATGACATCACTGGAAGAGTGCACTAGTTGAAAGCTTTTCTCTTCAAACACTGTGGAATGTATAATAGAAAGATGTGTCATTGCTTCCTGAATGCCGCCCAGGCCTAGCTGAATGCGTCCATCGGCTTCTTTGCTAAAGTTGGCTACAAGTTTCTAGGCATTACATGGATTTAGCGTGCGGGTGCATCATGTGTGGGTAAGGGATGAGAAGAATGGTGACTCGAGTGTGCGACTAACAATAGTCCATGGTAGACATATTTTTGCACAACTTCAAGAGTGGCATTTCCCACACAGATTGTTCCTGGTTCAACATGACTTTTGTCTTGTCCAAGTTCATACCGCTGGGATGCCACATTTAAGCCGTTTTATTCTTGTATGCTAAATTCATAAATCTTTGTCACCAGTCTATGGATTTCTGCTTTTAACCTACTTAGAAATGATACTTGTAAATGAGATTTGATAACAATATTAGGTGATCAAATATATTGTAAACATGGACACCATATAAGTCGGGGTTATAAAACATAATGAACAATGGTGAGCACCTATATATAAAAATACCTAAACTAAACATCTTTACACCAAAAATATAAAAAGGACTCGGGAACAACTGAGGAACATGTTTCTCTTTCTATAAGCCGAGAAATAAAGATATATTTATTTAAATAGTCATTTAGATTGAGTTTTTTCCTTGTTGGGAAACGTCAATATTTTTTATGAGAGGAGACAAATAAATGTAAATACTGGAGACATGCTTAGGCCCAATTCTTTCAGTAAGTGGTGCACACATCTCCTCCAACTTTCACTACGTGAATCTGAGTCTTTAATATTCCTGATCATTTCTTCTGTGAGATTAATTCCATGTTGTGGTCTTTTGGAATATTTGATTTCCACAGAACAGTAAGACAAAATTCTAAGCATTCCATGGATTCACCGGGTCCATCTTGTGTGGGTAAGAGATGAGAAGAATGGTGTCTCGTGCTTGCAACCGACAATAAGATGGTTTGAAAAGGAGGCCTCCTTCTTTATTTTATTGCACAACAATACGTCACCATCCACCATTTACTCCTCTCCCTACCCAACCAAATACTGTATGATTCCGTTAATGCCGTCTTGGACCTCTATCCATAAATGTATTGACGGTAGACCTGTAAATTAGGTATATGCATCAGGTACATTAGTCGATACCTGTATATTTATGCAACCACGCATGACCTATGACCTACTGCAGTATTTGGACCGTAAATAAAATTTGTTGGTATCTAGGACTTGACTCAAGTTTCACGACACACGTGAAGCGATTCAACATAAGCCTGTTACGTCCAAGTACTAAGTACGACACGGTATAGCGGTGGGGCTCGGTTGTAAGAACGATTCCCTTAAAGTCCAAAAAGGTACTCGGTTCAAACCCCGGCATGCACCGATGAGAAATACTTTTCTTACAGACAGACAGCGGAGTCATCCAGGCCCGGATGTTCAATGGGCCTGGGTTGGGGATGGGATAAACTCCCGTTTTCCCCGGCAGGATCTCGGCGGCTAACTACCCACCGGTGATTCAACGCACCTTTGGTGCTGGGCGCTGTTCCTACTACAACACCGCCCTTGTGGCTCACGAATCTAGTCTCCTAGATTTGTCTACTTTAGTTCTTCTCCAAGAGCGTTCTTCTCCCTAGGTAGTGGCCTCCCCTCCGGGGGCCGTGCGAAAGTAGGAGCGATATCCTGAAGATGCTTGTAGGATCCGTTGTCAGTCCGGTAAAACATACGTTTAGCTAGGCCGACAACAAATGCCTCGATAGTAGGCATCTCCAGATCTCTCGCAATTACAGAATTTCGCACGAACCACGGCGCTCTGGATACCACCCTGAGCGATATGTTCTGCACGTCTTAGTTACAATACTACCGTTCTCGTACCTCAGAGAGCACGTTAAGCCGGTCTTGAAAAAAAGACCATTCGTAGTTAAATCGGTAACTTCATTTGCAAATAACCCGCGTACTTCCTCGTTCCGAATTATGCTCAGAGCGCGAGCGCTTAGAATGAATATGATACTATAATAACAGTCGTTCCTAATCAAATATTACGATTTGGATGCTCAGAGCGTGATATCAATTCGGAACGGTCTAAATCACATTTTTATTCATAACATAATAGTTTTTTTTTTTAAATGCATGGAAGATAAATTGCGGATTCCACATCTTTGAGTATGAATACTAACAAACGCACATCTCTCGGTTTATTCATCTTTATATGTGTAACGTTTAATATTTTAAACTTATTTTGGTTGTGACGTCACAAAGCTTTGGCAAAACAGTTTATACACGTCCGGGTGGTACTGGGTTCGATTCCTGGTCGGGACATAAAAATATTTATTAAAGTAAATAAATACATTTAAGTAATATTTAATTTATTTGTGATATGTCTCGAGTTTGGTTACGCTGGAGACATCGACGAGCTTGCCACTTGTCATGATTGGCCGGCAGTAAAGTTGGCTAAATGTGAATCCGCTTATTTATAAGCGTGGTTTCTGACCACCACGAAAGGGAAACGGTCGTGATGATACTACTTGTCATTAACTTTCCTTTCCAAACATTGTTTTACCACTTCGTGGAGTGTTTTACACTTCATGGATTATTATTCAATAATTCCTAATAGATAGTGTGGATATGCATGTATATTGTCAAATACGGAATGTACACTACAATATAAGGATTTAGATAAGACTAGATATGAACCTATATTGATTTATTAGTTGTATTCTATTGATTTGCTAAGGCCTATCTATAATTCAATATGCAATATGAAGGCCATAGAATATTTACGAGGTTGACCTAACAAAACAGTATTTATCTGAATTACTGTCAATAGTAAAATAGGAATGCTATAATAACAAAGTATGAAAAGTTTATACACACTCACACACTTACATCATACACAAAAAGAGGATCGCAACCACATATTTTTTTTTTTTTTCTTATTGTGTACATTTTGTTTCTTTTTTATAATATATTTAAAGGGGTGTCTGGGCATTAACTCAAGGACATTTATTCAAGCCGGCATAGTGTTAGGGACTGATGTCGGATATAAGGGTCTGATTCCAGTTGCTAACATTCATGGACCCTGCGCGCCACTTACCATCAGGTGGGCGCAGGGTCACATGTCGTGCTAGTATAAAAAAAAAAAAAAAAAAAAAATAACTGTCGTCGCGACGGACAGACCTAAACATATAGGCTTAGTTCGGCTGCAAATGTCTGTGTTTCTGTACCATAATGCATAATAAAATATGTTATTGTTTTCATACCTTGTAACTTTACGAAATAAAGATATTATTCTTATTATCCATACTAGCTAGGGTTCCATAGAAGTAGGAATATTGAATATATATTCAATAGCGCGTCATTTATTACTCTATGTAGGGTTCAAAACCGGGAAATCCCGATATCTAAAGTACCGGTAATTCCCGGTTCTCAGTTCAGGGAAATTCAATTTGATTACCTAGTTGTAAGTAAATATTGTATTTTTATTTTTCTTTTCATATTTGTTGTTTATTTGCTAACCTTACCTCTTTAAGTTTTCATTGTCCCGAAGGTTGATTGGAAGAGAGTGCCTATAGGCATTATGTCCGCCTTTTGTTTGTATAACAATAAAGTTTTTAAATAAATAAAAAAAAAAAAATCACGGTACTTTCAGGAATTTTATTTTAATTACGTGATTTTATTCTACTTACTTCTTCATCATCAGAGCCCCTAGAACACAGCGCACTAGACCTGTAAAACACTAATAATTATTTAAGTAGTTTTTATTGTAACTTATAAGTTATTCCAAAAAATTACATTATTATCAAACAGAACTTAATATTATTAAAGGCCTCTACAGCTGCTTTAATTATTTTAGTAATTAGCTTTATATATATATTTATATATTTTACAAATTCGCCAAGCTCCCAACAAAACACTATTTAAAAAGATGGTTTACTCTCATTTCTTAAAGAGCTCCTTATAGCGTATGTAAGTTAATGTTGTATGTAGTGTATATCTATGTATATTTGAATGTATGTGTATTTGTAGTTATATATATATATTGTATATATAAGAACGATTTAATTTATTATGTAAATGTTTCATATAGCCAGTTGCACCTACCTTTCAACGTTAATGCTCTGTATTGTCCCAAAGGTTGGCTGCTAGAGAATGCCTAGCGGCATTAAGCCCGCCTCTTGTACATAGTGCAATAAAGTTTTAAATAAATAAATAAATAAATATATATTATTTATATATATATTTTGACAAGGCCATTTTACAGCCGTATAATTTTGTTTTATTTAAATATTAATGTTTCTTTTTGTTTTATTTTGCTTTTATTATATTTCCTTTGACACTGCTTTAACCTGCAGTTCTGTTCCTTGCCTTATAGCACTCTCCAGGCAGGACAAATGTGTTGTACTTGTGTTTGTAACCTTAGACTTAGCCGAATTCCGGTGGGAATGTATGGCGGTACGTAAAGAATAAAGAATCACCCAGTTTTCTCATATAATTTTTTCTTCTATTTTCTGTTCTCATACCTAAAAAAAAACTATCTATCTTCTTGTTAAGTATTCATCATCATCATTAGCCTGCGTCTCTTTACTGCTGTATATATTCATCCCCCAAGGCTCGCCACTTCACATGACCTCTGCCACCCTCATCCAACCCCCTAGAACCCGTCTACTCCATCGTTCAACGGTTCTACGACAGACATGTCCAGCCCATTGCCACTTCAGCTTACTAATTTTGAAGGCTATATCGGTAACTTTGGTTCTCCGACGGATTTCCTCGTTTCGGACTTTATCCATCGGAGAAATACCGAGCATAGTTCTCTCCATAGCCCGCTGAGCGACCTTAAATTTGGACCAGACCCACTGGACACTATCCACGTTTCTGCTCTGTACGGCAGCACTGGAAGAACGCACTGGTTGAAAACTCTCGTCTTCAAACACTGGGGTATGTTTGATAGGAAGATGTGGCGCAGCTTCTCGAATGCCGCCCATCCTAGCTGAATGCGTCTGTCGGCTTCTTTGCTGAAGCCTAAGTATTAAGTAAGTATAATGATAAAAATTAAGCAGTTATATACCTATCAATAGGACCTTCCTTACGTCACAGCCCCTAGACCTCCATCTCCAGAACATATATCTGGAGAATTTGGCCTACACTCGCCACGCTGGCCATTGGCGAGGGACTACTTACTTACTATTTTTTTTTTTGCCAATTTCTTGAGTATTCAAAATATGTTTATTAATTGTTAAAAAAGTTTTTTTGACTGTTTTCTTTGAAAATTAATTCTTCTTAGTCGTTACACTCTTGGCAGAGTGGTCGTGGTCGCCATTGGAGTGCTAGTGGCACGCTTAACAAGCCGTCGCCACTCCCCGGACCCCGGCTTTCCTAGTGCACTCATGTAGGGGATGATCCATTGCAACCTTCACCTGATCGGTCCATCTCATCGGAGACCTACTACCAAGCGCTCGATGGATGTTTCTCCACGCCGTGACACTTGTCCGAAAAAAGTGAGAATGCGTAATTGTACAGTCGAGGAAAGGCTTTTTTTGATCTATGTATACACATATGTAATGTAAGTTATTTTTTAATGTAAACTGAGCCTAAATGGAAAAGGAAAATATGACATGAATAAACTAGAACATAAATAAACTCACAAAAAAAAAAAATAGTTCATATAAAATAAAAATTAAAAATTTTGCTCCACCTAATCGCTGTCCTGTGACATGGTGCACAATAAAATGTGCTATAGCTTAATAAGGTCATAAACCTGGTTAACAAGATCAAAATTGCTAGAGAACTAATTACGGCACACTAATAAATAATCAAATCATTATTGGGTAAACAATTAAATTGAGTATAATAATAATATAATGAATAGATATAAATATATAACCTATCGTATATATATACATTTTTCAAACATTTATTTATTCACCTGTTTAGATTACTGTAAATGACTTGTCTATATTAACGTTTTAGCCATGTTCTACTCTGATACATCTAACTAACCACCGGAGGCAGTATCAAGACAACTCTTATCCCGGACTAACTTTACAAAATACACTTCGCTTGCTAATATACGAATACTACTATATACGTATATATAGTATAATTTTGCTTCTGCCTCTCATTCATTCATTTTGTCTTAGGTAAATAATCATTAACCTATTGGTTTTCACTTATTTATTATTATTATTATTATTCTTTTACTTCTGCTAGTCACAATTCAATTGCACTATTAATTTAAATCTAATTACTATATTTTACTCTTATTTCTGTTTTAATTGTATTGTCTAAATAATATAAAATCTCTTTGGCTTGTGTTCCACTATTGCTACTTTGTCTATATGTTTAATATAAGCTGTGATTTTTTTTTTAATAAATAAAAAAAAAATAAAAAAAAGGCGTTGTCTGATCCCCAGTTCCTCCAGTATAGATTTGTTTGTTCGGAACTCCGTCCATGATATGCCCAGCATTCTCCGCCAACACCACATCTCTAGAGCATTAATTCGTTTAAAATTGATTAAGATATATTTTAATTTAGCTAAGGTAAATATTGCGGTGGTGGATCTGTTGTAAGAACGCTTACCCTAAATCCTACAAAGGTCGGTTCAAACCCCCCGGCATGTATCAATGAGAAATACATACATAAATTTACAACATCACTGTTCTCGTGCCTCGGAGAGCACGTTAAGCTGTCGGTCCCGGTTCCACTAGTACCAACTTGTGGACTCGTTAATAATTTATCATAAAAATTGACATCAGATCCTCGCTAACCCGTCTGGCTAGCGTGGCGAGTGTAGGCCAAATTCTCCAGATAAATGTTCTGGAAGGCCCATCTCCAACAGTGAAGGTATACTTACTTAATACTTAACAAGAAGATAGTTTTTTTAGGTATGAGAACAGAAAATAGAAGAAATATTTATACGAGAAAACTGGGTGATTCAGTTCTGTTTGATACTAATGTATTTTTTTGGAATAACTTAAAGTTACAATAAAAACTACTTAAATATTTATTAGTGTTTTACTTTTGAAGCATAACACTTGTTTTATATATGATATATAGCAAAAACTAGCGAGAATCGAAAACACTGAAAGAACCGGGAAATACCGGTTCCTTTATTTATTTATTAGATCTCCAACACGATACACCAATTCATTACAACACAATAGGAATAATATGGGGCTAAGTGTCACCTTAATTATACAAGATTACACCACTAAAATTGTGGTAATTTCCCCAGTCTGCCGGGGCGGAGAAGTCTTGCCTATAAACCCTCACGTTTCGGAATCAGTCTCGAATTGCCGTCATGCCCACTCAAGCCGGCATAGTGTTAGAGACTGATGTCAGTCATAAGTCTCTGATTCCAGTTGTCAACATTCATAGACCTAGCACGTCACTTACCATATGAGCAAGGTCACATGTCGTGCTGGTATGAAAAGAAAAAAAAATAGAGGAATAGTATCAATTTTAATTTAAATAAGATCTGTCCACGTTTTTAAGCGCTTGGTCACTGCTTTATTTCTAGACAAACAGGACTTCAGTCGCCATCAGTCGACTGATGTCAGTCACACATACACATCTTCACGCCAGATCCCTTGCGGGGTAGGCAGAGACAATTGAGCGCCACTTGAGACGATCACGACATACCTCTTTCGCTTCATCGACGTTCATCAACCTCTTCATACATGCCCTTTTGTTACGAAGGCTTTTTAATGCACCTTCAGTCAGTGTTTTATTTATTTGATCGTTATATGTGAGTCTCGGTCTGCCAGGGCCTCTTTCACCCACAACTTTCGCATTATATATCTGGTTCGTCAATCTTTCTTTGCTCATTCTTTCAACATGCCCGAACCATCGTAGCAAGCCTTTCCTTATTTTTGTCCCTATGCTTTCTTTTATACCAACCCTTTTCCGTATTTCGACGTTACGTATGCGTTCCGCCAATGTGACGCCGCATATCCGGCGCAGCGACCTCATTTCTACTGTCATGCGTATTCTGACGTATCCACGACTCGCTTCCATACATCAGTGTTCCATACATATGTCAGTCATGAGCCTCTTATTCCAGTTTCTAACTTTCATGGACTTTGCCATCTTATCATCAGGTGGGACCAAGGTCACATGTCGTGGTAGTATTAAAAGTAAAATGTGGATAGCGCAAAGACAGACAAAGAGACGCGTAAACAAGTAGTTTTTTATTTTAACAATTAGATAAACATGTTAGTTACAAAATACATTATATTATTGTGCTACCGTACAGATATCGACAATAGCTAATCCCAGATAAGTGGGATATTTTATCTAAACACTCAATCTTTCTTTCAAATTTTGATTTTACTAGCACTGATTCTTTGATTCAGATCTATGTAGAAAGTAGTGTTGCGCAAAGCAAGACCAAGGCTTAGCCAGTCTTGGTCTTGGTCTTGCATCAGAATAGGTGGTCTTGGTCTCGCATCAGAATAGGTGGTCTTGGTCTCGCATCAGAATAGGTGGTCTTGGTCTCGCATCAGAATAGGTGGTCTTGGTCTTGCGCAAGAGTCTCGCAAGACTTCTGCAAGACTCTTACTCCGACTCAATATATACTTTATTTTCCAATTGTACTAAAGAAATCTCTCTCCGCGATGTCTTTAGGGTACCAAACTTGAGAAATATCACAAATAAATTACATAATATTATGTGTCCCTACCAGGAATCAAACCCTGTACCTCCACGGAGTTAACCGTTAGACCTCGGAGGCATTAGGCATAGGTAGGTGTCAGAGCGTGGACGCTAAATGCAGAGGGCCTAACACCTAAGTCGCAAGCTCTGAGCGAAATATATAAACCTAACAATATATAAATTTGAGTATATATATATAGATATATGCGTTTGAGATGTGGTGCTGGCGTCGTTTGCTCAGAATCCCTTGGACCGCACGACGTACTAACATTTCTGTGCTCGAAGAGCTTAAGCTGACCAGGGAGCAAAGACTCTCTACCGTCTGCTTTGCCCGAATTCTGCAATACTTTGGCCACATTGCAAGAAGAGAAGACGATAATCTAGAAAAACTTCTAATCACGGGCAAGGTAGACGGTAAAAGAACAAGAGGAAGAAGCCCCAAGCGATGGTCCAGTCAGGTGACTGACCACCTGAACATACCTGTACACCAGGCCATGCACTACTCCGAGGACCGAAACCGTTGGAGACGGCTGGTGGATAAGCTGCGTCTGCGACGGAGTCACGATCCCCATCAGTGGGGTACCGACTAAGGAGGAGGAGGATATAAATTATAGTGGTAGTGTAAAGATAGGAGCCTCACCGCAGGCTCACGCGACTGTGCCTAGAGGAGGCAGGCGGCTAGGTGTCTTGACCGACGTGATGGATCCTAACAGAGGTCGGGCAGGGATTCAAGGTGGTGGATACACGTTCGATCGAGCAGGCTCACAAGATCGTACCTAGAAGAGGTAGCACGCAAAGGTGTCTTGGGCAACGTGTAGGAAATGAGACAAACAACGTAATGTTGCAATCTGGTTTATTCTTTACTATACACATTCTTAAATAGAAAATTTACACATACACCGACAGCACACAGATACATTAATATTTACTACATTGAAATATATTTGTTGTACAATTTGCTCTCTCAACAATTATGATGGCTGCGGCCTAAAAACGAGAACACAAGGTGGTGGCGCCATCTGTGTAAAATTATTATCCCTGTATATTTTTTTGGCACGCTTGCATCCTATTCCTTTGTTTTTTCCTCGCCCTACGCACAGGGACCCGCAACGGCCTTACTGGCCAGCGTGATTTTGACATTCCCGCCGCGCGCACGTGTCATTCTTTGATCGTTCCGCGCATCGCACTCACCCGCGTCCGCCGGCCTTCGAGACTACGCTGACGCCTTGAAGAGCTGCCGTCTTTCCATGAGAGACACCCGCCACACCGTTTGGTTAAAGGTACGTGCGTTTCCCTTTAAGCTGTTTTCATTTCCGCTCCGCACCGGCTCAGAGCTAATCACCTCCTTTTCCAGCAGTGTGCCAACCCCGCATATACAGTCCACTTTTATCATCATAATATTATTCACCCCACATCCGCGACAGGCGTCCAAAAATACCGCGCCTCCACAAGGCATGTTTGGTCAGCTAAACAGTAGGATTTAGGTATTTATTAGGTAAATTTATTTGCAAACGAGCTCTCCCAAGTTCGAAATACCTAAACATTATTTTTTTTAGCAAAATTTAAAAAAAAAAAACTGTGCAAGACTTGCAAGACCAAGACTGAGCAACACTAGTAGTAAGCGCGCTTACATCCATATTTATTTATTTATTTATTTATTGGGGTCGCCAACAGTGACAGCAACAAAAGATACATCGATTTTTACTTACAACTAAGACAGAAAACAGATAAGTAAGTAAGTAAGTATCATCACGACCATTTCCCTTTCGGGGTGGTCAGAAACCACGCTTATAAATAAGCGGATTCACATTTAGCCAACTTTACTATAAGCCAATCATGACAAGTGGCCAGCTCGTCGAAAACAGATGCTGCACCAATTACAGGCAACCACCACATGCTATTACAGTATCCATTAATTGGGCCGTTGAGTAGCTAAAATAAAAACATATGCTTATATCCGTATCCTTAGAAGATTCCTAAATGGGTCCTTCACCTAATTATTCCTGCCAGGGCCGACAGTCTCGACAGATCGCCAAGAATAGCGATTTCCCTCAGTAAGTCATAAAAACATGTTGCCACTTGTTCCAAAGGACAGTAATATTTTAATATGAGAACTTATGTCATTAAAAACTCAGAAAGCTCCATATTAATTAATTTTATGCCCTAAAAGGTGTATTCAATGGAAAATAATACTTATTTCTTTGCAAAACTAGAAGTAAATGCTAAAATGACAGCTGACTGCTGTCACACGTTAGTTCTTCGCGAGGGAGTCCTTCGCGCCATTTTGCGTGAACATGTCAAGTGCAAGTTTTTGTTTTGTAAATTAATTTACTGTGGATATTATTGGCCAAAAGTGGTGTTGTTTTGTTTAATAATGTGCTGCAATGTGAATAATTATGGAAAACAATAAATTGGACTTTAAATATGGGGCATAAGTTGCAGTTTATTTTTTGCGGTTTTCCCGCGCTGTCAACTCCCATATTTTACCCGACGTGTTTGGGCTATAGTGCCGCGAGTGACTCCAAGTAAAGCATCAAATTCTGCAACATCTGGAATTTGATGACCCCCAACTCGGTTATGAACATATATTATGCAAATAAATTACGTGTTTAGGACTGATGTATTTTGTACAATGTCAACAAACAAAAAACTATCGATTACCGTGCGGACTGACAAATTTCGTCGCTAAATAATTTGCGAAACTCGTTAGTAAAGTATCATCACGACCGTATCCCTTTCGGAGTGGTCAGAAACCATGCTTATAAAGCGGATTCACATTTAGCCAAATTTACTATAGGCCAATCAAGACAAGTGGCAAGCTCGTCGATGTCTCCAGCGTACCAAACTCGACAAATATCACAAATAAATTAAATATTAATTAAACCTATTTATTTACATTAATAAATATTTTTGCGTCCCGACCAGGAATCGAACCCGGTACCTCCGAGTCTAAATCCACGGATGTAACTGCTAGACCACGGAGGCAGTTGAGGAGTGTTTATAAAATTTTTGGATACATTATTTAAACCCCTCGCCAAGCCGTCTGGCCAGCGTGGCGAGTGTAGGCCAAATTCTCCAGTTCTGGAAGGCCCATCTCCAGCAGTGGATGTCTAGGACGCTGTGTTCTAGGGGCTGTAATTTATTTATTTATTTATTACAGGAAAACTTACAGCTAGATAACAATATAAATGAATAGATTAATAAAAAATGAGCCAATTAAAAGTTTTCGCCTATAGTAACAAAATACATTAATACACTGGCAAAAATATAAACAATACAAGAAACAAAAAGAACAAATCCTAAAAATATACAGAAGCCGGAGGGTTAAAGAACTGAGAAGAAAGGAGACGCCTTACTGTTGAAGACTTCATAGCAAATGAATAATGAATATTTAAACCTCCGTTTGACAGAGCGTTTAAAATCGTATTTCACCTGTATTCTTCTCTATTAATCAACGGCTCAATCAAGTAGTGTTGATACTTTTTTTATATTTACCAAATTAATCAATAATCATAGGCATTAATAAATGTCATTTTTAACTTATCTAGTACTTAATATTGTCAAATTTGTACGTACTATATATCTATAGTTGTTAAGGTGTCAAAAATCCTTTATTGTGCTTATGTAAGAAGCATATTGGAATATGGCTCTCAGATCTGGAACCCGAGGTACTCAGTATATATAGCTAGGATTGAATCAATTCAACGCCGTTTTATGCGTCATCTTTCCTTTAGATGCAAAACGTTTGACCCTGACTACGTCAGTAGATGTAGAAGACATCACATACTCCCTTTGGAGCTACGTAGAAGCATAGCGGACATTACTTACCTCTTTAAAATTGCGCAATCGAAAATAGATTCCAGTGAACTCCTAGGATTACTCGGATTTGGTATACCTAGCCGGTCTCAAAGGGCTTATAGACCTTTGGTAGTGCCATATGCCCGCACCAACTACCGTCAAAACTCATTTTTAGCTAGAGCATTAAAAGAACTCAACCGCCTAGCTGAGGTAATGGATATTGACATGTTCTGTACATCGCCTAAATTAGTCGGTCGGGCGATGTCTAGAGCATTTTTTACAGTATAACACACATATATTATTTATATTATATTATTTTTATTTTTCTAAATTATTGTGGTTTAAAATTATTATTTATATGTTTCTTCTATTTGTAAGTTATTTAGTTGTATAAGATATTTGTGGAAACTTGTAATTGGCATCTAGTTTTTTATATAAGTAATCATTTGTTAGAAGCTGTAAGTTTTCCTTAAAGATAAATAAATAAATAAATAAAATAAATATACTAATGTTACGAAATGTAATAACATTATAAAGAATCGAGGAGTGCAGGGGGGGAACGCTGCCTCCCCCCCCTTGGATTTTGTTGGACATCTCTGCTAACTGCCTAATATTTTTTTCCCACGTCATAAATCATGCTGGAGACCCTCGAAAGTTACTTAAACTAGCTAATTTATACTTAATTTAAGCGTTTTTATAAAAAAAAATCTATTTTAATATATGTTATTTGGCTAGGCGCTTATTAAATATATCTTATACATGGTAAGTGGCGCGCAAGGTCCATGAATGTTAACAACTGAAATCAGACACTCATGACAGGCACCAGTCCTTAAACACTATGCCGGCTTGACTGGGCATGACGGCAATTCGATCCTGATCCCGAATCGTGTGGATCTTCCTTGGCAGACTGGGCAAATTACCACCATCAGTCCGCCTACCACCTATTTGTTGTTCTCGTTGAAAGTATTTATTTATTTATTTATTATAAACTTTATTGCACAAAGTACAAAGGCGGACCTAATGCCGCTAGACATTCTATACTGGTCAAACCTTTGGGACAACTAAAGCAGTTACGACAAGATAAGGCAGGTGCTATCAAAACTAATAGAAAAATATTAGACTTCAATATATACTAGTGAATAAATACTTATTTACATACTAATACATACACAAATACATACAAATAAAACTCATACATACGTTCTATGAATATACATAAATATAATATACCTACTATATGATGACTATAATGAGAGTATGTGCCATTTGCAATATTGTAAGCTTGCCATGGTGATATTTATATATATTATATAATGTTTTATGTTTTTATTTACAGGCGTCGGCAAAACTAGTATGGTTGTGAGGTATCTAGGGAAGATGTTTTCCAAACATATATCGCCAACCATCGGAGCGTCGTTTTTCACATGCAAAATCAATGTAGGAGATTCCAGGGTCAAATTACAGGTATGATTTATATACCGTGTGACTTTTATGGTCTTATGTTATACATACATATATTTTTTTTGTTTATTATAAAATTAACAGTTTCTGAAGTAGCCATTTTTTTTATCATTTTCGACATTGTCGGTTTCTCGGCAAAAGTTGTTTTTTCCTATCATTAGAATCACATATTTGTCTAACTTAACCTAAACTCACCCCGTATAAGCATTATATATATAGTTGTATGTTATAAGGTTAACAAGATATATAACCATTAAAAATTTCAAGTAAATCAGATCAGTAGTTCTCAAGGTAGTAGTTTGCGGACAGAGACTAATTACTTCCCTTACTACAATTAGAAACAATCAGAGCAAGAGTGTTGCGAGACTCCAAGACAAGAATTAGGAGTGCAAGACCTAAGTCGTCAAGTCTTGGTCTTGCTGTACAAAGCACAGATCAGATCATGTATAGAATACTGTTCTCACCTTTGGGATGGTTCAGCCAAGTACCTCACAGATGCTCTCGATGTCCTGCAGAGGCGAGCTGTTCGAATTGTGGACGATGCCACTATATCTGGAACTCTCGAATCCCTGCAGCTTCGCCGAGATGCAGCTTCTCTGAGCGTGTTCTACCGGCTATACTATGGTGAGTGCTCCGAAGAAGTCTATAACCTAATCCCTCCCTCTCCATTCCGCAACCGAACCACATGCACCCACATACCGCAGTCACCATCCCTTCGCGTACGTATAAATTTGGGGACTCATACATCTGTCGCACGATAAAGATGTGGAATGCTCTTCCAGCCTCTGTATTTCCACTTTCCTATAACTTGGAGTCCTTCAAGCGAAGTGTGAAAAAGCATCTAGTCAAGCCGGCACAGTGTTAGGGACTGATGTCGGTCATGAGTGTCTGACTTCAGTTGCTAACATTCATGGACCTTGCGCGCTACTTACCATTAGGTGAGCCCGAGGTCACATGTCGTGCTAGTATAAAAAAAAAAACTAGGATTCGGCAAGACCAAGGATAGCAAAGTGTGATGTGGTTCAATCTTACATTTATCTCGGAGCACTAATATCTACGGTGGATTCGAGGATGAAATCAAGCGTCGAATGGCAGTGACAAGATCTGCCATAGACAAGCTGAAGAAGATATGGAGTAACCGAAACGTTACCAAAACCACTAAAATCCAGCTGGTTAGAGCTCCCTATTTATCTGAATGTTGCGGAAACGTGGACCCTATGCGAAACACAAAAGAAGCGCATTATTGCTCCAAACATGTGGTGTTGGACGAGACTGTTGGGCATATCATGGACGGAGTTCCGAACCAACAAATCCATACTGGAGGAACTGGGGATCAGACTGTACAATCACGCATTCTCACTTTCTTTGGAGACAGAAACATCTATCAAGCGCCTTGTGGTCCAGCGGAAGGTCGATGGCAAGATAAATACGTGGTAGGTTTTCGATGAGATGGATTGGTCAGGTGAAAGCTGCAATGGATCACCCCTACATGAGTCCGAGAGGTGAAGCGCGCCACTAGCACTCAAATGGCGACCACGACATCAGTCAAGAGTGTAGCGACTAAGATGAATGAGATTGAGCATCACTAATCCTCATATATTAGTAATATTTAGATCTTAAGTTGGACACGGCCTTTTTACAGCCACGAATTGGGTTTTGTTGACATTATTAATAATTGTAATTGTTTGTTTTTTTTATTATAAGCTGACACGGCCCTTTTTACAGCCACGATTTGTTATTTATGGACATAAATATTGTTATTACTAGATTGTAAGCTGACACGGCCATTTTACAGCCACGAATTTATATTTAAGGACATAAATGTTATTACATTATAAGCTGACACGGCCTTTTTACAGCCACGAATTAAATTTTAAATAAGTACAAAATCCTCGCTTATGGCAACAATGTTTTATTTATTATAAATTGTATTGCTGTTAGATTCGGTCCAGCCAAGCTTATATTGTATTAAAATATATGTATTGACAATATCCAAGTGTTGTGTACTTACCTAAGGAAATAAATGATTTGATTTGATTTGCGACAGATTCTCCAAGTGTAATGTAAGCTTATGGATAGTGTCTACGTTATGGACATGCGTTTGCTTGTGGTTCGATTGCCTAATAGAGAAGAGGGTATAAGGTTATGGAGCTCTTTAGAACACGCTCAGGGAAGCAACGTCTCGGTGAAGCGGTGATCCAAGAGTTTTGAACTAGTTTTTGTTGTTACTTTCCAGGTATGGGACACGGCAGGCCAAGAGAGGTTTAGATCAATGGCTCCCATGTACTATAGGAACGCCAATGCTGCCTTACTAGTATTCGATATTACGTCGACACAGAGCTACGGGTCTATCAAGAGTTGGGCTAGGGAATTACAGAGGTAATATACGCCACAATTTAGATCACTGTTTATAACGCCATTTTACAGTGTTGAGCACCAATTTTCAGTGCCCAGTATATTACTTTGTCTAACGCCATTTTACAGTGTTGAGCACCAATTTTCAGTGCCCAGTATATTACTTTGTCTAACGCCATTTTAATGTGTCTAACGCCATTTTAATGTGTCTAACGCCATTTTAATGTGTCTAACGCCATTTTAATCTGTCGAACGTCATTTTAATGTGCCTAACGCCATTTTAATCTGTCGAACGTCATTTTAATGTGTCTAACGCCATTTTAATCTGTCGAACGTCATTTTAATGTGTCTAACGCCATTTTAATCTGTAGAACGTCATTTTAATGTGTCTAACGCCATTTTAATCTGTCGAACGTCATTTTAATGTGCCTAACGCCATTTTAATCTGTCGAACGTCATTTTAATGTGTCTAACGCCATTTTAATCTGTCGAACGTCATTTTAATGTGTCTAACGCCATTTTAATCTGTCGAACGTCATTTTAATGTGTCTAACGCCATTTTAATCTGTCGAACGTCATTTTAATGTGCCTAACGCCATTTTAATCTGTCGAACGTCATTTTAATGTGTCTAACACCATTTTAATGTGTCGAACGCCATTTTAATGTGTCTAACGCCATTTTAATCTGTCGAACGTCATTTTAATGTGTCTAACGCCATTTTAATCTGTCGAACGTCATTTTAATGTGTCGAACGTCATCTTAATGTGTCTAACACCATTTTAATGTGTCGAACGCCATTTTAATGTGTCTAACGCCATTTTAATCTGTCGAACGTCATTTTAATGTGTCTAACGCCATTTTAATCTGTCGAACGTCATTTTAATGTGCCTAACGCCATTTTAATGTGTCGAACGCCATTTTAATGTGTCTTACGCCATCTTAATGTGTCTAACACCATTTTAATGTTTCGAACACCTTTTTTATGTCTCTAACGATATTTAAATGTGTCTAACGCCATTTTAATGTGTCGAACACCTTTTTTATGTCTCTAACGACATTTAAATGTGTCTAACGCCATTTTAATGTGTCGAACGCCATTCTCCAATGCTAAACAACACTTTACTTGTAGTCAAATATTTTCTACTTAATTCTTTCTTTAGTACCTACCAGCAATGGAGGTCCAGGACTCTGTGTCCTAGGGACTGTGATGGCGAGTTTTCGTTTCAGTAATGTAACGGAGCCCATAGTCCTATCTTTAGTTGGTAACAAATGTGATTTGGAACAAGAAAGGAAAATTTCTAGTGCCGAAGCCAACACATACGCCCTCTCTATAGGAGCTCAGTACTACGAGACGTCCGCACTACAGGACCAGGTATGTCTATATTTAGTCAACTAGAATCACCTGTATTTATTTAACCTCGGGACAGTGGTGACTCGGATGTAAGAACGCGTACCTTAAATCCTACAAAGGTCGGTTCAAACCCCCCCGGCATGTACCAATGATAAATACACTTTTCTTACGTACTACCCTCATAGATTTACAACACCACCGTTCCCGGTTCCACTAAAAACAACTTGTGGAAACATCTGTTCCTCGCCAACCCGTCTGGCCAGCGTGGCGAGTGTAGGCCAAATTCTCCAGATATATGTTCTGGAAGGCCCATCTCCAGCAGTGGAGGTCTGGGATGCTGTGTTCTAGGGGCTGTAATGATGCGATGTAATATCGATTTCCATAATTATTTACATAGTATCACATTATTAAACAAAATAACACCACTTTTGACTAACAATATCCACAGGAAATTGATTGCAAAAAAACACTTGACCGGTAAATAACAGAAGTCATAATTTGACCTTTTCAGGGTATAGAGCAAGTGTTTCTAAACACCGCGACTTCCTTATTGCGTCTGTCCACCACCATCATGACGTCACTGCGGAGGTACGACTCTTACGACGGGGACTCACTGCCCACAGGTAAACCAAGACGATGCCACTATATCTAGAACTCTTGAAACCCTTCATCTAGATGATATATGAAGCTGCCCTGCCGAGATGTAGCTTCCCTGAGAGTCTTCTACCAGGTATACTATGGCAAGTGCTCTGAAGAACTATAACCTAATCCAGAATATGCACCCACATACCGTAGATACCATCACATATAAATTTAGGGACTCAATATATCTGTAGCACAATAAAGATGTGGAATGCTCTTTCCACTTTCCTGTAGCCCTATTACTTAGTCGCAAACGTTATTTAAATCAGAGGTTGCGTCATGACTATTCAATTCTCAACTTTATAAGCTAGACCTTGACAGTGGCCATGCAAATATCAAATTTACTAGCGTGGTATATATAGTTAACGGGTTCTATTTTATAACGTTTGCGCTTAAGAAACAGATTAGGGCTGCTGCAGTCCTATTCTGATACTTAGTCGCAAACGTTATTAATGGATTTCGTTATTTACGTCAGAGATTGCGTCATGATTATAAATTATTATGCAATTCTCAACTCTATAGGCGCTCGACCTTGAAAGCAGCCGTGCAAATATCAACTTTAATAGCGTGATATATATATAGTTAAATGATTCTATCATATAACGTTTGCGCTTGCGTAGTCGCAAAACATAGTACTACTCGTAAGACTATTAGAGTTAGATTTGACATGTCCGTGCAAAATGGCGCTAAGAATCATCCAAATAAAATAACATCAATTTTCAGGTAGTCCGTCGTGTGAAGAAGCTACCCACATAGCTACTGAGGAGGTCCCTCCATGGAGTATACACAGTATAGCTCATGGGGAAACTGATCGGCACTACCAGTGTTGCTAATTAATTCTCTAATTTATTCCCTACTAAAGGCCTGTTTGGGGAGTAAGTCTTGTTTGTAGTTGTCCTTGAAAGGTTGTAAAAATTGGCATTTGACATCATTTTAATTTTAAATTACCTGGAACCGAACCCGCTACAGAAGGTGGTGTTTTGTAAATTTATGACAAATGTACGTAAGAAGAGTATTTCTCATTGGTACATGCCGGGGTTTGAACCGCAAACCTTTTTGGATTGGAAAGCTTTCGAACAACCGAGCCACCACCGCTCATATGAGATCAAAGTACAGATGGCGTGAAAAGAATCCTTTTGTATAAAAATGACAATAATCTCTTTGAATGAAGATTTAATTTAATATAAGAGAGAAATTGCTTCAAGCGAGTAAGCTTGAGTTTGGAGCAAAAATACTTATAAAATAAATCTAATTTTATATGTCTGTATTTATCTATTATTTGTGAATGAATGCCAAATATTGTGATATTAATTAAATATAGATTATTTTACTATAATGGTTGTTTTATTTTTTTGTTCTCCTTTTTTGTTTATTCTCCCGATGATGGACGATTAATGAGATGATAGAGAAGGCAAAGGGATCTAGCCCATACAGCCAAGTCTGTCGTAATGTAGCCTTTTTTTATAATTTAATGAGGTTATCATCGATTCCAGATGTCGCAGGAATTGATACTTTCTTTGAAGTTACTCGCGGTATTATAGCTCAAACACGTCGGGTAAAATAGTCGGGTAATAGTCCACAGCGCGGGAAAACCGCATAAAATAAACTGCAACTTGTGCCCCATATTCAAAGTCCAATTTATCGTTTTCCATAACTATTCACATTGTAGCACAACATCATTTTTAATATCCACAGTAAAGTAATTTATATTTTTTTTTTACACTTGACATGTCCGTGCAAAATGAGGCGAAGGAATTCTTCTCTTCTTCCAATGGACGATGTATGAGATTGATAGGGGAAGGCAAAGGGATCGAGCTCATGTAGCCATGCGTTATATATATTTTATGATTAAGTTATCATCAGTCTAAGTCAAGTTTCACAAGTTTTATTTTGTAATTTCTTCTAATAACAATATCAAACAATGTATTATTTTGTTTAATAATCCGAATCATTATGCCAAATTTCATTGTTATATATTTTTTTAAATACATATTTCGGGTTTCCTATTGTTTATTACCATCGGTTATATTAATAATTTTATTCAATACTTTTTGTGGCTTTGTTAATGATAATTTTGTAAAGGAAGAAATATCGTGTATACCAAGACACCTTTCTTCTCACACACGATGAACCCGGTACCCGCACGGTAAATCTATGGAATGCTTAGAAATTTGTCTTCTATGAATAGCCGTAAGCACTCTAGCGTGCGATTCGTTATCGTATCGAGAAAAAATATGTTACAAGTCGAGGAATCAACCTGTAGTTCCGTTAAAATTTAATCTAACATTGTTCTCGATTAGTTAACGAAGTTTTTACGTGTAAAGTAGGAATAAGGAAAAAAAACAACACTTTATAAATATAATAATATTTATTCTCTCGACTCATTTCTTAATTATAAAAAGATTTCGGCTCCTCGAATATTTCATCATCCGAACCTCATAAAATATGTACATAAACCTTAAATTACACACATTTAATTATTAACAATTATTATTTAAGGAGATCTTTCTTATTTTAGTCCCATTTTTATTAACACCGTGGACAGAATGCGCTGCGACGGTAAATTGGGCAAAATTATCACATGATCATATAGACCCATTCATTGCCACGGACGCGATATCGCGTTTATAACGCAACCATTATCGTCGCGATATGCAGAATTATTTTTTCAAGTGGGCCTTCAAGTCTTGCATCATGAGAGTAGAACCAGTTGATTATAAATATATACAGAAGGGTCTGGGAAATTATTTCTGCCAACGTATTCTGCCTCGCTATACAGAGGGGAAATGTTGCCAGTCTCCTTGGGACTATCTCGGATGGGACGTCTCTAGAGGACATTTTTTATTTATAGTTTAGTTTATTTTTAATTTTATTATTTAGGTAGCTTTTATATTGTAATTCTTTTATACTGGTTGTATATTACTTCGAATAAAATATGCATTACATATATATATATATATATATACCAGCTGATAGTCAGCCAGTTTCTCGATTGGCACTTAATGATTTCTCCAGTAAAAAATTACTTGCATTTGCAAGAAATGCGTTGACATGATTGTAAGAAATAATTAAGATAACTTTCATTTACACAAGAATAAGGAAAGTTGTCATCAAAGCAATAAGAAATAATTAAGTATATTTTTAAGTAGCCGAAGAAGGTCCATTAGTTTTTCTTAACTTTCCACCATTTGATCCTTAAAGGCGACACTACTATCTACTGGTGCAAAAATGCGTTCTTTTTTTTTTAATCATCAGTGTTTCGTTTCCCCGACTAGATTTTTTTTTGCTATCCCTTGCAGTTTAGAATTTGGCCTTAAAAACCCACTTGAAAAATTCACCTGCATAGACATCAATCTAATTCGTTTTGATTATCACAACCGCCTCTCAAAAATAATGCACATTATGCCTATCAAGTATTTCTTGTTGAAGTTCGATGTACATTGCGCGTTTTATAGTCAAGTTTAACACGCAATGAACTTTACTTAAATAAAATAAAAGATACGTCATGTGCTATATTGTTCACTATAAAATGCAGAACCAATAGACTGATTGAGCTGCAGCACGACTTGTACTTGTAAGCGCTTTTTTAATTAAAAGTCGTTCGAATTGCCTTTTCATTCAATGGGGTGTATCACTAACTTCTTATCACGATAGATGGTACCTAATATAACTGTCAGTTACATAGAAAACTTGTATTTTTATTACGAAATTTATTATTTTCTGGATATGCAGAAGTAAGCAGCTTTATAGTGTACAAATGGATAATTCCAAGCGAAAGCAATAATATGGTGATCTCAAAATTGACGTATTAATTCAACCTTTATTTTTATTTTAAAGACGGTGTTACTTAATTTGTCTTTTAAGGCAGGTAACGTTAATTTAAAATAGTTTTCTGTTATAAAAATGTAAAACTACAAAATTAAAAAAATGATCAGTCATAGGTGTAAACAAGGTACCAGTGCCGCTAGCGACATCTACAAAAAGTTTCACCCCATTGAATTTCATAGGATTGGCTTGTCACTAAAATGAAATAATATTTCGGCCCAATCATATTGGCATAAATGTTTTATGAAGCCTTTGCCTAGCTTAAAAAGGACAACACACGAGTTCTTCGCGCCATTTTGCACGAACACGTTAATTGACGTTTTTTGTTTTGTAAATTACTTTTCTGTGGACTAACAAGTCAAAAGTGGTATTGTTTTGTTTAATAATGTGCTATAATTTGAATAATTATGGAACACGATAAATTGGACTTTATATATGGGGGCACAAGTTATAGTTTTTTTCTTGGTTATCCTGCGCTGTGAACTATAGCCGACCGTATAGTAAGTGTTTAGGCGATATTGACGCGAAATACTTTGTAATTGGATGATCCCCAACTCGGTTATGAACACCGTTATGATTAGATTACGGGTATAGGATTAATGTATTCTGTACTGTCCTGAATTATCCTGTTTGTTTTTTGTTCTCTTCTCCCAATGGATAATAAATGAGGTGATAGGGAAGGCAAAGGGTCTAGCCCATACAGCCAAGTCTAACGTAATAATATCTTTCTCTTTTATAAGTTAATGAGGTTATCATTAAATTCTAGAATTTGAAGCTTTTCTTGGAGTCACTCGCGGCATTATAGCCCAAACACGTCGCGCGTTCACAGCGCGGGAAAATCGCAAAAAAATAACTGCAACTGTGCCCCATATTTAAAATACAATTTATCGTTTCCATAATTCACATTGTAGCACATTATTAAACAAAACAACACCACTTTTGACTAACAATATCCACAGTAAATTAATTCACAACAAAAAACTTACACTTGACATGTCTACGCAAAATGGCGCGAAGGACTCTTCCCTGAATTATTCTTATTTTGGCGGGAATTCTTGAGCAGAGGTTGTGAGACCATTTCTAATATTAGTATAAGATAACTTCTCATACATTTGGGGGATTACATGATTTAAGAATAATTCCTAAATATTAATCTTTGTTTTTGCAGTTGTGTAAATTACTCCTTTAAGAGCCAGTATAAATATAGGTCATTTTTAAAAACTGTCAATACAGACGTAGTTCAGCAGAAAAGACTAAAATCGATTAATCAGTCAAAAAATACTTATGATACAAATATAAGGGTTTTTGGATAGTTAGTGTTCTATTGTCGAAAATATGTCGACTACGACCAATGATTCATTCTGTACTGTTTGCCTTCTTGTCTGTCTTATTTAATGTACATGTGTTAGTACAAAATCGTTTTTTTTTTGTGTAATAGAAATCTTTAGACGTAATTGGCTTAATCGTGGTATTCATGACACCAATATGCGATCTTTTTACTAAAAACAAACCTAAAAAAAAAACTAATGTCGAAAATGACAAAAACATTGGCTATTTTTTAAATAGCGAATGTGTATTGAGAAGCAAAAAAAAAAAGACATTTCTGACATATTTTTTTTTGGAAAAGTTGTTTGTGGAACAATAGAATCGCATATTCGTCTAACGTAAGACCATACCCCCTATATTAATATTTCTATCAATGTGTAATATTTGAAACTTCAAATGAACAGCATCTCTGAATACCAGTATTTAATTTAAAACGTGACTTTGTAACGACTTACGTCCATTCTGCTAAATTACGTCGAATTTAAAGATAAATTCGACCAATTCTCATATTTTTTTATTGCTGAAAATGAGTTTTAAAATACTGGCTGTTAAAAAACTCGTCGTAATGGGCCATTATTAGATTTTTCACCATAAATTCTTAGAATTAATGATCTTTTTTTTTATAACTGTAAAACATTAAGTTCCTAATGGAAGCACCTGTTTACACAACTCTTCAACAACGACTAGTAAAAAGAAAGATTATATTAAATATTAAAATACACTATTTAATTATTTATTTTTTTATTTAAATAATTTACAACTTTCACTATATACAAAAACAATTCTATAACCGTTGTATAATAAAATACAAGTTAACTTAAGACAATTCTTAGGTAGCTTAATACAATTCTTAGGTTGCTTAAGATAATTGTTAGGTAGCTTAAGACAATTGTTAGCTAGTTTAAGACAATTGTAAGGTGGCTTAAGACAATTGTTAGTAGCTTAAGACAATTTTAAGGTGGCTTAAGACAATTTTAAGGTGGCTTAAGACAATTGTTAGGTAGTTTAAGACAATTTTAAGGTGGCTTAAGACAATTGTTAGGTAGTTTAAGACAATTGTAAGGTGGCATAAGACAATTGTTAGGTAGCTTAAGACAATTGTTAGGCTTTCAAAGATTTTTAAATTAATTTATAAGAAATATAGTCAATTAGTTTTCTAGGAAATAAAATTACGGATTTTTTTTTACGGATACATATTAATCATAGATTTGTTTTAAATAAAACAGTCAAAAACAGTAATTTTATTTCCTAGATAACTGTCATGTCATGGATTACTGTTATTTTAGACAGAAAATGTATCGTAACGACCGTTTCCCTTTCGAAGTGGTCAGAAACCACGCTTATAAATAAGCGGAGTCACATTTAGCCAATGCATCATGACAAGTTTGTCGAAGCAACTGACGCCAGACATAGACATCAGTTTTTAATGCTTCTTTAGCGGCTTTGTTCACTTAAGTGATTACGTTTACCCATACAAATAAACGTATACAGTTAAGCGAACAAGGTGTTGATACACTTCGCAACTTTCTCGCTCGCAAACTCACATTTTTGAAAATCTAGTCAAATCGGACATTTAAGGTATATATTTCTCCACCATTCTTCTCATTTCTCCACACACGATGGACACCGGCACCCGCACGGTGAGAATCCATGGAATGCTTAGAAATTGGTCTTCTACATAGATAAAAAATAATTTTATTATTTTTTAAGTTATTCAGATTTGAAAAATCCTTGATATTGCTTGTTTGTGAGAACGAGACGGAAGCAAAACCGTTAAACCATCTTAAGTGAATTATGTCAGTTGTCTTTGTAATGAAGTACACAACGATTATAGAAAAAATATCAAGTCTGCCACTTAAACGCGACATATAAAATCTATGTACACACTCCCATACATCCTATACAACTTATTTCATTTATATTGCTGGAAAACCCTGCATCTCGCCCCTTGCACAATCGCTTTAATAAAAATAAAAGATGGAAGTCCAATATCCTTACGTCATGTCATAAGTTAAGTATGACGTAAGTTACTCGACACTGACGTTTACGAACGAATTTTTTCGAAAGTTCCGAATCACGATAATACTAACTTAAGCACGCTTAAAGGTATTCCGAGACGTGCATAAATTGTTTTGCCAAAGCGTTTTGTGACGTCACAAATGACATCACGATGCGCTCACGATATCCAGTTTAGCTCCTTAACTCGTCTTTTGACATAACTATGATAAGAAAAAAAATGCGGTCCCAAATTAGTTGTTATAAAATGTTAAAGGAGCTGAGAGCGAAGCAAATTTGTGCATCGGTAAAGTCATGGACAAGTTTTTTTTTTTAATTACTGGACATTTAAAAATATATGTGACATGATATTACATTTTTTTTTATTTCTTTAAAACTTTGTAAATGTAGGACTGTGCGAACGAGAGGGATGCTAAGTGTATTTTATACAACAACTATATTTTAAATGAATCAATGTATAAAAAAAATAAGTTCATAAGGACATACAGTGTAGCCTAGGGGTAACGAATTAATATGCTATTCTATTTGGGGCTGGCAATTCACTACTACTTCAGTGAACATACAAATAACAATGGCGATATTTTACCTGACAAAATTTTAAACTACTTAAATAAAACTTAATTCATAAATCAGTTACATTTAATACTATCAAAACGCAAATAAATAAACTGCAACTTGTGCCCTATATTTAAAGTCTAATTTGTCGTTTTCCATAATTATTTACATTGTAGCACATTATTAAACAAAACACCACTTTTGACTAACAATATCCACAGTAAAGTTATTTACAAAACAAAAACATGCACTTGACATGTCCGTGCAAAATGACGCGCCAACTGTAGTGTTGCCACCACAGATATAGATCTAACTAGATGACTCGAGTGTATGTACTTCGCGTGCCAAAAGGAAGTGCAATGCACCTCTTTCGATGCGGTTTCATTTAGTCTGCGGTCCGCGTTGTCGGTAACGGACGTCAATCTAAATCTAAAAAATGCCTCACTGTGCGGTATTGAGCTGTAAAAACTCTACAAGAAAAGTTGGACGGAATAATGGAAACGTTTCCTTTCATCGGCAAGTAATTTTGTAATTAAATTGTGTCTCATTTATTTTAGAATCAATTATTTGTTATGTTTGTTGTGGGTTTTACTAAGAAAACTACGTAACTAAGTGTGCACCGCATGTTCATAATACATTGCCGCTTTTAAAGTTGCAAAGTTGTAGAGCCTGTTTACTAAAACACGCAATAAAAATGGAACTATCGATACTTTCATTCGTCGCGAAGCTTCTTGGTAGGGTCACTATTATCATTTTTCTGTCAAATGAAGCAAATAGTGTTGTACACTTGCTCGATTCGAAAATCGATTTTGGAAACAGAGGAATGATAATGTTCGCCTTGGGATATTTTATGACACATAATATATTTTTTTATTGCAATTAGTTTCTGTTAGTGATTTAATTCAGAATATTATTAATTATAATTACAGGTTTCCAAGTGACCCTAACGTTAAAATGAAATGGATTGAAGCGACGGGGCATGAAAATTGGTTTCCAACAAAACATAGTCGAATTTGTTCTGTTCATTTTATTGAGGGCAGTTTTAACAAAAAAGTTTCGACGACTGACTACAAAAGCAATACCGACTATTGATGTACTGAAAACGTCAACTAATGATGGAGTTAGTAGATTGACATTGTGGTCGACGGCTCGATGCACCGGAACCCTTCTCTAAAATTTACAAATCTCTAATATTACACAATAAACAGTATATGTTGTCAACGTCGGAACTATTTTATATCGGTTTCGCGCGGACTGGAGATTCCCATCACTAAAATGCTCTTGTGACGTCACAGTAGGTACAACAAAAGTGGCACGCTTGGTTTTCATACAAATGCAGGGACTCGCGTAATCTAG
Source organism: Tinea semifulvella (assembly GCA_910589645.1). Lineage (NCBI taxonomy): Eukaryota > Metazoa > Arthropoda > Insecta > Lepidoptera > Tineidae > Tinea > Tinea semifulvella. Next base: position 1,335,418 of record OU342623.1, on the reverse strand, counting down.
TTAGATCTATATCTGTGGTTGCCACACTGTATTAAATAATTCTGATTCAATTTATTTTTTATTATTTTGCAATGGTTTCTTAGTAAATTTTAAAAAATCACTTTAAGAATAAATAGATTTAATTTATAGTAAATACATATTGTGAGAACGCGTTCCTTAAATCCTACAAAGGTCGGTTCAAACCCCCCCGACATGTACCAATGGTGTTGTAAATCTATGAGGGTAGTACGTAAGAAAAGTGTATTTCTCATTGGTACATGCCGGGTGGGTTTGAATCGACCTTTGTAGGATTTAAGGTACGCGTTCTTACAACCGAGCCACCACCGCGCCGGCAAACGTAATGACTATTTCATTGAAGAATAATTTCTATTAAAAAAAAAAAATGTTTCGCAGTATTTCTGATTCCTTTTTATATTTTTTGATGTAAAGAAGTTGCAAAATTAATTCAGATAAATACATGTATGCTCGCCATTAAAGTTTGTGTATATAAGTGAGACCTAAAACTTAAGTGAGTAGTGAATTACCAGCACTTAGACAGACTATGTACAGTTATAGCTTAAAATAATTATTTTACAAGTCAATTTAATTACAACTTAAGTCAGGCACGTAGGTTATCTGGTGACTGGCTAATGTCAACATTGGCCATATTGAATAAGGCCAGTACAAGCACGCTTCATAGATATCTGCTTAAGTAGGATATGCCTTTTTGCATCAGGATCATCACGACTGTTTCCCTTTCGTGGTGGTCAGAAACCACGCTTATAAATAAGCGGATTCACATTTAGCCAACTTTACTATAGGCTTAATGACAAGTGGCAATCATAGATGTCTCTAGCGTACCAAACTTGAGAGAATTATCACAAATTATAAATTATTGTGTACGGATCAGGAATCGAAGGCATCCACCTGGTCCCTAATTCACTATGCCTCGACAATTGTCAAGAAAATAAATCACTATCATCACTAATACTATCACGGACAGCCATTTTGAAAATACGCGTAGGTTAACCACGAAACACTACAAATGTAACGCAACCATGACACAGCGTCCTAGACCTCCACTGCTGGAGATGGGCCTTTCAGATCTGGAGAGTTTGGCCAACACTCGCCACGCTGGCCAGACGGTTTGGCGAGGATATGATGTAATTTTTTTATGGCAATTTATTAACAATTCCACAAGTTGGCATTAGTGGAACCAGGACCGACGGCTTAAGTGCTCTCCGGGGCACGGGAACGGTAGTGTTGTAAATCTATGACTGCAGCACGTAAGAAAAGTGTATTTCTCATTACCATTATTTATAACATTAACGATTCGACAAGTTTGTATTAGTGGAACCGGGACCAACGGCTTAACGTGCTCTCCGGTGGTGTTGTAAATCTATGAGGGTAGTACGTAAGAAAAGTGTATTTCTCATTGGTACATGCCGGGTGGGTTTGAACCGACCTTCGTAGGATTTAAGGTACGCGTTCTTACAACGGAGCCACCACAGCATCAGCTTCATCACATGTCAAGATTTACTGACAAATCTGTACATACAATTGTAACAAATTCCTATCATGTTGATAGGAATTTCTATCGAAACTACAATTGAAATTCGCTAAGCTCCTAGTCTTCTGCTAACAGCTTACTCCTTGGAACACTTCGCTGCTCAGGCCGCGTTCGTTTTAAGAAATGTTAGCATGAAAATACCACTTTTTTAGCACAAGTCGTTCGTTTAATAAAAATTCTAACATTTGATGCTAATTTCGTATGTCAGTGTTGAAAGGAGGGTTATTGATGTTACTTTTTGACAGATGTCATTTAACATATGAAATGGTTTGTTTACATTGTTGTATACTTTATAGTTTATATTATATTTGTTTAAAATGTATAAACGATTTTATGTAATAAATTTAAAGACCATAATACATTGTCAATTGATTTGTTATTATTTGTTACTTGTCATACTTGTCAAAAAGTAGCCTCACCGCTCGTTTATTTTAAGAAATGTTAGCATTGTTAAAAAAGTGGTATTCCACACTGGTTTTTCAAGTTGCTACGAAATGTTGGAAATGCTATCCACTACCACTAGCAGAAGTCATTCATAATAATTTTAACTAGGACGCGTGACAAATGCCTGTAATAGGTTTACGTGAATAAAGATATATTGACTTTGACATAGGTCACTTAACGATTGTTGCCGTGATGAAATAGGGGCCAGATGGACATCAATCCCTACCACTATGCCGGCCTAACGTGATTGTATTTTTTACATTATGAGCAGTATTTTCGAGCAGGGATAGTGTAGCATATTTTGGCTTAATTTATTTTTTGCAATAAATCCTATTTTTGACTATTTTCTACTTATTACTGTTTCTAAGACAAATATTCATTTTTATTAATTATTTAATTTTATCATAAGGTCACTACACACCGCACCTAGAATCCATAATTTTACAAAAATAGTCAATTACAAATAAATTTATATATTTTTTTGTTTTAATTAATAATATTTTATTAATAATTTCGTGGGATAATTTGTTTTTTTTTTGTAATCCATTTTTTTTTATGTCTGATATTTTTACATTCATATACCTAAACAATTTTGAAATTTTCAAAAGTGGGTACTTTTAAGAAATGTATTTGTTTGTAGTATAATAGAGGAAAATTGTTATGTTTTTTCTCTGTCTAAAATTAGATATGTGAAAGTGAAAATATGACAAAAATGTCTGTAATTTTATTTCCTAGTAAAATCTAAGAAAATATTGGATTATGGATGCAAAAGCGTTAAATAAAATAAAATAAATTAGAGACTCTAGGTGGAGCGATAAATAATACATTATAAAGTCTTGTTAATTTAATCAGATCAAATTACGTGAATTAATCATTCGGGAAGTTATATGTCCAAAATAGCGAATACGAGTACAATGTTTCGGAGGCATTTCTGCACGTAGCATATTTTTGATTGCTGTTTCGGAACGCAAGTGAAAATGTCAATATGACAGTTGACAAAATCCGCCATTTAAGTCTGATAGCCGTGGCGCTTATGTAACATTTACAACACAATGTTATTGCAGTAATAATTTCTTCTCTGCCACCTGTATTCCACTAGATTATTTCTTCCAGCTGTCAAACGCACAGATTATATAGGATATAGATGATGTTCGTAGGTATGCAGTTTGTGGCCAGGCTCTCGAAGTCCATGTTCGATCGAGCCGACCACAACCGCTTCGACCATATTTGGGGGTACGCGCTGGACTGTAACAATACTTTGCCTATTAATAAAAAAAAGACATAAACTGGCTGTATGGGCACGGCCGTTTGCCTTCCAATAACAGGAAAATTGTATTAAAAAAATACAGTCTGTTTCTAATTTTGAACTGACACCACGGTCAAAAATCTACCTATAAACACTGTCATATATGCTTATAATCTGAGCGTTTCACAGCTGGAAGAAATAATTGAATGCAGGAGACGTAGGGAAAACTTCTTAGAAGCAGGTGTTAATGTTTCCAATGGTTCCTTGTTCCGACTGGCATGCTACTCATTTGGCCCAATTTTTATTGTATTCATGTAGTTTTATTAATCTTACTTTGGGCTGCGTTGGAGCTGTTCACATTTACAATGGTTTCCTGTAATGTTCCAGCATGTTCAGGGTTTGGTCTGCGAGTTTCGATGTCGTGCTTGCAGCCAGTGGGAGAACTTGTTCCGTCGAGCCTCCATGAGGGAGCGCTGGGAGTGTCGGGCAGCGAGCAGGGATCCGGCTCGGTACAGCTGGTGAGGACGGGATCCCACCAAACTGAAACAACAAAATAAATAAATTATACACCTATATATCCTGCTATTTTTACTACCATGTTTTTATTAACTTGCTGGTATGTAAATTTTGTAATTGATCAGGAACGGGTTCAAGACTCAGCTTTATGCAGTGGAAGTTGGTGCAAGAAGAGTTCCAGCAAAATCTTTGCACCACTTACTAAAGGAATTAAAGGCCTATAATAAAACACAGCGTCCTGGACCTCTACTGTTGGAGATGGGCCTTCCAGAACATATATCTGGAAAATGAAGATGGGCCTTCCAGATCATATATCTGGAAAATTTGGCCTACACTCACCACGCTGGCCAGACGGTGATGCCAATTATTAGTATCATCACGACCGTTTCTCTTTTGGGGTGATCAGAAATGACGCTTATAAATAAGCAAATTCACATTTAGCCAACTTTACTGCCGGCCAATCATGACAAGTGGCAAGCTCGTCGATGTCTCCAGCGTACCAAACTCGAGAAATATCACAAATTAAATGAATTTATTTACATTAATAAATATTTTTGTGTCCCGACCAGGAATCGAACCCGGTACCTCTCGAGTCTAAAACCACGAACGTAACCGCTAGACCACGGAGGCAGTTATTAATGACAATTTATTAACAATTACACAAGTTGGTATTAGTGGTACCGAGGTCGACGGCTTAAGGTGCTCTCCGAGGCACAGGAATGGTAGTGTTGTAAATCTATGACAAATGTACGTAAGAAAAGTGTTTTTCTAATGCTTACCGTAACCCTTGTGCTAATTGTGCTTCTTGTAGATCGTGTACCCTCTGCGGTTTCCTCCTGGCGTGTCCCCTGCTGGTGGTGGTGGCCCCCCCGCGAGCCGCACTGTCCCCGCCGCCGCCCCCACAGCGCCGCGCGTTTCTCCTCAAGAAGACCGCCTTATGGCGGGGTGGGGGTGCTGGCGAGGCGGGACAGGAGTATCGTTCCCGGTAGAGAGACCACGAAGCTGCTCGGGACGCTGTGCCGTTACTTGCAGGTCGGGACTGCCAATATTAATATTTATTTAGCACTTAATTTACGGTCTTTGTTTGGCTGAAGTTTAGATCTCGCTCGCACACTATAAATATTCAAAGATTCTTTTAAAGGAGTTAAGAATTGTAGTCACTCAAGCTTTCTAGAATTATTTTCATTTTTGACAGTATGACAGGTGACAGGTCTAGTGCTAAAGTCCGTGGATTTAGTTGTATAGTTTAGTTACCTAAACTGCACTCTCATCCCCACACTGTCACAATAACACACAGGGTGTAGAATGTACAACACCCACACCAATACACCTTAGGACACAGGAGAACAGGTCAAGGTTATTGTTTCAGTACATGACATTTTTTGTGTATCACTCACTTTAAATTATTATTATTGATTCAATAATTGGCTTTAGTTAAGAATTTTCTGTAAATAATTAAATTTAGACGCGGAGGGTTCGATTCATGGTCAAGTCACAAGTTGTAATATTTCTCGAGTTTGGTACGATATCGATGTCTCGACTAACTTGCCAAATGACATGATGGGCCTATAGTAAAGTTGGCTAAGTAAGAAAAGTATTAAATTCTGCAACACCTGGAATTTAATGATAACCTCACTTGGTTGTACGGGCTAGACCCTTCGCCTTCCCTATCACCTCATTGATCATCCATCGTTCATAGCCAAAGATCTTATGTCGCCGCTATATAATCCTAAGAGTTCCCCGGGGCTCACAATTATGACAGGTTTTTTGGCGTAAAAACTAAATTAATTAACAAATATTCAAGGCAAAATTCAAGATGGCTATATTATGTAACTCCAACCCTGTTTAACTTGTCGCTTTAAGCGCTTTTTTTCACATTAAAAGCCGTTCGACTTGGCGTTGCTCTATGATTTTTATACATGTACAAGTCTGTTGGGGTGATTTTAATGGTGATAAAATGAAAAGCTGGGTTGGTTTACTACGTGTTTGATGCTTAATCCCTACGAGGGAATATTGCATGTGACTCAGACGTCTGCGACTGCTTGCGAGGTGTGCGCGTGACCGACTGACGGTGCATCCAGCGACGCTAACGAGTTTCACATACAATTTAAGCAAAATTCAGTAAAATAATCGTTAGTCATTATTGTAATTACCTGATTGGTAGGTGATAGTCTGGAGTTGTCTATGTTATTGGGTGACGTCCTCCCCTCTCCCGCGCCTTCCAGTAACGAATATGTCAATCTGCATTCATTGCCACCATACTGTTAAACAAAACATATATTAATATGTATTTTTTTTACTTAATTCAATACATAAGTCCTAAATCAGATATTCATAACAGGATTTAACACCTTTGCATACCTCTCACTCGCACAATCCAATATTTACTGAGTGCATTTTTACGGATATCAATCACATTGTTTTAGTAAATTAGAAAAAGACACTCATGACTGACATCAGTCTCAAACACTATGCCGGCTTGACTGGGCATGACGGCTATTCGAGCATGATTCCGAAACGTGTGGATACACTTTACTGGGTGTATCAGCACAAACAGTGGATACTTCCCTGCCCTGGCAGACTGGGCAAATTATCACCATCAATCCGCCTACCACATATATTGGCCGCGTTCGTTTTAAGAAATGTTAGCATGAAAATACTACTTTTTTTTAGCACAAGTCGTTCGTTTAATGAAAATTCCAGCATTTGATGCTAAATTCGTATGTCAGCACCGTGTTGAAAGGAGGGTTATTGATGTTACTTTTTGACAGATGTCATTTAACATAAGAAATGGTTTGTTTACATTGTTGTATACTTTATAAGTTTATATTATATTTGTTTAAAATGTATTTTAAACGTTTTTATGTAATAAATTTAAAGACCATAATACATTGTCAATTGATTTGTTACTTATCAAAAAATAGCCTCACCACTCGTTTTTTTAAAGAAATGTTAGCATTGTTAATTGCATTGGAATTTCTTAACAAAAACGACATTTCACCCTGGTTTATGAAGTTGCTACGAAATGTTGGAAATGCTAGAAAACGAACGCGGCCATTGTGTGTCATATTGTCTAAAAGTGCATCTCCAAAAAGTCCTTAATTTTATTTAGAAAGTTAAGTCATTTTTTTTTGAAAATATTGAGTTGTGCGAGTGAGAGAAATTTATTATTAAGTAGTTGTAATTTTATTTCATTCGTAAAAAATAGACTTAGAAAAAACATCAGTAGGAAGGCAGCATGCGTGTAATCATCACAGACATTCTGAATAGCACATCGCATGGTTCTCATCATTTGTCTTACAAAAAAAGTAATTTAGTTTCGTTATTAGTAATGTAGTTACCATCTTGACGAGGAAGGCTGCGTGGTCGGGTGCGAGTGCCCGAGTGGCTCTCCGCACGTACCCCGGCCCGCCGCGCCAACACAGCAGGGCGGCGCGCCAGGACCACGGCTCCGACACGCAGTGCTGCAACTGAAACAAACAGCTATAATTACAGCCCCTAGAACACAGCGTCCTAGACCTCCACTGCTGGAGATGGGCCTCTCGCCAGACGGTTTAGCGAGGATATGATGTCAATTTATTAACGATTCCACTAGTTTGTATGAATGGAACAGGGACCGACGGCTTAATGTGCTCTCCTCACACGGGAACGGTTCTAAGCATTCCATGGATTCACCGTGCGGGTGCCGGGTCCATCGTGTGTGGGTAAGAGATGAGAAGAATGGTGTCTCGGGCTTGCGACCAACAATAGGCTGGTTTAAGAAAAGGAGGCCTCCTTTTTTTATTTTATTGTGCGATAATACGCTCACCATCCACCATTCCACTCCTCTCCCTACCCAACCAAATGCTGTAGATTCCGTTAAGGCCGTCTTGGAAGCTCGTTCCATAAATGTATCTCCGGCAGACCTGCTTAGGCCCAATTCTTTCAGTAAGTGATGCAAAGATTTTGTTGAAACTCCTCTCGCACCAACTTCCACTGTGTAAAGCTGAGTCTTGAACCCGTTCCTGATTATTTCTTCTGTGTAAATCTCAGGCAAACAGAAAAACAAGGCATTATTCTAATCTTGGAGATCATGAAATGTGATGTGATCTCGCTCGCAAAATCCATTATCTTCAAATATTTATTAAGTTTAAACACCCATATTCTAAGTCGTTACCCCAACGGCTCCTCTGCTCAAGGGATCCTTGAAATCGGTATTCTGAGTTTTTATTAATGTTAATTTATTTAAATAGTTGTATAGTTTTGTGGTCTTATGCCTTCTACTGTATTGTGTTCCTAATGCTCCTTTATCTACGACGCATGGTATTAATAGCATTATTGTTATTATTTTAAAATTTGTCAACTGACATACCAAAATATAACGATTGTTATATAGGTGAAATAGATGATTTTTTAATGTATTTTCTCACCTGTCTGACGGCGTAGGAGACGATTTTGTCGAGGGTGTATGCAGGATATGCCCTTATGCCGAGCATCTCCCGTGCCGCGTCTTCATACGCCGAGGGCTCCGTGTTCCCGTCCAGTACTGCTTTAACCATTTCTAATAACACTGAGTAGTATTCTGCAGGAGATGATACATCTACCGGCAAATCTGGGGAACGAAATTACGGTTATTAGTTAAATTAATTTGTATCCGTCTAGCTCGCAACTCTTTAACATTAATTATAATTTAAAATAAATTAAATCTTTATAAACCAGCCTATAGTCGGTCACAAGCCCGAGACACTATTCTCTCTCCCTTGCCCACACACAATGGACCCGGCACTAGCTCCAGCATTCACTACATTTCTCACAGCTTTCTGCGAGCGAAAGATGCAAAGCTTTAAACATAAAATACAGATAAATAAGGATATTGAACTCACTGTGAGGTCTGAGTCTCAAGGAGGCAGCGGGCTGGTGGGAGTCCGGCAGCTCTGCAGCAGCAGCGGCTCTCCGGGCTGCAGCCAGTCTCTGGCACAGGACTCCGTGGAGACGGAGGAACAAGTACCACGACATGGAGCACACAAACCGACATTCCTGGAAATACAAATCGTAATTTTTATATAAATATCACCATAGCAAGCTTACAATAGTAGTTCTCCTTCAAAGTTGAAATTGGCAAATGGCACATACTTTCAACGACAACAACAAACAGGTGGTAGGCTGATTGATGGTGGTAATTTGCCCAGTCTGACGGGGCGGGGAACTATCCTCTGTTGGTGACGATAAACCCAGTAAAGTGTATTATATTTCGGGATCAGGCTTGAATTGCCGTCATGCCCAGTCAAGCCGACATAGTGTTAGAAACTCAAGTCAGTCATCAGTGTCTGATTCCAGTTGCTAATATCCATGGAAAGTGCGCGCCACTTCAGATGGGCGCAACATGTCATGCTAGTAAAATTAACATCAAAATGTGACCAGTCCCTTTAGAATGTTCTGGAAAGCCCACCTCCAGCATTGCGTATATGTGGTGGGGGACACTGTGCCTTTAACAAATATCTCTATATTCTGAACATTACAGATAGCCCACTGTGTAGAGGATGCATGGCGGAGGAGGAGACGGCCGCGCATGTGCTCATGGAGTGCGACAGTGTGGCTGCGCCTAGACTGAGGTTCCTCCAGACTGCGAGGACTCTTCCGGAGGTCTGCAGGAACGTAATAGGTCTCCTGGCCTTTCTGGAGGAGATTGGATGGCTCCACTGAGTGAATGCACGCACAATGGTCCAATAGAGACTAAGTGCGGAGAAGCCAAAGTAATCACAATCACACACACAAAGTGTTAAGTTGTATACTAAACTTACATTTGGAGGGACATCGTTGCTTTCCTCCTCGGGGTCAGTTTTAATGTCCTTGGGATCTTCATTGCTTGAACTTCGTTTTAAACTGCAATTACTGTTTTCTATAACAAAATCAAAAACATTATACTTAAGAAAAGGTGGCGATGTAAAATAAGAACTAGTGGGAATTAGCGTTTTTTAGCAACACAAAACCAAAAAGCCTTCATCACAGCAGTTATGATTAATATTATTTTTTTATTGCACAAAATAAGTGTACAATGGCGAAGATAATTAAGAAGAAGTTTATTAATTGATTGATGTGGTGGAGTTCTGTATATGTTTTATTTTGTAAATCTGATATAGCTGAATTTTCCATGCAGATTCCTTTCTCAGTCAGATTAAACATTAACAGGTAACTGGAATCTGCTAAGCTGCTGGTTTTCTGCTAACAGCTTACTTATTAAACCACTTTGCTGCTTAGTCTTCCACTAGCAGAAGTAGAATCATTCAAAATAATTAAATTAATGACGTTTCATAAATGCCTGTAATAGGTTTACGTGAATAAAGATATTGTGACTAGGCTCTGGGGGCTGTAATGATGATGAAATTAATTCTTACCTTTAATAGATTCTGTTGTAATATTATTCTTAGGTGTATTTTCTTTGTTGTTTTTGTTGTTGTTATTTCGACTGCTCTTATCAGAGTTGTCTGATTCTGATGACTGAAAAAAAAAAACAAAAACTATTAATTTGCATAAATACAACTAATTAAATAATTATAACTTGTCCCTTGTAGGTCAAACACCACGCTTATAAAGAAGCGGAGTCACGTTTAGCTAACTAAACCCATCATGAGGTACCGGGTTCGATTCCTGGTCGGGACACAAAAGTATTTATTAATATAAATAAATACATTTAATTAATATTTAATTTATTTGTGATACTTCACGAGTTGACAAGTGGCAAGCTCGTCAATGTCTAGCGTACGAGACTCAAGAAACACACACACCACAACTAAATTAAATAATATATTTTGGCCCAATATAAATCTAGTCTTAAACGCTAGGATCACGAAGGCAGTATAAAGTGCATAAAATAGTTATTTCATTAGATAAAGATATTTATCTACTCTCATATTGTAAAATGCGAATTACAAACTTCAAAACGAATTTATATTGTCATACTTTATAAACATACTGCTAAAATTTAAAAATAGAATCACATTATAACACTTTTTCTCTAAGAAAATAGTTATAATTCATTGAGTTCTTCGCGCCATTTTGCGTGGACATGTCAAGTGCAAGTTTTTGTTTTGTAAATTAATTTATTGTGGATATTATTGGTCAAAAGTGGTGTTGTTTTGTTTAATAATGTGCTACAATGTGAATAATTATGGAAAACGATAAATTGGACTTTAAATATGGGGCACAAGTTGCAGTTTACTTTATGCGGTTTTCCCGCGCTGTGGACTCCCATATTTTACCCGACGTGTTTGGGCTATAGTGCCGCGAGTGACTCCAAGTAAAGCATTAAATTCTGCAACATCTGGAATTTCATGATCCCCAACTCGGTTATGAACATATATTATGCAAATAAATTACGTGTTTAGGGCTGATGTATTCTGTACAATGTCCTTTAAAGAAAATTTAAAAAAACATATATAATTTATTTTAAAAATAGAATTAAACATATTATATAACACTTATTTTTTTAAGGCACAGGTTCCATTACAAAAAAGTTTTGATTCCAATTTTTACTTGTCTATGGCAGCGCCTGCCATAGCGCGTGCGCGGTCATAAGCTAGGTTTTGGCGCCATTTCATTCTTTAGGACTTATGTATTCTGTACCATGGTCATTTAAAAAAAATAAAAATTGGCACCATTCAATACGTTTTGTTGTATAGCATTTCGTGTGATTTATCTTACTCTTTTATCTTTTATTTAGTAGGTTCAATCCCAATGTATGAGAGTAGATAAATTAGTGTATGAAACTGCACATAACTAGGTATTAAAACACTGTTGTGATACTAAACACACACTCGTGTATAATACCCCTTATTATGCAACAGTTTCATAAACTACTATTCTAGGGTCTGCGAAAAAAGTTGTACGACTGCACCTATTAATGGCATTGTCTTTTTTTTTAAACTAAATGTAACCGTTTTTTAGAGAACGAAAACTAGTTTTGGAAACTTTTCTGGTTGCAGGTGGTTTCAAAACGGTTTAATAAGCTAGAGACATCGACGAGCTTGCCACTTGTCATGATGGGCCTTGTAAAGTTGGCTAAATATGAATGAGTTTCATTTAAAGCGTGGTTACCACCTCGGAAGGGCTTCGGTCGTAATGATACTTTGCTCTTTTTACCTCTGGTTTTTCTTGCTTAATGCTGCTAGTTCCATCCGGTTTCTCTTCATCTGCTGCAGGAGATGACGGACTCCCCGGGTCTTCTTTGTCTTCTAAAAATAAACCATATTTATGTTTTAAAGAGGCTGTAAAGCTTTGCATCCGTCTCGCTCGCACACTCCAACATTTAAATGTAATGAAATAAGTGTTTTTTTATTTATTTTTATATTAATTTTGGAAAACCAACAGTTGACAATATTATAGTAAATATTATACAGTAACTTCACTAAGAACTATTAAAGGTTTTTAGATATAAATTTTAAGTTAAGTAATAAAGAGCAAGAGAACCATAAGTAAGTTGATAATGAAAAACAAATCACTCATTAGGGATTGCTGCCGATGATCGATTCAACAATGAAGCGTCATTAGACGTCTAATATATGTTGCTTTGGAGTTAAACATGTCTATGTCCAAATCTTCCGCAAGAATATTATAGTTGTTACATGTTCTTAATAAATAACTGTTCTGTCTATACCTGGTACTAGCATATGGTACGAACAAAAGATTAAACCTAGGTATTTGTAAACCCAAACAAGCAACTCAGGACTATCAACTGTATCATTTGCTACATTTATTAAATATGCAACAGATTATTTGTCAGAAACAGGGTACAGGAATGTATAATCTTTATAAGATAATCAGGTTATAAACAAATTCCAAATGTTGCAGAATTTGATGCTTTTCTTGGAATCACTTGTGGCATTAAAGCCCAAACACAGTTCACAGCGCGGGAAAACCGCAGAAAATTAACTGCAACTTGTGCCCATAAATAAAGTCCAATTAATCTTTTCCATATTTATTCTAATTTATATATTATATATTTATAAAGAGAAGTTTATGGTCTGCTAATGCTAAAATCCCGTCCGTCCTTGAACCATCAGGACTTTCACGTAGTGATGGTAAAAGGCCGGATGTATGTCTCTTGTACCATGGAGTGAGGGAAGATGTCTTGTTTGGGATGCCAAATGATTTATTCGAAGTAGATACTTTGTAAAATGTAGCTTGGGTCCTGTGACACATGAGAAATTTTCGGACGACTTAACATTGTAGCAGCGTCTCTCTTCGATCGTTCATTTCAAAGTTATTTACTTTCGTAGTTACAACCATAGCTTACCAATAATATTTATCATACAATAATATAATACAATAATAACACAATAATTTTTAAAACAAACAACAATAAATCATGTAACAAAAAGAAATCTTGCCGCTCAGATTACCCCTGAACAACTCGCCGCATTTCCTCGTTGAATTTGTAAGTATCAAGAGAATATACCCCATTGTTTCAACCCCAAATGCCACAAAGTTATAATTTTGTTTAATGCTATTGTATTTGATGTGCTTTCTAAATTCGGCTGTATGAGCAGCCGAACCGGCCTTTTTTGATGTAGAGGAAATGTGGCAAGCGGCAAAGGTGTCCACACAGGTGGCATCCCAAACAAGAAATCTTCCCTCACTCCATGGTACAAGAGACATACCATCCGGCCTTTTTTGATGTAGAGGAAATGTGGCAAGCGGCAAAGGTGTCCACACAGGTGGCATCCCAAACAAGAAATCTTCCCTCACTCCATGGTACAAGAGACATACCATCCGGCCTTTTACCATCACTACGTGAAAGTCCTGATGGTTCAAGGACAGTCGGGATTTTAGCAGACCATAAACTTCTCTTTATAAACTCATTTAAGGGTTGGTTGTCTGGAGAATCTGCCTGCGCTCTTTTGACAACTAAGCCCGTGTAGGCCCATTTCATCAACTTGAGAACCACACTTGCTTATGTGAGGTTGAAATACATTTAAAAGATATATTATTGAATAAATGCTACTACTACACGATCGACGAATTCCTAAATGACAAGGCAATAGTTTTGATGCTTAGATTTTAGTATATTAAATAATTGTAAGAGGTAAGAAATAAATTTAACCACATTGGCGATTAGTTCAACATATTGATGTAATTAACCCTGGCACCGGCCTCGGCCTATCGGGGTTGTTACCGCTCACCGTCACTCTTATGGAACATCGTCTTCTTTGGGCCGCAAGAAGGTGTTTTTTTGTAAATATGTACTTTACTAATAGATAAATAAAATTATAAAAAAAAATATATAAAAATTTGGATGGACATCAATTTTTAAATATATATTATTTAGAGTTTGAAGAATCAAGTTTTATTATTATGTTTTTAAACTTTTTTTATATCTGATTTGTACATATTTGCATGCCTATAATTTTCTTTTGGTGTAACTACATTTTATTTTAAGACCTATTGTAGAAAAGACCTGCAAAATAATTGAATTTAAATTTCAAAAACCTTGCACTTCTTTTTTTTTCAAGTAATTGAACCCAGTGCCTCCAATCTAAATCTGCTGCTTAACTGTTAGTGCAGGTAAAATTATATATATAGTTTTTTAATATAACTTACCATCGTCCCTCTCATCATCAGAAAGCGGTTGTCGCGGATGATTCAACATATCAGGTAGGAAGTGACGTAATAATCTCTTAATTCTTCTCTTCTCCGCCTTCTGTATGGCCGTCTGTCTTCTAGCGTGGTGTATCAGCAATTCTGCTGCGTCTCGAACGATCTTTATGGCTAAAAAGAACGAGAAATGTGTTATGTTAAATGTTTTCTCCTTATTTACTTTATTGCGCAACGATACATTTAATTAATATTTTAATATCGAGTTTGGTACGCTGGAGACATCAATGAGCTTGCCACTTGTCATGATTGGCCTATAGTAAAGTTGGCTAAATGTGAATCCGCTTATTTATAACTGTGGTGTTCGACCACCCCGAAAGGAAAACGGTCATGATGATACTTTATTTTTGAAATGAAATATTTTATTTGCAGTAAACATGGTAACAAACAATATTAGGTCTTGTTAATATTAAATGGGTCACATATTTCGCCATAAGCATGCAAAAATTTACAATAACTGTTATAGAAGTAAAGTTACTAAAAACTAACTTTACTTCACAAAAACCTTTGTGTTGCTTAAAATACACATAGTATTCCTCCAAAGTATAGAAACATTCCTGAACTAGCCACGCATGCAGTACTCTGCAGAATCTTTTATAAGGCATCTCTGTCCACACCTTTAATTTTCAATTGTTAAAAAAATCTAAATAAAGCAATAAAATTTTATAAAGTGATAATTCTATACAAAGATAACAATACTTGAAACTAAATTTAAAATTGTGTTTTTAAATAAAAAAAAAAAAAAAAAAACCAATTGATAATTACATAATAAAATACCTTAACAAATATTAACTAAAATAGTAATTATTGACCAAAACTGGTGACCTCTATTTGTTTTAATAACGTTCTCGCTCTCACAATCCAATATTTTGAAAGATATTTTCAAAATATACAATCCAATATTTTGAAAGATATTTTCAAAATATATATTTATATTAAATATATACAATATTTTCAAAGATATTTTCAAAATATTCAATCCAATATTTTGAAAGATATTTTCAAAATACACAATCCAATATTTTCAGAGATATTTTAAAATATCTTTCAAAATACACAATCCAATATTTTCAGAGATATTTTCAAAATATTGGATTGTAAGAGGGAGGACGCAAAAGCGTTAAACCATCTTAATGTGGATCATTTTTGGGTAACGACGTCCAATTAATGTACGAGTAAGACATCAGTAGGAAGGCAGCATGCGTGTAAACTTTACAGACATTCTGAATAGCACATCGCATGGTTCTCATCATTTGTCTTACAGAATAATTAAAAATAAATTGTTTTTTAGAAGTAAATTCATCATTACAGCCCCTAGAACACAGCATCCTAGACCTCCACTGCTGGAGATGGGCCTTCCAGAACTTATTGGCTTGGCGAGGATATGATGCCAATTTTAATGACATTTATTAACGATTCCACAAGTTGGTATTACTAGAACCGGGACCGACGGCTTAACATTCTCTCCGAGGCACGGGAACGGTGGTGTTGTAAATCTATGACTGCAGTACGTGAGAAAAGTGTCGGGAACGGTGGCGTTGTAAATCTATGACTGCAGTACGTAAGAAAAGTGTTGGGAACGGTGGTGTTATAAATCTATGACTGCAGTACGTAAGAAAAGTGTCGGGAACGGTGGTGTTGTAAATCTATGACTGCAGTACGTAAGAAAAGTGTATTTCTCATTGGTACATGCCGGGGGGGTTTGAACGGACTTTTGTAGGAATAATTGCTAGCCTTCCTTCACATCAGCCGCTTTGACAACTCCTTGCTTGACTGAGTGTCCCCATGGGCCCATCACCTCGACCTGGAGCAAAATCGTTACCTCGTAACTTGGATAATGGTTGCCGTAGACCACGTGCAGTGGAGAAACAGGCTGATGACGACGCTGTTGGTCCCGGTTCTTGTGGAATTGTTAATAAAATGTCTTTAAAAATTGACATCAGACCCTCGCCGACCCGCCTGGTCAGCCAGTCTCCAGAATTGTGGAACGTTCACCTCAACAGTGGAGGTCTAGAATAAAGAGTATATTACCTTCTGCCCGAGTCTTGACGTCATAGTCTACAGTGAGATGTGGTCCAGTCTTGTTGGCAGCGTACGCAGCCTCCACCTCATTGAACAGAGACTTGGAGCGAAGAGCTTTCAGATCATTCTGCTTGAAGTTAATCCCTTGGTGGTCGAGGGATTTTAGGTAATACTTCTCGTTCTGCTCACGCCATTGCTTGTTGAAACCCTGTAAAAATAAAAACAAATATATTTATTGTTTTTTTTTTGAAAAATATATGGCAGAGTCCATAAGCTCGTGAAAGCTTGCTGGCCCCAACTCGTCCGTCCCTTTCGGGGTGGTCAGAAACCACGCTTATAAATAAGCGGATTCACATTTAGCCAACTTTACTATAGGCCTATCATGACAAGTGGCAAGCTCGTTGATGTCTCCAGCCAGCGTACCAAACTCGAGAAATGTAACAAATAAATTAAATATTAATTAAATGTTTTTTTATTTACATTAATAAATATTTCTGTGTCCCCCGACCAGGAATCGGGTAGTTATTATTATTAGGCAGCATAATAACTAAGTAACAGCTGTTTACAATATATTTTGCTTATGATATTAATTTATTGTATAGTTAGTAAGACATCAGTAGGAAGGCAGCATGCGTGTAAACATCACAGACATTCTGAATAGCACATCGCATGGTTCTCATCATTTGTCTTACAAAAACTGCACATTTTAATTTCTATCTACAATATTTCGGGCTATTATAAGAATAGCCTTCTGTCCCTTGTATAATTTTAATTAACTGCCTCCGTGGTCTAGCGGTTAAGTCCGTGAATTTAGACTCGGAGGTACTGGGTTCGATTTCTGGTCGGGACACAAAAATATTTATTAATGTAAAAAAATAAATTTCATTAATATTTATTTTATTTGTGATATTTTCCGAGTTTGGTACGCTGGAGACATCAAAAAGCTTGCCACTTATTATGATTGGCTTATAGTAAAGTTGGCTAAATGTGAATCCGCTTATTTATTATCCCGGAAGGGAAACGGTTGTGATGATACTTTTTTTTTTGCCTTTACTTTTTATTTATTATCCTATGCTATTTTTTACTTGCATGATTTAGCTATCTGTAGGGGAAAATACCTACTGGCTATTGGATGGAGAGGAAAAGAAAGGTTATTCGCGTGGGTACGACTCTCTTCCACCTGGAAGCCTCCAGATCGAATCCAGCAGATTCAATTCAATTTACTAATAAAAAAAATTGAGAGTAATACGGTTCTGAGGCTAACCTTATCCCTTCGTCTCTATTCCGCAACCGAACCACTCGTACAGGCCAAAATATGCATCCACATTCCGTAGCCACTATCCCTACGCGTACTCATAAATTTGGAGACTCTTACATCTGTCGCACGCTGAAGATGTGGAATGCTCTCCCAGCCAGTGTGTTTCCCGACTCTTATAACCTGGAGTCCTTCAAGCGAAGTGTGAAAAAGCATCTTGTTAAGCCCGCATAGTGGTAGAGACTGATGTCGGTCGTGGTGACCGGCGTCAGTTGCTCCCATTCTTGGACCTCGCGTACTGCTTACCATCAGGTGGGCGCGATGTCACCTTCCACTGTGGAAACAGTAATCTTGCTAAAAAAGTTTTGTTACCTTTTGAGCTTCTCTCCACTCCTCCTCCTTGGCTTTGAGTCGTCTCAGTACAACGGGGACAGCAACTCCAGGGTTCTTCTTTAGGCCAGCTATTATATCCACGGCCTGCAAACAAAGATATAAATATTCATTAATACATCAGTCCACAACATGTAATTTCTTCAAAGCCGAGATGGGGATTATAAATTTTACGTTTTCAGCGAAAACCGCAATTTTTTTACTGCAACCTATACCTCATATTAGTGTCAAATTTTAATAAATAGTTAAATAAATAAATAGTGTTGTGTCCCGACCTAAGGCCCTACTCTGTTCCTTAAGCGCAAACGTTATTAGTGGATTTCATTATTGACATCAGAGTTTGCGTCATAATTACAAAATATTATTCAATTCTCAAAATAAACTTGAAAATGGCGCGCGACATAATGACAAACAACCGACAGCGCTTAGAGCGATCTACCTCGATATCGTGAGCAGTCTAAGCGCGAGGAATGATGTCATTTGTGACGTCACACAGCTTTGGCACAACAGTTTAAGCGCGTCTCGGAACGGCTTTAAGCGTGCTTAGGTTAGGTGCTAGGCGCTTAAGTAACAGAATAGAGCTGCAGAAATCGAAACCGGTACCGCCTAGTCTAAATGGCCGCTAGACTACGGGCATTTTTTTTTTTTAATAATTTAAAATTATAGATAGTTGATTGAACATTTCTCAAAAGTACACTCAAGACTTGAACAATCTTTGTAATTATTGGATTGTGCAAGCCAGAGGATGTATTTCGTATTAGTTGGTTAGTATCCTGCTGCATGAAGGGTAAAAAGTAGAGATGCGCCGAATATTAATTGTTTGATATTCGGCGTATTCGGCATCTTTTCCACTATTTGTATTCTGCCGAATTATTCGGTTCGAGTATTTCTATTTTCTTGGCTACATGACATGGTATAGAACTAAAAGACAACATTTCTTATGTAAGATTTATGTTATATTATAAGTCAAAGAAAAATATGAAGAATGTGTTGCATAAAGCTAATAAAATAAAGCATTTCAACTTCAAATCAACGTTTATTTTGATACCTTAAGGCAACATGTATTTATAAACTTTAAACAATATTTTTTTTTTAACCTAAATTAAATTCAAATGTCTTTTTAAAACCTCAAATCAACATTTTTTTTAAGTGTTGCCACTTAAAAAAAAAAAAATAATAAATAAAATAATTGACAATAATAGACACTATAACAGAGGTATATATATAAGAGAGAGAGAGAGACACTATATAAATATAGTTTAGATTATACTGTTTCCATCTGTAAGTACTTGCGATATTCATTTTTCTGTAGTTTATTGTTTTTGTCATGACTATATTTTTTAAAATTGTACTTAGTTTTTGTGTTTTAGTAAACGATGTTACCTACCTGTTGAATGCAATGCTGGTCTGCAAGTAACAGGTTTACTAAATTAAGAAGATACCTTCTAGATTGTATATTGTATAAACATATTGTTGACTTGCTTAATTAAATAAATATTTTATGTTAGAATCTGTTTACGCGGCAAAACAATGAAATGGTAAACCGAATAATTCGGCCGAATATCCGGTTCGGTATAACCACTATTCGGCGCATCTCTAGTAAAAAGTCAAAGGAAGAGAATGGAAAAGTGCGAGATTATTAATAGTTATTATTAAGAATGGAGTGAGTAAATTGTGTGCCGTACCACCTTATCTCCATATATCCTGTGCAGCGCCCTCTGGTGGATAGTGGGGGAGGTCCCTCCCAGACACTCGTCCAGTCTTAACTTAGCCGCGTCCTCTGAAGTCATTCGTGATAGTTTTTTTTGGATCCCTTCTAATACTCGAATGGTGGCTGCGTTTGTTTCTATAACCACGTCCAGCTGTTGGAAGAATTGAATTTTAGTTGTTATGTAAATCTAAATCTGGCCTCACATTACATCTTAGGACTGAAGTTGGCTTCGGTGTTCGAAATGTATTTGTTGACCTAAAAGCTTTAATTATTTTATATTATTTTTGAATGCACCTTGGCAGAATGGTAAATAGGGTCCTCGGCCTCGGTGCCTTTATAACGATACGTTCGGAAGGTTTTTGTTGACACTTTTGCTTTTGTGAGAAAAATAAATGCATGTGGAACACAATACCAATTTAGTGCCGCTTGGTAGCCACTTTGGGTCTTGTGACCTAGGATTAACCATTCCTGGAGGAAAAGTGCTCATCCAGGTTATAACACACGTTTTACTCATCACATACAAACACTCAATTACACTGCTGGTTGAGCATAAACTGGTTGGATATGCAGTCAGTCATATCCCTGCCAAGGTGAGTATTATCATCATCATCATCAGCCTGTGTCTTTCCACTGCTGGATATAGGCCTCCCTCAAGGCTCGCCACTTCACACGATCTCCTGCCACCCTCATCCAACCCCCACCAGCGACCTTCCTCAGGGCATCCGTTTCTTGTTTGTTTATATGAATAGACAGCGGGGTGTATAAGATGGATTACATCAATTAATGTCAGAAATGTCAAAAACTAGGCGGAATGCCCAAGCTTTTGACATTTTTGAGTCATCATCATCATTACAGCCCCTAGAAAACAGCGTTCTAGACCTCCACTGCTGGAGAGGGGCCTTCCAGAACACATTTCTGAAGAATTAAGCCTACATTCGCCACGCTGGCCAGACGGCTTGGCGAGGATATGATGACAATTTATTAACGATTCCACAAATTGGACCGACGGCTTAACGTGCTCTCGGTGGTGTTGTAAATCTATGACAAATGTACTTAAGAAAAGTGGTGGTCATTGGTACATGCCGGGTGGGTTTGAACCGTCCTTTGTAGGATTTAAGGAATGCGTTCTTACAACCGAGCCACCACCACATTTTTGAGTATTAGGTTATCTATCTAATCAACTTTTTTGTTAAAAAACTTGTTTAATTTGATTTTATCCAACCCTGGAAGACTGTAATGAAAAATAAACTAACCTCAAACCGTTCATCTTCACAGCGATACATGTACTCTTCATACTGAGTCTTCCTGCTGGTTACGAAGGTGGAATCCTCGCTCCAGGTGGGGAAGGAGACCCAGGTGTCGTTAAGGACCTCCTTACAAAGGGCTGTCCGGCCCGAACACTTCCGGGAAGCAGACTCCGAAGATACTCGAGGTAACGCACAGTAGGAAGTGCCCAGACGTTTGCACGTACTCAAATCTGGAATTAAAATGACCATAAAATAGTAAGAAGACAAAACTATTAATGGATACACTGCAGGTGCCAGGTCCAAGGTATGCTGAACAGCAACATGTTTTTGCCCATTTCTTTGGACTTTACAGAGCTGGCTCGTTATGAAACCCCCCCAAATCATATGGTCCACTAATCTACCACCCGTGAGGGAGTTGAAAATCCTTGATAGCTAACACCCCACTAAATCATCACTGAGGCCGAATAACCCCTTCAATACGACGGTCTAAAATATCTCATAAAAATAGTGTAAAATTCCTATCCTAACGAATTCCACAAACCCCCCCGGTAGTATAATTGAAATAAAATCCATTTATGCATGTTTTTTTCTTAACTACGACAATGTAATAAAATATAAAAAAGTAAAGTATCATCACAACCGTTTCCCTTCCGGGGCGGTCAGAATCCACGCTTATAAACATTTAGCCAACTTTACTAGCCCAATCATGACAATTGGCTAGCTCGTTGATGAATGTACCAAACGCGAGAAGAGAATATTTTTTCGTTTCACGACCACCAGTATATGACTATATAATATATATATAATAATATAATATATATAGGAACTGGTTCAAGACTCAGCTTTACGCAGTGGAAGTTGGTGCAAGAGGAGTTCCAGCTTTGCATCACTTACTAAAAGAATTGGGCCTAAGCAGGTCTGCCGGAGATACATTTATGGAATGAGCTTCCAAGACGGCATTAACAGAATCATACAGTATTTGGTTGGGTAGGGAGAGGAGTAGAATGGTGGATGGTGAGGTAATAACGCGCAATAAAAAAAAGGCCTCCTTTTCTTAAACCAGCCTATTGTCGGTTGCAAGCCCGAGACACATCTCTCCTACCCACACACGATGTACCCGGCACCCGCACGGTGAATCCATGGAATAGTTAGAAATTTGTCTCCTCTCTCTCCAAAATATAATTACTAAATAGCTAGATGAGTACATGAACTACAGTGGCCATTTCGAAGTGGTAGAAGAGACTTTGGAGACTAGTTTTTTTTTTGTAATAACGCACGCTTGGTAATTGTACCTGCTGAAAGGGATAATACCCACACTGTATCCTACTGACTAATGGAGAAACTTCACTAGAGCTTGGAGCATAAATTCGATCATTCTGCTTATTATTGTTGCTCGATAGTAGTCATTTTCTCGTCACATTTTTTTTTTGACAGCTGTCATATGATGCTTGGTCGCTATAGACTCATCATCATTCATTACAGCCCCTAGAACACAGCGTCCCAGACCTCCACTGTTGGAGATGGGCCTTCCAGAACAAATTTATGGAGATTTGGCCTACACTCGCCACGCTGGCCAGACGGCTTGGCGAGGATATGATGTCAATTTTTAATGACAATTTATTAACGATTCCACAAATTAGTATCAGTGGGACCGACGGCTTAACGTGCTCTCCGAGGCACGGGACAGGTGGTTTTGTAAATCTATGACAAATGTATGTAAGAAAAATGTATTATTATTATATATTCTCATTGGTACATGCCGGGGGGGTTTGAACCGACCTTTGTAGGATTTAAGGAACCCGTTCTTACAACCGAGCCACCACCGCGCCCTATATATATACGCTATAGACTTATAGTTGTAATTATATTTCTACTTTTTGACCGCCTCCGTGGTCTAGTGGTAACAAACGTTGCCGTGAACTCGGGAGGTCGTGGGTTCGATTCCCACCGGGGGCAAGTTGTACATTGTATAATTTGTCTCGGTCTGGGTGTTTATATGTATATATTTACAAAAAAAAAAGTATAATATGTAGTTTATCAACCATCTAGATGGCGCTGTGTTACCTGTCTGGAAATATTTATTTATTATTTACATAATAATATTGACTTGGTTTTCAACTTACCAACATCCATAGCGGCGTCTCCCTGAGGCCGATCCTGTCTAATTTTGGCTCCCAAATGTCCCAAAGTCTCGTACCGAACCAGTTCACTCTTCACTATGTCCGAGGTGTTCCTCTCGCGGTCGTAAGACAGAAGACTGTTTGTGTTTGGAGCATACGAGTTGTAATCTAAAAAATAAATTTATTTTATTAAATCATCATAATCACAACCCCTGGAACATCTAGAGTCCTTAGAGTCCATATTCTTGGACATTTCTCCTTAGGCTCCTCCACTCACACGATAATAGTAAACCTAAGCACGCTTAAAGGTGTTCCGAGACGTGCATAAAGAAACAGATTCACATTTAGCCAACTTTACTATTGCCCAATCATGACAAGTGGCAAGCTCGTCGATGTCTCCAGCGTACCAAACTCGAGAAATATCACAAATAAATTAAATATTAATTAAATGTATTTATTTACATTATAAATATTTTTGTGTCCCGACCAGGAATCGAACCGGGTACCTCCGAGTCTAAGTCCACGGACTTAACCGCTAGACCACGGAGGCAGTTATCAATAGAATCAAGCGCGAATTAATTCCCGCCTGTAGATAGCGTCAGTTGCTGTTGAGCAGTAGTGTGTAGAGCTCTATTCGGTTTTTCAATGCAAGTAAAATGAAGGAACGACTGGAGCAGCTTCCATGCTTCCAACAATGGCGGCATCAAGAAGTGCGAGGAGTCCCAAGGAGACTACTTTGAGATTAATTAGGTTTCCAATGTTCCAGGTATGACAATTTTTTTTACCAGCCAAAGGTCTTTTTACACAAAACCTATTTCTGGTGCCGATATTTCTTATTGGTACATGCCAGGATCCGAACCTACCTTTTTAGAATTTAATATCTTACAACCGAGCTCACACAGCTACATTTATAAGAATTATATATCATTATTTATATGGTCCTAGAACGCCCATCTTTAATAGTGGAGATCATGGCGTCTAGTGTTTTAGGATAAACTGAATAAAAAACTCACTGCTATGTGTATTGGTAGGTGTATGAGGAGGTGACATGGGTCCCACAAAGTCGTGAAGCCACCGCTTCAGTTCCGGGTGGCGACAGAAAAACTGTGACGTCATCTGAACCAGCTCCGATGACGATATCACCTCATTCGTGAACAGAAGGAGACATCTGGAAGAAATGGTGGTTATTTTTGGTAACAGGTATAAATAATTTGAAGATAATCCAATAACAAATACCATTACCATTGACCGCCTCCATGGTCTAGTGGTAACAAACGTTGCCGTGACCTCGGGAGGTCGTGGGTTCGATTCCCACTGGGGGCAAGTTGTACATTGTATAATTTGTCTCGGTCTGGGTGTTTATATGTATATATTTACAAAAAATATATATGTAATATGTAGTTTATCAACCGTCTAGTTTCCGTAACACAAGCCTCGTAGCTTACCACGGAAACTAGATGGCGCTGTGTGACCTATCTGGAAATATTTATTATTTTATTTATTATTTATTTATTTACCTATACATATTATTACATACACTACATATTATATATCAATGACAACAATATACTATAAAATACTAATTACCTTTCTTCTGTGGAAATTAAATATTCCAAAAGGTCACAACATCAAGTCAAACATCTTACTGAAGAAATATTCAGAAACGGATTTAGGACTCAGCTAGAATTTGGTGCGAGAGGAATTCCAGCAAAATCTTTGGACCACTTACTGAAAGAATTGGGTCTAAGCAGGTCAAAGTATCTTTATTCACATAAACCTATTACAGGCATAGTGGAAGACTAAGCAGCGAAGTGGTCCAAGGAGTAAGCTGTTAGCAGAAGACTAACAGCTTAGCAAATTCCAGTGACCTGTTGGTTTAATCTGACTGAGAAAGAAATCTGGAAGGAAAACTCAGCTATAGCAGATTTACAAATGAAACAAATAGAGAATTACACAACAACAAGGTAAAGGTCTGCCGTCAATACATTTATGGAACGAGCTTCCAAGACGGCATTAACGGAATCATACAGTATTTGGTTGAGTAGGGAGAGGAGTAGAATGGATGGGGACCGTATTGTTGCGCAATAAAATACAAAAAGGAGGCCTCCATTGCAATTGCAGCTATAAGCGTCTTAGCTTGTAGTATGACAATGCCTCATTACAGCAACTATAATCCTTGGTGTATTTACTTTATAATTGTGTATGTCTTAGTTTATAATATGACAATGCTTATTTACAGCAGCTGTAATTTATTGACATTTTAATAATGTTTTAGCTTATAGTATGACAATGCCACTTTACAGCAGCTATAATCTTAGTGACATCCTCATAATTGTTTTCGTCTTAGCTTGTAGTATGACAATGCCACTTTACAGCAGCTATAATCTTAGTGACATCCTCATAATTGTTTTCGTCCTAGCTTGTAGTATGACAATGCCATTTTACAGCAGCTATAATCTTAGTGACATCCTCATAATTGTTTTCGTCTTAGCTTGTAGTATGACAATGCCACTTTACAGCAGCTATAATCTTAGTGACATCCTCATAATTGTTTTCGTCATAGCTTGTAGTATGACAATGCCTCATTAATAATAAATAAATAAATAAAAATAAATAAAAAATCATTTATTGTCACATAAAAACATCACACAGTCTTATTATCTTGAACAAATGTGACAAAATGAATCAGGTGTCAGCTGTTGTCGTGCATTTGTACAAGTACACCTGCACGACGCTGTTTTTCAACCTGTTCCCGTACTCACGTAGTGATTATAATTTTAAAATTACATGGTTTATATATAAATGAAAAACTAAATAAAAAACTAACAAAACCATACAAAAAAGCTAGGTAAACATTGCAGTGCATTACATTACAGCAGCTATAATCCTTGGTGTATTTAATTTATAATTGTGTATGTCTTAGTTTATAATATGACAATGCCTATTTACAGCAGCTATAATTTTAAGATTATAATTATGTATATTTGGGTTGTAATGTGCTGCTCCAAATACAAGCTATTTCCCAGAAAATAAGCTTTTCGTTATATTAATTAATTTTTTGACATGTAAAAGCGCAGAATACATTATAATTATTGTCCTATGCCTACTTAACAAAATAAATAAACTAAACTAAACCAGCCTATTACCGGTCGCGAACCTGAGACACCATACTTCTATTTTTTTATATACACACAATGGACCCGGGACCCGGCACCCGCAGTGAAGAATCCAAGAATGCTTAGAAATTCTTCCACTAATACAACTTGTGGAATACGTTAATAAATTGACTAGGTCTGGTTAGCATGGCGAGTGTAGGTCAAATTCTGTAGAAATTTCTGGAAAGCCCATCTCCAACTGTGGAGAGCTTGCGACACCATTATTTTCCTCTGTTTCCCACACACGATGGACCCGGCACCCAAACGGTGAATCCATGAAATGCTATAAAAAAGTTTTATTAGGAAATTAGAGTTTTGGCTTACCTAAGAAAGTTGTCATAGACTTCTTGGTTCTTCAATGCATGTCGTACTCTGTCGAAGTAGTTGTATTCTTGCAAGGTGGCGTGTTTAGCGGCTTCCGAGAACGACACATCTCGGAGGTTGCCAGGTAGAGCTAGACGGGACTTCTTCGGAGGAGGCGGTCCTGTGTCTAAAGACAAAAAAAAAACTGTTAAGTTGGAAGGATAATTAACGACATGTAAATAATAAATAAATATTTCCAGACAGGTCACACAGCGCCATCTAGTTTCCGTGGTAAGCTACGAGGCTTGTGTTACGGAAACTAGATCGTTGATAAACTACATATTATAATATTTTTTTTTGTAAATATATACATATTATACATATAAACACCCAGACCGAGACAAATTATACAATGTACAACTTGCCCCCGGTGGGAATCGAACCCACGACCTCCCGAGTTCACGGCAACGTTTGTTACCACTAGACCACGGAGGCGGTCTCTATGTAATTGCATATAATCCATTATTTATTCTCTTATTTTTGTATATAATGATGTATTTTTCTATTACTGAACTGCCCCCGTGGTCTAGCGGTTACGTCCGTGGATTTAGACTCGAACGTACCGGGTTCGATTCCTGGTCAAGACACAAACATATTTATTAATGTAAATTAATACATTTAATTAATATTTAATTTATTTGTGATATTTCTCGAGTTTGGTACGCTGGAGACATCGACGATTAGTAAAGTTGGCTAAATGTTAATCCGCTTATTTAAAAGCGTGGTTTCTGACCACCCCAAAAGGTAAACGATCGTGGTGATACTATAATCTATTTTTCTATTAATTCTCCATTTTTGTATTTACTCTTTTGATCCTGTTCTAAATTTTTCAAGTCCTATTTATTTAACCCGTCTTTCCCTAACTTTGACATTGGCATATTGTAAAAAAAAAAAAAATTTGAAAAATCACTATGTAAATAACTAATGTTAGAACATTTTCGGCACGGATCAGCAGATGTCTGTCAGTTCCGCTTCCAATGTTCTGATAATGTCTCCCAGATACGCAGCGACCACGACTATATAAGTCGGGCCACGGGAGTCCGGGAACTCAATTTTGTTAAAGTTTCTTCTCTTCTCCCGATGGATAATGAATGAGGTGATAGGGAAGACAAAGGGTCTAGCCCATACAGCCAAGTCTGACGTAATATACCTTGCTTTTTATGAGTGAGGTCATCATCAAATTCCAGATGCTAAAGAATTTGATGCTTTTTTCGGAGTCACTCGCGGCATTATAGCCCGAACACGTCGGGTAAAATATGGTAAAATATGGGAGTTCACAGCGCGGGAAAACAGCAAAAAATAAACTGCAACTTGTGCCCCATATTTAAAGTCCAATTTATCGTTTTCCATAACTAATCATATTGTAGTACATTATTAAACAAAACAACACCACTTTTGACCAATAATATCCACAGTAAATTAATTTACAAAACAAAAACTTGCGCTTGACATGTCCACGCAAAATGGCGCGAAGAACTCCTGTTTTTTTTTTCTAAAATAAGGTTTTAAAATATATAGATATATAACTTACTTATTTGTGATGATGCAGAGAAACTGGGCGATCTCTTGAGATGATGCTGAATGTGTGGGGTCGGCGGGTTCACAGGTGCCATCGGACCACTATGTTTACTTATCTAAACAAAAATTTACATATTTACGACATAAATTCATATTTTATACACAGAATCTTATTTTAGATAAGTGCCTATGACAATGTTAATATATTTAGTTTTTAAGTTTAAAATAGGTGATTGACGAAGCATTTACAGCGGATTTAATTTATAGCTTTTTTTAGGAATTCATGACATCTTTTATATTAATTATAATGACATTTTTTACATATATATATATTTATTGTTAGTTTTAGTTTATTGACATTATTAATTCGAATATAGTTTTTTAACTACTATTTATTAAAATACCCGACGAGGCACCTTTACAGACACAAACTAGACCTAAATTATTATATATTATAATAATTATTAGGCTTAGAACTGGAAGAGGTAGAGATAATAATAATAAAATAACAATAATGGAAATTGGGGCCGTTCCTTGCCATACTGTATCACCATATCTGGCTAGGTATTTTGTTTAGCATTGTTTATTTTTTGTAGCATATATATAGGTATAAAAAAAAAAAAAAAAAACTAATTAACCCTTATAACATTAAAACTATCCGTTATACCATATATTGATATTAATTAAGACACATTTTTATACATATATAAATATATACTTATAGATAAGCTAACCCTTATAACACAATATAATATACATATTTTCATTCATATAAAATTAAAATAACACATTCTTGTACAATATTATTATGTTTAACTTTAAGCGGGTCCCCCAATACAGGTCTAACTAAACTTAAAGGGGGATCCAGAAAATATACTATTTAAACTTGTATTTAAAGAAATAAAATATTTTTGTTTTTTTTTGTTGTTTTTTGTATTTTGAAAAATTGACTTAACCGAGTGTTCCGATAGGATCCTATGACGATAAATATATAAATAAAAAAATAAAACAAAGTCATTAACAAATTAAATCACTATAAAAAGTAACAGGGCAAGGTGTGGCGGTAAAGTATCATCACGACCGTTTCCCTTTCGGGGTGGTCAAAAACCACGCTAATAAATAAGCGGATTCACATTTAGCCAACTTTACTATAGATAAGTAGCAAGCTCGTCGATGTCTCCAGCGTACCAAACCCAAGAAATATCACAAATAAATTAAATATTAATTCATCATCATCATCATCAGCCTGTGTCTCTCCACTGCTGGATATAGGCCTCCCCCAAGGCTCGCCACTGCACGCGGTCTTTTGCAACCCTCATCCAACCCCCACCAGCGACCCTCCTTAGGGCATCCGTCCATCTGGCGGGGGGTCGTCCCGTACGTGGTCTCCACTCCAGAACCCGTTTGCCCCATCGGTCGTCGGTTCTGCGGCAGATGTGTCCGGCCCATTGCCACTTCAGCTTGCTAATTTTGAATGCTATGTCAGTAACTTTGGTTTTCTGACGAATTTCAACGTTTCGAATTCTATCCATCAGAGATATACCAAGCATAGCTCTCTCCATAGCTCGCTGAGCGACCTTGAATTTGTGAACCAGACCCACTGTCAGTGTCCACGTCTCTGCTCCGTACGACATTACGGGGAGGACGTACTGGTTGAAGACTTTTGTCTTCAAACACTGTGGTATGGACGATGAGAAGATATGTCGAAGTTTCCCGAATGCCGCCCATCCTAGCTGAATGCGTCTGTCGGCTTTTTTGCTGAAGTTAGCAGCGCCTAGCTGAATAGTCTGTCCAAGGTAGACGTATTAATATATATTTAAAATATTATTTTAATATTAAAATTTAAATATTAATTAAATGTATTTATTTACATTAATAAATATTTTTGTGTCCCGACCAGGTATCGAACCCGGTACCTCCGAGTCTAAATCCACAGTATTAACCGCTAGACCACGGAGGTAGTTCCGAATGCGTGTGAATCCGCTTATTTATAAGCGAGGTTTCTGACCACCCCGAAAGGGAAACGGTCGAGACGACACTTTACTATCTAAATGTATTTATTTACATTGATTATCATTTTTGTGTCCCGACCAGGAATCGAACCCGGTACCTCCGAGTCTAAATCCACAGTATTAACCGCTAGACCACGGAGGCAGAATGTAGTTAAAGATAATACCTGCAGAGCTGGCACGTGGTGCGAAGGGGAGAGAGGTGCCGGAGGGTACCGATGTTCTGGAGATTCTTCCAGACTTGACCGCTGGATAGAAAACAATATGTTAATATATAAATTAAAATATAAGTTTGTATTAATTTTATCACGATGTCGAATTGATTTATTTATGTCTATACCTACTTACTCACTTTTTATTCTAATTTTTATTGTTATGTATTAACTCTATTATTTATGCAGATGATGCTGTTCTTATGGCATCGTCCGAACAACAACTGCAATCACTAGTCACAAGAATGAAGGAGGGATGTGCAGAAAAAGGACTCCGTTTGAATGCGAGAAAAACCAAGGTACTAGTGTTTGAAAGAAGAAGGATGACAACCGTGACGATAAAGATTGATGATGAAACTCTAGAACAAGTAAATGAAATTATATATCTGGGCAGTGTTTTCACTGCGGATGGGAAGTACGATAGGGACGTTGAAAGAAGAGTGAACGCGGGAAATATTGTTAACGGTGCCCTGGGGTCACTGATCGGCAGTCGAAATGTCAGTGACAAAGCTCGGCTCGCCATACACAATGCCATGTTGGTACCAACACTGATGTATGGAAGCGAAACGTGGATATGTCAGAATACGCATGAGAGTAGGGTTAATGCAGTAGAAATGCGGTCGTTGCGGCGGTTATGTGGCGTCACTTTGGCGGACCGCATACGTAACGTCGAAATACGGAAAAGGGTTGGTATGAAGGAAAGCATAGGGACAAAAATAAGGAAAAGCATGCTACGATGGTTCGGGCATGTTGAAAGGATGAGCGATGAAAGATTGACGAACCAGATATATAATGCGAAAGTTGTGGGTAAAAGAGGCCCTGGCAGACCGAGACTCACATATCACGATCAAATAAATAAAACACTGACTGAAGGTGCATTAAAAAGTCTTCGTAACCAAAGGGCATGTATGAAGAGGTTAATGAATGTCGACGAAGCGAAAGAGGTATGTCGTGATCGTGTCAAATGGCGCTCAATTGTCTCTGCCTACCCCGCAAGGGATCTGGCGTGAAGATATGTATGTATGTATGTCTATTATTTCATTGATTTTATTAGTGTTGAATTTTGATTCGAATTCAAATTCATTTATTCATCAAAAGGGTTAGTAAGTACAAAGTAAATAAAACATAATTGTAAGTAAAAGGTGTTAGTAACAACAATAAATCTGTGAGTGTGCACACTAGGACATCCTGTCATGTGAGGGACTAGCTTTAGTAGGGGTGATTTTTAGGAATTATTAAACAAAAACATGTTGGAAGTAATACAAATCGATTATTAAAAAAAAGTAATAATAATAAAAATAATAATAATAATTAAAAATAGGGTTGATATGCTTGTGTTTAAATGAAATGTTTTGGGATTTGTCTGAATAAAACAGGAAAAGCTTTTGGAAACTATTTTTAATTAAATATAAAAATACATACGGCCATCAACTCGGCCATTATCAAAAACTTTTTTTTTCAGAGTGTTGCCAACAAACAAAACATACTTATCCTAAAAATGATACCATAATAAAATATTGGTTGTATAATTTTTAACATGTTTTTATGCGTATGGGTGTGTGATGTAAGTATGTCTATGTCGTAAATATGTAGGAATTAAATGAATAAATGAAAGTGTAATGTGTGCTTGTGTGATATAGGGTTAGTGTAGAATATATATATATGTTAGACAATTTAAGATAAATAAGGTAATTACAATAATAAAAATAAAGTAGATATATGACTCCGTGGTCTAGTGGTAACAAGCGTTGCCGTGAACTCGGGAGGTCGTGGGTCAAAACGTCAAAAAAACGGAGGCGGTCAAATGCTTATAGGCTATCTGTAGAGTTGGACCATTTGACTCCTGTACACCCTTATTTAAAAAGCTAAAATTATTAACATTGGCTTCAATGTATATCCTTGAAATAGGAATATTTGTCAATAAACACTCTAATCTCTTAAAAAAATATAATACTTGTAACCAATTTGTACCTAGAGATTATACCCGACTAATCTACCCAAGATGTGTAAGTGAATATTACAGCAGAAACTGCCACATAATGTGCATTAGAGTATATAATAAATTCCTAGAGAGATACGAGAGTTACCTATAAAACGTTTTACTATTGAGTTAAAGAAAATTCTTTTTGACAACTTATTTAACTCAATAAAATAAATTTTAGCATACAAATTTTAATATTAACATTGTATTCCAATAAATTGACAAGAACAATATTATATATACAAATAAATATCTATTGACATAAGCATATTGTATGCCCATAATATGGGCAGATTGTATCATCATGTACATACCACTGTCATTAGAATAAGCAATCTATACAATAAAAAAATTTGAATTTGAAAAAAAATGCTAATCGCCGGTTGGATGTTCTCAACAAACTCTACATAGAAGGCCTATGTGATGGCTGGGCAGCTCCACTCTTCCAGGATTAGCGTCTCGGTTGTGCTGAGAGAGGTCGATTAACCGTTGAGCGGTAAATGGTTTGACTTGGCTTTATTTCTGTATTCAACGACAGTCAAGCGCAGAGTGGGCTCCTGCGGGAGTCTTAAGAGCAACGACTATAATAAGAGCGTTAGGGACTTTTAGGCTCCCCCGCTCGGTACCCTCGGTAGGTATGCCCCAACGGACAACAGTAGTACTATGTCAGAAACATTCGCCGATGTTCACTCAACATATTCCAAAAGTTTCATCCCGATCGGTCAAGTAGTTTTGAAATGCATAGGGAATATACATACACACAAACACAGACATTCATTTTTATATATGTATATATAAATAACTGCCTCCGTGGTCTAGCAGTTAAGTCCGTGTCAGAAATGACAAAAAATTTGGCATCTCCATACAAATTGTCAATTTTATTATAAAATTTATAAATAATTAAAGTTGGTTTTCGATGATTTTAACGACTAGATCGGAGATATTAATTTGATATCTTACCTGATGTGTGGTGTGCTTAGTAGTTGGTAGTGCCTTGGCGTCTGGCAAAAACTGGCCAAATTCTGACAGCAAGTCGTCTTGATGTTCAAATAACTTTGCAACCTGTCAAAAAAAGAAAATATAAATTAAGATGGTTTTATCCTTTTTTCATTCGTCTGGCTCGCACATACATACATACACACATACATATCTTCACGCCAGATCCCTTGCGGGGTAGGCAGAGACAATTGAGCGCCATTTGACACGATCACGACATACTTCTTTCGCTTCGTCGACATTCATTAACCTCTTCATACATGCCCTTTGGTTACGAAGACTTTTTAATGCACCTTCAGTCAGTGTTTTATTTATTTGATCGTGATATGTGAGTCTCGGTCTGCCAGGGCCTCTTTTACCCACAACTTTCGCATTATATATCTGGTTCGTCAATCTTTCATCGCTCATCCTTTCAACATGCCCGAACCATCGTAGCATGCCTTTCCTTATTTTTGTCCCTATGCTTTCCTTCATACCAACCCTTTTCCGTATTTCGACGTTACGTATGCGGTCCGCCAAAGTGACGCCACATATCCGCCGCAACGACCGCATTTCTACTGCATTAACCCTACTCTCATGCGTATTCTGACGTATCCACGTCTCGCTTCCATACATCAGTGTTGGTACCAACATGGCATTGATTGTGTATGGCGAGCCGAGCTTTGTCACTGACATTTCGACTGCCGATCAGTGACCCCAGGGCACCGTTAACACTATTTCCCGCGTTCACTCTTCTTTCAACGTCCCTATCGTACTTCCCATCCGCAGTGAAAACACTGCCCAGATATATAATTTCATTTACTTGTTCTAGAGTTTCATCATCAATCTTTATCGTCACGGTTGTCATCCTTCTTCTTTCAAACACTAGTACCTTGGTTTTACTCGCATTCAAACGGAGTCCTTTTTCTGCACATCCCTCCTTCATTCTTGTGACTAGTGATTGCAGTTGTTGTTCGGACGATGCCATATATTTAAAGATTTTTCAAGCCTTTTTGAGAAATATATACTATGTGGAATTTATTAAAAAACAAATATGTTTATATTATAATCTAGAATAAAAATAAAGAACCACGTATTATTTTTTTTTATTTATTTAAACTTTATTGCACAATATATACAAGGAGCAGACTTAATGAGACATTCTCTGACAGCCAACCTTAGGGACATTGTAGAACAATAAAGACGTAAGGTAGGTGCAATTAGAGAAATATGATTACGTAATAAATATGCAATATTATCTAAACTACAATAATAAATACTATAATAAACTAAATACTAATAATACATACACATAACGTTTTATTAATATATTAGGTACATACATTACATAACATTAATACATACATTACATATAATAAATAAACTAAATGAGTTGTTATGAGCTATTTAAATAATATGAATATACCATTGTTTTAAATTTATTCAGTTATAAAATCTAAAGTTACGGTGCAGAGAAGTTTTCCTAAAAATATCGAATAATAATAATTTCTGTTTGAAATAAAAATTACACTTTTAAAAGATAAATACATAATCAGCGCTGTGAGCCAGAGAGCTCCATGCTGAGCTGATTCCCTATTTGTCACCACACATCTTGTGTATACTACCAGGCTGTATTTGTTTAAGTTATGTTTATTGATATGTGGCAAATAAAATATTTTTCTTTCTTTCTTTCTTTTATTCGGAAAACAAAACACTAAGGCCGCGATTGAAAATTGCGATATCCATCGTGATAAATACCTAAAGGCTGAGGAGTGTTATGATTATTTGATCTCGATCCCAGTAGAGAGAGAAAGAATTACGTAAGTCAACGTTCGCACGAACGTCCACCTCTCGCTACCTACATGATTAGGGTCTGTATGAGTGACGATATTTTTAGGATAACTTCTCTGCACAGTAACTTAAGATTTTATTACTAAATAAATAAAATAAAAAATACGTGGTTCTTTATTTTTATTCTAGATTATAATATTAAAATGTTTGCTCTTTAATAAATTACACGCAGTATATGTATATTTTTTATTTGTTTAAAAATGTTAATTATTATTTTTTATATATCTTTTTAAGTACTCAATTTTAAATGCTCCAAAGGTTAACGGGCAGAGATATATACATATATATATACTCGTTATACATAGATTTAGTTGTTTAAGCGGCTAACGGAAAAATCTAGACACAGACCCTTCTAGGCAATTATTTCTGCCAACGTATTAGCTTT
This sequence comes from Tinea semifulvella, assembly GCA_910589645.1. Taxonomy (NCBI): domain Eukaryota; kingdom Metazoa; phylum Arthropoda; class Insecta; order Lepidoptera; family Tineidae; genus Tinea; species Tinea semifulvella. Next base: position 1,299,840 of record OU342623.1, on the reverse strand, counting down.
GCTATACAGAAGGGAAATGTTGCCAGCCTTCTTTGGGACTATTTCTGATGGGACGTATCTAGAGGATATTTGTTATGTATAGGTGGTTTTTTTATTAGTTTTAAGTTTTGTAAATATACATATTAAAAAAAAAAGTGGGGCTTTGATGTTTTATAAATTTACCTGCGAATAGACCTCTTGTTCATTTTGCTGTTTGTCCTTGAGGTCTCGATGTCCTCTCTGGTAGGCGTGAAGGATCTCCAAGAACTTCTTATACTTGTCCGGCTGCCGGGAGAAACGTGACTGTCGGGAGAAAGAATAATCATTATCATTACAGCTCTTCAAACGGTGATGTTTTTATATAAATATCACTATGTAAAGCTTACAATATTAGTTTATAATATGACAATGCCTATTTACAGCAGCTATAATTTTAAGATTATAATTATGTATATTTGGGTTGTAATGTGCTGCTCCAAATACAAGCTATTTCCCAGAAAATAAGCTTTTCGTTATATTGATTAATTTTTATGACATGTAAAAGCTCAGAATACATTATATTTATTGTCCTATGCCTACTTACTAAATACTTAAAATAAAATAAAATAAAGTTCTCCTTGAAAGCAAAAATTGGCATTTAACGTCATTGCAAATAGCACATACTTTCAACAAGAACAACAAATAGGTGGCAGGCGGACTGATGGTGGTACTTTCCCCAGTCTGCCGGGGCGGGGAAGTATCCACTGTTCGTGCCGATAAACCCAGTAAAGTATATCCACACGTTTCGGGATCAGGCCAGTATAGTGTTGGGGACTGATGACAGCCAGAGCTCCACTAATACCTAATACCAACTCGTGGAAACGTTAAAAAATTGACATCAGGTCCTCCGCCAGCCCCGAGTGTATGCCAAATTCTTCAGAAATATGATCTGGACAGCCCATCTCCGACAGTGGAGGTCTATGACTCTGTGTGCTAGGGGCTGTAATGATTTATCATCAAGACCGTTTCCCTTTCGGGGTGGTCAGAAACCACTTTTATATAATAATAATAATATTTCCAGACAGGTCACACAGCGCCATCTAATTTCCGTGGTAAGCTACGAGGCTTGTGTTACGGAAACTAGATGGTTGATAAACTACATATTATACTTTTTTTTTTTGTAAATATATACATATAAACACCCAGACCGAGACGAATTATACAATGTACAACTTGCCCCCGGTGGGAATCGAACCCACAACCTCCCGAGTTTACGGCAACGTTTGTTACCACTAGACCACGGAGGCGGTCATATAGAAGCAGATTCACATTTAGCCAACTTTACTATAGGCCAATCATAACAAGTGGCAAGCTCGTCGATGTCTCCAGCGTACAAAACTAGAGAAATATCACAAATTATATTTGCTATTAATCACAGTGTAAACTCTATATAACGACACTGAAGGGACTGTAAATTATTGTATGGAAGACAAGCTAAACCAACCAAAGCCAATTGATTTCGACGCTTTAGGGAGTTTGTCGTTAAATCAAGTGACGTTACATGGAGTTTACACTGTATAATTAAATTTATATATTTAAATTAATAAATATAATTGTGTAAATAATTAGTGAATAACTAATAATATGTAACCGCCTTCGTGGTCTAGTGGTAACAAACGTTGCTGTGAACTCGGGAGGTCGTGGGTTCGATTCCCACCGGGGGCAAGTTGTACATTGTATAATTCATCTCGGTCTGGGTGTTTATATGTATAATATGTATATACTTACAAAAAAAAAGTAAATTATGTAGTTTATCAACCATCTAGTTTCCGTAACACAAGCCTTGTAGCTTACCACGGAAACTAGATGGCGCTGTGTGACCTGTCTGGAAATATTTTAAAAAAAAATTGTTTAGTTCTTCGCGCCATTTTGCGTGAACATGTCAAAGTGCAAGTTTTGTTTTGTAAATTAATTTACTGTGGATATTGTAAATTAATTTACTGTGGATATTATTGGTCAAAAGTGGTGTTGTTTTGTTTAATAATGTGTTACAATGTGAATAATTATGGAAAACAATAAATTGGACTTTAAATATGGGACAAGTTGCAGTTTTTTTTGCGGTTTTCCCGCGCTGTCAACTCCCATATTTTACCCGACGTGTTTGAGCTATGGTGCCACGAGTGACTTCAAGAAAAGCATCAAATTCTGCAGCATCTGGAATTTGATGATGATCTCATTAACATATAAAAAAGAAATATGTTACCTCCTTTGCCTTCCCTATCATCTCATTCATCATCCATCGGGAGAAGAGAACCAAAAAAAAAAAATGATAAGTGAACAAACCTTAATCTTGTTGACATATTCTATGGCATGATTAAACTCGACCGGTTGTCCCGGAGCCGTGGGCGCGTGATTTCCCGAATTCTGAACACCTGCAAACAAAAATATAGTCGTAAATATACACCAAAATAGTTGGCTTAATCGTTATTAATATGGAAAATAATCAGAACTCTATTTGAGCAGCCGAAGGTTATTCTCATATAAACAATCAATCGGTAATTTGTAACATCATTTTGGATTTTGTGATCTGCCTCCGTGGTCTAGCGGTTAAATTCGTGATTTTAGACTCGGAGGTACCGGATTCGATTCCTGGTCGGGACACAAAAATATTTATGAGCCGCGGCGGAAAATGCGGAGTCCAGCAAGCGGCGCAAGTAGTAAGTATATGAAAAGATTACATATTTGTGCCGTTTGCTGTAGAAACTCTGGGCCCATGGAGTACAAGCACGAAAAAAGTATTTATTTATTTAGGAATTCTTACAGCTAATTTATACATATATAGGAGAAAATAGTAATACATGACACTGCGTCTTGTCGTCTCCTCCGGTGACAAGAGGGCTGGCTCTTTCTTCGCCCAAAGAATCAGTATTGCAATTCAGCGGGGAAATGCAGCCAGCGTTCTTGGGACTATCTCAGATGGGACGTCTCTGGAGGACACTTTTTATTTATAGTTTAGTTTATTTTTATTATTTTTGTAGCTTTTTTTTATATTTATATTTGAATAAATATTGTTCAGTACATAGTTTTAATTATATTCCTTCGAATAAATATGTATAATTCTACTCCAGCTAGTGGAAGACTAAGCAGCAAAGTGGTCCAATAAGCAAGCTGTTAGCAGAAGACCAGCAGCTTATCAGATTCCAGTGACCTGTTAAAGTTTAATCTGACTGAGAAAGGAATCTGCAAGGAAAACTCAGCTATATCAGATTTACAAAATAAAACATATACAGAACTGCACCACAACGACAAATTATTAATTTTTAAATTTAGTTCAAAAATAAATAGTATAATTTTGCTCCTGGCTCTCATTCGTTTATTTTGTTTTAGGTAAATAATCATTAACCTATTGGTTTTCACTTATTTGTTATTATTGTTATTTTTCTTTTACTTTAGCTAGTCACAGTTCAATTGCACTATTAATTTAAATCTAATTACTATATTTTACTCTTATTTCTGTTTTAATTGTATTGTCTAAATAATATAAAATCTCTTTGGTTTGTGTTTCACTATTGCTAATTTGTTTATATGTTTAATATAATAAGCTGTGACAATAAAAAAATAATAATAATAATGTCAGAATTGTTTACATGTAAAATTTCAGAACATTATCTTCATATACATCAATGTTGATGGCGGCTCCACATTAGTGCCGTGAATTCACGCTTGATTCGCCCTCCACATTCACGGGATGCTCACAATCGTTCGAAACCCGCCGTAAAATAGACGTAGAAGCTGCTGCTGCACTAACACATTCAGTATGGTAATGCTTTAAAAAGAGCATTTCAGATGTATTATTCCAAAAGTTTACGCACGACTCCATGTTAGCGCGCGCGCAGCCACTGCACACGTCCGAACACCTTTGTAGTCGGGAGTAAACTGGCACGGGGCAGTGAATGTGGATGTGTACGCGCGAACCCTTTGTGGGACAAAGTACCGACTCCGATCGGGGAACAGGCGTGAATCCGCAAAAACCGTCCACATTCACGTTCACGCCTATTCACGGAGCTTCACGGCAATAATGTGGAACCGCCATGAAACAATCTGCCCACACATTAGGCATACAATATTTAATACAATAGCTGTAAGTGTTGGCTTGTAATAATAATAAATAAATAAATAAATAATATTTTTTAAAAATTATTTTAACAAAATTACATTATATTATTATTCCTTTTAATACAAATTAGTTTTAAATTTAATTCCTATGTTAAATTAACGTATTATTACTAATATAATTATGAGTACCTATGAGATTACAATATCTGGTACAGCTGTAACCCACCTGACTTGGTGACGACTAGTCCCTATTGACATATAACATATTTACCTTGAGAATGATGACCCGCTTCTATCTGCTGGTGTGCTTGTGAGATGTGGTGCAGAGTGTTGGCGGGAGGGAGGGCAGAGATACTGTGCACTATGGCCGGAGGAGCAGACCTGGAGACAACATTATATATTAATAATTGCAAAAAGGACACAAATGCCATTATTTAAAATTTATACATTTTCCTTTTTTGGTCAAGTTAATATATTATTATTATTGATTAATAGGCTCGCAGCGCATTGCTGATATGCCTATATCAAGCACTCGTGTTAAGTTTATTAAATTGTCAGTTATCACCATAGTCTATTTCGATTGTCACTAGCCACTTGTCCAGTTTGTTTTTAAAAGTGTTTACAGTTGAAGACTTTAATATGTCTTCTGGTATTTTGTTCCACATATTTATTTACTCTGTTATTCATGAAGTGATCTCCTATATTTGTATTGCTGGATTTTCTCATTAGCTTCATTCCGTGGTCACGACGGGGAAATATCATTGTGTTAAACCTAAACATTTTGGCTAGGTGGGGGCAGTTATACCTTCCTGTTAGAATTTTAAATGTCTCAATTATATCTCCCCTCATTCTGCGATATACGGGGTGACATTTATTTATTTATTTAAAACTTTATTGCACTATGTACAAGAGGCGGGCTTAATGCCGCTAGACATTCTCTGACGGCCAATGCAGAGAATTTTGATTATGAGGTAGGTGCAAAGGGCTTAAATATGAAACTTATTAAAAAGATTAAATAAACTTAATCTAAGATAAAACAATAATATACACACCAATACATACAAATATGTACGCAATAATACATATACTACATACAATATATCTTACATACACTGTTGGGAGCAGTTTAAGTAATGTGAATATACCATTTTTTTAAAGAGTGATCTATTGGGCGCTTAAATTGTTCCACAGATTCGCGGCCATCACTGCGAAAGAGTTTGACTTGAAGCTAGAGTGATGAGATGGGATAGATAAAACAGAATTGTGGGCCGGGCGAAGTGACCTGTTATGAAGTGACGAGAGATAGACAATCTTGTCCTCGAGGTATTTGACCGCCTCCGTGGTCTAGTGGTAACAAACGTTGCCGTGAACTCGGGAGGTCGTGGGTTCGATTCCCACCGGGGGCAAGTTGTACATTGTTGTTCACGGCAACGTTTGTTACCACTAGACCACGGAGGCGGTCAATGTATTTAACATATCACCTATGATATATTAAATACTAATAATACATATACTAATATTAATAATGAGAAGGAATTACGTAAGTCATCGTTTGCGCGATCGTCGACCTCTAGATTTGTTGATCTTGATTAGGCTTAGTATGAGTGTCGATATTTTTAGGAAAACTTCTCTGCACCGTAACTTAAGATTTTATTTCTAAATAATTAAAATTAAAAATTATATAGTTCTTTATAGCTTAAAAAATTTATTGCCAAATATGCAAATAAATATATTGTAATGCATTAGGTTTTGTCTAACTTGTTTTGTAAATTTATTAATATCGAACCAACAATGGACATAACATGCTGATGATGTTTTCCATGATGCGCTAGGTGATGATGATATTTTTCTAAAAAATAAATACAAAACTGTATAGTGCATTGCCTTTACCATTGCTAAAAGAAATAAAATTACCTTTTCAAAATTTATGACAAAGACCTTCAGTCACTGTCACTGATGACGCCGCTCCAAAGAGAGGCGAAATAAAATTTTTAAGCTTCAATTTATATATTTTACCAAGTAAGAAACACATCTAACACACTTTATTTGTTGCAGATAATAGTTCTTTATAGTTATTCTAGATTATAATATGAAAATCTTTGCTTTTTAATAAATTCCACGCAATATAATATAAAAATAAATACTTACGGATGCGGTATTTGTGCTGGTTGTGGCAATGGAGCCGGTAGTAGGTGCATCAACTGGGGTGGGTGCGGAAGAGATGTGGGAGATGGCATCGACACAGACACCTGGAAAAGACAAAGATTTTACTAACGCCCAGTAACCAATCTGGATCTTATACAAAACATGCATTTTCGAACCTCTATCCCATGGAACACTACATATATTCCATTACTTACGTCGTGTTTGACTTGAAAGTCAAGCAAATTGATCAGCGCTTTTTTTTACCGAATAATGCTTAAATGGGGTGTATCACTAACTGTTAATCACGATAGATGGCGCATAATAGATGGTACCTAATATAACTGTCAATTGCATAGAAAACTTGTAGTTTTATTACGAAATTTATTACTTTCTGGATATTATGCCGAAATGATCTCAAAATTGCCGTTCTATTAATAAAACATTTTTTTCTTTTTAAAGACGGTGTGCGCTCTCTTAATTCGTATTTTATAGTAGGTAACGTTAATTTAAAATACATTATTCTGTTATACAAATTAAAACTACAAAAACATTTTAAAATGATGCAATTTAGGTGTAAACAAGGTACCATTGCCGCTAGCGACATCTACAAAAAGCTTTACCTGATACACCCCATTGAATGAAAATTCTAAGTCGAAGATTTCAATGCGAAATAAAGTGAAAAAAGCGACAAGTCAAACACTAGGTAAAGTGAAAAACGTTAGATTGATAAAAATAGTAGATTCTGTTAATCACTGTCACTATTAGCCCGAGTTTTTCCGAACTCACATTAATAAAACATTTTCCACGACTTTAAAAAAAAATTACCCATGATTGTAACTTAAAAATCATTGGGAAAAAGTCAAGTCAATATTACGCGGCTCAAATGATTTTAAATGAGATTTTAAAATGATTATAAATATAATCATTTTAAAAACATTTAAAAATATATACATATATTTATTATATACGGCGTGTAATTGTCTAAAGATCAAATATTTTTTTAAAGATAATAATCATTATCCTAAAATCCAAACACAAATGCATGGTGAATAAGGCCGCGTCTGAAATTCGCTATATCCATACCTAAAGGCTGGGGAGTGTTATTATTAATTGATCTCGCTCACAGCCGAGAGACGAAATAGAAAGAGAAAGAATTACGTAAGTCAACGTCGCGCGATCGTCAACCTCTCGCTACCTACATGATTAGGGTCTGTATGAGTGACGATATTTTTAGGAAATCTTCTCTGCACCGTAACTTAAGATTTTATTACTGAATAAATAAAATAAAAAACACATAGTTCTTTATTATTATTCTAGATTATAATATTAAAATGTTTGCTCTTTAAAAAATGACACGCAGTATATGTATATTTTTTATTTGTTTAAAAATGAAAATTATTATTTTTTATATATCTTTTTAAGTTCTCAATTCTAAATGCCCCAAACGTTAATAACGGGCATAGATATATACATATATTATACTCGTTATATATAGATTTAGTTGTTTAAACGGCTAACGGAAAAATCTAGACACAGACAATTATTTCTGCCATCGTATTAGCTTTGTTATACAGAAGGGAAATGTTGCCAGCCTTCTTTGGGACTATTTACTAAATAATTAAAATAAAAAATACGTAGTTCTTTATTTTTATTCTAGATTATAATAAAAAAATATTTGCTCTTTAATAAATTCCACGCTGTATAAACATAAAACATTAGTTATTATAACAAAATTATGGTAAAATATAAAAAATAAAAATATAGACAATTATTGAAATTAACGCCGCGATTTTTTGTTATTTAATGGATTATAAAAAGCGTTTAAGTAACAGAATAATAATAACAGCTGCAGCCCTATTCTGTTATTTAAGTGCAAACGTTATAAATAATACAAATAATAATAGTACAAAAAATACTGTCAGTGTCTAATATTTTCATCAGTCAAGCGCCTGCCGACATTTTTTTTTACTAGGCCTTGATTGATACGAAAACTACATATTTTATTTTCCAAATAACCTATAGGGGTGTATGACTAACTTTTTATCACGATAGATGGCGCATGCTAGATGGTACATGATATAGCTGTCAATGGCATAGAAAACTTGTATTTTTATTACGAATTTTATTATTTTCTAGATATAATGCCGAAGTGAGCAGCTTTATAGTGTACAAATCGAGATTTCCAAGCGAAATCAAAGATATGGTGATCTTAAATTTGCTCGTAGGTAACGTTAATTTAAAATATTTTTTTCTGGTTAAATAAAAAACTACAAAACATCTAAAAGAATATGCGACATAGATGTAAAACAAGGTACCATTGCTGCTAGCGACATCTACAAAAAGCTTTGCCTGATACACCCCATTGCACAGTATTATCTAGTAAAAATTACATTAGTCTTATTAATGAAAGAATCTAAACTACAAATTAAATTACATGTAGTACACAAATAGCCCAAAATGGATGATGTAATTTTTGCTACGCGACATCTCATGTAGGATTTTACGACTAAAAGACATATCGAGGGTGTTCTGGCAGAATTATTTGCTTTTCTAAAAAGAAGATAACTTAAGCATACCATGGATCACCGTGCGGGTGCCAAGAGAGTGGAGAAGAATAGTGTCATTAAATTTTATTGTGCAATAAGACGCTCACCATCCACTATTCTGCTCCTCTATTATTGCAAGTACTAAATATTTTGTTTATTCGTGTAAAGCAGTTAGCATAAGTTTTATTATAAACTTAACATGCAATAAGCAAGCATCCAATAATTTCTCATTATACTAGAAACATGCCCTTATTCAGTTCTGCCAAAAAACCCTTAATAATACTAAAAATAAATTGTAAAAGAAAAAAAAAAACTTATTTAACTACTTTTTTATACTGTCACCAAAGTCTAGCATTTTAGACCGAGGACGCGAACGTGTTCGATTCCTGATCAAGACAATAAGTTGTAATTTTTTATTCCTCTGGTACGCTAACCTCTCGTTCCGAGACACGATAATAGTAACCTAAGCACGCTTAAAGGTGTTCCGAGACGTGCTTAAACTGTTTTGCCAAAGCTATGTGACGTCACAAATGACATTCCTCGCGCTTAGATTGCTCACGATATCTTCGAGATGTGGTGCTGGAGGCGTATGTTGCGCATTCCGTGGACAGCGCGGAGAACCAATGTATCAATACTCAAGGAGCTTAAAGTCACTACCAGGCTCTCTTCTATCTGCCTGCAGCGAGTCCTCGAGTATTTTGGTCATATATATAGCACGAAAAAGCTGGTGATCACGGGTAAAATCGAAGGCAAGAGGCCCCGTGGCCGAAGCCCGATAAATTGGTCTGACCAAATCCGAACCATACTAACACCCCAGTTCACAATGCGCTGCATGCCGCCGTGTGCTGACCAGGATGGCGCAGCATCGTCCGAGACAAAGTGATCCGTGGAGGGGGTCACGACCCTCAGCATTGAGGAAAACGACGCAAGGAGGAGGAATTTCAGTGAATTTTAAAATATAAAGTCTTCTCACAAATGGGAAATCTGTCGCCTCTGCGCGCGCGAACATGCCAGCCGCCAGACGACGCACGAATTCGTCCATTGTTCTATCCGTATATCCCCGTATGGATTATTCGTTCCTCTCGTATGGCGGGGCGCCGACAATCGCCCACTTTGAGATAGACTGTGCTAAAGTATCTATGATGAGACGTCTCCAGTAGACATATTTAAAGTGAGAACTTTATTGCGCGCGCTTGGTTGGGGTCCTAATTCGTTGAACGTACGTCAGAACAGCGCTCAAGGGGAAACAGCCCGACGGGAAAGGGGAAGAGATACATTACGTTTATACAATTTTAAAATCATTTACATTTATCATAGCATGCCATCATACCATGCATTCGTTTAATCTCCATATCCCAGCTACGAAAACAATAACCTGCAAGCTTAGTTCTCACTTTTGCGGTACGTCGACACGCACCCGTTTTTTTTATTTAGGATAGTTTGTTTTTTCAGGTGTTTAATTTTATTTAAATAGTTTGTAAGTATTATTAAATATTTTTTTCTAAAAAAATACTGGACTTACGAAATTGTATTAAAATATGAACCGTATGTACGAAGTTTAAAAACGGATGAAATTAATGGCTGCGTTTGTTTTAAGAAATGTTAGCATGAAAATACCACTTTTTTTAGCACAAGTCGTTCGTTTAATGAAAATTCTAACATTTCACATGCTAATTTCCTATGTCAGTACCGTGTTGAAAGGAGGGTTATAGATGTTACTTTTTGACAGATGTCATTTAACATAAGAAAAGGTTTGTTTCATTGTTGTATACTTTATAGTCTATATTATATTTGTTTAAAATTTAAACGATTTTATGTAATAAATTCAAAGAACATAATACATTGTCAATTGATTTGTTATTATTTGTTACTTGTCATACTTGTCAGAAAGTAGCCTCACCCCTCGTTTTTTTTTAAGAAATGTTAGCATTGTTAAAAAAGTGGTATTTGTTAAGAAAAACGACATTTAACGCTGGCTTATGAAGTTGCTACGAAATGTTGAAAATGCTATAAAACGAACGCGGCCAAAGTATCCGTTATGAACAAACTGAACAGCTCCCCGAACGCGCCTGAAGCATAGTTTTTGACTAAAACTCACCTGTCTATTGCTCTGGGCATCAATCTTGTATCCCGGCGGTAAAAATGAATTAAAACCGACTATTAGCTCAGTATTATCCTTAAATAACATGTGACATAGCATTGCAATTTGAACATAACTTATTAACACATTGAGCGACATGTGTCTTTTTGGAAACACTGTCGCACATTAAGCCGTGTATTACACGTTTTCGGACACACTAGAATTCGACATGAAATCTGATACCACTGGCCTCCAAACGAATTCATAGATGTTACCTCAACGAATCCTCCACTCATGGGCTCTCCACTAACTCAAAAAAATGTTAAGTACAATAAATTCCCTAATTTTTCCAATTAACCCAGCCGGGCAAAGTCACACCTCTTGTGACAGTCGCCATGTTTTAAAAAGCAAAATGTCTCTATCACGCTCTGACATAGTAATTATTTTATATATGTATGTATATTATGAATCAGTAGTATATATTTTATAAGTATTTATTATTTAATTGTTGTATATATCTATATTGTTATTTTCTTATTATCTGCACCACGGTAGCTCTCTTATCGCCATCACAAAGGTTAGCTGTTAGAAAATGCCTGAGGCATTAATCTCGCCCTTGTACAATACTTTTGTACACAAAGTATCATAACGACCGTTTCCCTTTCGGGGTAGTCAGAAACTACGCTTATAAATAAGCGGATTCACATTTAGCCAACTTTACTATAGGCCAATCATGACAAGTGTCAAGCTCGTCGATGTCTCCAGCGTACCAAACTCGAGAAATATCACAAATAAATTAAATGTGTTTATTTACATTAATAAATATTTTTGTGTCCCGAATTGTGCACAATGTGCAATAAATAATTTTATTATTTAGGTTTATATGACAAACTCTCGGTTTTTAGGCCGGATTTTAATAATGCTCGCGAGCCTTAGCCAAGGGAGCATTATTTATGGAAGTAAGTGAATAATTTTAATTATGATTAGGTTCTGTTTGTAGGAATTTCCTGACGATTCTGCATGTGTTAAGTATTGTGGCTTTCTGTAGTGAGATGTATGTGTGTGGGGATAAATCTAGTGAAATGATTGCTGTTGGTTTATAGTGATGACACCTGTAGATTGGTACTATTGTGACGTGGCGCATGTGCCTTTAAGATCGGTATGTTTTCTTCTATTGTACTTTGCAAGTTTTGTGTACAAGGGATAGCAATATCAATTATGTGTGTCGTTTTGTTAATATTGTCTACTGATGTAATATCTGGTCAAAAAAGTAACATTTAGTTATATATATATATATATATCTATCTGTGTTAAACTGTTCTTTCACTCTTTTCTCTATTTTTAACCTTAACCCTATATTATAGTGTATTTATTTATTTCTGTAATTATATGTATTGTATTATAGATATACTTGTATATATTATAATATGTATGATATGTAGTTTATGTAGTATTAGTATAAATTATTGTTTTGTTAGTAAATACTTTGCATTCTGCCTGTAAACCGTTAAAACTCCCAAAGGTTAGCTGGTGGAAAATGCCTTACGGCATAAAGCTCGCCTGTGCACATTAATTTTAAGTTAATTTAGTTTTTGTGCAATAAAGAATTTTTTATTTATTTATTTATGCGTTTCGAGGTTTGGCGGGTTTACAACTAAGAATGCCGATGTCAAGTAACCCGTTTGACAGCTGGAAGTAATGGTTGAGTGGAAGAGCCGAAGAGTAAATGTCTAAGACAGGTGTAAGAATTTTGTCACTTCAGAAAATCCAAAAAAAATGTTTTTTTGGATTGGGACTTAACGTGTTAGAGTAGGAAGGTTGTTAAGCTCTGCCCTCTCGCTCGCACAATCAAATATTCTCGTAAGATTTTTTATGTCTAAGTGCAGTTTGACAAATGTAGTCAATCAACTGTCTAGGAAATAAAATTACAGACATTTGACATATCATCACAGAGAAATATCACAAGTAAATACAGCTCTCCCAAAGTGATAATGCGCATAGAAATCTTCGTCACTGTTCGGCAACGGTCGTATTCCCCGAGCGTCGGAAGACGATATGTATATAGAGTGGTTAAGTGCATTTTCTTCATGCATAATTTAGTAGAATTATGTGTTTTGTGCTAAAAGAGATAAATATTGATTTATCAGTAACGAAATTTGATTCGATAATTCCATGTAAGTAAATAGCGAGGAAAACCACACGATTGAGAATATGCTACAATCTTTGTTGGATTGATTTACATCGAAAATTTTATAGTACTGTATTGACCTCCTTTAAATATAAAATCTCTGCCTGTATCAGACAGACAAGCAATTGTCAAATAAACTATTTAAATAAGATAATAAAAGTTGAAATTAAATTCACCTTTGAAAACAAAACCAAGAAGGGTGTGTAATAGCAGCTCTATATAATTCGACTGCCCGAATTGTTTTCGATTGTGTACTCATGATATTGACTTCTATTTCTTTCGAACAAGGTGCAAAATGCAAGTGCATTGTTTAGGGCTCTTACGATTCAATGATTCGGGTGTTTCCGGGAATACGACAATTAGCGAAGATCTGCATGCGCATTATTAATTTGGGAGTACTGTACATTTATATAAATTTTCCACTACGTTACTAAACTCAAAATAATTTATACCGTGTGACTTTGTATGGTTTTACGTTAGACTAACATGCGATTTTATTGTTAGAAACAAAATGACATTAAAAAACTGCCTCCGTGGTTTTAGACTGGGAGGTACCGGGTTCGATTCCTGGTCGGGACACAAAAATATTTATTAATGTAAATAAATACATTTAATTTATTAGTGATAATTTATTTAAGCGTAGTTTCTGACCACCCCGAAAGGGAAACGGTCGTGATGATACTTTTCTTTTTTAACACAAAAAATTGCCTTCTCCATACAAACTGTTAATTGTACAATAGTCAAAGTCATTTTCGAGTTCTTTATCACCGTAGGGACAGTCTGGAACACTTGGTTAAGTCAATTTAAGAATCACATATTACTAATGTAAGACCATACAAAGTCGTCCCGTATGCGTTAAATGTAATACATACCGTAATATGGTTATTAAGATGGTTCTGCAGGGTTAGCCATTGATGTGGCATGCAAAAAAATAAATCAATTTAATATATTGTTATATAATACTAACTGATCCGGCAAACGTTGTTTTGCCATATAAATTATTTCTAGGGAATTTCTAGTGTAGAAAAAAATTAACTAACTTATTGTAAGTGTGTAAGGATGTGGTATATGAGTGAAAGAGGCATGGAGCGCTGTGAGCGATGAGCGAATATAAAAATAACAAAAACCAAATTTATTATATTTATTCCTTAAAATTATATATATCGTGAGAGAAACATGAGACCGGCTTTGGTCTCATCCCTACTCCGTGCTGTTTACTGGGAAGTGACACCGGTATAGTCTGGCAAATAAGTGTTGACCCAGAAAAAGGGCGATTTTTTTTTTAAATCTAGCACTGGTAACACTAATTATAGCAGGAATAAACTGTCTTGATACTAATTTTATCATGTAATAAATTTCAATGAAATGTTAGGCTCAACTGGCGGGGATAATTTACCAAGTGATAATTGATCAGTTATCGAGCGGGATGGAAAATGATTAAATTACTAAAATGACTATTAAAAAATAGGGGTTGGTGATAGAAGGGTGAAAATTTAGGGTTGTATGTATTTTTAATGGCACTTTATAAAAAAAAAAAAAAATCCAAAAAAAAAAATGTTAGGGGTGGACAATAGATAGTAGCTGATTCTCAGACCTACTGAATATGCATATAAAATTTGTCAAAAATCGGTCAAGCCGTTTCGGAGGAGTATGAGGAGCATGGAGTAAGAGGTGGTGACAACGGCATTCTGAAGATGATATCGTCGCGTTTTGACAGCGATTTTGTTAAGCGCTGGATTGGATTTGTAACTGGGAACGTGTAAATCTGTACAGCATTTGCGTTACCCAATGTTATGGGGCTGTAAGTTAATGTCACACACAATGAAAATGACCCTATATTCAATTCGTTTATTTTGCAAGTAGGCATGGGACAAAAAGAGATGTATTCTGCACTTTTACACATCAATTTTTACAATATTGATATATAAAACAATATCATTTTATAGTACATATTGGTGAATCTGGAGCAGTACATGATAACGCTTAACATTATAGCTGCTGTAGATAGGCATTGTCACACTATAAGCTAAGACAGACAATTCGTTATGATCGTAGAACAGTGTTGGATTTAAAAAAATCAGATTTTATATAAGTATAGTTTTATATTGTTTGTGGTCTGTAATTTATAGTGCAAATGTTAGAAAGGGTTCTAAAATGAAATCTAGAAGGTTTGCACTTATTATGAGACTAGTATTAACTTAAAAAAGATGTGACAAAAAAAAAGATGTGACAAAAAAACAGTTATTTAACTTTGAATGACCGTCATGAAAATTTTAAATATAGCAGATCCGTCACTGTTCTACGATCATGACGAATTATAAGAATATAAATGTCAATGTCTATATTTCTTACGTTCATCTGTTACGTTCATTACGTTCATACGGGTCATCAATGTAAGCATTTGTTATATCTTTATATTCTCTATACTTTTTTCACAATAATGGTTTTCTTCTCTTGCTCTTTATTACTTAACTTTAAATTTATATGTGAAAACCTTTAATAGTTCTTAGTGAATTTACTGTATAATATTTATTTTTATTTATCTAAAAACTTTATTGTTTTGTTAACAAAAGGCATATGTAATGCCGATTGGCTTTCTCTTACCATCAACCTTCGGGACATTGTATCAATTATGGTAGGTTTATAAAACAAACATAAAATAAAGAATATTTAAATAATTTTGATGTTAATTTAAATAACGTACTTATAACTAAATAAATAAATACATATTTTTAATACTTAAACTACATAATAATAATACATACACTACATAAACAATACATACATAAACTACTTAAACGTATATACATAAACAGAAACTATTATACAACTACATTACAATAAAAATGAGGAGAGAAATTAATTGTGAATATTTATTATAATATTGTCAACCGACTGTTTTACAAAATGAATAAAAAAAATTGAATAATTTTTGATAAATGTGTATTTCCACTAACATAGTTCTGAGTTAAATTGTTACTAACATATATGGATCGAATCCGAAATGAATTATTATTATTATTATTATAAAACACTGACTGAAGATGCATTAAAAAGCCTTCGTAACAAAAGGGCATGTATGAAGAGGTTAATGAACGTCGAAGAAGCGAAAGAGGTATGTCGTGATCGTGTCAAGTGGCGCTCAATTGTCTCTGCCTACCCCGCAAGGGATCTATACATACACATCTTGTACCATATGTATTATAATAAAAAAATAAACTGTACTTTTTTATATTCTAGTACATGTGACCTTGCCGATGTTAGCAACTGGAATCGGACACTCATGACTGACATCGGTCCCTAACACTATGCCAGCTTGACTGATCCCGAAACGTGTGGACACACTTTACTAGTTTTATTGGCATGAACGGTGGATACTTCCCCGCCCTGGCAGACTGGGGGGATATTACCACCATCAGTCCGCCTACAACCTATTCCTTTATTTTAATAAAATTGTTTTTCTTAGAAAGTTGATAGACTAGATTACTCAAAAATCTTCACAAATATGTATATATATACAAAAAAAAAAGTATAATATGTAGTTTATCAACCATCTAGTTTCCGTAACACAAGCCTCGTAGCTTACCACGGAAACTAGATGGCGCTGTGTGACCTGTCTGGAAATATTTATTTATTACATACATACATATCTTCACGCCAAATCCCTTGCGGGGTAGGCAGAGACAATTGAGCGCCACTTGTCACGATCACGACATACCTCTTTCGCTTCTTCGACATTCATCAACCTCTTCATACATGCCCTCTTGTTTCGATGGCTTTTTAATTCACCTTCAGCTAATGTTTTATTTATTTGATCATGATAGGCAAGTCTTGGTCTGCCAGGGCCTCTTTTACCCACAACTTTCGCATTATATATCTGGTTCGTCAATCTCTCTTCGCTCATCCTTTCGACATGCCCGAACCATCGGAGCATTTATTTATTATTTATTTGTAATTATATTTCTTCCTTTTGACCGCCTCCGTGGTCTAGTGGTAACAAACGTCGCTGTGAACTCAGGAGGTCATGGGTTCGATTCGCACCGGGGGCAAGTTGTACATTGTATAATTTGTCTCGGTCTGGGTGTTTATATGTATAATATGTATATATTTACAAAAAAAAAAGTATAATATGTAGTTTATCAACCATCTAGTTTCCGTAATACAAGCCTCGTAGCTTACCACGGAAACTAGATGGCGCTGTGTGACCTGTCTGGAAATATTTATTTATTTATAAGTAATTTTGCCAGTTTTTATTTTTTCACCATTAACTGATTTTATTTTTCTATTTTTTAATTTTGTATATTACCAATGTTGTGTGGGGTGGCCAAAATGGCCAAGCCCATGTGGCGTGCGGCAACTATTTGGGTTGATGCGAATAAAATTTAGCGGTAATTTTTAAATATATAAAAACTCGAAGGACCTGCGGGACACACTAATAATAAGGTGTAGGAAATGAGAGAGTGGAGACAGTGCGGAGAAATTAGAGAAATGATCTGTCTCCAGGAAAAGAAAGCATGCACTAACCTTCAGGCGTCTTCTCGGCTGATGTGGATCCATAAAAACACTAACACAAATTTCACGAGGAATTATAGTCCTGATGGTAAAAGTACACACTCAAAGTATTTTGCGGTTTTATAACGAAATTTAAATATAACAGCGGTGCGGTGACACGCGTCGGCGGAGACACCAAAACGCAGAGTGACGTGCAGTGTGCACTGCTAACGGGAAGCGGAAACGGAGGGAATATTAAAAGTGTGCCAACTAAAAAATGACAAATAACCCATTTAAATTAAATAGGCGCGAGCATCCCCCCGGCCTAGAAGGAACCCCTTCTAAGCAAAAAATAAAAAATATAAACTAAAGATGCGGATAAAGAAAAAATAAATAAAATAACTTAATACTACTATCCTATAGCTAAATTGTAGGTATTGCTAAGAGACTTGATCACTGTGTCGGCAGAGGACACAGACGGACAACCGGACGTTCGTACGTACTAGTTTTAGTCTTAACTTGAGCTACACGCACGATACCATCCTTACCGGGAAAAAGACGCGTAACGATACCTAAAGGCCACTGTAGGGGCGGGACGTTGTCTGAAGAAATAATAACTACAGTGCCTATAGCGATAGGATTACTAGGCGTGTTCCACTTAGCTCTAACTTGTAAGTTATGTAAGTATTCGCACTTCCATCTCTTCCAGTACGACTGGACGAGGGAATCTAAAAGAGTAAACCTAGTAAGTAAGTTCGAGTTTTCAGCGCTGACGTCAGCAGCTGGAAAACAATCGAGCGGTGCGGTGGTAAGAAAATGAGAAGGTGTTAAAGCGGAAGGTTCTGATGGATCAGAACTTAATAAATAAAGTGGTCGCGAATTAAGGAGTGATTCTATTTGATTTAGAACCGTTAGCATCTCTTCGTAAGTCAAGATCTGTTTACCGATGACGCGAAACAAATGTGTTTTTACACTTTTAACATTTGATTCCCAAATGCCCCCAAAATGAGGTGCATTGGGAGGGTTAAATCTCCAAACTATCCTGTGACTAGCGAGAGCATCGGAAAACGTACGATAATACTCCGAAGACCTAACAAACGTGTAAAGTTCGTCTAAATAAGACTTAGCACCAACAAAATTGGTTCCGTTGTCGCTATAGACAAACTTACACGGACCACGTCTCGATACGAATCGCTTGAAAGCATCCAAAAATGTTGCGGTACTTAAGTCCGACGCAAGTTCTATGTGAACTGCGTGCGTAACGAGACAAACAAATAAACATATGTACGCCTTTTGTGTGCGTACACCTCGCTTGCGTGTGAGTGTTATGTGAAGCGGCCCAGCGTAGTCGACGCCAGTATGCATAAACGCTTTACACTCTTGCAGCCGGCAAGCAGGCAAGTCGCCCATTGGCGGGAACGTTGCTCGCGGACTAAGCTTGAAACAAATATTACATTTATGAATGCGACTTCTAACGATACGTCGAGCTGATAAGATCCAATACCGTTGGCGGATAATTGATAAAAGAAGTTGCGGGCCGGCATGGTGGTTAGTACGATGATAATAATCTATTATCAAATCGACAACATGACCGGATTTAGGTAAAAGTATTGGATACTTATGCGAATAACTAATGTCGGCGTTACGTAATCGCCCACCAACTCTTAGCATATCGTTTTTAATAAACGGAAATAATTTCCGGATAGCGGGGGAACATAATTTATTATTGTTAAGATTGTTTATATCTAAATAAAAGGAAAAGTTTTGTAAATGTCGCAAGACGGTAGTCTCGGCGACATCTAAATCTAAAATAGTTATAACATTGTTGCGGGGAAGTTTTTTCATAAACCTTAAACAATATACAATACAGCGTAAGTACTTATGCCAATTGGAATGATACGATAAACAATCTATAACAAGGCGGGTTAATTTAGACATTAAGACGATCGCACACAACTCTAAACGAGCGAGTGTTACCACCTTAACAGGAGCGACGCGGGATTTAGCACAAACTAACTTAACAATAGGCGGGTTGTTGCCATTGACAACATGAATATAAATAACACAGCCATACGCCTTTTCACTAGCGTCGGCAAATGCTATCAGAGACACTTCGGACATCTTTTCGATACCGAAATGGCGCGGGAATGAGAGATTAGAAATAAGCGGTAACTCTGTGACATAAGATTGCCATAGACGTATAATATGTGAAGGCGGCTCTTCGTCCCAGTCCACCTTGAGCAACCATAACTCCTTAATCAGGAGCTTAGCGAACAAAATAACTGGACCGACCAATCCTAACACATCGTACAAACTAGCGGTAGCGGACAAAATATTTCGCTTCGTACAAGAGCGTTGCGGGGGTGTAACAATGAATTTAAAATTGTCAGAAGTGGGAATCCAATTCAGACCCAAAATTTTAAACTCATTGTCACTATCAAAAGAAATATTCTCAGACTGACGATGAGAAGAGGGAATGTGCTCGAGTAACTCGAGTGAGTTACTCGACCACTTCACTAAGTCGAACCCACCGGCCTTAAACAATCCTATCAGCTGATTGGAAATCCTAACAGCATCTGACAAATCAGACGCTGAGGACGCAAGATCGTCCATATAGACATCTCTCTCTAACACTGCGGCAGCTAATGGAAACTTGTCTCCTTCGTCCTTTGCTAATTGCCGCAAAGTACGAAGAGCAAGAAACGGTGACGAACGAAGGCCGAAGGCGACGCGATTAAACTTGTAAGTCTGGAGCGGGTCGGAAGCTGAAAATCTAAATAATACACGCTGGTACTTGCGGTGCGGTTCATGTACTCCTATACATAAGTACATCTGCCTAACGTCGGCAAAGAATGCGATACGAAAGACTCGTACATCAAGTAATATTTTAAATATATTCGCTTGCAAATTCTGTCCGGTTAAAAGTATATCATTCAACGACAAACCTGTATCAGTCTTGGCGCTGGCGTCCAGAACAATGCGCAGCTTGGTGGTTGACTTGTCGTTACGAATGACAGGGTGATGCGGTATGTAAAAACCGGGTAAAAGTGCAAGTTCATGCGGGACTAATGATAAATATTTCTTATCGAGATATTCTTGGATGACGTCACTATAAAGCCTACGTAACTCGGGCGACTTCTCAAACTTGCGTTCAAGCGAAAGAAAACGCTTTTTCGCGAGCTGAAAAGAAGTACCGAGTTTGCTAGGAGATTGACAAAAAGGTAAATCAACCGAGTAACGACCATCAGACGAGCGGGTGGTTGTTGTAACAAATATGTCTTCACAGTCCTGTTCTAAAGGGCTGAGAAAAGTTTTGGCGGGAATTTCCTCTAGTTTCCAAAATTCTTCCAGAAGTTTATTGAGCGGTTCCTGTACTACAGCAAGATTATTTTGTGTAGTACTTATACGTGTCGTAGATAAAACACTGGGCGCATCACCTAATACAATATAGCCTAACGTAGTTTCAAGCGCGGATGGTGAGTTTATAGAACCAGTAATTTTATTCGACAATAATATCTCACTAAAAATATTCACTCCCAATAAAATGTCAATCTCACCGGGCTTGTCAAAATGATTATCGGCCAGCGGTAGGTTTTTAATTTTATCGAGAAGCGAAACATCTACTTGTGAGTCGGGTAACAAACCAGTAACGCGAGGTACAATAAGCGGGCGAATAGAATAAACGTTACTGTTATAGGTGGACGAGAAATTGAGCGATGTAATGCCTAATAATTTCTGTGACGTACCACCGATACCCTGGACTTCGGAATAACGGTTTTGTAAACAAATAGGAAGAGAAAGTTTATTACAACACGATATAGAAATATAGTCACACTGTGAGCCGGGATCAATCAAGCAGCGAACGTAATGCTGCTGACCATAGCGGTCGCGCACAACTACTCTGGCTGTACCCAGCAGTGTAGTCGTTACAGTTGCGCTGACGTCACCACGAGACATATTGCACATAGCAACAGAGTCACACTGGACGGCGGCGGTAGCGGGTTCGAGTGCGGGACTAGAAGAAGAACTGGAAGCCATAACTGACTCGTTATGGGATTGCGGTGCGGGTGTAATAATATTACTACCGTGCGTTATATTAACACGATTAGTTTTATTATTAAAATGAAGTAAAGAATGGTGCGGTTGAGAACAATGCGAACAAAAGCGTTTAGATTTACAGAAAGAAAACTTATGTTTTGTACTTAAACAATTATTACAAAAATAATGTTTTTTCACAAAATCATATCGTTCACGCGGAGTCATCTTAATGAATGACGGACACACATACATGTGCTCGTGTGTAGGCCCTTTACAAGCTACACACACATCGCTATTACTACTAGACGATGAGACAAAAGAATTAGTTTTAGGAGTAGGGATAGATCTATGCGGTTTTGTAGTAGGTTTATTGAGCGGGGAATATTCACAATTTATACGGCATAATATTTTTGACTGTTCTTTAATGAAGGAAATAAAACTATCATATGTTGGTATGTTTTCTTTACGAACAGACATATCAAACAATTTTGTAGTTTCTGGATCTACTTTCTTTGTCGCGAGATATAACAAAACAAAATCCAACAAGTCGTTAAGGTTTAATTGTTTGAGAGCGCGCACAGCTGACGCGAATCTCTCAATAAACAGATCAAGACCAGACGAACTAGAAGAGGCGAGCGGTTTGAAATCGAACAGCTGATTTAGATAAGACGTGGCAAGCGAGCGGGTATCCTCATACTTCTCAATAAGCGTTGACCACATAATAGAATAATTCTCGGCAGTTGGAGGAATACCGGCACATACAGACAAAGCCCTATTTGACAGCTTGCCTATTAAATAGTGCACCTTTTCACTGTCAGATAAAGAATTATTATTATGTATGACGTCTAAAAACTGTCTATAAAATAATGGCCATTTACGTATATCACCGTCGAAAGACATTAACTCGATCGGCGGTAACCGAGGCCGGGACAAAGATATACATAAGTCATTGTTATTCATTACGGTATCCAAGTCTCGCGGGGTAGACGGCGCGGGCGCATGAGAACTATTTAGCTTATTAATAACGCGTTTAATACGACAATAAAGGTCTTCAAAGACCGTCCACGGTTGGTAATCAACTATCTTGTTAGGTTTTAATGACAAAGAAACAGAAGAATACGAATCCATAAGACTTTGGAAGTCTGCTCTCAACTCATCCAAAGTCTCGGTTGTAGCAAGAAAATTCTCCTCATTCTCATCACTTGTATGAGCTAGTTTAGATAAATCGAAAATCGAATTTAATCTAGCAAATATTGCGTTGCGTTTGGTCTGCAAAAGAACTAACTTATTTTCTAGTTTAGATTCTTCCGAAGACATTTTTAATTAATAATAAATAAAAAACGTGATGAAAATAAGAAAGAAATTGATTAAGATAAATATTAAATAAAATGTAAATATTGAAAAATGATTTTAAGTGCGAAATAATAAATAAAAAAAGTAACCAAAATCTACTACTATAAAAATGACCGGAACAAAAACATAAGTCAATGACCTGAGACGAAATAAATACCTACAATAAGGCGCGGCGCGCGGGTCGCGTAGTCGCGGCGAATTTAGTCCTACCTACTCGCGTTATTTCTTCGATAACTTGTTGAGATTATGGAATTAAATGAATGTAAGGATATTTACGTGTACTGTATGATCTAAAGATGATTATAAATTACTAAGAACCTATTTAGAGAAGCGGTGCGGGTTTAAAAAACGAAAATAAAAAAAAAACGTGTCTCTTAGCAATTCCGACAAACACTATAGATTATACTAATAATTATGTATAAACTAATGATTTTAACATAACAAATACTGGTAATTTATCCGGCTCGAAGGACCAAACTGTGGGGTGGCCAAAATGGCCAAGCCCATGTGGCGTGCGGCAACTATTTGGGTTGATGCGAATAAAATTTAGCGGTAATTTTTAAATATATAAAAACTCGAAGGACCTGCGGGACACACTAATAATAAGGTGTAGGAAATGAGAGAGTGGAGACAGTGCGGAGAAATTAGAGAAATGATCTGTCTCCAGGAAAAGAAAGCATGCACTAACCTTCAGGCGTCTTCTCGGCTGATGTGGATCCATAAAAACACTAACACAAATTTCACGAGGAATTATAGTCCTGATGGTAAAAGTACACACTCAAAGTATTTTGCGGTTTTATAACGAAATTTAAATATAACAGCGGTGCGGTGACACGCGTCGGCGGAGACACCAAAACGCAGAGTGACGTGCAGTGTGCACTGCTAACGGGAAGCGGAAACGGAGGGAATATTAAAAGTGTGCCAACTAAAAAATGACAAATAACCCATTTAAATTAAATAGGCGCGAGCATCGTGAATTTATTTTTTATAGTTCCTAGGAAGAGCACTGACTTCTAGGACACAGCCCAACTAGTCGTGGAGTCAGGGTTTTAACTATTTGTTACAAAACTGTTCCAGAAGTTAAGTCAATATTTATAAGGAAAAAAAAAAGTAATTGTTTCAATAAACTTTATTTATTTATATAATGCACAATCCCTTCAGTGTCGTTATATAAAGTTTACACTGTATTTCTCTCTATTTTACTAAAAGAAATATCCATAAATTTATTTCCTAGAAAGATAAGACTTTATTTCTCAAAAGTGCACTCAGAAAAGTCTTCACAAATGTCATTGTGCGAGCGAGAGGGATTGCCAACAACTTTAAATTTATTTTTATTTTTTTATACTGAGCACGACATGTGACACCGCGCCCACCTGATGGGTAAGCGGTATGCGAGGTCCAAGAATGGGAGCAACTGACGCCAGCCTCAGACGACCGACATCAGTCCCTACCACTATGCCGGCCTATAAAGATGCTTTTTCTCATATTGAAGGACTCCAGGTTATAGGAATGGGGAAACACACTGGCTGGGAGAGCATTCCACTCTTCCAATCTTCAGCGTGCGACAGATGTAAGAGTCTCCAAATTTGTATGTACGCGTAGGGATAGTGGCTACGGTATGTGGATGCATATTATATATATATAAGTTGAGATAAAACGTACCTGTCCATTGCTCTGTACTTCAATCTTGTATCCCGGAGGTAAGAAGGTATTAAAACCCACTATTAGCTCTGTATGGCCCTTGAATAGATTCGACACACGCGTTATAACACCGGGAGTGTCGATGCTAGAATAAAAAAAATAGAAAATTTGGTAAAATATAGCAAAGAGAGTATAAAATGTATAATTATGTTCAATAATCAGATACATATAAAATGCAGCCATTAGTATTTTCATTTTAATTCAAACGGTAATTGTTTTCATCATTTTGGAATATAATTTAAAGAAGACAAATTTCTAAGCATTCCATGGATTCACCGTGCGGGTGCCGGGTCCATCGAGTGTGGGTAAGAGATGAGAAGAATGGTGTCTCGGGCTTGCGATAGGCCTCCTTTTTTTTCTATTGCGCGATAATACGCTCACCATCCACCATTCCACTCCTCTCCATACCCAACCAAATACTGTATGATTCCCTTAATGCAGTCTTGGAAGTCGTTCCAAAAATGTATTGGCCTTTCAGTAAGTGATGCAAAGATTTTGCTGGAACTCCTCTCGCACCAACTTCCACTGCGTAAAGCTGAGTCTTGACCCTGTTCCTGATCATTTCTTCTGCGAGATCATAATATTTATTTAACTTCATGTTGAGGTCTTTTGGAATATTTGATTCCCACGGAACAGTAAGTTCAATAAGGATAACTTTTTTCAAGTTCCGAGAAAACACTAAGATGTCTGGCCTATTGGCTGATACAGCTAGTTCATCTGGGATCCTATAATGGTGTTATACTATATTTTTATACTCGTAGAATTTACTTGTAAATGTACATATATATTAATATGGTATATATAGACTGCTTCCGTGGTCTAGCGGTTAAGTCCATGGATTTAGACTCGGAGGTACCGGTACAATAATATTTATTATTGTATATAAATACATTTAATTTATTTGTGATATTTCTCGAGTTTGGTACGCTGGAGACATCGACGAGCTTGCCACTTGTCATGATTGGTCTATAGTAAAGTTAGCTTTGTAACTATTTCATACATAAATTTTAACCAATTGACTATTTAATTAAATTATATTTTAATGCTGGGGGTAAAAGAGATGTTGTAATTAAATAAAATAAAAAAACACAAATAATTGTTATGATTTTTGAATTGTATTTAGTTAGGGCACGCTGCAAATAAGTTGGGGTCTGGTTTTGGGCAAGCTCCCAAGATGTCATTAACGGAATCATGCAGTATTTGGTTGTAGCAGAATGACGGATGATGATTTTATAATTAATGTACAAAAAAATACTCACGTCTGACTCTTAAACTCTTTCATAATATCCAAAAAGTCATTGTACACTTGTGGCTGGGTGTTGAACTTGAATTTGACTTGATCCAAGTACGATAAGGCATCTTCTACTTTTAGCCTTTGGAATTGAGGTATTGTTGATCCTGGAGGTAACTGTGCTCCTGGAGGTAGTTGAACTCCTGGAGGTAATTGTGCTCCGGGTGGTAATTGTGCTCCGGGAGGCAATTGTGCTCCGGGAGGTAATTGTGCTCCTGGAGGTAACTGTGCTCCAGGAGGTAATTGTGCTCCAGGAGGTAATTGGGTTCCTGGAGGCAATTGTGTTCCTGGAGGTAATTGTGCCCCCGGAGGTAATTGTGTTCCTGGAGGTAATTGTGTTCCTGGAGGTAATTGTGTTCCTGGGGGCATTTGTGAGCCGGTATTAGGTAAAGATTGCGTTTGAGAATTTACCGGTGATTGGTTCCCGATTGTCTGAAAAAAATAAGGATGAATTAGTGGGTTATTTTGGTAGAAACTTTTGGTTTGTACAATCTGGTTAATATAATCAGATACATATAAAATGCAGCCATTAGTACTTTCATTTTAATTCAAACGGTAATTGTTTTCATCATTTTAGGTGTTTTATTATCCTAAAGGTATTTTACAGAAGACAGTCTAGTCCAAATTCTCCAGAAATATGTTAAAGAAGGCCCATCTCCAGAGCTATAGCTCCTGCACTCAAACATTCCTTCTAGCTGTCAATCGCATTCCCTATCCCCTAATCCTCGAAATTTGCATTCTTATTCTTATTCTTCCTGTCGTCCTTTATTTATAAAACTAAAATTACTGACTGTTCCTTCTATCTATAAACTTGAATGCTGTTTATTTGTAAAAAGCCACCCGGAACTTTTTTAAACTCTTGGGGATAATTGCAATTTTTAAAATAATAATCCTAGTAGAATAATTATTCCAGCGCATAAAAGTATTCAATATAGCCGAAATTGTTATGCAATGGCAACAAAGATATTTAATAAGCTTCCAGTTACTATAAGGGAGCTGCCACTAAAACTGTTTAAGAGTCAAACAAATGCTGGTTAATAAATGTTTTTATTCGACAAAAGAATACCGAGACACTAAGCTCGACAAAGTCATGTGACTAAATAAATATTTGTATGCTAGAAATAGCGAAGCATGTGATATAATTACATATAATAATTTACATCCCTGTACCTACCATGTTTCTGACAGATAAATTATTTCATTTCATTTCATTAGTTATAAACTCTCAAATTCAAATTCTTTATAGCATAAAAACATTTTAACCTAATATGTAATAACGCCTCCGTGGTCTAGTGGTAACAAACGTTGCCGTGAACTCTGGAGGACGTGGGTTCGATTCCCACCGGTGCGGTGGCATGTTGTACATTGTATAGTTTGTCTCGGTCTGGGTGTTTATATGTATAACATGTAAATATTTACAAAAAAAAAAAGTATAATATATAGTTTATCAACCATCTAGTTTCCGTAATACAAGCCTCGTAGCTTACCACGGAAACTAGATGGCGCTGTGTGACCTCTCTGGAAATATTTATTTATTAGTATTTGTATGAGGCGCGGTGGTGGCTCGGTTGAAAGAACGCGTTCCTTAAATCCTACAAAGGTCGGTTCAAATCCACCCGGCATGTACCAATGAGAAATGCACTTTTCTTACGTACATTTGTTATAGATTTACAACACCACCGTTCCCGTGCCTCGGAGAGCACGTTAAGCCGTCGGTCCCGGTTCCACTAATACCAACTTGTGGAATCGTTAATAAATTGTCATAAAAATTGACATCAAATCCTCGCCAAGCCGTCTGGCCAGCGTGGCGAGTGTAGGCCAAGTTCTCCAGATATATGTTCTGGAAGGCCCATCTCCAGCAGTGGAGATCTAGGACGCTGTGTTCTAGGGGCTGTAATGATGATGATTTGTATGAGCCTGCGCAAACATTGCAGACGCACTATAGTAGCGTGGCAGCCCCAACAATATCCTGAAGCTATTATTGTAGTGTACACGTAGGACGCTGATCGATGCCTGCGTAAAGTTGGTCCACGGACTGCTAGTATAGACAGTTTGGCAGTAAGCTTTAAATAGCGTTATCTTGACTTGCTCACTACTGCCAGCGCCCTACGTTCTCGTTCGATGTCAAACTGATCCTTGAGGTCCTCTGTTACATTTTTTTGGTGATGTTTTTACCTTATGTCTTGGTGGCATGTTTGTCTGCTGTTTGTAGGGAGTTCCCGGTTTTAAGTAGTTACCGACAGGCGCGGGGGGACGATTTCCTCGCACGAAACTATTGCCGACTAGCATAGATGCTGCATCTACAAAAAAAAAAGTTATTATATTTTGCTGCCTGTTGTGTTAAGTCCGTGAATTTAGGCGTGGAGGTACTCGGGTCGATTCCTGGTCGGAACACAATAATTTAAACGTGATATTTTTCGAGTTTAGTACGCTCAGTTGTAAGAACTTTCCTTAAAATCCTACAAAGGTTGGTTCAAACCCCCTGGCATGTACCAATGAGAAATACACTTTTCTGACGTACATTTATCAAAGATTTACAACACCACCATTTCCCGTGCCTCGGAGATCACGTTAAGCCGTCGCGGTTCAACTATTACCAACTTGTGGAATCGTTAATAAATTGTCATTAAAAAAATGACAAGACTCTCGCCAACCCGTCTGGCCAATGTCGCAAGGGTAGGCCAAGTTCTCCAGAAATTCCTGGAAGGTCCATCTCCAACAGTGGATGTCTAGGACTTGTAGAGGTTGTGATGATAATGATTTAAACTAATAAATATTATTTCGACCAGGAATCGAACCCAGTACCTCACGAGTCCAAATGCACTGACTTAACCGGTAGACCACGGAAGCAGTTTCTATCTAATATATATATATTTATGTATATATATATATAAGTAACCAGCTGACCCGGCAAACTTCGTACCGCCTGTCAATGAATGTACCCTCGGTTGGTGTGCCCCTGATGGATGACACATCAGCGCTGATGCGCGCCACCTATCGGACAACAGTAGTACTATGTCAGAAACCTTCGCCGATGTTCACACAACATATTACCAAAGTTTCATCCCGATCGGTCAAGTAGTTTTGAAATGCATAGGGAACATACGTATGTACACAGACATATATATATATATATATATATATATATAACTATTTAATAAGTGTAATTGACTTACTTAACATCTGTGGTTGTGCAGACTGCGCCAGCGTATGCATGTTGCTTGTCCCAGGCTGCTGGGGTATCTGTAACAATATCTATTCTTGCGTATTATACCCGCAACATAAAATAAAACAATAAACTAAAGAACTAGGAAGGAAAAACAATTTAAAAGAAATTGCAATAGTTTCCAAGTTAGTTGTACTTGCTTATAGCAGTAATGTTGTGCTTAACATACATATGGATTATTGTCTGTACGGTCCAATCATTATTACCACTTTGTTGAGTACATATATGTTTTAATAATTGTATTGATTTTATTAGTCTGACTGTCCAAGTTGTGTCAATGAAATGAAATGAAATATCGTTTATTTGCAATAAATACAGTAGGTCACAAAACTTTAGTCAGGTCTACTCACATGCAAGCAGGCGTGTAAATCTTTACTTACATACTAACTAATATCATAATCACAACTACATTAAAACAAAAAACAATATTAATTAACATGTTTTGCACTATAAAATCTATGGTCCAGTAGCCATTTCGTCAGTTGTAATTAAGCGAGCCAAAGGTAATAAACTATTTGATTTTTGATTAGCCAGACTTTATGAACCTTGGCGCGGTGGTGGCTCGGCTGTAAGAACGCGTTCCTTAAATCCTACAAAGGTCAGTTCAAGCCCACCCGGCATGTACCAATGAGAAATACACTTTTCTTACGTATTGCAGTCATAGATTTACATAGGTCTGCTGTCAATATATTTCTGAAACGAGCTTCCAAGACGGCATTAACGGAATCATACTGTATTTGGTTGGGTAGGGAGAGAAGTAGAATGGTGGATGGTGAGCGTAGTATCGCACAATAAAATAAAAAAGGAGGGCCACCTTTTCTTAAACCAGCCTATTGTCGGTCGCAAGCTCGAGACACCATTTTTCTCATCTCTTACCCACACACGATGAACGCACCACATGGTGAATCCATGGATTGATTAGAAATTTGTCTTCTTTCAACACCGTACCCGTGCCTCGGAGAGCACGTTAAGCCTTCGGCCCCAGTTTTACTCATACCAACTTGTTGAATCGTTAATAAATTGACATTATATCCTCGCCAAGCCGTCTGGCCAGCGTGGCGAGTATAGGCCAAATTCTCCAGCAATGTTCTGGAAGGCCCATCTCCAGCAGTGGATGTCTAGGCCGCTGTGTTCTAGGGGCTGTAATGAAGAACCTTAATATAAAATGGCAACGAATGCCCGCTCTCTTATTTGATCTCGTTGGTTCTATAATTGCAGCAAAAAAGCAGACAGACGTATTCAGCTAGGATGGTAGGCATTCGGAAAGTTATGTCACATCTTCCTATCGAACAGTGTTTTAAGACAAAAGCTTTCAACCAGTGCATTCTTTCAGTTATGTCGTATGGAGCAGAGAGGTGGACACTGACAGGTCTAATCCACAAGTTTAAGGTCACTCATCGAGCTATAGAGAGAGCTATGTTCGTTTTTTTTTAAATTATAAAGTCCGAAACGTTGATTAGGCTTTGATGAACGAGTAGACGAGTTCGGGAGTGGAGACCACCTACTGGAAGACGTAGAGTGGGATGACAGATGGACAGATGACCTGAGGAAGGTCGCTGGTGGGGGATGGAGGGTGGCAGGAGATGTGTATAGATAAGTCTATTTAATTCAAAACGCACTTGCTACGTAAACCTACCAACTTTGGGGTCCAATTCTCAGGCCAATGATAATGTCACATGCTATATTTATCGGAAATTCTGTCACTCAATATAAATATGAATATACGGCTGAATTGGCTGCAAACGGCAAACGTAATAAGTGCATAGAGTTGGCAAATCGTTACCATTTTGTGCCGTTTGCCGTAGAGACGATGGGCCCTTGTTCTGAGGACGGAGTAAATCGTTAATACGCTACATAAGCGTTGCCTTCCGAGCGTCAACAGGTGATCCTTTGAGTAGGGAATATCTTATTCAGAGGATCAGTGTTGCCATCCAACGAGGTAACGTCGCCGGAGTCCTCGGAACATTGGGTTTATCTTCTCCTGGATTCGATGACATTTGGATTATAATCAAGATATTTGTAAGTATTTAGTTTTTATATTAATTAGGTTTATCTTTTAGTTTATTTAATTTAAGGTTTTGTTTAGTTTATTTTTAATTTTATTATGTAGGTAGCTTTTAATTTATATTTATTGTTTGTGTTTTTATTTAATTATAATTAATATTAATTTGAATATTAAGCAATCTTGACGTTTGCTAGCTCGCGACTGTTGATACAGCTACATGACTTCAATTGGTTCTCGGGGACGGTTTTATGTCAGTGAGGGCCTTCTATATATATCGATGGTAAAAACTAATATTTGTAAACAAGTCAACGGCCACTTTTTGACAGTATGCCAACTAGTGTTTATTGTAAACTAATAGATGACTCATTAATACTATTTAAAAGTGAAAGAAGTAATTATGTTAGAAAAATTGGGGTATATCACTCACTTTTTATCACGATAGATGGCGCATGACAGATGGTACCTAATATAACTGTCAGTTGCATAGAAAGCTTGCATTTTTATTTCAAAATTTATTATTTTCTGGATATTATGCAGGAAGTTTCAAGCCGGCATAGTGTTAGGGACTGATGGCAGTTACGAGTATCTGACTTCAGTTGCTAACATTCATGGACCTTGCGCGCCACTTACCATCAGGTGGGCCCAGGGTCACATGTCGTGCTAGTATAAAAAAAAAAAAAAAAAAAAAAAGTGTACAAATCGAGATTTCTAAGCGAAATGAAAGATATGGTGATCTCAAAATTGCCGTTCTATTAATAATGCTGTTTTTCTTTTTAAAGACGGTGTGCGCTTTCTTAATTCATCTTTTAAGGTAGATAACGTTAATTTTAAATACATTTTTCTGTTATAAAAAAAAAAACTACAAAAACATTTTAAAATGATGCGATATATGTGTGTAAAACAAGGTACCATTGCCGCTAGCGACATCTACAAAAAGCTTTGCCTGATACATCCCATTAAAGATTAAATACTAATAGGGTTTAAAGTAGAGATGCGCCGAATATTCTTTTGATATTCGGTATTCGGCAGCTTGTCCAGTATTTGAATTCCGCCGAATTATTCGGCTTTATTGCCGAATATATTCGGTCCGAGTATTTCTATTTTCTTGGCTACATGACATGGTATAGAACTAAAAGACAGCATTTCTTATGTAAGATTTATGTTATATTATAAGTCAAAGAAAACCTATGAACAATGTGTTCAATAAAGCTGATAAAATAAAGCAATTCAACTTCAAATCAACGATTATTTTGAAACCTTAAAGCAACATAGATCTTCTTAGTACCTATATCTATCATACTATTTTTATTGTGTGTAAACAGTACTAAATACTTACCTAGTTTCGTATTTGTGTATATATATTTATGTATTTAAGTAGTAGTATGTAACGATTATTATGTATTGTATGTAAATTGTATATTTATAATAATCCACGGCGCTAATCCTCTACCACACTCCCAAAGGTTAGCTGTTATAAAATGCCGAAAGGCATTAAGTTTGCCCTTGTACATTACTTTTAAGTTTTTTGTGCAATAAAGAGTTAATAAATAAATAAATATAAAAACATTTATTTATAAACTTTAAATAATCATTTTTTAAAACCTCAATTAAATCCAAATGTCTTTTTATAACTTATCAACATTTATTTTAAAAGCTCAATACCAAAATTTCAAATTTTTAATGAACACATTTAAGTTGACAATAATAGACACTATAACAGAGGTATATATAGAGACAGAGATATAAATATTTTATGTTAGAATCTGTTTACGCGGCAAAACAATGAAATGGTAAACAGAATAATTCGACCGAATATCCGGTTCGGTAAAACCACTATTCGGCGCATCTCTAGTTTAAAGCTTTGCTCTCTCGCTCGCACAATACAACATTTGTAAGTAACTTTCGATAAAAAAAGTAATTATATCGTCACGTGGTCAGAAACCACGATTTTAATCACATTTTTTTTAAAGAAGCTGAAGCATATTTAATGAACTTTAATATAGGCCCATACAAGTGACAAGCTCGTAGATGTCTCTAAGCGTACCAATATCACAAATTATAGAATCAAGAATCGAACTCGTTACCTCCGAACTGCCTCCGTGGTCTAGCGGTTAAGTCCGTGGATTTAGACTCGGAGGTACCAGGGTCGATTCACAAAAATATTTATTAATGTAAAAAATACATTTAATTTATTTGTGATATTTCTCGAGTTTGGTACGCTAGAGGACTAAGAAACGCGTAATAGGTTTACCTAAATAAAAATAAGTTGACATTGACTTTAATATACTTACAGGTTGTGAGTGTGTTGGTATGGGTTGAACATCGTCAGGGGCGCCGAGGCGCGGCGTGCCTTGTCTCTTCATCATCTTCACCAGCCCATATCACACCTGCAACCAATGGAAAATAAACATTAA
This sequence comes from Tinea semifulvella, assembly GCA_910589645.1. Classification (NCBI taxonomy): domain Eukaryota; kingdom Metazoa; phylum Arthropoda; class Insecta; order Lepidoptera; family Tineidae; genus Tinea; species Tinea semifulvella. Next base: position 1,266,288 of record OU342623.1, on the reverse strand, counting down.
TACATATGATAAAAATCCCTAGAACATAGAGTCCAGACCTCTGGAGACTGATGGAGATAGTCCTTCCAGAACATATAAGTGATGCGTTTCTGTACTTTTAATTGATATAGGCTTGAAATATATTTCTGGAGGTAATTATCAACAATAGTCATTTCCAATTCCTGATAAATTCCAGCAGACTTTCAGCAGATATTCAGATTCATTTACTGTATCGGCTGCTCGTCAGTGGAACAAGCTTCCACTGACCATCAGACAAGCTCCTTCAATTCACATCTTTAAAAACAACTTAATACTTTCTTTTTAAACAAGCAGAACAGTATATTTTAAAATTAAATATTTCTTCTTATTACTATTATATTATCTTTATATATATCTACTATATATTAATAATATATACTGTCATAATAATAATAATAATTAAGAACCAACTTATATGTTATTATTTATGACATAATTTAGAATTTTCATAATTTGGATTCGACTTTGGAAATTTCATCCTGATTTATTGTTACATAATACAACATTATTTATTTCATTTGTAAATATGTTATAACTGAGTTTACCTTGCAGATTCCTTTCTCAGTCAGATTAAATATTAACGTGTAACTGGAATCTGCTAGTCTACTGCTAACAGCAGATTAACGATTTAAGTTATTATTAGTGGAACCGGAATCGATGGCTTAATGTGACCTTCGAGGCACGGGAACAGTGGTGTTATATATATTTACAAATGTACGTAAGAAAATGGTGCATGTTGTGTTAACTGACGGACAGACTGGCCTTTAAAAGTAGTGTTGTGATTTTACATACATATCATTAACATTAATTGGTTAATAGAATGTTTAAAAAATTACATAATCCTAAACCTATAACTAGAATCCTGAAACACCATGTCTAAGAGACTACCTCATCAGCTGCAGAGGGTTAAGGAAAACATTTATTTATTGTAATTTTAACATGTGGCGACGGCAATGGGGTGTATCACTAACTTTTTATCACGGTAGATGGCGCATGATAGATGGTACCTAATATAACTGTCAGTTACATAGAAAACTTGTATTTTTATTACGAAATTTATTAATTTCTGGATATTATGCCGATGTGAGCAGCTTTTTAGTGTACAAATCGAAATTTCTAAGTGAAATCAAAGATATGGTGATCTCAAAATTGCCATTCTATTAATAAAACTTTTTTTTTCTTTTTAAAGACGGTGTGCGCTTTCTTAATTCGTCTTTTAAGGTAGGTAACGTTAATTTAAAATACATTTTTCTGTTATAAAAATAAAAAAAACAAAAAAACATTTTTAAAATGATGCGACATAGGTGCAAAACAAGGTACCAATGCCCTAACGGACATCTACAAAAAGCTTTGCCTGATATACCCCATTGTATCTTATTTATTAATTATTTTATTGTAATTATTATTTTATTTATTTATTATTATTTTAAATTGTAAATATTCTATATAAAGATTAAAGTTTATAAATTTTTGTTTCATACTTCACGAATAATATAATACGTTAATTGTGAAATTCAGGTAAAATAAATAACTGTAGAATAATAGGGTAGCTAGTGCAGATGGAGCCCAAGACACAAGACGAAAATTCCTGGTTTTGGCTCCAACGTGCAATACAATTGGAAATATGTAGTGTCAATTTTGTTCACATCAAGTAATTTATTATATAAATATTTCACTATTGAATTTATTAATGTAACTAATTTCTACTGTGGAAATAAAGAATTATTATTATTACAACCGAGCCACTAAAAAGAACATACAATGGTCATATTTGTTAGGTCATTATCGGCACGAATAGGCAGACGGTCTGTCAGATTCGCTTCCAATGTCCTCTTAATGTTTCCCAGATACGCAGCGACCACAACCATATAAGTCGAGCCACGGGAGTCCGGGAAGTGAGATTTTTAAATTAGGTATTGCAATAATAATAATAATTTTTATTTTCAGTGTTCTATATATAAACCTAATAAACAATTTCGACTCTAGTACACTGCAGGAGTTTAAATTAAATTGTGAATTAATAATGAGCCCACACTAGGTAATGAGCCTGGCTCGTGGGATTCTTCGATTACCTGTAATGGTTGATGAAATCGATTTTACTTACATTTACTTAAAATTAAATTAAGATCTAAGCTTATTAAATAAATAAAAATAAAATTAAGGAAAAACAACAATTATCAAATTTGAATTTCCTCAAATAGTGATTCTTATGAAGAAGTAGTCGTGACAACTTTAACTTCACTTCTCTGGCAGATAATTCCAAAAGGCCATACCTATTAACAAGTTTATTGTATATAAATGGTCCGAGAAAGGAGCTAAAACATTGAGCAAAGTCACATTTGACAGACAAGTGCGGTATTGAAGGGACAATAGACAATATACTTTTGGCCTAACATTTGAAATAAATAACTGCTATGTTGCTTAATAGAGTGTATGATTGCCTTTTTGTCACAATAGATGGCATATTGATTAATGGGGTTTGATCCTACGTACATTTGTCATAGATTTACAACACCACCATGCCTCGGTTAAGTTAAGCCGTCGGTCCCAGTTTCACTAATACAAACTAGTGGTATCGTTTTGAAAAATTAAAAATTGGCATCAGATCCTCTCCAACCAGTCTACGTGTAGGACATATTCTCCAGATATATGTTCTGGAAGGCCCATCTCCAACAGTGGAGGTCTAGGACGCTATGTTCTAGGGGCTGTAATGAATGAATGAAAAAAAAAATTTAATCAATATGAAAGTATTGCTGGCGCGCATGACATGTTTGAATATCTAAATACTAAATTAATAACAATAAGACATTGAGCCAAATATATTTTTCATACATAACAGAAATTAAATTGATGATATTGCACAATAAACAAAATCACATTTGTACAATGTACATAGGCGAACTTAATGTCTAGTGAGATTTTGTACCAGCTAACCTTTGGGATATTGAGCAATGATTGTGGGTGCATTAAATCACTAATTTAAAATCGGGATTAAATATTATGGGTAAAACAAGAACTTCACTACATTTCTTAAAATTACACGATTGTGCGAGCAAGAGATGCAAAAATGTTAAACCCTCTTAATCATATAGATTTTTATATATACTAGCACAACATGTGACCTTGCGCCTACTTGAAGGCAAGTGGCGAGCAAGGTCCATGAATGTTAGCAAGTGACATCAGACAGTCATGACTGACATCAGTCTCTAATACTATGCTGGCTTGACTGGCCTACTTATGAATGAAAAAATAACAAAATGTATATCATGGCAATCCATTTATTATGTAACATCAAGTGGCAAGGGAGAAAAATGTAGGCCAAATTCTCTAGAAATTTCTGAGAGGCCCACTACAACAGTGGAGGTTTAGGACTTGTGTGTTTTAGGAGGCCATGTATCCTAGCAAATAAATAATTTCATCTTATTTTCCATATCAATGAATGATATTGGCCAGCACGGTGTGAAGTAGACATCCTGTTGTGAACCATATCCCATGCAGGTGGTCGAAAACAATGCTTTTAAAGAAGCAGATTCATATTTAACCAAATTAACTATAGGCCCACCATGACAATTGGCAAGCTTGTTAATGTCTCTATGCTTGAGAAATATCACAAATAAAGTTTTGTGTAACGGCCAGGAATCGAACCCCAAGTAAAACATTAAGTCTATTATTACTCAGTTTTTCCTATAGGTATTATTAAAGCACATGGTGCAATAGTTTTGGCTAATATAAACTAACACCCATATTCTAAGACATTTTCTCAATGGCTCCTCCACTTGACATTTCCTTCCCGATGTCAAACGATAATTTAGTTTCTGTGATAGATACAATTAAAGTTTAAAATATTGGCAAGCCGGCAGTTTTATTTTGAAGCCTTAACCTGGTACATTAGACGTAATTTTTAATTTTAATCATCTCAATTACAGGGACTTAATTTTAGTTTGACATCTGGAAGGAAATGTTGAGTGGAGGACTTGTTTATTTATTTATATAGTACATATATTATCACAAACATAACATAGTATAATTATAACTTATCTAATATATGTACCAAACAGCATTCACCAATATAAGAAGAAATTAGAAACTTATTACTGTTTAAACAAAAAAATAATTTTAACAAAAACTAACAAATTTACAAAATATAACATAAAAATATGACTTCTAAAATAAAATTATACATTTTTTTCTTTTTTAATAGAACTAATAAGGAAACATAAAAATTGCATAAATTTGGTACCTTAAAAAAAACACTTGTTAAATAAATTATCAAGCTACTCATATATTGATGGTTTGAAATGTTCGAGAACATTTTTTCTGAATACATTGTAACGGTTATGAAATCTCTCGTTGAGGAAATGTCTTAAAATACGGGTGTGACTATACGAAGGACCATTAAATGACACTTGAGGTTATAAGCGTATTGGATAATTTAAATTAAATTACATAATTGTGAAAACTAATGTTAGGTTAGGTTATGAATGCAACATGTCGGTTACCTTTTATACGTTGAAGATTTTATAGCGTGGGCCGATAATACAACAAAAATTACGTAACATACCCCGGTACTTAAAAGTCCAAATACGTTCAAAAGTAGATAAAAGCTTGCACCGGCTACTAAATTCCAATCGACCGTTCACACATTTTATATTTCGCATTCGATCGAAAGCCTCTTATGTCCGGTAAAACAATTTCGTATCTATTCCCAATCACTAACGACCACAAATCGATAGCGCACTTCAAATTTAATGTAACTATACTACCCGAGAGGCGCACCAGCCAGTCCATCGCGAGATAAAACGCTAAATAACGCAATGACGGCGCAGGCCGCAGACATGACACCTTGCTTATCATTCCCGCCTTTTTTACGGGGTACGTAATAATGAGTGCGTTCAAAAACAGCAGATTTAGCGATCTTTTTTATTCACTCTTCGAGCACAAAATTAGTTTATTGAGTTTATTATTATTTCCACAATGATTCATAGCAAGCGGATCTTATTAGAAAATTTTAGCTTCTAATAGTAATCTTTCGGATGTAAGCTGTAAGGTCTAGTTTCCATTACACAGTGAAACGGGGACGGCGAGTGTTCGTCACTCAGACGTAGAAAATGGCGACTAAATACCAACAATTACACAGCAACAAGAACATCAAGCGAATGTTATCCGAAGGACACTCGTTTTTGTATGATCAACTTTTGTATTATTATGAAACGTAAAACGTAAATGTCATAATCGAGATAACGCAAGTACTTACAAAGTACCTAACACATGTCTTAAAAATATGTACATACCTCGAAAAACGAGACCAGCGAACGTTTTTCTTTATTCCCCTGTAGAATTAGGCTTTAAAACGGTACAATCGGAATTAAAATAACACCAATATGGATAATAAAGCGTCACGATACGCTCCGCGAGTGAACATTCGTGCGCCTCCAAATAGCGCAACGGCGCAACTTTTTCGAGCGCGGCATCAACATCGTCAGGTGGGCGAGGTTGCGACACCGCGATATCGGCGTCTCGCTCGGGCCGCGCCAGCGGGGAGAGCATGCCATCTTGTTCGCACCCATAGCACAAAAGGGGGACGGGTTCGAGGGCTCCGCGGACGAACGTCGCGCACCGAGCTGCGCGGCCGACTGACTGCGAGGTGAACAGGCGATACTGACTGGCCGCAGCGAGCGGAATGGCAACGTCGCGCGCCTTCATAAATGCCACGAACCTTTCTCGAAAGAGGTGAACCAAAACAAAAATCTCCTTTCTCTCAAATTATACAACACACCGCGGACGCTCTCTATTTAGAACAATCTATTAGTTTTCTTCTAAAACGCAGCTCTCGGCTATCTTTTGGGATAGATAGTTTTAACGTAATTGATCGGTAATACACACGACGGGCTTCGTTTTATTAACTCAGTGCAGTGTCTGATTCATCGGATTTACCTAAATGTGAATGTATAGGAGTGATGGTTCGGTATTACAGAATCTGAGAGTCAAAAAATATATACTCGTAGATTATCTGTATAAACATGTTAAAATTGGGTTAGATGACCTGTGCATATCATTAGCTTGTGCCTGGGTGTATAGTGTCCCACCCTTAGTGCCTTCTTGGATAGATTAAGTTTAATAATAAATTCGCTAAATTATAAAATCGCACAGCCTGTCGAAGTAGGTAACTTTTCGGCTTATTGTGAAAATCAACCTACCTTACATAAAAAATCAGCATCAAAATTACATTATAGTAAAGTATCATCACGACCTTTCCTTTCCGGGGTGGTCAGTAACCACGCTTATTAAGCAGGATTCACATTTAGCTAACTTTACTATAGGCAATCATGACAAGTGACGAGCTCGTCGGTGTCTTCTAAACTTGAGATATAACGCAAATAAATATTATTAGAATCTATTTATTTAAATTAATAAATATTATTGTCGAGGAATCGATCCCGGTACCTCCCGAGTATAAAGTCACGGATTTACCCGCTAGACCACGGAGGCAGGTCTTTTATACATTAGTAAAAGTAACCTTTAGTATTAACATCTGTTACAGTAAGTAAAGCATAATCTTATTTAACCCTGTATTTGACTTATCGCTTTAAGCGTTTTTTCACTTTATTTCGCTTTGAAAGACGTTCGACTTGGAGTTTGGTTATGCTTTTCATACAAAATTCGGTAAAAAAGCAAGATTTGCTTTCAAGTCGAACATAGCATAAAACAACTAATCACTGCTCATAAATGTGACGTTGATAGCCACATTAGGATCTGCCAAAGCCTGCTAAAAATAAAATCATTAAACACGAATTTGGCCTAAGCGTATAACTGGCAAATAACGATGACAGTAAACTTCGATAAGGTACAATCTTAATATATTGCAGTTTGGTGATCAGTATACCTAATATATAATATCAAAACATCAATAGGGTAATTCTTTCATCGAAAAAGCTGTTTTTATTTGCGCAGTAGACACGTAATCGGAGCGTTGCCTTGGCAACAATAACCTCAACTTACAACACGAGAAAGGTATCGTCAAAAAGACCTTGATTTCCAAGTATTGTTACAATTTGAAGGCTTTAAGGCTTTATAGTTCACGATGTAGGCGTAAAAGAAACATCAAGTTAAAATAAACTGTCATGCGCGAACATGGAATAATAAAGTGCATTAATAAATTACATTTTCATCCCCTCCCCTATTCAATGAACACGCAAATTCCACTTTCTTCACACAATCTATTGCTAGTCAATTCAACTGCTATGTCAATGAACTAATTAAAATTGCAGCAATAAGCTGTCTATCGTTATCAAAATTAATTATTTATTACTAGACATTGTTTTGGAGACAGATTTCAGATACCGGAATTAACCCAGAAGTGTAATATATCGACCCCAACAATATCTCAATAGTAGGTACAACATTTTTTTAACACCTTTGTATTATTTTAATTAAGGTTTTTACATTGTAACCGCATTATCAGTTATGAGCTGCCAACGTCTGTATTTTATATCCATAATGTTCAGTCTTTTCGTGATCATAACCTGTTGTTTTGTTAACTACCCTAACATACTAATCAAGTCTTAAAAATTAACCTCATTAGGGTTCAGAACTTAATTTCGATATATTCTTATAGTTGTGTTAACGATGGCCACGGAATTACTTCTTATGCACATAAAACAGCTTGGTTTATATTCTGCTTACACCCTAGCTTGTAGCAATGGTTCTATCGATTCAATTCTATTAATAAATTCGATGCATTGAAAATTCGTTGCCACAAAGTCTAGCACGTCATTACATATTCATTTTAAGTCCTTGGAGTGGTAATGTCATGTTAGTATGTATTTAAATTTATAAAATACCCTACTTTTTATACGAAGCACGAACACGCCTACTAAGTCAAGAATGGAGGGAACTAAAGCCAATGATAAATAAAGATGTATTTTAAAAAAATATGAAAGTTATACATTGTACCATGTAAAGATATTGGAAGACCGTAAAGTGATCTTTTTGTCGCTATTAGTCTGTGTTCAATCTACCATCAAATTTATTTGTTTATATTATTAAAAATTGCTATTTTTCTTTCTTTCTTATTCTTAAATAAAATAGACCGGAATCGTTGCTCTGTCTGTCTGAATTAAATCTTAAATAGCGTTAACTTTATTTGCGCTCATTCAACGTCTGTTAGCAGTATCTTCTAAGATAAGATAGCGTAGTCGTATTTGCATAATAATAGTCTTTAACGCCAAATTCGCTTGGCAATATTCGGTACTATTCAGCACCCCACATTTAACGAATGACAAACTGGTCGTTATGTATGACTGGTACAAAATCTGAATGTAATATGTACCGCAATGATTATTATATTTGGATGATAATAACATTAACGATAGATAAAACTTCTGATAGCTGCAAGGTAGAAAAAAACGTTTATTTAATAGCGTTCCTGTTAATCAGTGCATCGGCATATACCCCAAACAATATCAAAAGGAAGGCGTAAGAAGGAATGGAATAAAATGTCTAGGATTTAAAAATGGCGCAAAAAAAACATAATGATTTAAAATTAGAAACAAAACTACATCTTCAAGAAAACATTATCATTTATTTGAACTATAATTGCTGATTTCTGCTTAAAGTTAAACACGTTACGGATGTAACGGGTACTATACTACAAACTTAGAAAGTTTAGAAGTCACTATAGCATCACAAGTTAGATTTAACTAACGTACGTGTATACAATTTGTATTTTTTATATTTAATCTCACCTTTTGACAGGTGGCAATAGGGTTGAAGAAGAAACATGCGAATCTACCGGCACCAAGAGTAACGTGAATGTTCTGGAGAGTAAGAATACCTACCGCATCCTTTAGTATTAAAGAGTGTAGATAATTAAAATACTAGCTTGCCGACGACGACGTGAGACTCCAACCTAAAACTCATGAAACTAAATTGTTTTAAATATTTTAAAAGGTTTAATTATTCATAATAGCAATTAATTACTGTATTTTCTAGAACTACTATTGCTTCTAACTACTACTAACTAGTAACTACTGATCTTAAAAAATGATCCCATTCCTGCAAATAAATAATCCATAATTTAAAGTTGCAACCAGTTTATAAAATAGACATAGAAATAAATACGTCAACGTTTTTGGTGCGCGCACACCCTCAAACAAGTTAGGTAGGTCAGGAAGTAAGGGGCAAGGGCTAACAAACGATCAATCTTAAGAACCCTTCAGAAGTTACAAAAACACTAAATTTACAAGACCCTGACCATCGCTTTTCAAATGCAGAGATTAAAACAAAGAATTATATAATACTTACGAGTATAAATACATACTGTTAAATGTGAATAGTGTACCCATTTCATCAATCTTTCCCAAAATATTTCTCAAAACGCTAATTCTAATTTCTACCGCTTACATTTTTCTATTTGAAGCCACAGATTTTCAAGCAGACAGATAGTTGGGACATCAATCATCTGTTTATTGTAATTTCCGCTACCTAGAAGCTCTGAACAAAATATAAAACTTTACATGCATTCGGTGAGGCTTTAAAGGTCTATATCCAGCAGTCAAAGGCCGCATATAGAGGTATTACCTTGATATTTATTTAACTAATAAAATGACACAGCTGTTCCTTTTCATATTGTGCCATTACACTTTGATAACGAGAATGTAACAACAATATTATATCTTTATTATAATTATTAAATAGATCTTAAGAGTATTTTAAATATAATTCGAGTCATAACCGAGATAACTTATGATACTAGCGAAAACTACCTCAACGTCTGCAAAATATCCAGAGCTGACTATTTGACTGGCATAATTCTTCATAAATAAAGAAAAATACTAACTGATAAATAGTTTTACATTTTGTGTGTATTTGAAAACGTGAATTGGACCGCACATATAAATGTCTTTAAGTGATAATAATAAATGAAAAATATTAATATCATACTAATAATTTCGAAACTCATTTAAAAAAAATACAAATTAAGGTGTAATCGCAATAACCTTGTGTCAACAATATAGCTATGTCAGATTTTAGAATAACATTGTGATAATCCGTTGTACAATAAACAAGGGTATGTGATAACAGGTCATAACACGTCTATACGAGACCGAAGCCACCTCAAACGATAACTACAAGTGCTGCCATCTAGCAAAAAACCAACGGAACTATAGAACGAGCAAAAATATAAATTGACGGAATATAACGGAGATGTCTTTCATAATATTTACAAAAGATTTGTAAGTCGTCAACAATAACTGTTAAAGTGACTAAATATATACACTTAAATATACACACACTGTGAGAAAACTAATTTCAAAGTTTATTTAATGAAATTTTTGCCTTTAAAGTATACCTCATTATAACAAACTTCGCATTTAATCGCAAAAACTAGATTTCCAACATAAATCTAAATACAAAAACAGGCTTTGCTTATTATTAAACATAGTACGAAGTAAAAAACAACTATATGACGTCATCGCTGCGTTTATATGTTGTATCTACCTATATAATCAAATTCAAAGGATATTAACTCCTTTGTTCACAATTATAAGAACTCTATTCCCATAATAATGCCTAGCACCAAGCAACCGCGAGACCGGCCTTAGATGTGGTCGTATTAACCTCAATTGATATTAACTATCTCCAATAGCTATCCAAGTACTTACACCCACATGACAAAACATTTTTATTCCATGCATGTTTTCGACCAACCAAAACAACGCCACCCAATCGCCGCATTATCACGCGAATTAAATTTATCCATTGTTATAAAATTAAATAGAGGATACAAAGCATTTAGCCTTGAAATTTCTTATCGAAGTAGTGTATTACAGATTGTGCGACGTTGCCAAATCTCCGCGCTCGCAACTTACTGCGTCTTAAATTTATGTCTCAGCCGCCATCTTTTTTTACTTATCACATGCACGTACTTGCCAAATCGTTCGGCCACATGACAATTTTTTTTGGTAGGCTTAACAAGCAATTATCTTTTATTGCGATTCCATTATTTGTTATTATTGTAATTAGAGTTTTAATCCTAATATAATACATTACAACTGTTGTAGGTAGGTAATTATAGAAAGTAGATCAAGTGTTACGCAATGGACCTGAAAATAAGTTACCTAAAAGGATTTGTACATTCCAGATTTCTTCCTTTTTAAATAATTCTACAATATCTCATAGTATAATTAGTTATGGATACTCGATAGAGTAGCCCCCGCGATTGCCACGTTCGTAGCCATCGCGAATAGGGCCCGTCGTATATCCATACCTATGTATGTAGCACAAGCAAAGTGTCGGCGCAAATGGTGAATACATACTTTTCGCGGGTCGGGAGCCGGCTCCAGGGATTGGAGCACGTGTCTCGAGCCTCCAGGAAGACACTCGGGCCGACCCACAACATTATACATCACATATTGAGACATTTTGTACAAAATTCCACAGTATCGATCACACACAGGCGCCATTTTGAACCGACACTGAGCGGCGGAGAGCGCGCGACGTTGCCACGTCGACGAGCCCGGTGGCGCGGCTATTTCGAGCGAGTAGTCCCCCCGCCCGCGCCGCGGTGACGTCGCCGGAGGTCGACAAACACTGCGCTCTTCGACAAAACATTACCTCCGATTCTGGCCGCCGAATCGTGCCATGCTATCATCCAACGCCATTGCTGTTTCTCGACAAAGGCGAGGGGGAATTGAGGGGGGCAAGCAACAGTGCGTCGATAGTTGTATACGTAGTTATAGCGAGGCGCGGGGAGCGGGCCGGGCCGGCTTTCACCGAACTGTCCGCGCAAGATAGCTGCTACATGTGCCATTGGCCACCGCCGAGATCGATAGCGGGCCCGAACGAGGACAAGGTAGGACGAGCGAATCTATACCTTGGGCGCAGGGAATAACGCCCTCTTTTCTATGTTGACTTTTATAAACAAACTACTGCACCACTACATAGGCGCTTGCCATGCAGACTACGAACACAGGCGCAAGTCGCGACGCGGGCAAACGACGAAGCGCGGACTATACGTACTGTATAGCTATAACCCACCTTGTATATCGTCATATTATGGCACTTTTATAGAGTTGAAAATCCCCTGCCACGGCGCACCCACCGCGCACAGGGACAAAGGGCCGAACTTGTAGAAAAAACAAAGGATATGCCGGCAAAACTATGCCAATATTTTAAAGTGAATTAATTAACTTTTTCATGTTAAAATGCTAAATCGTAAGCGCGCTGCCAAGTCGTCATCATGCATTGAAGGCACGGGGCGCGCTGACTTGTATTATGGACTTCCAAGTTTTTGCATGCACACGGTCATCGAGACCATCCTCAGATAACAATGATTTCAAACTATTTGATAATCACCAACATTCGTATGAAATAGGCAACGTATGGTAGGCGATGAAATTATGAAGGAGAATGATTTTTAATGAAATAAGTTTCTAATTGTTGCTAAAACATGCAGAAGTCATCTGACACAGTTTATTAAGTAAAATTAAACGTAATTGGGAAATAAAAGCACTGAATTATGAATAGACGCAGACCTGTCAACGAATCACTTACCTGGGTTTTACACGAAAACAATTCTTTCTTTCTCGAGACTCACGATTAACTCACTTGTTCACAGTATGAACAAAGAAATTAAGGTATTTTAAGGAATTTGAAGGATTTAATTTCCACAAAAAAAGTAACCATTTCATGAAACACACGCCTCTCTCGCGATAGAGCGAAACGCGAACTGACGGCGAACTGTGGGGTTCGGTCAGACATCGCTTCATTGGAAGGGGGACGGTCATCGGGCGGGCGGAAGGAAATCGGGATTAACATACCAATATGGTTGTACCTCAACTAAATATCAATAGAATTTACTTTATTTATAATATAAATTTAAATAGTAATAAATAATTGGTAAATGCACTTTGTAATAAGGATATATAAACAATTTAATTTAAAAGTACTGCGAATGACTTTTGTTCTGTTGAAGGGTTCCGGTTTTTAACTGCGTTCGCGTTCCGAATAAATTTTCTGCAACTGTCCAAGTGCTCATTATAACGATTTCTTAAAATCATATGTTTATTATAAATAACTATAAAAATGGAGATAATATTAAAACTATATTCTAAATATTTACTTGTTTTTTATAAAATATTTATCACGAAATTACAAACAGCCAATCAGAATTATGTTCGTGTTATTTTGACATTTTGTTGATAAACTTTTTACACGTAGCCGTATTTATGTTCATATCTCGACACAATCATAGATAAAATTGGATTTAATCCATATTTAATTACGTAAAGTAAGAAAACGTGTTCGCCATGAAGCTCTCTATATTTTGTGTGTCAATAGTTTTAATAATCGCTTCGGTTTCAGCAAAAATAGATCCGCAAAACTTGAGATGTTTGGGTGTGTATATGTTTTTAATTATTCTTTAGTTTTCCTTATAAGCCTCGGTTATTTACTGTACGTTCTGTATTTTAGTGTGCCGGACGACCTTCGACGAGCTCAATCAAGTTATATTAAATGTGGACAAGTGGAAAAAAGTCGATGTAAGAATTTATTATTTTATATTAAAAAGAGTTGGTGGTCCGTTGCTAGAACTTTTTCCTCCAATACGAAAAGGTCGCAGTTCGAACCCCGACATGTACCAATGAGAAATACACTCATACATTTGACATAGATTTACAAAACTGCCATCTATTGTTGAATCATTCAAAAGATATTTTGACTTTGAAGGAACCCTGTGCTAAATTACGGAGTCAATAGATAGATTATAGGATCCCAGATGAACTAGCTGTATCAGCCTATAGGCCAGACATCTTAGTGTTTTCTCGGAACTTGAAAAAAGTTATCCTTATTGAACTTACCGTTCCGTGGGAATCAAATATTCCAAAAGACCACAACATGAAGTCGAATAAATATTATGATCTCACAGAAGAAATGATCAGGAACGGGTTCAAGACTCAGCTTTACGCAGTGGAAGTTGGTGCAAGAGGAGTTCCAGCAAAATCTTTGCATCACTTACTGAAAGAATTGGGCCTAAGCAGGTCTGCCGTCAATACATTTATGGAACGAGCTTCCAAGACGGCATTAACGGAATCATACAGTATTTGGTTGGGTAGGGAGAGAAGTAGAATGGTGGATGGTGAGCGTATTATCGCGCAATAGAAAAAAAAGGAGGCCTCCTTTTCTTAAACCAGCCAATTGTCGGTCGCAAGCCCGAGACACCATTCTTCTCATCTCTTACCCACACACGATGGACCCGGCACCCGCACGGTGAATCCATGGAATGCTTAGAAATTTGTCTTCTTCTAGTTCTATTATTTATTCGAAGGAAGGTACAATAGTTAAAAAAAAAAAAAAAACTCAAAACTAAAATTTTAAAACATAAATTACTATTAATTAAAAATAAAAATTTCTTAATAATTAAAAATACAACTAAAACCCAAAAATAAAGAAAAACAAAAAAATCTTATAAATAAAAAAAATGCTCCAAATCGCTGCCAATGGCCAGATAATAACAATAGTTTTTTTATTTACTTAACATTCCAGGTTGGTAACTTCAGGATGGATGCTGATGGGAACACAATGCAGCAAAAAGTACCAGCACACAGGTCCGATGTCTACATATCAGAGCTCATTGAGGATGTCTGTAGGTTATATTTTGTACCTACTTTTAAATTAACTTTCTGTTACGATACAATCATGCGATCACCACCATAATAATCCCACCTCTTTTTCTGACGCCCACTTGTGTGAACCTCTTTTTGTGTTCCGCAGCGCCATCTGACCAAACTCGGTTACACTACCAAAAGACCAACAACCTCACATATTAGTTGTAATTTAAACACATGACGCAAGTTGTCTTTTGTACAATTCTAAATATTATCTTACACTACATAAAGTCCAATCAGTTTTTGGTAACTTTTCAGGAACAAAAAAAAACCTTATTGAGTGAATGTGTGTGGTAGAGAGAGGAAAATAATAGTGCCTCAGGCTTGCAACCGACTATAGGCTGGTTTAAAAAGAAGGCCTTCTTTTTTTACTACACAACAAAACGCTCACCATCCACCATTCTGCTCCTCTACGTACCCAACTAAATATTGTATGATTTCTTATAGTCTTGACAGCTCATTTCAATAAATGTGAAGGCAGACCTGCATAGCTTATCTTTCAGTTAGTGGTGCAAAGATTTTGCTGGAATTCCTCTCGCACCAACTTCCACTGCGTATAGCTGAGTCTTGAACCCGTTTCTGAGCATTTCTGTGAGGTCATAATATTTGTTTGATCACTGGTTGGGACAATATTATTATTATTATTTTAATATAGATATTTTTCAAGTCCACAGCCCCTAGAACGATGAGTCTTCGACATCCACTGCTGGCTTCCAGAACTTTTTTGTACAATTTGGCCCAAACTCAAAAATCATTATAATTTTTTACGTCTATAATTAGGTAGGTGAGAAGTGGAGACAAATTTCTATGCATTCTATGGATTCACTGTGCAGGTGCCGGGTCCACCAAGTGTGGGAAGGAGAGATGAGAAGAATAGTGTCTCAGGCTTGCAACCGACTATAGGCTGGTTTATAAAGAAGGCCTCCTTCTTTTTATGAAAATAGTCCTAACTAACTAAGGATGGATTCAGTTGCCCAAGATTATTATTATTATTATTGATTAATAGGCTCGCAGCGCATTGCTGATATGCCTATACCAAGCACTGGTGTAAAGTTTATTAAATTGTCAGTTATCACCATAGTCTATTTCGATTGTCACTAGCCACTTGTCCAGTTTGTTTTTAAAAGTGTTTACAGTTGAAGACTATAATATGTCTTCTGATATTTCGATCCACATATTTACAACTCTGTTATTCATGAAGTGATATCCTATATTTGTATTGCTGGATTTTCTCATTAGCTTTATTCCGTGATCACGACGCGACGGGGAAATATCATTGTGTTAAACCTAAACATTTTGGCTAGGTGGGGCAGTTATACCTTCCTGTTAGAATTTTAAATGTCTCAATTATATCTCCCTTCATTCTGCGATCCCTGAGACTTGTAAGCTTCAAATATTTAAGCCTCTGTTCATATGACTTCTTCCTCAAGCAGTGTGGGAGTTTAGTTGTGTAGATGTTTAGTTTTTTTCGTACTCAGTAATATCATTACATCACAGCCCCTAGAACACAGTGTTCTAGACCTCCACTGTTCGAGATGGGCCTTCCAGGACATATATCTGGAGAATTTGGCCTACACTCCCCATGCTGGCCAGACGGCTTGGCGAGGATATGATGTCAATATTTATTGACAATTTATTAACAATTCCACAAGTTGGTATTAGTGGAACCGGGACCGACCGCTTAATGTGCTCTCCGAGGCACGGGAATGGTGGTGTTGTAAATCTATGACAAATGTACGTAAGAAAAGTGGATTTATACTTGGAGGTACCTGGTTTGATCCAGGTCAGGACACAGTATATTATTTAATTTGTAATATTTCTAGTATTTGGTACGCTAGAGACATCTACGAGCTTGCCACTTGTCATGATGGGCCTATAGTAAAGTTGGCTAAATATGAATCCTCTTCATTAAAAAAAGTGTGGTTTAGTAGTAGACTACCCTGGAAAGGATACGGTCTTGATATATTTATATATTAACATCACATATAAATTTGAAAAATCCTTGCAATAGTTGGAGTGTTGATGCAAGGATTACCAACCTTGAACAATAATAATTTCACTATTTCCTCTTTCAGGTAAGAAGCTGAATGACTATGTTCGCGTGTACTACAAGTCCACCGGTAAATTAGCAATTATGCAGCTTATGAGTGGGTCTAGTATGAACCCAGAGTTCTCCAAGACCAAGTTCGTGACAGACGACGACCTCAACAAAAGTCTGGAGTATTATGTGAGTAACTGATGTCATCTTAATAGTTTCATTTTTCTAGGAACGTTACAGGAATGTTACGAACTTTATTTTTAATAAAATCACAGCTTTTTATATTAAACAAAGAAGCGATAGCACAAAAGATAGATAGTACACAAGCCAAAGAGATTTTGTATTATTTAGACAATACAATTAAAACAGTAAAAAGTAAAGTATCATCACGACCGTTTCCCTTTCGGGGTGGTCAGAAACCATGCTTATAAAGAATCGGATTCACATTTGGTCAATTTTACTATAGGCCAATCATGACAAGTGGCAAGCTCGATGTGTCCAGCCAGCGTACCAAACTCGAGAAATATAACAAATAAATTAAATATTGGGTCTTTACGCGATTTACCTTAGAGACATATTTCTCCTGACGTTTCAGCCAAGTTGCATTGGCCGTGGTCACGGGTCGACTGAAGGATATTGCAAGTGTCGTGTGTCGTGATTTCTAAAAACTTTTAAAGTGATAAGTGGGTAGGTTTACATCTGCCGCCCAGTATGTACGAGACTACACCGCGTAGCTTCAGTCGACCCGTGACCACGGCCAATGCAACTTGGCTGAAACGTCGGGAGAAATATGTCTCTAAGGTAAATCGCGTAAAGACCCGTTAAAATTATAAAAATCTATTATGAGTGTGCGCGAAAGTTTAAAAAGTTAAATTAAATATTAATTAAATGTATTTATATACATTAATAAATATTTTTGTGTCCGGACCAGGAATCGAACCTGGTACCTCCGAGTCTAAATCCACGGACCTAACCGCTAGACCACGGAGGCAGTTAAAAAAAACAGTAAAATATAGTAAATTAAATTACTTACATCAGTCCACCACAATAGTAATCTGTCTAATACCAGTTGCTAACAGTCAAGGACCTACCATCAGGTGAGCACACACACATGTTGTGTAGTGTAGATTAATGGCAATGGGGTGTATCATTAACTTTTTATCACGGTAGATGGCGCATGATAGATGGTACCTAATATAACTGTCAGTTGCAAACTGACAGTTTTTATTACGAAATTTATTATTTTCTGGATATTATGTTGAACTGACAGAGTAAAGTATCATCACGACCGTGTCCCTTTCGGGGTGGTCAGAACCACGCTAATTAGGAAGGATTCACATTTAGCCAACTTTACTATAGGCCAATCATGACAAGGGGCAAGCTCGTTGATGTCTTCAGCGTACCAAACTCGAGAATATCACCAATAAATTAAATATTAATTAAATGTATTTATAGACCATGGGCAGTTGATTGTTGTAGAATTTATTACAGAGAATAAACATTTGGAGTGTCCCGTTAAAGGGAGAGAAATGTCTGTATTGGTTAATGGAATAGTTTGATGTTTAATTTTAGTGCGAGCGTATGTTTGAGGACAACGAGGAAGAAATTCTCACCATGTACAAGAACAGGCCGCATGATGACATCATGCCTGATGCGCAGACAGAGGTAACTATAAACAAATTGTACTCGGGGTTAGATGCTTAGGTCCCAAACAGGATTGAGGGCCTCACTTGGGATGTTGAACAAGGTGAACCTTTATTCCCATCATCACTCAGACTTATACTTTATAAAGCCAATAATATCTTCTTCTTTTTTATAACTAGTAATGGCAATCGCCACTAAGGCATTTTTTGCCATCATCACATTTGTATTGATTAAAAAATTGCGTATAGGTACTAGTTAAGGGTTTGACTGGACACGATAAATCACAAACACTAAAACAGAAAATGGAGTGGTTAGTATTGTACTTGGGACAACATATAGACAATACATTTAGGGTGTGATTACATTGCAAGTACACAGATTCCGGTAGCCAGGGCCACAGCACTGCCACCCGAGCCGAAGCCCCCACCCTAGCATCAATATATGTCTAGCTGACTTCAACCGCTTCACCCTCCCCCATGCATAATGAAAAAAATACATTTTCATTCAGTGGACTGGTAGCAACCACCCATTATACGAGTATCATAAACACATACCTTGATTTTGACAGTACTATTCCTTCGAGCATAGTGACGTGCCAAGGAGTCCCTCAGTTTGACAGTTGGAAGGAATAAACGTCTTAGAATATAGTTAAAGGTTTCTGCTCTTTAAGACATTACTGGAAGAACAAACTGTTCGATAGGAAGATGTGGTGAAACTTCCCGAATGCCGCTCAATCTATCGGCTTCTTTGCAACTTGTTAATACTTGTTATTGTATACTCACAATTAAGGATTATGCATGATACAGCTTCACTGCTAAAGTTCCAACTTATGTTCACTTTTTAATACTTCTTCTTCTTCTTATGGTGCCATCTCCTATCGGAGGTCGGCTATCATTAAGGCGATTTTGATTTTGTTGGCCGCTGTCCGGAACAAGGATCTGGTGCTCATCCCGAACCACTCCCTGAGGTTCTTGAGCCAGGAAGTGCGTCTTCTCCCCGGTCTTCTGGAGCCTTGTATCTTGCCTTGCATGACGAGCTGCAGCAAGCTATACTTTTTATTGCGCATGATGTGTCCCAAATACTCCAACTTCTTTCGCCTTACCGTTTTCAGTAGTTCAACGCCTTTGTTCATTCTCTGCAAGACAGTTTCGTTTCTTACTCTGTCCTTCCATGATATCTTCAACATTCTCCTGTATATCCACATTTCAAAAGCTTCTAACTTCTTCTTTTTAATACTACCCACTAGTTAATCTCAACTGTCATTACTGTCACTTGTATACACAAAATGCCTTTCCCCAAAGATAGTTCATACACCAATTTAGTCTTGATACACTTATATACTCCGCCTCCGTGGTCTAGTGGTAACAAACGTTGCCGTGAACTCGAAAGGTCGTGGGTTCGATTCCCACCGGGGCCAAGTTGTACATTGTATAATTTGTCTCGGTCTGGGTGTTTATATGTATAATATGAATATATTTACAAAAAAAAAAGTATAATATGTAGTTTATCAACCATCTAGTTTCCGTAACACAAGCCTCGTGGCTTACCACGGAAACTAGATGGCGCTGTGTGACCTGTCTGGAAATATTTATTTATTTATTATACTAATTTAAAAAATATTTATTTACCAATTATAATGTTTTGTACACTAATCACTCTCTTCATCATCCCTATCTAAAGGCTCCAGGTCATATGGATCCTGATGTGCGATTCTTTTAAGCGGTGGTGGAAAAGAAGAGGAGGATGCCCGTGGGCGTTTTGAAGTCCCCGCTCTTTCTCTGTACATCACTATTATTTTTTTAGATTTGCTTCAAGCACGCCAAATTCTGTGAAGACTGGATGTTATCAAATGAGAAGGATACCACCTGGACACAAGAAATGGAGGCAGAGTATGTTAAGGTAACATTTTGACCACATTTGTAAAGCGCAAAGTACGAAAACTATATGCAAACCCACCTCCATCAGACTAGAAAATTCTCATGGATACATTTGAACATCATTATAGGATCCCAGATGAACTAGCTGTATCAGCCTATAGGGCAGACATCTTAGTGTTTTCTCGGAACTTGAAAAAAGTTATCCTTATTGAACTTACCGTTCCGTGGGAATCAAATATTCCAAAAGACCACAACATGAAGTCGAATAAATATTATGATCTCACAGAAGAAATTATCAGGAACGGGTTCAAGACTCAGCTTTACGCAGTGGAAGTTGGTGCGGGAGGAGTTCCAGCAAAATCTTTGCATCACCTACTGAAAGAATTGGGCCTTAACGGAATCATACAGTATTTGGTTGGGTAGGGAGAGGAGTAGAATGGATGGTGAGCGTATTATCGCGCAATAAAATAAAAAAGGGAGGCCTTCTTTTCTTAAACCAGCCTATTGTCGGTCGCAAGCCCGAGACACCATTCTTCTCATCTCTTACCCACACACGATGGACCCGGCACCCGCACGGTGAATCCATGATTCCATGCTTAGTACTTAGAAACTTGTCTTCTTTTCAAAAAGACCACAACATGAAGTCGAACAAATATTATGATCTGACAGAAGATGATCAGGAACGGGTTCAGGCTCAGCTTTATGCAGTGGAATTATTAGTTTAAGTTTGATGATTTTGATCTTTCTTGAATTTTGTATGATAAAGACATCGTGCCACTCCTCATGATGGCCCTATAGTCATCATCATCATCAGCCTGTGTCTCTCCACTGCTGGATATAGGCCTCTCCAAGGCTCGCCATTTTACACGATATTCTGCCACCCTCATCCAACCCCCACCAGCGACCTTCCTCAGGTCATCTATCCATCTGGTGGGGGGTCGTCCCACTCTGCGTCTTCCCGTACGTGGTCTCCACTGCAGGACCCGTTTACTCCCTACTATGGCCCTATAGTAAAGTTGGGTAATTGTGAATCTGATTCTTAAAAATCACTGTTTCTAACCAACCCCGAAGGGATACGGTTGTGATGATACTTCTTCTGGACATCACTTTATCCACAGTAAAGTATTTTGTAAAATCAAAATACTTGATTGAAAATACTGAACTGCCTTCGTGGTCTAGCGGTGAAGTCCGTGGATTTAGACTCGGAGGTACCGGGTCGATTCCTGGTCGGGACACAAAAATATTTATTAATATAAATATCGACGAGCTTGCCACTTGTAATGATTGGCCTATAGTAAAGTTGGCTAAATGTGAATCTGCTTATTTATAAGCGTGGTTTCTGACCACCCCGAAAGGGACACGGTCGTGATGATTTTTTTACTACTTGATATGTACAAAATGGCGGGAACGACCAATTGTATTTTTATATTTTCAGATCCACGGCCCCGACCCATACGGTTTCGGAATGGCCCCTCCCCCTATGCCGGCTCCAGTCGAGGAGGAATCCGAATACGATGAAGACATGTCGAGAATGGACGCAGAAAATTTGGGAAATGATTTTGATGAGTTTAAAGATGAATTATAAATCTATAAAATAATATTATTTAGTCAGTATAATGGGGTGTATCAGGCAAAGCTTTTTGTAGATGTCGCTAGCGGCAATGGTACCTTGTTTTACACATATATCGCATATTTTTTTAATGTTTTTGTAGTTTTTTTTTTATAATACAAACATGTATTTAAAATTAACGTTACCTATCTTAAAAGACGAATTAAGAAAGCGCACACCGTCTTTAAAAAGAAAAAAAGTTTTATTAATAGAACGGCAATTTTAAGATCACCATATCTTTGATTTCGCTTGGAAATCTCAATTTTTACACTTAAAAGCTGCTCACATCGGCATAATATCCAGAAAATAATAAATTTCGTAATAAAAATACAAGATTCCTATGCAACTGACAGTTATATAAGGTACCATCTATCATGCGCCATCTATCGTGATAAAAAGTTAGTGACACACCCCATTATATTATTTTGTCTAGTGTCCGTAAATGGTATTGTACCAGCTGACGGCTGACTTTCAAAATGTATCAAACATTCGACGACATTTTTAACTTCAATCGTTACAATTACAGTAGTGACTTTATTTTGGTGCAACGAGTTCAAAACATAAGGTATAGCTTGACATCAGTATTGTTTAGTTAGTGTTCTCTTCTCCCGATGGATGATGGCACGTTTACACGAGGCACCTTTATAGCAACAAACTAGACCTAAATTATTATATATTATAATAATTATTAGGCTTAGAAGTGGAAGAAGATAGAGATAATAATAATAAAATAATAATAATGGAAATTGGGGCTGTTCCTTGCCATACTGTATCACTATATCCGGCCAGGTATTTTGTTTAGCATTGTTATTTAGAAAAATTAACTTAACCGAGTGTTTCGATAGGATCCTATGGCGATAAATATATAAATAAATAAAATAAAGATGAATGAGGTGATAGGGAAGGCAAAGGGTCTAGCCCATACAGCCAAGTCTGACGTAACATATCTTTCTTTTTAATGAGTTAATGAGGTCATCATCAAATTCCAGATGTTGTAGAATTTGATCCTTTTCTTGGAGCCCAAACATAAAAAAATAGAAGAGTTCACAGAGCGGGTAAACAGCAAAAAAATAACTGCGACTTGTGCCCCATATTTAAAGTCCAATTTATCGTTTTCCATAATTATTCACAATGTAGCACATTATTAAACAAAACAACACAATTTTTGACTAACAATAATCACAGTAAAGTAATTTACAAAACTAAAAACTTGGACTTGACATGTAACATGACGTGTATTACAGAAAGGAACACTTTAATCTTGAAATGATAACTTTATGTCTGCTTTTAAATAAAAATCATGAATTTTGTCTTTAATTTTCATTTATTGCGTCTTCATTTCGTTGTCATCGTCTGTGTTCTAAATTCAAAGTCATTTTGTCATAAAATAATGTTAAAGTTGTCATTCAGAAAGGAGGTCAAAGTCCGTCCAAAGAGGTTGCAAAAAGCCGCAACAACGTGCAAAATGGCGCGAAGAACTCATTAAATATAATGACTTAATCAAATACGTGGAATATAAGGTTTCATAAAATAAAAACAATAGCAATTTAAAAAATGAATGCAGACAGACAGTGGGGTCGTCCAGACCCGGGTGGCTAATGGGCCTGGGTTGGGGATATTTTATTTTTATTTATTCAGGAAACATACAGATCTTAAATCATAATTACAACAATTCTAAAAGTTACACAATTCAGCAGTTTCCACTTAAATATTAAAACATAGATTTTGAAAAAAAAAAAATAATAATAGAGATAAGCTTAAAAACAATACCTATATAACAAATACAACTAAATAATATACATATATATATATAGTAAAATAATGGAAAATGAAAATAAAAATAGTAATCAAAAAGAAATAAATTAAAAGTTCTCCAAGCATTCCAATTATGATTCATTTAGTTAGATAATATTATATTATTGTTATTTTGTTTTAATTCTTTTATATATATATTATATTCTCCCGTTTTCCCCGCCATCTGCTAGTAATTCGTGCAATTCGTGTGGCTCAAAGAATTGGAGTGGAATGGAGTTCTCTAGGAAGTGGTCTCCCGTTGGGGGCCTGCTGAATGTTATTTATTGTTACCTTGTCACAAAGTATGCATTTTAAATGTAAATAAATATTTAAAAAAATTAAAAATGTGTGCCTTTACCCTTTTTGGATATTAAAAAATGTATGACATATTTTAATATATTGAAATTATGCGAGCAGCCGTGTTGTAAATTGAAATAAAATTATGTTAAAAAAAAAGTGTTTTATTACAATCCTTTTTTACATTTAGTTTCGTACAAATCGATCCGAGAGCATGTGCATGCTGTGAGCATACGTATTCCCAAGCAGGACAGCAGAAAATTGGGTAGCGAAATAAAACAATATATTAATAAAAAAACAATATTTAATTCTAAATAAACCTCTATAATGTGGCCCAAATTAACAAACAGAAGAACACATTTAAAAACAGAAGAGCTTATTCACCGATCGGAATCCCCTTTTCTATAATCATTTTTTATTATTCACCGATCGGAATCCCCTTTTCTATAATCATTTTTTATTATTCACCGATCGGAATCCACTTTTCTATAATCATTTTTTATTATTCACCGATCGGAATCCCCTTTTCTATAATCATTTTTTATTATTCACCGATCGGAATCCCCTTTTCTATCACTTTTTATTATTCACCGATCGGAATCCCCTTTTCTATAATCATTTTTTATTATTCACCGATCGGAATCCAATTTTCTATAATATTTTTTTTATCATTACTGCTGGAGATGGGCCTTCCAGAACATAAGAATTTGGTCTACACTCGCCACGGTGGCCAGACGGGTTGGCGAGGATATGATGTCAATGTATTATGAGTTTGAATAAGATTTTGAGTATTATCTTTGGTTTTTTTTTTTTTTGGACTTACTAATAATTTACTATTATCTAATAAGTTTTAAAAATGTTTTATTTTTATATTATTAATAACGTCTGACTCCTCCTTGCATGGTGTATTGGAGTATCTGTAATACCATGTAAAGTGTATGTATGTAAATACCGCCTCCGTGGTCTAGTGGTAACAAACGTTGCCGTGAACTCGGGAGGTCGTGGGTTCGATTCCCACCGGGGGCAAGTTGTACATTGTATAATTTGTCTCGGTCTGGGTGTTTATATGTATGATATGTATATATTTAAAAAAAATATGTATAATATGTAGTTTATCAACCATCTAGTTTCCGTAACACAAGCCTCGTAGCTTACCACGGAAATTAGATGGCGCCGTATATATAAATGACAATTTATTAACGATTCCACAAGTTGGTATTAGTGGAACCGGTACCGACGGCTTAGCGTGCTCTCCTCCACACGGGAACAGTGGTGTTGTAAATCTATGACGGCAGTACGTAATAAAAGTGTATTTCTCATTGGTACATGCCGGGGGGGTTTGAACCGACCTTTGTAGGATTTAAGGTACGCGTTCTTACAACCGAGCCACCACCGCGCCTATTCTATAATAAAATAAGATAAAAAAAGTGGCCGTGATGGTTTGCTTTGGTAAGTGGTAAAAAGATTTTGCTGGAACTCCTCGCTCCAACCACTGCGTAAAGCTGAGTCTTAAACCCGTTCCTGATCATTTAGAAGACAAATTTCTAAGCATTACATGGACTCACTGTGCGTGTGCCGGGTCCACCGTGTGTGGGTAAGAGATGAGAAGAATGGTGTCTCGGGCTTGCGACCAACAATAGGCTGGTTTAAAAAAGGAGGCCTCCTTTTTTATTTTATTGCGCGATAATACGCTCACCATCCACCATTCCACTCCCTACCCAACCAAATACTGTATGATTCCGTTAATGCCGTCTTGGAAGCTCGTTTCTAAAAAGTATCTCCTGCAGATTTGCTTAGGCCCAATTCTTTCAGTAAGCGGTGCAAGTAAAATTATATTTCCCACAAAGTTCATAGACTTGAACAAGTCTTTCATTTTTCTGTCTACCCAATCCAACCCCATTGTTTTTTTTATTTATTAGATAACAAATGGTTTTTATTCGGATAAGTGATCGGTGAAGGTCACTCTTAAATATATCTTAAGACTATTCTACCTTTATCAGAAGTGGGATATTGGCAGTTCGTAGCTAAAAAGCAAAGCCGGGTAAAACAGCTAGTTATTTAATAAAACAGGTATTTCTTTCGTTCATCATTAACACAATAATTAAGTTTATATTCAAAATTCGATATAAAACTGGGCAAGTCTCGGGTAACACGTTAAGCCTAACTACGTTCAGTCTAGCAAGCTATCCTTTCGATATGGGGGAATGTCCCCTAGGGTTCAGAACCGGAAAATCCCGATTACCAAAGTACCGAGAATTCCCGGTTCTTTCTGGAGTTTTCTTTCAATTACGTGATTCATACTACTACTTCCACCTACTTTTTAGTCATATTTTTTAATAATTCATGATATTATGTTTATTTTCTATTAAAAAAAAATAGGAAAAAAAATATATATATTAATATAGTATAATTATTATATAGATACAAGAAATATACTTAACAAGAGGATAGTTTGTTTTTTACTGATTTATAATTACTACTAAGTAGGTACCGGGTTAGATTCATGGTTGGGAGTCGGGACACAAAAATATTTATTAATGTAAATAAATACATTTAATTTATTTGTGATATTTCTCGAGTTTGGTACGCTGGAGACATCGACGAGCTTGCCACTTGTCATGATTGGCCTATAGTAAAGTTGGCTAAATGTGAATCCGCTTATTTATAAGCGTGGTTTCTGACCACACCGAAACTCTGCAATGGCTTTGCTTTACTTTATGCAAGTCTTTAGGACTTTGGATTGACGAGTATTCCAAAATTTCAGTGTTCGGTTAGAAGAGTGCAAAAATCGAAACGGTGGTCATTTCCTCCTTGCGACTTGTTTCCTCATTGATGAGGGTCGTGACCTCCCGATGAATTGGTGTGCGCCTTGGTGGTAGCACGCCACCCGTTGCTGTCTTCAGCGGCATGCACAGCATCATGGACGCTAGTGTTGGTGGTGGAGCGATTTTGGTCGGTGGTCATTTAGATGATGTATTTAAAAAATAAATATCCAACTAATTAATTGTCTTGTAAATAAAAAAATAAAATGTCAAATAGTTTTTTTATACGATTTTTTCAATTGTTAACTAATTCGTGGCCCACCCTGTACGTAAACACAATTTCATGAACACCGATTCTTGAGTAAACATATAATTCTCAGAAATACATATTAAGTATATACAACATAAAGCCGCGTTCGTTTTAAAAAATGTTACCATGAAAATAGCACTTTTTTTAGCACAAGTCGTTCGTTTAATGAGAATTCTAACCCCTTATTCCGAATCGCGTTTAGAGCGCTTAGAACGAATAGGACACTGACCGTCGCGTCGCGTTCCGAATCAAATATCGCGATTTGGATGCTCAGAGCGTGATATCAATTCGGAACGGTCTAAATCACATTTTCATTCATAAAATGTTAGTTTTTTTTTAAATGCATGGAAGATAAATTGCGGATTCCACATCATTGAGTATGAATACTAACAAACATACATCTCTCGGTTTATTCATCTTTATATGTGTAAAGTTTAATATTATTAACTTATTTTGGTCTTTTAAAATAACTTGCCGTGTTAAAGACATTTTTTTCTCACTTTCTACTTAAATATTAATTATAGATTTGTTTTAGAAGTAATATTACAATATTAAATAATTTAAAAGAAAACTTAATTTAAATAAACTTGAAAATGGCGCGCGACATAATGACAAAAAACTGACAGCGCTCAGAGCGATCTACCTCGATATCGTGAGCAGTCTAAGCGCGAGGAATGATTTCACTTGTGACGTCACACATCTTTGGCAAAACAGTTTAAGCGCGTATCGGAACACCTTTAAGCGTGCTTAGGTTACTATTATCGCGTTAATTAATAAAAGTTACTATGATCTTAAGGACGCACTAAAAGATACCATTGCATAGAAATTTGTTTCATATATTAGTAATATTTAGATCTTAAGTTGGACACGGTTTTTTTACAGCCACGAATTGGGTTTTGTTGACATTATTAATAATTGTAATTGTTTGTTTTACATTATAAGCTGACACGGCCCTTTTACAGCCACGATTTGTTATTTATGGACATAAATATTGTTATTACTAGATTGTAAGCTGACACGGCCATTTTACAGCCACGAATCTATATTTATGGACATAAATATTGTTATTACTAGATTGTAAGCTGACACGGCCATTTTACAGCCACGAATCTATATTTAAGGACTTAAATGTTATTAGATCATAAGCTGACACGGCCTTTTTACAGCCACGAATTAAATTTTAAGTATCTAGTTATAAATAAGTACAAAATCCTCGCTTATGGCAACAATGTTTTATTTTTTATTTATTATAAATTGTATTGCTGTTAGATTCGGTCCAGCCAAGTTTATATTGTATAAAAATATATGTATTGACAATATCCAAGTGTTGTGTACTAACCTAAGGAAATAAATTATTTGATTTGATTTGATATCGGAACGAAGCGTAACATTTGATGCTAATTTCGTATGTCAGTACCGTGTTGAAAGGAGGGTTATTGATGTTACTTTTTGACAGATGTCATTAACATATAAAATGGTTTGTTTAATTTGTTGTATACTTTATAGTTTGCTATTATACTTGTTAAAAAACGATTTTATGTAATAAATTCAAAGACCATAATAATATCATGTGTGTTGGATGCCATGGTATGATAAAACATGAACGAAAACATTTGTCAAAAAGTAGCCTCACCGCTAGTGGTATTGCTTAACAAAAACGACATTTCACTCTGGTTTATGAAGTTGCTACGAAATGTTGGAAATGCTATAAAACGAACGCGGGGAAAATCTCAAACTACACATTGTTAGAGCACTTATTAAAAAAAACATATTCTCAATGAGTCAGATTAAGAGAATGTGAATTATAGATTATTTTAATAGTCCTTTCTGCAACCGGCCGTATGTGTATAATAAAAACAGGACATATAATAAAAATCGTTGTTTATTCTATATACTAAAAAACGTTGTATACAAATGTAAACTATGAATATATACACAACAGACAGGTATATACGGGGTCTACGTCAGACTAACATGTGATTCTATGGATAGGAACAAACAATCGAAACACACGCACAGATCAGAATATACACCCACATCCGTAGTCACCATCCTTTCGCGTACCTATAAATTTGGGGACTCATACATCTGTCGCACGATAAAGATGTGGAATGCTCTTCCAGCCTCTGTGTTTCCACTTTCCTATAACTTGGAGTCCTTCAAGCGAAGTGTGAAAAAGCATCTAGTCAAATGTCGGTCATGAGCGCCACTTACCATCAGGTGGGCCCAAACATGTCGTTCTAGTATAAAAAAAAAAACCACTTCCTCATAAAACCATGAGTCGCAAGTCATATATTTAGTTAATTCTAAAATAGTTAAAAATCTATGGAGAAACCAAAATTGTTTCTGTCATATTGTTCCTTAGGACAAGCTTATTATTTGAATCAATAGAATAACCTATATAGTCACCCCGTATACACCCAATAATACCCATATTCAAGACGATCCTCAACAGCTGCTCCACTCAACCATCCCTAACTGTCAAACGGTTTTTAAGAAAAGCCTAGTTATTTAATTTAACTAATGGAACTGCCTTCGTGTATTACCAGTTATCTAAAAGAGTCTGGTATATTCATAATATATTCTTTACTTTTCTCGTGAAATGGAACGCATTTGGCAAACGGATATGACATTTGAACCGAGCTGTCATAGCACGGCTGTTCAAAATAAAAACATATTCAACTTTCGGGCATAACGTTTCTGAATGTGGATTAGGACCTGAATCACATATTTTTCTCCTGTCCCTTATACGACAGATCGTCCCTGATTTATTCTCTAATTATTTTACGATATCCGTTCCCTACACATATTTCAAAAGAAAAGTATAATCACGACCGTGTCCCTTTCGGTGTGGTCAGAAACCACGCTTATAAATAAGCGAATTCACATTTAGCCAACTTTACTATAGGCCAATCATGACAAGTGGCAAGCTCGTCGATGTCTCCAGCGTACCAAACTCGAGAAATATCACAAATAAATTAAATGCATTTATTTACATTAATAAATATTATTGTGTCCCGACCAGGAATCGCACCTGGTACCTCCGAGTCTAAATCCACGGACTTAACCGCTTGACCACGGAGGCAGTCTATTTACGTATTTTAAACTTGTATATAATAAACGTAGTAAATATATATACAATATTATTTCATTTATAATAATAATATTAAAATATAACTATATATTAATTGTAAATATTTTCCTATTTAATGGTCTTAGATTTTAATTTTTGTATATATTTATTAACTATAATGTATTTAATTAAAACTTGTTTGATCCTATTTTAATTTTAGAATTCTTTTTATTTGATCCGTCTTTCCCTAACTTTGACTAGTAAAATAGTTTTTTTTAAATAATTTTAACAGGTCTTACGTGATTTACATTAGAGACATATTTCTCCCGAGGTTTCGGCCAAGTTGGATTGGCCGTGGTCACGGGTCGACTGGAGCTGCGCGGTGTAGCCTTGTACATAATAGGCGGTAGATGTAAAACTACCCACTTATCACTTTTAAAGTTTTTAGAAAACTACCCTCAGTTTGGCAGCTGGGAGAAATAAGTAGAGGCCGTTGAAAAAAGTCTTAGAATATTAGAAATAGTTTCTCTAAAGGACATTGTACAAAATACATTAGTCCTAAACACATAATTAATACATAATATTTGTTCATAACAGTTTTTATAAACGAGTTGGGATCATCAATTTCTAAGTGTTGCAGAATTTGATGATTTTCGTGGAGTATCGCCAAAACACGTCGGGTATATTCCCAACCGCAAAAATAAACTGTAACTTAAGCCCTAAATTTATCGTTTTCCACAATTATTCACATTGTAGCATATTATTAAACAAAATAACACCATTTTTGACTAACAATATCCACAGTAAGTAATTTACAAAACGAAAAAGTTGGACTTGACATGTCCGTGCAAAATGGCGGGAATTCCCTCTCCGGTGATAGTATTATACTTAAAACACAAGCGCAGTAACATACTGTTATAACTTAGGCACTTTAAGCATGTTACTATAATCTATAACATTAGCTGTGTGCTGAATATTTATAGCCGATCTGTTGTGCCTCATGTGACTTTTGACTAAATCCGAATTCACCAAAGCGGCCATTAAACTTAATTCTCCTGCTAAAACTGTTGCGCAAACCAGCGAGGCTAAGCGACAAGAATTCTCAGCTGGTTTCTCCCCAGCACCTTTAACACCAAGAATCTCAAGACATGCACTTTGAGCTGTCAAAATTGTACCTCCACCAACAGTGCCCACTTCTAAACATGGCATAGTACAAGTTACGTACAAGTCGTCATTATTTTCCCCACAAACTTCCATGCTAGTTGAGCAGTTGCTACTCGTGACGTTCTGAGCTGGATCTTGACCGGTGGCTATATAAATCGCAGTCACCATGTTTGCTGCATGCGCATTGTTGCCTCCTATAGACCCAGCTAAAGCAGATCCAGATAGATTTTTAATTTTATTACATCTAGATAAAGTTCTAGCGTCAGTTTTGAAGATTCCTCTCAAACTCTCGTTCGATATCGTCGTCTCACAAACGACGCGTTTTCCTCTTCCCTTAACCCAATTTATAGCAGCCGCCTTCTTATCTGAACAATAGTTCCCAGATAAACTTATAACTTCCATATCAGGAAAGTAATTTTTGATTAATTTCAACGCATTTTCTGCACCTTTGGATACCATATTCATGCCCATAGCGTCGCCAGTTGTTGCTCTAAATCTTAAATACAACGTTGCTCCATCTACACCTATATGTACTTCTTGGAGTCTTGCAAATCTTGACGTGCTGTCAAAAGCCTCTTTGACTATACCGTAATTGTCTTTATCGTTAATCCACTGTCTTGCTTCATGAGCACGAACCACATTAGGGAATTTTACAGCAGGAGCTCTCGTCATACCTACATCTTCAACAACTGAAGTTACCCCTCTTAAACCAATAGCTTTAGCTCCTCTATTCGTCGAAGCGACTAATGCCCCTTCAGTAGTCGCCATAGGGATCATGTAAGGCTTTCCGTCCACCACCAAAGGACCGGCATATCCCACCGGAACACCCACAAATCCAATCACATTTTCACAACAAGCGTTCAGCACTTTGCTATAGTCATAGTTAAGATATGGAAGCTTCTGTAACGCTGTTTCAGTTTTAAATCTATTTCCAATCACTCTTCGACGCAATCTAACTCCTCTTAAAGGATCACCAAGTGAAGTTTCGAGTTTATGTAAAGGAACATGAAGTTGTTCCACCAGCATTACCACTTCGTCGTCGCTTAGGGATGCGCAACCACCTTCAGATCGGTATATTTCCAAACATTCAACCATATTTCGCTTTTTCTCAGTCAAACGGCTCGCTGATGAACTGGGAGAGAGGACAGGCCATTCCTGATCGTCAGAAGTACTGTCATTGTCGTCTGTTTGGGTCATAACTTCGTACGACGTCGCTTCGTCGCCAACCGAAAACATAGGACGTCTTTCTGACGCCTTAACATTCTTCTTCTCATCAACTTCTTCCTTAACAGTCATGTCACTTATATCTATTATTAGATTCCTATGCTCGAAAAATACAAACTTAATTATCAAAGCACAGAGAAGTGTTCCTATTACAATGTAGTCCGCACTGACAGAAAACCACTTGACGTACGAATGTAAAAGTAGGTTATCGTGAACAGGTGGCGTGGAATTGTCAGCCATCGGTCCTTCAATTATTCCACCATCATTATTCCATTGCCAACGACTAGTTAAATGGACACAGAACAAACCAGCAGCCATAATTATTTTAACTCTCTGCACAACAGGGTTCGGCTTCAAATCGTGATCAGAAAGCGGCTTGTTTGCAGCTATTTCCTTTCTCCCAGACATAAAGTCAGCTACTAAAGCTAAACACGCCGGGTAGAATATTATGAAGACTAGGTAGTCTACGACCAAGGCGAGGCAGGCGAAAGTGCACATGTGTTCTAATCTTGGGACACCGGACAATGCTCCCACACCGACTAATAGTACTGCGAGTAATGTATCGAGGGTTGCAGTTGGTCCTAAAGAAGCCAAAGCTCTTCCGACTCTTGTACTTTGACCTTCACCAGCCGCCCATCCCGCCCGAGCAAATCTGGCTCCTCTAGCCACGTCGGCGACTAGCAAAAACAAAAACGGGGCGTCCTTCAAACTAGCGATCTCCGCCCAAAATAGATTTGCCAACGCAAACGTAAATATGAAACTAGCGAACGTAGAAAACGCCCCAGCTATGATTAGGAGATATTTTGATGCTATTTTGTGGAGATTTGTAAGTTGGTAGTAGGCGTAGAGGAGAGCTGCGCATCGTACGAAGGTCATGACTACTGCGTCTGCTGCTTGGTACTCTGCTTCAAGTCCTGGACAGGCCCTGGCCCAGCCGGCACATCTGTCCCCTCCAGCAATGCCAGACCCTTGTCTCTCGACGCTCGCAGCACATGCTAACAGGGCCAAAGTGGCGACAATCACCTCCCACTGATGTTTGGCACAGAATTCCCCGTGAGCCCCCCAAACCTTCATGGTTGATGCTATCATTTGCTAAGCCGCGCGTGTCATCTGAAATAATGATAAACAAATATTAATATTTAAATATATTTTATAGTATATCCACATTATTTAGATTAGCGTTGGTTTTAATAGTGACAGTTGCTATCCTATACTATATGAACTGAAATAAATTTTGTCGACCTTAAAGATGGTTTTTCTATGTATTCATCATCTTTTATCTATTTTTAACATACATTTCGATACATGGATTTTCCCAATATGGTTTACAAATGTACTTCTGCATACAAAAAGGTATTCTCCGTTAGCTTGTTTTGGATATAAAACTTCGTTAATATGCAAGGTCGGCCATTTTAGCAGAATGTATTTTGTTCTCGCTTTAAATATGAAAAAGCTAGTTTTCCGCTCGTCAAAGAGATTATTGGTCAGAAGGGGTAAAGGAACATAATTACTCTCTCTGTAATCTTAGTTAAATATAAAACAAAACATACAAAATTAATACAAAAAAAATACATTGAACTAATTTATGTATAAATCGTGTCCTGATACTTTCAACGAGGAAGCAAGCCCTCTTGTCACCGGAGCAGACAAATAGACGAGCCGTGACGTTTTTTAAAAATGTTTTAGCACTTAAATTCCACTGGCCTATAGTCTACTGCAAATCGCACAAACACGTAGTCTGATTAACATTTTTACTGCTTCCCAAAGTCTGCGCTTAGATCTTGATTAACGTGGAAATGTCCTTATGATATTGTTATTTCCTGAAAGAGCGCCAACATTTAAATGTCAAAGCCAACTTTAATACTAGCCGGCATTGAATTGGGACTTTTAGGTGTATTAATTGAAACACGTTTTAAGGAAAGTATGTGGATCTGTATGCCAGTAGACCGATGTTCACTTTCGCTCGGTTTTTCATTACCATAGTCGAGTCGCGTCCGGTTAGCGACGCGACTGACCTTGTGCGTGTTTGTGTCGTAAATATTGGACTGACCAAATAGGGCAACATACTGACATTCAAATTTACGGATAAAACTATGGTTCTATATTATGATCTCACAGAAGAAATAATCAAGAACTGGTTCAAGACTCAGCTTTACGCAGTGGAATTGCGAGAGATTGCAGTGCGAGAGGAATTGCAGCAAATACTTTGCACTGCTTACAATTATTTTGGACCAGGTCTGCCGTCAATACATTTATGGAACGAGCTTTCAAGACGGCATAATATATAATTATCCAGTATTTGGTTGGTTAGGAAGAGGAGCAGAGTGGTGAATGGTCTTGTTGCGAAATAAATCTTTTGTAAATCAGTCATCAGTCTATAGTCGGTCACAAACGAATCGATGAATCCATTAAATGCTTAGAATAATGTCTTCTTCGTACTTCAGGCTCGCCTAGTCCTATAGGCATACACAGCTTCATCATAACGGTCTCCGAAACCAGACACTGCTAAAATGACCCTTTAAAATACATTTCAGAATTTGGCCTACTCTCACCATGCTGGCTAGACCTATATTATATCATGGTTGGGTATAGCATAGGTACTCTTTAGTTACGAACGGAGCAGAAGCGTGGACAATGACAGTGGATGGTCCATAAGTTCAAGGTCGCCCAACGAGCTATAGAAAGAGCGATGCTTGGTATTTCTCTGATAAAGTAAAAATTGAGTAAGCTGAAGTGGCAACGTGCCGGACACGTCTACCGCAGAAATAATAAAGGATGAAATAGACAGGTTTTTGAGTGGAGATCGCGTACTGGAAGACACAGAGTGGGACGGCCATCCAGATGGACGTATTGCCTGAAGAAGGTCTCTGGTGGGGGATAAATGAGGGTAGCAGGAACTTAGTTATTAGCTAAAATTTTGCATTCTTAGAACGGCGGTAAAAAACAGTTTTTATTAATCAATTGCCCCAATTTGATTTTATCTTATCTACTAGGCAATATTTTGACATCTCGTCGATCTTTTGCTGGCATTGAATTATGTGTATTATTCGCGTAGGTATGTGATTGCCGCATATTTACATAATATACCTTGTGGAGACGCCCGGTGACGTCACGAGCCTGGTTAACTTCGGGTATAGTTAGGAGATGAGATGAAAGTGAGCACTCTTAAATGTATCTCTACTGGACAGTCAGTCAGCTCCATCTCGGGTACATTTAGGAGAAATGGAGCACTGCGAAATATCGAAATAATAATAGCGAAAATCGGGTACGATTAGACAAAGACAAAGGCAAAGACAAAAAATGTATTGTTCATGTGGTAAAAAAATATAACACGACCCAGTTCGGGCATTACAATATTGTTTAAAATCTAGGTGTTTTACATATAATGTTTCTTACTAGGAGATCAATTTACTAAAATTAGTTCTTATATTAATAATGAAATTAAACCTACGAATTAATGGATTTACCGGAAGTATATCAAAATATTGATCATATATTATTTTAT
The DNA here is from genome assembly GCA_910589645.1 of Tinea semifulvella. Lineage (NCBI taxonomy): Eukaryota > Metazoa > Arthropoda > Insecta > Lepidoptera > Tineidae > Tinea > Tinea semifulvella. The sequence goes on along the minus strand of OU342623.1, from coordinate 1,230,307 downwards.
GTAGAGATGCACCGAATAGTGGTTTCATCGAATAACCGAATACCGAATCTATTCGGTTTAACCTTTAACGAACCGGATATTCGGCCGAATTATTCGGTTTACCATTTGATAGTTTTGCCGCGTAAACAGGTTCCAACATAAAATATTTATACAGTATCTCTCCGTCTGTTATAGCGTCTATGTATTGTCAATTTGCCACTTAAATGATTTCAAAATAAATGTTGATATAAGTTTTAAAAATACATTTGGATATGATTGAGGTTTAAAAAATGATTATTTTAAGTTTATTAATAGGTAAATGTTGTAAGTTTAAAAATAAATATTGTTTGGAGTTTTAAAAATAAATGTTGCCTTAAGGTTTCAAAATAAACGTTGATTTGAAGTTAAATTGCTTTATTTTATCAGCTTTATTGAACACATTGTTCATAGGTTTTCTTTGACTTATAATATAACATAAATCTTACATAAGAAATGTTGTCTTTTAGTTCTATACCATGTCATGTAGCCAAGAAAATAGAAATACTCGAACCGAATATATTCGGCAACAAAACCGAATAATTCGGTAGAACGCAAATAGTGGAAAAGATGCCGAATACCGAATATCAAGCGAATATTCGGCGCAAACGCGCGGTGGTCACTCGGTTGTAAGAACGCGTTTCTTAAACCCTACAAAGGTCGGTTCAAACCCCTCCGACATGTACCAATGAGAAATACACTTTTCTTACGTACTGCCGTCATAGATTTACAACACCACCGTTCCCGTGCATCGGAGAGCACCTTAAGCCGTCGGTCCCGGTTCCACTAATACCAACTTGTGGAATCGTTAATAAATTGTCATAAAAAATTGACATCATATCCTCGCCAAGCCGTCTGCCCAGCTTGGCGAGTGTAGGCCATATTCTCCAAATATATGTTCTGGAAGGCCCATCTCCAGCAGTGGAGGTCTAGGACGCTGTGTTCTAGGGGCTGTAATGAATGATAATGATTCGGCGCATCTCAAGTTTTAATCATCCTTTCTGCCGTTAAACCATCACTATTTTTTCTTCCAATTTGACCGGATTATTTGTGTAATTTACTATTTTATATTATATTTCATTTGTTTTTTCGGTGGATTAAGACAGTAACAATTAATTAAGGGCCGGTCCTAATCCTTCCTTAGTGGCATTTAGTCACTTAAATACAGAAATTAGTATGGGAACGCGGCAATTGATCAATATTTTGAGACTTAATTGATCAGCAACAGAGCCGGCTAAGTTTTACTGGCCTCACTTATCGTGCGTACTTTGTATCTATGCGTTATAATTATATGCTCTATAACCAGAATTGATACTTGATTTAATGCTTTCTTTATTTCTAGGACTAGTTTATAAACTTTCGCAGTAGAAACTTTGCTGCTAGTCTTCCACTAGCAGTAGGAATCAATAATAATTAACCTTTTATGCATACACCACACTATATCTATGTATACATACATACATATCTTCACGCCAAATCCCTTGCGGGGTAGGCAGAGACAATTAAGCGCCACTTGACACGATCACGACATACCTCTTTCGCTTCTTCGACATTCATCAACCTCTTCATACAGGCCCTTTTGTTTTGATGGCTTTTTAATGCACCTTCAGCTATTGTTTTATTTATTTGATCGTGATAGGTAAGTCTTGGTCTGCCAGGACCTCTTTTACCCACAACTATGTATATTATCTATTAACACCTTTCATAACAAGGAATTAGCTGAAAATCAGCGCTGTGGGCTAGAGTGAGCCGCATGCTGAGCTGATTCCCTACTTGTCACCACACATCTTGTGTATACCACCAGGCTTTATTTGTTTAAGTTATGTTTATTGATATAATTTAAAATATAATAGTTTTCTTTCTTTCTTTCAAAAATACACACTTTAAATAATGACGTGTCAAAAATGCCTGTAATAGGTTTAGGTGAAAAAACATATGTATCTTCACGCCAGATCCCTTGCGTGGTAGGTTAAGACAATTAAGCGCCACTTGACACGATCACGACATACCTCTATCGCTTTGTCGACCTCTTCATACATGCCTTTTTGTTACGAAGGCTTTTTAATGCACCTTCAGCCAGTGTTTTATTTATTTGATCGCGATATGCGAGTTTCGGTTTACCAGGGTCTCTTTTACCCACAACTTTCGCATTATATACCTGGTTAGTCAATCTTCTTTGCTCGTTATTCCTTTCAACATGCCCGAACCATCGTAGCATGCCTTTCCTTATTTTTACCCCCATGCTTTTTTATACCTACCCTTTTCCGTATTTAACATTTTATTTGTAAAAAAGTAAAAAGTATCATCACGACCGTTTCCCTTTCGGGGTGGTCAGAAACCACGCTTATAAATAAGCGGATTCACATTTAGCCAACTTTACTATAGACCAATCGTGACAAGTGGCCGTCAATGTCTCCAAAGGCGTCCAAACTCGAGAAATATCACAAATAATAGTATTTATTTACATTAATATTTTTATAATTAATTTAATATTTTTTTTTTTGTGTCCCGACCAGGAATCCAACCTCCGAGTCTAAATCCACGAACTTAACCGCTAGACTACAGGGGGCAGTTTGTAAAAAATACGATATATATTGAGATCTTACACCAGGTACTTTTAGTATAAAATTTAAGGATTTAATCTGCCAAATTACATCAAAATTGGTTCAGTAATAAAGGCGTGAAGACAAATTTAACAGACATACAGTGTGCTTAGTGTAAAATGCAAGTTTCGGAAAACGTAACTGCTGTAGTTACGTTTTTTTATTTTACATTGCGCGTTATTGCAAGTTTGGCTATAATAACAGGCAATGAACATCGAAAATTCAGTAAAAAAAACTCTACTACTATAGTTGCGTTTATGAAACTTCACTGTCACACTAAGCATACAGATATATGGTTGTGGGGTCAAATGAAGTCATAATAGCCTATGCCCATCCCTGGGTACCAAGGAATATTTCTGCCAAATTGCATCAAAATCGGTCCAAAACTTCTTTTACATTTGTAATATTAATATGAACACCATTCTTCTCATCTCTTACCCCACACACGATGGACCTGGCACCCGCACGGTGAATCCATGGAATGCTTAGATCTTAACCAAAGAATGTAAAATAAAGAAATTTGTGGCTGTAAAGGGGCCGTGTTAACTTATTCTCTAAATAACAATGTCCAATAACATTAATTTAAATTTGTGGCTGTAAAGAGGCTGTGTCATCTTACAACAAAAAAATAATAATAACAATAATTAATTATGTCATTATGTCAATTTACCTTGTAATTAGTTAATTAGAGTACAATTATAGAAGGAATTAGGAAGCTGGTGCATGGCTTCACGCCGTCCCATCAGCTCCTCTTGGTACACTCCTGGATAAGGACAGTTTAAGAATAGCAGTTTCTTTACGCCTTGGTTCAAAAATATGTCAACCTCACATATGCAAGTGTGGTTCTCAAGTTGATGAAATGGGTCTACACGGGCTTAGTTGTCAAAAGAGTGCAGGCAGATTCTCCAGACACCAAGCCCTAAATGAGTTTATAAAGAGAAGTTTGTGGTCTGCTAAAATCCCGTCCGTCCTTGAACCATCAGGACTTTCACGTAGTGATGGTAAAAGGCCGGATGGTATGTCTCTTGTACCATGGAGTGAGGGAAGATGTCTTGTTTGGGATGCCACCTGTGTGGATACCTTTGCCGCTTGCCACATTTCCTCTACATCAAAAAAGGCCGGTTCGGCTGCTCATACAGCCGAATTTAGAAAACACATCAAATACAATAGCATTAAACAAAATTATAACTTTGTGGCATTTGGGGTTGAAACAATGGGGGTATATTCTCTTGATACCCACAAATTCATAAAAGAGCTGGGTAAACGAATTTTCCAAGAGTGTGGCGATCCCAAATGCCATAACTACCTAAAACAGAATATGTCCATAATAATTCAACGAGGAAATGCGGCGAGCGTTTTAGGTACCCTCCCTAGTGGTAAGCCCTTAGTTTATTTTGTAGAATAGCTTTAATTTCATAGGTATTTTTAGTTTTAGTTTTCTTTATAATTAGTTTTTAGTCAATTTTATTTTAATATTTTTGTATCGAATTACCTACTTCGAATAAATATACTCTATATTAAAAATTATAGAATTGAGATCAAACCCACTAATGATTGATTTAGTTTGTAATATGTTATTTTTATTAAAATTCTTTCTTATCAAGATATAATATTAATTGGAAAATATTTAATGTTTTTTGCTAAGCCTGGGTTGCACCAAAATGAATTTTCTGTAATTAATAATATAATAATAATAATTCGTTTATTACCATAAGTTAAAGAATACAAAGCTTACATTTATATCACATGCAAAACATTACTTAAACAATATTCCAACTTATAAATTACTTTTTGTACATCAACAAGGTTTTCATTGGTTCCCGCACTGGGATATCCGGTCATGCGGGATCCTAAAACAGAACACTAGCTATCCGAAGCATACTATTTTAAATTATGTGTATGTTTCAACTGTGTTGGACATAATAAAAATAAAATTAAAAATAGCTGTTAATTTAAATCAAGTAAAGCAGTAATTATAAATTAAATTTTAATTAAATTAAATTAAATTAGCTTTTATACTTATTACAGCATTTTTAACTTTAATAATTATAATTACAGATACTTTATTTTGGTGTAATCGTTATTTAGGGCATGGGTAGGGGCCAAGAGCTGAAAAAATTAAGTATTTTGTCTATCATCTATTTCTGTTTACATGTTAGATTCTAATATAGTTTTGTAATTATTATTTATAAAAAAATAAGACAAGGATTTTGTTGACGTGTTATTATAAATTTTGACTTAACCAAGTGTTCCAATAAAATCCTATGGCGATAAATTAATAAATTACTGTATTTGAAGGATCTATTCTGGCTAATTCCATCAAAATGTAAAGTATCACCACGACCGTTTCCCTTTCGGGGTGGCATTCACATTTAGCCAACTTTACTAAAGGATAATCATGACAAGTGGCAAGCTCGTCGATGTCTCCAGCGTACCAAACTCGAGAAATATCACAAATTAATTAAATGTATTATTATTTACATTATTAAATATTTTTTTGTCCCGACCAGGAATCGAACCCGGTACCTCCAAGTTCCATCAAAAAGGGTTCAGTAATACAGATGTGAAGGCAAATTAAACATGCATTAGGGTCGCTTGTTTTCAATCAAAACTAGCTTTTTTTCAATCTCAGGGTCCCAGAGACTAATTCTGCCACAAGTCATCAAAACTCTTTTAGTAATATAGATGTGAATAGATTCGAAGACCCTTGACATTGACTGGTTTGGGAAATACACAAAAATGTGTAGGTTAATAAAATCTAAATAAACTGGCATTTACAACATCTTGCAAAATCATACACATAAACTGGTCTATTAGCAATGGACCATCGAGTGTTAGGAAAGTAGCCCAATGATTCAGGTCACGATCATATCCAATTTACCGTTCCGAAAATGGCGCCAAATACAAAACAGCAAAAACTCTTACAAAACTTACAATTTATACATCAACATGGTATTTAATTACACACCCGTTCGTGTTTAAATGTATAATTATAATAAACCAACGTTTTTGTTAATCACGCAAGCCCAAATACCCAATATATTGGTTTTTGTAGGATGTTCCTTTATACCGAATTTTAACAATGAATATCAAAGATGACCTACATTAACAGTACTGATAACTTCACAGAAATAACTCCCAGCATCATACAACTCGAGAAAGCCCACTTATTATTCAAATAATTTAAATAATAATGAATTTACAACGAGAAGTTACGTGAGTTTCATGAAATTTTCACTTAACTTTTTCCGCAAAAAATAAACAAAATGACTCACCAGTGTTATTAATGTTGTATATTTAAATACTAGGGTTTATTATTAACGAATTTTAGTAATTTTTTTCTACTGTTTTCGTAGAAAAACTAACTTAAAATTGTGAAATTAAATTGACACTGACACACTTCCGACCTTTCCCCATTCTTGGTGTGGACTGGCAAAAAAATATATACCAAATTTTTCATTATAAATAAAATTGTTACCAGACTATAGATAATAGTTACCCCAATTGTAATATAATAATTATAGTACTATGCATCTGACACTACTGGAAAAATCGCTACTTACCTAGCGGGACTAGTATGCGCTAGGGACAAAATGGAAGATAACTTATTTATACGATCTTAATTTTTAATTCGTTTTGGTAATACATGTGGAGGTTTAGTCCCTTGCGTTAACTGTGTGCTATTTCTTAACCCGGCGAGCATAAGGTAGGGTAATCCACTCCCAGTTGTATTTAAAATTTGTTATTTACGACAACATCTGCGGGTGTGCGAGAGGAAAAGTGGCATGATTGAAGGTCTGCGAAGTACGCTAAATACAATATTCGCGATTTTTATTATTTCTCATAACAATGTTATATTGGGGTTACATAATTTTAGATTTAACAATTTCTTAACATATACTCGCCGGGTTAAAAGCAAGTAGGTTACAATCTGTTTTATTACCTATTATTTATCATTATTTTCTTTTTTTAAAGATAAAAGTACGAGTACCTATATATAAGTTTAACTACGTCGTCACCATCAAGGAGAGGCGAATGTTATGGTTCTTATAGATGGATAGATCACAAAATAATTATACAAAACATATTTACAAGACATTATATATTGTTACTATTAAAACATTCACAATATTCCACCCGGAAGATTTTAGATAAATACTTCCGTCGTATGGCGCATTAAATAACTCACTTTTTCTAAAACAGTACTTCCTGAAAGTTATACGGGTAGACTCGGTTGCGTTTGCTTTATCTACATCAACGTCGTAATCTCCTCTTAAAGCCTTGTAATATGCCTCAAAATACGGAATAATGAGAGATCTTCCCATTAAAAACCAAAGGAACACAAAAAATGCAGTTAGTAATACAACTTGACAAAATACGTAGAAGAAATAGGGAAATATTATTGGATCTGGGGTTGTGAATTTTGTGATTTTGCATATTAACCATTGTATGCCCATCCAGTATAGAAGGCATTGGTTTGTTCCAGCACATAGCGATACAAAGCAGTCCCATAGTCTGTGACAAAGGATATATGGAAAACAGAAAACTTCCCACCAATTGTAACGAAACACATCGTCGTTTCCTGCATAGAACTTTTCACCTTCAATTTCATCACAACGAAATCTGGCTGGTGGCCTTTTCTTTCTGGCCATTTCTGAATTACCTTTGCGACATCTATACTAAGAAATACATAACTAAATCATGGTTTGTACAAAATACTTATTGCAATTTTGTCAAATGTGACGTATAATTACCGAAAATACAGTATTTTTTATTTTAATTTGCCTATGACGTTTTATCACTTGGCAACATTTTATCGAAACGTCAAACTTTGACAGCTGACGTTATTCTATCTTGTTTACGGTTAGTTTTTTGTTGACCGTGGACGGGGAGGATGTGGTTGATTTACGCACACATGTTTTTATTTAATTTCGTAGTAATACGCTGTAATACTATGAAAACATAATTAGCATTGTATTGATTGTTGGTTTTACAATAGTTTGAAACGCTAGAAACCGACAAAAAACGTAGGTAAGTGTTGAAAAAGTTTATTTGTTAATTTAGAAAGTTGCGATTAACTTTTTGTTATTGTCACTGGAAAACAATTAATAATACGTTATGAAATGTAATTAATAAATCAATTTACTATTGTTAGAATAGAATAATTGAATTCCTTTAGTATTAGTGTATTATTAGTATTAGGGAACTTTATATGAGTTTGTAAGTTATGACCTTCGAAAAACATGTTATTCTATAGTATTCATTCATTTCCTGTACTCTTTAAGGTAGCATAAGCTTTCAATGTTAAATTAGGGTAGGTAGAGCCCTTAAAAACCTTGCTAGAGCTAAAAGTAATGGAAAAAGCAAAAGTGATATTTTTCAATTCTGGTTAGAGAAGTTTGGAAGACATCAATAAGGTTATCAGCACAAAACACATATCGTCTGTGAAATGGCAAATAGTCCTATCTTAACAAAATTTATTAAAGTAATAATAAAAACACTATATATATATATTTATCTTAGAACAACATGTAACCTACACCCACCTGATGGTAAGTGGCACTCGAGGTCAGACACTCATGACTGACATCAATCCCTATTCAAGCTAATATTAGCAAATTCAGCCCGCTGAACTGGGCATGACTGCAATTCGAGCCTGATCCCGAAACATGTGGATACACTTTACTGGGTTTATCTGCATAAACGTTGGATACTTCCCCACCCAGGCAGACTAGGCAAATTATCAGCAGACTGGGCAAATCATCAGAAGACTGGGCAAATTACCAAATATGACTTAATGTCTGTCTCTTTTTTTTGTTTCTCTTCTCCTGATGGATGATGAATGAAGTGAAAGGAAAGGCAAAGGTATTTTTTCTTTTTTATGAGTTAATGATGTTATGAGCTTTTTTTTGGAGTCACTCGCAAATAAACTACAACTGAAATGGCGCAAATATATATTTTTTTACTTAGCACAACTTGCAGAATCGCCAGCCATAGACGCCAGACATCAGTCCCCACCAGTCTCTCATGGGCAGTGTTAATGTATTTACACAAAGGTACTTAAAGTCGCCAGTCCCAGTCCAACCATCTCCAACTTGTGGAATCAGTCATAAATAGACATCAGACCCTTGCCAACTCGTCTGGCCAGTGTGATAAGTGTAGGGCGAATTCTCCAAAAATTCTGGAAGGCCTCTGTAAGCCTAACTTATTTATTATAATAAAGATATAACAATAAATCCTACATCAAGAACCTAATTTATTTACAGATCTCCACAATGGTCAACACCGTATGCTCCATTTTAATTCTGGCAACATTGCTTCCAATTTTAAATTCGGAATACATTCCTCCGGGGCCCAAATATGGTTGTCCAAAAGAGACAGACAGACTGCAGCTATTTCCATGTGTGTGTCAGAATGGGACAGACATAGGTTTGTTTGTCCTCTGTCAAAATGCAGGGTTGGCTATGTTGAGCGAGGGTATAGGAAAAATAGCAGCCATGGATGTGCCCGTCGAGCTTTTAGTTATAAAGGAATGCCACATTTGTAAGTATTTAAACCTTTTAATGGCAAGGATATCACACATTAATTACCATATTTTTAAATAATGTATTTTTTAAATTCCAGCCCATCTATTTGGCCCATTATTCCACCGTTCCCAAATCCGTCGACTGCACATAGAGGACTCTCCCATACAAACCATGGACCTCTATACCTTTGCCGGAGTAAATAGGACCTTACAGGAGCTTAGGATGATTAACACAAAACTTAACTCAATTCCAGACGCATTTAAGGTAAAACTTTACTATCTTGTGAATCAACTTTTTAGGCTTTCCTTTGTGAAAAACACAACATACTCTCTGACGGTTGCAGGCAGGCTGATTATTTTTTTACATGTTTAATCTGAAATTTTATAGCTGAAATTATTAAAGTAACCAATCACATGATGTATATCAAAATGATGATTATCAATTATTTTAATCTTACATACAAGTTGAGCGCCACTTGTCACAGTCACAACATAATTCTTTTGCTTCTTCGACATTCATCAACCTCTTAACACATGCCCTTTTGTTTCAATGGCTTTTTAATAAACCTTCAGCTATTGTTTTATTTATTTTATTGTAATATGTGAGTCTTGGTCTGCCTTTTATCCACAACTTTCTAAATATCTGGCCTGTCAATCTCTCTTCATTTATCCTTTTGCGTAATGACAACATTACATATGCGGTCCATCAAAGTGACGCCGCATATCCGACGCAACAACATCATTTCTACTGCATTAACTCTACTCTTATGCATATTCTGACATATCCACGCCTCACTTTCATACATAAGTGTTGGTACCAGCATGGCACTCTGTATGGCGAGTCGAGCTTTGTCACTGACATTTCGACTAGCGATCAGTGACCCCAGGGCACTGTTGACACTATTTCCCATCCGCAGCGAAAACACTGCCCAGATATGGTTTTTCTCTCATTCAAATGGAGTCATTTTTCTGCACATCCCTCTTTCATTTCTTTGACTAGTGATTGCAGTTCTAGTTTGGACGATGCCATAAGCATCATCTTCATTTAATCTTGAAATTTACTGTTCTTCTTTTAACAGCTTACTCTTGTGATCACTTGTGATAATACCATCGATGTATATAGATAGGCCCTAACTGATATATGAACGTTTCCGCAAAACTAATCGAAGTCATGTAGCTGCACCAACAGTCGCGAGCTAGCAAGCTTTGAGAGCGCTTATATATTAATATTTATATCGAGTAAAACTAGTCTTTTATAGCATGCACTGTGACAGAATTTCCGACAAATATCGCATGTGACATTCATTGCTTGTAAATTGGCCCCCAAAGTTGGTAGGGACATGTGGCAAGCGGCACGTTTTTAGAGTACGTTTTGTATTGAATAGGCCTATCTATATACATCAATGGATAATACTTAACTTTTTAAAATAATATATTTACATTATATCTTAGCTAATTTACCTATAAACTTTAGATATTTCAATAATTTTCAGATATTAATAACTATGGCGGAAGATATGACAAGGTACATACATGTATAATAATTACAATATTTGTATGTGTTTGTGTGTAATTGTTTGTTTTTGCGTTTTGTACATTGTGGCTATGATATGATGACAAGCATGCCACTAGGTGATGGGCCTGTAGTAAACTTTTTTGTTTTTGTTTGTTCTCTTCTCCTGATGGATGATGAGTGAGGTGGTAGGGAAGGCAAAGGGTCTAGCCCATACAGCCAAGTCTGTCGTAATATAATGTCGGGCTATAATGTCACTCGCGGCATTATAGCCCAAACACGTCGGGTAAAATATGGAAGTCCACAGCGCGGGAAAACCGCAAAAATATAAACTGCAACTTGTGCCCCATATTTCAAGTCCAATTTATCGTTTTTCATAATTATTCACATTTTAGCACATTATTTAACAAAACAAAACCACTTTGACCAATAATATCCACAGTAAATTAATTTACAAAACAAAAACTTGCACTTGACATGTTCACGCAAAATGGCGCGAAGAACTCTCGTAAACTTTTTTGTGTTCTCTTCTCCTGGATGAGGTGATAGGGAAGGCAAAGTGTCTAGCCCATACAGCCGTAATATATCTTTCTTTCTTATCAGTTAATGAGGTTATCATCAAATTCCAGATGTTGCCGAATTTTATGCTTTTCTTGGAGTTACTCGTGGCATTATAGCCTAATTACGTCGGGTATAATATAGGAGTTCAAAGCGAGGGAAAACCGCAAAAATTAAACTGCAACTTATATAAAGTTGAATTTATTGTTTTCCATAATTATTCACATTATATAAATTGACATTGTATATATATTAAATCCTACAAAGGTCGGTTCAAATCCACCCGGCATGTACCAATGAGAAATACACTTTTCTTACATACATTTGTCATAGATTTACCAAACCAGCAGATTTAGATTTAATAAACCGGCCTATTCCATTCTTCTCATCCCTTACCCACACACGAGAGACGACACCTGCACGGTGAATCCATGGAATGCTTAGAAATTTGTCTTCATCATAGTAGTAAAATACAGGAAAGTAGTTTAAAAAGTTGCTATTTACTAAGAAATATATAATTTATCTATTTAATTAATATTTACCCTTTTTTAGATTTTAGGTAACCTTATAATACTGGAGTTGAATGGTCATTTGATAGATAAGATAGAAGCGGATGTGTTTGCGAACAGCAATTTGGCGGGGAGGTTGGAAAGATTGCATATTGTCAATGGTCTTCTAAGCAAAATACCTGTCAGACCATTTCAGGTAAAAACATTATTTATTATATTTTTTTGTTATTTATTTACCACTCTTTCTTCTACATTATGTTGTCTCTGGGCAATGTTCATTGTTATGCAGACAGCACGGCTCACGGGCGGAATTTTAGTTCTCGAGCTTTGGGAGGTAACCAACTAGAGGAATTATGACGGAAAACTGGACTGGACAAAATTTATTAATGGGGTATCCAAAATCTTCTCCAGTTCCATGCCAACAAGACCCAGGCATGCGCGCTGACTCCCCTCTGAATGGGGTGTATCACTAACTTTTTATCACGATAGGTGGCGCATGATAGATGGTACCTTATATAACTGTCAGTTGCATAGAAAACTTGTATTTTTATTACGAAATTTATTATTTTCTTGATATTATATCGAAGTGAGCAGCTTTTAAGTGTACAAATCGAGATTCCCAAGCGAAATCAAAGATATGGTGATCTCAAAATTGCCGTTCTATTAATTTAGCCTTTTTTCTTTTTAAAGACGGTGTTCGCTTTCTTAATTCGTATTTTAAAGTAGGTAACGTTAATTTTAAATACATTTTTCTGTTATAAAAATAAAAAAACTACAAAAACATTAAAAAAATGTTGCGTCAAAGGTGTAAACAAGGTACCAGCGCCGCTAGCGACATCTACAAAAAGCTTTGCCTGATACACCCCATTAAGACACTTAATTTTTGTGAGAAAAAACTGCCAGCACTACGTCTATGAGCCTTACAATAAGTTCTTTATAGAAAGCTTTTAGTTCTGATTCCCACGGGCCCATCGTTTCTACAGCAAACGTCTAAAATAAGTAACTTGCTGATCTGCGCTTGTTCCGCTGCAGCACCAGCTCTAACAGAAGTGCCTTGAAGGTGGGAAGGGCCTAGGAAATCCCACACCAGGGATTGGCCCAATAAAAAAAAAACTTTATTATGAAAAACATTATTTTTTATACAACTTATTTTAAAATACAATTCATGGTAAAAAATAAATGTTTTACAAATAAAAATTGACATTTGTTTTAAACCTTATCATATAAACCTACCGTTCCGATACGCGATAATAGTAACCTAAGCACGCTTAAAGGTGTTCCGATACGCGCTTAAACTGTTTTGCCAAGCTGTGTGACGTCACAAACGACATCATTTCTCGCGCTTAGACTGCTCACGATATCGAGGTAGATCGCTCTGAGCGCTGTCAATTTTTTGTCATTATGTCGCGCGCCATTTTCAAGTTTATTTAATATTAGGTTTTCTTTTAAATTATTGAATATTGTAATTCGTTTATACTGTTTGTATGTTACTTCTAAAACAAATCTATAATTAATATTAAAGTAGGAAGTGGAAAAAAAAATGTCTGTAACACGGCAATTTATTTTAAAAGATCTAAATAAGTTAATAATATTAAACTTTACACATATAAAGATGAATAAACCGAGATATGTATATTTGTTAGTATTCATACTCAAAGATATGGAATCCGCAATTTATCTTCCATACATTTACAAAAAAAAACAACATTTTATGAATGAAAATGTGATTTCGACCGTTCCGAATTGATATCACGCTCTGAGCATCCAAATCGCGATATTTGATTCGGAACGACGGTCAGTGTCATATTCGTTCTAAGCGCTCTGAACGCGATTCGAAATGAGGGGAAAAAGTAGTCTGTGTATCAAGAGATAATTACAGCTGAACCTTATTATGCTAGCATTATTTTGTATCTAACCTACCCATCACCAAGCATTACTATTATTATTATCACCAAGGTACTAATGTCATTCCGTCTGGACGCTTGCCATCGAATCAGACCAGTTGGTTTTAAAATAGATGGGTTCGAAACTACTGCAAGCGTCCTACGACAGCCCGTGGTGACCAAGCTCATCGACTTCTTTACCACATGGACACCAATGCGGTTCACACACTTTTAGTAAAGTTATTTACAAAACAAAAACTTGCACTTATCATGCTGTGCAAAATGGCGGGAGCGACCGCCATTTTACTTTTTTTTTACCTTAAATCGATATTGCATTGTTTCCAGAGTTTAGGAAAGTTAAAAACACTAGATCTTCACGGAAACAGCATTACTATGTTGGAAAGAAATCAATTCAAAGGTCTCAAGAATGCAGATGTTCTGGATTTGAGGTAACTAAAAATTGGTTCTCACAGGAACAGCGACATGTGTGAATGTGGATTGGACGTGAAAGATTCTCTTGTCCCTTATATGATCGTTCCTTGTTCATGTCCTCTCCTATTTCACTGCGAGTTGTAAGTGGGCTAAATTGTATTCACAGATTACAATTAAGTAGAAAAAACCCTTTATTTTAAATAGTTTAGGTGTGCAAAATGTTTAAAAAAATATCATGACAGCTTTAGGACTTAAGGATTAATTCGATGCCAGTAACAAAAAAAAAAATCAGTCATCAGTCACCGCAGTCACTCATAATTTTGACAGACGTGGTTTGTTGGCCGTGTTAGACTTGGACATTTGTTACTTCAAAACTCAAAGCTTATTGAAAACGTTCTTGAACGTCTGGCAAAGCGAAATTCTGTAAAAAAATAGTCGAGTCGAACACGGGGTAAGACAGAATTTAAAAAAAAAAGTACAACTGTCAGTTTCAAATACTTTCATATTTATTTTTTATTTTTACTAGGCCTTGATTGATACAACTTAATTGAACAGTAACAGTCTTATTCGTAATTACAAGTTACAAAACTAACATTTATTTAAGTTGTGTTCTCTTCTCCCGATGGATGATGAATGAGGTGATAGGGAAGGCAAAGGGTCTAGCCCACACAGCCAAGTCTGACGTAATATATCTTTCTTTTTTATAAGTTAATGAGGTTATCATTAAGTTCCAGATGCTGCAGAATTTGATGCTTTTCTTGGAGTCACTCGCGGCATTATAGCCCAAATACGTCGGGTTAAAAGTTAAAAATGGGAGTTCACAGCGCGGGAAAACCGCAAAAAATAAACTGCAACGTGTGCCCCATATTTAAAGTCCAATTTATCGTTTTCCTCAATTATTTACATTGTAGCACATTTTTAAACAAAACAACACCACTTTTGAATAACAATATCCACAGTAAATTAATTTACATTTTTTTTTTAATATTAGAATATTGTTTTATTCGATTACATTAAATATGAATTAAAAGCTACCTATATTAAAACAAAATCTAAATTTAACCTAAATAATAATACATTTAAAATAAAAATACATACAAAAAAAATAGCTCCTCCATATCGCTGTCTTGTGGCATGGTGTCCAATTAGGATACGTAATAAAAAAAAAAAAATACAAAACAAAAACTTGCACTTGACACGTCTGCGCAAAATAGCGCGAAGTACTTCACATTTTTTTTATAGTATACCGCATAACTAGAACAAAAATAGCTTAAATCGAATGTATTTTATTTAAAAAACAAAAAAACTTGGACTTAAGATGTTCGTGAAAAAGGCGGGAATTCACTCGCATAAAAAACCTTTTTGTTTTAGCCACAACAACATTAGCTCCATTACTGGTGTCCATTTGGCGGATTTGACTAAACTAGGATGGTGCAATGTCAGTCATAATTACCTATCTGAAATACCTAGGTAAGTTTCATTCTCTGTTTTTCACGCATGTAAGTCAGCCTTTATATTCTACCCAACTCCGAGAAATAACATACCCCATTAACCATTATATTTATTTATTACTAGCTGACCCGGAGAACTTCGTACCGCCTGACAGTCAATAAATATTATTATTAAAAATAATAATACTCGCACAAAACAATTTTCAAAACAAATCACAGACAATTTCGCGACGTATAAGTGAGACCAATCTAACAATAATAATAAACAAATCTTAATACTAGTTCTTGGCTGTAAACGGGCCGTGTCACCTTACAATGTAAATTGTAATAATATGTCAATTAAACATATATATTCGTGGCTGTAAACGGGTCGTGTCACCTTACAATGTAAATTGTAATAATATGTCAATTAAACATATTTTCGTGGCTGTAAACGGGCCGTGTCACCTTACAATGTAAATTGTAATAATATGTCAATTAAACATATATATTCGTGGCTGTAAACGGGCCGTGTCACCTTACAATGTAAATTGTAATAATATGTCAATTAAACATATTTTCGTGGCTGTAAACGGGCCGTGTCACCTTACAATGTAAATAGTAATAATATGTCAATTAAACATATATTCGTGGCTGTAAACGGGCCGTGTTTTGAAACGATTTAGATGCTCAGAGCATGATTTGAATTTGGAACGGTCTAAATCACATTTTTATTCATAACATACCTATTTAAAAAAAAAAATGCATGGAAGATAAATTGTTGATTTCACATCTTTGATTATGAATACTACCAAATACACATCTCTCGGTTTATTCATCTTTATATGTGGAACAATTACTATTATTAACTTATTTTGGTCTTCTAAAATATCTTGCCGTGTGACAAAAATTACAATAATAAATAATTTTAAAGAAAAACTGGACTGCACTGGAGACATCGACGAGCTTGCCACTTGTCATGATTGGCCTATAGTAAAGTTGACTAAATGTGAATCCGCTATTTATAAGCGTGGTTTCTGACCACCCCGAAAGGGAAACGGTCGTGATGATACTTTACTTTTTATCTTTAAGATCATAATAACTTTTAAATTAAAATTCCTTTAAGTAAAGTTTTAAATTTCTTAAAATCTAAATTTGTTATATCTGATGATAATTTATTGTATAGTTTGATACCATTACTATTAAATGTATTAATAAATTATATATTTCTTACAGAGGTATGTTCGCAAGAAATACGCTATTAAAAGTGTTACATTTGGATAATAACAGAATTAAAAAGTTGGACACAAACAGTTTTAAAGGGATGAGATATTTGCGGTGAGTTATGTTTTAACTCCAATACTTCGGACACATTGCTAGGAAAGGAGGAGATAACGTAGAAAAGCTCGTTGTTACTGGCAAGGTGGAAGGAAAGGCCCGAGAGGCCGAGGCCCTTGTGGTGGTCTGACCAAATCCACCACCAACACTAGCGCCCATGTTATTTATTTTATTTTTATTAATTTCAAAACTTTATGCACTAGGTACACAGGCGGACTTAATGCTAGGCATTCTTACTATCTACTATCATATATCTATATATATCTATCAACCTTAGGGACAATTTAGATTATTTGTTATGTGAGGCAGGTGCAAAATATAATAGAAGCATTTAAGTTTGTGAAAAAAAAAAAAAATTAAATACTAAATCTTATATACTATATACAAACTATATATTAATCAGTAGGTATATGCATGTTACCTCACTGCTGGAGATGGGCCTTCCAGAACATATATCTGGAGAATTTGACCTACACTCGCCACGCTGGCCAGACGGCTTGGCTTGGAGGATATGATGTAAATTTTTAACGACAATTTATTAACGATTTCACAAGTTGGTATTAGTGGAACCGGGACCGACGGCTTAATGTGCTCTCACACGGGAACGGTGGTGTTGTAAATCTATGACTGCAGTACGTAAGAGTGTATTTCTCATTGGTACATGCCGGGGGGGTTTGAACCGACCTTTGTAGGATTCAAGGAACGCGTTCTTGCAACCGAGCCAACACCGCGTCCGAGGAATCGGTACTTTCGCGTAAATCGATCGCGATAATTCGACCAATTTTGGATGGTCAGGCGTTATTGTGATTCGTCGTGCATAAACAGACGTCCTAATTTGTCACCCCTATACCCTTGTCTTGTCTCTTTCTCTTCCTTTCTATATTACCCATCCCGCTCACTAGTCCAAAGGCCCGCGCTTGCGCACTAAAAAGAGGCAGCGCCTATATAACCGACCCCGGAGCGTGCTAGAAGTTGCCGAATCCAAATATAGTCGTTGTCAAGGTCATGCGTGGAATACTGTTCTCACCTTTGGGATGGTTCCGATAAGTACCTTACCGATGCTCTCAATGTCCTACAGAGGCGGGCTATTCGAATAGTGGACGATACTACAGTATCTAAAACTCTCGAATCGCTGCCGAGATGTGGCCTCCCTGAGCGTGTTCTACAAGCTATACTACGGTGAATGTTCTGAAGAGCTCCACAACCTTATCCCTTCTTCTCTATTCCGCAACCGAACCACTCGCACTAGTACCCACTATCCCTACGCGTACATACAAATTTGGAGACTCTTACATCTGTCGCACGCTGAAGATGTGAAATGCTCTCCCAGCCAGTGTGTTTTCCC
Source organism: Tinea semifulvella (assembly GCA_910589645.1). Classification (NCBI taxonomy): domain Eukaryota; kingdom Metazoa; phylum Arthropoda; class Insecta; order Lepidoptera; family Tineidae; genus Tinea; species Tinea semifulvella. The sequence goes on along the minus strand of OU342623.1, from coordinate 1,212,155 downwards.
ATTCCTATAACCTGGAGTCCTTCAAACGAAGTGTGAAAAAGCATCTTTATAGGCCGGCATAGTGGTAGGGACTGATGTCGGTCGTCTGAGGCTGACTTCGCTACAGATACTAGATACAGTCCACTAAACCCGCGCCATCAAAGACTTTTTTAATATATTTTTTTCAGACGGTTATATCTTCAAGACAATATAATATCTGACATAGGCAGGGGTACTTTTGCTAATGTCATTCTAATAGGAACTGTTGATTTAGCCAGAAATCAACTGACCAAAGTTGATTACCAAATGTTTCATCAACTCAAATATGCTGAGGTAAGGAATTCTTCATTTATAAATTCTACACTACTGTATTTGTATTGTATTATATTGTATTTTATTGTATTGTTTTTGTATTGTATTGTATTTGTATTGTTTTTTTAGATAATAAATTTGGCAGAAAATCAAATAACATTTATTGACAAGCAAGCGTTTACGGAAATATACAAGGCAATAGTCAATATATCCCACAACGAATTGACTGAAATTGAACCTGGAGCCTTCCAGAATTGCAATAATATCACTTTGCTGGATTTAAGTCACAATAATTTGTCAATTATTAAGAGAAATGCATTTGATGAACACTCTTACCCGATGGAATTTCAAGTGTCATACAATAAGTTTACAGATGTGTTGCATGTAAGTGAAAATTTTATTTATTTTTTATAATAATAACTAGCTGGTTCACCAGGCTTTGCCCGTGTAAACTGCGACACGAAATTAGTTTTGTTGCGCATTATTTTGACTTCTCTATATCCCCTAAGGCCAACTAACGTATTTAAAATTATACGGATTAATACCGTTTGTGTAAATAGCACTTAATTAGAAGTTACCGCAAATGGTTTTTTTTTAATATAGCTCGACATGTGACCGTGTGCCCACCGGTCCAAGGTCCATGAATGTTAGCAACTGGAATCAGACACTTATGACTGACATCAGTCGCCAACACTATGCGGGCATGACGGCAATTCGAGCCTGATCCCGAAACGTGTGGATACACTTTACTGGGTTTATCGGCACGAACGGTGGATACTTCTCCGCCCCGGCAGACTGGGGAAATTACTCAGTCCGCCTGCCACCTATTTGTTTTTGTCGTTGAATGTATGTGCCAATTGCAATGATGTCAAATGCCAATTTTTACTTTAAAATAACACCGGTCGGAACAAGACTTACTGTCATCATATTATCATTACAGCCCCTAGAACACAGCGTTCTAGATATCCCCTGGAGATGGGCCTTCCAGAACATATATCTAGAGAATTTGGCCCACACTCGCCACGCTTGGCGAGGATATGATGTCAATTTTTAATGACAATTTATTAACGATTCCACAAGTTGGTATTAGTGGAACCGGGACCAACGGTTTAACGTGCTCTCTGAGGCACGGGAACGGTGGTGTTGTAAATCTATGACGGCAATACGTAAGAAAAGTGTATTTGTCATTGGTACATGCCGGGTGGGTTTGAACCGACCTTTGTAGGATTTAAGGAACGCGTTCTTACAACCGAGCCACCACAGCATCAGACTTACTGTAATATCCATTAATTGGGCTATGAACAATAAAACAAACTATAAAACAATTCAACATGATACAATTTGACCGCCTCCGTGGTCTAGTGGTAACAAACGTTGCCGTGAACTCGGGAGGTCGTGGGTTCGATTCCCACCGGGGGCAAGTTGTACATTGTATAATTTGTCTCGGTCTGGGTGTTTATATGTATATAAAATTTATAAGTAAATTTTATGTTTTTTTTATATTTTTTTATTTATTTTATTTTACTTTATTACTTGAAGTAGGTAATATTTTAGTTATTTTCGTTACTTTTTTTTATTATTTCTAAAAGGAATTGTATGTTTATTTTATATATATTTTTAAAAATTGTTTCAGATTTAGTTTTTAGTATAATATTTAGTTTATTGTATACTTATTGAAAATTTTATAATTTTGTTATTTCTTATAGGCAATAAGGGCTGGTCGCCTATAATAGGTGCAACATCTAACTTCTGATTTAGTGTTAAGTACAAATAAGTGTGTGATGTTAGCACTGATGGCTACCCTATTATAAATAAATAAATATATTTACAAAAAAATAAAAAACTATAATAATTAGTTTATCAACCATCTAGTTTCCGTAACACAAGCCTCGTAGCTTACCACGGAAACTAGATGGCGCTGTGTGACCTGTCTGGAAATATTCATTTATTTGATTACGATTAAGGAACACTATATCAAGGACTCCGGCACATCCTCTCATCGTCTATACCACAATGTTTGAAGACCAAGGTCTTTAACCAGTGCGTCCTCCCGGTAATGTCGTACGGAGCAGAGAAGTGGACACTAACAGTGGATCTGGTCCATAAATTCAAGGTCGCTCAGCGAGCCATGGAAAGAGCTATGCTTGGTATATCTCTAATGGATAGAATTCGAAACGTTGATATTCGTCAGAGAACGAAAGTTACTGACATAGCTTTTAAAATTAGCAAGCTGAAGTGGCAATGGGCTGGACACATCTGCCGCAGAACCGACGATCGATGGGGCAAACGGGTTCTAGAGTGGAGACCACGTACGGGAAGACGCAGAATGGGACCTCCCCCCGCCAGATGGACAGATGACCTAAAGAAGGTCGCTGGTGGGGGTTGGATGAGGGTAGCGAAAGATCGCGTTAAGTGGCGAGCCTCGGGGGAGGCCTACATCCAGCAGTGGAGAGATACAGGCTGATGATGATGATGATATCAAGGATCACACAAAAATGATTCATTTTTTTTTTTTTTTTTTTGTCACAGATACCCATACAAAATATGACAGGCATGCAAATACTCAACGCGTCCCACAACGAAATCACTACCCTATCAAAATCGAGTCTACCAAAATCTAACGAATTAAATACTATAGATTTGTCATACAACAATATATCTACAATCTATAATGGACTGTTTCAATTGTTATTTAGTTTGCGGTAAGTAAGATATTTATTTAATTGTTTACAAAATTTTCACATTTACCAAATCAGACACTTTTATTAACCAAAACATACATTTAAATTATATCGGACTCACCTTAGCCAAATCTAATACTTTTATTAACCAAAACATACATTTAAATTATATCGGACACTCACCTTAGCCAAATCAGATACTTTTATTAACCAAAACATACATTTAAATTATATCGGACACTCAGCCAAATCACATACTTTTATTAACCAAAACATACATTTAAATTATATCGGACACTCACCTTAGCCAAATCACATACTTTTATTAACCAAAACATACATTTAAATTATATCGGACACTCACCTTAGCCAAATCACATACTTTTATTAACCAAATAATACATTTAAATTAAATCGGACACTTACCTTAGCCAAATCAGACACTTTTCTTAACCAAAACAAACAGTTTTATCAAATCAGATACTTTCCTTAGCCAAATCAGACACTTTTCTGAACCAAAATAGTTTTATTAACTCAAACACTTACCCTAGCCAATTCAGATACTTTCATAAGCAAATAAACAGTATTTATCTAACTGACACTTTCATTATCCAAATTAGACACTTTTATTACCCAAAAACAATCAGTTTTATCAAATCGGTCACTTTTCTTAGCGAAATTAGACCAAGACAAAGTATAACCAAATCAGACACTCTTCTTAACCAAAAGAAACTGATTTCTTAAATCGGACACTTTCCTTATCCAAATCAGATACATTAGTATAACAAAATCAGATACTTTTCTTAACCAAAATAATCAGTTTTACAAAATCGTACACTTCACTTAACCAAATTAAAATTGAATTAAAATTTTATTTACATATTGTTTCTGACCACACTTCAGGGATACGGTCGTGTTAATAATTTTTTTTATTACTATAATTAATTGTTATTTTCAGCTATTTAAATTTGCGAAACAATGCCTTAGAGAGAATCAAACCCGGTACTTTTGGTACTATATTCACTCTTTTGGAGCTCGATTTGTCGCACAACCTGTTGGCTGATGTGTCTCGAGGAGGGTTGGCCAGTTTGGCCAGCTGTCGAGTTTTGGACGTCAGTCACAACTATCTGACGAAGATATTTCAAATACCAATCAGTTTAGGGTAAGTATTTTTTACTTAAATTGTCACAATTTGGTGGTAGTTGACAATTAAAAAAAAAAGTGTTTTGTGTTTAAGATTCTAATAAATAATAATCTTAATGTACTTCAAATCACGCTGATTTAAGTTTAAACTAACTTTATTTATATTTTAGGAACGTACTTTAAAACTGCTGTTTTAGTGGTTAAGTCCGTGGATTTGGACCCGTCAGGGTTCGATTCCTGGTCGGGACACAAAAATATTTATTAATGTAAATAAATAGCGAGCTTGCCACTTGTTACTAGCAAAGTGGTTGGAATTGACGAGGTCAAAAAAAAGAAATTAATTATGTCCACTAGGACGAAAAATAATTGCCACAGAGTTTTTTTCTTTTTTTTTTAAATCATCAATGATACGACCCCAGTCTGAAGGGACCACCGCGAGAGGTCGCATGCCCGACTCACTGTGAGGCGCCTACGGACTAAAACCCTATATATATCTCTCTTTCACTGTTGGCCCTGCGTGCCTTAACAGCTAAGTCTGAGCTACGGAGTGAAGGCATTCGTCCGACGCGTGGCACTCGTTCGCCGCGTGGCACTCGTTCGCCGCGTGGCACTCGTTCGCCGCGTGGCACTCGTTCGCCGTGTGGCACTCGTTCGCCGCGTGGCGCTCGTTCGCCACGTGGCACTCGTTCGCCGCGTGGCACTCGTTCGCCGCGTGGCACTCGTTCGCCACGTGGCACTCGTTCGCCGCGTGGCACTCGTTCGCCGTGTGGCACTCGTTCGCCGCGTGGCACTCGTTCGGCGCGTGTCACTCGTTCGCCCAGTATTTATATCGATATATGTACAGGCCACGCCGCGGTCAGAAGCGAAACTAGAGCTTTAATAATAATAATAACAAATTATTTATTTCAGAATTAATTCCATAATTGTTAGTAACATTTTAATTTACAACTAGGGCTTCAACTAGAGGGTGTCTACAAAATGGAGTACGTGACGTCATTCGGCAGCCATTTGCAAAATACAATAATCCACTACCCTATTATATTTCCTAGAAATAATTAAATAATTTTCTCAGAAGTAAACCCAGACTTGAAAGATGTTGGAGTGTGGAAGCGAGAGCAAAGCTTACAACCCTCCTGATGTTATTTATTTAATTTTACAGCGAGTTAAACATAGCATACAATAGTCTAACAGAAATAGCCTCAAACACTTGGCCAACTATGAATGCGTTGTTAAGGCTCAACCTGTCGTCCAACCAGTTGGCCGACGGGTTGTCCGGTGACAGTTTCCGGGGGTTATTGACCTTACAGAAGTTGGATTTGTCAAATAATTCAATTAACAGACCGCCCTGGGAGTCTCTTAATTCTATGACAAGCTTACAGTATTTGTATATGCAGGTAAATATATATATATATATATATTATTTTTTTTTGGTTCTCTTTTCTCGATGGATGATGAATGAGGTGATAGGGAGGGCAAAGGGCCCATACAGCCAAGTCTGACGTAATATATCTTTCTTTTTAATTAGTTAATGAGGTCATCATCACATTCCAGATGCTGCAGAATTTGATGCTTTTCTTGGAGTCACTCGCGGCACCATAGCTTAAACACGTCGGGTAAAATATGGGAGTTGACAGCGCGGGAAAACCTCAAAAAATAAACTGCAACTTGTGCCCCATATTTAATTAAAGTCAAATTTATCGTTTTCCATAATTATTCACATTGTAGCACATTATTAAACAAAACAACACTACTTTTGACCAATAATATCCACAGTAAATTAATTTACAAAACAAAAACTTGCACTTGCATCGGTGCCACCATCGGAGCACCTTTCCGTATTTTTGTCCCTATGCTTTATATCTCCTTTATGTCCCTATAATTTCATTTACTTGTTCTAATAAAATACTGCATGATTCCGTTTATTTTTAATTCCGTCTTGGAAGCTTGTTTCATAAATGTATTGACGGCAGACTTGCATAGACCCAATTCTTTCAGTAATAATAGGTCCAAAATATACTTAATTTTATGTCAGACTTGAAAAATCTTTGAACATATTGGAATGTGTGAGACGATTGCCTAATCGTTAAATTATTCGTATATTTTTTTTTTCAGAATAATAATTTAACATCGCTCTCAAAATCTTCGTTCGGTCATCTCCCTACAATGTTTGAACTTGACTTAAGTTACAATCAAATAGAAGAAATATTGCCCCAAGCCTTCCTAGGCATGCAACAATTAATATATTTATCTGTGAAACATAACCAGCTAAAAACAATACCAAATGAGGCTTTTAAAGGATTGGTAGCTTTGAGGTAAGTGTGTTTAACTGTTTATCATTCAATATATGTTATTCAGTAGTCGATCGCTTATTCATTCACTAATAGCTCACTTTTTTATTTAACATAAAAATCAGTGTTACACTTTTAAGAATGATAGTTTTTTATTCAGTAAAATGTTACTTTTTCTTTAGTAAAATGTTACTTTTACATTTAGTAAAATGTTACTTTTTCTTTTAGAAAAATGTTGCTTTTTATTTAGTAAAATGTTACTTTTACATTTAGTAAAATGTTACTTTTTCATTTAAAAAAATGTTACTTTTTTATTTAGTAAAATATTACTATTGTCATTTAGTAAAATATTCGTTTTTATTTAGTAAAATGTTGTTTTTTATTTGAGTATAATACATTTTTTTTTATTTACTGGAATACACTATTATTTTTATATATTTAGTGAAAGACACATTTTTTTATTTATTTAGCGGAAGACACTATTATTTTTATTTATTTAGTTAACAAAAATCCACACCATCACAGTACAGCTAATCAGGGTACACTTTAAATGGGGCCAATATTGGATTTAAACTAGGTTAACAAATTAAGGATCATAATAATATATACATAATGCTTTATTTTATTCCAGAAACCTGGATCTGTCCCATAATATGTTGGAGAAAATAAACAACAAAACTAACGGGTTGCTAGACGATTGCTTATCCATAGATAAGGTAGACTTAAGCCATAACAGCTTCAGTGTGTTCACGAAAAAAATGTTCCCTAGCAACCCTTATATACCTTATAAACTACAAGAAATCGACTTAAGTTACAATAGCATACCAGTCCTGACTTTCGATCTGACTTTCGGCACAAAAAAACTCAAAAAACTCAAGCTTAATGATAATGGTTTAAGAGAAATTAGACCCTATGTTTTGGGAAATTTAACAGAATTACAAATTTTGGATCTATCTAATAATTTGCTTGATGATTTGATCCCGAGGTATTCTGATGGTAAATCTGTTTTCCCGCCAAATGTAACGGAAATCGATGTGTCAAATAATAATCTAAAAATGTTGCCAGTTGAAAGAATTGTTGAGCTTCCATATTTGAAAAAGTTGCACCTTGAGAATAATTCTTTGACTGTGTATGACCCGTTTTTGGTTAGAAAAATGAAAAAAGCTAATTTAGAAGTATTTTTTTATGGAAATGAATTGTTTTGTGATTGCCTAGTGCGTCCTTTAAAGCATTATTTAAATAATTTACAAAAATCGAAACTCGATAAAGACGAACAATATCACCTTATTTGCGAAGAACCGTCAGGGTTGTCAGGTTTGAAAATAACAGAAATCGACGAAGAACGCTTAATTTGTGCTGGCAACATTGAAAATGACAACCGGACTTTGAAGTATGGCAACACAGATGAAGAAAATGTCTATGATTTTATTTCTGAACCTGATTTGGCTTTTAGAGATATACAATTGTAAGTATTTTTTATACACAGATATGAATAATATGTAATTGTAACCCTTCCGTCCTTGGGGGGCGAGGATCTTCTCCAAAGAGTAAAGTAACTAATTGGGAAAAGAGTGGTGTGGGGGACATATCCAACTCTTGAATTAAAACAAGAGAATTTAAATAAAATAAAAATAAAATTACGTTTATTGGATCATAATCAAATAATTTCAGTTAGTGAGCACTGACTTCTGGAAAAAAAATCTGGGCTCCAGCAGGCAGTTTTCCTATTTTTGACATAGTAGTAACATAAATTAATAATACAGTGCATTCCCATCCTCATCAAACATTGTTTTACTGTAACCAGCCTCTCGGCAACTGTGTGCTGCAGTAGCAACTATTAACACTATTCGCTTGTATATCTCGTTATTATAACTACGCATATAATTAAATTGTTACTTTTATATCCAAACACAGCACACCTTCGCCGAGAGTAAATATTGAAACAAAAACCATCTGAACGAATTGTGGCAAAAACACGCCTAAATTGTCAAACTACCTTCATTTTTTCACGTTTTTGCGAGCTGTTAACCCTAGAAACCTTGTTGTTGCAATTATGACACAAAGTTTTTTTTTTTTTTTTGTTCCGTTCTCCCGATGGATGATGAATGAGAATATGATAGGGAAGGCAAAGGGTCTAGCCCATACAGCCAAGTCTGACGTAATATATCTTTCTTTTTTATGAGTTAATAAGGTCATCATCAAATTCCAGAATTTGATGCTTTTCTAGGAGTCACTCGCGGCACTATAGGTCAAACACGTCGGGTAAAATATGGGAGTTGACAGCGCGGGAAAACCGCATATAATAAACTGCAACTTGTGCCCCATATTTAAAGTCCAATTTATCGTTTTCCATAATTATTCACATTGTAGCACATTATTAAACAAAACAACACCACTTTTGACCAATAATATCCACAGTAAATTAATTTACAAAACAAAAACTTGCACTTGACATGTCCACGCAAAATGGCGCGAAGGACTCCCTGTGTTTTTTTTTATTTGAGAAAAGAGAATTAAAATTTAATATATTAATTTAACAGTTTCGTGACAACATTTCGCCTTTTTACCTATTACTTATAAAAGTCATATTATATGATGTAACATTTGGATAAGGATATGTAAGGTTAGGAGCTTTGGTGAGGATAGGAGTCACCCATTATATTAACTTAAAGCTATATTTTTCCAAGCAATGGAAGTTGATTATATTAAGTAAAATGAAGTTAACACAGCAACAGAACTGAATTTACAATTAAACAGGGGCGGGTCTTAAGCCAAAACTTAGTCCTATCCCTGTTTATGCATCCATTGACCGAACGTAGGGATACCTTCCCTGAAGACGGGAAGGGGAAGTCACGGGGATCCTGGGCAGCGGGGTTATCTTCTCAAGCTGGGTCCCAGCTCTCAAGTCCAGACATAGAACCCTGGAATGCACAGGGAACACGCGTTACGTTCCATCTCCAAATCCACCACCACTCTAGTCTACACCGAGACAAGATACCGGATAGCTGGTGAGACTGCAGAGGTGGTGCACAAAATAAAGTTAGTGCACGTGGTCATAAAGTGACAGCATACTATTTTCTATTTAATACATACCCAAGCTGTGAACTATATGTGGCAGTAGAATTTATATATTATTTTTATTATTAGCAAGCTGAATTAATAAGTCGAATTATCAATTAAGTAAAATCGGTGCGAAGCATCTGTTGTAGAGAAAATTTAAGTTGTCTGACAGTTGTTTTCTTAGAAATAGTGCGAGGCAAAGGATGTCGATTTCAACCGAAAACGTTCATCCCCGACCACTCTCGATCTCAATCGCTACAGTGGTAGATGAATGGACTGTATATGATTTGGGTTGGGAGCACTCCACTGAGACGTTGTCAGCGGCTGCTGGAAGAGGTAAGTGCTTCTGCCCCTGTCTTTAGACTAAACGGAACTGGCTCGTCATCAAACCCCCCCAAACGAAACAGTCCACTCATCTACCACGGGTGAGTTGGAAATCTCCCTCCCCCCATCTATCTAGCGTACCAAACTTGAGAAATATAACAAATCAATTGTTGTGTCCCGACCAAGATAGGAACCCGGTATCTCATCGTCTAAATTTACAGAATTAACCGCTAGACCACGGAGGCAGATATTAAATTAAATCTACCCTATCTTTGTCACATGCCCATTCTTCTCCTCTCTCTACAATACACAATGGAACCCGCATTCTTACGGTGAATCCATAGAATGCTAAGAATTTTTCTCATTCAATGCGATTTTAATTATTTTTATTCTTTTTCAGCGCACAGAATGCAATCTACGTCCATTGGTTTGTATATTCCAACAAAGACATAGCAAATGTTATTGTATACATAAAAAATGTAACTAACTACATTTTCTATACAAAAGACGCAGTGTACAACACTAGATCGCTATCGATACCTATTGAGAACATCACTAGCTCGATAAAAAATGGTGGACTTGAGATTTGTATTTCAGCGAAAAATTCTCAGAATTTTCCTTTAAAATGGTTCGAAAATCAATGTAAGAATATTCCAAGTAATGTCAGAAGTTGGCCCGCCATTTTGAACATAGACAAAAGAAGGTTGAATAAAAAGAATAGACGCTTTTACAAAAGTAACGTTTTGAATCTCGTTAGCGACTCTATATTGATTACTCTCTGTATATTTCTTGGAGTTTGTTTGAGAAAATTCTCGCAGATTTAGGTTTTTTTTTAAACTATAAAATTATTTTTTTATCTATAAAAAGTTTGGACATTAGGATTTATCCAAAAAAATCTCAGAATTTTCCTCTGAAATGGTTCGAAAATCAATATAAGAATATTCCAAGCAATGTTAAAAGTTGGCCCGCCATTTTGAACAATACAAAATTTAAAAAAAAAAAAAAGGTTTGCGCTTAAGTAACAGGCTATTCTTCTGATGCTGAAACTCTTTTCACAAAAATGTCATATCACATAAAACTAATAATCCAAGTAACAGTTCCGACCGATTAATACACTCGCGTGGCTATTCAGTAGACACTGCTGCAGCACCGAGAATTGAGCACACGCGGTGTGACGTCACCGAAACACAATTTGTCGACGTCCGCCGCCGACGAAGGCTGAGGTACGACTGGGTCCACAGTCAGTCACTAAGTCATCTCAGACCCCCCCTTCCGGGGGAAGACGGGAATTTGTAACGAGTTGTTGGCCTCCTAACAAAAATAGCATTCGCTGCACGTAACTACGGACAGGGCGTGGGAACCTTTATTATAGGTTAAATTTAATACGAGCGGGCGCGGCGGAGGCCGCGGAAAGTCACCGTGATCAGGCTATCAAATCGCGCGCCATGCGCCGTGGAACCTCGGGAGGTCTAGCGTGCAGAGGGACCAGATCTCTCACGAGTGGGAAATTTGACCTCTCTGCCCGTGCGAACATTCACTGGGCTAGACGGCGCACGAACTCGTCCAGTGTTTCCATCCGCAGATCGCGGAGAATGACGTCATTTCTCACATAGCGCGTGGCGCCGACAATGGTACGCAGCGTGAGGTTCTGTTGAGCCTGCAGCCGGCCTCGCTGGGCCTGAGATGTTAAGGCGTACCATGCCGGAGCGGCGTATGTGAGACGAGAGCGAATATAGGCTTTATATATTAGCAACTTAGTGTGCAGAGCCAATGTGGATGCAAACACTGGACGTAGTTTGGCTCGGGCCAAACGTGTCGTGTTCACGGTGACATTCACGTGGTCGCTCATGCTGAGGCGTCTGTCTATCGTGAGCCCTAGGTACTTGACCTTCGGGGCCCATGACAGATTTTCGCCATACAGCTGAAGAGGGGAAACTGAGAGAGTTGCCGCTTGCCTCTCTACTTGGAGCTCGGTCCACAGGGTCACAGAACTGGCTTTAACAGTCATGGTTGTTAATATGTTAAATAATGGTAACCATTGAGGTTGTGATATTGTTGAATTATAAATATATATGTTTAATATTAAAATTGTTATAATACTATATTTTTTATAAAAAAACATTCCATCCATTATTTGTGTAAGTAAACAATATTTATTGAAATAAATTGTTACTTTTTATACATTTTATTGTTTTATTTTTATGTGCGAATCCTGTATTGCTTTTTCACAGTACGCTTTGACAGGCGTTCGAGTTCGAGTTTGCTTGTAAAGGTACCTGCCATTACTGTCACGTCTTAAAATTCCATTCTGTATAGTAAAAATAATATTAATAATAATAATATAATTCTTTATTGCACACAAAATATAATTTAATTTTATTTGTATTCTTTATTGCACACAAAATATAATTTAATTTTATTTGTATTCTTTATTGCACACAAAATATAATTTAATTTTATTTGTATTATTTATTTATTTTAGCACGATATGTGACTTTGCGCTTACCTAATGGTAAGTGGTGCGCAAAGTCCATAAATATTGGCAACTGGAATCAGACACTTATGATTGACATCAGTCCCTAACACTGCCGGCTTGACTTGGCATGACGGCAATTTAAACCTGATCCCGAAACGTGTGGATACACTTTACTGGGTTCATTGTCACGAACGGTGGATACTTCCTTACCCCGGTCGACTGGGCAAATTACCACCATCAGTCCGCCTACCACCTATTTGTTGTTCTCGTTGAAAGTATGTGCCATTTACAATGATGTCAAATAACACACACAAAAAATAGCCTAAAATTTATTATATTTCACTTACCAATGTTGTGAATTTATTTTTGTAGTTCCTAGGAAGAGCACTGACTTCTAGGACACAGCCCCACTAGTCGTGGAGTCAGGGTTTTGTTGCATAACTGCCTCCGTGGTCTAGCGGATAAGTCCGTGGATTTAGACTCGTAGGTACCGGGTAGGTACCTGGTCGGGGCACAAAAATATTTATTAATGTAAATAAATGCATTTAATTAATATTTAATTTGTGATATTTCTCGAGCTTGTCACTTGTCATGATTGGCCTATAGTAAAGTTGGCTAAATGTGAATCCGCTTATTTATAAGCGTGGTTTCTGACCACCCCGAAAGGGAAACGGTCGTGAATATACTTTTATTTTTGTTGCATAACTGTTCGCTAGGTTAAGTCCATATATATAAGAAAAAAATATGTAATTATTTCAATAAACTTTATTTATTTATTTAATGGATGATATTTAAGAAAGGATAAAGGGATAGGGATTGAATTAGTAATCATAAAATATTCTAGGTATTGACGTACAAAAATAAAAAAAACAATATTTTATGTTATAATATAATTTATTAGGTACTTAATTTAATCAGAATAATTTATTAAAATCTAAACTTAAATACTAGGTATATCTATATTATAAATGCATTTTTTAAATATGGTTTTATCGGACCGTACAATTAGGTAAGACTGCGTTCCAGCCAAAATAGACGAAATAATAGTTGTAGGTTGACATAATTCGCATAGAGCTGACAGTATATAACAGTTAGTACAGTAGTTGGGAAGATCCCCGCACCGATTTTTTTTTAATACCAGCACGACATGGTAAGTGGTGCGCAAGGTTCATGAACTGGAATCAGACACTCATGTCACATCAGTCTCTAACACTATACCGGCTTGACTGGGCATGACTCAGTCCGCCTACAACCTATCTCGCACTTGCAAAAAAATATTTGATTTATTTTCATTTTCTATGTTATTGTGGTTTATTATATAATAGTTATTTTATGAAACTGTTGCATAATAAGGGGTATTATACACGAGTGTTTTAATACCTAGTTATGTGCAGTTTCATACACTAATTTACCTACTCTCATACATTGGGATTGAACCTAATAAATAAAAGATAAAAGTTAAAAGAGTAAGAAAAATCATACGAATTGCTATACAATAAAACGTATTGAATGGCTCCAGTGTTTTTTTTTTTTTTAAATGACCATGGTACAGAATACATAAGTCCTAAACAATGAAATGGCGCCAAAACCTAGCTTATGGCGGGCGCTGCCATAGACAAGTAAAAATTGGAATCTAAACTTTTTTGTAATAGATCCTTTGCCTTAAAAAAATAAGTGTTATATGATATGTATGATTATATTTTTAAAATTATTCGAAACATTATTTTCTTAGAGAAAAAGTGTTATAATGTGATTCAATTTTCAGCAGTATGTTTATAAAGTATGTCAATATAAATTCGTTTTGAAGTTTGTAATCCGCATTTTACGATATGAGAGTAGATAAATATGTATTATGTAATATTAGTTTATTTTGTAGAATAGTTTTAATTTTATAGGTATTTTTAGTTTGTCACTTTAGGTTGTCCAGTCAAGCCGGCATGTGTTAGGGACTGATGTCAGTCATGAGTGTCTGTTTCCAGTTGCTAACATTCATGGATCTCGCTCCCCACTTACAATCAGGTGGGGGCAAGGTTACATGTCGTGCTAGTATAAAAAAATAAATAAGTTTTTTTATTATTATAATCTGGTAGATAGTTTCATGGCATTTATTTTTTAAATACGGTTTTCCATGATGAGAATTTCCATGATTATATTAGTACAATTTTCACTACTACTTTGCGACGTGTATATAGCTTCTCTGAGCGTGTTCCGGCTATACTATGGTGAGTGCTCTGAAGAACTCAATAACCTAATCCCTCCCTCTCCATTCCGCAACCGAACCTCACGCACAGGTCAGAATATGCACCCATATACCGAAGTCACCATCCCTTCGCGTACGTATAAATTTGGGGACTCATACATCTGTCGTACGATAAAGATGTGGAATGCTCTTCCAGCCTCTGTGTTTCCACTTTCCTATAACCTGGAGTCCTTCAAGCGAAGTATGAAAAAGCATCTAGTCAAGCCGGCATAGTGTTAGGGACTGATGGCAGTTATGAGTGTCTGACTTCAGTTGCTAACATTCTTGGACCTTGCGCGCCACTTACCATCAGGTGGGCCCAGGGTCACATGTGAAAAAAAAACGAATCGACATTTTTTTCTTTAAATTATTTTCTTATTCTATGTATTGCTCCATACTACAGTGTGTATATACAACCTACCCTAATATGTAGGTTATAAAATAATATTGTACAATCCGAAAAAACATTAACTAACTTACTTAAAAAATAATACGTTTGTAATTTGGAAGTTACCTATCGCTGTCTGTTATAAGATGGTAAATTTATTTTAGGTGTAGGTCGGACCTACATTGAACATTTAATTGAGAATGGTTACTAACTAACTTTAAATCGTTATAGATCCGTCAAAGTCAAAATATCTTTGTTCTCGTAAACCTATTACAGGCATTTCTGACACGTCATTATTTAGAATGATTCTACTCCTGTTAGTAGAAGACTAAGCAGCGAAATGGTCCAAGGAGTAAGCTGTTAGCAGAAGACTAACAGCTTAGCATTTTAAATGGTAACTCAAACTCTTCGTTCCGATACGCGATAATAGTAACCTAAGAACGCTTAATGGTGTTCCGATACGCGCTTAAACTGTTTTGCCAAAGCTGTGTGACGTCACAAATGACATCATTTCTCGCGCGAAAATCACACCTTTCAATATCCATAATATTTTTGTCGTGCTGAAAGGGTTAAGGCGATTTAGATTCCATAAAAAATCTAGCTTATTTTTCCAGGAATCCATAAGTAAATATAAACTATTTAAAACACATTTTGACAAATTGTCAAGTAGCCTATTGTAGTCGTGATGATACTTTAATCGCACGGAGCCAAAGGTATTTGCCAATTACAGTTTTTAGGTGCAATGCCTTCGCTTTTGCCAAAAAACTCGATTTTAGGATACCCGTCAGTGTTGTCGCTAGGCGGCGTCGTTTGAAGTGGTAAGTCTTGAATACCTATAGGTCCTGAAAAAAAAAAAAAATAATAAGTTTCAGCACGACATGTGACCTCTAGATGAATATTAAGTACCAAGAACAGCAACCGGCATCATTCATATTTTTTTTGCTTCATTCACCTCTAGTGTTGGGGATGGGCCTTCCAGAACATATATCTGGAGCATTTGACATACACTCACCACACGGGTTGTCGAGGACCTGATGTCAATTTTTAATGACAATTTATTAGCGATTCCACAAGTTGGTATTAGTAGTGGCTCGGTTGTTAGAACGCTTTCCTTAACATCCTAAAGAGGTGGGTTCGAACCCCGGCATGTACTTATTTTTTTATTCTTATACTAGCACGACATGTAACCTTGGGCCCACCTGATGGTAAGTGGTGCGCAAGATCCATTAATGTTAGCAACTGAAGTCAGGTACTCATGACTGAAATCAGTCCCTAACACTATGCCGGCTTGACTAGATGGTTTTTCACACTTCGCTTGAAGGACTCGCAGTTATAGGAAAGTGGAAACACAGAGGCTGGAAGAGCATTCCACAGCTTTGTACAGCAACAGTCTAATTGAAGGCGGAAAAAACCGCATCACCTTGTTCAGTATTCCGAGCTTATTTGACGCTGTTTTGGTGATGCTCTCAATGTAGTTCCGGTGGCAGGTCTGAGCCTGAGAATGTTGAAGCTGGGTTTTAGATCCAGCGTGGTGCTCTGAAGAGTAGGGGGAGGAGAGAAGGGGGACTTCTTGGCCGTCAGCGCGCATGCCTGGGTCTTGTTGGCATTGAACTGGACAAGATTTTAAACACCCCAGAACACATGAGAAATACACTTTTTTTAAGTACATTTGTCATAGATTTACAACACCTTCGTTCCCGTGCCTCCGAAAGCACGTTAAGTCGTTGGACCTGCAGCCCTATTCTGATACTGAGTCGCAAACGTTATTGGTGGATTTCGTTATTTATGTCAGAGATTGCGTCATAATTACTAAATATTATGCAATTCTCAACTCTATAAGCGCTCGAAGTTGACAGTGTTTGTGCAAATATCAACCTTAATAGCCTGATATATATATATACAGTTAACGAATTCCATTATACAGGGTGTTTGGAAGGGAGCTGTACATACGCCTAGGGTAGAAACTAGGGATAGTCTGCTACCTACCCCCGCCCAATATATTGACCTTGGGCTGAAGGTTTTTTTAAATTTATTTTTATTTTTTATTTGACTTTTTTGTGTTTTTTTTTACTAAAACTACCTGTAGCTCAAAATCTATCCATGGGACCGGTCTGCTAATGGTCTTGTTTTAATCGTTAGAGTCTTAGGGTCCTGCAAAAAATATTATTTTACACCAGAAAATTGTGGAGAAGAAAAGTTATGGGGCCTGAAGTACCGTAGTAAGGTAAAGAAATAATTTTAAGGGCAACTTTCTATGGGGTTTAAAAAAAAACTAACAGGGTTGGAGTTCTTCTGATTTTTTTAAAACATCCTCAGTCCATGCCCTTTCTAACGATATGCTAAAAGTGTAATTATCACTTTTAGTTTTAAAGTTATTAATTAATTTCCGCAACTAGGGCACTTTAAGCAAAAATTTCAACTAATGAAAATTAAATGTGTTCGATCGTAAAAGGATGGCAAATGAAAAACATTAGTCATTACCAAATTTTATACAAGACCATTAGCAGACCGGTCCCATGGATAGATTTTGAGCTACAGATAATTTAGTAAAAAAGTCAAATAAAAAATAAAAATAAATTTAAAAAAAACCTTGAGGCCAAGGTCAATATATTGGGCGGGGGTAGGTAGCAGACTATCCCTAGTTTCTACCCTAGGCGTATGTACAGCTCCCTTCCAAACCCCCTGTATAACATTTGCGCTTAAGTAACAGAATAGGGCTAGTTCCACTAATATCAACTTGTGGAACCGTTAATAAATGGGGTGTATCAGGCAAAGCTTTTTGTAGATGTCGCTAGCGGCACTGGTACCTTGTTTACAGCTATGATGGATTCATTTTTTAAATGTTTTGTAGTTTTTTTATTTTTATAACAAAAAGATCATTTTACTTAACGTTACCTACCTTAAAAGACGAATTAAGAAAGCGAACACCGTCTTTAAAAAGAAAAAAGGTTTCATTAATAGAACGGCAATTCTGAGATCACCATATTTTTGATTTCGCTTGGAAATCTCGATTTGTACACTTAAAAGCTGCTCACTTCGGCAATATAACCAATAAATAATAAATTTCGTAATAAAAATACAAGTTTTATATGCAACTGACAGTTCTATTGGGTACCGTCTATCATGCGCCATCTATCGTGATAAAAAGTTAGTGATACACCCTATTGTCATGAAAAAAAATGCGTGGCAAGTGTAGGCCAAATTCTCCAGATATATGTTCTGGAAGACCCATCTCCAGCAGTGGAGGTCTAGGACTGTCTGTTCCAGGGGCTGTAATAAACGAAATAACTGTTATTTTAGTTATTAAAATAATATGCATACTAATAACTTTTTTCGTCTTCTGCGTAGTGTTGGTTGTAGGGGTCCACGTCTGTCGGTATGGTCTTGTATGATGGGGTGTCATGCCATTCGGTGGGCAAACTCTCTTTCTTATGCCAATCAGGGAAATAACTGTGGTCATCTGTGAAATAATAATAAACATGTTAAATTGTTTAACGACTCCTCAACTTTATTAAAACAAAAGAGAAGAAACGGCACGCAATATGTTATTCACTACAAAATATGGAACCGATAGAGAACTACACGCAAAAGACATTCATCTAGTACGGGGATTTCGCCTGAATTGTCATTATCATCATCATTAGCCTGTATCTCTCCACTGCTGGATGTAGGCCTCCCCCCAAAGCTTGCCACTTAACGCGATCTTTCGCTACCCTCTTCCAACCCCCACCAGCGACCTTCTTTAGGTCATCTGTCCATCTGGTGGGGGGTCGTCCCACTCTGCGTCGTCCCGTACGTGGTCTCCACTCTAGAACCCGTTTGCCCCATTGATCGTCGGTTCTGCGGCATATGTGTCCGGCCCATTGCCACTTCAGCTTGCTAATTTTAAAAGCTATATAAGTAACTTTCGTTCTCTGACGGATATCAACGTTTCGAATTCTATCTATTAGAGATATACCAAGCATAGCTCTTTCCATGGCTCGCTGAGCGACCTTGAATTTATGGACCAGACCCACTGTTAGTGTTCACGTCTCTGCTCCGTACGACATTACCGGGAGGACGCACTAATTAAAGACCTTAGTCTTTAAACAAGATCACATGTCGTGCTAGTATTATATATATATATATATTAGT
The DNA here is from genome assembly GCA_910589645.1 of Tinea semifulvella. NCBI lineage: Eukaryota > Metazoa > Arthropoda > Insecta > Lepidoptera > Tineidae > Tinea > Tinea semifulvella. Next base: position 1,193,131 of record OU342623.1, on the reverse strand, counting down.
AAAATAGAGGACAATCGTTATGTTTATGCTATTTTCTCTGTCTTAAATTAGATATATAAAAATAAAAATATGTCTAAAAATGACGACTTTAAAGTACGACTTGAATAATATATAATAAAAAAAAAATTGTGTGAGCTAGAGGAAAGAAAACGCGTTAAACCGTCTGCCACTCTATAAGTAGTCTTTACTAAAGAGATAGAATAAAATGGTACGCGAGCATAGAAAGCGCGCGTGATTCGAGTGAGTCAGCTAGACGTAGTTTGCTAGTTCGCGTGTAATGTCTTTGTGCTGTTCCTTCGTTTTTGTTTTAATATAAGCCGCTTTAAAAATCCAGGATGTCTGGTCAAAAATATTGCAATTCTGCATAGGCTTTATAATTAATTTAATTTTATTTATTTATTTTGTAAGTAGGCAAAGGACAACAAATATAATGTATTCTGCGCTTTTACATGTCAAAAAATTAATTAAAATATAACGAAAAGCTTATTTTCTGGGAAATAGCTTGTATTTGGAGCAGCACATTCAATTCAATTCGTTTATTTCTGTAATTAGGCATAGGACAAAAAAAATTGTATTTTGCACTTTTACATGTCAAATTTACAATAAGTATACTTTAATATTAGGCTACATAATTTCACAGCATTCTACCAGGTATCACGTCATGAAACTACACAACCTTACTTAAATGTAAAGCAGTGCGTTACAATACAAACATAAAATAACATTTTAAAAAAACTTAAGAAATTACAGCCCAAATATATATAATTGGCCAAGGAATTGTCAAAGCGGCTGACAGAAAGGTCTGGAGACAGGAAGGCTAGCAATTATTTTTGCCAACGTATTAGTCTCGCTATACAGAGGGGAAATGTTGCCAGTCTCCTTGGGACTATCTCGGATGGGACGTCTCTAGAGGACATTTTTTATATATAGTTTAGTTTATTTTTAATTTTATTATTTAGGTAGCTTTTAATTTATATTTAATGTACTTGTAATGTTATTAACTTCGAATAAATGAACATAATTATAATCTTAAAATTATAGCTGACCGCCTCCGTGGTCTAGTGGTAACAATCGTTGCCGCGAACTCGGGAGGTCGTGGGTTCGATTCCCACCGGGGGCAAGTTGTACATTGTATAATTTGTCTCGGTCTGGGTGTTAATATGTATATATTTACATAAAAAAAAAAGTATAATATGTAGTTTATCAACCATCTAGTTTCCGTAACACAAGCATCGTAGCTTACCACGGAAACTAGATGGCGCTGTGTGACCTGTCTGGAAATATTTATTTATTATAGCTGCTGTAAATAGGCATTGTCATATTACAAACTAAGACATACAGAATTATAAAATAAATACACCTAGAATCATAGCTGCTGTAATGAGGCATTGTCATACTACAAGCTAAGACGAAAAGAATTATGATGATGTCACTAATTATAGCTGCTGTAAAGTGGCAGTGGCAAGCAAGCTTGATAACAACGGCAATATGCAAAATCTTATTTCCATAATATAAGTAAGTAAAAAGATCCCTTACCGTTAGTTTTCAGGTTTCTAAAGTGTCCTGCAAAGCAAAATATACAAATTACTTATATGAAAGTAAGATTTTGTCTTCAGAATGCTGTAGATTACGGAAAATTCCATTTGCAGAAGGAATTAATTTATTTAAGAAATAATTTATGAATAATATTTTTGTACGGGGTGACTTCGGCCGCGTTCATTTTAAGAAATGTTAGCATGAAAATACCACTTTTAACAAGTCGTTCGTTTAATGTAAATTCTAACATTTGATGCTAATTTCGTATGTCAGTACGTCAGTACCGTGTTATTGATGTTACTTTTTGACAGATGTCATTAACATTCAAAATGGTTTGTTTACCGTTTTTATATACTTTATTATTATTTTGTTAAAAAGGTATTTTTATGTAATAGATTCAAAGACCATAATAATATCATGTGTGTTGGATGCTATGGTATGATAAAACATGATCGAAAATACTTGTCATAAAGTAGCCTCACCTCTCGTTTTATTTAAGAAATGTTAGCATTTTTTTAAAAAAGTGGTATAACTTAACAAAAACGACATTTCGCGCTGGTTTATGAAGTTGCTAGGAGATGTTGTAAATGCTATAAAATGAACGCGGGGTCAGTAAATTATTAAAAACTTCTCGCTCTAACATTTTTGACATTATAAACGGCCATTTGCAGAAAAGGTTAATTAACTTCTAACATGTTTAACGTCTTAGACAAGACGAAAGTCATGTTCAATGATCATGTCAAGCCGAGGCCAATCTGCATAGGAAACGACACTCTCGAAGTTGTGCAAAATTACGTATACCTCGGGCAGACTATCCAATTAGGAGCAGCCAACTTCAGCAAAGAAGCCGACAGACGCATTCAGCTAGGATGGGCGGCATTCGGGAAACTCCGGCACATCCTCTCATCGTCTATACCACAATGTTTAAAGACTAAGGTCTTTAACCAGTGCGTCCTTCCGGTAATGTCGTACGGAGCAGAGACGTGGACACTAACAGTGGGTCTGGTCCATAAATTCAAGGTCGCTCAGCGAGCCATGGAGAGAGCTATGCTTGGTGTATCTCTGGTGGATAGAATTCGAAACGTTGATATTCGTCAGAGAACGAAAGTTACAGACATAGCTTTTAAAATTAGCAAGCTGAAGTGGCAATGGGCCGGACACATCTGCCGCAGAACCGACGATCGATGGGGCAAACGGGTTCTAGAGTGGAGACCACGTACGGGAAGACGCAGAGTGGGACGACCCCCCGCCAGATGGACAGATGACCTAAAGAAGGTCGCTGGTGGGGGTTGGATGAGGGTAGCGAAAGATCGCGTTAAGTGGCGAGCCTTAGGGGAGGCCTACATCCAGCAGTGGAGAGATACAGGCTGATGATGATGATGATGATGATGATGATGATGATGATGTTTAACGTATGCCTATGACACATATTTATATTTATTTATTTATAATAGAGTAGTCAACAGTGTGTCATCACACATTAATTTGTACTTAACTACAGCATTAAGCAATAAGCAAACTGTGCTTGCATATTCTATTGATAGGAACGAACAACTTTTCGTAAGAAATCATATGTTGAAAGTGACAAAAAAAAATGTTTACCATACATTTTTTTAAAAATTTAGAAACATAATATACCTATATATAAATTTATTCGAAGTAGATACAAAAATATTAATAAAAATAGATTAAAAAACTAAAGTCCCATAAACGATGGGCCCATGGGGACACTCAGCCAAGCGTCTGGCCAAGGAGTTGTCCAAACGGCTAACGGAAAAATCTGGAGACAGGACTGGCAATTATTTCTGCCAACGTATTAGCTTAGCTATACAGAGGGGAAATGTTGCCAGTCTTCTGGGGACTATCACTGAAGGGTCGTCTCTAGAGGACATTCTTTACTTATAGTTTATTAGGTTTAGTTTATATTTATTTTAATTTTTACTTTTAAGTAGTTTTAATTTATATTGTAATTATTTTATACTGTTTGTATATTACTTCAATAAAAATATCCAATCTAAAAAAAATAATAATATAAAACTAAACTAAAAATACCTATTCAATTCAATTCAATTCATTTATTCACCATAAGATACATGACGTACACTTGGTTTTGTCAGTTATACAATCAACAGTTTACATATCAGTTTTTTCGTCTGGTAACCCTTTTGAGTGCAACAATACGCTCCTGTGTTTATTTATATTAATAGTGGTTTAACAGTGAATACTGAATACAAAACTGTTTTATAATACTCGCTCACTACTCAGCTACAACAGGACATTGTGTTTAGATCGAGGTACGAAGAATTACCGGTGTAATTTGGTAAAACAAACAAGACGACCATGCGGCGCTGAACTGTCACATTCCGTGTGGTGATTTCTTCTCAACGCATTGTCAATACCATTGGTTGCTAGTTGAAGTAAATAACCTACTCGTAAATAACAATACTTTCAAGTTACCTAAATAGTGGAAAGAAAAACATTTCCAAACAATTCCAATAAATCAATAAAATCTTGTCCTAACGTGTGGCGCCATCTAGTAGTTTTCCTCGGAACTAAAGCATTTGCATATGGTTTGGCTTTGTTTTACTGTTTTCATATACAATGAATTGTTTTAAGTGTACAGAAACAATCTTAGCTGATGATTTGCTAAAATGTTCATCGTGCCAGCGATGCCATCATTCTAAATGTGCTAACATGACTGAAAATGAGTTTAAGAAAATGTTGACAATGAACAAACTTAAGTGCAAATGTAATAACTGCAAAACACTTAGGACTAAACAGGTTGTGAGTAGTAATGTCCCATGTCAACTAAACAGCAATAGCTCATCACCAAGAACCACCCTAGACCTGGACACTGGCGCACAATTGCACTCCATCATGAATATTGATACCCAAGCTCTAATTTCATATATGGAGGGCAAGTTTGCAAGTTTTAAGGATGAATTAAGTCAAGAAATGGCCGAAATTAAAAACACACTTAATGATAGAATATGTGAACTTTCAGCATCAATGAATAACTGGTCGGCCATAGCATCGGATATGAATGACAAGATCTCTGACCTTGGCCACGATATCATTGCGCTCCAAGAGGAAAATGATACTCTTCGGACCAAGCTAGAGAATCTACAGTTAGCGCACGATGATGGTGAGCAAAAATCCCGGTTATGCAATGTTGAGCTACAGAATGTTCCTGAAAGGCGCAATGAGAATTTGATTCAGATAGTGCATATGTTAGGCACAACTATTAATGTGCCAATTAATGACGAGGCCATTAAATCGGTGCATAGGGTTGCCCACAACATTCCGTCACCCAAACCAAAACATATTATAATACAATTTACTACCCGCCGGCTGCGTGACGATGTGCTGGCGGCTGCGCGTGTTCGTCGAGGTCTGACTGCCGACCAGCTGTGGTCAGATGGGGCTCAAGCAAGTGGACCTGACTCATCTTCCCGTATCTTCATCAACGAGCACTTAACCCTTAAGAACAAAATTTTGTATTCCAAAGCACGCATGTTGGCTAAAGATAAAAACTACAAATTTGTTTGGATCAAGAATGCCGCAATACTTCTCCGGAAAGATGACAGTTCCCGCATTCTAGCTATTCGAAGTGAGAGTGATCTTAATAAAGTGTGATGGTGTCAAGCCCTTTATCCTTTGTATTGCATAACATTTATAAGATTCTTATTAGTTATGGCCTGCAATAATGCTAATATTCTAGCCTCAGAAGGTACTCTTAGCTATCTCTTACATTTATGTTACATATTTATAACATTGTGCTCATTTTTAGCCCACAGTAGGACTGAAACCCTAAAATCAGGCATTAACCAGTGTACACTAAAATATAATTACTATAAATTATTACTAACCTATAAGGTAATTCTCTTAACATTATTTGGCTTAGTCTGTACTCATGTAAAACTGTTTTTAAAAAATATTTGCTATCTTATTATTACATACTTATTAAAATCAGGCACCAACCAGTGTGCACTAAAATATAATTACTATCTATTATTATTAACAAATAAGGTAATTCTCACAACATTATTTGGTATAGTCTGTACATGTGTAAAATTGATTTTAAAAAAATATTTCTGTCTTAGTATTACCTACTTATTAAAATCCAGCCTTGACCAGTGGACACTAAAAAATAATTACTATCTACTATTGTTAACCTATAGGGTCATTCTCAAAACATTATTTGGTATGGTCTGTATTTGTGTAAAACTGTTTTTAAAAAATATTTGCTGTCTTAGTATTACCTACTTATTAAAATCAAGCACCAACCAGTGTGCACTAAAATATAATTACTATCTATTATTATTAACAAATAAGGTAATTCTCACAACATTATTTGGTATAGTCTGTACATGTGTAAAATTGATTTTAAAAAAATATTTCTGTCTTAGTATTACCTACTTATTAAAATCAAGCCTTGACCAGTGGACACTAAAAAATAATTACTATCTACTATTGTTAACCTATAGGGTCATTCTCAAAACATTATTTGGTATGGTCTGTATTTGTGTAAAACTGTTTTTAAAAAATATTTGCTGTCTTAGTATTACCTACTTATTAAAATCAAGCACCAACCAGTGGACACTAAAATATAATTACTATCTATTATTGTTAACCTATAGGGTCATTCTTAAAAGATTATTTGGTATAGTCTGTATTCGTGTAAAATTGTTTTTGAAAAATATTTGCTGTCTTAGTATTACCTACTTATTAAAATCAAGCCTTGACCAGTGGACACTAAAATATAATTACTATCTATTATTGTTAACCTATAGGGTCATTCTTAAAAGATTATTTGGTATAGTCTGTATTCGTGTAAAATTGTTTTTGAAAAATATTTGCTGTCTTAGTATTACCTACTTATTAAAATCAAGCCTTGACCAGTGGACACTAAAATATAATTACTATCTATTATTGTTAACCTATAGGGTCATTCTTAAAAGATTATTTGGTATAGTCTGTATTCGTCTAAAATTGTTTTTGAAAAATATTTGCTGTCTTAGTATTACCTACTTATTAAAATCAAGCACCAACCAGTGGACACTAAAATATAATTACTATCTATTATTGTTAACCTATAGGGTCATTCTTAAAAGATTATTTGGTATAGTCTGTATTCGTGTAAAATTGTTTTTAAAAAATATTTGCTGTCTTAGTATTACCTACTTATTAAAATCAGGCCTAAACCAGTGGACACTAAAATATATTTGCTATTTATTATTATTAACCTATAGGGCAATTCTCATAACATTATTTGGTATAGTCTGTGTTCGTGTACAACTACTTTTGAAAAATATTTGCTGTCTTATTATTAATTACTTATTATTGATATTAATTGATTGCCTTAAGCCAATAAAATTAAATATATATATGAATACAGTCTGTGCTACTAATCAATCTTCGATGGCGAAGCACGGCTTTACTATGAATGTTGACTCAATTGTATTGATGGTATCCATATGGTTAAAACTTTTGCTGTCTATTAAGCTACAAAATATACTATGTTTATGCTGTAGCATACCATTATTCCTAGTGATGTTGTCAACCCACCACACTAATAATTCTAACCTAATGAAAATAAACAGTTTACGCACCGCAGGTGTCTTACATAGTAAAAATTGACAAACAAATTACATTCTACTATCAAAATTGTGGTGGATTGAGAACAAAACTAAATGAACTTCGCTTAAATATCTTAAACTCTAATTACGATGTGATTGTGTTGACCGAGACATGGCTGTCGCTGTCTGTATATGATGCTGAAATTGTGGACGACAGGTACAGTGTGCACCGCTGCGACAGAAACTCTATTAATAGTAGCAAAAAGGATGGGGGTGGATTGTTAATTGCTGTCAAGAAAATATGGAATTCTTCCCGGGTAACCGAGCTAGAGGACACATCCATAGAACATGCTATTGTATCCATTGTGACCTCCTCAAAAACAAATGTTGTTATCTGTGCTGTCTATATCCCACCTGGTCAGTCCCAAAATGTGTACAATAAACATATCCTCCAGATAGAAAGTATCAATACCAAATTCCCAGACAGTGAAATATGCCTGATGGGCGACGTTAATATACCGGATCTACAATGGGCTAAATCGTCCACTGATGATGCACTATATCCACTATGCATTAATAATAACATATCAAGACAACTGTTGCAGATGGCATCATTTATGAACTTAAAACAGTACAACTACTTACTTAATAATAATTCAAGACTACTTGACCTTGTATTCTGCAACGTTCCTTGTACCATCACTCTATCCGATAGCCCATTATCTAAAATAGATCTCCAGCACCCCCCGCTTGACTTTTCTATTAATACTAAATGTACAATAAATACCTTAAAAAATCAAACTACACTAAAATATAACTTTATCAAAGCTGACTATGCAAGCATACAAAGACAAATCACCAATATAAACTGGGAAAAGGAACTCGACGGGCTCAAAACGACACCTAGCGTTGACGTATTCTACAACATTATATACAAAATAATCGAAGAAAATATTCCAACAAAAAGAAACAAATCGATAAAATATCCTGTGTGGTTTTCAAAAGCACTTAAATCTACCTTTAACCGTAAAAATAAGGTCTGGCACAAATGGAAAATATATAACTCGTTAGCTGATTACAATGAATTCGCCTTATTAAGAACCCGCTGCAAAATTCTTTTGAAACTAAATTTTCGACAATATACCCGTAATGTAGAATGTGCAATCCCCAAAAATATAAAGGCTTTTTGGCGCTATATCAAAGTTTTGAAGAAAAGTGACTCTAGCTATCCAGCGACTATGACACTTAATGATAGAACACTTAACGGACCCCAGCAAATAGCTGATGGCTTTTCTACGTTCTTTAGCTCTGTTTTCGAACCTTCATCTACAAGCATAAATCAAATTGACCTAACAACGATGCCAGTTGCTCCAGCAGCACAACAGCTTTCGCAATTAATCATTAAATGCAAGGATGTGGAAAAAGAGCTAAACCTACTGGATGGTAACAAGGGGCCCGGTCCAGATAAGATCAGTCCTCACTTTCTAAAGTATAGTAGCACTGCAATTTCAAAACCACTGAGCATATTATTTAACCGGAGTTTGTCGGAGGGAGTATTCCCTGACAGATGGAAGCTAGCCTATGTTACGCCGATTTTTAAAAACGGAAGGAAAACTGATATTTTACAATATAGACCTATCTCAATACTATCAGTAATACCAAAAGTTCTTGAAAAACTAATTCACCGAACCGTCTGTGCGCATGTCGAGGTTGGCATTATTGAACAACAACATGGTTTTCAGCGTAACAAATCCACTGTCACAAATCTACTATCATATTCAAACTTCTTATTTCAAGCCATGGATCGGCGCTATCAAGTTGATGTAATTCTCACCGATTTCCGTAAGGCATTCGATAAAGTCGACCACACGCTTCTCCTCCAGAAGCTTGCGTTTAATGGTATTAAAGGAGACTTACTGCGTTGGTTTGCCTCTTACCTCAATAGACGTACCCAGGTCACTATAATCAATGGTTATAATTCAAGAACAACCCCTGTAACATCTGGTGTAGTTCAAGGATCAAATCTTGGACCTTTATTGTATATTTTGTTTATAAACGACATAAAGGAATGTTTCCATAACTCCAACTTCATTATGTTTGCAGACGATCTCAAAATCTATAATATAGTACGAAATTCGACAGATTGCACTTTAATTCAAGAAGACCTTGACCGCTTTCATGACTACTGTTACAAAAATAAATTATACCTGGCATATGATAAATGTAACCTTATCTCATTTACCAAAAATAAAATTAAAATCACATACAATTACAAACTCAATTGCCAAGTTGTAGAGAGGGTGTCTACTATTCGTGACCTGGGTGTATTGTTTGACGACAAGCTTTTGTTCGACCAGCATATAGACAGCATATGTAACAAAGCGTATAGAATGATGGGCTTCGTTCTAAGAACAGCTAAGCCGTTTAAAAGCCCTACTACATACAGAATTCTATTTGAAACTCTCATTCGTCCTCATTTGGAGTACGCATCCACTATATGGAATCCATATTATGAATGTTACACGCAGCAAATAGAAATGTTACAAAAGAAATTTCTTCGTGCCCAGCACTGGAGACTGACCAAATCTAACATTTCCTATAGAGACCTACTACAACGCTACAAAACACTGACGCTTAACAGCAGGCGTGTGATCCTGGACGCCAGCGTCCTCTATAAGATTTGTAACAGTAGTTTTAATTGCCCGGACATTTTACAAAAGATACTGTTTTGTACCCCTACAAGAAGGACTAGATCTCGGTCGCTATTTGTCATACCACGTGCCAAAACGAATGCGGGCAAACGGGCGCCACTCGCCAGAATGTGTCGCGTCCACGACGACAGACTTGCCTCGGTCGACATGTTCACACAAAGCTGCAGCAGTTACAAGGCCAATATCACTAGGGTGCTTATTGATGATCAGCAAGATTGTTGATTGAATGGTTTATTAGTGCAACTGGTAATACAAAATATATATATATGTAACGATAATTAGGTCCGTGTTGTACTCAAACTATCTTCCTATATGTTCTTAGTGAGAAATATCAAAGGAAGTGATTCGAATGTAACTTATGATTTTTGTTTTTGTATCCTTTGCCTATTTGTATGTATCATTTCTGTTTTTTTCTCCGAATAAATAAATAAATAAATAAATAAATCATGGAAGGATAGCAAAAGATCGACCATTAGTGCAAAGAACAGCCATCGTCATAACCAAATTAGGACTATGTAAATTATACACTCCCTAAATGTAGATGCTGCTGTAAAAGAGCGTTGTCAGTTACTATACTACTTAAACCTACATTATTAAATTAGATGTCAGTAAATGTCACAAAATATATTAATAAAATTACACTATGTAAGATAAGCAGCTATGTATATATATATATATATGATATACTAACAATTTGGCTATTTTACAACAGTTTGTATGGTAATGACAAAAAAATGTCAATTTGACATAATAAGGTTAAAGTTGTTTGTTTCTATCAATAGAATTACATGTTCATCTAAAGTGTTATCTATAATTTATTTTAAAGTTAAAACTAACCATGTTCGTGATGTCCCCAGGAGTGGTCGTGATGATGATGATCCTTGTGCTTCCACGCTGTGAAGAATGCTGACATCTAAATCAAAAAATATTACTATATTTTGCTATTCGGGACAGAAACAAATCAAAGATTTTAAAAATCGTTCCAGTCGTTACTACACGCGAACTAAGAGAGAGTAAGTGGACGGATGGCAACGGACCTAGACCCGAGACGAGATGAGAACCCCGGGAAAATATACAATCGAAAAATGGGTGCCATATCTGTAATGCAATTTATAGTTTTTCTATAATTATTCACATTGTAGCACATTATTAAACAAAACAACACCACATTTGACTAAGAATAGGAAAGTAATTTACAAAACAAATTTAATTTATTTACTGCCTCCGTGGTCTAGTGGTTAAGTCTGTGGATTTAGACTCGGAGTTACCGGGTTCGATTCCTGGTCGGGACACAAAAATATTTATTAATGTAGTAAAGTTGGCTAAATGTGAATCCGCTTGGCGTAGTTTCTGACCACTCTGGAAGGGAAACGGTTGTAATAATACTTTTTTACTTTTTTTACAAAAAAATTGCACTTATGTCCGCGAAAAATGGCGTGTTGTTTTGTTTAATAATGTGCTACAATGTGAATAATTATGGAAAACGATAAATTGGACTTTAAATATGGGGCACAAGTTGCAGTTTATTTTTTGCGGTTTTCCCGCGCTGCCAACTCCCTACAACAACTCGTGTTTGAGCAGTGGATGGTTCCGCGAGTGACTCCAAGAAAAGCATCAAATTCTGCAGCATCTGGAATTTGATGATGACCTCATTATCTCATAAAAATGAAAGATATATTACGTCAGACTTGGCTGTATGGGCTAGACCCTTTGCCTTCCCTATCATCTTATTCATCATCCATCGGGAGAAGAGAACCAAAAAAATAATAAAAAAAAGATATGTTTGTTATTATTGTTTATTTGTAGGTAATGTTAATCCGTTTTCTCTTACTCACCTTAGCAGAACTGACGGCAATCTTGAAGACCAACAGTATCAGTCCAATAGCTACGGACTTAACCGTCATAAGACCGGTTAGAATAAGCCAGGTGGACGTGGCTCCCACTTGAAACACCAGCGGAAGAAGTGCGTGCAATTTGGCAGCACGCCCTGCTGGATTGAATATACCATTTTAAAATTATCAAAATCTGTGTTTATAATGATAACAGCCCCTAGAATGCTAACACCTATAATCTTGGGCGTTTCCTAAACGACTTCTCCACTAAATTATTGCTTCCAGCTGCCAAACAAGTTCCCTCAAGGTATGCTTGAAATCTGTGAAAGCTATGATCCTTGGTGTATTTATTTTATAATTGTGTATGTCTTAGTTTGTAATATGACAATGCCTATTTACAGCAGCTATAATTTTAAGATTAATAATTATGTATATTAAGGTTGTAATGTGCTGCTCCAAATACAAGAAAAAAAGCTTTTCGTTATATTAATTTTTTTTTTGACATGTACAAACGCAGAATACATTATATTTATTGTCCTATGCCTACTACAGAATAAATAAATTGAATTGTACCTATTTATAGTTGTACATCGACGAGCTTGCCACTTGTCATGATTGGCCTATAGTAAAGTTTGGCTAAATGTGAATCCGCTTATTTATAAGCGTGGTTTCTGACCACCCCGAAAGGGAAACGGTCGTGAAGATACTTTACTTTACTTATAGTTGTAAACTCTCTAAAACCTCAAAAGACATTAATGTTACCATTTTAAATATTTGTTTTAAAGATTTTTTTTCTGGTAACATTGAAGATTACGTTATCATATTCTAAATATTCATTTTGTCAGAATTACTACGCGTTATCCATGTCTGTCTTTTTCATATTATGTAGACTGTTTCTTGCTAATTACAGTTTTTTTTTTAAATTGATGTAATATTCAAAGAAAATATTATATTATTAATTTTTGACAAATCCAAGTGTTCCTATAGGCTCCTAAGAATAATAAATAAACAAAATACAATATGAAAATTCATGTGCCATAAAATTGTTTATAATTTTAAAACGAAATCTGATTTAAATTAGTTTTGTTTAAAATGTTAACAATGTGTCCTTTAGCTAAAATAAGTAATTTAACTATGTATTATTAAGAAATACAAGTTTAATAATATAAATATTACGCAAAAAATATTCCCCAAATATAAAGACGACGTGCCGAGGCGTTCTGCGTTTGACAGTTGAAAGGAAAGAATAATTTAGTGGAGTAGCCGTTGAGAAAGCATCTAAGAATACGGGTGTAGGTAAGTCTTACAGCCGGTTGCAGAAAGGATGATTAAAATTATAATAATAAAAACTTTTATAACTTATTCTTATTAACTGTCTCTGTATTAATGTCACAGGAGGTTTGTGATATTAGCTTTATATTTACAAAAAAATTAGTAAATAACACAAAAAATATAAATCAATTAAAATACAAAAGGAAAATAAATAATAATAAAAAAGTGTAATTTAAAAGAGGCACATTATTACATAAATCAGGTACATAAATAAATTTATTAGGTGGTAGGCAGACTGATAGTGGTATTTTTTCCAGTCTGCCGGGGCGGGGAAGTATCCACCGTTGGTGCTGAAAAACCCAGTAAAGTGTATCCACACATTTCGGGATCAGGCTCGAATTGCCGTCATATCCAGTCAAGCCGGCATAGTGTTAGGGACTGATGTCAGTCATGAGTGTCTGATTCCAGTTGCTAACATTCATGGATCTCGCTCCCCACTTACCATCAGGTGGGCGCAAGGTCACATGTCGTGCTAGTATAAAAAAAAAAAATAAAAAAAAAAAAAATACATAAAATATATATAAATAAATACATATAGTAGATAAAATATTATGTAGTATATAAAGTATCATCACGACCATATCCCTTCCGGGGTGGTCAGAAACCACGCTTATAAATAAGCGGATTCACATTAGCCAACTTCACTATAGGCCAACCATGACAAGTGGCAAGCTCGTCGATGTCTCCAGAGCGTACCAAACTTGAGAAATACCACAATAAAATAAAATAATGATTTAATGTATTTATTTAAATTATTAAATATTATTGTATCCCGTCCAGGAATCGAACCCGGTACCTACCACGGAAGCAGTAACTAATAACTAATCATTAACGGCTAACAGAAAGGTCTTGAGACAGGAAATCTGGCAATTATTTCTGCCAACATGTAAGCCTCGCTATACAGAGGAGAAATGTTCTATACCTATACCTACTAATGTCTCCTATACCTATACCTACTCCTATACCTATACCTACTAATGTCTCCTATACGTCTCCTATACCTATACCTACTAATGTCTCCTATACCTATACCTACTAATGTCTCCTACTCGTATACCTACTAATGTCTCCTATACCTATACCTACTAATGTCTCCTATACCTATACCTACTAATGTCTCCTATACCTATACCTACTACACCTAAAGGGTCGTTTCTAGACATTTTTTTTATTTATAGTTTATTTTTTATTAGGTTTAGTATTTTTTTTTTACTTTTTAGGTATTTTTTAATTATGTAAAAATAACATTAGTTTTGAATTAAAAAAAAAAACTAGTTATTAATAAATCTACGAGTAGATATAACCACTTATTTTTGACCGCCTCCGTGGTCTAGTGGTAACAAACGTTGCCGTGAACTCGGGAGGTCGTGGGTTCGATTCCCACCGGGGCACGTTGTACATTGTATAATTTGTCTCGGTCTGTTTATATGTATAATATGTATATATTTACAAAAAAAAGTATAATATATAGTTTATCAACCATCTAGTTTCCGTAACACAAGCCTCGTAGCTTACCACGGAAATTAGATGGCGCTGTGTGACCTGTCTGGAAATATTTATTTATTTATAATTATATTTATTTCTTCTATTTTTGGCGGTCTCGCAAATACAACCAATTGTCACAGCTTTTTAGTACTAGCGTAATTAATTCTGTAAATATCTTACACTCTATTGGATAATAGTTGATCATCATTTTTATATACGCCAGGTTGGTAAGTTGGTTGGTCAATATGGTTATATAAAGAAAAACAAAAAAAAATATATACGATTGTGATTGTTTATAAAACATGGCTTTTTAAAAAAAAAGCAACATATAGTGTATATATCAATTATTTTTCGAAACCGTAGTGCTAAAATTTGTTTTGTGTGTAATAAGTTAATAAAATGACGTGCCGCATAGGCATAATAATAATAAAATTCTTTATTGCACACAAAATATACAAAATAAAAAAATGTACACAGGCGAGCATAATACCATGAAGGTATTCTCTACCAGCTAACCTTTGGGAGAGTGATAGATTTATATGATGGGTGTATGAGATTTTTTAAGTAAATGTCAATATATTAGAATAAAGCGGCCCGACGGAATGACGTTGGTTCCATGGAGGATAGGTTTGCCTTTAGTGTGGGATGCCACCTGTGTGGACACCTTGGCGCCTTCCTACTTGTCCTTGACCTCTAAGGACCCAGGCGCTGCTGCATTAAAAGCAGAGAACCTCAAGCGGCGGAAATACACTTAGCTTATTGGGAGATGTGTTTTTGCGCCGTTTGGAGTTGAAACTCTCGGACCGTGGGGACCAAGTGCACACGAAATTTTCAAGGCGTTGTCAAAACAGCTCGTCAACACCTCGGGAGACAAAAGGGCTGGGCAATATTTGGGCCAAAGGATCAGTATTGCCATTCAACGTGGCAATGCTGCCAGTATCCTTGGCACCTTGCCCATTGGCAGCGATTTGGAGCAAATTTATTATTTATAATAATTTTTATTTTGTTTTTTCTTCATTTTAGTTTTTAGTTATATTTTTATTTATTAATTAGGTTTATTTTTATTAATAGTAATTTATGTTTTAAGATGTAAGTTTTTAGTTTAATTAATATTTTATTATTTTTTAAAATCATTATTAGAATTAAATAATTAAGTACGTAAAAATAGAAATTTTTAATTTTTCATTCATTACAGCCCCTAGAACACAGCGTCCTAGACCTCCACTGCTGGAGATGGGCCTTCCAGAACATATATCTGGAGAATTTGGCCTACACTCGCCACGCTGGCCAGACGGCTTGGCGAGGATATGATGTCAATTTACTATGACAATTTATTAACGATTCCACAAGTTGGTATTAGTGGAACCGGGACCGACGGCTTAACGCGCTCTCCGAGGCACGAGAACGGTGGTGTTGTAAATCTATGACAAATGAACGTCAGAAAAGTGTATTTCTCATTGGTACATGCCGGATGGGTTTGAACCGACTTTTGTAGGATTTAAGGAACGCATTCTTACAACCGGGCCACCACTGCGCCAAATACAAATACTTATATACCTAAATACAATCTATATAATACTTATAGTTTTTTTTTATTATTATTTTAAAATGTATTATATAAATTTTGTTATGTATTTCTTACATTTTAGTTAAATGTATATTATTATTATATATTTTTATAGGTATTTGTGTATTAGTATGTAAATTATTGTTATGTATGTTTAAGTATTTGTTTTAATTTCTAATGCACCCGCAATCGTCTACCACACTCCCAAAGGCTAGCTAGTATAAAATGCCGAGAGGCATTAAGTTCGCCCTTGTACTCAACTGTTAAGTTTTTAAGTGCAATAAAGAATTTATAAATAAATAAATACTAATATGTCAAGATGTCGAGATTAGTGTTCATTTTGTTTTTTAAGGAAGGCATACGTTGAACATTGCAAAAAAAAACAGTAATTCCGCAACCAATAATTACGGACATTTTAGACATCACCATCAGCCTGTATCTCTCCACTGCTGGATGTACGCCTCCCCCGAAGCTCGCCACTTCACGCGGTCTTTTGTAACTCTCATCCTTCGACCTTCTTCAGGTCATCTGTCGGGGGGTCGTCCCACTCTGAGTCGTCTTTTACATAGTTTCTACTCTAGAATCCATTTTCCCCTTCGGTCGTCGGTTCTGCGGCAGATGTGTCCAGCCAACTGTCACTTTAGCTTGCTAATTTTGAAACCTATGTCAGTTACCTTAATTCTCTGACGAATGTCAACGTTTTGGATCTGTTCATCAGAGAAATACCAAGCATAGCTCTCTTCATAGCTCGCTGAGCGACGTTGAATTTGTAGACCAAACCCACTGTCAGTGTCCACGTCTCTGCATCGTACGACAATATCGGGAGTACATACTGGTTGAAGACCATCGTCTTCAAACATTGTGGTATGGACGATGAGAGGATATGTCAAAGTTTTCCGAATGCCGCCTATTCTAGCTGAATGCGTCTGTCAGCTTCTTTGCTGAAGTCTTCATAAATTAATAATACTGCCTAAAATTAGGTACAAGTATGTCTCGGGCTTGCGACCGACAATAGGCTGGTTTGAAAAGGAGGCCTTCTTTTTTATTCCATTGCGTAACTAAACGCTAACCATCCACATTATACCTTCTCCCTACCCAACCAAATGCTTTATTTAATGCTGTCTTGGAAGCTCTTTCCATAAATGTATCTGCAGACCTACTTAGGCCCAATTGTTTCAGTAATGGGTGGAAAGATTTTGCTGGAACATCTCTCGCACCAACTTCCACTGCGTAAAGCTGAGTCTTGCTTGAACCCGTTCCTGAACACTTCTTCTGTGAGATCATAATATTTATTCAAATTCATCATCATCATCACGACCGTTTCCCTTTCGGGGTGGTCAGAAACCACGCTTATAAATAAGCAGATTCACATTTAGCCAACTTTACTATAGGCCAATCATGACAAGTGGCAAGCTCGTCGATGTCTCCATCGTACCAAACTCGAGAAATATCACAAATAAATTAAATGTATTTATTTACATTAATAAATATCTTTGCGTCCCGACCAGGAATCGAACCCGGTACCTCCGAGTCTAAATCCACGGACTTAACCGCTAGACCACGGAGGCAGTTGTGAAAATATGTCTAAAATGTCCGTAAATTTATTTCCTAGTAAGTTGGTAAGTTTCCAAAAAGTACACAACTTCAAATCTTTCATAATGTTGGTTTGTGCGAGCGTGCGAACCATCTCAAAGTAAGGTGTCATCACAACCGTGTACCTTCCGAGATGGTCAGAAGTTAAAATAGCTGCCGGCCCATCATAACGAAATATCACAAATAAATTAAATATTATTTGTGTCCTGAGCAGGATTCAAACTCGGTACCTCCGCGTCTAAATCCACTGACTTAACCGCTAGACAATGGAGGAATTAATGTCGTTTACTTTACTTTTATTACAATGCCAAATAGCAATGGCTCTTAACCACAAAACGTTGCACAAAAAAAAAAAAAAAAGAATTAGGTACTTACGTCTCGAACCTTTTTCATCCATTCTGGTTTTCAAACTCCTGTACTTTTCTCCCAAAAAACTTCTCCCCAAATGTCTATCGTTGAAATTCTCCAAGTTTTTTGTACAATATTCAATCACACCTCCTATTTTCCTCTCGATTTTCTCCCCGAAATCGTTTAATAAACTATTAGGACTTTGTGCCGCGACTATATTAAAATTAATTGTCGTAGCATAAAGTATGCATATTAAAAAATAAAAAAACTGCGTCATTCTATTGGCTGCGTGCGTTGTGGCCGAGTTCGAAATTTAAACTGTTAAACGTATGCTTCGGAGACAGCGAGAGTAAATTTTTTACCACTCATTTTACTAATTTTGACTTTTGCTTTTTGACGTGTAGGTAATTTGATCTAGTTTCCCGCGTTAGAAGCGGTGGTGTTTTTTTTTTAATTTCTCGTGAAGGTCTCGGACCGGAAGTTCAGTAGAGCGGCTTTGCATTGACGACCGGTATTTTACGTTTGAAAATGTGCCTGACGTGAACCTCCGATATGTTAGCCACCCACGATTATTCCATACTACGTACCTAACCAAGTAGGTGGTACCTAAGTAAAAACAATGAAACTTAAAATATATGTTTTAATGTCAATAAATAAACGTTATGTTATTAATAATTTAGATTTTTAAAAATACTTATTTTTTTCTAAATTAGGATATTTCTGAAATTTTATATGTCATAAGATTTTGGTAACTACCTATATTATAGTGCAGTTTCATCATCAGCCTGTGTCTCTCCACCGCTGGATATAGGCCTCCCCCAAGGCTTACCACTTCACACGACTTCAGCGACCTTCTTTAGGCTGACGGGGGGTCGTTGCACTCTGCGTCTTCCCGTACGTGGTCTCTCCACCCGTCTACTCCATCGTGCATCGGTTCTGCGACAAACGTGTCCAGCGCATTTCCACTTCAGCTTACCAATTTTGAAGGCTTTATGGGTAACTTTTGTTATACGTCAGATTTCCATGGCTTTATCCATCAGAGAAATACCGAAATTTGTTGACCAGAACTACTGTCAGTGTCCACTTTTCTGCTCCGTACGACAGTACTGGAAGAACGCACTGGTTGATAACTCTCGTCTTTAAACATTCTAGCTGAATGTGTCTGTCGGCTTCTTTGCTGAAGTTGGCTACGGCTTATTGCATAGTCTGGCCAAGATGGTGGCATTTCCAGCGCAGATTGATCTGGGTACGACATGATCGTTAAATTTTATTGTTCGTTTTACAGGGAATTAATAATTCATTCAATCCAATAATTTGCAGAGATTCTCGGTCTACCTACAAAATAAATTTGTTTTAAATCACACTACATGCTTAGGTACACTATTGACCCCAACACACATGACTATATATACTATTACACATTTACTATTTACATTATATAAGTATATACATATATATCTATTACTATCTTTATGTATTACTAAACCTTTATTATCCACTGGTCAAATATTACTACTAAAAATACTCGATTTGTACTTGCATGCCTATTTGTATCCACAAACACTCTTGCTGTCTATAAAGTTATTAGTTAAATGATTTTTTTTTTAATTGTTTACTTACGGTATAGATTTAGTTGCACTCGTTACTGACAATTTGTTTTTGTTTTGATAATAATTGTATGATGTAAGGTTTGGCTCAATTTTAATTTAAGTGCTGTCCATAAAATAAAAATCATTTTGGCTAATGTATAACAAAATTCCTATCGTCAAATATGTATTAATTTAATGCTGTGATTTTGTAAAACCAATAAATAAAAATAAATAAAAAAATGACGTTAAACGTTTTAACTCTGTATAATAATATATTTGCAATTAGTTTAGACTTAGCAAAGTGTAGACTTGCTTAATAAAGTTCCCTAAATGTTTCATTGGAAAAATATATTTATAATTCAATATAGGTACTATCTTTTGCTATAGTTGCGTCAATTTGAAATTCGTCAAGCAACAAACAGAAGTATGACCAGCAGTTTTTCTCTCATAAATAACACTTTTAAATACAAACTGGACAAGTGGCTAGTGAGTGACAATCGAAATAGACAATCTACCTTTTACCATAAGGCAGGCATCTACCAGATCATTATTTAAAAAGCTGGTCTACTCACATTTTCTAATTACCTCCTAACAAAATTTGTAAGTTTTATATGTATGTTTATTATTGTGTATTTAGTATATTTATAAGTATATTAGTAATAAGTAATTATATTATATATTGTATTATATATTGTATTATATATAAGTAAGTTTATTATCTAAGTATTTATATCTAATTAATGTGTCACTTATACTTTCCTTGCACCTACAGTTGTTCTAATTAGTCCCAAAGGTTTGGCTGTCAGAGAATGTCTACGGGCATTAAGTCCGCCTTTTGTACTTTGTGCATTAAAGTTTTGAAATAAATAAATAAATAAATACTGCCAGCATATTCGGCGCCATGCCACAGGAGAGCGATTTGATGGACTTGATGATGAGATAGATATTTATTTATTTATAATAGGGTAGCCAAAAGTGCTAACATCACACACTTATTTGTACTTAACACTTAATCAGAAGTTAGATGTTGCACCTATTATAGGCGACCACCACATTAGCCTTTATTGCCTATAAAAAATTACAAAATTGTAAAATTTTCAATAAGTATTCAAAAACTAAATATTATTCGAAAAACTAAAGTTGAAACAATATATATATATATATATAATAAACATACAATTCCTTTTAGAAATAATAAAAAAAGGTAACGAAAATAACTAAAATAGTACCTACTTCAAGTAATAAAGTATGATTTAAAAAAAATAAAAATAAAAAAAAAGTAAAAGTAAAGTATCATCACGACCTTACTTTTCGGGGTGGTCAGAAACCACGCTTATAAATAAGCGGATTCACATTTAGCCAACTTTACTATAGGCCAATCATGACAAGTGGCAAGCTAGTCGATGTCTCCAGCGTACCTAACTCGAGAAATATCACAAATAAATTAAATATTAATTAAATGTATTTATTTACATTAATAAATATTTTTGTGTCCCGACCAGGAATCGAACCCGGTACCTCCGAGTCTAAATCTATGGACTTAACCGCTAGACCACGGAGGCAGTCAAATAAAAAAGTTAAATAAAAAACATATATAAAATTGACTTATAAATTTTGGGCAAGTTGTTTTAGCAGTTTATGTTTAAATACTCTTCCAGAAATTACCCGAGAATTTGGTTTACACTCGCCACGCTGGCCAAACAGGTTGGCGAGAATTTTTTACAGTGCGACATAGTGAATAAATCAATTTCTAATGCAGAAGTTTCCAATATTACCGAAGCCGCATGATATTTGTCTAGATATGCCAACAAAAAAAAACAACCAAACATTTTCGAAACAGGACTGGCTGTCATTACGTATGTTTTTGGAAAAGGAAATCGTCAATTTGCAACTAATCTATGCCGACGCCAGTTGTCGGCGGTTTTGGAATGTGTACAACCATTTTTGCTTGTGATAAGATTCATAGTCGATGCTTTGCATAGTCGAAATAATATAAGATAAAATACGATCATTCGATATCCGTTTTTTTTTCAATAATTAATATTCGACATCATCTATATTACATGAGAATCGCGGCCCAGTTCATAACTGGTGTTTTTTTGTTTAATAATGTGCTACAGTGTGAATATTTATGGGACACAATCATTTGGATATTAAATATGCAACAAGTTGCAGCTTATTTTTTGCGGTTATTCCGCGCTATTGTATACGAGACGTGTTTGGACGATAATAAATAAAATAAAATAAATAAATATTTCCAGACAGGTCACACAGCGCCATCTAGTTTCCGTGGTAAGCTACGAGGCTTGTGTTACGGATAATGTCACGAGTGATTCCTGCAACAACTAGAATTTGATAATAACTTTATAAAAAATAAACAATATATCACAATATACAAGGCTGTATGTGCTAGAACCCTTTGCCTTCCCTATCATCCACCAAGAAAAAACAGGGGTCCTTCGCGCCATTTTGCGTGGACATGTCAAGTGCAAGTTTTTGTTTTGTAAATGAATTTACTGTGGATATTATTAGTCAAAAGTGGTGTTGTTTTGTTTAATAATGTGCTACAATGTGAATAATTATGGAAAACGATAAATTGGACTTTAAATATGGGGCACAAGTTGCAGTTTATTTTTTGCAGTTTTCCCACGCTGTCAACTCCCATATTTTACCCGACGTGTTTGAGCTGTGGTGCCGCGAGTGACTCCAAGAAAACCATCACATTCTGCAACATCTGGAATCTGCAATAACCTCATTAACTCATTTACAAAATAAGGATATATTACGTCAGACTTGGCTGTATGGGCTAGACCCTTTGCCTTCCCTATCACCTCATTCATCTTCCACCGAGAAAAGAGAACACAACAAAGAATAAAAAACCTAGCTATTCAAGCTTACATTAATACGACTTGAATCCAATGCCGAATTATTACATTATTACAGCTCCTAATCCCAGAGTGCTGGAGGTGGGTCATCCAGACATATTTTTGGAGAATTTGACCCTTATTCACCTCGCCTACCACGTGTTTGTGTTAATGGAAACCGCGACTGACACAGCTTACTTGTAATGTCACTGTAAATCTATGTATGCCAAATGAAGTGAGAAAAGTGTATATCTCATTGGTACATGTTCGGTACCAGTTCCAGAGTAGTAAAGAGAAGTGTATTTTCTTCGCTGCTCTGAACTTGAACTTGCCGGGTCCCAAGCATTCATGCATCCATCATTGCATATTTCAGTTGGCTAGATAATATTATCCTATTTCAATCTCATTGTTGATAAATAATAAAATCACTTATTTCTAATTCAAGTTTATACAAAAATTACTGTTGATGGTTGGTAGTTTATTGTATACGTAATTAGTATTATAAGTATGTATTTATTAATTACTATTATAGCATCTGTTAATTTAAGTATCTTTAATATCATGTTTGCGTTATTATTCTATCCTTGTTTTTATTTTTATATCCATTTTTTTTTTCCTTTCCATAGTATTTGTGTTTAACTTCTATTATGTATAAAATATTTTTGGCTCTTAATGTCTTCTTATTGTTATTAATTTATTACACAGATGTTCAAACTTGTCACGTGCCGGCAAAGCCTTCAAAGGGGGCCCTTAGTGGTTCATATTATTTATTAGTTTTCAATTTTAGTATCTTGCAAACCACAGTGGCAATTTTGTTTATCTGTGATATTGTTTGTGTATGTTGACTGTTTGTTGCCTAAATAAATGAAAAATATATAAATACATGCCGTTCTAACCGCGACCTCTTTGGGTTCAACGTTTCAACAACCGGACCACCACTAGCCTTCTAAATCATTCTATAGATCTTGTCCTGAATCATGTATGTGACTTCATTCGATTGTAATTTTTGTGGTTAAGGCTATTTACTTTCGCGCATTATCTATTGAGCTTTGAAAATTGTATTTTGGCATCAATTCTACTACTATCGCGTTCCGATATATACCCTGTTCAATATCCACATGACACGTCCTTTTTTAAATTATATTTTTATTAATTATCTGACATCTATATGTAATTTCTGTAAATTATAATTATTAAGTATTTAGAACGTAAACTGACACGGCCTCTTTACAGTCACAATCTTATTTAAGTAGTTTCTAAGTTAGTTAGTTTTACTTGCTTGTGGCAGTAATGTTGTGCGTAACATACATAAATATGGATTATTGTCTGTTTACGGTCCAACCATTATTACCACTTTGTTTAGTACATATGTTTTTTTTAGTTGTATTGATTTTATTAGTTCTGACTGTATCCAAATTGTTTTAAGCGAACCAAAGGAAATAAACTATTTTGATTTGATTTGATAGCTTGTATAACAAGTATTTTTTTGTGTATGTACTTAGTATATTGATTAAAAATTAAAGTAAAGATCCGTTAAAATTATAAAAAAAACTATTATGAATGTGCGTGAAAGTTATATGTTTATTTCAATATGTTGTTGATTTTCTAAACTAAGTCAGTTTTGATAAAATTTTAAAATCAATTCATAATTGGCGGAATTATTGCAAACAATACAGTCGAATTGTCGCTTAAAAATCACAACCAATGCTCGCTCCTTCGCCGTTGACGAAGTTCATTCGTATAGGTTTTTGACAAATTGACAAATATTCAAATTGGAAAAATCAAATAGATCAAGTTTCTAAAAGGCTGAACCGTTTCGTCTTTGCCCTGAAAAGAGTGAGACAAACCGTTTCAATTGAAGCTGCAAAGGCGGCATATCATGGGTATGTGTCCTCAGTTCTTAGCTATGGTCTAATACTCTGGGGAAACTCTGTAGACATAGACCGTGCTTTCATAATACAAAAGAAATGCATAAGAGCAATCTGTAATGTCTGGTATCGTGACAGTTGCAAACCTCTCTTTAAAACACTAAAAATATTACCGCTACCGTGTATGTACATTAGAGATGTATGCCTTTACGTATATTCTCACCCAGAACACTTTACGAAGGGTAGTGATGACACCCAGACACAAAAAAGCCAAGTTTTTAAAACTATTATACCAGCCCCCCTGCTATAAAGACATAAGTATGAAAAATGTATTTAATATGTGTATAATAATATATAATAAGCTTCCTGACGAAATAAAATTATTGCAGGGCCCTAAACTCAAATTACAACTGACGAAATGGCTACTGGACAATAGATTTTATAGTGTAAAAGAGTATCTTGAGTGCAAAACAGGTTAATTAATATTGTTTTTTGTTTTAATGTAGTTGTGATTATGATATTAGTATGTAAGTAAAGATTTGCACGCCTGCTTGCAGGTACAACATATGTGAGTAGACCTGACTAAAGTTTTGTGACCACTGTACTGTATTTATTGCAAATAAACGATATTTAATTTAATTTCTATCTTACATTTGATCTCTTTGAAAACAAACTTGAAGTAACAAGCTTTAATAGAACATTAGCGACGTTACACTAATAATGATTGATCGAATTAAAACTGGTTCTAAGTATGCACTATCCAATTACATCGACACTTAAAACGTAAACTGCTTTTTGAACGAGCATTTTGAATTTTGGAAAGGTATTAACTCATTCAAATGTGAAAGAAATATTAATTGTCCGTCTGCCCGGTAAGCATTGGCTTTCTTGAATATTGCCTTGCCAGGCTCTCAAATCTAGTTTTTAACGCAAAAACCTGACAAAGTTGCGAGCTCCAGAGATATTATTGACACAATGGGGTGTATCAGACAAAGCTTTTTGTAGATGTCGCTAGCGGCACTGGTACCTTGTTTACACCTTTGACGCATCATTATTTAAATGTTTTTGTAGTTTTTTATGTTTATAACAGAAAAATGTATTTTAAATTAACGTTACCTACCTTAAAATACGAATCAAGAAAGCGAACACCGTCTTCAAAAAGAAAAAAAGTTGGATTAATAGAACGGCAATTTTGAGATCACCATCTCTTTGATTTCGCTTGTATACTTAAAAGCTGCTTACTTCGGCATAATATCCAGAAAATAATAAATTTTGTAATAAAAATACAAGTTTTCTACGCAACTGACAGTTATATTAGGTACCATCTATCATGCGCCATCTACCGTGATAAAAAGTTAGTGATACACCCCATTATTGAAATTGACGTGAAACTGGCATAAATGTTCATAAGTGAACGATTGCCATATTGCCATAAATTTTGCACCGCCATATGAGTTAATCATCAAATTCCAGATCTTGGAGTTACTCGCGGCGGTATAGCCCAAACACGTCGGGTATAATATGGGAGTTCACAGCGCGGGAAAACCGCAAACAATAAACTGCAACTTGTGCCCCATATTTAAAGTCCAATTTATCGTTTTCCATAATAATTCACATTGTAGCACATTATTAAACAAAACAACACCACTTTTGACCAATAATATCCACAGTAAATTAATTTACAAAACAAAAACTTGCACTTGACATGTCCACGCAAAATGGCGCTAAGAATTCCTTTTTTTTTTGTATTTAAACCTGTGTTGTACCAAATTTAAGTGTCTGTAACTGTAACTGTAACGATTTAAGTTATAATTGGCGCATCGTATGTACCAGTTAACGGCTGACCTTCATAGTAAATATGCTACATACGACGCCATTAATAAGTTATTACGTTCGTTACAACTACAGAGACTTACGAGACGAGTAATTTAGGTATAACACAGCCTAGGTAACAATATTGTCATAATTAACGAATATATTACTCGAAGTAATCGAGACTTCAATTTTAAATCGACTCGACTATTAAAATTGTGCGTGCCAAGTATGGAAGCAAAAAGTATTAAAAAACGTATGAAATTGAAAGGAAATAAGCCTAATAGAGTCTATTCAATAAATATATTTATAGCACAAAGCAAAAATCGATTTCTTATTCATAATAACAACATGTAGTAGTCGATTTTTTGTTTGTTTTCTTAAATAGATTGAGTGGTGCGTTTTTTGAATACATGTGAACACTTCTGAAACTCACCTCATGTTAGTTTTCATTTTAATTCTCGACTTTAGCTTACATTACAACTGCCTCCGTGGTCTAGAGGTTAAGTCCTTGGATTTAGACACGGAGGTACCGGGTTCGATCCGTGGTCGGAACAAAAAAATATTTATTAATGTAAATACATTTAATTAATATTTACTCGTAATTTATTTGTGATATTCTCGGTACGCTACGTTTGATAAGCTGGAGACATCGACGAGCTTGCCACTTGTCATGATTGGCCTATAGTAAAGTTGGCTAAATCTGAATCCGCTTCTTTGTAAGCGTGGTTTCTGACCACCCCGCAAGGGATACGGTCGTGATGATACTTTACTTTTAGCTTACATTTATATGCGTGAGTTTTTGACTTAAATAGCTACTTTCTTAACTACGAAGAATGAAAAAACTATAGACAAAATCTGAATGGTTTTGGGCTGATCTTTAGAAAAATAATAGGTTCCCATTGCAACTAAAATAATCCCTGCCGGAAATCGAACCGACAAAAAAAACAATGTATTATTGCACTATCAGATAGTATCGTTATAAGGATATACTAGTATTTCACAATACATTAGATTCGAATCCATTAGAAAAACGGTTGTACGCTTTTCAATAAAAAAGGTTCGCGTTTCAACTTCTTTTTTTTACCAAGTATTCTTATAAATAATCGTTATAATAAAAATAAAATTGAAACAAAAACGAACTAGAAGTGAGTTTTCAAAGTGTGCTTGTCACTTTGACTTACATTCGAGTTTTTTTTTTCAAGTGCGTATCGTTTAGTCCCGAGTACTCTGATTGTATTTGATAAATCAATCACTATTGTGTTTAATTTAATAGAAAGAAAGAAAGTTTAATAACATAATTACGTAGTTCAATCAGTTAGGCGTAGACAATTTCCAAGCCAACAGACGCATTTCCATACCCATATCTATCGATGTCTATAGATACATTCAAGATATATTCAATACAGAGAAACGTGCCGCTTGCCACGTGTACCAACTAACTTTGGGGGATATATCTAAAACAATGATAATGTCAACCTACAAAATAAATTTGTTTTAAATCACACAACATATACACACTACATTATCAGGTACATTACTGACCCCAACACACATGACTATATATACTATTACACATATACTATTTACATTATATATATATATACATATATATCTATTTCTATCTTCATGTATTACTAAACCTTTATTGTCCATTGGTCAAATATTACTACTAAAAAATCCTCATTGTAAAAAATACTCGATTTGTACTTGCATGCCTATTTGTATCCACAAACTCTCTTGCTGTCTATAAAGTTATTAGTTAGATGATTTTTTTTTTTACTTCTTTACTTAAGGTATAGATTTAGTTGCACTCGCTACTGACAATTTGTTTTAGTTTTGATGATAATTTTGATTTAATTTAATATTATTTTAGTTTTAAATTAATTTAATTTATGATTTGACTTAATTTTATTCGATTTAATTTAATTTGATGTTAGGTTCGGCTCAATTTTAATTTAAGTGCTGTCTATAAAATAAAAATCATTTTGGCTAATGTATAACAAAATTCCTATCGTCAAATATATATTAATTTAATGCTGTGATTTTGTAAAACAAAATAAAATAATTTTTAAAAAATGCGATATTTATCGGAAATTCTGGTGGTAGGTATTTTGATGGTGGTAATTTTCCCGGTCTGCTGGGGCGGGGAAGTATTCACCGTTCGTGCCGATAAACCCAGTAAAGTTTCGGGATCAGGCTTGATTTGCCTTCATGCCCAGTCAAGCCAGCATAGTGTTAGGGACTGATGTCTGTCATGAGTGTGTGATTTCAGTTGCTAAAATTCATGGACCCTGCGCGCCACTTACATGGTGGGCGCATGGTCACATATCGTGCCAGAATAAAATACGTGTGGCACTCGGGGACTGCCGCGGTAAAGCTTTTTTTATTATTATTAATTCAAGGTTTTTATATTACTCGTGGACGCGACCAAAAAGCACGCTGTCTCACCTAGCATAGTGTCTAAAAGAGATAGAATCAGTTATGAGCAGTTAGCAGCTAGTCTACACGCATACGTCTAGTCGCACGCACACAAACACCGTGCCGAAGTCTGCCGAACTGAAACGACGTTAGAAACACGGCTTTCAACGCCGCACCGCTGTGCCGGCCGGAGTGGGGGGTGTTAGGTTTATTTTCGTTACGGAATTTCTTGATTCGGTCGCCGCGCTCAAAGCCCGCAATAAAAGCTATGCCATTGCTTAATGCCGCGTACTTCACAGACTCTAGGGTCTTGAACTACGCGGTGACGAAGATGCAGCGCTGTCTCGATCTCCTCCCCGAGTGGCTCTCCCGTTGGAGGTTGTCCGTGAACGCCAGGAAGACTCAGGCCACGTTCCTCGAGACTGGACTGAGAAGGCTGAAACCCGACCGTCCGCTTCTGTTGAACGGCGAGAGTCTACCGTGGACTAATGCAGTAAAATACCTGGGCGTCACGATAGAAAAACGCATCAACATGCGCGCCCACGTGACCGCCACTGTGAACAAGGCGCGGGTCGCGAGAGCCAAACTTCGCCCAGTGTTTGCATCCAGTTTGCCGCTTCACACGAAGCTACTCATTTTTAAATCCTATATCCGCAGCCGACTCACGTACGCCGCTACGCTGAGAGCACGTTTACAAGCGCAACAAAATCTGACGCTTCGTACCATTGTCGGCGCCTCGCGATACGTGAGGAACGATATAATCCATAGGGATATGCGGATGGAAACACTGGACGAATTCGTGCGTCGTCTGGCGGCTGGCATGTTCGCGCGCGCATAGGCGAGAGATTTCCCACTTGTGAGAAACCTGGCCCCTCTGCACGCCCGTCTGCCGGACGCCAGACAATGCTACGCTTGTCACCTGCTACCAATCACGGAGTCGTAATCGCGGCTCCGCCGCCTGGCTCGTATACTTCAACCTTTAATGGTTACCCCATGCCCTGTCCGTAGTTGCGGAAAGCGAACACAACCTCTGTAAGAAGGCAAATACCTTGACACAGATTCCCCACTCCCCCCTGCGGGGGGTGCGAGAAGACCAAACGACGAATAAAAAAAACAGATAATGGTGACATTGAATGGTGAAAAGAGATCTCCAAAGCATTCTCCGTGGTACAGAAGCAATAGCTAGGTGTATTAAACTCGACTTTGTTTAATCTAACCCATCAGTAGACTTTTGATTGACGTTTAGAGAAACTAATCAGTCAGACGAAGACGTATATTTTAGCAGACCTATTCTGTACGTAAGCTCAAACCAATGAGTATAGTAACTAATTTCACACGAACAATAGCCATACATACCTATTATAAACAAAAATATAAAATTAACCATTTTAATAATAATAATACATTCGTTTATTTTAAAGCACTAGGATTCATATTAAAAATATTAGAACTTACAGATAAAGGTGCTTAAATTAAACTATAATATATATGTAACTGTTTAACTTACTACCTATTGTTATTACTATATCATACCTTGTTGTTTATTTCTTTTAAATTTTTAAATATTATCTTCATAATTAACTGCTTACAATTTGTTTAACTATTGGCCCTAAAGGTCTTCTTTTATGTATTCTTTTTAAATTATATAACTTCATTTGTAATGACTGTTTGTGCCATAATAAAATAAAATAAATAAATAAATATCTACACAGCGTCAAAGCCTATCATAACTGTTGATGGTTGGTAGTTTTTTCGTTCATTTTGTTATGTATTTCTCACATAAAATTAGTTAAATGTATATAAATATATATTATTATTATATATTTTTATTGGAATTTGTGTATTAGTATGTAAATTATTGTTATGTATGTTTGAATATTTGTTTTTATTTCTAATGCACCCGCAATCGTCTACAACACTCCCAAAGGTAAATTAATTTCGCCCTTGTACTCAACTGCTAAGTTTTTAAGTGCAATAAAGAATTTATAAATAAATAAATAGTTTGTTGTATCCGTAATTAGTATTTATTTATAAATAACTATTATAGCATCTGTTAATTAAAGTATCTTTTATATCATGTTTGCGTTATTACTCCATCCTTGTTTTTATTTTTGTATTCAGTTTTTTTCTTACTTTCAATAGTATTTGTGTTTAACTTCTATTATGTATAAAAATATTTTTGGCTCTCAATGTCTTCTTATTGTTATTAATTTACTACACAGATGTTCAAACTTGTCACGTGCCGGCAAAGCCTTCAAATGGGGGCCCCTTATTGGTTCAAATTATTTATTAGTTTTCAATTTTAGTATCTTGCAAGCCACAGTGGCAATTTTGTTTATCTGTGATATTGTTTGTGTATGTTAAAAAATAACGACGGCACAGCGCAGCGCCATGTAGATCGCTGCCGCTACATAGATATGCCGCACCAGCAACCCACATAGCAGTACACTATGCGGCCAGTTCTATCCAATATATGTACATTTTCTTTGTAGCTTATTTTCAGTCTAAATGCATTTACGGCATTAAGCTCGCTTATGGAGCTGCACTTGTTTTGGTTTTGTATAATAAAGGATTTATTATTATTGCAGTTTATCTCTATAACAAAATTAATAAAGCAAATTGTTACAAATATTAAAATAGTAGGTACATAATTCAATTTGTAATTGCTAATAGTAAAAAGTAAGAAAAACTATAAACTAAGTGGAAAAAAAGCTAAAATTCTATAATAATAATAATAATAATAAAATTCTTTATTGCACACAAAATATACAAAATAAAAATATGTACATAGGCGAGCATAATACCATGAAGGTATTCTCTACCAGCTAACCTTTGGGAGAGTGATAGATTTATATGATGGGTGTATGAGATTTTTAGGTAAATGTAAATATATTAGAATTAAATAATTAAGTACGTAAAAATATAAATACTTTATTTAATACATATTACATAAATTCGACCTACACAAATACTTATATGCCTAAATACAATCTATATAATACTTATATAAATAAATATAATAAATACTAATATGTCAAGATGTCGAGATTAGGGTTCATTTTGTTTTTTAAGGAAGTGTGAAAATAATAGTTTTTTAAATATATTTAAAGACGGAGCCTGTCTGATAACTAGAGGTAGTCTGTTCCATTGACGAGCTGCAGACACGGTAAGAGAATCTGAATATCTGCTGGAAGAATGAAGAGGTATAGAAAGTTGGTTGTTGTGCGAAGAACGAAGAGAACGGGAGTGAGAGTCGCACAGATATTCAAAACGATCGCTCAGGTAAGTGGGTGTTTTAGGGTTATTGAGTATGCCGTAGATGAAAATAAGAATATGCAGAGATCTACGAAAACGGATATTAAGCCACTTTAATTGAATGCGAAATTGAGAGACATGATCATACTTACGCAGGCCAAATACATAGCGAATGCATAAGTTGAGAAGACGATCGAGTTTATTCAGTAGCTCTTCTGTAAGATCAGGATAACAGACATCTGCATAATCAATAATAGGAAGTAAAAGTGAAGTTACTAGAGTTAGCTTAGCTGAGCGCGGAATGAAGTTCTGAAAACGCTTTAGGGAGTGCATGGACCCGAAAATCTTTCTGCTAATTTCTGATACATGGTAGCTCCACGATAAGTCACTACTAATATGGAGACCTAAGTTTTTTACGCTTTGGCACAAAGGAAGCGCTACATTATTAAAATATAAAGGCGGGAGAACCCTAGGTTCCAACCTGCCTACTGCTTGTTTTGTCCCAACTATGACTACTTGAGTTTTAGATGGATTAACCAGTAGCCCAAGTTTTAAAGAGCAAACTCGAATTGCTTCTAAGTCCTCGTTAATTTTAGAGAAGGCGTCTTGAATGTCGTTACTATTGTCTGTCGTGTCTATTGTATGTCTATATGTGTTGTATTGTATATTATACTTATTTGTGTAATGGAACTGGTGCCTGAGATTCAGATTAACTTTGTTTGGGCACCAGTGGCCAATTCCTAAAAAAATACTAGTTCTTTTTTAGTAAATAATCGATTTTTATTACATTACAATTACAAATTCGTGGTACAACCCAGCCTAAAACTATGTCCGGTCAGGGGCTACAATTAGGTAAGGAATGTATGTCTATGATCAGCGTAAACTCCGAGAGATCTAAGGTTCGATTCCCGGTCGAGATTAAAATGTTAGTGGTAATATCATTGAGACAGTATAGAGAGGCTTAAGCTAAGCAAAAAACGTGTCGCAACTTGATGACAGCTCGCTAAATATGTCGTCTAACAGAACTATTAAAAAACGCAGCTCAGTTGAGTAATTGTAATTTTTTTTTTTAAACGGTGAATGAATAAATCATCAATGATACGTCTCTTGCCTAAAGAGCCAACGCGGGGGGTCGCATGCCCGACTCAACGTGAGGCCTCCTAAGGAGACCCCAAGACGCCTACGGACTAAAACCCTATAAACCGTCTCTCTCTCACTGATGGCCCTGCGTGCCTTAACAGCTAAGTCTGAGTCGTGGCTACGGAGTGAAGGCACTCGTTCACCGCGTAAAAAAAAAAAAAAAACATGCAAGACGAACAATTAAATATGTTTAGTTTCAATTTTGCAATATAATTTAAATAAAATTGTACATATTATATATTTAACGTTAAAATATCTGTCTTGCCTAGAGAATGCAATCTGAAGACAAGGAGTTGAACAACAACAAGGAGTTGTCATAGGAACATCAACACAATAACAAAAAATAACCAAAAATATAGGTACCTATATTAAATATAAATATCTACCTTGCCTACTCTACCTACCTTACCTAAATTAAGCTGTTGTTGCGGCTGTATATGGGCTTTGTCCGTAAAATTATATATTATTACATACCTACTTGCGGCGACAAGGCTGACCACTTTGAAACTTTGGAAACACAATCCTAATGCTAAGCACACCACCATACTAGACGATGTCATAGAGGAACAACCTCTGATGGCATCCATTAATGACAGAATCACTAAAAGGTTCATCTTTGACAAGGGATACAACGTTCAACTACATGAAGAGAGTAATGACCACTCTGGGCCCAAAGAACTTAGGATCTACACTGACGGCTCAAAAACAGACACAGGCACGGGTGCGGGCGCCTTTTCCATGGACTTGAACATTCACCTATCGATCCCTCTTGACTCCCACAACAGCATATTCCAAGCGGAATGTGTAGGCATTCTACAAGCAGCGCAAGCTGTCCTAAGGAGAGATGTTAAAAACTTTAAATCTGCATTCTTTCAGACAGTATGGACGTCCTTCTGGCCCTCAAAAGCAATTACATCAACTCTGCACTGATTCTCGACTGCCACATTGCCCTGGAAGCAGTGTGCAGAGACAACAAAACAACGTTACAGTGGATAAAGGGTCACAGTGGTTCACTGGGTAATGATGCGGCTGATGAACTGGCCAGAAGGGGGTCATCTACAATACCGATAGGCCCAGGACCGACGATCCCCCTACCATTCCAATTCATGCGAAGCTGGCTTCGCCAAAGAACTGATAAACTGCACGAGCAGATGTGGGCATCGACCACAGACTGCAGACAGTCCAGGGAGGCCCTTCCCAAACCAGACAGGCGCCTCACACGACATCTCCTGGGCCTTGACAGAGCCAGGCTTCGAATAGTGGTGGGGGTCTTGACGGGACACTGTGCCTTTAACAAACATCTCCATATTCTGAACATTACAGATAGCCCACTGTGTAGAGGATGCATGGCGGAGGAGGAGACGGCCGCGCATGTGCTCATGGAGTGCGACAGTGTGGCTGCGCCTAGACTAAGGTTCCTCCAGACTGCGAGGACTCTTCCGGAGGTCTGCAGGAACGTAACGGGTCTCCTGGCCTTCCTGGAGGAGATCGGATGGCTCCGCTGAAGGAGTAAAGGTCACGCACAATGGTCCAATGGAGACTAAGTGCGGAAAAGCCACCGTAATCACAATCACATACCTGCTTAACTAATTAAATTAAATATCTACGCGTATGCCTATTCGGTCTAATTTAGCCAAAAGAATGGAATGATCTACGTAGTCAAATGCTTTACTCAGGTCTAGAAATTAAGTCATCGTTACTTTTATTTTATTTTATTATTATTGTATGTTTATTATATATATATTTAAATTGTTTCAGCTTTAGTTTTTCGAATAATATTTAGTTTTTGTATACTTATTGAAAATTTTATAATATTGTTATTTTTATAGGCTACTGTGGTAGTCGCCTATAATAGATGCAGCATCTAACTTCTGATTTAGTGTTAAGTACAAATAAGTGTGTGATGTTAGCACTGTTGGCTACCCTATTATAAATAAATAAGACCCGCAGCAGTATATATATGTGGTTAGCAGCACAGAATAGGGACTGACGACTTTATCTATACTCTTTACAATAGACTATAATTTTGATGCTGCGGCATCAAATATGGCGCTAAAATCTAGTTCACGATGTCGCTCGTTTCTAGTAATATCAGTTCATTGGGTTGTATAATATTGTTTCACAAAAGATAGGTATCACATTTCTTAATATTTAAAAAGTGTTTGAATGTAAAAGTGGGTTGAAAAAAGTACCCAGAGACAATAAATAGAATAGCTACTAACTGCTCGTCTTCTGCTAACACTTAACTCTTTATTTATATAGTACACACAGCAGTACATATATTATCACACACATAACATAGTATAATTATAGCTTATCTAATATATGTACCAATTAGGTGTTACAGCATTCACCAATATAAAATGAAGAAGAAATTAAAAACTTATTACTGTTAAAACAAAAAAAAAATTAACAAAAACTAACAAATTTACAATATATAACATAAAAATATGACTTCTAAAATAAAATTATACATTTTACTCTTTGGACCACTTCGCTGCTGACGGATAGTTGTTCTCGTAGAAAGCTAATTATCTTTTGCAATATTTAATATAATGCTTTCATAAGTACGTAAAAAGTAAAGTATCATCACGACCGTTTCCCTTTCGCGGTGGTCAGAAACCACGCTTATAAAAAAGCGGATTCACATTTTGGCCAATCATGACAAGTGGCAAGCTCGTCGATGTCTCCAGCGTACCAAACTCGAGAAATATCACAAATAATCACTCCGGAACTCCGTCCATGATATTTCCAGCATTCTCCGCCAACACCGCATCTTTAGAGAATTAATTCGTTTTTTTTCTGTTTCGCGTAGGGTCCACGTCTCCGCAGCATACAGAAAAATAGAGAACACAAGAGCTCTAACCAGCCGGATTTTAGTGGCTTTGGTAACGTTTCGGTTCCTCCATACCTTCTTCAGCTTGTCCATAGCAGATATTGTAACTGTGTAACTTTCTTTCTTTATTTGCATATTTAATTGCAATGACCATAAATTTTCAAAATACTAAATAATCAAATAATACATAAATCCATGTAGAATGTTTAATAAAATCGGCTCACGCGTTAACAAAGATAGGACAGTGACAGGCAACATAAGAACATAGCAATAGAGTAGAAGCAATTAAAATTATACCCGCCACCAGAATATTTCTCACTGTGACTACATACATACATAAGCTGATAAACACATAACCCTTACTTTACGGCGAACGAGTGCCTTCACTCCGTAGCCACGACTCAGACTTAGCTGTTAAGGCACGCAGGGCCAACAGTGAGAGAGAGACGGTTTATAGGGTTTTAGTCCGTAGGCGCCTTAGGAGGCCTCACAGTGAGTCGGGAATGCGTCCTCCCTCGCTGGCCCTTCAGGCTAAGGGCATATATTTATCGATTCACCGTCTTTAAAAAAAAACTCGTACTTACGTCGCGCAGCCGGAACAGTTTTATAATCGATTGGTGAAGGTCCCTCTACTACGGAACTTGTACTATAAAGCCTTAACCGCTGAACAAAATTATTAGTTTAATCAGTGTCATATTCCATGACAATTCCAACAGTAATTAATAATAAAACTCATTCACGTCTCTTAAACAGTTAGTTTTTTTTTCATATTACTCGTATTAGGCCTTTAATGCGCGTAATTAGTCTGGTAACCCCATAACGGGTTTAATGTCGCAATAGTAATGTTACGTGTGTAAAATATTAACGTACTTTTTCCATTATATCAATTACAGTCAGCAAGTTTCTTAGCATAGTATGTATGGCTTGTGACCGAAAAGTTTTGACCAGGTGAGCATTGCGAGGCTCCGGACTGGTAGATTTTTGCCCTTAAATACGTGGTTGATTAGGAGCTGATAGCGGCTAAAAAAGCATCAACCTCCCTTATGTACCAAGTATGGCCGAAATTCAATTGTTTCCGAGATATTAGAATTTTTTTTTCGATGTTTACCCCAAATGTGCCATTGTCATAAAAAAAACTATATATGAAATGGGTACCATTGAAAAATGATATTGTAACTGGGGAGTAAATTTCCGTCTTTTGCACGGACATGTCAAGTTTTTGTTTTGTAAATTCATTTACTGTGGTTATTGTTGGTTTAATAGACAATAATTATGGAAAAAAATATTACTATATATTATTACTCCAATTAGGAGCAGCCAACTTCAGCAAAGAAACCGACAGACGCATTCAGCTAGGATGGGCGGCATTCGGGAAACTCCGGCACATCCTCTCATCGTCTATACCACAATGTTTAAAGACTAAGGTCTTTAACCAGTGCGTCCTCCCGGTAATGTCGTACGGAGCAGAGACGTGGACACTAACAGTGGGTCTGGTCCATAAATTCAAGGTCGCTCAGCGAGCCATGGAGAGAGCTATGCTTGGTGTATCTCTGATGGATAGAATTCGAAACGTTGATATTCGTCAGAGAACGAAAGTTACTGACATAGCTTTTAAAATTAGCAAGCTGAAGTGGCAATGGGCCGGACACATCTGCCGCAGAACCGACGATCGATGGGGCAAACGGGTTCTAGAGTGGAGACCACGTACGGGAAGACGCAGAGTGGGACGACCCCCCGCCAGATGGACAAATGACCTAAAGAAGGTCGCTGGTGGGGGTTGGATGAGGGTAGCGAAAGATCGCGTTAAGTGGCGAGCCTTAGGGGAGGCCTACATCCAGTAGTGGAGAGATACAGGCTGATGATGATGATGATGATGATTACTAAGGTATTCTAAACAATGTTTCTTGTAGAAAAAAAAAGAAACAAAAGGCATTCTTTGGGCTATAAAGCCGCATGTGACTCCAAGAAAAGCATTAAATTCTGCAACATCTGGAATTTGATGATAACCCCATTAACTCATAAAAAAGATTGCAAATCGTTTCATATTTTCGACGCTTGTTGATCTGCGTTGTTTTGTTATTTTTTATATATACTTTCATTGCAACTATAGTTCTAATTAGTCCCAAAGGTTTGACTGTCAGAAAATGTTTACGGGCATGCCTGTCTGCAATAAAGTTTTAAAATTAATAGGAGTTGTCAAAGCGGCTGACGTAAAGGTCTGGAGACGGGAAGGCTGGCAATTATTTCTGCCAACGTATTACTTATTAGCCTTGTATACAAGGGGAAATGTTGCCAGTCTCCTTAGGACTATCTCGGATGGGACGTCTCTAAAGGCAGGCCTGACCTGTATATTTTTATTTTTATTTTCATCCATAAATACCTGAGTTATACTCGTCTATCTCTTACTCATTGTTTACTGTATTGGTAATTGGAAAAATAAAGCTAAAAACTCAATTACTAATATTTTTTTACTTTATTATAGGTAAATTTGTTACTTTTCTGTTTTTATTTGATTTACTCACACATATACATATATTTATTATTTATCCATTATATATTTTTATTTATTTATTTTGATTACGTGTTTCTTTATTATACTACTTTCTTTATTATAATACTGAGAGTTACACTTATTGAATTTTTATTTTATTTTTTATTTATTGGTTTTGTTAAAGGGTTCAGTGAAAATCAGCGCTGCAGCATCTACTGTTGCAGCCTATGCTGACGTGAACACCTATTTGTCATAGCAGCTCATTTTCTTTTCTATTTTTACCAAGTTTATATTATTTTAAGTTTTTTTCACTATTACTTTTTTTTCTCTTTTGTAATTGTTATGACTAAGCTGTTTTTTGATAAATAAATGTTTTCTTTCTAAAGGATTTTTTTAATGTTTAATTTTAATTATTATTTAGGTAGATTTTAATTTATATTTAGTAAAATATTTTATTTCCATAAAAAAAAATACTACTATATTATATAAATAAGGCTTTAAATTTTTATACTTTTCACGAAAATCCGTAAACTTTTTAGCACCTACAGCATACAAAATGTGTCCCACTCGAAAACCAGAATGTAACTTTCGATTAAGTTCGAAATATCTATTTCTCAAATTTAGTCCGAAATAAAAAAAAACTCCAAAAATGTCTATGTGGTGGTCAAAATAAGTTCCGACATTGACCGTGAAACTGGTTTATAATCACAAAGTTAGCATCCATTAAAAGATATTAAGCGTATTAGAGCTTATAGTGTAAGTGAATATTACAGCAGAAACTGCCACATAATGTGCATTAGAGTATATAATAAAATTCCCAGAGTGATACAAGAGTTACCTATAAAACGTTTTACTATTGAGTTAAAGAAAATTCTTTTTGACAACTGTTTTTACTTAATAAAATATTTTTTAGCATGCAAATTTTGACGTTAACATTGTATTCCAATAAATTGACAAGAACAATATTAAATGTAAACTATATACAAATAAATATTGTAAATAAATATCTATTGACATAAGCATATTGTATGGCCATGATATGGGCAGATTGCATCATCATGACATGCACATACAACTGTAATTAGAATAAGCAATCTATACAATAAAGTATTTTGAATTTGAATTTGAATTATAGCTGTGTTACCGAATCGACAAATTTTATAGTTTTCCATATATTCCTCATACTTCACGCCAGATCCCTTACTGGTTAGGCAGACAATTGAGCGCCACTTGACACGATCACGACTATACGAATACCTCTTTCGCTTCATTGACATTCATCAACCTCTTCATACATGCTCTTTTGTTACGAAGGCTTTTTAATGTTTCCTTTTAGCCAGTGTTTTATTTATTTGATCATGATATGTGAGTCTCGGTCTGCCAGGGCCTCTTTTACCCACAACTTTCGCATTATGAACCTTCGTCAATCTTTCTCCACCAACCTATGCTTTCTTTTATACTTTATTTTCCGTATTTCGACGTTACGTGTTCGCCAAAGTGACGCCGCATATCCGAAGCAACGACTTCATTTCTACTGCATTAACCCTACTCTCATGCGTATTCTGACATATCCACGTCACATGGTATTGTGTATGACGAGCCGAGCTTTGTCACTGACATTTCGACTGCCGATCAGTGACTTCAGGGCACCGTTAACACTATTTCCCGCGTTCACTCTTCTTTCAACATCCCTATCATACTTTCCATCCGAATGAAAAC
Source organism: Tinea semifulvella (assembly GCA_910589645.1). Lineage (NCBI taxonomy): Eukaryota > Metazoa > Arthropoda > Insecta > Lepidoptera > Tineidae > Tinea > Tinea semifulvella. The sequence continues at coordinate 1,153,153 of OU342623.1, read as the reverse complement.
ACTGCCCAGATATATAACTTCTCATATTTCCAACTGCAGTATTTTTCCGAAATTACCCTTAAATAATTTTTAATTCTTTATTTTCGTCACCGTACATTCCCACCGGAATTTGGTTAGGTCTATGATTAAGTTATGCTTACTTCATACGCGTATATCTATCGTGCCTGGAAAGTGTTATATTCAAGCAAAGAACAGAACTGGCAGTAGGAACCTTATGATGAAGACACTTGAAATAACTTAAATGCGGCTGTAAAGGGGCCTCGTCAAAATTTATTAGTATAGGTACCTAAAATTAACTTAAATAAGATTAGTTCAAATTATTTTCTAGTTAAGATGCGGCTGTCATAAATGTCAAACATTAAATTAAATAATTATATTATTCTAAAGATAACGTCAAATTGTTGCGGCTGCAAAAGGGCCTTGTCAGTGTTACCTTATACTTAAAACAAATTATATAATTAAGTCAGATGCATAGTGCAATATAAATTAATAAAGAAACAAATAAACAAATGTCAATAGTCTTATGATATATTTATATCATCATATATATAATATCATCATTATTGGTGGCGCGGGATTAGTGGACTGTATCTAGGTTCGGGGTTTGCGATAATCTTTAAATTAGATACATAGACGATACTATGATAATCGGTGCATTAAACAAACTAGAAAGGAAACTGGTAAAGGAACTCACCTGATGTCCTCGGCACCAGCACTTATAAATTGTTCTTACACTAATTTTGTGGGTTTGGCGAATGCGGGCGAAAACAATGATCGCGGCGATTTCTTCAGCGTCTTCTATGACGACTGTAGGACAACGAGTGCGCGACGACGACGACTATACTTTGATTCGACGATTACGACTTCTATATATTTTTTATTTTTTTTTATTTTATAGACGGTGAATCAACAAATCATCAATGATACGCCCCCTGCCTGAAGGGCCAACGCGGGTGGGGGTCGCATGCCCGACTCATCCGTGAAGCTTCCTAGTGAAGCCCCAGGGCGCCTACGGACTGAAATCCTATAAACCGTTTCTATCTCACTGTTGGCCCTATGTGCCTTTACAGCTAAGTCTGAGTCGTGGCTACGGAGTGAAGGCACTCGTTCGCCGCGTAGACTTCTAGCATGCTGCGCGGCCAGTTATATAGGCACTGCCTCTCTTCAGTTCGCAAGCGCCGGCCTTTGGACTAGTGAGCGGGATGGGTAATATAGAAAGGAAGCGGCGAGAAAGAGACAGGAAAAGGGTATAGGGGCAACAAATTAGGACGTCTGTTTATGCACCGACGAATCACAATAATGCCTAACCATCCAAAATTGGACGAATTTCCGCGATCGGCGCAAACATTATAATAATAATAATATGATAAATAAGTGTGTTTTCTGACCACCACGGAAGGAATACGATCGTGATCATAGTTGACTTTACTATTTATTTTCCTAACTAAATATAATTCAAATTCAAATTCAAAATTCTTTATTGTCAAGATTACATTGGTATAAAGAGGTGATGTACATTACTTAAATTTTAAACAATCTGCCCACAATAGGCATACAATAATTCTATATTATAAATATAATTAACATTTCGTCAAACATACATTATAAATAATAAATAAACAAACTTTAAACAACAGTATTATCATTATTATTAAAACAAAAATAAAAAAAAAAAATAAAAAAATATCATTTATCTACTTATTTATCTAAATTAAATACTATTTTATAATGAATGTCCAAAATCAATTAAAATTATAAATGTCAAAATATTAAAATTAAATTAGTAAAAGAGAATCTAAAGATTTAAAGTTCATTATCATTCAAACAATCTAAAATTGTGTAATAACATTTTTGCAACAGAAATTTGATAAGCATCTTTTTAAATATTATAGTCTCTAGTTCCTTAATGTACGAGTAGCTTGGAATTTTGTTGTAAATTTTTGGCGCCATGTGTAATGTGCTATGTATAGCTAAAGTTTTGTTAGCATGTAGTGGTCACAATCCTATCTTTCACAGCAAGTCTCGTAGATTAGCTAGTTGCGTCAATGACGTACATTAACCAGTGCTCGAGTTTGGAGTACAAAAAAAACTGGACTACACGTGTACTCTACTTATTCCTAATTTCACATGTACGAGTACACTCGTATATCCACTGCACTGGTCCATTTATGGAAATAAAATAGAGAAGCCGGGAGTGGGGAGATATAAGAGAAAATGTCCTGTACCCAAATAATATAGATATATAAAAATTTATAGATAGCTCCAAACCACGATAGTAAGTTTTATATATGTATGTTTATGTATAATATTGTGTAAATATTTGCATTTATTATTGTGTATTGATATTATAATATATATAAAGATATATAATATTTTAACTGCCTCCGTGGTCTAGCGGTTAAGTCCGTGGATTTAGACTTGGAGGTACCGGGTTCGATTCCTGGTCGGGACACAAAAATATTTATTAATGTAAATAAAAATACATTTAATTAATATTTAATTTATTTGTGATATTTCTCGAGTTTGGTACGCTGGAGACATCGACGAGCTTGCCACTTGTCATGATTGGCCTATAGTAAAATTGGCTAAATGTGTATCCGCTTATTCATAAGCGTGGTTTCTGACCACCCCGAAAGAGAAAACGGTCGTGATGATACTTTACTTTTTTTATAATATTTTTAAATTATCCTATAATTATATTATTGTTACTGTCACTTTCATTGCACATATATGTTCAAATTTGTCCCTAAGGTTTGGCTGTCAGAGAATGTTTTCGGGCATTAAGTCGTCCGCCTTTGTACTTTGTGCAATAAAGTTTTTAAATAAATAAATAATAATTAATAAAAAAAAGGAAATAATCATCTAAGTATAAATAGCGGTGGTGGCGCGGTTGTAAGAACAATAATAATAAATATAAATAAATAATAAAATAATAAATATTTCCAGACTGGTCACACAGCGCCATATAGTTTCCGTGGTAAGCTACGAGGCTTGTGTTACGAAAACTAGATGGTTGATAAACTACATATTATACTTTTTTTTTGTAAATATATATATATATATATATTATACATATAAACACACCCAGACCGAGACAAATTATACAATGTACAACTTGCCCCCGGTGGGAATCGAACCCACGACCTCCCGAGTTCACGGCGCCTACGTAGTGACGTGCCGTGCGTTTGACAGCTGGAAGGAATAACTGAGTGCAGGAGCCATTGAAACGTCCAAGAATACGGTTGTCAGTGTGCGATCAGACTAAAATAAATAATAAAATGTTTTTAGTGTGCGATCGACTTAAAAGAAAGGAATATATTGTTTTTAGTGTGCGATCGACTTAAAAGAAAGAAATAAATTGTTTTTAGTATGCGATCGGCCTAAAAGAAAGAAATAAAATGTTTTAGTGTGCGATCGGCCTAAAAGAAAGGAATAAAATGTTTTTAGTGTGCGATCGGCCTAAAAGAAAGAATTAAAATGTTTTTAGTGTGCGATCGGCCTAAAAGAAAGAATTAAATTTTTTTTAGTGTGCGATCGGCCTAAAAGAAAGAAATAAAAAATATATGAGCGGAAATTGTTTAAAAAAAACAACTGACAAAAACATTTCCGGTCAGATCACTAAAGCGAGTTAAGTACGATTTATCTTCGCTAATATTATAAACGTGTAAGAAGCGTTGTCTGTGTGTCTGTATGTATGTTTATCTTGCCTTTACATCATTATCATCATAATCAACCTGTGTCCACTGCTGGATATAAACCTCCCCCAAGGCTCGCCATTTCACACGATATTCCGCCACCGTCATTCAGCCCCCACCTTTTTCAGGTCATCCGTCTATCTGCGTCTTATAGTACGTAGTAGCCCTTTTACAGCCGCATTAATTCATTCTACGACAATCTAGATCCAATTTGGGTTACCACTCATCACTGAACCGTACATGTCGTCAATACAACATATTTTCACGAAAAAATAATGACAGTCTAGACATATTTGTTAATTCTTTGCATGTTTTTAAGCGCAATGTATTGTCACTGCAGCGGATCCTGGCTGGGACTGTGAACTGAACTGCTGTTTAACCAAATTTGATCCTTGGAATTGTGTTGCTTGGTTGTGGTTGTATCATGTTCTTTTGTTTTTGTTTTTGCTTAAATTTACTTAGTTGTTGCTGTAATTGTATTGTGTTTTTATTTTGGCTACTCAAAGGCCCAATTAATGGATACTGTAATAGGTTACATACTGTAGGTGGTTGCCTGTAATTGGTGCAGCATCTGTTTTCTGTCTTAGTTGTAAGTAAAAATCGATGTATCTTTTGTTGCTGTCACTGTTGGCGACCCTAATAAATAAATAAAATAAAATAAATTAAAGTTATTTTAAGTGTCTTCATCATAAGGTACCTACTACCAGATCTGTTCTTTGCTCGAATAATGTTCCAGGCACGATAATATGTAGTAAGTAAATTATATAACATAACACTCGTACCGAATACAATTACGTACTTAATCTTAGACTTAACCAAATTCCGGTGGGAATGTACAGTGACAAAATAAATTATAAAGTTCAGCTTACTAATTTTGAAGACAATGTCGGTAACTTTAGTTCTCTGACTTATGTCAATGTTTAGGTTTTATCCATCAAAGAAATACCGAGCAAACCTCTCTCCATAGTTAGTTGTGCGACATTAAACTTTCTTGGAACCCTGAGACGAATAGCTTATAGTATGACAATGCCTATATACAGCAGCTATTATATTAACTGACATTGACATTTATATTTTTATAATTGTGTCAGTCTTAGCTTATAGTGTGATAATGCCTATCTACAGCAGCTACATGGTTAAGCGTTATTCTGTTTTTTTTTTATTATGTTGTTATTTTTATTATTTTATTGTTTCTCTTTCCAAATGATGGTTATCATGTACTGCTCCAGATTCACCAATATGTACTATAAAATGATATTGTTTTATATCAATATTGTAAAAATTGACGTGTAAAAGTGCAGAATACATCTCTTTTTGTCCTATGCCTACTTGCAAAATAAACGAATTGAATTGTATATCTAGGTTATATGACCACGACATGTGACCCTAATTTATACTTCTTGAGCGATTTTGATAATATTGACAGATTATCCTCACCTGGTCAGTTTGAACTCCGGTTGGACGGAAAATTTACTTCAGACCCTCGCCAACATGTCTGGCCAGCGTGTCGAGTGTAGGCCAATTTCTATAGATTTTTGGGCAGGACTCAAGAACGGAGATGACATCATCATGTACATACATCACTTTTTTAGCTATATTACACAGGCAAAGCCGGGTGAAATAGCTAGTAAATTTAATAAAACTAATAATTAGGTTGGTACTTGGTAACTTATTATCAAATCTTTTAAAAAGATTTCAAAATAATTTAATAGGCAATTATTTAAAAAAATGAGTGGTCCAGTTGTTAGATCCAAAAATGTCGCCGTTCAAAACCCGGTACGTATTAAAAAAGACAACTTTTGTTACTTACATTGTCATGCATTTACTGTAGGGTGGGGTAGGTATTCGTAGTGTACGATACTCTTACAAAAAAGGGTCATTACTCGTGCCGACACGACAAAGTCCATGTTTTGTTTATCCGTAATTCAAAAAGAGACTGACTACAAATAAAATTTCGAACAAATTTTTAAATTATGAAAAAAAACCATATTCGAAAACACAAAATTTTATCACTTTCGACATAATATGGTTTCTTAGGATAACTTGTTTGTTTCTATCAATAGATTAATATATTATAGTAAGAGCATACAAAATAGAGATGTAACGGATATCCGGTAACTATCCGATATCCGGCCTTAATTTTACTATCCGGCCGGATATCGGATAGTAACTCAGTATCCGGTCGGATGCCGGATAGTAACTCAGTATCCATTCTGATTAATATGGTTTTCAAGTATGGAATCCAAACTTCAAGAAAGATATAGAAATTCTTGAAAGAGTACAGAGGCGGGCAACTAAACTCCCACACTGCTTGAGGAAGAAGTCATATTTACAGAGGCTTAAATATTTGAAGCTTACAAGTCTCAGGGATCGCATAATGAGGGGAGATATAATTGAGACATTTAAAATTCTAACAGGAAGGTATAACTGCCCCCACCTAGCGAAAATGTTAGGTTTAACACAATGATATTTCCCCGTCGTGACCACGGAATGAAGCTAATGAGAAATTCCAGCAATACAAATATAGGATATCATTTCATGAATAACAGAGTTGTAAATATGTGGAACAAAATAGCAGAAGACATATTAAAGTCCTCAACTGTAAACACTTTTAAAAACAAACTGGACAAGTGGCTAGTGACAATCGAAATAGACTATGGTGCTAACTGACAATTTAATAAACCTTACACCAGTGCTTGATATAGGCATATCAGCAATGCGCTGCGAGCCTATTAATCAAATAATAATAATAATTATTATTATTATTATTTTATACGAGAAAAATGATACCACACTACGTGGACACAGTTTATTTTAATAATCACTCGACAAAAATGTTTATTTTATTAATTAGCTTAATACTCATAATTACTTAATACCACATTATCTGCATTCGTTGGTAATAATAATTTCAAATCAGACTGGTCGCATCATATATATTCGGTTGCCGGATATCCGGCGCTCCGGGCTCTAAGCTTGCCGAATATTCGGTTACCGGTATTCGGCCAAACCACTATCCGTTTCATCTCTAATACAAAACCACGACGTATAACAATAAATTGAATTCTAATCAAATAGTACACATCCAGGCGACCTCGTTAAGCGCGGGGAGTGCGGCGGTTTCTGCTGAGAACCTCAAGCTGCGCAAATATGCCAACCGCAGTACAGGAGTTGTCCAAACGGCTAACGGAAAAGTCTGGAGACAGAAAAGCTGGCAATTATTTCTGCCAACGTATTAGCCTCGCTATACAAAGGGGAAATGTTGCCAGTCTTCTTGGGACTATCACTGAAGGGTCATCTCATTTTTTACTTATAGGTAGTTTTAATAATAAATAAATAAATTGATAATAAATTATGATGAGAAATTCCTGGTCTTGACACAAAAATATTTATTAATGTAAATAAATACATTTAATTAATATTTAATTTATTTGTGATATTTCTCGAGTTTGGTACGCTGGAGACATCGACGAGCTTGCCAGCTGTCATGATTGGCATATAGTAAAGTTGGCTAAATGTGAATCCGATTATTTATAAGCGTGGTTTCTGACCACGCCGAAAGGGAAAACGGTCGTGATAATACTTTACTTTTTTTTAGATAATAAATAATTATATATGAAAAAAAAAGTTATGAATAAAAAAATAATTAATAACAAAAAAACTTTATTTCTATAAACTTAATTCTTTAATTTAACAAATGCACTATTGTTGCAAAGATAAATACAATAAATGTCGTTGCGATGACACCAGCTGAGCCTCTTTGGGGTGCAAACAGTCCTACGTCATGGAAATTAGAATTCCACCCTATCAAGGGCTCGTCTCGATTCTGAACCCTCAGCCACAGTTCTAGAGGACGGAAGTATCTGAAAAAGAATAAATATAATAATTGTTTATACATTATTTTCATTAGTTAGTGAGTCGTGGTTGTTACTCAAGCGCAAACGTTATATAATGGAATCCGATAACTATATATCACGCTATTAAAGTTGATATTTGCACGGCCGCTGTCAAGGTCGAGCGCTTATAGAGTTGAGAATTGAATAATATTTTATTTATTTATTTATTTATTATTATTACAAGCCAACACTTACAGCTAGTGCCAAACATGTAGGCTCTTAGTCAATTTATACAATTATATATACATCAAATTTACACATAGGTAGCACTTATACAATAAGCTAATAATTACAGAATTACACGTTATACAAATACAATTATGTTATTAATAATTGATATTTACATCAATCACGCTGCTTTTTGTAGAAATTAATTCTAAATAGCGTCCAGCTGATGTCAGAAATCTCGGCTCGGAGTACGAAAATATGTCAATACAGCGGTCATACGCCAAGATATTGTTAATTAGAGTCAGTGCGTGATACAAGGGTGTCGTTTCGATGGCTTTCGTTCGCAATTTAGGTATTGCAAATAATGGCTGCTGACGAGCTCTTAAAAAGTACTTTTGAAGCGGGGGCACCCATAGTGATATTCTTTCAAGAAGACAAGGGTTTGCTGTAAAGCCACGAATTAGTCGGAAGAAGTATTTAATTAGAGCAACATTACGTCTCACCTCGAGCAATCTATAATCGACCATCCCCAAAATAAAAACAGTCGGAAACAAATACGGATAGTAACCGTATATCTTTTTGTATAAAAAGCGAACAAATTTTTTTTGTACTTTTTCAAGCATTAGCATATGCTGGGCGTCATGGGGACTCCACACTGCACAGTTAGTCTCAAGTATACTACGGCAATATGCATTATAGAGGACACTGATTGCGCTATGGTTATTAAAGTACTTAGCCGGTCGCATGATAAAGCCCAATCTCTTGCTAGCTACTTTACTTGTGGCAATAATATGATCCTTGAAGGACAGACGCGTGTCAAACCATGTTCCCAGATCCCGGACGGTCGACACGCGCTTTAAACTCTTACCATTGATGTTGTAGCTCCACTCAAGGGTGTTGTGTGTGGTTGTGTAAGACATTACAACACACTTATTTTGAGATTATGACGCAATCTCTGACGTAAATAACGAAATTACGTTTGTGACTATCCCACCGTTCCGATACGCGATAATAGTAACCTAAGCACGCTTAAAGGTGTTCCGATACGCGATAATAGTAACCTAAGCACGCTTAAAGGTGTTCCGATACGCGATAATAGTAACCTAAGCACGCTTAAAGGTGTTCCGATACGCGATAATAGTAACCTAAGCACGCTTAAAGGTGTTCCGATACGCGATAATACACACATCAAAAGTGTCTAGGGATCAACATATATTTTTGCAATAACTTTTCTCCTGATTGATATTCATTAAAATTTTCTTTAAGGATTGATCAAATAAAATGTTTTCGTTTGTCTACAGTAACGATAAACCAAGTCACCTTTGCATTAGTAAAAAAAATTGCCATTTTCCTAATAAAGGGATTTTTGACATTTGAACCACTAACATTAAAGTTCGAAAAAAAGACTGAAATAACAGTTTTTTTTTTAATTTTATTGGGTAACTTAAACAATTAATAATCCGTGTTTCTACCGCGAACACTAACAACACAAGAACATCGGTTTGGCATACTCAAAATGAGTTCATCCAAATCACGCTGTGGAATGGCCGCCCATGTCCGTTGCAACAACAAAAAAAGGTCTTCTTGCGACTGGATACCCTCCATATTCGGCAGAGCTCTTCTCTGAAGAATATCCCATGCATGCTCAATCGGGTTCAAGTCTGGCGACTGAGCAGGCCAGGGCAGGACATTGATGTTAGCTGCGGCGAGAGTCTGTCTTACAACTCTTGCGGTGTGCGGTCGTGCATTATCATGCATTAACTGAAATAAGGGACCGATATGCACTTGTAGAGGAACGATGACGTCTGATACAACCGTCTCAGCATAAATTTGAGCGTTGAGGTTGCCTCTGATCCAAATCAACTCAGTTCTTCCGCCGATCGAAATACCCGCCCATACCATGATGGTTCCACCACTATAAGGATGGACTTCCTGGCAGGATTTTAATCGCTGTTGGCGTCCAGGGGTTCTCCAGTGTCGTATACGTCTTGTATCCGGCCTCATACCAAAACGAGACTCATCAGAAAAGCACACGAAACGCCATTGTTCTTCTGTCCAATTTCTGTGTTCAAGAGCCCATTGATATCGAGTCCTACGATTGTGCATTGCTATAGGTGGTACCCGTAGCGGTCTTCGGGAATGAAGGTTCACTTCATGCAAGCGGTTTCTGACTGTTTGGTCGCTAATTAAGTTCCCTGAAGAGCGATGAAGGCTCACGGCTAACATCATGGCGGTTATTGTTGGAGTTCTTCGAGCTGTGATTTGAATGTATCGGTCTTGTCTCCGTGTGGTGCAGCGATACCGTCCTCCATGGCGCTCAGCCACGGTACCAGTGGTTCGGTAACGTGTCCAAAGTCGACTGATAACACTCTGACTTGTATTCAGAGCTAAAGCCACAGTACGTTGCCGGGAACCAGCTTCTATCATTCCCACGGCTCTGATCATTTCTTCCCTGCTTAAATGACGTCGCCGCTCCATAATAACGTTGGTTTTAATCAGTAGTAGGGAAACAGTAGCACTAATAATGTCTTCAATGCGTCTTATGTTTTTATAGGGAAAATATTGACAGCTGATTTTCATCTTTTACTCGAATTTGATTGACAGTTCCTGTTTTAAATTATGAAATGCACCAAAAAGGATCCATATAAATTTATAAAATCATAAATTTATTACAAAGCCACATCTCAATCACAAGAAATCCGCATAAACATGCTTGATCCCTAGACTTTTTTGATGTGTGTAGTAACCTAAGCACGCTTAAAGGTGTTCCGATACGCGATAATAGTAACCTAAGCACGCTTAAAGGTGTTCCGAGACGCGATAATAGTAACCTAAGCACGCTTAAAGGTGTTCCGATACGCGCTTAAACTGTTTTGCCAAGCTGTGTGACGTCACAAACGTCATCATTTCTCGCGCTTAAACTGCTCACGATATCGAGGTAGATCGCTCTGAGCGCTGTCAGTTTTTTGTCATTATGTCGCGCGCCATTTTCAAGTTTATTTAATATTAGGTTTTCTTTTAAATTATTGAATATTGAAATTCGTTTTTACTGTTTGTATGTTACTTCTAAAACAAATCTATAATTAATATTAAAGTAGGAAGTGGAAAAAAATGTCTGTAACACGGCAATTTATTTTAAAAGATCAAAATAAGTTAATAACATTAAACTTTACACATATAAAGATGAATAAACCGAGAGATGTATATTTGTTAGTATTCATACTCAAAGATGTAAAATCCGCAATTTATCTTTCATACATTTAAAAAAAAAACTAACATTTTATGAATGAAAATGTGATTTCGACCGTTCCGAATTGATATCACGCTCTGAGCATCCAAATCGCAATATTTGATTCGGAACGACGGTCAGTGTCATAATCGTTTTAAGCGCTCTGAGCGCAATTCGGAATAAGGGGTAAGTAATAAAATACAACACACAACATCGCAACACCATTATAGGATCCCAGATGAACTAGCTGTAGGTATATGAACTAGCTATAGGCCAGACATCTTAGTGTTTTCTCGGAACTTAAAAAAAGTTATCCTTATTGAACTTACCGTTCCGTGGAAATCAAATATTCCAAAAGACCACAACATGAAGTCGAATAGATATTATGATCTCACAGAAGAAATGATTAGGAACGGGTTCAAGACTCAGCTTTACGCAGTGGAAGTTGGTGCGAGAGGAGTTCCAGCAAAATCTTTGCATCACTTACTGAAAGAATTGGGCCTAAGCAGGTCTGCCGGAGATACATTTATGGAACGAGCTTCCAAGACGGCATTAACGGAATCATACAGTATTTGATTCGGAGTAGAATAGTGGATGGTGAGCGTATTATCGCGCAATAAAATAAAAAAGAGGCCTCAAACCAGCTTATTGTCGGTCGCAAGCCCGAGACACCATTCTTCTCATCTCTTACCCACACACGATGGACCCGGCACCCGCACGGTGAATCCATGGAATGTTTAGAAATTTGTCTTCAAAAAATAGGGCTACACAGAGCCTCTTTTACCCACAACTTTCGCATTATATATCTGGTTCGTCAATCTCTTTTCACATACATGTGGTAACTCTTGTTTCAAGCGGTGTTATTTATATAAATATCACCATGGCAAGCTTACAATATTAGTTCTCAGTTGAAAGTAAAAATTGGCATTTGACATCATTGCAAATGGCACATACTTTCAACGAGAACAACAAATAGGTGGTAGGCGGACTGATGGTGGTTATTCCCCAGTCTGCCGGGGCGAGGAAGTATCCACCGGTTCGTGCCGATAAACCCAGTAAAGTGTATCCACAAACAGTTGCTAACATCATGGATCCTTTTATACGTACATATCTTAATTCACGCCAAATCCCTTGCGGGGTAGGCAGAGACAATTGAGCGCCACTTGTCCCGGTCACGACATACCTCTTTCGCTTCTTCGACATTCAATCAACCTTTTCATACATGCCCTTTTGTTTCGTTGGCTTTTTAATGCACTTTCAGCTATTGACTACTAATATCGCCTATTGCTTTTCCATATGCCTCTTTACAGCAGCTATTATCTTAACTGACATTTTTATAATTGTGTCTGTCTTAGCTTATAGTGTGACAATGCCTATCTACAGCAGCTATAATGTTAACCGTTATTCTGTATTTATAATTTTGTTATTTTATTGTTATCTTTCCAAAAGATGGTTATCATGTACTGCTCCAGATTCACCAATATGTACTATAAAATTATATCGTTTTATATCAATATTGTAAAAATTGACGTGTAAAAGTGCAGAATACATATCTTTTTGTCCTATGCCTACTTGCAAAATAAACGAATTGAATTGAATTGAAATAAAGGAAAGATGTACACAAAAAAAAAACAAAAAAACTGTACAAAGGTTAAAATATTACCTGACAAGAGATTCTGGTGATATTCTGTTAGTTTTTCCGCGTGTCAATGTTCTAATAACTTCTGATGTTGTCTTCGATGATCCGCTTTGCATTATTTCACTGGAAACATAACAAATTTTATACATAAACGTATACACCAAGCGATTGTAAAATTTATATAGAAAGTGGCGCCACCTAGTAGCTGGTAGGGTGAACTTTTTAGTTATCTGTGGTTTGAACATAATAAAGTTCATTTATTCAATTCTCATACTTATACATTCAATAGTACGTAGTAGTAGTAGAAAAGGCTATAGTACCGTAGACCACATCCACACTTTGCGACAGATTATACAAAAGACGGAAGAATATAATCTGCCACTGTGTCTTGCGTTTGTGGACTACGAGAAAGCCTTCGACTCTATCGAGACCTGGGCTGTTCTGGACTCCATGCAGCGATGCCTAATTAACTGGCGATACGTTGAGGTGTTGAGATGTCTATATAGTGCTGCAACTATGACCGTACACGTACAAGGCCAGTATACGAAACCAATCCAACTGCGCAGAGGTGTAAGACAGGGTGATGTCATTTCGCCGAAACTGTTTTCCAACGCGTTGGAGGACGTCTTTAAAATGCTGGACTGGAAAAACTGCGGCATCAATGTCAACGGAGAATACATCTCACACCTCCGTTTTGCGGATGACATAGTCATAATAGCTAGCTCGCTGGAGGATCTTAGCGGAATGCTAAACGGCTTAAACGTAGGGTCCCAGCAGGTTGGCCTCGGTATGAACTTGGACAAGACAAAAGTCATGTATAACGACCATGTCGTACCGAGATCAATCTGCGTTGGTAATGGCACTCTAGAAGTTGTGCAAAAATACATCTACCTTGGACAGACTATACAATTAGGCATAGCCAACTTCAGCAAAGAAGCCGACAGACGCATTCAGCTAGGATGGGCCGCATTCGGGAAGCTGCGCCACATCTTCCTATCAAACATACCCCAGTCTTTGAAGACGAGAGTTTTCAACCAGTGCGTTCTTCCAGTGCTGTCGTACGGAGCAGAAACGTGGACACTAACAGTGGGTCTGGTCCACAAATTTAAGGTCGCTCAGCGGGCTATGGAGAGAGCTATGCTCGGTATTTCTCTGATGGATAAAGTCCGTAACGAGGAAATCCGTCGGAGAACCAAAGTTACTGATATAGCCTTCAAAATTAGTAAGCTGAAGTGGCAATGGGCTGGACATGTGTGTCGTAGAACCGATGAACGATGGAGTAGACGAGTTCTAGAGTGGAGACCACGTACGGGAAGACGCAGAGTGGGTCGACCCCCCGCTAGATGGACGGATGACCTGAGGAAGGTCGCTGGTGGGGATTGGATGAGTGTGGCAGGAGATCGTGTGAAGTGGCGAGCCTTGGGGGAGGCCTATATCCAGCAGTGGAGAGACACAGGCTGATGATGATGATGATACATTCAATCGACAAACATTCAACAGGTCAGCCATTGTTGTTGTAAACAGGCGAACCTAAAAATTCTAATGAAATAATTTATTTGTCAGAAACATGGCGGGTACAGGGTTGTAAATATTATATGTAATTATATCACATGCTTCGCTATTTCTAGCATACAAATATTTATTTAGTCACATGACTTTGTCGAGCTTAGTGTCTAGGCATTCTTTTGTCGAATAAAAACATTTATTAACCAGCTTTTGTTTGACAATTAATTTGAATTTTTTTTTGTAATTTAAGTTGTGTAAGTTCTCAGTACTATATCTAGCTTTTAGGTGAGAAGACCACGTGGGTAATGGGTTGCGATCGTAATGATACATTGTTATGTATACCTGAGTGTCCTGCCAGCTTCCCTGCTCCTATAAATATCGCAGTCGTGAAGATGGCCACTATGTCCAGCTGCCAAACATAATTGTTCCAATATCTGGAATTCCAATACAGTCGCCAGAAAGTATTTCACGTATTCCTGGATATAAAACAATAAAATTATTAACCAAGTCGGTATTTTTTTATTTCTATTTCATTTTATTAAGAGGGTTTACGCTTTTAGTGCCTCGCTCGCGCACTTCAACATTTTAAAATGTTTTTTTTTTTTTTTTCAAATTTAAATTTCATTATGTTTTATTCGTAGTAAATTAATATACATTAAATATAAATTAAAAGCTACCGAAATAATAAAATTATAAATAAAAAATGTCCACTAGAGACGTCCCATCCGAGATAGTCCCAAGGAGACTGGCAACATTTCCTCTCTGTATAGCGAGGCTAATACGTTGGCAGAAATCATTGCCAGCCTTCCTGTCTCCAGAAAAGCTTTATAGAATGTAATAGTAAAGTATCATCACGACCGTTTCCCTTTCGGGGTGGTCGGAAACCACGCTTATAAAACAAGCGGATACACATTTAGCCAACTTTACTATAGGCCAATAAATATTAATTAAATGTATTTATTTATATTAATAAATATTTTTGTGTCCTGATCAGGAATAGAATATAATAATATAATACCGACATTTTTTACTTTCATATACTTAACAAATTTTAGACAGAGAGAAAAAAAAAAACATTTGTCCATCGCGTGTGGGAAAGAGAGGGGAGAAGAATGGTGTCTCTGGCTTGCGATCGACTATAGGCTAGTTTACACAGAAGGCCTCCTTTTTTATTGCGCAATAAAAACTCTGACGACCGAAACTTAGCTTAAACATTAATCAGATTAAAAATACTCTAATAATTTACTTTACTTCATTACAGACCCTAGAACACAGCGTCCCAGACCTCCTCTGCTGGAGATGGGCCTTCCAGAACATATATCTGGAGAATTTGGCCTACACTCGCCACGCTTGGCTCGATGTCAATTTTTAGTGTCAACAGTTAGTCACAAGTTAGTATTAGTGAAACCGGGACCGACGGTTTAACATGCTCTCCTCACACGGGAACGGTGGTTTTGTAAATCTATGACTGCAGCACGTAAGAAAAGTGTATTTCTCATTGGTACATGCCGGGTGGGTTTGAACCGACCTTTGTAGGATTTAAGGAACGCGTTCTTACATCCGAGCCACTACCGTGTCTTTACGTACCTGATCAGAAATAATGTGGTACTTGGATCCAGGATCAAAATCTGCCTCTGATCTCATTATTGGAGGGACTACACCCTGAAAACATAATTAGTTATGTAGTCTATCCCCTGGTTCCGAGACACGATAATAGTAACCTAAGCACGCTTAAAGGTGTTCCGAGACGTATAGAAACTGTTTTGCCAAAGCTATGTGACGTCACAAATGACATTATTCCTCGCGCTTAGACTGCTCACGATATCGAGTTAGATCGCTCTGAGCGCTGTCAGTTTTTGTCCCGCGCCATTTTCAAGTTTATTTAATATTAGGTTATCTTTTAAATTATTTAATATTGTAATTCGTTTATACTGTTTGTATGTAATCTATAATTTATATTTATATAGGAAGTGAAAAAATATGTCTGTTAAACACGGCAAGTTATTTTAAAAGACCAAAATAAGTTAATAATATTAAACTTTACACATATAAAGATGAATAAACCGAGAGATGTATGTTTGTTAGTATTCATACTCAAAGATGTGGAATCCGCAATTTATCTTCCATACATTAAAAAAAAACTATCATGTTATGAATGACAATGTGATTTAAACCGTTCCGAATTGATATCACGCTCTGAGCATCCAAATCGTAATATTTGATTCGGAACGACTGTTAGTACCATATTCATTCTAAGCGCTCTGAGCTTGATTCGGAACGGAGGGGAAGAAGTATTTTTTTAAAGCATTCCATGGATTTCGTGTGTGGGTAAGAGATGAGTAGAATGGAGAAGATGTCCACTATCCACTGTTCTACTTCTCTCCCTACCCAACCAAATACTGTATGATTCCGTTAATACCGTCTTGAAAGCTCGTTCTATAAATATATCTCCTGCAGCTTAGACCCAATTCTTTCAGTAAGTGATGCAAAGATTTTGCTGGAACTCCTATATTTTTACGTAAATAAATTTATTTATTTATTTATTAGGGTCGCCAACAGTGACAGCAACAAAAGATACATCGATTTTTACTTACAACTAAGACAGAAAACAGATGCTGCACCAATTACAGGCAACCACCACATGCTATTACAGTATCCATTAATTGGGCTTTGTTGAGTAGCCAAAATAAAAACACAATACAATTACAGCAACAACTAAGTAAATCTAAGCAAAAACAAAAGAACATGATACAACCACAATCAAGCAACACAATTCCAAGGATCAAAATTGGTTAAACAGCAGTTCAGTTTACAGTCCCAGCCAGGATCCGCTGCAGTGACAATACATTGCGCTTAAAAACATGCAAAGAATTAGCAAATATGTCTAGACTGTCATTATTTTTTCGTGAAAATATGTTGTATTGACGACATGTACGGTTCAGTGATGAGTGGTAACCCAAATTGGATCTAGATTGTCGTAGAATGAATAGATCATATTTGCCAACCCTTGGCAGCCTGGTCGGCACAGAGACACGAACACGGGACAGTAGGTGGGGTGCGTCGATTTTACCGTTGAATAATTTATATAGAAACATACTATCCATCAATTGCCTTCGATCTTGTAATGAGGATAAATTAAAGTATTTTAAACGATCTTTGTAATGTAAAAGTTCTCTTCCTTTATTAACACTAAATGTCAGATGCCACAAAAACCTCTATAATAACCTAAATAATAAATAATAATTATTAACCTGATAACGTAATTTCATTTGCCACCATCGTGAATTCATATTATGTACACCATCTTCAAATATTGACCAACGCCACTGGAAAGGAAAAATAGAGACTTATAAATTCTTCTTCTTCTTACGGTGCCATCTCCTATCGGAGGTCGGCTATCATTAGGGCGATTTTGATTTTGTTGGCCGCTGTCCGGAACAAGGATCTGGTGCTCATCTCAAACCACTCCCTGAGGTTCTTGAGCCAGGAAGTGCGTCTTCTCCCCGGTCTTCTGGAGCCTTGTATCTTGCCTTGCATGCGAGCTGCAGCAAGCTATACTTTTTATTGCGCATGATGTGTCCCAAATACATATACAAATACAAATACACTTATAAATTATTTTATATAATACAGACAAATAATTATGTAAAATCTCTAACAACGGATTTTTTATGATTTAAAGTGCCAAGTACTGGCTGCATTTCCATGTTGCACTGCTATAGTTTTTTTTGTACAAAAATTAATAATATTATTATTATTATTATTAAATACTTTATTGCACTTTACTTAAAAGTATGTACAAAGGCGAACTTAAAGCCATTTCGGCTTTTTCTACCAGCTAACCTTTGGGAGAGTGAGACAGTATAAATATGTGGGGTGCAATTCTAACCAATAAACTACATAAATAGGATGAATACATAGACTACATAAATACTCTTCAATATTGACCGCCTCCGTGGTCTAGTGGTAACAAACGTTGCCGTGAACTCGGGAGGTCGTGGGTTCGATTCCCACCGGGGGCAAGTTGTACATTGTATAACTTGTCTTGGTCTGGGTGTTTATATGTATAATATGTATATATTTACAAAAAAAAAAGTATAATATGTAGTTTATCAACCATCTAGTTTCCGTGACACAAGCCTCGTTGCTTACTACGGAAACTAGATGGCGCTGTGTGACCTGTCTGGAAATATTTATTTATTTATTTATTTATATATAAGTATTATAGAAGATATACATATATGAGGATAATATATTATTAGGAAGTAGAATTTTGTGGAGTTAAAATATATTGTTCTGCTTGTTTAAAAAGAAAGTATTAAGTAGTTTTTTAAAGATGAGAATGGAAGGAGCTTGTCTGATGGTCAGTGGAAGTTTGTTCCTCTGGCGAGCAGACGATACGGTAAATGAATCTGAATATCTGCTGGAAGTGTGGGGTGGGATTTTAAGTTGGTTGTTATGAGAAGAACGAATTATAGTAAAATTTAAATGTACACTTGAAAAATCCACACTGTATATCCACTAATAGTTACCTGATCCACCATAAACGCGAACGGTAAATACGCCAACTTCTCTAACGCCATTGTCATCAGAAAATTCATGCTCACTTCATACTGGTCGTTTGTTCTGAAATTCAACAAATAGATCTGTACTAAGAACGACCTTCAACGATCAAGTATATAAATTAATTTCACTTTCTATAAAAAAATAAGCTATCAAAAGCAACCGGACAAAATAATGCATGGATGGCGTGGTTAGAATGTTTTTTATATAGGCAGATTCACATTTAGCCAACTTTACTATAGGCCCTTCTGACAAGTGGCAAGCTTGTCTCTAGCGTACCAAACTCAAGAAATATCACAAATAAATTATTGTCTAGTTTGGGATTCGAACCCGGTACCTCTGCGTCTAAAATCAGCTACTTTTTTAAAACTACGAGGTATGTCGAAAAAATGTTAATCTTAAAGGAACGGGGCTGATTTTGATAAAAGGGTTCGATTCCTGCAGCTTCATAGTGTAATAATAAAGTATCGTCACGGCCGTTTCCCTTCCGGAGTAGTCAGACACCACGCTTATAAAGAAGCGGATTCACATTTAGCCAACTTTACTATAGGCCAATCATGACAAGTGGCAAGCTCGACGATATCTCCAGCGTACCAAACTCGGGAAATATCATAAATTAATTCAATATAAATTATTTAAATATGTGTTTAAATTAACTGCCTCCGGAGTCTAGTGGTAAAGTTCGTGGATTTAGACTCGGAGGTACCGGGTTCGATTCCTGGTCGGGACACAAACATATTTATTAATGTAAATAAATACATTTAATTAATATTTAATTTATTTGTGATATTTCTGGAGTTTGGTACGCTGGAGACATCAACAAGCTTGCCACTTATCAAATAGACCTATAGTAAAGTTGGCTAAATGTGAATCTGCTTCTTTATAAGCGTGGTTTCTGACCACCTCGAAAGGGAAACGGCCATGATGATACTTTATTATTACACTATGAAGCTGCAGGAATCGAATCCTTTTATCAAAATCAGCCCCGTTCCTTTAAGATTAATATTTTTTCGACATACCTCGTAGTTTTAAAAAAGTAGCTGATTTTAGACGCAGAGGTACCGGGTTCGATTCCCAAACGAGACATAATAATTTATTTGTGATATTTTTTGAGTTTGGTACGCTAGAGACAAGCTTGCCACTTGTCAGAAGGGCCTATAGTAAAGTTGGCTAAATGTGAATCTGCCTATATACGGTCGTGATGATACTTTACATTTTTAAATTAATAAATATTATTGTGTCCCGACCAGGAATCGAACCCGGTACCTCCAAGTCTAAATCCACGGACTTAACCGCTAGACCACGGAGGCAGTTAAAAATATACAAAAAAAAATAAATTATACCTATTATGATAAAGACCAACTCTTTGCAAGTGAGGTAGATTGTAGACAGAGAGAGTAATAGAATTGGCAACTGCTTCGTGAAAAGCTGAAAAATAGATAATAGGTATATGTCATTAATTATCCTAAAATAAGATAATAGGAATAAGAATAAGGGTGGCTCGGTTGTAAGAACGCTTACTTTAACAAATACAATTTTAAAAAATGGGTGTGAACCCCGGCATGTACCAATGAGAAATACACTTTTCTTACGTACATTTGTCATTTATTTAGTCCTTAGTGTTATCCGTGAAGCAGTAAGTCTTTCTATTGCAAGAGCCAGAAACGGACTGACTACAAATAAAACTTTGACCACGTTTGTAAAGGAAGGGCAAAGCACGAAAACTAAATGCAAGCCCACCTCGATCCTTGGCGCCGCACATTTGAACATCATTATAGGATCCCAGATGAACTAGCTGTATCAGCCTATAGGCCAGACATCTTAGTTTTCTCGGAACTTGAAAAAAGTTATCCTTATTGAACTTACCGTTCCGTGGGAATCAAATTTTCCAAAAGACCACAACATGAAGTCGAATAAATATTATGATCTCACAGAAGAAATGATCAGGAACGGGTTCAAGACCTTTACGCAGTGGAAGTTGGTGCGAGAGGAGTTCCAGCAAAATCTTTGCATCACTTACTGAAAGAATTGGGCCTTAACGAAATCATACAGTATTTGGTTGGGTAGGGAGAGGAGTAGAATGGTGGATGGTGAGCGTATTATCGCGCAATAAAATAAAACAGGGAGGCCTCCTTTTCTTAAACCAGCCTATTGTCGGTCGCAAGCCCGAGACACCATTCTTCTCATCCTTACCCACACACGATGGACCCTGCACCCGCACGGTGAATCCATGGAATATAAATTTGTCTTCTTCACCACCGTTCCCGTGCCTCGGAAAGCACGTTAAGCCGGTCGGTCCCACTAACACTTGTAGAACCGTCTGACCAGCGTGGCGAGTTTAGGCCAATTTCGCCAGAATATTTTGGAAGGCCCATCTCCAACAGTGGAGTTGTAGGATTTTGTGTTCTAAGGGCTGTAATGATGATATTAGCCAGAGCAACAATTAGCAAGAAAATACTTTAATATCATTTACTTTCAAATTAAATAATTTATCGAAACTAGGTTAGATTGTGAATTGCCGTCATGCCCAGTCAAGTCGGCATAGTGGTAAGGGACTGTTGTCAGTCATCAGTGTTTGATTCCAGTTGCTAACATTCATGCACCTCGCGCGTCCCTTACCATAAGGTGGGCGCAATGTGACATGTAAAAAATAAATAATAATTTCATTACTTCCTAATCTATGAATTTGTTGGTACGTACCAGGATTAGCGCCATCTCTAAAAAGCTGAGGTTGTTCGGAATATTGCAAATAGTATTGTATGTGTGCCATTTCATGGTGGGTGGATATCAAATCTTGCATTGTCACTTCTGTACATTGCTTAATTCTGTGGACATGGAAACAATTTATTTATATTTATTTATTAGTTCTCCAACAAAATTAACAATACTCGTATTTCAATTTCTGAGTACATGCATATTTATAATTTATTTATAAATTCTTTATTGCACTTAAAAACTTAACAGTTGAGTACAAGGGCGAACTTAATGCCTCTCGGCAAGGGATTTGGCGTGTAGATATGTATGTGTGAAAGCTATGCTCATACCTATAGTCTATCCTATTGCAGAAGTCCCAGGCGCTGGCTGTGCACTGCACACTTCTCTCTGCTGGTCTTATGAGCATAGAGTGTCGCCAGAACTCGGGAGGGACCGGCTTCAGACCCATAGATGTATAGAACTCTTCAGCCATCTGGAACATCCTGGAATAAATGCATTCGAGTCACTAAACCAATTTTTACAGATGTAGTAAAGTAAAGTATCATCACGACCGTTTCCCTTGCGGGGTGGTCAGAAACCACGCTTATAAATAAGCGGATTCACATTTAGCCAACTTTACTATAGGCCCATGACAAGTGGCAAACTCGATAATTATCACAAATAAAATAAATATTAATTAAATGTATTTATTTACATTATTAAATATTTTTGTGTCCCGGCCAGGAATCGAACCTGGTACCTCCGAGTCTAAATCCACGGACTTAACCGCTAGACCACGGAGGCAGTTATAGTTGTCTTTACAGATATAAATAGCAAAAATATTTTCACTTAACACTAAAGCAAATATGAAGAAGACAAATTTCTAAGCATTCCATGGATTCACCGTGAGGGTGTCTGGTCCATCGTGTGTGGGAAAGGGATGAGAAGAATAGTGATCAATGGCGAACGACCATAGGTTGGTTTACAAAGGAGTCCTTCTTTTTTATTTTATTACGCAACAAGTGGCTAATCATCCAACCAAATACTGTATGATTCTGCTAATGCCATCTTGGAAGCTCGTTCCATAAATGTATCTCCTGCAGACCTGCTTAGGCCCAATTCTTTCAGTAAGTGATGCAAAGATTTTGCTGGAACTCCTCTTGCACCAACTTCCACTGCGTAAAGCTGAGTCTTAAACGCGTTCCTGATCATTTCTTCTGTAAGATCATAATATTTGTTCGACTTCATGTTGTGGTCTTTTGGAATATTTGATTCTGATGGTAAGTCATATGTCATTAAAAGAAGGAAGAGAGAGAAGACAAATTTCTAAGCATTCTATGGATTCTCCCGTGCGGGTGCCGGGTCCATCGTGTGTGGGTTAGAGATGAGAAGAATAGTGTCTCGGGCTTGCGACCGACAATAGGCTGGTTTAAGAAAAGGAGGCCTCCCTTTTTTTTATTGCACGATAATACGCTAACCATCCACCATTCTACTCCTCTCCCTACCCAACCAGATACTGTATGATTCCATTAATGCTGTCTAATACAATCACTAAAACATCCGTAATTATATTTTTAATAGAGTTAAATGTCTACATTAACAAAAATAATAATCAGCTTTGAAAAATCTTTGAAAATGTGGAAGTGTGCGAGCGAGAGCGATGTGAAGATGTTCTTATTAAAGTACTATCAAATCATTTATTTCCTTTGGCTAGCACAACACTAGGATATTGTCAATACATTTTTTTTTCATATCCTACAATTATTATAGAGAAAATATCTCGAAATTTATCAACAGCTACTACTAAACTGCCTCCGTTGGATTTAGACTCGGGGGTACCCGGTTCGATTCCTGGTCGGGACACAAAAAATATTTATTAATGTAAATAAATACATTTAGTTAATATTTAATTTATTTGCAATATTTCTCGATTTTGGTGCGCTGAAGACATCGACGAGCTTGCCACTTGTCATGATTGACCTATAGTAAAGTTGGCTAAATGTGAATCCGCTCATTTATAAGCGTGGTTTCTGACCACCCCGAAAGAGAAACGGTCGTGATGATACTTTACTTTTAGCTACTATGGGTGGACCCACCATATGAGCTATACCATTATATACCTGACTATACCCCTAGTATTTAATACTCCTTAAGTTATAAATAACAAGTACCTCAGTGGTGTAAATCCCTGTCTTAACATTTCCGACGTAACATCAGCATTCGGAGATTGTGGAAAAGGCATCACCAGATCCATAATCGACTTCCAATTCTGAGCCCACATGTTGCCTGGAATTTTAAGAGTCTAAATATTTTTTTGCCTATTTGATTGTAATTTATTATTACAGCCCCTAGAACACAGCGTCCTAGACCTCCACAGCTGGAGATGGGCCTTGCAGATCATATATCTGGAGAATTTGGCCTACACTCGCCACGATGCCAGACGGCTTGGCGAGGATTGATTGTAATATTCGAAGTAAATTGATTTTATTTCTACTAACCTAATAAATGTGCAGGTATCGGTCCATCAGGTCTGATAGTTCTTTCTCCATATCTCTGAATCAGCTTTCT
The DNA here is from genome assembly GCA_910589645.1 of Tinea semifulvella. Classification (NCBI taxonomy): domain Eukaryota; kingdom Metazoa; phylum Arthropoda; class Insecta; order Lepidoptera; family Tineidae; genus Tinea; species Tinea semifulvella. The sequence continues at coordinate 1,129,195 of OU342623.1, read as the reverse complement.
CCTTACATAAGTAAATAGTTGCTTGTATAGAGGTACTATATGATTATAGATCTGTTCCACGCTCTCCCTGAAGGACTGGTCTTCGTAGGATGCTCTCATCTGGTCTCCAGCGTCAGAATAATCTGAAACCAGTATCATTCATTTATGCAGAGACAATTAAGCGGCATTTGTGACAATCTATACATATTATTTTTGCACTTATCACGACATGTCATGGCGCGATGGTGGCTCGGTTGTAAGAACGCCTACCTTAAATCCTACAAAGGTCGGTTCAAACCCACCCGGCATGTACCAATGAGAAATACACTTTTCTTACCTACTGCAGTCATAGATTTACAACACCACCGTTCCTGTGCCTCGGAGAGCACGTTAAGCCGTCGGTCCCGGTTTCACTAATGCCAACTTGTGGAATCGTTAATAAATTGTCATAAAAAATGATCATATCCTCGCCAAGCCGTCTGGCCAGCGTGGCGAGTGTAGGCCAAATTCTCCAGTTCTGGAAGGCCCATCTCCAGCAGTGGAGGTCTAGGACGCTGTGTTCTAGGGGCTGCAATGAATGAATGAATGAAAAACGACATATGAAGGCCAAGAATGGAAGCAACTGACGCGACGCCAGCCATTGACTGCCGACATTAGGCCCTACCATTATCCCAATCTATCAAAATTATTATAATAGAGAAACGCACTGGCTGGAAAAGCATTTCACATCTTCAGCATGCGACAGATGTAAGAGCCTGTGCGTGTGGTTAGATTTCGGAATTGACTGGAGGAATAAGGTTGTGAAGCTCACCAGAACACTCATAATAGTATAACGTGTAGAACACGCTGAGGGAGGCCAAATTGAAGTTGTAGCAATTCGAGAGGTATAGACACTATAATGTCGTCAACTATCCGAATTCCGAATCGCCTCAGACAGGACAATGAGAGCCTCTGTAAGGTACTCAGCGATGGTTATCCCAGAGATGAGAACAGTATTCCACACAACTTCCGCTTCGTCAACATTCATCAACCTTTCAACATGCCCTTTTGTTTCGTAAGCTCTTTCAATTCAATTAATTTATTCACCATAAGATACATAACGTACACTTGGTTTTGTCAGTTATACAATTAACAGTTTACATATAATGGAAGGATAGCAAAAGATCGACCATTAGTGCAAAGAACAGCCATCGTCATTACCAAATTAATGTAAATTATACACTCCCTAAATGTAGATGCTGCTGTATTTACTGCACCTTTAGCCAGTGTTTTATGTATTTGATCGTGATCTTGTTTACTCACAACTATTGCATTGTATATCTGCTTTGTCCATCTATTATCACTCATCCTTTCAACATTCCTGAGCTTATAAATTCCCTATACTAATATTATTAATGTCCTACATCACAGACGACATATTGTCAGTGAAACAACAAATGAGCGTAGTTGAACTACTGTTCTTTCGTTTCCAATCTTACAAGTATTTTATTAAAAGTTACCAAGTATGAAATATTTATGAAATGAAATATTTATTTAGTAGATAAAAACGTAACATATAATGACATTTATTGGCCCCCACACCAGTGTTTTGTCCTGCAGGGGCCCTAAAGGTAATTCCAGATAGTTTCTACCACTAGACAAAGTTTTTTTTTTTTTTTTTTTTTTTTTTTTTTTTTTTTTTTTATACTAGCACGACATGTGACCTTGGGCCCACCTGATGGTAAGTGGCGCGCAAGGTCCATGAATGTTAGCAACTGAAGTCAGATACTCGTAACTGCCATCAGTCCCTAACACTATGCCGGCTTGACTAGATGCTTTTTCACACTTCGCTTGAAGGACTCCAAATTATAGGAAAGTGGAAACACAGAGGCTGGAAGAGCATTCCACATCTTTATCGTACGACAGATGTATGAGTCCCCAAATTTATATGTACGCGAAGGGATGGTGACTACGGTATGTGGGTGCATATTCTGACCTGTGCGTGTGGTTCGGTTGCGGAATGGAGAGGGAGGGATTAGGTTATAGAGTTCTTCGGAGCACTCACCATAGTATAGCCGGTAGAACACGCTCAGAGAAGCCACATCTCGGCGAAGCTGCAGGGATTCGAGAGTTCCAGATGTAGTGGCATCGTCCACAATTCGTACAGCTCGCTCGAAGTAAAGATAATTAAAACTATACAATAAATACTGGTGTAGGATATGTTTGAATAAGTGTTAATTAAAAAATTAAATGTAAATTATAAATACTTGTATGCCGTGGAGTCTTAAAATTTTATTTGGTGGCCAGTAACATCCTTTCGGTTTCTTCGTAGTTTAGTTTTAATAAATGTTCTTTAATGATAACTTTAACCTTTGTATGAATTTTCTGGATATATTTAGATAGATTTTTGTTTGTATTACGAGTCCACTGATATTAATTGTGTTATTTTAATAAACTTACCAGAAGCTACGGCTGCTTGATTAGCAAGTTGAACATATCTCATGAATCGGTTCTTCAATTTTGGCCCAGTTTTATCCCGAAAACTTCTCCAAACATACAATAACTCGCTTTCAATCCTCGAATGTGCTAAAATCCTCGAAATTTCAGGGTCCAATTGCATATCACAATAGTTCGGGTATTCCACGTTTTCTTGAGGGTTAAAACTGGGGTCGTAGGGTCTGAAAGAGTGGCTGGTACGCTTAGGGTCGTACGGTTCAAGGTCGTATTGATGTTGGTCCAATGGTTTTTGACTGTACGGACATATCTTTGCTGAATTGTATATTTCTTTCATTTCTGTTATTATTTGCTGGATCTGGAAAGATAACAATCTATAAATTCACATCGATCGAGCGATCGACATGGACTGAATTTACAAGTGGGTCTTCTTTAATAAAATTCAAATTACACTTATTAATTTTTTAATTTATTACTTTCATCTGCCTAAAGTGACTTTCTAATTAATCTGGTTTATAGAAAACTTTATTAGAATGGATAACATTACCCATTAGAAAAAGAATATTCATTTTTTAAATATAAACAATTCTGAGCAATCCAGATTGATCAACTGATCATCATTACAGTTTGAGACTTTGCATGTAAGAGTTTAATTGCAGCATGAAACTAACCTTATTAGCAATATATTAAAAAATGTCGATAAGCGAATAGCTACTACTCGTACTTTAGCATTTTTTGACATGAGCAAGGCTTTTGATTTTGTGTGTTATTAAAAAAAATGCGATGCCTATAGATTACGTGGCGTAACACAAGAATGGCTACAGAGCTATCTTTCTTCTAGAAACTAATACCTTAAAGTTACAAGACTGGACAATGCTAACCAGAAGTCTATCTTTAGGTCCAAAAGTACACAAATAAATCAATCTGGTGTCCCCCAGGGCAGTCTACTGGGGCCCTTGCTATTTCTACCATACATTAATGCTACTTCTTGTGACTGTAACCTTTTTGCTGACGATCTATCCGTGATAATAACTGACGATAAATAAATAACTATATAACATAATAAATAAAACTATTAGGGACATTATAAACTGGCTAAATGCTAACAATCTAAAAAAAATATATCAATAAAACGACATACATTTAATTTAACAGACACAACTTTAACAAGAAACATATTACTATAAAAATAATGGCGACCAAATAAATCAATACAGTAATATTTTTTTTGACATAACGATTGACCAATGTTGCCCTTGGACATATAAGGAATATAACAACTAAAATAAATAGATTTGTCTACGCTTTGTGGCGATTAACTAAAGTAGCTAACGAAAAAACCGCCCTTCAGGCATACCATGGATATATTGCGTCAAATATAAGGCATATTATTGTGGGGTAATGCAGTGGAAATAAATAGAATCTTTATTAGACAAAAACAATGCTAACTAAACTTACTGACTATTCCTTCTATGACTATATACTTGAATGCTGTTTATTTGTAAAAAGCCACCAGGAACTTCATAATACTCTTGGGGATAATTGCAATTATAAAACGTGTTATCTTAGTAGAATAATTAATCCAGCGCATACGTATCAACACGTACGGACAAAGCTGGGTAAATTAACAACTGGTAAGAATGGTTGAGTGGAGGAGTATTGGTCTTCCTTTGGGCAACTAGTTAATATACTGTGCAGGCGAAGCCGGATCAATTAGCTTGGTTAGTTACCTCAGAGAATCTGTCATCAGATAAGGCCGCTCTGCTGGATTGAATGATCTTCTGCAGCTGTCTCCGACCCTGCGGATCTCCCAGTCTTCTGGCATCGTATGCAGCCGCCTTTCGCCATGATAACCTGGTTAAAATAATTCTATACCTCATCACAAAATCTTTAGATATCTTACTTTTGGCATAAAATGTTATATAACCACGAATTGGGTTTGGTTAACATTATTAATAATTATAATTATTGTTTTAGATTATAAGTTGACACGGTCCTTTTACAGCCACGAATTTTTATTTATGGACATTAATATTATTATTACTAGATTGTAAGCTGACACGGCCATTTTACAGCCACGAATCTATATTTATGGACATAAATATTATTAGATAAGCTGACACGACCTTTTTACAGCCACGAATTAAATTTTAAGTATCTAGTTATAAATAAGTACAAAATCCTCGATTATGGCAACAATGTTTTATTTATTATAAATTGTATTGCTGTTAGATTCGGTCCAGCCAAGCTTGTATTGTATAAAAATATATGTATTGACAATATCCAAGCGTTGTGTACTAACCTAAGGAAATAAATGATTTGATTTGATTAACACTCAACTTTTTTTTTTTTTATACTAGCACGGCATGTGACCTTGGTAAGACCTGATGGTAAGTGGCATGAATGTTAACAACTGGAATCAGGCAATCATGATTGACATCCGCACCTAACACTGCCGATTTGACTGGACATGACGGCTATTCGAGCCTAATCCCAAAACGTGTGGATACACTTTACTGGGTTTATCGGCACGAACGGTGGACACTTCCCCGCCCCAGCAGACTGGGGAAATTACCTATATCAGTCCGCCTATCTATTGTTGTTCTCGTTGAAAGTATGTGCCATTTAATGTCAAATGCCATTTTTACTTTCAAAGAGAAATAATTTATTTTATTTATTTATTTTATTTTATTATGGTAACAAACAGTCACAATACAATTTATATAACAAACAATATACATTTGGAGTACCAAAACTGTAAAAGAGAACTATACTTATTTTTCAAAATACAATTAAACCATAAAAGAAAGTAAAAATCACATTTAAGTCTATTCTATCGAATACTTAACTCTAATTATCTCACGGACTCTGCTCCTATACACTGACTTAGAGCAAGCAAATATGTCCACGTCAACCAAGCAATCATTATATAGTTTTACTGTTCGTCTTAAAAAGGTATTTTTTGCATAATTTGTTCTGCTAAAGGAGGAAATGAATAAGTCTTTAGAACGTGAGGTAAGTCGAGGCACTCTAAACGTGACATTGTCTAAAAGAGTAGGAGAGTCTATGTGATTATTCACTATTTTGTACAGAAACATGGAATCGTTTGAAAAACGGCGACTTTGCAAAGAATTAACTTTATAACGTTCAGCTATTTATATGAAAAGAACATTGCTTAAAACAAAACTTATTTTTTTGATTGAATATACGAGTCTGATTTAAGAAATAATTATTATTGGTAACACTGGAGTGCAATAAAAACAAAAGTAATAAAATATAGCCAAATACGCTATATTATTAAATATTGTAAAACAAATTGATAAAATATTATGAAATCTATATGCAAGTATATAAAGGTGATGTCTGTCTGTGTGTTCCCTATGCATTGCAAAACTACTTGACCGATCGCGATGAAACTTTGGGAATATGTTGTGTGACCATCGGGGAAGGTTTCTGACATATTAGATTGCATAATAAGTAAATCTTATTATATTAAACGTCGGGTTTGTTAGAACACTTATAACTCGAGAACGGCTGGACAGATGTTCACGGTTTTTGATTTGTTGGTTTTGTCTCCGTCCCGAATAGCTAAAAAAATTATTACCTTTCAAATTTGGAGTTGAGTGCTAATTCCTCCAGCATTCTTCTTTTGTTGTAATCTGTAATGTTTGTTACGAAACGCCATTGAGAGAGCGTTACCCTGAAAAACGAAAAAAAATGTTAAGAGAAACTTAAATTAGTGATATAGTATGTTTTGAGTAGTGTCGCCAAAGTCAAAGTCAAAATATCTTTATTCACGTAAACCTATTACAGGCATTTATGAAACGTCATTAATTTAATTATTTTGAATGATTCTACTCCTGCTAGTAGAAGACTAAGCAGCAAAGTGGTCCAATAAGTAAGCTGTTAGCAGAAGACCAGCAGCTTAGCAAATTCCAGTGACCTGTTAATGTTTAATCTGACTGAGAAAGGAATCTGCAAGGAAAACTCAGCTATATCAGATATACAAAATAAAACATATACAGAACTGCACCACAACGATCAATTAATAACCTTTGAAATTTAGTTATCAGTACCTATGAAAATACAATACCTGGTACAGCAGTAACCCACCAGGCAAGTCAGAATTAAGGTAGACTACATGCCTATATGCAACCCGAAAGTCGACAAAACGCAAAAACCTCTGTTAATTTAAGAACAATAAATTTAATGTCGGTTGATGTAGGTGTTGCATCAGAACAGCCGGTCTCAGTCTTGGTCTTGGTCTTGCATTCCTAATTTTAGGAGCCTCGCAAGACTCTTGCTGTGACTGAAAATATATATTGGTTTCATTGTAGTAAGGAAACCTTGTGAGATTTTAGTGCCTGTCTGGAAACTACTATCCCGAGAACTATTTACTTAATTATTTATTCAAGGTACAACTAACAGATTACAACCATTACACGATATGTACACATTATTTGACAGCAGTTCTGGATTGCAATCCACAGCAGTGTACACTACAAGACAATACAATAATAATATAATTCAAATGTTCTTACATAACATGATCAATTTAAAATGTCTAATTAATATATAAACTTATTATAAAAGACAACTAAAATATACAAGTCATAAAAACAGTACAATCTAACTAATAATAACCTACCTTTTTTTTTTTTTTTTTTTTTTTTTTCGTCAGGAAATCCCTACGGATACCAATCCCCGCTGTGGAGGCAGCAGGGAAAGGTTATGTCGGACTCGCACCGACTAAAACCTGACGGCGTTCCTCCATGGCGCCTGAGTGGCGGCTTCGCGGGAGTCCGTTAGGACACGTCCGCTAACCGCGGGAATAATAACCTACCTAACTAAATTAAAATAAATTACAACATCAAAAATTAAAATTATCCCAGATTAAACCATTTATGTACATATTTATTTAAAATAATTGTAAGATCTTTTTTTTTTTTTTTTTTTTTCGAAGTATTAGATACTTTATTGAAGTAATATACAAACTATAATAATATAAATTAATTACAATATAAATTAAAACTACTTAAAAGTAAAAATTAAAATAAATATAAACTAAACCTAATAAACTATAAGTAAAGAAATGTCCTCTAGAGACGACCCTTCAGTGATAGTCCCTTAATTTAATTTTACTTAATTTTTATTAATAATAAATTAAATATTAATAAAAATCAATACTGTAATTAATAATAAATATAGTTAAAATAATATCCTTGATAAAATTAGTGTCAAACTATAAGCTTCTAGGTTTGTTATATTTAAAACTTGTTTCATAAATTTATGTCCTCTGTTATTAAATATGTCAATGTCGGGATTGTTTTTGGAAATGTCATTATACAGGCGACACATTCGCACGAGCGGGTCTACTGGTCTGATCTACTTGAAATTTGAATGATTATAAATCTTGTATCTTAAAATGTACCTATACATTGTAACAAAAATGCTTAACATCATGTGTTTTATTCATCAATACGTACAACTTTATCAGAGCGAAAAAAAATCGACGACGATTTGGTCTTCTCACACCCCCCGCAGAGGGGAAGGGGGAATATGTGTCAAGGTATTTGCCTTCTTACAGAGGTTGCGTTCGCTTTCCGTAACTACGGACAGCAACCATTAAAGGTTGAAGACTCCGTGATTAGTAGCAGGTGACGAGTGTAGCAATGTCTGGCGTCTGGCGGACGGGCGAGGTTTCTCACAAGTGGGAAATCTGTCACCTCTGCGCGCGCGAACATGCCAGCCGCCAGACGACGCACGAATTTGTCCTGTGTTTCCATCCGCATATCCCTATGGATTACATAGTTCCTCACGTAACGCGAGGCGCCGACAATGGTACGGAGCGTCAGATTTTGTTGCGCTTGTAAACGTTCTCTCAGAGATTAATAGCTTCGTGTGAATGTCAGTTCACATAGAAACAGTAGGTAGTTTTGGAGATATTTCATGTGGACCAGTCCCTATTCTGTTACTGAGTGGCAAACATTATTAGTGGATTTCGTTATTTACGTCAGAGATTGCGTCATAATTACATAATATTATGCAATTCTCAACTCTATAAGCGCTCGATCTTGACGGCGGCCGTGCAAATATCAACTTTAATGGCGTTACATATATATAGTTAACGGATTCCACTATATAATGTTTGCGCTTAAGTAACAGAATAGCTACAAAGTCATCTATGAACATCTATCTACTGAACTCGACGACGAGTTATCAAAATGTCTGAGCAGGATTCGCGGATCCACGTTAAAAGGTGCGGGATTCCATGTTACGAAAAAGTAGGTTACCTATAACACATGCCAGAAGCTTCCCTGTCATATTCCCGAAGAAACTGTGCTGCTTCTGCTGCATTTGTGTTGCTGCCCTGGAAATAAAAATAAAAGGTTAAACATACCTCACAACAAGCATCGGCTCACAATAAATATTTGGCAAATATATACTTTTATAATATGTATTTATTAGTATGTAGTGTATGTATGTATGTCTTAGTATGTAGTATATTGTTTGTTATCTTAATATTTTTTTTATTTATTTAATTAGGATCACCAACAGAGTACACATTGAATCCAATTCTATCAATAGAAGCAAACAGTAAAAAAAAATATTAGTGAATGGTACCCCAGTAACAGGTGACCACAACATGTCAAACTACATTCAATTATGATACATTATATGTTTAAGAAATTTAAATAATAATATTAACAATATTTAAAAACTAAAAATAATGAGAACTATGACTAAAAGTAATACTTACAGTTACAGAGTTAAATGATAAAAGTATGTTATATACAAACTTCATTGAAAGCAAAATAAACAACTGAGAAGAAGAATACGTAAAATATCCGAATAGAAAGGTATAAGTTACTTTACAAATACACAATACAACTAACAAAAGCAACAACAAATGAAAATATTACAACTATAGCCCTCCAGCGCCACCTGTGAACGCGGCAGAACGCGGCAGAATGTCAGATAATAATCAGCACTACCCTTCATCTCATACTCTCCCAAAGTTTAGATGTTAGAAAATTCCTTGTAGGCATTAATCTTTGCCTTTGTACAATTTTTTTCGTGCAATAAAGAATTTAATAATAATAATAATACCTTAGGGTGCATTATTTAATCTGGCTCCTGTCGCACCGGCCTAAAACCTACCTCAGGGGCCAATGCCACATTTGTTTTGTAATGTACATCTTTTATGTCAATAAAATTTATTATTATTATTATTAATCCTTACTGCTGAAAACCTATTGGGGGCCCAACAGCCGCATTCCATTAATTTAGCGCAAACGTTAGATCAGGGTTTCTCAAAGTGGGGTTCAGCAAAATTATTCGCGACAAGATTTAGGTAATGGTGGATTGATGATTGGCACATGCGGCACACATAATGACGCGTCCAATTAGTCCGAGTCAGAATTGTGGTTAAAATTATCCAAAATTACTCCTAAAATCATGATGGTAAGCAGAACGCGAGGTCCAAGAATGGGAGGAATTGACACCAGCCACTAACGACCGGCATCAGTCCCTACCACTATGCCGGCATAACAAGATGCTTTTTCGACTAGAAACAAACCTATTAAAAATATATTTATTTTACTTGGGGGGAGGGGTGGGATTTAATTAGTTAAGGGGTTTGCTGCAAACTTTAACAGACGTGGATATGTCAGAATACGCATGAGAGTAGGGTTAATGCAGTAGAAATGAGGTCGTTGCGTCGCATATGCGGCGTCACTTTGGCGGACCGCATACGTAACGTCGAAATACGGAAAATGGTGGGTATAAAAGAAAGCATAGGGACAAAAATAAGGAAAGGCATGCTACGATGGTTCGGGCATGTTGAAAGGATGAGCGATGAAAGATTGACGAACCAGATATATAATGCGAAAGTTGTGGGTGAAAGAGGCCCTGGCAGACCGAGACTCACATATCACGATCAAATAAATAAAACACTGGCTGAAGGTACATTAAAAAGCTTTCGTAACAAAAGGGCATGTATGAAGAGGATGATGAATGTCGACGAAGCGAAAGAGGTATGTCGTGATCGTGTCAAGTGGCGCTCAATTGTCTCTGCCTACCCCGCAAGGGATCTGGCGTGAAGATATGTATGTATGTATGTTTAACAGGGGTTATTGAAGCCAAAAGTTTAAGAAACCCTGCCTTGTCAAAATACTGGATATTGCTAGGACCAAGAATGGTCCTAGGGATATTGTTATTAACTGTCGCTTTTAGTTCGAGTTTTGCCGATCATAGCCGAACTCACGTCAAAACGTGTTCCACCCATCTTTTGGAAAACATACATAACCTACTTGATTAGGCTTAGTATGAGTGGCGACATTTTAAGAAAAACTTCTCTACACCGTAACCTAAAATTATATTACTAAATATAAAAAAAAAATACGTTGTTCTTTATTTTTATTGTAGATTATAATTTATAAATATTTGCTCTTTAACAAATTCCGTTTCCCTTTCGGGGTGGTCAGAAACCACGCTTATAAATAAGCGGATTCACATTTAGCCAACTTTACTATAGGCCAATCATGACAAATAACACCAAACTCGATAAATATCACAAATAAATTAAATATTAATTAAATGCATTTATTTACATTAATAAATATTTTTTTTGTGTCCCATACAGGAATCGAACCCGGTACCTCAGAGTCTATATACACGGACTTAACCGCTAGATCACGGAGGCAGTATATATATGTTATATACTGTATAATTATCTATTTAAACATTGCAACGTACTTAGTAAACATGATAAAATTAAATATACCATTCTCACTGAAATTTATATCTCACAAAAACTAACGAAACACAAGCGGTCGGGTAATTTAAGGATTCTCAATTACGTAAAACAGTTTAAACTTCCAGGGGCAAATAATGTTTATGGTACAAGAATGCTGAATTATGTAACTTCAGCATATCTTAATGATATGCCCGCCGAGCTCCAAAGAACATACATTGATAATAACAAATATAAATATAAGTTTAAAAAGTTTTACATGAGTCAATAGCAGAATTATTTCTCATACAGATTGTGAGTGACTCGCCGTACCCAGATAAACCTTAAAGGTTTTTGTGGACGGCTATATAATATTGTTGATGTATTTTTGTGTATCTTGAAAAAAAAAAAAAATATATATATGTGTATGTGTATTGTGTTTATGTTGTTCAACATACCTAATTATTACTATTTTATGTATTATATAGTTTAGAATGGTTTATGTATCTACCTGGTTTATTATTTATTTACTATTATATAAGCATAGTATATATGTATGGATTATTATTATTATATAAATACATAATACATTTATTTAACATTAACACCTCCTCTTGTGTCTCAAAGTTGTTTTTCTTGTTGTCCTTTAGGTTAGTTGTTTGAAATATACGTGAGTTGGGGTGTTGGCATAACAACAGCGTTAGTAGTGAATCACATGACATGTAATGCGCAGCTGACTGAAGCTGAGCCACGACCCTTGCCACATCATGCTGATTTGAATTCTAAATTGTTGTTATTTTCACTAATTGTAATGCTTATTGATGTGGCAATAAATTTGTTTAAAGAAATTAGACAGTTACCAAACAAACTGTGTATTATAAAATTAAAAATATGGTTAATTATAATATCAATGAATTCTTTACTATTACAAAAAATGACATGGTTTACTATTTGTCATCTTATATGTCATTGTTTATTTTTTTTTAAATGTAATATATTTATAGTATAAAATATTTTCTCGCCAAAACTAGGCAAATGTACCTACTCTTAAGTTTACTTTAAGACCTGTAAATTTGTAAATTTATGCAAATAAATAAATTATTATAATTAATTAAAAAATAAATAGAGGTAAATTTCTGTTTCATTTCATTTCCTTACTCCGGGCACTAGCCCAGAGTGCTCAATGGGAATGAGGGGCCTGCCAAAATGTAGGTAACCCACAAAAACTAATTTGCAATAACAAACGGTAAAAAACACAATTGTCTCATATAATTACACGAAATATGCCCTTTACCATTTTACCGGGGTAATTTACCGCGACAGATGGTCGTGTTTGCTTAAAGTACAGTACCGCGCTTTATAAAAAAGCGGATTTACAAATTTATGACAAGTGGCAAGCTCGTTGATGTCTCTAGCGTTCAGTTCAAGACTATCACAAAAAAAAAAAAAAAATAATAATTTATAGGAGTAGATATAAATGTTTTATCCGATGTGAATTAATATACATTAAATATAACTTAAACGCTATCTAAATAATAAAATTAAAAATAAACTAAATTATAAATAAAAAATGTCCTCTAGAAACGTCCCATCCGAGATAGTCCCAAGGTGACTGGCAACATTTCCCCACTGTTTAGCAACGCTAATACTTTGCCAGCCTTCCTGTCTCCAAGAGCCAAGGCCTTCCAGAACTGGAGAATTTGGCCTACACTCGCCACACTGGCCAGACGGCTTGGCGAGGATATATTGTCAATTTTTTTATGACAATTAATTAACGATTCCACAAGTTGGTATTAGTGGAACCGGGACCGACGGCTTAACGTGCTCTCCGAGGCACAGGAACGGTGGTGTTGTAAATCTATGGCAAATGTACGTAAGAAAAGTGTATTTCTCATTGGTACATTCCGGGTGGGTTTAAACCGACTTTTGTAGGATTTAAGGTACACGTTCTTACAACCAAGAACCGCGCCTTAGTCCAGCACTATAAGTGTATAAATTACCCCCTGAGATCCTGCCGAGGGAAACGGGGGAATGTCCTCATCCCCATCCCAGGCCCATTAGCCATAGCCTGGTCGACCCCCACTGTCTGTCTGAAAATGTCACCAATGCCCGCTTTATCTTACTTTTTTTTTTGACCTCGTTATTTTAGTAAATAAAACACAGGACGTTATTATTAAATATGAGACTTGCATGTTTTTGTATACAAAAGTGTCACGACATCCTGTCGAGATTAAAATAATTGTCTAGCTATTTCATTGTATATATATAGCCTTCACGGTATTTATTTAAGTCACAGGATAATAGACTATTAATTTAAAAACATTAAAGTAGGTATTTTTTATGCACAAAAAATCGAATTAGATACAAAAATATTAATATCATCAATCACCATTTCATTTCATTCCATTTGCAGTTGAAACGATGGGCCCGTGGTCCGAGGAGGCTCTTGTGTTCTCCCGCGAGCTTGGTAAGAAACTCCACTTGGCGACGGGTGACCCTTTGAGTAGAGAATATCTTGTTCAAAGGGTCAGCCTCGCTGTTCAGCGGGGGAACGCAGCGAGTGTCCTCGGCACACTACGCCCATCGAATAGTCGTAATTTTATTTATAAATTTTTAGTTTTTATAATTTAGTTCCTAATTTATTATATTTTTTAAATAAAATAGATATTAATAAATATATATATATATATATAAGCTAATTATAAATAAAACTCGTATAAGGTCGCTGGTGGGGGCTGGATGAGTGTGGCAAAAGATCGTGTGAAATGGCGAGCCTTGGGGAGGCCTACATCCAGCAGTGGAGAGCCATAGGATGATGATGATGAATAAATAAAACTAAATTAAAAATAAAATAACTAAGGGCTTACCACCAGGGAGGGTAAAAAATTAAATTAAATTAATAATTCGAAAAAATATAATTAAAAAAAAATATTATCTACGGATCTAAGTGGTGGAATGGCTGACTGCGTTTTCCCGCTGAATTGCAATACTGATTCTTAGGTAGAAAATAACGAGCCAGTAACAAGAGGGTTACCTGAGGAGGCGACAAAGCGTGGTTTTATGTTTTTTTTAAACTTTTTGGAACTTGGACTCCATGGGCTCTGGGCCTACAGAAAACAGCATAAATATCAGTGTGGGTACATACTTGCGCCGCTTGCCGGATACCGCATTTTCCGCCGCGGTTGCTTTTAAGCGCTGTCCCCCTGATATGCGACGAGGCGAGGTTGTCGACGCACGTGGCTTCCCACACCAGAGCACGTCCTCGTCATACCATCGGGTCTCTTGCCATCATCAGTAAGTCTTGTTTCAAGCGGTGTTATTCTTATATAAATATCACCATGGCAAGCTTACAATATTAGTTCTCCTTGAAAGTAAAAATTGGCATTTGACATCATTGCAAATGGCACATACTTTCAACGAGAACAACAAATAGGTGGTAATTTGCCCAGTCTGCTGAGGCGGGGAAGTATCCACCGTTCGTGCCGATAAACCCAAGCGTATCCACATGTTTCGGGATCAGGCTCGAATTGCCGTCATGCGCAGTCAAGCCGGCATAGCGTTAGGGACTGATGTCAGACATGATTGTCTCATTCCAGTTGCTTGCATTCATGGACCTCACGCGCCACTTACCATCAGGTGAGCGCTAGGTCAAATGTCGTGCTTGTATAAAATATAAATAAAAGTTAATACAATTTAGCCCAAATATTTTTTTATCATTGTACACAGCACAAGTAGTACAAAAGTAGCCCAAATTGGATGATGTCATTTCGTAACGTTATGTCACTTTAATAAAGGAAGTAAGCCAACAATGGCTACTATACTATAAGTTGTACTTTCGAAACTGACGGACTATGAAAGGTCCGTTACTAACCTATTAAACACTAGCTGCTTGACCCGGCGTTACTTGTTCAATATACTCCTAGTTCCGAATCATGCTTAGAATGAATATGATATCACGAATCAAATTACGATTTGGATGCTCAGAGCATGATATCAATTCGGAACGGTCTAACTCACATTTTTGTTCATAAATTATAGTTTTTTTATTATTTATGGGGCGGATTCCACATCTTTGAGTATGAATACTAACAAACATACATCTCTCAGTTTATTCATCTTTATATGTGTAACGTTTACTATTATTAACTTATTTTGGTCTTCTAAAATAACTTGCCGTGTTACAGATATTTTTTTTCACTTCCTACTTAAAAATTATAGATTTGTTTTAGAAGTAATCTAGAAACAGTATAAACGAACTACAATATTAAATAATTTAAAAGAAAACCTAATAATAAATAAAGTTGAAAATGGCGCGGGACATTATGACAAAAAAACTGACAGCGCTCAGAGCTATCTACCTCGATATCGTAAGCAGTCTGGGATAATGTCATTTGTGACGTCACATAGCTTTGGCAAATCAGTTTATACACGTTTTGGAACACCTTTAAGCGTGCTTAAGTTACTATTATCGTGTCTCGGAACGAGGCGAATGTAACACCTGCTTCTGTAACATCTCCATTGATTTTACTTTAAGTCTCTTTTCTTTTTTTAAGTTAAATTTTTTGCATTTTTTTTTGCTCGCGTACCTATTATTTTTCAATGTTGTGTGCACTACTCAAGAATTACAGTCTGGTTCTTTAATTCAGTCATAGAAATGTAAATTGTAAATGATTGTAATTTGTTTGTTGCGCCATAATAAATATATAAACAATCTTTTATTTATTCACACTTATACTAGTTGATTTAAAAAAAAAGTTATACGTGATTGTTTATAAAACTTGGCTGATATGCTTTGAGTTTTAGCAATGTCTATACACTATATCCATTTCATTATTAGACTTAAATGTATTTATTCGGAGTAAAGTACAAAGATTAAAAAATAAAATAAATTAAGAACTAAATTATAAAAACTAAAAATTAATAAATAAAATTACGACTATTCGATGGGCGCAGTGTGCCGAGGACACTCGCTGCGTTCCCCCGCTGAACAGCGAGGCTGACCCTTTGAACAAGATATTCTCTACTCATAGGGTCACCCGTCGCCAAGTTACTTACCAAGCTCGCGGGAGGACACAAGAGCCTCCTCGGACCATCGTTTCAACTGCAAATGGAATGAAATGGTGATTGATGATGATCTCCGCGTCCTTGTTGCGCTTAAGGCGTGCGGCTGATTCTGCAGCGGCACCAGGTTTCTTATGGCTGGATGTCACATGTGACTGACAGAGTATATATTTGAAAATATTCTATATGTAAGGAATAATTTAAAGTTATTTAAAAAAAAATGGAGACATGCATTCTCGCAAATTAAGAAATGCTGACAAGCTTTATATTCCTAAATTTAGGCTTCAAAAAACAAATAAAAGTTTTGTGATTAATAGTATTAAACTATATAATAAATTACCAAAACCTGTAACAGAATTAGGGGAAACAAAATTTAAGAGTAGTATTAAGAAAATTCTAATTGCAAAAGCATATTATAAAATTAATGATTTTATTAATGACAAAGATGTGTGGAATATTGCCGCTCTGCAAAGATTAGAGAATTAGTTAATAGCACATTAGGTTCTTTTTTAATAAACTGTTTTTATTTTTGATTTATTTTACAGTTATGTAGAAATATTTTGAATGCAACAATTAGTTACTAATACATTATTGACTAATTAGTAAATACTGTTTATTGTGATACAGTAATATTTTTTATTACCTTATTATTATAATATAATTATTTTTTATGTAACATTTAGTTACTATTATGTATTTATTATTTTATTAACTAATATATAAGTTTGTTAACGGAATTGCACGGCAACATTTGGATACTTAGGAAGTAATTGTTATGTTTAGCTTGTGTGTGTCTCGAAGGTCATTCTTAGTGTTCAGGTTCTCATGGTGTGGCGTGTCCGGTGGTCGCCCCTTCCTTAGAAGGTCATTGCAGTGGTGGCACGTGTGTCGGGTCCCGGTCCGCACCCTAAGGGCCTGGTTGAGCGGGGGGATGGCTGGCACATGCGTTATGTCCGTGATCGGGTGCTGCTGTGGGGGCCTGGGACCTCTGCCGGACACGTTCAATTTATTGTTCTTAAATTAACAGAGGTTTTTGCGTTTTGTCGACTTTCGGGTTGCACATAGGCATGTAGTCTACCTTAATTCTGACTTGCCTGGTGGGTTACTGCTGTACCAGGTATTGTTTTCTCATAGGTACTGATAACTAAATTTAAAAGGTTATTAATTGATCGTTGTGGTGCAGTTCTGTATATGTTTTATTTTGTAAATCTGATATAGCTGAGTTTTCCTTGCAGATTCCTTTCTCAGTCAGATTAAACATTAACAGGTCACTGGAATTTGCTAAGCTGCTGGTCTTCTGCTAACAGCTTACTTATTGGACCACTTTGCTGCTTAGTCTTCTACTAGCAGGAGTAGAATCATTCAAAATAATTAAATTAATGACGTTTCATAAATGCCTGTAATAGGTTTACGTGAATAAAGATATTTTGACTTTGACATTGACTTTGTCAACACATGTGGCATCCCGAACCAGTGCGCGGCCTCTAGTTTATGGAATTAATGACATCCCGTCCGGACGCCTACCATCATTTCTAACTATCCCCGATGGTTCGAGGATGCAGGGGATGTTAGCAGTTGTAAGCGCCCTTGACAGGATGTCATTATTAGCATGATGTCTTGAGATTCTGCCGGCACTTTTTTGGCAGCATAAGGCATGGCGGCCTAGTTCGTCTGCATTATCACCGCAAAAACAAATATGTTGACCGGATACCTTGCAGCCCAGTCTTAAGGCTACAGCTATTATCCATTTCATTTATTTTTTTCATTTCATTTATTTATTCACCACTTCATACATTTGGTACACTCGGTTTCGTCAGATTAAAAATCAAAATCAAAATAATTTATTTCCATTGGTATTTCTAAAACAACTTGGATACAGTCAGAACTAATAAAATCAATACAATTTTTAAAACATATGTACTAATCAAGGTGGTAATAATGGTTGGACCGTAAACAGGCAATAATCCATATTTATGTATGTTAGGCACAACAATATTGCTACAAGCAAGTAAAACTAACTAACTTAGAAACTACTTAAATAAGATCGTGGCTGTAAAGAGGCCGTGTCAGTTTACATTCTAAATACTTAATAATAATGATGTATAGAAATTATATACATATGTCAGATAATTTATAAATGTATAAAACAAAAAAAAAATAATAATAATAAAATAATAATTAAAAAAAGACGTCATCTTATACAAATTAATTATTTTACTAATCATGATAGCGAATGAATAACAGCAAAGAACAGCCTTCGTCGTTACCCGATAAGTACTACCTACACCAATAGATGCTGTTGTAAAAAGGCGTTGTCATGGTAATAATAATATGGTATAATTATGTCAAAACAAAAAAAAAATTACTTCTAAACTAAAATTAATATATAGATACATATATATATGTGTATGTATGTATGTATGTATATAATAATAATAAATATAACCCTTTGCGTCGCGCATTTGCGTCGGGTAAAAATGGCGTCGAATCTATTAGTTTTATTTTGAAACAGCAGTAAGCTGTTACAATAGACGCCATTTTTAACTTTAATCGTTACATACAATTACTCAGTTCGTTTTGGTACAACCCAGCCTTATTATTTATATTCAGCGAAATTACAAAGAAAAGTAGGAAATCTTACAATTGCGATATGTTATGTCTTTTGCAGGCGTGAACGGATATTTTTTTCAGTCATAGACATGTATATGTCTGGTAGAGCTGGGATTCACGAGCTATAGCGATGAATGTCTCATTCGACATTGATATCTGTTAAAATGCATAAAAACAAAATTGAATTTAAAAAAAAACAAAAACCGACATTCAAACTATTATATCTATGTATAATCAATCAAATAAATATGTTGGACTAAAAAGTAAAAAAAAATAAACGACAATAAACAAAAAATAATATTCCAAAAATAGCTATTTATAAATATTAAATACACACCTACCTATATAAGTGTTAATAATTGTGTTGATTGTTCTTTAAAGGTCTTGCTTTCAAGTTTTTTTTTACTATTTAGTTTAAGTTTGTACTTATCCCTTACGGGGTGGTCTGAAACTAGGATTCAGAACCGGGAAACTAAAAAAACTACTTAAATATTTATTAGTGTTTAACTTTTGAAGCTACTTGTTTTATATATAATACATGACAAAACTACCAAGAACTGAAAATAACGAAAGAACCGGGAAATGTCGGTTCCTTTACGGAAAAGTAACGTTTCGAAAACCATATCAGAAACCATGCTTTTGTAAAAAAAAAAACACATTTAGACTTTGCAAAAGCTTGACGGTATCTCTAGCGTACCAAACTCGAGAAATATCACGATTGTATTGTTTCCCGACCAGGAATCGGACCCGGTACATCTGAATTTAAATCTACGGACTTCATCGCTAGACCATAATAATAATAATAAATACAGTTCTCCCAAAGTGATAATGCGCATAGAAATCTTCGTCACTGTTCGGCAACGGTCGTATTCCCCGAGCGTCGGAAGACGATATGTATATAGAGTGGTTAAGTGCATTTTCTTCATGCATAATTTAGTAGAATTATGTGTAATAAACTAATAAAAACTAATAAATAAACTAATAAATTAATAAACTATTTAAAGTTGAATAAGATAATTAAAGTTGAAATTAAATTCACCTTTGAAAACAAAACCAAGAACGGTGTGTAATATCAGCTCTATATAATTCCACTCAGAGAGAACACATGCAGTCACCGACCGCCCGAATTGTTTTCGATTGTGTACACATGATATTGACTTCTATTTCTTTCGAACAAGGTGCAAAATGCAAGTGCAATGTTTAGGCTCATACGATTCAATGATTCGGGTGTTTCCGGGAATACGACAATTAGCGAAGATCTGTATGTGCATTATTAATTTGGGAATACTGTACGTTTATTTGAGAAGTACACTGGTAATACAAAAATAAAAAAATACAAAATTTAATACAAAATAGGTTAGTCTATAGAGGAGTAAGGTTAGTCTGCATCATTCAACATTTAGCAGTAAGACCCAGCTTACTATATAGTCTTTCGATCGTCTCTGTTGATTTCAAAGTTAAACACCCAGTGTACCTATTAAGGATTGGACTTTGGTTAACGTCCCAGCCACTGCATCAAAGTGATGTGTCGCAGCGGTCGGGGGGTGTGCTGATTGTCAGTTCAAGTAAAGATACGTATTGTAAGGTGCTAATTAAAATTATTTAAAACTACAAAATTAAAATCTAAAATAAAATAATAAATTTAAAATCATAAGAGTTTGTGTGTGAGTGTGTTTATGAGGGTGTGTATGGCGGTGCGTAGACGTGTGTAAATCTATATGTGTGTGATGTTATTGTTTATTGTTATTACTGTGATGTATTTGCCTCTGTGATTTATACGGCGACACGCAACATTAATTTTGAATTATTTATGAAAAATTTAAGTTTTACACTGATAATACAATTATTAACATCAATTAATTTATAAAATAATAAATTGTAGAATAATAATCGTAATTCAAAAACCCAGTACCTCCGTATCTAAATCTACGGACTTAACCGCTAGACCACGAAGGCAGTTATAGGTCTGGACGCGGCGAACGAGTGCCTTCACTCCGTAGCCACGACTCAGACTTAGCTGTTAAGGCACACAGGGCCAACAGTGAAAGAGAGACGGTTTATAGGGTTTTAGTCCGTAGGCGCCTTGGGGTCTCTTTAGGAGGCCTCACGGTGATTCGGGCATGCGACCTCCCGCGGTGGCCCTTCAGGCTGGGGTTGTATCGTCAGGCGATATAGCATTCTCCGTCTTTAAAAAAAGTTATAGGTCTATGACTTACTGTGATATATTTGCCTCTGTGATTTATACGGCGACACGCAACACTAATTATGAATTATTTAAGTTTTACACAGTTTTACAGATAATTCAATAATTGACATCAATCGACCGCCTCCGTGGTCTAGTGGTAACAAACGTTGCCGTGAACTCAGGAGGTCGTGGGTTCGATTCCCACCGGGGGCAAGTTGTGCATTGTATAATTTGTCGCGGTCAAAAAATGTATATATTTACAAAAAAAAAAAAAAGTATAATATGTAGTTTATCAACCATCTAGTTTCCGTAACACAAGCCTCGTAGCTTACCACGGAAATTAGATGGCGCTGTGTGGCCTGTCTGGAAATATAAAAGAAAAAGAAAGAAAAAAATTAAAAATATATCTTAGAATAATAATAGTACATCAAATAACCTACCTTATATGGATTTAATTTGTGTACACATTTAGCCAACTTTACTACCGGCCCATCATGACAAGTGGCAAGCTTATGGATGTCTTTAGCGTACCAAACTCGAGCATTATCACTATTTTTTTTTTTTTTTTGTTCTGGACTTGTAAATAGCTTTGTCCAAAGCAAGACTAAGACTGGACAAGTACAGCTGGTCTTGGTCTTGAACTCCTAATCATGTTCTAGGTATTGTTCATTCGCAAGAGTCTTACAAGACCTTACTCTGGTGACTTAATATATTTGTTTCGAATTGTAGTAAGGAAACCTCGCAAAACTCTAGTCTGTCCGCAAACCACTAACTATGGCGCTTTATGACAGCAGAGATGAACGACACCGGCGCATTATGACGGCAGAGCTGAACGACACCCGCCACAAAATTTATTTGTTCAACGCCAACAAGACCCAGACATGCGCGCCGACTACCAAAAAGCCATTCACTCTTCAGGGCACCACGCTGGATCTACAGCCCAGCTTCAACATTCTCGGGGTGGAAATACGCTCAGACCTTAACCACCGGGACTACATTGAGAGCATCACCAAAACAGCGTCAAAAAAGCTCCGAAATACTGAATGATGAAACGGTTTTTTTCGATTTCAATCAGACTGTTGCCGTACAAAGCACAGATCAGATCATGCGTAGAATACTGTTCTCACCTAGCAAGTTGCTGTGAAAATATAGTACTGAAATTATTGCGGTAGCCAGTACGTATCACATGAGTTATTTGAAAGAATAAATCCACGCCAATCGGCGTTAGGCATTACTTTTTTATTTAAAACTAGCACGGCATGTGACCTTGCTCCCACCTGATGGTAAATGGCGCGCAATGTATGACATCAGACCCTAATACTATGCCGGCTTGACGTGTGGATACACTTTACTGGGTTTATTGGCACGAACTGTGGGAATGGGAAACATAGTAGTTGTAAGCTGTTTATACCACTTTTTTTTTAATAGTAGGTACTCACAAAAACTAATGACAAATGGGGAAATGTTGTTTTAGTGGTAGCAACATTCCCCCATTTTTCGGAAAAAAAAAGAATAATCATGTTTTGATACTTTAATTGTTTAATAATTAAATCTTAATTATTAATGTTATAAAAATGTTAAAAATAATAAATATTACATTATGTTAATAGTTTCTTAACATTAAGAAATATAATGTATTGTTAGATTACTTCTAACACCAGGATGAGTTACAATAAAATACCTTCAATTACCAAGACAGTGCTTAATTAGGTTATTATCACTATCTAGATTTTAGATTAAAAGTAATGGCCATTTCTCTTACCCGTTTGAAGTACTCTTCACATATCACATACTTGTTCGAGAAAGCGATCTGCAGGAATAACAACACAATACCATGACCTGGCAACATTTTGAAAAACAAGTGTCACCAAAATCGCGCGCTTTTTGCGTCACGGCTGCGTGATTTGGAGCTTTTTTGTCATTTTAAAAAATAAATTTAGAAATTTATTTGTCTTTATTTTTATTAATGTTGTTTTTATTTAGATTGTAGGCGATTTTATTGATAAATTACGATTAATTGTTGTTATATTTGGACTATTTTCGCGTTTTGTCGATTAATGGGTATTAGAAAACTATTCCGTAGTGTTTCTTGTCGTAGACTGAAGAAGTATGTAAGTCGCTTTTGTTTTGGTCATGCTTTGATGAATTTATACATTACACGGGAGTGGCACGAGCTAAAATATTTCTCTGAGATCTATCGTGGAATATATATTAATACCTATATAGTTTTCTTGTTTTTATGTGTGCTCCTATGCTATATATGGTCTCCAATGTAGAACCCGTTTGCCCCATCGGTCGTCGGTTCTGCGGGAGATGTGTCCGGCCCATTGCCACTTCAGCTTGCTAATTTTAAATTATAGCTCTCTCCATAGTTCGCTAGACCTTACACTTGTCACCAACCACACCCACTGTCAGTCTCTGCTCCATACGTCATCACGGATAGGGCGCTCTGGTTTAAGTTTACTAAATTATAAAGTAATGGTGCACTTTTTACTATTTACATTTAATAGTTTTTTTTCAACCTGATTTTGCCTTAGCATCACAGAAACGATCGGCTTGATAGTTAAAGATTTATTCATATTTTTTGGGTTAAAAAACATCTTTTTTTAACTTTAACTGCCTTCGTGGTCTAGCGGTTAAGTCCGTGGATTTAGACGCGGAGGTACCGGTTTCAATTTCCGGTCAACACAATAATTTATTTGTGATATTTATCGAGTTTGGTACGCTAGAGACATCGACGAGCTTGTCAAAGTTGACTAAATATTAATCCACTTATTTAAAACCGTGGTTTCTGGCTACCCCAAAGAGATAGGTACGGTTGTGATGTGGAATGCTGTTTTCACCTTTGGGATAGTTTCGCTAAGTACCTTACTGCAGCTTCGCCGTGACGTTGTCTTTCTGTTCTACAAGCTATACCACGGTGAGTGTTCTAAGGAACTCCATACCATAACCTTTATTATTAAGCTTGACAGTCCAAACACGCTATATATAGTGCCACTATGTTCTCTAGATTGGCAACGATGTGGAACAATGTTTATAAAAGTCGAAAGCAGATCTATAACATGCGATAAATCGTGTGCCAATGATCTCGTGTACGTCCCGGATGCGCACGCGCCGGATCGTATCGTCGCACCCGTTCGATCTTGCGTGCATCTGCGACACCGTTTTGACGAAGAATATATTTTAAGTAAAAGATATAACAAATTATATCACACGCACGGGAAAAAATATGCACTCCGATACTATAATGAGGTGGTGATTCGGTTGTTACAACACTTTTCGTAAAATCAAATAAAAAAATAGATTGCCCAATTCTGTTGTAGCGTGCCTCAACAAAATATTATTCAATAATCATATCTATTATTTTTTTCTTTTTTTTTAAAATTTAATTTCAAGATCTGAATTACCCCAGCATTAAAATATAATTAAATTAAATAGTCAATTCGTTAAGATTGAGGTATGAAATAGTTACAAAACACTACTGATACGATTAGGTTATTTATTATGATCAGGTACTTTATTACAGATAAAACATTGGATTTCAAATTGGCGGGACCGAAACTATGTAATTATTGAGGTAAAAAAAAGTTTTTATCAATTGTCGTTATGCTAGGGTAAAATAAATAAAATTAATTACAGATTATGAAATCACAATATATTAACTATGAAATAAAAAATAAATCATGAGTTGCCGCTCATTAATCTTTGGGCGAGACGATGCGGTCAATATTATTGTTCAAAAAAACTCGGACGGGGTATCTTTATTTTATTTTTATTCTATGCTATGCAGATATAGAGTATGTTGTCAAACCAGAATTTTGCACAAAGGTGCTTATACTTGCGTGGAAAAGGTGTTGAATTACTTCAACAAGAAAATCTTATGTTACATGTAGGCGCTAGTTGTGGGCCAGATTTTGTTTCTTTAAAAAAAAAGTACATACATACATACATATCTTCACGCCAAATATATTAAATTATTTCAATGGAGTAGTTTCAACGATTATTAAACTTTTTGGTGACGGAACCTTGGCCTCGTTTTTTTCTTTTTAGTTTTAATTCAAGATAATTTTTATTGGCATTGAAAATTAACATTTTTAAAATAATATTTGCTATTTATTTAAATGTTATTATATATACACACATCAAAAAAGTCTAGGGATCAAGCATGTTTATGCGGATTTCTTGTGATTGAGATGTGGCTTTGTAATAAATTTATGATTTTATAAATTTATATGGATCCTTTTTGGTGCATTTCATAATTTAAAACAGGAACTGTCAATCAAATTCGAGTAAAAGATGAAAATCAGCTGTCAATATTTTCCCTATAAAAACATAAGACGCATTGAAGACATTATTAGTGCTACTGTTTCCCTACTACTGATTAAAACCAACGTTATTATGGAGCGGCGACGTCATTTAAGCAGGGAAGAAATGATCAGAGCCGTGGGAATGATAGAAGCTGGTTCCCGGCAACGTACTGTGGCTTTAGCTCTGAATACAAGTCAGAGTGTTATCAGTCGACTTTGGACACGTTACCGAACCACTGGTACCGTGGCTGAGCGCCATGGAGGACGGTATCGCTGCACCACACGGAGACAAGACCGATACATTCAAATCACAGCTCGAAGAACTCCAACAATAACCGCCATGATGTTAGCCGTGAGCCTTCATCGCTCTTCAGGGAACTTAATTAGCGACCAAACAGTCAGAAACCGCTTGCATGAAGTGAACCTTCATTCCCGAAGACCGCTACGGGTACCACCTATAGCAATGCACAATCGTAGGACTCGATATCAATGGGCTCTTGAACACAGAAATTGGACAGAAGAACAATGGCGTTTCGTGTGCTTTTCTGATGAGTCTCGTTTTGGTATGAGGCCGGATACAAGACGTATACGACACTGGAGAACCCCTGGACGCCAACAGCGATTAAAATCCTGCCAGGAAGTCCATCCTTATAGTGGTGGAACCATCATGGTATGGGCGGGTATTTCGATCGGCGGAAGAACTGAGTTGATTTGGATCAGAGGCAACCTCAACGCTCAAATTTATGCTGAGACGGTTGTATCAGACGTCATCGTTCCTCTACAAGTGCATATCGGTCCCTTATTTCAGTTAATGCATGATAATGCACGACCGCACACCGCAAGAGTTGTAAGACAGACTCTCGCCGCAGCTAACATCAATGTCCTGCCCTGGCCTGCTCAGTCGCCAGACTTGAACCCGATTGAGCATGCATGGGATATTCTTCAGAGAAGAGCTCTGCCGAATATGGAGGGTATCCAGTCGCAAGAAGACCTTTTTTTGTTGTTGCAACGAACATGGGCGGCCATTCCACAGCGTGATTTGGATGAACTCATTTTGAGTATGCCAAACCGATGTTCTTGTGTTGTTAGTGTTCGCGGTAGAAACACGGATTATTAATTGTTTAAGTTACCCAATAAAATTAAAAAAAAAACTGTTATTTCAGTCTTTTTTTCGAACTTTAATGTTAGTGGTTCAAATGTCAAAAATCCCTTTATTAGGAAAATGGCAATTTTTTTTACTAATGCAAAGGTGACTTGGTTTATCGTTACTGTAGACAAACGAAAACATTTTATTTGATCAATCCTTAAAGAAAATTTTAATGAATATCAATCAGGAGAAAAGTTATTGCAAAAATATATGTTGATCCCTAGACACTTTTGATGTGTGTATATAATAACATTTGACGCAATGAATTTTTCAATAGGGCGGGTAAAATGTTTAATGAGCTCAGTGTCGACATCGATCTCTTCAATACTAGTACGGCGATGATTAGGCGGGTGATGGCAGGTGAGTACTTCGAGGGATTAGAATAGTTTTATATTTTCAAGTTTATGTATGCCTATGTGTATGTGTGTGTGTATATATGTATGTTTATTTCTGTTGTAGTTATTCTGTTATTGATGTAATTCTATCCTATTCCTTCGTAATTCTTGTACTTTGTATTCATTTTTATTTTTAAATTTATTTAAAAATTAAATTTGTTTTCTTTGCTTACTTTTATTGTATCTGTCAGCGAACTCTTATTATTGGCTTTATCATATTACTATTTTCTCCTATATATGTATAAATTAGCTGTAAGATTTCCTAAATAAATAAATAAATAAATATATATGTATATATGCTGTCATTAACCGCAAAAAAATAGGAATAACGCAGGAATTAAAAAAAAACAATCATTATATGTAATAGTTATTATTAATTAATTAATATTGTATAAACATATGTAAAATTAGACGAACAACAGGTTAACAAGAACAACTCCAGCTGTACCTACTTAAAGCTCAATAGTGCTATGTTCGACTTGCTTGCTTTTTACTGAATTTTGTATGGAAACCATGGAAAAAAGCCAAGTGCGAAAAAAGGTGAAAAAAAAACTCTTAAAGCCACAAGTCGAACATAGGGTTCACCTATCGTAACGAAAGAACAATGGCGAGAAATTACCTGATAAAAATTTAAGCGTCTTCAAGATGCTTTAAAAAATATATCTTGTAAGATTCTGAAATAATCTATAAAATTTTTCATTATATTAATATTGTCTTAGTCGCAAACATTATTAGTGGATTTCGTTATTTACGTCAGAGCTTGCGTCATAACTACAAAATATTATTCAATTCTCAACTCTATAAGCGCTCGACCTTGACAGCGGTCGTGCAAATCTCAACTTTAATAGCGTGATATATATAGTTAACGGATTCCATTATATAACGTTTGCGCTTAAGTAACAGAATGGGGCTGCTGGGCTGGCAGTCTCGACAGATAGCTATCTTAGCGATTTCAATTGGTACCTATGTCAAAAAAAATGTAGCCACTTACATAATCAAAAAGCTGATTTGGTCAATATCGTTCTAAAGGACGGTATTTTTTAATATGAGAACTACGAGGGGCGTTCAAAATATTCTCGGTATGTGGATAAAAACAAACAAGTACGAAAAGTTTGATATTTTTATTTTTCAATATACTCCCCCCCTATGTTCATACACTTATAAGATCGATCAATTATTTTTTTTAATCCCTCATAAAAATATTTTTTATCTTTGGTGTAAAAATGCTCCTCCACGGCCGTCTTCAACGCTTCATCGTCAGAAAATTTATTTCCACGCAGATCCTTTTTAAGATTGGGAAACAAAAAGAAGTCGCTTGGGGCTAAGTCCGGACTATAGGGTGGATGAGTAACAGTTTCAAACCCACATTCAACAATAGCTGCCTTGGCAATATGAGCAGTATGGACAGGGGCGTTGTCATGCAGAAGCAGAACACCTTTGGTTAACTTTCCTCGCCTCTTTTCTTTGATCGCATCTCTTAATTGACGTATAACGTTAGCGTAGTACTGCCCTGTGATATTTACACCTTTTTCTTTATAATCGATAAGCAAAACTCCTTCACAATCCCAAAATATTGTGGCCATGACCTTGCCAGCTGACGGGATTACCTTGAACTTCTTGGGATGAGCTGAACCCTTAATGTGCCACTGCATGGACTCCTGTTTGCTCTCTGGGTCATAATGATGAACCCAGGTTTCATCTCCAGTAACTATTTTTTGCAGCACCTCATCGGGATTTTCACCACACAGGTCGATAAAATCTGAACAGCAAGCCACACGCATATCCTTTTGAAGAAGCGTCAGCATTCGCGGAACCCATCTTGCACTTACTTTTGACATATTAAGATGGTCATGTATAATGTCATGTACGGTACCAATAGAGAGATTGGTTACTTGAGCTATAGATTTTACCTTCACTCGGCCGTCTTCCAATATAAGTTTTTCCACTTTATCAATATTTTCTTGTGAGGTAGCCACTACAGGCCGGCCAGGTCTAGGGTCATCTTCAATACTCTCCCTTCCACGCTTAAATTCGCTTGACCATTTTTGAATAGTAGATAAAGAAGGAGCAGACTCACGGTAAACACAATCCATTTCCTCTTTTATGGTTTTTTGATTTTTACCCTGTTTTGTCAAGAATTTTATGACGGTTCGGTGCTCTAATTTCGTTAAAATTGTTAATTCGCTCATGGTGTTCATGTTTGTTCGGCAATTGCAGAAAAACAAAAGAACATCTCGGTTCCAATTTTACTTTTTTTTAATGTCAATGGATGAATCTTAGCGGCCAGTAACAAATATATATATAAAAGAGGTTGTAACGTATCAATACCGAGAATATTTTGAACGCCATGTGACAACGAGCGACGTCTACTTTTGTCCCGCTTCCTTCATCACATGAGTAGTTTTATTTTATATGTATTAGTGTATATATTATATATATAATATAACCTATTTACGTATTTGTATATGTAATAGTAAGTATTATTTCTATGTATTTGTTTTATAAATTGTTATTTTATATCTATTATTGCACCTACTTACCATGCAAACTGTCCTAATGTCCTAAAGATTTGGCTGTCAGAGAATGCCTAGCGGCATTAAGTCCGCCTTTGTACATAGTGCAATTAAGTTTTTAAATAAATAAATATATAAATATGTCATTAAAACTGAGACATTTTCATATTAACAATTCATTTTATGCCGTAATACTGTATCGATAATATTCGATAACTTTGCGGGCTGTCAAATTTAGTCACTAAATAGTTTGTGAAAATTACAAACTTCCATAGAGTAATAAATGACGCCTACTTCTATGCAAACTTCACAGATAAGTTCAAATTAACTATACCTCCAAGCGGACGCAGTTTTAATGGGGTGTATCAGGCAAAGCTTTTTGTAGATGTCGCTAGCGGCACTGGTACCTTGTTTACACCTTGGACGCATCATTTTTTAAATGTTTTTGTAGTTTTTTATTTTTATAACAGAAAAATGTATTTAAAATTACCGTTACCTACCTTAAAATACGAATTAAGAAAGCAAACACCGTCTTTAAAAAGAAAAAAGGCTGAAATAATAGAACGGCAATTTTGAGATCACCATATCTTTGATTTCGCTTGGGAATCTCGATTTGTACACTTAAAAGCTGCTCACTTCGACATAATATCAAGAAAATAATAAATTTGGTAATAAAAATACAAGTTTTCAATGCAACTGACAGTTATATAAGGTACCATTTATCATGCGCCATCTATCGTGATAAAAAGTTAGTGATACACCCCATTAAACTATTCGAATAGACGTCGTCCAATTATTTAGCAGACTGTTGATCGACTATTCGCGATGGCATTCTCAACAAGATTATGAAGCTGACGTCGTCACCGGTGGCGGCGCAACCCGAATTAAACTAAAACGACGTAAAGGTATTCCAAGGCTGTGACGTCGTTTAGAAATCCACGCAATTTGTGTTTGGCTCGTCATTGGCCACCTTAAATCGCCAAGTTAGCGATTGTTTTGAAATGTCGAGATTGCTGCCGCAAAAAAAAAAAAAATTAGGTCTTCATCCAAACCTGTCACATTCGTTCAAAAAGCGAACTATTATGTTAAAGTAAACACGTAAAATATCAACGCTTTAATTTGTATTGGTTACTATTAAGTTTAGATTAAGATTAATCATAACAGAAGAACTTAAAAAAGAATTACATTTCCCAACGACGAAAATAATCGTCCAAAAAACTTAAGACTAAATAATGATTGATTTTTCTCGGCTTCCTATTAATTATATTTAAAAATTAAAATCATATTTGTTTATTTGCCAGAATAATATAACGAGTACAAGATGTCTTAACTAACAATATTCACAGTAATTTACAAAACAAAAAATTTGCACCGACACGTGTAAAAGCGCGGGAATCATTTCAACTGGGGGTTACGAATTTCGACATTTCTTCCATACAACGTCAAATACCGATCTCTAGTAATAAAAATCAAAGATAGATAAAATATTAGGTTAGCCTATTAGTCTAAATAGATTATATTATTATATATGTACAAAACTTAAAAAATATCATTTTTTTAAATTAACTTTCTTGTACCGAACAGATCACTCTCGACTTTTTGTTATTTATAATTATTTAAAACATGCTACTGGGGTTTAGTTTTTAATATGTCTGGTTACAAAGATTCCCTTATTTTTTTTTTGGTTCAAAAGTTATACTTCGATAGGGAAAAAATCAACAAATTCATAAAAATAAAATATATAATTTTTAATACATTTGTACCACATTAAATCTTTGATAATAATAATTATTTTTACAATGGCAACACAAATGATCTAGTTGCGTTTTTTTTTGTTAAATGTAGTGCTTGAAATTAAAAGTTTAAAACTCAATGTTATTACACAAATAAGAACAGTGGTAGTCTCTTATATACTAACTTAATAAAACACGTCATTTCATTAGCGTGATAATCTACATATTTTAATTATTTGTTTTTTCGTAAAATGGAACGCATTTCACATTTTCGAACGAATCGTTTTTTGTATATGTTTGACTTGTCGCTTTTTTTCCCTTTATTTCGCTTTGAAAGTCGTTTGTCTATGGTTTTCATCAAAATTCGGTAAAAAAAAGCAAGACTTGCTTTATATGCTCTCAAGTCGAACATACTCGTAGCATAGTTATTGCTTCTATCCCTGTTTTACTTATCGCTTATTTTTTTACTTTATTTCACTTTGAAAATGGCCTTTCAAAGCAAAATAAGCGACAAGTCAAACATAGGGCTATAATAGGTATGTATTACTACCATCCACTTGGCGCTAGTGTTCGGGTGACACCACTTTTTTAACCAACTGCGGGACACAAAGAGATATTTCATTACCAGTCAGGACCCTTTAAAAACCGAGACCGGCTCAAATATTTCCAACATTGGGCCCTGACTGTTAAAATTGCCATGTGATAAAATATATTAAATTATTTTAATCTTGCAGTTAACACTACAGTACACGCGCGGGCTACATACGAGGGGCGTTCAAAATATTCTCGGTATGTGGATAAAAACAAACAAGTACGAAAAGTTTGATATTTTTATTTTTCAATATACTCCCCCCCTATGTTCATACACTTATAAGATCGATCAATTATTTTTTTTAATCCCTCATAAAAATATTTTTTATCTTTGGTGTAAAAATGCTCCTCCACGGCCGTCTTCAACGCTTCATCGTCAGAAAATTTATTTCCACGCAGATCCTTTTTAAGATTGGGAAACAAAAAGAAGTCGCTTGGGGCTAAGTCCGGACTATAGGGTGGATGAGTAACAGTTTCAAACCCACATTCAACAATAGCTGCCTTGGCAATATGAGCAGTATGGACAGGGGCGTTGTCATGCAGAAGCAGAACACCTTTGGTTAACTTTCCTCGCCTCTTTTCTTTGATCGCATCTCTTAATTGACGTATAACGTTAGCGTAGTACTGCCCTGTGATATTTACACCTTTTTCTTTATAATCGATAAGCAAAACTCCTTCACAATCCCAAAATATTGTGGCCATGACCTTGCCAGCTGACGGGATTACCTTGAACTTCTTGGGATGAGCTGAACCCTTAATGTGCCACTGCATGGACTCCTGTTTGCTCTCTGGGTCATAATGATGAACCCAGGTTTCATCTCCAGTAACTATTTTTTGCAGCACCTCATCGGGATTTTCACCACACAGGTCGATAAAATCTGAACAGCAAGCCACACGCATATCCTTTTGAAGAAGCGTCAGCATTCGCGGAACCCATCTTGCACTTACTTTTGACATATTAAGATGGTCATGTATAATGTCATGTACGGTACCAATAGAGAGATTGGTTACTTGAGCTATAGATTTTACCTTCACTCGGCCGTCTTCCAATATAAGTTTTTCCACTTTATCAATATTTTCTTGTGAGGTAGCCACTACAGGCCGGCCAGGTCTAGGGTCATCTTCAATACTCTCCCTTCCACGCTTAAATTCGCTTGACCATTTTTGAATAGTAGATAAAGAAGGAGCAGACTCACGGTAAACACAATCCATTTCCTCTTTTATGGTTTTTTGATTTTTACCCTGTTTTGTCAAGAATTTTATGACGGATCGGTGCTCTAATTTCGTTAAAATTGTTAATTCGCTCATGGTGTTCATGTTTGTTCGGCAATTGCAGAAAAACAAAAGAACATCTCGGTTCCAATTTTACTTTTTTTTAATGTCAATGGATGAATCTTAGCGGCCAGTAACAAATATATATATAAAAGAGGTTGTAACGTATCAATACCGAGAATATTTTGAACGCCCCTCGTATGTAGCCTAGGGTGTTGTTTATAGCAATAACTCATGCGATTCAACTTCCGAGTATCTAGCTAAGCTCCAATTGATTGTTGCTCGATGCATTCAGTGTGGCGTAAGCGCTCAGATGTGCGATAAATTAGGATTTAAAGTTAGTGGGCTAACGCGTTGCACGCTGTGCATTTTGTAGCAGAATGAGACATCGCAGCACTAGAAAAACTTGTTCTTGTAAGACGTCATATGTAACGACCATCAAATATTAAGTAATCCTTTATGAGATGTAAACTTTTTTATTCTAAATAGTTTGTAAAAAAAACTAAAGTTGATTGATCACAAATAAGTAAAATTATGTGATTTTTTTCAACGTCAGAAGTTTTGTTATGTTTTTTATTTTTAGGAGAGAAATGTTTTCATTTGTTTAGTTAGTTGAATAAATGTCGTTAATAATAAAAAAAGGATTTTATTAAAATATAATCTAATATTCCTTTTAATAATGCCATTTTAAACATTTTTTTACTGGTTTTTTAAATTTTTAAATTAATTTATTTTTTCAATTAGTTTCTATCTCTTTTATACAAATAACAATTCTAAAAACGGTTTACATTTACGCTTAAAGAAACATACTACGGCTGTAGGAAAGTTTATTTTCAAGCACACTTCATAGATCTCAGGTTAAGATTTTTTAAAGGATTTTTTTCTATATTTTATTATTAATTTATCTATTTAATAGACAGCACATTGTCGATTTCTGTATATTAGTATAGATTCTATACCAATAATTGGTATAATTTATAAAAATATCACTATAGTCTATTTCTATCTATCTAGATTGTTAGTTGAAAAGGTCAAACTCATTAAGTACATTTGACTAATGGAGAATCCCCATCGGAGATAATTAACAAGCTAATGCGAAGCGATCATAATTATTTGTACTTAATGATTTTATCCACAATAAAATAATATTTCTTTATCAATCAATATGTCACTTAATGAGTTTTAAATTTTATCAGACGATACATAGACAGGCCCTAACTGATATAAGAACATTCACCCAAACTTAATTTAAACCGCAAAAGTCTGTTAGTCATACTCGCACCTGATTTGATCAATTCATACTGCACCTCCACCTGATTGGTTGATTCGTACTCTGTGTCCAATGTTGGTATATCAAGCCAGATTCTTCTCTCTCTTTCCCACATAGATCCAGCACTCGCACAGTGAATGAAACAGTGAATCCATGGAATGCTAAGAACTTTGTCTTCTCTCTTAAACACAATTAATAAGGACAGTTGATGGTTTTCTGTATATGGATTGTCAAAGACATAATAAGTGAATTCTGTAGAAACTTTTACAGCATTGATCACAAATTTCATTCCTCGGTCCTTCAGTATTTATAGTTAGGGACTAAATATGTCTTTTAATAGTTTGTTACATTTTTACAAGTTAGTTTTTCATGAAGTTTTTTCTGTATGCGTTTTCATATGTCTATTATAATTTCCCCAATCAGAGAACTGTTTGCTACATTCCACACAGACGTAAGGACGATGGCCCGTGTGCATTCTTTCATGAATTTGCTTACTATTGGAGAACCTGAACGCTTTCCCACATATCTTACAATTGTAAGGCTTGGCTCCGGTATGGATAGTGTAGTGTGATTTTAACTGACGTTTTATACGAAATTCCTTATCGCAAACATCGCATTTGTACGGTTTTAGATTACTGTGTGTTGTCAAATGCATGTTTAATGCTATTTGGGTTTTGAATGACCATGGGCAATAAGGGCAGTTGATCGTTTTCTGTATATGGATTGTCATGTGTAGACGCAAGTAGTGGATGCTATAGAATCCTTTACCGCAATGATCACAGATGTAATCTCTTGGTCGTTCAGTATGGGTGACTCTGTGCTTCCGTAAACATCCTGGCTGCCGAAATTCCTTGTCACACACATCACATTTATACATAACAGCAAGCTGTTGATTTTGTTGTGTCTGTAATTCTAAAGCCTCTTTCTGTTTGTCTGGATTCTTTTTCCTTCTGACTCTGGTATCTGGTTTCTTCTTCCGCTGCAACTCCGAATCACGATCTAAATGCTCGTTGAGTTGCTTTGTTGTGTTAAATGTGATTCCGCATTTGACACAATATTTTTGATATTGACGTCTGTGATGGATTAATTTATGGTTTTTCACATGTAATACCTCAGCAAAATGCTTATTGCAATAATCGCACCATAATCGTAGGTGCTCTTTGTGACTGCATACATGTAAGACGAATTTGGAGAAATTGTCTATGACTTTGGCGCAGTCTATACATTTAAAGGCACAGCAACTTGAATGTTCCTGCAACGAATGCTGAGATAGAGACTGTACGTCTGGTAACCGCATATCACACTGGCCACACATCCATATGTGATCAATCCAGGATCCTTTCGGATCTGCCGGGTCTTCTGGAAAATCCTCATATTTGCATGGTAATGGAGGATAAACTCTGACTTTTCTTTCTTTCTTAATGGCTGGTTTCTTTTTTTGTTCGTTATATTCTTCACCTCCCTCGCTCGAACTATCTGATAGAGCTTCCTGCTTTATAGAAACATTAACTTCATAGTGGTTTGGATTAGACATCTCAGTTGGCGATGGATTTTCTACTTTTATATTACACACTTCGAATTCAACCCACTCCTTTATTGGTGGATTTGACTCTTGCGTGTTGCTGTCTTCTGATAATTGATTAGTATAAACCTTGGAAAGATGTTGGTTAGCTTGTTTTATTTGTTGATAAAAATTCAAACATCCCTCGTTTAGAGTATGACAGGGACGACATATTTTACTTGATAATGTGTTTGAGCCATTGTCAACATATACTGCAGACATAACAGATTTAACTTTCATTGCTAATTCTGGATCTGTGTTGATGTCTAATGATTCTGAGTCTGCAACTTCATATCCACACAAACGACAGGTTTTTTGTTCTTTAGGAATTGTGCTATTACTGAGTTCTGGGCTCTCATGAAAGACAGCCTCAACCAAAAACTCGTCCATTACAGTAATTTCTTCTGTTGGTGACATCCTTTCTACCTTAACCTCGGGAAGTGGGACTTCGACCTCCACCCACGGCAATTTTGATTTTCCCGCATCCTCAAGCGACTTTGTATCGCTTCTTGTGTGGGTTGGTGCATTACTCGAAGTATTATTTTCTAGAACCTTACGCACATCATCGAGGTAATTAAAAGTACTTACTAAGAGGTTATGACACGCAAAACATATTAGTTTGGGTAAGTTTTTGCTAGGAGTTGCCGATGTCGAGATCCAAAGTAATGTATTAATTTTTGTCGCAATATCAGGGTCCGATTCTGTGTTAAATAATTGCACTGGCGGAAACACTTGAGCGCACAATCGGCAGTGGCTACCTAGTTCATTATTCATTTTGTCAACTATTCTTCACAATTTTATTATTAAACATGGTACCTTTTACGTAATTTCGTGGAATTATTGGTCTTTAGCCTACACGAAATTTGGAACACATTTTTTATTTATTTTTTAAAATTATTACTTAGGCATTGGATACAAGTCCTTCTGCCATCAAATTTCGTTGCAAAGGCAAAGAGTAAAGACGTTCAGTGGATTTTACAGTGGTTTTTGATTCATAAAAAGAGAAATATACCTAATTAATTAAGCAAGTCAATAAAAAAATTGAAGATAAGATACTGAAAATAACTTCGTTAAGATAGGTGATTAGTAGGTAATTAGTTTAATTATCTCTAATTGCCTAAAATTAGAAAATTAAAAAAATAAATTAGGTAGGTACAGTATATTTTAAGAAACGACGACAACAACTTATGTCTTTATTAACAAAATGCCAGACTATTTTATTTCATTTCATAATATGGTTGTAAAAATAATATTATTATTTAAGCGAAAATAATTAAGAGGACATTTTTTACTTATAGTTCATTTTTTATGAAGTATAGTTAATATTTATTTTAACTTTTACTTTTAAGTAAATTTAATTATATATACTTTTTATCTGTTTCAGTATTTTAAATATATATTGTATCGGAAGTCTTACTCACTCTAGCACACTTTGTTCGGTATAACACTGTTACTTTCTTCTAACCTGTCAGATAGAAAAAAAAATATTTTTTTACGCTAACTGGTTTTATCGTATTTTTTTAAATAAGCTGGCAATGCTTCCACGATCTCTGTCAATATTTTTTTGAGCTCATGTTTACGGGAGTGTTATTCTGTGAAATTAATACAAATTACAACTGTTTTACGTATTTTATTGTTGAATAAAGTTAATAAAATGTCTGAGGACGTCGATACTTACTGTCGGTTGTGCGCCGAGCCGACGCCAGTAGAGCAAATGATAAAAGAAGATGACGATGTCGCTATATCATCTAAAATCGAAACTAAGATGCTTTGGATTAATGTAGACGTCTCTAACAACGACGAATTACCTAAAACAATATGTTTCTCATGCTTTGACCTACTCGAAAAGACTTGGCACTTTTTGTACGAAGTGAGAATGGCCCATCAAAAATTGGTATCAATTTATGGCAAAAAAGTGACTTCTGAAGCTGATGTAAAGGTTCCTGTGGTGGAAAACGTGGGAAAACCCGTCGACGAATCGTGGGAGGACTTCCAAGTATTAAAATCTGAGGTAAAAGTGGAAAATTTTGAAATTTCGATGGATAAAATTACAGCTATTGATTCTAATTGCTTGATAAAAGCTATAAAACGAGAGAACAATGATGATTATAACGATTTGAGTAATGGTTTTAATACTGACAGTGATGAGCCGTTGTTAAAAGTGGTATCATGGAAGCATAAGAAGAGTAAAAAGAAAAAACGGAAGATCTGTTTAAAAGAAGTGAATGCTTCCGATTTATTGCCGGACTCAGATGCTGAAGGGATATCCTTAGATATGTCTCTGTTTATGTCGTGGGAAGTCTACACTTGGCAATGCGCTAATTGTGATGCCCAGTGCAAGTCGGTAGAATTATTAAGACTGCATTCATTGGAAATACATTCAAGTTGTTGTGTATTCAAATGCTCAGACTGCAATAGATCCGTAACTAACTTCCAGTCGTTTGTGAACCATGTGCGGAAGCACTACAAGCATTTAAGATACTGCTGTGAGTTTTGCAGTGAGAACTTCTCCATAATGCAGCAACTGAAGCGGCACAAAGTTAATATGCATCAGAATGAATGTATAAACTCTTGTCCTAACTGTGGTACTTTTTTTTCCACTGCCGAAGAGCTAAATGACCATATATTAAGATATGCTAAAGGTGTACGACGGAAACATAGGAAAATTAAAGAAGAAAAACTGGAACGCGGTTTAAAATGCGACAGATGTGATAAAGAGTTCAAATCTATAAGTAATTTACGAGCTCACAAACTTGTGCATACAGAAAGAGCTCGAGAGTTTTCATGTCATATTTGCGGAAAGATGTTTTTTACCAAAGGCTCTCTCCGCACACATATGTCAGTCCATGAGAGCTCTAAGCCTTATATTTGCGAGTTCTGCGAAATGGCATTTAAAGCCCGTGGCAACTTAATTTCTCACTTAAGTCTGCATAGTGGTGCTAAGCCGTTCATCTGTGAGCAATGTGGTAAAAGCTTCCGAGTAAAACGTCACTTAAAATCCCACTCCATAGTTCATACTGATTTGATGCCTTATTCTTGTGAATATTGCAAAAAGCAATTTCGTTTTAAAACCCGTTTAAACTTACACCTACGTCAGCACACCGGTTCTAGACCCTATTCATGCATTTATTGTCAGAGGAACTTTACAAACGGCTCGAATTATAAAAAGCATATGCGTAGAAGACATAATATTGATACATCAAAGAAGAAATTCTTGAGTGTTTTACCAACTACGAGCGATGCAATCACAAGTGACCTTTTAACTGAAAACGATAATCAAAATGTAGATATTAGCATCAATCTTACATAACCAGAGATTATTATACAACATGTTTTAATATGTATGTAGTGATTGCATTTCAGCATACAAAATATTTGACAATATTCATCCCTTCATAATTGCTACTCGCTCCAACACTTTAGATAGCCATAAGTTCTCACCTTGCCACATCATCATCATCCC
This sequence comes from Tinea semifulvella, assembly GCA_910589645.1. NCBI lineage: Eukaryota > Metazoa > Arthropoda > Insecta > Lepidoptera > Tineidae > Tinea > Tinea semifulvella. Next base: position 1,089,941 of record OU342623.1, on the reverse strand, counting down.
AGCCTCAACTAGTCCTATACCTCCACTGTTTGGAGAATTTGTCCTACACTCGCCACACTGACAAGATGGGTTGGCTTAATATATATTTAATTAGTTAACATTAGATGCAGAGTGATGGAAGCAGTCAGCCAGACAAGCTGCTGAGCATACCAGGAGATAATCCCAATGAGGAATAGACTTCACATGCCATATTACTTGGATCTCATCTGCCTAAAGTTGATAACTAATAAACAAAGAAAAGAAAAAAAAGGTAATATTATATAATTATGTAAGCTCATTATATAGAATTTGACAAATTTCTAAGCATTCCATGGATTCATTCATGCCGGGTCCATCATGTGTGGGTAAGAGATGAGAAGAATGGTGTCTTGGGTTTGCGACCAAAAATAGGCTGGTTCAAAATTGTGGAACGATTTTGCATGTCATCCATGCGCAGGGATGATTGCTCAATTGTACATACATTTGTCATAGATTTACGGCACATACAGTTACATGGACAATATTCATGGAATCATACAGTATTTGGTTGGGTATGGAGAGCAGTAGAATGGTGGATGTTGAGCATCTTGTGCAATAAAAAAAAAAGGAGGCCTCCATTATAAACCAGCCTATTGTCGGTTGCAAGCCTGAGAAACTATTCTTCTCATCTCTTACCCACACACAACCTGGCACTGGCGTGAACCCATGGAATGCTTAGAAATATGTCTCCTCTGTTTCCGTGCCTTGGAGAGCATGTCGGTCATTACCAGGTCGGAGCAAGCTGACGGTCCCGGTACCAACTTGTGGAATTGTAAAAAAAATTACATCAGACCTTTAACAACCCGTCTGGCCAGCATAAATTCTAAAACTCTAACTAAATTGTCTGGAAGACTCATCTTCAACAGTGGAGGTCAATTACGCTGTGTTCCATTGGCTGTAAGCAGGTCTGCCATCAATACATTTATGGAACGAGCTTCCAAGACGGCATTAACGTAATCATACAGTATTTGGTTGGGTAGGGAGAGAAGTAGAATGGTGGATGGTGAGCGTATTATCGCGCAATAGAAAAAAAGGGAGGCCTCCTTTTCTTAAACCAGCCTACTGTATATTATTATATGTATTTATATTCTTATCCACATTTTACTGCCTCCGTAATCTAGCAGTTAAGTCTGTGGATTTAGACTCGGAGGCACCGGGTTCGGTTCGAAATTATTATTTAATTTATTTGTGATATTTCTCGAGTTTAGTACGCTAGAGACATCAATGAGCCTGCCACTTGTCATGTTTGTTATGTGAATCCGCTTTATAAGCGTGGTTTTATAATACGGTCGTGATGATACTTTACTTTATTATAAGTCTCATCCCTTTTTTAGGATGAATATTTGTCTGTTAGAGATTTTTAATTTTGGAATGCAATCCTAATATAGTATTTAAGGACATAGCTGTGTATGTATATTTTTAGTTGGACACCTTGAACTACTATTTCCAAACTATGTGACCTTAAACTCACCTGATGGTAATCCAGACGCAAGTTCCAAGAATGGGAGCCACGTAATACCAGCAGCTCTATTCTGTTACTTAAGCGCAAACGTTATATAATGGAATCCGTTAACTATATCACGCTTTTAAAGTTGATATTTGCACGGCCGCGATAGTTGAGAATTGAATAATATTTTGTAATATGACGCAACCACTGACTTAAATAACGAATTCCACTAAATAACGTTTGCGCTTAGAACTTAATACGAAAAAGTTTTTTTTTTGTTAAATTGCTTTTAAAGATTCTGGTAAAAACGGGAGACGCGCAGGGAGAGTGTGAGAGAGACACAAATGCAGTTACCGAGTTATTATTGACCTTTTTCTCTGTCAGCGCTAACTGGTAAATAATTCCATCTTGTATCCATAAATTTCAAATCACATCTAAGGGTGCGATGTGTGCTTCTATAAAATTAATAAAGAACACAGCTATATCCGAAAATATTGGGTTTCTACAAGTTAAAATGTGTTGTATATACATATACGAGGGGCGTTCAAAATATTCTCGGTATGTGGATAAAAACAAACAAGTACGAAAAGTTTGATATTTTTATTTTTCAATATACTCCCCCCCTATGTTCATACACTTATAAGATCGATCAATTATTTTTTTTAATCCCTCATAAAAATATTTTTTATCTTTGGTGTAAAAATGCTCCTCCACGGCCGTCTTCAACGCTTCATCGTCAGAAAATTTATTTCCACGCAGATCCTTTTTAAGATTGGGAAACAAAAAGAAGTCGCTTGGGGCTAAGTCCGGACTATAGGGTGGATGAGTAACAGTTTCAAACCCACATTCAACAATAGCTGCCTTGGCAATATGAGCAGTATGGACAGGGGCGTTGTCATGCAGAAGCAGAACACCTTTGGTTAACTTTCCTCGCCTCTTTTCTTTGATCGCATCTCTTAATTGACGTATAACGTTAGCGTAGTACTGCCCTGTGATATTTACACCTTTTTCTTTATAATCGATAAGCAAAACTCCTTCACAATCCCAAAATATTGTGGCCATGACCTTGCCAGCTGACGGGATTACCTTGAACTTCTTGGGATGAGCTGAACCCTTAATGTGCCACTGCATGGACTCCTGTTTGCTCTCTGGGTCATAATGATGAACCCAGGTTTCATCTCCAGTAACTATTTTTTGCAGCACCTCATCGGGATTTTCACCACACAGGTCGATAAAATCTGAACAGCAAGCCACACGCATATCCTTTTGAAGAAGCGTCAGCATTCGCGGAACCCATCTTGCACTTACTTTTGACATATTAAGATGGTCATGTATAATGTCATGTACGGTACCAATAGAGAGATTGGTTACTTGAGCTATAGATTTTACCTTCACTCGGCCGTCTTCCAATATAAGTTTTTCCACTTTATCAATATTTTCTTGTGAGGTAGCCACTACAGGCCGGCCAGGTCTAGGGTCATCTTCAATACTCTCCCTTCCACGCTTAAATTCGCTTGACCATTTTTGAATAGTAGATAAAGAAGGAGCAGACTCACGGTAAACACAATCCATTTCCTCTTTTATGGTTTTTTGATTTTTACCCTGTTTTGTCAAGAATTTTATGACGGATCGGTGCTCTAATTTCGTTAAAATTGTTAATTCGCTCATGGTGTTCATGTTTGTTCGGCAATTGCAGAAAAACAAAAGAACATCTCGGTTCCAATTTTACTTTTTTTTAATGTCAATGGATGAATCTTAGCGGCCAGTAACAAATATATATATAAAAGAGGTTGTAACGTATCAATACCGAGAATATTTTGAACGCCCCTCGTATATATAACCACAAGAAATGCACATTTAAAAGGACAATGTGTGGTCATTGTCCTTTGTAACACTGCTTTTTTACTGAATTTGGCTTCAAAGTATGAAATCGCCACTCAAAGCTAAATTCACTAAAAAATAAGCGAACATGGCATCAGTGCCTGATAAAGTGTCTTTCTTTGGTTGTACGTGAACTGTTTTAAGTAGTAAATACTTATTTTAAATAAACTCTGTATTACGAGTTAAATGTAAATATTATGCCAGTTTATTTATAAACCAAATATTGAGGCGTTTTATTAAAAAAAAAATAGAGTTGAGCCTTACACCGGCTCCACACGTTAGCACCAACGTTAATCGGTTCATAAGGTTAGTTCGTTTTCATACATTTTTTTTTAAGACAGATCGCAAGATTATCAATGATTATTTATCTCTTAATAAAAAAAACATTAACAGAAGGGCACTCAAAAATCTGTACTTTAAAACATTATCTACCTACATGTTATTGCTATAATAAAAAATACGTGTGGCACTCGGGGACTGCTGCGGTAAAGCTATCGCATAGCATTTTTTATCAACATTATTTATTTAGTTTATTTATGCAGTATTTTTTTTTACGCAGCCAAAAAGCACGCTGTCTCACCTAGCATTATGTCTAAAAGAGATAGAATCAGTTATGAGCAGTTAGCAGATAGTCTACACGCATACGTCTAGTCGCACGCACACAAACACCGTGCCGAAGTCTGCCGAACTGAAACGACGTTGAACGATGCATGGATTTCAACGCCGCACCGCTGTGCCGGTCGGAGGGGGGGGTGTTTGGTTTATTTTCGTTACGGAATGTCTTGATTCGGTCGCCGCGCTCAAAGCCCGCGTTAAAAGCTATGCAATAGCTTAAAAAAATTCAAATGTTTTTATAATTTTAAATATTTTACACATTTGATTAATTAATATTTAATACACAGGATTGTTTTATTTTTTTTTGACGCATATTGTGTTTTTATCAGAAATCCGATAGGCTAAATCCTATTTAATTTTTGACTGTTTTTTTGGTCATTTTTTAAAATGCTGGTTGTGGATTAACCAAAGTAACTGACCAAAACGATGGTGCCAACGTGTAGAGCCGGTGTAAGTATTGCAGTTACATTGTTATCTAAGGTACAAACCTACGTAATTAATATAAAATAATATTTTAATTATGACCACTTAGCAATAAATAAAATAGATTTATATAAATTGCAATAACGTGTTTTATTTCTATGGTATATAAAATATAGGGTTACATCTAGGGTAAGATACCTAATTGGGGACACCCCACTAATTATTAACTCTATTTTTTTTTGTAATTATAAGTAAAATACTTATAGGCTATAATGCCGCGAGTGACCCCAAGTAAAGCATCAAATTCTGCAACATCTGGAATTTGATGATAACCTGATTGACTCATTCAAAGAAATATTACGTCATGCTTGGCTGTATGGGCTACACACTTTGCCTTATTTATCACCCAAGGGAGAAGAGAACATTAAAAAGACAAATACGGAGAGTCCTTTGAAGACACACAAAAAACCTTCGCCCATTTAGCACGAACATGTCAAGTGCAAGTTTTTGTTTTGTAAATTACTTTACTGTGAATATTGTTAGTCAAAAGTAGTGTTGTTCTGTTTCATAATGTGCTACAATGTGAATAATTATGGAAAACGATAAATTTGACTTTATAAGTCACCCGCGCTGTGAACTTCCATATTTTACCCGACGTATTTGGGCTATAATGCCGCGAGTGACTTCAAGAAATTCATCAAATTCTGCAACATCTGGAATTTGATGATAACCTATTAACTCATGAAAAAGAAAGATATATTATGTCAGACTTGGCTGTATGAGCTAGATCCTTTGCCTTCCTTATCACCTCATTTATCATCCATCGGGAGAAGAGAACACAAGACAAATACTAATTGTAACTAATTTCTTCTGTATAAATAAAGAAGTATTATTATTATTACTCAATGTAGTGTTCATTGATGAACAAAGGCGTTTAACTACTGAAAATGGTAAAGCGAAGGAAGTTTGAGTACTTGGGACACATCAAGCGCAATAAAAATACGAGTATAGCTTGCTGCAGCTCGTCATGCAAGGCTCCAGAAGACCGGGGAGAAGACGCACTTCCTGGCTCAAGAACCTCAGGGAGTGGTTCGGGATGAGCACCAGATCCTTGTTCAACAAAATCAAAATCGCCTTAATGATCATCCATGATCGAACTCTTCGCTCTTCTTCTAACTCCACCCTTTCCATCCCTTCCCATCACACCTCTTTTGTCTCTAATTCGTGTGCTGTTGTAGTTGCAAATCTTTGGAATGACCTACCTTTAGGTATAAGGCAAGCTCCAAATCGAGTCATCTTCAAAAATATGGTTTACTAACACTTTCTTTCTAACTATATTGTCCCAAATTTATGTCTCTTTTTCATGTCCTCACTATCCTCAATTGCAGCAACATCATATTTCACTTCCCTCATCATGTAAGTAGTTTTATTTTTATATTATTGTTTATTTATGATGTAATTTATGTTTATATATATATATGTATATATTTATGTATTTGTATATGTATTAGTATGTAATATTGTTATGTATGTATTAATACTGTTAAGAATAACTTAAGTAATGATTGCACCTACCATCTATACTGTCTAAATGTCCTAAAGGCTTGGCTGTCAGAGAATGCCTAGCGGCATTAAGTCCGCCTTTATACATAGTGCAATAAAGTTTTTAAATAAATAAATAAATAAAATGATAGCCGACCTCCGATAGGAGACGGCACCTTAAGAAGAAGTGTTCGTTATCACAGTCACTAGATCACAGGGTCCTAGACCTCTACTGTTGGAGATGGGTCTTCCTGGAGAATTAGGCCCTCACTCGCCACGCTCTGGCGAGAATGGTTGGCGAGGGACTGATGTATTTTTTTGTCAAGGATAGATACTGTTGGAGATAGGACTACCGAAAGATATTTCTGGAGTATTTGGCCAACACTCGCCACGCTGGCCAGACGGGTGGCTCAAGTGTTAACCAGTAAACAAAGTATGTATGTGTGCAATATTGAAAAATAATGTGAAAGGTTCAATGATCGATTCCAGTTGGCAAAGAATAAATCATTTAAAAACAGTAGGGCATACTTCTGATATGCTTGCCTTCTGGGGTAGCAGTCTCGACTTTTGATAATACTCGTATAAGATATGAGTTACTAGTATAACAGCGCCCGTGTGGCTCACGAACCCAGGAGGCTAGTTTCGACTGCTTCAGCTCTCCAGGAGTACTTCTCTAGGAAGTGGTCTCCTGTTTGGGGGGCGTGCACAAGACGGAGCGATATTTTGGAGATGCTTAAAGTGTCCGTTGTCGACCCGATAGAACATATGTCTAGTCAGGCCGACGACAAACTCCTCAATAGTAGGCATTTCCAAATCTCGAGCTATGACGGAATTACGCACGAACCACGGCGCTCTGGAAAACACTCTGAGAACATATCCTGTTAACTCTAAAAATTAAACTATTATCTATCATATTTATTAAAATAAATAAATAACCCTACAATAATAAATAAATTAAATACAAATCTAAATATAATTCCACGATGCTTGCCAAAGACGATTGTCTATTAATGTCTATGACATGGGTATATATAAATAAATACATTTAATTAATAGGTATTTAATTTGTGATATTTCTCGAGTTTGGTACGCTGGAGACAACGACGAGCTTGCCACTTGTCATGATTGGCCTATTGTAAAGTGGGCTAAATGCGAATCCGCTTATTTATAAGCGTGGTTTCTGACTACCCTGAAAGGGAAACGGTCGTAATGATACTTTACATGCGTCTGCGTAGGGTTTCAAAAGTAACGTAGAAAAGGCGACGAGCTGTCAAATTGGCTTGATCTGCCATTCGAATAGGAACCTCGTAAGGTATAATAAATACATCCGAATCTTCATAGAAGGTCCCGCTGGAGTAAGTTGCCATAATCTGCTAGTGTTAAAATGCAGAGGGCTGTCGATGCAATTTATAACTTATGTATAAATGAATTCCTCGTCACGCGGCTCTCAACGACATCATCCGAAGGGCTCTTGTCACTGCTGGGGTTCCCGCAATATTAGAACCATCTGGGATTGTGCGGAGCGATGGCAAGAGACCCGACGGAATGACTGTTGGGCCGTGGAAACTTGGCAGGTCTCTGGTGTGGGATGCGACGTGTAAAGATACATTAGCTCCATCTCACATGCAGGCGACCTCGTCAGGCGCGGGAAGTGCGGCTTTTTCTGCGGAGAACCTTAAATTGCGCAAATACGCTAACCTTGGTATCGGTTACGAATTTGCGCCGTTTGGGGTCGAGACGATGGGCCCATGGGGACCGTCAGCGAGGCGCTTGGCCAAGGAGTTGTCAAAGCGGCTGACAGAAAGGTCTGGAGACAGGAAGGCTGGCAATTATTTCTGCCAACGTAACGCCTCGCTATACAGAGGGGAAATGTTGCCAGTCTCCTTGGGACTATCTCGGATGGGACGTCTCTAGAGGACATTTTTTATTTATAGTTTAGTTTATTTTTAATTTTATTATTTAGGTAGCTTTTAATTTATATTTAATGTACTATAATTAACTTTGAATAAAGTTTATTAATGTTTTTTGTATAAATGAATTAGGTTGACTTTGTGTAAATATTTAATAGCATTTTTTTATTTTATTTCTGACCTATCGCCTTGTGTGTCGTATGTTATTAAGAAAAAGAGATAGCATGTACGTAGAGGTCCGCTTGCCAGTTTCTCGCAGTAATTTTGTAAGTTTACTTAGTTAAAACTCTTTGTATAGGAAATGATAAATATGCGTAAGGCGTATTTCTAAATGCACCTAGAATCAAGAAAATTCAAACTCATGAATTCCTTGAATATGGAATCTCAGCTAAATAACTGGTGAATTTATTTACATTTCATTTTAACACCATCATTCCTACCGGAATTCGGTTAAGTCGTACTTCTTACACATTTATAGATTAATTATTATTGATTTAAATTATTGCACAATATGTCTGGTGATATTTTCTAACAGCTAACCTTTGGGATAGTGAGCAGGGATTGTGGGTGTATTAAATCACTAATTAAAAATCAGAATTAAAAAAAAACCAAAAATTATTACTAACAACTAAAGCTATACATAATATACACTAAATGATAACACAAGCACATATACGCAAAAAGGTAGGTATGAAAAAAAGCATAGGGACAAAAATAAGGAAAGGCATGCTCCGATGGTTCGGGCATGTTGAAAGGATGACTGAAGAGAGATTGACGAACCAGATATATAATGCGAAAGTTGTGGGTGAAAGAGACCCTGGCAGACCAAGACTCACTTATCACGATCAAATAAATAAAACAATAGCTGACGGTGCAATAAAAAGCCATCGAAACAAAAGGGCATGTATGAAGAGGTTGATGAATGTCGAAGAAGCGAAAGAGGTATGTCGAAATCGTGACAAGTGGCGCCTCTGTGGTCTCTGCCTACCCCGCAAGGGACCTGGCGTGAAGATATGTATGAATGTATGTATGTACAAGCACATATAATACATACAATATTATGGCAATTTTAGGAAGTCAATCCCTGGTATGGGATTTTATCTGTTGGGATTCCCTAGCCCCTTCCCACCTTCAAGGAACTTCTGTTAAAGGTGTTGCAGCCGAACAAGCGCAGATGAGCAAGCGTCGAAAATATGAAACTATTTGCAATAGTTTATTTTTTCGACGTTTGCTGTAAAAACTATGGGCCCGTGGGGATCGGAACTTAAAGCCTTTTATAAAGAAATTGTTCCAAGGCTAATTGACGTCTCTGGTGACAATAGACTGGCAGTTTTTTCTCACAAAAATTAAGTATCATCATTCAAAGGGGAAATGTTGCCAGTGTATTGGGCACCATGCCACAAGACAGCGATTTGGAGGAGCTATTTTTTTGTAAGTATTTAATTTTTATTTTCTATGTATTATTATTATTTTTTTAGGTTAGATTTTGTTGTAATATAGTTTATGTAATATTGTAATTCTTTTATATTGTTTGTATATTACTTCATTTTAAGAAGTTATGTGGACTCGTCTTGCTTTTTGTGAAGGTACACCTTAAGTAAATATTTAAAACACTTAAGTATTTATTACTATGCATCATTATAGATAGGTACCACGACATTAATGGGGTGTATCACTAACTTTTTATCACGATAGATGGCGCATGATAGATGGTACCTAATATAACTGTCAGTTGCATAGAAAACTTGTATTTTTATTACGAAATTTATTATTTTCTAGATATTAAGCGGATACACTTTAGCCAACTTTACTATAGGCCAATCATGACAACTGGCAAGCTCGTCGATGTCTTCAGCGTTCCAAACTCGAGAAATATCACAAATAAATTAAATAATAATTAAAATGTATTTTTATTTACATTAATAAAATACTTTTGTGTCCCGACCAGGAATCGAACCCGGTACCTCCAAGTCTAAATCCACGGACTTAACCGCTAAACCACGGAGGCAGTTTAAGTAAAGTATCATCACGATATTATACTTCGTTCCGATACGCGATAATAGTAACCTAAGCACGCTTAAGGTGTTCCGATACGCGCTTAAACTGTTTTGCCAAGCTGTGTGACGTCACAAACGACATCATTTCTCGCGCTTAGACTGCTCACGATATCGAGGTAGATCGCTCTGAGCGCTGTCAGTTTTTTGTCATTATGTCGCGCGCCATTTTCAAGTTTATTTAAATTAAGTTTTCTTTTAAATTATTTAATATTGTAATTCGTTCATACTGTTTCTATATTACTTCTTAAACAAATCTATAATTAATATTTAAGTAGGAAGTGAAAAAAAAAATGTCTGTAACACGGCAAGTTATTTTAAATTACCAAAATAAGTTAATAATATTAAACTTTACACATATAAAGATAAATAAACCGAGAGATGTATATTTGTTAGTATTCATACTCAAAGATTTGGAATCCTCAATTTATCTTCCATGCATTTAAAAAAAAAACTAACATTTTATGAATGAAAATGTGATTTAGACCGTTCCGAATTGATATCACGCTCTGAGCATCCAAATCGCGATATTTGATTCGGAACGACGACGGTCAGTGTCATGTTCGTTCTAAGCGCTCTGAGCGCGATTCGGAATGAGGGGTATATTGGCTCTGTGACGTATTATCGTTAAGGTCAATGCGCTTCGTGCGAATTTTCAAATCCTAGTTATAACTTGCAATAGAAACGCTGCCAGAATAACGAATGAGACATAATTTACTTTAGTATTTGAGTTTACGGTTTAGACTGCGTGTCTGAGTACGGGTGAGTGTTCTGAAGAGTTCCATCTCTTCATCTCTATGTAGTATTTATTCTCTATTCTCGAGTTTGATACGCTAGAGACATCGACGAGCTTGCCACTTGTCATGATGGGCCTATAGTTTTTTTTCATTCATTACAGCCCCTAGAACACAGCGTCCTAGACGTCCACTGCTGGAGATGGGCCTTCCAGAACTGGAGAATTTGGCCTACACTCGCCACGCTGGCCAGACGGCTTGGCGAGGATATGATGTAAATTTTTATGACAATTTATTAACGATTCCACAAGTAGGCATTAGTGGAACCGGGACCGACGGCTTGACGTGCTCTCCGAGGCACGGGAACGGTGGTGTTGTAAATCTATGACAAATGTACATAAGAAAATTAAGTGTTTTTCTCATTGGTACATGTCGGGTGGGTTTGAACCCACCTTTGTAGGATTTAAGGTACGCGTTCTTACTACCGTGCCACCACCGCGCCGGGCCTATAGTAAAGTTGGCTAAATGTGAATTCTGACCACCCTGAAAGGGATACGGTCGTGATGATACTTTTTTTTACTATATCAACTCCAAATCCCAGGAAATGTCCGTAATTTAATTTCCTACAAAGCCGATTGACTGACTACATTTTTTAGAAAAACACTTATATTAGTTTTTTTTAATGTTGGTATGAGCGAGCAAGAGGATTTTTTTTCCTCTTCATTACAGCCCCTAGAACACAGCGTCCTAGACCACTGCTGGAGATGGGCCTTCCAGAACATATATCTGGAGATTTTGACACTCGCTGATGGTTTCTCGGGCTTGTGACCGACAATAGGTTTTAAAAGGAGGCCTCCCTTTTTATTTTATTGCGCAACTATACCCTCTGCACCATCCATCATTCTACTCTCTCTCTATATTCTAATCCCTCCCTCTCCATTCCGCAACCGAACCACACGCACAGGTCAGAATATGCACCCACATACCGTAGTCACTATCCCTTCGCGTACGTATAAATTTGGGGACTCATACATCTGTCGTACGATAAAGATGTCGAATGCTCTCCCAGCCTCTGTGTTTCCACTTTCCTATAACTTGGAGTCCTTCAAGCGAAGTGTGAAAAAGCATCTAGTCAAGCCGGCATAGTGTTGGGGACTGATGGCAGTTATGAGTGTCTGACTTCAGTTGCTAACATTCATGGACCTGGTGCGCTACTTACCATCAGGTGGGCCCAAAGTCACATGTCGTGTTAGTATAAAAATTAAAAAAAAAACTCTTTTCTACCCAACCAAATACTGTATGATTCCGTTAATGCCGTCTTGGAAGCTCTTTCCATAAATGTATCCCCTGCAGACCTGCTTAGGCCCAATTATTTCAGTAGGTGGTGCAAAGATTTTGTTGGAACTCCTCTCGCATCAACTTGCACTGCGTAAAGCTGAGTCTTGAACCCGTTCCTGATCATTTCTTTTGTGAAATCCATATTACCGTCAGGGCATTGTTTACATATACCAGTGGATAGTTCATAGACTGTCTCAGGGGTATCTTTCAATATATAATCAACCGAGCCACAACCCTCTTAAGCAAATTAATTTTTTTAGCACTTGTATAAACTTGTATTGTTTAAACACGATTCAAGTTAATATTTTGCCAAAAAATCCTAATGCGGGCCACGTTTGGCAATTGACGCATTTTTTGTAGGTCGCGGATTCCGTTACGCACAGTTACAATAGCAAACGATTGGAGATTACAATCTATTTGGGTCTTTATCGTAACATTCTGGAATGGTCCTTAAGTTGTTTTTCCACCAGATAACTAAGCAATGGGCGATGCCAAATCTATGAAACTACACTCATGACTAACATCAGTCCCTAACACTATGCCGGCTTGACTGGACATGACGTTTAAAAGGTTATTAATTGATCGTTTTGTGGTGTAGTTATATGTTGTTTTTTTTTGTAAACCTAATATAACTAAGTTTTCCTAGCAGATTCCTTTCTTTCAGTCAGATTAAACATTAACAGGTCACTGGAATCTGATAAACTTCTGGTCTTTTGCTAAAAGCTTACTCATTGGACCACTTTACTGCTTAGTCTTCCACTAGCAGGAGTAGAATTACTTTAAATAATTAAATTAATGACGTCTTATAAATGCTAGTAATAGGTCTACGTAAATAACGATATTTTGACTTTGACTTTGACATGTGACCCCACTTCTATATAATGCTATCACACGGTTATAAAGATAGAAAGAAATGTCAAAAAGCCCAACCCAAATATTCTTTACATTAATATTCTGAAAGAGTTCGCTATAATGGTTCACTGATGTTTATAAAATCGCAAACCGCTGGATTATGTCGCATTTGCGAACTTTATACGTAACGAATAACTGCTAGGATTACCTTAAAAAAGATAAAATAATAAAAATAAATATAGATAATAGAAAAATTACTAATTATTTTTTTTGTTGTGAAATGTGTTGGTTTTTGTGAATTAAAAAGTGAGTGTTTAAAATAATTTAAGGTGTTATTGATGTCGTTTTACTAGTTCTAAGTTTATCCAACTTGGCCAATGTAGTTAAATAAATAAATATTTCCAGACAGGTCACACAGCGCCATCTAATTTCCGTGGTAAGCTACGAGGCTTGTGTTACGGAAACTAGATGGTTCATAAACTACAATTATACTTTTTTTTTTTGTAAATATATACATATTATACATATAAACACCCAGACCTAGACAAATTATACAATGTACAACTTGCCCCCGGTGGGAATCGAACCCACGACCTCCCGAGTTCACGGCAACGTTTGTTACCACTAGACCACGGAGGCGGTCAATGATCTTGGCCTTCCTAATATTAATGCCTTTTTTTAACTGCCTCCGTGGTCTAGCGGTTAATTCCGTGGATTTAGACTCGGGGGTACCGGGTCCAATTCCTGGTCGGGACACAAAAATATTTATTAATTTTATTGAATAAAAAAACTATTTATTTGTGATGTTTCTCGAGTTTGGTACGCTAGAGACATCGACGAGCTTGCCACTTGTCATGATTGGCCTATAGTAAAATTGGCTAAATGTGAATCCGCTTCTTTATAAGCGTGGTTTCTGACCACCCCGGAAGGGAAACGGTGAAAGTAAAGTAAAGTAAAAATCGTTTATTGAAGCAAAAGTAAATTGAGTTACAAAATGTGGTACAGGAAAAAATAATATCAAAACAAGTAAGCAAGAAAGAGATACAGAACTCTGCTCCCCAAACCATTATGTTGTATCTTGGGGAACAGTTTCCGCTACATGTTTAGTTGATGCTCGTACTAAAATATTTAGTGCTTTTTTTAAAAATTTATTTATTTATAAGTTCTCCAACAAAATCAACAATTTTCAATTTCTGAGTACCTGCATACATAATTAACAGAGTAAATGTAATTTTAATTAAAGAAGACGGCCTGCTCATAATTACCATTAAGTATAAATTTAAAACTTGCAATAGATATTGCGCGGTGGTGGCTCGGTTGTAAGAACGCGTACCTTAAATCCTACAAAGGTCGGTTCAAACCCTCCCCGGCATGTACCAATGAGAAATACACTTTTCTTACGTACATTTATCATAGATTTACAACACCACCGTTCCCGTGCCTCGGAGAGCACGTTAAGCCGTCGGTCTCGGTTCCACTAATTCCAACTTGTGGAATCGTTAATAAATTGTCATCATATCCTCGCCAAGCCGTCTGGCCAGCGTGGCGAGTGTAGGTCAAATTCTCCAGTTCTGGAAGGCCCATCTCCAGCAGTGGAGGTCTAGGACGCTTTGTTCTAGGGCTGTAATGAAAAATGATGAATGAAATAGATATTATACATTTTTTTTTTATTATTTACCTACCTAACAGTTAAATCTATTAAATTAAATTATAATTAATAAAACTAATACCTACCTAATTACCTAAATAAATATTACAAATATTATAATACTGAAAATTAAATCAGTTACAAGAAAAATTTACAAACAAAATTACAATCTAAAAGCTAAAATTAACAAAAACTACCGATTTTGTTTGTTTTTAATGCCTTTTTAAATTTAAGAGCACCACATGTTAATGCGTCAAAATCGTGAAAAAATGCTATTAGTAGTGCAAAAAATATCCTACATCACTCTCGATGGAGGAAAAACAACATTCGTAAGCTAATTAACAGCTCGTAATGGTAATTTACTTTGCACATAGGCATGTAGTCTACCTTAATTCTGACTTGCCTGGTGGGTTACTGCTGTACCAGGTATTGTATTCTCATAGGTACTGATAACTAAATTTAAAAGGTTAATAATTGATCGTTGTGGTGCAGTTCTGTATATGTTTTATTTTGTAAATCTGATATAGCTGAGTTTTCCTTGCAGATTCCTTTCTCAGTCAGATTAAACATTAACAGGTCACTGGAATTTGCTAAGCTGCTGGTCTTCTGCTAACAGCTTACTTATTGGACCAATTTGCTGCTTAGTCTTCCACTAGCAGGAGTAGAATCATTCAAAATAATTAAATTAATGACGTTTCATTAATGCCTGTAATAGGTTTACGTGAATAAATATATTTTGACTTGACTTTGACTAATATTATTAATCCATTTTAATAAATATTATAAACTAGCTATTTTTACGACACGTAATTACTTTCGTAAGTAATACTAAAATGAGAAACAAACATATTTATGTGTTAAACATAGTTATTTGACCGCCTCCGTGGTCTAGTGGTAACAAACGTTGCCGTGAACTCGGGAGGTCGAGGATTAGATTCCCACCGGGGGCAAGTTGTACATTGTATAATTTGTCTCGGTCTGGGTGTTTATATCTATAATATGTATATATTTACAACAAAAAAATAGTATAATATGTAGTTTATCAACCATCTAGTTTCCGTAACACAAGCCTCGTAGCTTACCACGGAAACTAGATGGCGCTGTGTGACCTGTCTGGAAATATTTATTTATTTACTTAAAATGAAAAGTATTAATACCATATTTGTGTAAATAGATTTCCAATTACCGCTTAATAATTGCCCGTTTTTTTAACTATTAAAATGGATATAGTATGTTATCCTTATAAGATAGACATATGCCATCGCAGACTTTTCTGTAGACCTATATGAAACACTATTATTATTATTATTATTTATCACCATATGGACCTATCGAAACACTTGGTTACGTCCTAATTTACATTAATTACAGAACAATGAAAAAACCAAAAAAATAGAAAGAAACAATTCTAGAAAACAATATAATAGTCGAAAACCTGGCCAGATAGTGATGACATCATAAAGTTAAATTAAGGTTTGGCTGAATTTGCTGTAAATGGGCCTTGTCAGTTCTAATATAAAAAAATATTAAACAAATAAAATAGAAATATGTAACTAAAAATTTCAATTGGCAATGATGGATGTCACTAAAAACTAAAAATATGTCACTAAGACTAAGAAATACAAATGTTAAACAAAATAGCGAGTTCTTTTTTTTTTTTGTAAGTAGGCATAGGACAATAAATATAATGTATTCTGCGCTTTTACATGTCAAAAAGTTAATTAATATAACGAAAAGCTTATTTTCTGGGAAATAGCTTGTAGGTATTTGGAGTAGCACATTACAACCCAAATATACATAATTATAATCTTAAAATTATAGCTGCTGTAAATAGGCATTGTCATATTATAAACTAAGACATACACAATTATAAAATGAATACATCAAGGATTATAGCTGCTGTAAAGTGGCGTTGTCATACTATAAGCTAAAACATTATTAAGATGTCACATAAATTATAGCTGCTGTAAAAAGGCATTGTCATACTTTAGCTAAAACAAAAACAGTTTATGGTGTCACTTAAATTTTAGCTCCTGTAAAGAGGCATTGTCATACTATAAACTAAGACATACACAATAACATTTGAAATAAATTAGGACCAAGCTCGCTTGTCATCAAAATACTCGCTGATGGTATAATAGCCCTTTAAAATCAGTTTTTTCTTAACATATGATTTCGCGCCATTTTGCGTGGACATGTCAAGTGCAAGTTTTTGTTTTGTAAATTAATTTGCTGTGGATATTATTGGTCAAAAATGGTGTTGTTTTGTTCAATAATGTGCTACAATGTGAATAATTATGGAAAACGATAAATTGGACTTTAAATATGGGGCACAAGTTGCAGTTTATTTTATGCGGTTTTCCCGCGCTGTGGACTCCCATATTTTACCCGACGTGTTTGGGCTATAATGCCGCGAGTGACTCCAAGTAAAGCATCAAATTCTGCAGCATCTGGAATTTGATGATCCCGAACTCTGTTATGAACATATATTATGCAAATAAATTACGTGTTTAGGGCTGATGTATTCTGTACAATGTCCTTTAAAGACAATTAAAAAATATATATATTAAACAAAATAGCTATTGAATGTCAAGAATTAAACTAAAATTATTATTAAAAACAAATAATCAAAAATTATACTACCTAGGTATTGAAAAATCTTCCACCATACATTATTTTGTTATATCTTTAAGGATTTAGGCAGCGTTTTCGTTGACAGCTCCCAGATGGCTTATTTTTTCTGACACCTCCAACATATATCGTTAATGTATACAAAAGCTTTACTAATTATATACTAAAACCTTTTTTGAAAACCACTCCATCAGTTGATGAAAATAGGCATAGAAATCGGTGCAGTAGTTTTTGAGTTTATCGCGAACATACAGTTGCGGCGGAGGACTTTCGTTTACTCGTATACCTAGTGATAGTGATTTTACTGACTTTTTTTTATTATTCCAAAGTACGAGTATGTCAAAATCAAGTGTAAGATAGAGCGGGCGTTATTTACATACAATATAAATATAAATATTTCCAGACAGGTCACACAACGCCATCTAATTTCCGTGGTAAGCTACGAGGCTTGTGTTACGGAAACTAGATGGTTGATAAACTACATATTATACATTTTTTTTTTGTAAATATATACATATTATACATATAAACACCCAGACCGAGACAAATTATACAATGTACAACTTGCCCCCGATGGGAATCTAATCCTCGACCTCCCGAGTTCACGGCAACGTTTATTACCACTAGACCACGGAGGCGGTCAAATAACTATGTTTAACACATAAATATGTTTGTTTCTCATTTTAGTAGCATACACATCGGCTTACGAGTGTTGTCCGTTAAACAACAAAATCAATTTGAAAGTGCACGTCACGACCATAACCACGAAAGAACCAGCCCTCTTCTTAACGGAGCAGACAATTAGACGAGAGATGATGATTTTTAATAATTAAATAATAATAACTCTATCTTTCAGATATAACGTTAACAATGTCTTCAAAATGGCTGCTGATCACACTTTTGGCGGGAATAGCTTCGGCCCAAGACGATATTGATTATGAAGTTGGTGAAAAGATGATGATGAAAGTAATTCGAGTAAGTATTTATACCTATTCTCGCCAAGCCGTCTGGCCAGCGTGGCGAGTGTAGGCCAAATTGTCCAGTTCTGGAAGGCCCATCTCCAGCAGTGGAGGTCTAGGACGCTTTGTTCTAGGGCTGTAATGAATGAATGAATTTATACCTATATTGTCGCCAGTAGTGTTGCCCAAAGCAAGATCAAGACTAAGCCAGTCCAGACCACAGAGGTATTAGGTATAGGTATGATTTAGGTACTAAAATATTTTTTTTTGCAATCGAGTTCTCCCAAGTTCCAAATACCTAAGCGTTGATTTTTTTCCTCAGGAACAATTAAATAAAAAAATTGAAGGACACGACGCAATTAAAATTTATTAAAAACAAAAACCAAAAAATATGTAAAAAAAAAAAAAAAAATATTGAGCAAGAGTTTTGCGAGACTAGAGTAGTCTTGGTCTTGCATCTATATCAGTAGACTTGTAAGACTGCAAGACCAAGACCAAGTTTAGGCAACACTAGTCGCCAGCAATATCAACACTAACAGCTAGCCAAATTATAAATTGTTAATAAAAATCAACTAAGGCTCATAAAGACATCATACAAAGGGCTTTTGTCACCGCTGCTGGAGTACTCGCGATTCTAGAACTCTCTGGGATTGCGCGGAGTGATGGCAAGAGACCCAACGGCATGACCGTTGTGCCGTGGAAACTTGGCAGCTTTCTGGTGTGTGATGCGACATGTGTATTCTAGACTATTATAGCGATAGCTTATAGCAATATCGGTCAATAAGTCATAAAAAATGTTCCCACTTACAAAATAAAAAAACCGATTTGCCAATATCATGGGTTCTCTTCTCCCGATGGATGAAGAATGAGATGATAGGGAAGGCAAAGGGTCTAGCCCATACAGCCAAGTCTGACGTAATATATCTTTAATTTTTGTGAGTAAATGATTCCAGATGCTGCAGAATTTGATGATGACGTCATTAACTCACAAAAATTAAAGATATATTACGTCAGACTTGGCTGTATGGGCTAGACCCTTTGCCTTCCCTATCATCTCATTCATCTTCCATCGGGAGAAGAGAACCCAAAAAAAAAATTTGGATTGTTTACGATTTATGTATTCTGTACTATGTCCTTAAATAAATAATAACAAGGAGTAAATAAACAAGGAGTCCTTCGCGCCATTTTGCCTGAACATGTCAAGTGCAAGTTTTTGTTTTGTAAATTAATTTACTGTGGATATTATTGGTCAAAAGTGGTGTTGTTTTGTTTAATAATGTGCTACAATGTAAATAATTATGGAAAACAATAAATTGGACTTTAAATATACAAGTTGCAGTTTATTTTTTTGCGGTTTTCCCGCGCTGTCAACTCCCATATTTTACCCGACGTGTTTGAGCAGCGGATGGTTCCGCGAGTGACTCCAAGAAAAGCATCAAATTCTGCAGCATCTGGGTCATGATGACCTCATAAACCACAAAAAAAAAACGGGAGAAGAGAATTAAAAAAAAAAAAAATTTTGGAAAGTGACCACGCTATTTGTTCTGTTGGAAGGCTCGTCAATAGCCACCTTGAATCGCTAAGTTATGTCGAGACTGCAGCCCCAGGCGACCTCAAGCGCGGGAAGTGCTTGTGTTAAGCTTCTGCTGATTACAAGAAGCGCAAACATGCCAACCTCAACCAATAATGTTTCTGTTTTTTTGTTTTAGCAAGCAGTAAATCAGACTAAAGCAGATACTCTTAATTTGCCATCCAACGCTACTTCTATACGTGAAAATATTACTGATACGTTCAGGTAAGATTTTAAAATAAAAAATAAATAAAACTTTATTGACACAAATTTATTTTACCTATATATAAATGTGCTCTGTCTCCTGGACTAGTCTGATTAAAAAAAGTGTGTTCCAGAAGACTATTGCTCTTCATTAAACGTACGAAAATAATAGTAGCTAAAAAAAAACACATAAGCAAAACATAAATATAAAAAAAGAAAAAATTGACACCAATTTTTTACATCCTATATACATAAATTACAAACTAGGAAATTATATAATTTATTTATTTATAATACATTGAGCTAGGACAGGCTAACAGTCGTCAATCAGGTGGGACGCGATCTCTCGCTGCCATCGGTAGTAAAATCGATGGTAGCGAGCGAAGCATCGTGGGACGCTGTGGCCGGTAAGCACGCCATGCTCCAGCATGTTTTAGTCGGTGCGAGCCCGACATAACATCCCCCTTGTCCCCCGACTCGGGGGGGGGGGAAGGACAGGCTAACAGAACTGTTAGTAAGTGCACTGGTGTCATGATTGGCCTATAGTAAATTTGCCTAAATGTGAATCCGCTTATAAACGTGGTTTCTGACCACCCCGAAAGGGAAACGGCCGTGATGATACTTTACTATCCTAGAAGTTATGGAGTCTCACTAAACGTTTCTCTTTAGTCCTTTTTAATCCACAGTTGCGACAATCTGACTTACGGCTACTACGCTGACGTCGACAACGATTGCCAAGTGTTCCACGTGTGTCTCCCCTCACAGTCACCTTCAGGAAGGAACACCACGTATAGGTGGAGCTTCATATGTCCGAAAGAAACTGTGTTTAATCAGGTAATTAAAACTATTTATTTTAAAACTACCGTCGTATACATACATTATTTTTAAACGATTCCATGTTTCTGTACAAAATAGTGAATAATCACATAGACTCTCCTACTCTTTTAGACAATGTCACGTTTAGAGTGCCTCGACTTACCTCACGTTCACACTTATTCATTTCCTCCTTTAGCAGAATAAATTATGCAAAAAACACCTTTTTAAGACGAGCAATAAAACTATATAATGATTGCTTGGTTGACGTGGACATATTTGCTTGCTCTAAGTCAGTGTATAGGAGCAGAGTCCGTGAGATAATTAGAGTTAAGTATTCGATAGAATAGACTTAAATGTAATTTTAACTTTCTTTTATGGTTTAATTGTATTTTGAAAATGTAATAAGTATAGTTCTCTTTTACAGTTTTGGTACTCTAGTATTATATGTATATTGTTTATTATATAAATTGTATTGTGACTGTTTGTTACCACTTGATACGATCACGACATACCTCTTTCGCTTCTTCGACATTTAAAGTTTTTAATGTACCTTCAGCCATGTTTTATTTATTTGATCGTGATAGGTCTGCCAGGGTCTCTTTTATCCTTAACTTTCGCATTACATACCTGGTTCGTCAATCTTTCTTCGTTTATCCTTCTGTAATGTATCATATAACTGAATCCTGCCTTAGTTGCATTCGCTAAATTGATGTACTTAAGTGACCAAAGCGCGACTAAGGAAGGACTAAGACTACAATTTAATGTCTATAAACCAAGCTTAAACCTATTTGAACGGATCGGGGATTAATCTATGGGCTTAGTAGTTGCTGAAAATTAAGAATTAATATTTAATAATATAACCCGTCTGGCCGCGTGGCGAGTATAGGCCAAATTCTACAAAAAAATCTGGAAGGCGCATCTTCCTTAGGCTGTAATGATGACCATGCCTCTTTACAGGAGCTATAATTTTAATTTACATCTTCATAGTATATTTATATAAGTTATTTATTCAAAAAAATATTTACTAAATATAAAATAAAATTAATATTAATACTAAGGATAGGGATGTAAGTCCCGTCCGCGTGGAATGGTGGCAAGAACGCTGGCTACATTTCCCCGCTGAATTGCAATACTGATTCTTTGAACGAAGAAAGAGCCAGCCCTCTTGTCACCGGAGAGACGACAAGACGCAGTGTTATGTCTTATAAAACTCATATTTATTATTTTCTTAGTTTATAGTGAGACTATGTATATTTACAGCAGATATAATTTTAAGATTAACATTGTATTAATAATGTCCCATTAGGTTGTAATATAATGCTCCAAATACAAGCTATAACAAATAACATACACTTAACATCATATTTTTTTAAACGTAAGAGCGCACAATACAATAAGTATTTACACCTTGGTTTGAGCACTGCTGCCTGTAAAACAAGAACACTTTGTTCTGGCACAGAAATATCTTTCTTTTTTTTTCATATTACATATAAATTGTAACTTGTTATAAGAGCCAAATTGTATTAGTTTTTGTTGTTATTATTTATTGTGCATATATAAAATACATTGCTTTTGATTTACAGGAAGTGCTGGTCTGCACGAGACCACGAGACGCAATAGACTGCGAAGACTCACCGATGTATTACGATAAAAACATGGATATTGGCAAAGTAAACACTACAGACGAACAAACAAACAGCGAGACAAATAACTACGCACCAAATAACAATAAAGAAGATACATATTTTAATGATGATAAACCCAGACTACCGAATAAGAGAAAAATAAAAAAACCAAATCAAAAACGTAAACAGAATATCGTTATAGAACATGCTGTTAATAATATAAACGATGCATTAAACAATAATAATGATAATGAAGAAAGACAGGATATTAAAAATTATGATAAGTTGGAACTGACAGATATGATGAATGATGATTTGGAAGTCGAAAGAATAGCTTCAGAAAGAAGCATGACGCATAAGATCAGGAAAGGTGGACTATTTAGATTTAAGGCTGATGTGGTTTAAATATTTGGATTATAGATTTTATTAAATAAACACCGTAAATTCAAGTTATTATTGAATAAAATTCAACGCTTTTTATTTCACTCACTGTCTAAACAGAGTGTTCAGCTTATGACCGTCAAATTAGGGTAATGTTTGGATAGTTTGCGACCCAAGTCCTAAGAGAGTTACAGATTACGATAAAAAGTACTAATGCTTCATAAAAAAAAAAAAAGTTAAAAAAAAAACAGCTCATGTGCCAAATACTCTGTATAATGTAAGCTATAGTAACAATAACATTAATTAAAAGAATGGAAAAAAAAATATAAGGTTCAAAAGACTTTTAAAAAAACTTAACATAAATATAAAACCAACTTCCAAAATATAAATCGTGTCCGCACGGCATGGTGGCAAGAACGCTGGCCGCATTTCCTTGCTGAATCGCTATGCTGATTTTGTGAGCGAAGAAAGAAGCAGCCCTCTTGTCACCAGAGCTACAATTGGACAAGGGGTGATGTTTTTTGATTTATGATCTAGGATTTTCTTTGTCTGCTCTTAATTAACCTGTTTTGCACTCAAGATACTCTTTTATTATACATTTCGTCAGTTGTAATTTTAGTTTAGGGCCCTGCAATAATTTTATTTCGTCAGGAAGCTTATTATATATTATTATACACATATTAAATACATTTTTCATATTTATGTCTTTATAGCAGGGGGGCTGGTATAATAGATTTAAAAACTTGGCTCTTTTTTGTCTGGGTATGACTTCACTACGCTTCCTAAAGTGTTCTGGGTGAGAATGTATGAAAAAAATACCTGTCTACGCCTTTGGGCCTATCGTCTCGACACCAAACCCTCGTACCCTCGAGGTTGGCGTATTTGCGCAGCTTGAGGATGCGAAACCACCGCAATTCCCGCGCTTGACAAGATCGCTTGGACGTGAGATGATGGGGCTAATGTGTCTACAAATGTCACATCTCATATCAGTCACCACACACTGCCAAGTTTCCACGGCCCAACGTTCATGCCGTCGTGTCTCTTGCCATCGTTCCGCGCAATACCAGATGGTTCTAGAATCGCGGGTACTCCAGCAGTAACATGAGCCCTTTGGATGATGTCGTTAAGAGCCGCGTAACGAGGAATGCGGCCAGCACTGTTCCACACCGGCACTGTTGCGGATGGATAGTCCGGGCTCCGAAACGAAGGCCGCCATGGTCATTGTATTTCAATCAAGGAGTGTACCAATCGATGCTCTGCAACCAGAGGCCCGACTCCTTAGTGGAAACGGCTCTTGACTAATAATTGACTTATTCAATGTATTATGAAAATATCAATGTATTATTCCTGCGTCATAGAAACATAACGTTAGCAAGTAATTAAGTTTTATGGCTCCGCATAATTAATTTTTCAATTTATCCATCGCTTCACAAAGCTAATTAAAATCCAAGAAACAATTCTAGGAGTGCAGCAATGCGGTGAAACGATTCAAAATGAAATTAATTTTAACATCATTTTTAAGTTTACTTGTAATAGTTTGTGAAACAACAAGAAAATCATTAGAGGAGAAATACATAGATTTACTACCTAACGATGATAAAAGCAAATTGCTAGCAGGTATAGCTCGACGTATAGCAAAAGAAGTTACAAGTAAAAATAAACCATCAAAAACTAACATCGAACTCACTGATGAAGATATTGAAAAGCACACAGATTATGTATTTAGAATTTTGAAAGAAGCAGCACAAGACCATGGTAATAAAGAAGAAATTATTAAAAAGTTACTAGTTGAAGCTGTAAAGCCAGACCTAAATAATGATGAAGGTAAACAAGAAACTTTAACTAAAAAACTATTAAATGAAGCAACTAAGGAAAATATTTATTTTATAGTATATATACATTTATTCGAAAAAATATTTACAACATATAAAATAAAAATTAATATTAAGGATAGGGATATAAGTCCCGTCCGCGTGGAATGGTGGCAAGAACGCTGGCTGCATTTCCCCGCTGAATTGCAATACTAATTCTCTGGGCGAAGAAAGAGCCAGCCCTCTTGTCACCGGAGGAGACAACAAGACGCGGTGTTATGTCTTTTAAAAACTTTTTTGCGCTTGGACTCCATGGGCCCAGAGTTTCTACAGCAAACGGCACAAATATGTAATCTTTTAATATACTTACATACTTGCGCCGCTTGCTGGACTCCGCATTTAATTTTAAAGGAAAATGTAAAAGTCTTAAAGTCTGATATTTATAAAAAGTTATTAGATCAATCAAAAATGCAATTTGGATTTAGTAAGGATCCATATATGTCCGGCGACGACAGAAGTAAACCCATTATTCGTGCAAATTCAAAACAAAACAATACTTTAAATAAATCTCCTTTTACAGAAATTAGAAGGGATTTAAACGATGACTATTTATCTAACGATCAAGACATTTTAAAATATAGCAAAAGTGTGAGTAATAAAAACGAAAGCACAATTAAACCTGATAAAGAAATAAATAATGTTTATAGACGAAATGAAACCAATTTAAACATTGGGGATATTGATAAGATAGCAGATATTCCTATAAAATCTCCAAAAAAAACTAGTAAACATATTTTGACTGATAAAATAAAAGATAAATCTAATTTTAATATTCATAATATTGACGGAACAGCAGATACCCCAATAATAAGTTTGTCTTTACTAAATTCAAGTACGGAAATCCCAGTTATTAACAAAAATAGAATAGATGAAGCTAATTCCAACATTCGCAAAATTAAGAAAACAACAAATGCTCCAATAATTAATCAATCTTTACAAAATACGAGTATAGTAATTACTGATGACAAAATTAAAAGAAGGGATGATTCTTATTCTAACATTAGCGATATAGATAAAACAGGAGAAACCACTATAATAGCTTTAACTTCAGAGGAAATAGAAGAATTTGAAAATAAACAAGCCGCTCTTGCTAACGCTGAAGCCGATTACGATTCAAAAACCTCTAAACCGATTTTAACAACGACTCCGAGAGTTGCTTCCAGAAAAAATAGTGACATAGATATAAATCTATCGTCGAAATTGAAAGAAGAACATTTATCATTAAATATTTCTAAAGAAGAAAATAAAGAACAATACAAACATTTTAATGAAAAAGCTGATCTTGAACCTCACGTTGTTTATGAAAAAGGTAACTTATGTATAATAAAACATAATTTAGACACAATAAGGTACTTGGTTAAGTAGGTACTTATATAAGATTAGCTAAATACAGCTAATACCCTTTAGATAAGATATTATAGCTACACTATGTCACGACACTCGTACTATGTTTTTGCTTATTTTTTATTTGTTCATTTTATTGAAATATGTATGTGGCACTTACTCAAAACGTTTTGCTGTTATACAAAATTACATACCTGGTCCACATTTAATATACAACTTTGTAGATGACTGGAATGTTTATAAATACCCTCATTAAGTAATTTTAGTAAAAGACCACACTCACACGTGATGGCAGATAGTGAAAAATATATATGCTTAAGTTGCTAATATATTTTCAAATAATTTTAAATTTTAACTAAAGTTTTTGTTTTTAGACGAACCTAAACAAGTTAAATATAGAAAGAACGCCGACAACCCAGTTACAACATACAATGTCCCGGTATACAATTATGAAGCTAAGAACGCATTTTACAATCCACAAAATAGATATAATCCTGTAGACCAAAAACCAAGTCTTAGATCGAATTTCAAAGGTCTAGACTATGACATTAAAACTAATTTGCGCACATCAGAGACGAATAATTTGGGCCAAAAATCTATTTCTATGGATTATTATTTCGGAAGACATATGACGACAGATAAAAACGATTTCGACTACGTTATATCTTCGAATGAGGAAATTCTTGAAGATATAGTTAATCCTCAAGTTGAGAAAGTGAATAATGATATTAACAATTATATTGAGGTGCTAAGAGATATGGTGCAAACTAAGAATGAGAATTTAGTCAAATATGATTGGTTGGGCACTTCGATTGATATTTTAGCAGCTATTGATGAAATTGTTGGATTAAGGTAAGCTGTGTAGATTTAAGATTGTAAGCTGACACGGCCACTTTACAGCCACGAATATGTATTAAGTTGACATACCAATTATAATAATAATTATTATTTCGATCGTAAGCTGACACGGCCCCCTTACAGCCACGAATTTTTATTTATTGACATAAATATTGTAGTTTAATAAATTTTTTATGTATATTTAGATTGTAAGCTGACACAGCCTCTTTAGAGCTACGAATTAATTTATTAACCTGACATGTGAAATTTATTTTAGTCTATAAGCTGACACGGCCTTTTTACAGCCACGAATTAATATTAACTACCTAGTTTTAAGCAAAAACTTGTTTATGGCAACAGTGTTTTAGTCGAAGATGATGGTATAGCTGATATGATGGGTCCACCCATAGTAGCTGCTGGTTATTTTATATTCTACATGATAATAAACTATGGTGAAAAAATGTATTGACAATATCCAAGTGTTGTTTGGGACAACCAAAGGAAATAAATGATTTGATTTGATACAGTCAAGTTGGATATCTTTTTTATACCCTTTTGGCTTTGCTTAAGAGGGTTTAACGCTTTTGCAACCCTCTCGCTCGCACATTCAAATATTTTTAAGGATTTTTTAAGTCTGAGTGTACTTTTGACAAATGTAATCTATCAACTTACATAATAATCATATATTAATACTTACATATTAATCATACATATAGCCCGGTGGTGGCTCGGTTGTAAGAACGCGTACCTTAAATCCTACAAAGGTCGGTTCAAACCCACCCAGCATGCACCAATGAGAAATACACTTTTCTTACGTACATTTGTCATAGATTTACAACACCACCGTTCCCGTGCCTCGGAGAGCACGTTAAGCCGTCGATCCCGGTTCCACTAATGCCAACTTGTGGAATCGTTAATAAATCGTCATTAATAATTGACATCATATCCTCGCCAAGCCGTCTGGCCAGCGCTGCAGAGTGGCGGATGTAGGACAAATTCTCCAGTTCTGGAAGGCCCATCTTCAGCAGTGGATGTCTAGGACGCTGTGTTCTAGGGGCTGTAATGAATCATATATTAATACTTACATATTAATCATATATTAATACTTACATATTAATTATAGGCGGAGGGCCTACAACGCTCTTCGAGTACAATATAATAACGCCTTCAGAATGATGATGGGACTCCCTCGTTGGTGCAGTGCATCAGCGATGTTTGCGTACACAGATGATTTCTACTCAGTATTGCGGAAACGAGTCGCGTCGTTGATGCACAGAGTACGAGGGAGCGGCAACATCATCTTAAGGGCAGTTAGTGAGAAACCAGATGGCCCTATCATGGGGCACTGGGTATATACTCACATGTATGTGCCCAGTGCCTCAGGAGGGCAAGGCAAATATAAAAAATAAATTTCCTCTTTTTACTAGTATAGAATAAGCAAACACTATGTTACTAACCCCTATGGAGACTATTCTGAAATAAATGCTTTTTTTTTTTATATTTGTTTTAGTAAAATAGAGTCAAATTGTTATTGCTGTTTTTCTCTGACAAATATATATATATGAATAAGAAGACAAAGTTCTAAGCATTCCATGGATTCACAGTGCGTGTGCCGGATCCATCGTGTGTGAATAAGAGATGAGAAGAATGGTGTCTCGGGCTTGCGTCCGACAAAAGGCTGATTTTATAAAGGCCTTCTTTTTTTTTTTATTTGGCAACAAAACGTTCACCATCTACAATTCTACTCCTCTCCCTACCCAACCAAATACTGTTTGATTCTGTTAATGCCGTACCTGCTTAGGTCCAATTAGTTTAGTAAGTGATGCAAAAATTTAGCTGGAACTTATCTTGCACCAACTTCCACTGCGTAAAGCTGAGTCTAAACCCGTTCCTGATTGATGATGATTGATTAATTTGATGATGAAAAAGTCAGTAAATTACCTAGAAAGTTGATAGACTACATTTATCAAAATATCAGACTTAAAAAATCTTTTAAAATATTAAGATTCTGGAATTATTGTATTGACGGCATTCGTTTAAACTTACATGTCATTCTATGGTTTATTAAACGGATGTAAACAGACGGTTGTTGCTGTCTGTGCCACTGTGGTGTGTCACTAACTTTTTATCAAGATAGATGGCGCATAATAGATAGTACCTAATATAACTGTCAGTTGCATAGAAAACTTGTATTTTTATTACGAAATTTATTATTTTCTGGATATTATGCAGAAGTGAGCAGCTTTTAAGTGTACAAATCGAGATTTCCAAGCGAAAGCAAAGATATGGGGAGCCGAAAATTGCCGTTCTATTAATTCAACCTTTTTTTATTTTAAAGACGGTGTTCGCTTACTTAATTTGTCTTTTAAGGTAGGTAACGTTAAGTTAAAAAACATTTTTCTGTTATAAAGATGTAAAACTACAAATAAATTTAAAAAATGATCAGTCATAGGTGTAAACAAGGTACCAGTGCCGCTAGCGACATCTACAAAAAGCTTTGCCTGATACACCCCTTTACATTAATAAAAATGTTTAGGGAACGACTAAGAAATGGATATTTGGACCCACGAGACGAAAAACTACTAAACGTTTTAAAATATCTATACAACGAATCTAAAACCATTATAATGGATGGCGACAGCGATTCAAAAGAAAATGCAAATGAAAACATTCCGTTATTCCTAAAAGAAGTGGCTAAGATTTATTTAGGAAATAATAGACTTATAAATGATGACGATATTAATTGGAAAGTATTTCTTATTGATGATAAAATGGATGATTTTATTCATATAGATAATGACAATATTGGAGATTTTATGAGAAAACTTGAACATATTTTAAGTCCAGTAAGTATTTTTTTAAATAAATTTATCATTAATATTTAAAAAAGAGACATCGACGAGCTTGCCACTAATGATTGGCCCATAGTAAAGTTGGCTAAATGTGAACTCTTTCCTAATAAAAAAGCGTGGTTTCTGCACCACCCCGTAAGGGATCATCATCAACATCTTTCATCATTAGGATTCCAACAAGGCTCGCCACTGCACGCGGTCTTATACAACCCTCAACCAACCTCCGCCAGCGACCTTCCTTAGGTAATCCGTCCATCTGTCGGGTGGTCGTCCCGCTCTGCGTCGTCCCGTGCGTGATCTTCACTCTTCTTCGGTCGTCGGTTCTGCGCCAGATATGTCTGGCCCATTGCCACTTCAGCTTGCTAATTTTGAATGCTATATCATATGCATTTTCTTAGATGAAAAGTACCATAACGACCGTATCCCTTTCGGGTTGGTCAGAAACCACGCTCTTAAAGAAGCGGATTCACATTTAGTCAACTTTACTATAATAATAATAATAAAGCCGTTTATTTTATATACAGTTTGTTTATATAATCGACACAATTAATAATTTTAAATTAAAATATAAACATTATAATAATAATTTTACATTTATACTAAAGCTACTCGTATGTCTAAATTGTAAATTAAATGTTTTTTTTAAATGTCAAATCTAAATTCTAATAATATCTATAAAATTTCATTCTAATTAAGGACCCCTCGTCGGGTAAAGCTCTCCTCCTTTTCTATCCATTTCTTTCTATCCTGTCCCTCGTCCATCCAGTGTTGTCCTGCTTCTTTTACTATCTCGTCCTCCCATCTTTCCTTAGGTATTCCTTTATATCTCTTGCCCTTCGGTCCCTTCCATGTAGCAACTACTTTAGTCCATCTGTTATCTTTAAGACTTTAAACTTTACTATAGGCCCACCAAACTCGAGAAATACCACAAATAAACCAATAAGCAATCAAACCCAGTACCTCGGCGTCTAAATCCACGGACTTAACTGCTAGACCACGAAGGCATGTAAGTTCCACAAGTTGGGATTAGTGAAACCGAGGCCGAATGCTTAACGTGCTCTCCGCCACGGGAACGGTTGCGGCTTCTTCATACAAATGGGGTATTTTAAAATCATCAGTTCAAAATTCTGAGATATGGTTTCTTAGGAAAATTTCTATCAATGGAATAACATATAGTCTAAAGTAAGAGCACACAAAATCACGCTGATTTTTATATAACTAATTGAAAATACTTTGTTTTTTCATTGAATCAATTTTATTACTTATACATTCAATCAATTGATTTAATTCAATTAACAGGTGAGCCATTGTTGTTGTCAACAGGCGAACCTAAATTTTTAATTATGAATGTATTGTATATTGAAAATTGGAATAAGAAATTGATAAATTTTACGGACACGGTACGGAGTACTAGAGGTAGTAGGCGGGCTGATGGTGGTAATTTGCCCAGTCTGCCGGGGCGGGGAAGTATCCACCGTTCGCCGATAAACCCAGTAAAGTGCTCCCACACGTTTCGAGATCAGGCTCGAATTGCCGTCATGCCCAGTCAAGCCGACATACGAGTACGCCTATCCGAATCAAGCTCAGAGCGCTTAGAATGAATATAGTACTAACACGATTTGGATAATCAGAGTGTGATATCAATTCGGATCGGTCTAAATCACATTTTCATTCATAATTTCTTAATATGATAGTTTTTTAAATGTATGGAAGATAAATTGCGGATTCCATATCTTTTAAGTATGAATTCAAATTTAAATTCAAAATTCTTTATTGCATAAAACATCTTATCATTACAACGTCCACTTTTAAGGAGGAAATAAGTGTGCAAGAATTGCAATCGGCAATTAGAAGCCTGAAATGTGGCAAAGCAGCGGGAAAAGATCAGGTGCTCGCTGAAATGATCAAATACGGTGGTATACCGGTCTGGAACGCTTTCCATCTTCTGTGCAACCTTTGCTGGCAGGAGGGAAGAGTACCGGAGGACTGGCGGCAATCAGTCATCGTTCCTTTGTACAAAGGTAAAGGATCTAGATTAGACTGTGCTAACTACCGAGCAATTAGTTTGATCAGTTTGGCGAGCAAGATGTATGGCAAGATTCTCACGAAACGCCTGCAAGAGAAGACTGAGGGTCTTTTATGGGAGGCACAAGGAGGCTTTAGACCTGGAAGAGGATGCACTGACCAAGTCTTTTCGCTCCGCAGTGTCACAGAGAAGTTTTTGGCCTTAAACCAAAAGGTTTTCTGTGCTTTTGTGGATTTGGAGAAGGCTTTTGATAGAGTTGTAAGAAAGAAGCTTTGGGACATATTGCCGGAGTATGGAGTGAATGACAAACTGCTACAAGCTATACAGTCCCTGTACAAGGGCTGCAAAGCTTGTGTGCGGGTGGAGGGGGGTATGTCGCCTTACTTTGAATCCCAAATGGGCGTCAAACAGGGTTGTGTGCTTTCTCCTAGATTATTCACTCTATATCTCGACAAATGCCTAAAAAGAGTGAGAGAGAGTGACTGTGGGATAAAGATGAGTGATCTAGTGGTGAACTGCCTGCTTTATGCAGATGATGCTGTTCTTATGGCATCGTCCGAACAACAACTGCAATCACTAGTCACAAGAATGAAGGAGGGATGTGCAGAAAAAGGACTCCGTTTGAATGCGAGAAAAACTAAGGTACTAGTGTTTGAAAGAAGAAGGATGACAACCTTGACGATAAAGATTGATGATGAAACTCTAGAACAAGTAAATGAAATTATATATCTGGGCAGTGTTTTCACTGCGGATGGGAAGTACGATAGGGACGTTGAAAGAAGAGTGAACGCGGGAAATAGTGTTAACGGTGCCCTGGGGTCACTGATCGGCAGTCGAAATGTCAGTGACAAAGCTCGGCTCGCCATACACAATGCCATGTTGGTACCAACACTGATGTATGGAAGCGAGTCGTGGATACGTCAGAATACGCATGACAGTAGGGTTAATGCCGTAGAAATGAGGTCGCTGCGCCGGATATGCGGCGTCACATTGGCGGACCGCATACGTAACGTCGAAATACGGAAAAGGGTTGGTATAAAGGAAAGCATAGGGACAAAAATAAGAAAAGGCATGCTACGATGGTTCGGGCATGTTGAAAGAATGAGCAAAGAAAGATTGACGAACCAGATATATAATGCGAAAGTTGAGGGTGAAAGAGGCCCTGGCAGACCGAGACTCACATATCACGATCAAATAAATAAAACACTGACTGAAGGTGCATTAAAAAGCCTTCGTAACAAAAGGGCATGTATGAAGAGGTTGATGAACGTCGATGAAGCGAAAGAGGTATGTCGTGATCGTGTCAAGTGGCGCTCAATTGTCTCTGCCTACCCCGCAAGGGATCTGGCGTGAAGATGTGTATGTATAAAACATCTTAACCTAATATGTTACCTACAACAGTAATAAATTAATATTAACATTGTTATATATTATATATAGGCTTTGTGATAATGTCTTACTGAGTCTCAACATGCAATGTAGGTATGACTTGATGTCAGCACCATATATGAGTACATTAAAGGGTACTTATGTCAGAGAATTTATGTAATGTCAAAACTTAAATCTAAATAGCTATACAATGTCAATATTTCATTTTAGTTTTTTATTTAAGAATTCATTTGTGGAATATAAACAAAACTCGCACAACCAGACGTAAATTACTTTTTAAATTTAATTGTAGGCAATTCTTGAAGTGTAGTGGGTATTTTATTGCCATATTGTAGGAGTTGTTGTCAAAAACTCTGCTCTTCGGTATGATTTCAGAGATTAGACTGTTAGCGTACCTAGTGTTATACTTATTAAATATTGTTGAGCTTTTAATAAATAGTTCAGGGTGTTGTATAACAAACAATACAGTTTCATAAATATATAAACCAGGGAGGGTCATACATCTCTCGATTTATTCATCTTTATATGTGTAAAGTTTAATATTATTAACTTATTTTGGTATTTGAAAATAACTTGCCGTGTTACAGACATTTTTTTTTCACTTCTTACTTAAATATTAATTTTAGAAGTAATATACAAACGGTATAAACGAATTACAATATTAAATGATTTAAAACAAAACCTAATATTAAATAAACTTGAAAATGGCGCGCGACATAATGACAAAAAACTGACAGCGCTCAGAGCGATCTACCTCGATATCGTGAGCAGTCTAAGCGCGAGGTAACAATACCGGAGATGACGAAGGAGGAAACGGTCGTGATGATACTTTACTACTTAACTTTTTCCTATACAGAAGTTATAGCCAAATATGTATATGTTTAATTATTACAGCTCCATTCAACAATAAAAAGAATCGCTTCAAAATCAACATTTAAAACCCAAAATTGGTTTCCGACGCTCAGAAAAAGCGTCCTAGACGAGGCTTACAAAGAAGAATTGCTGAGAATTCTTCTTCATATAACCACGGCTAATGTTCTGGATCGGATCGAGAAGAATATGTCAAGAGCGAGCCAAGAAGAATTGGATGCAACTGTCAATGATTTTCGTCTAATTATGGGAATAATAAAAAGATTTTAATTGTTATTTCTTTAATTTTATTTCTTCATCATCAAAGCCCCTAGAACTTGAGTCCTAGATCTCCTCTGCTGGAGATGAGCTTTCTAGGAAATTCTGGAGAATTCGGCCTACATTTCGTACCTACTTTTTTAGGATGTTCCGCTCAATTTAATTTTATCAACATGTAATTATAGAGACTGTAATCGTCAAATACCTGGGCTGCATCATTAACAGGACGTTAATAATACAAGATGTTCATCCGTTCCCGACTCACCTATGCTGCGCTAGCCTGGCACCACCTTCTGGCCAAGACTAATAGTTTCGGCACTCCTCCCATAACTCTACATCACTCTACACTGACACACATGTGAGTGCAGTAAGATAGGCCTCTGATACACCTTGATGTTCTTCTCCGTTGGCAGCGAATACGAGAACCATGGCAGCTTCGCTGGCTTGTTGACTTGTAACTAGCCGTGTGTCATCATCGCTGCGGACTAGTTTAGTTCCAGATTTAGTGGCATCGTCCACAATTCGAACAGCTCGCCTCTGTAGGACATTGAGAGCATCTGTGAGGTACTTGGCGGAACCACCCCAAAGGTGAGAACAGTATTATACGCATGATCTGATCAGTGGTTTGTACAACAACAGTCGTATTAAAGGCGGAAAAAACCACTTCACCTTGTTCAGTATTCCGAACTTTTTTCCGAAGTTTCGGTGGTGGTAAAGTTGGGCTGTAGATATGTCGTGAAGAGTGGGGGAGGAGAGAAGGAGGACTTATTGGCAGTTTTTAGATGCGAGTATATTTGCGTTTTGGCAGCAAAATACATGATTCTAACTCACTACTACTGCTGCTACTGAGCTAGTGGAAAGTTTTTTCGCTAACTCGCTCACTCACTGGCTTATAACTTCACTGCCTAGTAGATTGTAAACCCAGCACCCCTGTTATGTTATTAAGCGCACACGTTATATAATGGAATCCGTTAACTATATAGTATATCACGCTAATAAAGTTGATATTTGCACGACCGCTGTCATGGTCGAGTTGAGAATGGAGTAATATTTTGTAATTATGACGCAAGCTCTGACGTAAATAACGAAATCCACTAATAATGTTTGCGACTAAGTAACAGTATAGGGCTGCTCTATATAGTAAAGCGTCGCAAAACAATCATAAATAAATAAAAAAACCAATTTAATATTCCGAATAATAATAATATATATTTTTTTTAATTATAATTATGTACCTTCTAAAGTTTGGTCCATCCATCACATATTTATTATATCATAACCATAGATATTAAATATATAAAAAGACAGGACAAGAAGACAAATTTTAAAATTCTGTGATATTTAATAAAGAATAACTAACGACTAATAACAAAAATAAAAAAATATATTGAAAACATAAAGGGTCAATTAGAAGTTACCGCAAATGGACTTCAATCAGAGAAGTTTAAAAATAGATGGCGTTAAAAGCTTGAGGAAGAAGTCCTATGACCAGAGACTTAGATATCTACAGCTGACAAGTTTCAGAGATCGCAGAATGAGGAGCGATATAATTGAGACATTTAAAATTCTAACAGGAAGGTATAACTGCCCTCATCTAGCCAAAATGTTCAAGTTTAACACATTGATATTTCCCTGCCGTGATCACGGAATGAAAGTGATGAAAAAATCCAGCAATACAAATGTGAAATATCACTTAATGAATAACAGACTTGTAAATATGTGGAACAAAATACCAGATATGAGAGAATATGTCTATATTGAAGTCCCCAACTGTAAACACTTTTAAAAACAAACTGGACAAGGACATAGACTATGGTAATAACTGACTATTTTATGAACTTTACACTAGTGCTTGATATAGGCATATCAGCAATACGCTGCGAGCCTATTAATCAATAATAATAATAATAATAATAACAAAGCCCGATCTGTCTTATATTTAATCTCTTTGGTCATAACACATTCTTATTATATTATATTAAAAATACTATAACACACGTTAAATTCTAATAAATCACACATTTAATGGGGTGTATCACTCTCTATTTATGACGATAGATGGCGCATGAGAGAAAACGGACAGCATCAAGTATATAGGTATCCATCTTGATAGCAATCTAAACTCAACATCTTCTTGATAATACTGGTCGAATTAGGAAACTAATCTATGTTTTCTACCTGCGAACCTGGGCACACTGCTTGACGACGAAAGTTTCCGTAGCGCCGTTGGTCTTCGGTTAGGGGCACCATTATGTATCCTACATAGATGTCCGTGTGGAAAGGAGGTCGACTGTCTTGGACTTCATGGGCTCTCCTGTTCTCTGCCACGGCTCCCTTAACGATACTATTAAAAGGGCTCTAGCCACCATCGAGGTTCCAGCTCTTCTAAAGCCTGTTGGAGTTATCCGAGATGATGGCAAGAGACCCGATGGTACGACGTTGGTCCCCTGGGAACGGGGACGTGCTCTGGTGTGGGACCCTCGCCGCGTCGCATCTCAGGGGGACATCGCATAAAGCAGGAGCCGCGGCGGAAAATGCGGAGTCCAGCAAGCGGCGCAAGTATGTAAGTATATTAAAAGATTACATATTTGTGCCGTTTGCTGTAGAAACTCTGGGCCCATGGAGTCCAAACACAAAAAAGTTTTTAAAAGACATAACACCGCGTCTTGTGACAAGAGGGCTGGCTCTTTCTTCGCCCAGAGAATCAGTATTGCAATTCAGTGGGGAAATGCAGCCAGCGTTCTTGCCACCATTCCACGCGGACGAGACTATCCTTAATATTATTATTAATTTTATTTTACATGTTGTAAATATTTTTTTCGAATAAATGTATATTATAATCTAAAATTTTTAAGAGTTTGAGAGACTCTGCTGTTTTCGATATTCTTAGGATTGAATTTAGCTTAATCATTGCTGTCTTATGGTATAACTGCTTGGGGAGGTGCAGATAAAACTACTTCCTTGCAACTTGAAAGGGCTCTGAAGAATTCTGAAGGTGATGTCAAGGAAGCCATTTAAGTTCCCTACTACTGAACTATTAACCAGTTGCAAAGTCCTTACTGTCAGGCAGTTGTACATATTAAATACCGTTCTTCGCAAACATGGTAGCTTAACATATGATCCCTGTTTTTATAGAATCGACATAGTGTGCAATATTCCCAGCCATAGAACAGCTACGGCTAGGCGTCATTTTTATGTAGGGGCGTTGCGTCCGGCAGAAACGTCAACGAATGCGCTGGGCCCCCCAACGGGACACCACTTCCTAGAGCCCTCCTCCAAGAGCACTTCGGGGAATGTCCCCATCCCCGACCCCGGCCTATTAGCTATCCGGGCCTGGACGACCCCAATGTCTGTCTGACAGGAAGTTCGCCGAGCACAGTCGCTCGCTAAGAGGCGCCGTGACGGCGGAAGCTCGCCGACATGAGTGCGCCGGCACACAAAGACGTTCCGTATATTCAAATCAAACGATTCAAATAATGAAATATCCAACAGTAGTATATATTTGTTGCATCACTACTTATAATCTTCATTATTTTCTTCATCCTGTCATAAACCGGGATTGTAATTTAAATAATCTTTGGATTTTGTTTATTATTACAGTTTTTGGTTACTTATTAATATTCTTTTGACCCCGCTATTACAGCTATTATTATCATTATCTCAGGATGTCGTTGGTAAAAAATACCCCAGATGTAATGTCTAGGTCTAAGATCCGTAATACACTAACAAAAGCAACGGTGAATGCATATCGAAATATGTTCAAGGATTTTTATTTAAATTATTAAATAAAACATCCTGTATTATTACACTAGCTGATACTGTCGCTTTGCCTTCACTCCGTAGTCACAACTCAGACTTAGCTGTTAAGGCACGCAGGGCCAACAGTGAGAGAGAGACGGTTTATAGGGTTATGCGACCTCCCGCGGTGGCCCTTCAGCCTGGGGTTGTATCGACGACTTTTTTTTTTGTGATCTCTGTCTTTAAAAAAAAAACTCGCTTTAATTTTGGAAAGTAATATCAAACGTCAAAATAGGAAACTGCAGGAAATTTTGGGTCTGATTCCCGGCCCACTTAAAAATTCAAC
Source organism: Tinea semifulvella (assembly GCA_910589645.1). Classification (NCBI taxonomy): domain Eukaryota; kingdom Metazoa; phylum Arthropoda; class Insecta; order Lepidoptera; family Tineidae; genus Tinea; species Tinea semifulvella. The sequence continues at coordinate 1,051,762 of OU342623.1, read as the reverse complement.
CCTGAACATATTTCGTTTGGCTAACCATGACCGCCGCTTTTTCATATTTTATTATATTGGATTTTATTCATATTTTTAGATTTATACGGATCTTATATTATTAAAAAATCCTTCATGATCATAATGACACATTGGTAAAACATGTATTTTTGAAATTACCCAAATGGTGATTATATGTATATCTATAAAATTAGCCCTGAGAGTAATAACATTTTTTTAGCTTTAGTGTATTTTGGTTAGTTTTTGATTTATGCCTCAGTTTCCAAATCGGCCTCTATTTCTTCTGGCGTTCTTAAATCTATGGCAAATCTCTTCTTATGCTTTGGTTTCTCTAGGTGATCTGAAAATAATAAAAAAAATTGTAAAAAAAAATGTAAAGTATCATTGCGACCGTATCCTTTACGGAATGGTCAGATACCACGTTTTTAAAGAAGCAGATTCACATTTATCCAACTCTTCATGACAAGTGGCATGCTCGTCGATCTCTCTAGCATACCAAACTCGAGAAATATCAGAAATAAATTATTGTGTTCCGACCAGGAATCAAACCCTATACCTTAGCGTCTAAATCTACGGTCCTAACCGCTCTGTAGAGGCAGTCTACCAGCACTCGTACAATAGTGAAATCTCTGCCTCCCTGGTCTGGCGATTAAATCCGTGGATCTGGAGGTACCGGGTTGGATTAATTTTAATTCGGTCTGTGCAAACCCCGGCATGTACCAGTGAGAAATACACTTTTCTTACGTACATTTGTAATAGATCTACAACACCACCGTTCCCGTGCCTCGGAGAGCACGTTAAGCCGTTTCCACTAATACCAACTTTTGGAATCGTTAATCAATTGTCATTAAAAATTGACATCAAATCTGTCAGGCCAGCGTGGCGAGTGTAGGCCAAATTCTCCAGATATATGATCAGGAAGGCCCATCTCCAGCAGTGCAGGTCTGGGACGCTGTGTTCTAGGGGCTGTAATGAAAGTTGGCTAAATGTGAATTTTCTTCTTTATAAGCATGGTTTCTGACCACGGCGAAAGGGAAACGGCCGTGATGATCCTTCTCTTTTACTTTTACAGAAACTCTTTACCTACATATGTAAATAACTAGCTGTTTGACCCAGTGTTGCCATACTTGTATATTAATACTAATTAATAAAAAAAAAACTAATAAAAAATAAACTATGAAGTCTAGAGACGATCCTTCAGGTATAGTCTTAAGAAGACTGGCAACATTTCCCCCGTGTATAGCGAGGCTAATACGTTGGCAGAAATAATTGCCAGCTTTTCAATCTCCAGATTTTTCCGTTTTTTCCTATATATATGTTAATTATTTAAATGAGCGAGCGGGGCACTAGAAAAGTTTCTACCGCTAGTTCAATTTTAAAATATTAGTATGGATATGGTTACCTGGGTCTGCTCGTAATTCTTTCACTCTTCTAGAATAATCCTGGAATGCTGCTGCCAGCGAATACGTCAGTCTTCTGGCTAAATTTCTAAAAATTAAACAAAACAATAATAAATATATAAAGTTTATGTAAAAATATATTGCGACGCAATATTTAAACATTATTAATAATTATTATTATTTAAACAGTAGAATTAGTTACAATAATAAATACAATAGTAACATATTTAGATATTAAAATTAGTTGATTTTGTTTTTATACTAGCGCGTCATGTGACCTTGCACCCTCCTGATGGTAAGTGGCGCGCAAGTTCCATGAATTTTAGCAACTGGAATCAGACACTGATGACTGACATATGCAAAAACGTTAAGCGTTCTTTCTCCTCCTTGGATTGTTTTAGGTCGTGACCCCCTCCACGGATCACTACGAGTATGTCCCGTATCCCGCCATTCGGCTCTGCACACGGCGGTGCATTGTAAACTAGGGTGTTGAGTGTGGTGCGGATATGGTCAGACCACCGTATCGGGCTTCGGCCTTCAATTTAGCCCGTGATCATCAGCCTTTATTTATTTATTTATTTATTTAGTACACACAGCAGTACATATATTATCACACACATAACATAGTATAATTATAGCTTATGTAATATAAGCTTAATATCGGCTTATCCTTTCAGGATTAGCCGATCTTTTCCGTGCTATATGACCAAAATAGTCAAGGACTCGCTGTAGGCTGATAGAGGAGAGCCAGGTAGTGATTTTAAGCTCCTTGCTCCATTGATTGGTTCTCCGCACTTTCCAGGTAATGCGCAACATGCGCCTCCAGCACCACATCTCAAAGGCGTCGACGCGGCTACGATCAGTGGCTCTGAGGGTCCAGGTTTCGGCAGCATATAGGAATATGGAAAATACGAGACTATGGACAAGTCATGTTTTAGTCCTGATGGTAAAATTACGATCCTTCCATATTCCTTTCATCTGACTAAGACTTCGGCTAGTGTTGCCCAGTCTTGGTCTTGTAGTCTTGATCTTGCTTTTTAACAAGACCACTAATATGTTAGCAAGAGCAATACCATGACCTACCCTAGTCTTGCGAGACTCTTGCGCAAGACCAAGACCAGTTATTCTGATGCAAGACCAAGACCAGCTGTTCTGATGCAAGACCAAGATCAGTTATTCTGATGCAAGACCAAGACTAGCTGTTCTGATGCAAGACCAAGACCAGCTGTTCTGATGCAAGACCAAGATCAGTTATTCTGATGCAAGACCAAGACCAGCTGTTCTGATGCAAGACCAAGATCAGTTATTCTGATGCAAGACCAAGACTAGCTGTTCTGATGCAAGACCAAGACCAGTTATTCTGATTCAAGACCAAGACTAGCTGTTCTGATGCAAGACCAAGACCAGTTATTCTGATGCAAGACCAAGACTAGCTGTTCTGATGCAAGACCAAGACCAGGTGTTCTGGTGCAAGACCAAGACCAGTTATTCTGATGCAAGACCAAGACTAGCTGTTCTGATGCAAGACCAAGACCAGCTGTTCTGGTGCAAGACCAAGACCAGTTATTCTGATGCAAGACCAAGACTAGCTGTTCTGATGCAAGACCAAGACCAGCTGTTCTGATGCAAGACCAAGACTAGCTGTTCTGATGCAAGACCAAGACCAGTTATTCTGATGCAAGACCAAGACTAGCTGTTCTGATGCAAGACCAAGACCAGCTGTTCTGGTGCAAGACCAAGACCAGTTATTCTGATGCAAGACCAAGACTAGCTGTTCTGATGCAAGACCAAGACCAGTTATTCTGATGCAAGACCAAGACCAGCTGTTCTGATGCAAGACCAAGATCAGTTATTCTGATGCAAGACCAAGACTAGCTGTTCTGATGCAAGACCAAGACCAGTTATTCTGATGCAAGACCAAGACTAGCTGTTCTGATGCAAGACCAAGACCAGCTGTTCTGGTGCAAGACCAAGACCAGTTATTCTGATGCAAGACCAAGACTAGCTGTTCTGATGCAAGACCAAGACCAGCTGTTCTGATGCAAGACCAAGACTAGCTGTTCTGATGCAAGACCAAGACCAGCTGTTCTGATGCAAGACCAAGATCAGTTATTCTGATGCAAGACCAAGACCAGCTGTTCTGATGCAAGACCAAGACCAGCTGTTCTGATGCAAGACCAAGATCAGTTATTCTGATGCAAGACCAAGACTAGCTGTTCTGATGCAAGACCAAGACCAGTTATTCTGATGCAAGACCAAGACTAGCTGTTCTGATGCAAGACCAAGACCAGCTGTTCTGATGCAAGACCAAGATCAGCTGTTCTGATGCAAGACCAAGACCAGCTGTTCTGATGCAAGACCAAGACCAGCTGTTCTGATGCAAGACCAAGATCAGCTGTTCTGATGCAAGACCAAGACCAGCTGTTCTGATGCAAGACCAAGACCAGCTGTTCTGATGCAAGACCAAGATCAGCTGTTCTGATGCAAGACCAAGACCAGCTATTCTGATGCAAGACCAAGACCAGCTGTTCTGATGCAAGACGAAGATGCAACTTTGATAATCGCTATATTGTTTTTCGACGAGATCGAAATTATGCTAAGACCGGCCAGTCGCTGGGTGGTGGTGTGCTTGTGGCTGTGCGTCGTGAGATTGCATCTACCGAGCGACCCGAATGGAGATCTTCTGCGGAGGACTTGTGGTTGACTCTCTCACTATGTGGTGCTGATAAGCGGACACCATACAAACTTCATGTCTGTGTACTTTACTTGTGTGCCCAAAATAATGGAAAATCATTCTCGGAACAGATGACAGCCTTCAGCGATAGATTGGGTGAAACTGTACTGGCCTCTCCAATGGATAAATATGTTATTCTTGGGGATTTTAATATCAGCAATATCAATTGGGTTGCTGATAGCAATTCTGTTGGATTTTCACCTTTAAATATAATAGGAAACTACCAAACTAATCTCTTTGACACATTCGACACTTGTAATTTTATTCAGTTTAACGATGTTAAGAACAAATACGGCCGTATTTTAGATCTTGTCTTCTCTAATGACTTAGTCAATGTTACCCTTTGCCCTGACGCCTTGGTAGTCGAAGATCCCCACCATAAAGCATTGTTGATAGACGCAAAATTTGCGGAGGTTCATTTGCTTAAGGAGGCCCCAAGATTGAAGTATTTTTACAACTCTGGTAACTACGAATCTATCTGTACTGAGTTGAATGAGGTGGATTGGCTACATGAACTACAATCACGGAGTTTTTCAGATGCTCTGAAATTATTCTATAGTTCACTATATTCTGTTCGTGACAAATATGTACCCCACAAAAATACCTTGTCATCCAAATTTCCTCCCTGGTATAACTCAGTTCTCAAAAAAATTCTCAAGGAGAAATTTAAACACTTTCGTAAGTTCAAAATCTACGGTAATCTTGCAGACCACCAATCATACTTATTATTGCGTGCTAGATCCAAGGAACTTGAGATTCATTTGCACAGTGCTTACATAGCTAAGGTGGAGGCATCTATTATGAACAACCCTCGTTATTTCTGGTCCTACATCAAGCAGAGAAGCAAATCAACCTCAATGCCTTCTACAATGATTTATGGTAATTGTACTGCTTCATCAGGTAAAGAAATTTGTAATTTATTCACCTCCTACTTTAATGACAGTTTTACCAGTAGAGATGCCGATAACCTGAGTTGTTCTCAAGAATCTCTTGCGACTATTTCCAGCATTGGATCTATTAATATTAACTCCGAGAACGTATTCAGACTGTTGAATACTGTTGACACTAATAAATCCGCAGGACCTGATCATATCTCTCCTGTATTTATTAGAGGTTGTGCGAAAAGTATTAAATACCCCCTCACTTACCTTTTCGACAGGTCTCTCAAGGAGGGAACTATGCCCGATATTTGGAAGACTGCATTTGTCACTCCTATTCATAAGAAGGGTCCTAAAGATAGAGTTGACAATTACAGACCAATTTCAAAATTGTGTATATTCGCTAAAATCTTTGAAAAAATCGTTTATACCCAAACCTATGCTGCCTTAAAGCAGGTCTTTAGCGACAATCAGCATGGATTTCTCAATGGAAGGTCAACAGTATCCAACTTGATTCTCTCTAATGATTATGTTACGGATAAAATGCAGAAGGGAGGGCAGGTGGACGCTGTTTACACCGATTATAGCAAAGCATTTGATAAAATTAATCACTCTATTCTACTTGCTAAGCTCAACAAAGTCGGTATCCACGGTTGTCTTTACAGATGGTTCTGTTCGTACGTGGATAACAGATCTCAAGCTGTCGTCTTGGGTGGTTATGTATCCAACTGGTCTAATATTCCCTCAGGAGTCCCTCAGGGGTCACTACTTGGCCCATTACTCTTCACAATCTTCGTGCAGGACATCGAATCATGTTTTCTATCGTCCAAGGTTGTTTTATTCGCTGATGACATGAAGATTCTGAAGCCTATTGCGGACAATTCTGATGTCTCCTGCCTGCAAGCCGACCTGTTGCGCTTGGATGAGTACTGTCAACTTAATAAACTAGATTTAAATGTGTCAAAATGTATCTGTATCTCGTTTACTCGTAAGAAGGCTCCGATTTTGGCCAAATACTATTTAAAGGGCATTGAACTGTCCCGGACAAATGAGGTCAGAGATCTGGGTGTTGTTCACGACTCCAAACTTCTATTTGACAACCACATCAGTAACATCGTCTCGAGAGCGTCTAAGTCTTTAGGTTTCGTCATTCGTATTTCCGCTAACTTTAAAAATATTAAGACTTTTAAAATTTTATATTGCGCTTTTGTTCGAAGCCTGTTAGAGTACGCGTCGCAGGTTTGGAATCCCAGGTATGAGTTGCACAGATCTAGGATTGAGAGAGTGCAGAAACGTTTTCTTAGATTTGTTTGCTATAGAACTGGTCAATTGAATCTTTCATATGAACAGAGATGCAATAAGCATCATATTTTGCCGCTTCACGTACGTAGGGACATTGCAGACGTTATATATCTTATCAACATCTTAAGTGGGCGGGTGGATTCTCCCGAACTCCTAGGTAAAATTGGTCTAAAAACTACCGGCCTACGAACTAGGAGCACTTCCGTTCTGCATGCCCCTATGTGCTTTACCAATTACAGACAAAGCTCGTTCTTCTGGAGGTCATGCAACTATTCTAATTGTAACTGTTCGGAACTTGATTTGTTTAATACGAAGCCAACGTTTGCTCGCAGCTACTTGACCAGATTGTACTGTACAACCCATATGCCTTAGCTGTGTACCCACAACTGCTTTTATTAATTGTTGTTGTTTATTTTTTGTAAGTTTTCTTTATTTTATTTTATGTTTGTAGTCCATTTGCGGTAACTTCTAAATGACCCTTTATGTTTCCATTAATTTTTTCCAAATTTGTTATTAGTCGTTAGTTATCCTTTAATAATTAAATAAATTAAAATTAAAATTAAATTAAGACCAATATTGCTTTGGGCAACACTTCCTTCGGCGTATTACCGTTTTACACAAACCGGTGTTAGAGATACTGGAGCCCAGGTATGTGAACTTAGTACCGAGATTAACCGCCCCAGTGTGCTCCAGTTTCTTGATGCGGTCCACCACCATAAAACGCTCTTAGTTATTATTTAATACACAGGAAAGTGCAATGTTTTTGTCAGTATTGCAATTCAGCGGGGAAATGCAGCCAGCGTTCTTGGCACCATTCCACGCGGACGGGACTTATATCCCTATCCTTAGTGTTATTAAAAAAAAAACACTAAATTTTTGCTATCGTGAATATTGGAAGAAAATACTTGTTTGGGTGTGCAGTCTAAAAACGCCCTAATGTGTATCAGTAACTAACGTTATAACATAGTTACGCGTTGTGCATTAATTACACTAGAAAGTGGAAAGAAAGGTGTCAAGCATAGACATTGAACTGGCAGTGAACTGTCATCGACTAATAAAGTTTGAGACAATTATCCTAGCTTTAATTCTTACACGGTTAGGCTTCATGCCCGGTCTCGTTATATATATATATAGCGTGGCGATATATATATATATATATATATATATATATATATTATATATATATAATTATTGGCCTACATTCGCCACGCTAGCCAGACGGATTGGCGAGGGTCTTATAACAATTTATTAACGATCTCAAAAGTTGATATTAGTGGAACCGGGACCGACGGTTTAAGCAACGATGCACAGACACGGTGGATTTGTTAATCTATGAAAGTTTTTTTTTTCTACCAGAAATCTCTCCTCTGTGTAGGCAGAAGGCTTGAAACCTGACAGCGTTCCTTCTCGGCGCCTGAGTGGTGGATTTGCGGGAACCAATAAGGAGACTTCCGCTATAGAACACTGGTGTGCTCTCCGCCGAAGCAAACACTTCGTCCAATATCATGCATATTGCATATTTTAAGTATAAGTATAACACTGACGCCCTTTTACAGCCGCAACAATTTGACATTATCTTTAGAATAATATAATTATTTAATGTTTGACATTTATGACAAAGCCTTTTTACAGTCGCATCTTAACTAGAAAATAATTTAAACTAATCTTATTAAGTTGACTCAACAAATTTATTTATTTATTGAAGTAATATACAAACAGTATAAAATAATTACAATATAATTCTAAACTACTTAAAAGTAAAAATTTAAATAAATATAAACTAAACCTAATAAAAAATAAACTTTAAGTAAAAAATGTCCTCTAGAGACGACCCTTCAGTGATAGTCCCAAGAAGACTGGCAACATTTCCCCTCTGTATAGCTAAGCTAATACGTTGGTAGAAATAATTGCCAGCCTTCCTGTCTCCAGACTTCTCCGTTAGCCGTTTGGACAACTCCTTGGCCAGACGCTTGGCTGAGTGTCCCCATGGGCCCATCGTCTCGACCCCAAACGGCGCAAATTCGTAACCTGTACTGAGGTTGGCGTATTTGCGCAGCTTGAGGTTCTCAGCAGAAACCGCCGCACTTCCCGCGCTTGACGAGGTCGCCTGGATGTGTGATGGGGCTAATGTGTCTACACATGTCGCATCCCACACCAGGGACCTGCCAAGTTTCCACGGCCCAACGGTCATGCCGTCGGGTCTTTTGCCATCGCTCCGCGCAATCCCAGAGGGTTCTAGGATCGCGGGTACTCCAGCAGTGACAAAAGTCCTTCGAATGATGTCGTTCAAAGCAGCAACTTGCTTAAATCTTATTTAAGTTAATTTTAGGTAAGTACCTATACTAATAAATTTTGACAAGGCCCCTTTACAGCCGCATTTAAGTTATTTTAAGTGTCTTCATCATAAGGTTCCTACTGCCAGTTCTGTTCTTTGCTCGAATATAACACTTTCCAGGCACGATAGATAGACGAGTATGTAGTAATTAAATCATATAACATAACACTCGTACCTAATAGAATTATGTACTTAATCATAGACCTAACCAAATTCCGGTGGGAATGTATGGTGACAAAATAAAGAATAAAAAATAGTTTTAAAAAATAATCAGCGTAGATGGCTACGCTACAGATTAATAGAAGAATGGCAGCGGCTTGTTTATCAAATACTTGGATTAATATCTTTGTGAATTTTGATAAGTAGGTCATATTTAACAACGTGATATGGTATCGTATGATAAAATGAAGAAAACCGTGTGAAAATAACGAAGAAAAAATCCTATGAAAGATGAAAGAAAATCATTTACGAGATTTTGTCACCTGTTTTTTTTTTTAAATTGTCTTTAAAGGACATTGTACAGAATACATCTGCCCTAAACACGTAATTTATTTGCATAATTTATGTTCATAACCGAGTTGGGGATCATCAAATTCCAGATGCTGCAGAAGAGCAAAGGAATTCGAGACAAATCCGGAATGATGAGATGGAACGGAAAGAAGTGAGTTGTGAGAAGATCGAAGAGATTTATCATGAAAAGAAGAGAGATAAGCGAATTTGTCCTTGAGGTATTTCGGTGTCGCAGGCTCATTTAAAACAGAGTAAAGGAGACAGAGGACTCTAAGATTCCTGTGACAGCGAATATATATATATTTAGTATCATCTTAGATATATATATTTATTGATTTAACTTATTATAATGTTTTATATTTTGTGTGCAATAAAGAATATTATTATTATTATTATTACAATACCTGGTGAATAATTTAACAACAAAATACATACCTGGAGTCACAAACAAAGGCATGACATTCGAAAGGATTTAGGCCTTTTAAATCAGCGTTTTCTTTAACAATAATCATGGAGAAGACCCTCGTATACACCAGGTCCTGTACCCCATAGGATATGGACTCGATGTTGAAGAACACTGAGATATGCTCATAGTCTTCCTTCTTTGCTCCGTGGTTCACTGATTCTAAATGCACGCCATCAGTAGATATCAGTAACTTTACAATTGGGAGGATTTGACCTAAAACAAATATAATTATTATATACTGCGTAGATTTAATAAAGAGCATTTTTTTATATTATAATCTAGAATAAAAATAAAAAACTACGTATAATTCATTTTAATTATTCAGTTAAAAAATCTTAAGTTACGGTGCAGAGAAGTTATCCTAAAAATATCGCCACTCATACTGACCCTAATCAAGTAGGTAGCGAAAGGTCGACGATCGCATTAACTTACGTAAGTATTTCTCTCTCATTTCTCATCGTGGAAATCAAACATTCCAAAAGACAACAAAAAGTCGAATAAATATTATGATCTCACAGAAGAAATGATCAGGAACGGGTTCAAGACTCAGCTTTACGCAGTGGAAGTTGGTGCGAGAGGAGTTCCAGCAAAATCTTTGCATTACTTACTGAAAGAATTGGGCCTAAGCAGGTCTGCCGGAGATACATTTATGGAACGAGCTTCCAAGACGGCATTTACGGAATCATACAGTATTTGGTTGGGTAGGGAGAGGAGTACAATGGTGGATGGTGAGCGTATTATCGCGCAATAAAATAAAGAAGGGAGGCCTCCTTTTCTTAAACCAGCCTATTGTCGATTGCAATCCCGAGACACCATTCTTCTCATCTCTTACCCACCCACGATGAACCCGGCACCCGCACGGTGAATCCATGGAATGCTTAGAAATTTGTCTTCTCTCTTCTATCGGCTGGCTATTATAAATAAATAAATTCCAGTTGCTAACATTTATGGACTTTGCGCGAAACTTACCACCGCGCAGTGTCACATAAGGTTTTAAATAAGTTATACCTGGTGGTAAGGACTTCGCTGAAGCTACCATGAGGTCCACCGGTTTTCTTGTATGTTTGATGCCCCATATCCCACGGGCGTCGCTTTGTCCTAAATATTTCACCTGAAATCAGACAACGTCATAGAAATCTAAAAAAAATTTTTTTTTGTTTGTATGTCCCCAAAATTACTTATCCGTTGCTCACAACTTTGGAAATTTCTAGACGAACTTTTTTTACTAGATAAACTGTTGGAAAATTTACTAATTAATTCGCAAAATTTCTAGTGTGGCACATAGTACTGTCGAGCTCCACGAGATAATCACAAAAAATAAAATGGTACGTAATTTTAATTTCTAGTAAGTTTCTACATTTCTCAAAGTTCACCCAGACTTGAACATATTTGATTGTGCGAATGAGAGAGATGCAATATCATCTTTGCAAGGATAGACATTAGCTAATAAAACTAGTAGTGTATAACGCGCCTAAATTAAATTCGAAATTTGTAAAAAAATATCTGCATGACTGATTGTGCACGCCACATCCATTGAATGTGTTCATCATTAATTTAAATCGCTCCAAAGAGGCCTCGCTTTAAAATGGCGGCAATCGTGACGTCACTTCCGGTCTATACAAATCGAATAGGCAATGTTCCAGATTCAAAACTGCGATTTATGTTGTCCATTCGTTTTTCATTTTTATACTAAAAATAAGCGGATTTACGTTTAGTAAACTTTTCTATAAGCCTAGATGACAAGTGATGTCTCTAGCGTACCAAACTCGAGAAAATTCACAATCCAATGATTGTGCAACAGGAATCCAACTCGCTACTATTTCCTGTATACCTCCTTCAAATCATGATGCCCAATACACTGGCAGCATTTCTCCTTTGAATTAAGATACCTAATTTTTGTGAAAAAAAAACTGCCAGCCCTATTTGTGACCAGAGACATTAATGAACCTTGGAACAACTTCTTTATAGAACGGTTTTAGTCCTGATCCCCACGGGCCCATCATTTCTACAGCAAACGTCGAAAATAAGTAACTATAGCAAATCGTTTCATATTTTCGACGCTTGCTGATCTGCGCTTGTTCCGCTGCAGCACTAGCTCTAACAAAAGTGCCTTGAAGGTGAGAAGGGGCTAGGGAATCCCAGCAGGTAAAATCCCACGCAGGGATTGACCCAATCTCCAAAGTACATATGCCATTCCGTCTGGACGCTTGCCATCGTCTCGACTCAGTCCGGTTGGTTTTAAAATAGATGGGATCGAGACTACTTCAAGCGTCCTACGAATGAGATCATTAATGCGACAGCACTTTTAAATTATTAATATAGCTCTATCAAAGCTAAACGATAAAATTTACCTACCTGAAAGGTAATTGGCAGATCATCAATAGTGACAGCTCCTTCTTGCTCCGCCATTTTGTTTTTTTTTTTGTGTCAAATTATTATGATTACGGTTAAATACTTCAAGTTATGGCTCGCTGCTGTAGTAAATACATATTCTATCTGTAACAATTTAAATACATATAATTGTATATATATATATATATAGTTTCTAATTTTTTTTTAAAATATTTTGTCAATATTAAAATGTCACTTTTATTATATATATCTATTAAAAGTGCAAGATTATTAATCCTTAGTAATTATATATATATATATATATATTATATATATTTATATATATATATTTTTTTTAATAAGAAACTACTTATATAAAATAAAATATAAACCTAATTAAAAATAAATAACTATAAATAAAAAATGTCGTCTAGAGACGTCCCATCATTTAAATATGAAATGAAATTAAATAATTTATTTGTCAGAAACATGGTATGTACAGGGATGTAAATTATTATATGTAATTATATCACATGATTCGCTATTTCTAGCATACAAATATTTATTTAGTCACATGACTTTGTCGAGCTTAGTGTCTAGGTATTCTTTTGTCGAATAAAAACATTTATTAACCAGCATTTGTTTGACTATTAATTTGAACAGTTTTAGTGGCAGCTCCCTTATAGTAACTGGAAGCTTATTAGATATCTTTGTTACCATTGCATAACAATTTGGGCAATAGGTGGTAGGCAGACTGATGGTGTTAATTTGCCTAAATTTGGGGAAGTTTCGGGATCAGGCTCGAATTGCCGGCTACTTAAGCAGACATAGTGTCAGGAACTAATGTCAGTCATGAGTGTCTGATTGCAGTTGCTAACATTCATGGAGCAAGGAGACTGGCAATATTTCACATCTGTATAGTGAGGCGTATTAAGTTGGCAGAAATAAATGCCTGTTTCCAGATTATTCCGTTAATTTGTTTAATAATGGGCTACATTGTGAATAACTGTCTCCGTGGTCTAGCGGTAAAGTGCGTGGATTTAGACTCGGAGGTACCGGGTTCGATTCCTGGTCGGGACACAAAAATAAATAAAATAAATAAATATTTCCAGACAGGTCACACAGTGCCATCTAGTTTCCGTGGTAAGCTACGAGGCTTGTGTTACTGAAACTAGATGGTTGATAAACTACATATTATACTTTTTTTTTGTAAATATATACATATTATACATATAACACCCAGACCGAGACAAATTATACAATGTACAACTTGCCCCCAGTGGGAATCGAACCCACGACCTCCCGAGTTTACGACAACGTTTGTTACCACTAGACCACAGAGGCAGTCAAAATATTTATTAATATAAATAAATACATTTAATTTATTTGTGATATTTCTCGAGTTTGGTACGCTGGAGACATCGACGAGCTTGTCATCATTGGCTTATAGTAAAGTTGGCTAAATGTGAATCCGCTTATTTATAAGCGTGGTTTCTGACCACCCCGAAACGGTCGTGATGATACTATACTGATGATACAATGTGAATAATTATAAATAACGATAAATTTGACTCTGTACCGCATGGGGCAGAAGATGCAGTTTATTTTTTGCAACTACAAGTATGTTATCTAGAATGACCAAAATGTTACTTTAAGCAACGTACAAAAATATATGTCGTTGAGAGCCGCATTCCTCGTCACGCGGCTCTCAACGACATCTCCCATGTCACCGCTGGTGTACCCGCAATCTTAGAACCATCTGGGATTGTGCAGAGCGATGGCAAGAGACCCGACGGAATGACATTTGGGCCGTGAAAACAGATCTCTGGTGTGGGATGCGACGTGTGTAGACACATTAGCTTTATCTCACATCCAGGCGACCTCGTCAGGTACGGGAAGTGCGGCGTTTTCTGCGGAGAACCTCAAATTGCGCAAAATCAACTTTGATACTGGTTACGAATTTGCGCCGTTTGGGTCGAGACAATGGGCCCATGGGCGGCTAACAGGAAGGTCTGAAGACAGGAAGGCTGGCAATTATTTCTGCCAACGTATTAGCCTCGCTATATATAGGGGAAATGTTGCCAGTCTCCTTGGGACTATCTCGGATGGGACATCTCTAGAGGATATTTTTTATTTATAGTTTAGTTTATTTTAATTTTAATATTTGGGTAGCTTTTAATTTATATTCACATTAAAACGTCCTCGAACTCCACTGCTGGAGATGAGCCTTCCAGAACATACTCGTATATCTAGAGAATTTGGCCTACACTCGCCACGCTGGCCAGACGGCTTGGCGAGGATATGATGTAAATTTTTAATGACAATTTATTAACGATTCCACAAGTTGGTATTAGTGGAAACGGGACCGACGGATTAACGTGCTCTCCGAGGCACGAGAGAGAGTGTTGTAAATCTATGACTGCAGTACGTAAGAAAAGTGTATTTCTCTATTGGTACATGCCGGGGGGATTTGAACCGACCTTTGTAGGATTTAAGGAGCGCGTTCTTACAACCGAGCCACCACCACCATTTATTTTAATTTATATTAATTAACTTAGATCAAAATATTATATTAGACTATTACTTGAATTATCTTTAATAAGCTGTATTTTGCGAGGAAAGCACAAGCGTCAAACTAATTTATTATTAAGAATGAATACCAATTCCGGCTCTGTTTTGTATTTGATCTCTTTGCATACAGGTGATTTTATTTCTATAACGATGGCACACTCCCCTAAAACACGTTTTTTTAAAAACTTGTAACGGCTTTAACATCTGCATCGTTGATTTCTTGATAAAAAACCTTCTTCAAACAGGTGAAACGACATCATTCTTCTTATATGGGGATTTGGGCTAAATTGTATTCACAGTTAAACGGGCTGACTTTGTATACCCATACTCTACTTATTGTTTATTTATTTAAAACTTTTTGCACTATGTACAAAGGGTGCGGGCATATTTTCCCGCCACGGCTCCCTATATAATCCCTACCACTATCGAGGTTCCAGCTCTTCTAGAGCCTGTTGGAGTTATCCGAGATGATGGCAAGAGACCCGATGTTATGACATTGGTCCCCTGGGAACGGAGACGTGCTCTGGTGTGGGACGCCACGTGCGTCGGCACCCTCGCCGCGTCGCATCTCAGGGGGACAGCGCATAAAGCGGAAGCCGCGGCGGATAATGCGGAGTCCAGCAAGCGGCGCAAGTATGTAAATATATTTATGCCGTTTGCTGTAGAATTTCTGAGCGAGCCATGGAAAGAGCTATGCTTGGTATATCTCTAATGTATAGAATTCGAAACGTTGATATTCGTCAGAGAACGAAAGTTACTGACATAGCTTTTAAAATTATAAAGCTGAAGTGGCAATGGGCCTGAACACATCCGATGAACGATGGGGCAAACGGGTTCTAGAGTGGAGACCACGTACGGGAAGACGCAGAGTGGGACGACCCCCCGCCAGATGGACAGATGACCTAAAGAAGGTGCTGGTGGGGGTTGGATGAGGGTAGCGAAAGATCGCGTTAAGTGGCGAGCCTTAGGGGAGTCCTACATCCAGCAGTAAAGAGATACAGGCTGATGATGATGATGATTAAGCTGGGTGTATTTTCGCCGTTTGAGTTTCTGCTTGTAATGTGAAATAATAAATAAATATTTCCAGACAGGTCACACAGCACCATCTAATTTCCGTGGTAAGCTACGAGTCTTGTGTTACGGAAACTAGATGGTTGATAAACTACATATTATACTTTTTTTTCTTTTTGTAAATATATACATATTATACATATAACCACCCAGACCGAGACAAATTATACAATGTACAACTTGCCCCCGATGGGAATCGAACCCACGACCTCCCGAGTTCACGGCAACGTTTGTTACCACTAGACCACGGAGGCGGTCTATGAAATGAAATGAAATGAAAGATACGAAACGAAACGAAAGGAAACGAAACGAAACGAAACGAAACGAAATGAAATAAAATGAAATGCAATGAAATGAAATTAATTGAAATGTAGCAGCGCACTACCTATAAAATATCTACTTTTAAATATTTTACTAAAACAAAAATCCTGCCGTTGAGATTAATATGTTTATTTCTTCATTGTTTATGGATTTTTTTTTATTCGTAGCTTAAAGCAAGACAATACAAACATATTATAGAAAAATATAACCTTGAATTGATAACAGAGTGATAAGAAATGTGTACTTCACCGCAAGTGAAGCCAAACATTGTCAACTTCAATACCTGGGGAATAAATACTATATTTGTATGAAAACGTTTAGCTTGATTAGACGTATTTGTTTGTGGGTAATTATTTTTCAAGTACATGCGTCATGATAAAAGAAAAAAGTTGCTGTTTACAAAAAATGATTCTTCATGATCACAGCCCCCAGAACACACTGTTTTTTGTCACCTTCAAAAACTGGTGAATTTAAAAGGTCAGTAAAATAAAGCATCATCACGACCGTATTCCTCAGAAACCACGCTTATAAAGAAGCGGATTCACATTTAGCCAACTTTACTGCCGGCCAATCATGACAAGTGGCAAGCTCGTCGATGTTTTCAGCGTACCAAACTCGAGAAATATGACAAATAAATTAAATAATTATTTAATTATTTGTACCTGCATTTGTTTTGGTTTTGTACAAAAAAAAAATATTATTACTATAAAAAAATGTCCTACACTCCTCACGTTGCCGCGCTTGTCGAACGTGTCTGATGTCTATTTTAATGACAACGATTTCTCAAGTTGGTATTAGTGGAACCGGGATCGACACAACTAAATAAAAAGAGGCACAGGAACAGTGTTGTTGTAAATCTTTGACATATGTACGAAAGAAAAATATATTTCTCATTGGTACAAGCTGAGGTTCGAACCGCGACCTTTTTGGATGTTAATTAAGGAAAGAGTTCTTGGAACCTATGTATCACCGCTTTAGGCACTCTCTCTTTTTCAGGTTTTCAGTCCATCTGGCAGGGGGTCATCCAACTCTGCGTCTTCCAGTACGTGGTCTCCACTCTAGAACATGCCTATTCCATCTTTCATCGGTTCTGCGATTTTAGCTGGTTAGCAGAAGACTAACAGCTTAGGAGATTCCAGTGACCTGTTAATGTTTAATCTGACTGGGAAAGGAATCTACAAGGATAACTCAGCTATAGCAGATTTACAAATGAAACAAATACAGAATTACACAACAACAATAACTAAATAAATATCTTTCAAATTCATCTATGAGATTACAATACCTGGTACAGCGGTAACCTACCAGGTATGTCAGGATTAAGACTTGCCCGTGTGCAACCCGAAAGCCGACAAAACGCAAAACCTCTGCTAATTTAAGAACAATAAATTAAACGTGTTCGGCCTCGGTCCCAGGCCCCCACAGCAGCACCCGATCACGGACATAACGCATGTGCCAGCCATCCCCCCGCTCAACCAGGCCCTTAGGGTGCGGACCGGGACCCGACACACGTGCCACCACTGCAATGACCTTCTAAGGAATGGACGACCACCGGACACGCCACAACATGAGAACCTGAACACTGACAACAACCTTTGAGACACACACAAACATCAACATAACAAATAGATCTTAGGAACCCACTTGTCGCTGTGCAACTCTGTTAACAACTCTGGTGAATTTGAAAGGTTAGTAAAGTTAAGCATCATCACGACCGTATTCCTCAGAAACCACGCTTATAAAAAACGTTTTTTTTAAATAATAATAATAAATTCTTTATTGTACAAAACCAAAACAAATGCAGGTACAAATTATTTAATAATTATTTGTGATATTTCTCGAGTTTGGTACGCTAGAGACATCTAGCTCGCCACTTGTCACAATCACGACATACCTCTTTCGCTTTTTCGACCGCCTCCGTGGTCTAGTGGTAACAAACGTTGCCGTGAACTCGGGAGGTCGTGGGTTCGATTCCCACCGGGCGCAAGTTGTACATTGTATAATTTGTCTCGGTCTGGGTGTTTATATGTATAATATGTATATATTTACAAAAAAAAAAGTATAATATGTAGTTTATCAACCATCTAGTTTCCGTAACACAAGCCTCGTAGCTTACCACGGAAATTAGATGGCGCTGTGTGACCTGTCTGGAAATATTTATTATTATAAATATTTATTCATCAACCTTTTCATACATGCCCTTTTTTTTTGAAGACTTTTAAATGCACCTTCAGCTATTGTTTTATTTATTTGATCGTGATATGCGAGTCTCGGTCTGCCAGGGCCTCTTTTACCCACATCTTTCGCATTATATATCTGGTTCGTCATTCTTTCTTCGCTCATCCTTCCAACATGCCCGAACCATCGGAGCATACCTTTCCTTATTTTTGTCTTCAAACAATAATTTGCAGAATACTCAAACTGTTCCGATACGATTCCATCGAGACGCCATTAAAACATCATTGCGTTGCGAAATGGTAAAAACAGATAGTGTGCAATTGGAGGAAGCTTCACCAGTAGAGATAGCTTGGTGGTGATGATGTAATTAATATAGAAATAACGTGACAATTGACAATTTAATCAACTTATTTATAGATAAATTGGTTATCTGTAGACATTATTAAAATCAATAAGATAAATATTGAATGCATTAAATTTCAACACGATTGTGTCTTTCAAGAACAAATAAAAAATGATTTTTTATAAATTATTCAACGGGTAAATTCAGCCAGCATTTTAGGCGGTATGTCCGTATATATTGGTGGCTCTTGTTCTGACTGTAAATATATATTGGTGGCTCTTGTTCTGACTGTAAATATATATTGGTGGCTCTTGTTCTGACTGTAAATATATATTGGTGGCTCTTGTTCTGACTGTAAATATATATTGGTGGCTCTTGTTCTGACTGTAAATATATATTGGTGGCTCTTGTTCTGACTGTAAATATATATTGGTGGCTCTTGTTCTGACTGTAAATATATATTGGTGGCTCTTGTTCTGACTGTAAATATATATTGGTGGCTCTTGTTCTGACTGTAAATATATATTGGTGGCTCTTGTTCTGACTGTAAATATATATTGGTGGCTCTTGCTCTGACTGTAAATATATATTAGTGGCTCTTGCTCTGACTGTAAATATATATTGGTGGCTCTTGTTCTGACTGTAAATATATATTGGTGGCTCTTGTTCTGACTGTAAATATATATTGGTGGCTCTTGTTCTGACTGTAAATATATATTGGTGGCTCTTGTTCTGACTGTAAATATATATTGGTGGCTCTTGC
The DNA here is from genome assembly GCA_910589645.1 of Tinea semifulvella. Classification (NCBI taxonomy): domain Eukaryota; kingdom Metazoa; phylum Arthropoda; class Insecta; order Lepidoptera; family Tineidae; genus Tinea; species Tinea semifulvella. Next base: position 1,032,559 of record OU342623.1, on the reverse strand, counting down.
TCTGACTGTAAATATATATTGGTGGCTCTTGCTCTGACTGTAAATATATATTGGTGGCTCTTGTTCTGACTGTAAATATATATTGGTGGCTTTTGTTCTGACTGTAAATATATATTGGTGGCTCTTGCTCTGACTGTAAATATATATTGGTGGCTCTTGCTCTGACTGTAAATATATATTGGTGGCTCTTGTTCTGACTGTAAATATATATTGGTGGCTCTTGTTCTGACTGTAAATATATATTGGTGGCTCTTGCTCTGACTGTAAATATATATTGGTGGCTCTTGCTCTGACTGTAAATATATATTGGTGGCTCTTGTTCTGACTGTAAATATATATTGGTGGCTCTTGCTCTGACTGTAAATATATATTGGTGGCTCTTGTTCTGACTGTAAATATATATTGGTGGCTCTTGTTCTGACTGTAAATATATATTGGTGGCTCTTGCTCTGACTGTAAATATATATTGGTGGCTCTTGTTCTGACTGTAAATATATATTGGTGGCTCTTGCTCTGACTGTAAATATATATTGGTGGCTCTTGCTCTGACTGTAAATATATATTGGTGGCTCTTGCTCTGACTGTAAATATATATTGGTGGCTCTTGTTCTGACTGTAAATATATATTGGTGGCTCTTGCTCTGACTGTAAATATATATTGGTGGCTCTTGCTCTGACTGTAAATATATATTGGTGGCTCTTGTTCTGACTGTAAATATATATTGGTGGCTCTTGCTCTGACTGTAAATATATATTGGTGGCTCTTGCTCTGACTGTAAATATATATTGGTGGCTCTTGCTCTGACTGTAAATATATATTGGTGGCTCTTGCTCTGACTGTAAATATATATTGGTGGCTCTTGTTCTGACTGTAAATATATATTGGTGGCTCTTGTTCTGACTGTAAATATATATTGGTGGCTCTTGCTCTGACTGTAAATATATATTGGTGGCTCTTGCTCTGACTGTAAATATATATTGGTGGCTCTTGCTCTGACTGTAAATATATATTGGTGGCTCTTGTTCTGACTGTAAATATATATTGGTGGCTCTTGTTCTGACTGTAAATATATATTGGTGGCTCTTGCTCTGACTGTAAATATATATTGGTGGCTCTTGCTCTGACTGTAAATATATATTGGTGGCTCTTGTTCTGACTGTAAATATATATTGGTGGCTCTTGTTCTGACTGTAAATATATATTGGTGGCTCTTGTTCTGACTGTAAATATATATTGGTGGCTCTTGTTCTGACTGTAAATATATATTGGTGGCTCTTGCTCTGACTGTAAATATATATTGGTGGCTCTTGTTCTGACTGTAAATATATATTGGTGGCTCTTGTTCTGACTGTAAATATATATTGGTGGCTCTTGCTCTGACTGTAAATATATATTGGTGGCTCTTGCTCTGACTGTAAATATATATTGGTGGCTCTTGTTCTGACTGTAAATATATATTGGTGGCTCTTGTTCTGACTGTAAATATATATTGGTGGCTCTTGCTCTGACTGTAAATATATATTGGTGGCTCTTGCTCTGACTGTAAATATATATTGGTGGTTCTTGCTCTGACTGTAAATATATATTGGTGGCTCTTGTTCTGACTGTAAATATATATTGGTGGCTCTTGCTCTGACTGTAAATATATATTGGTGGCTCTTGCTCTGACTGTAAATATATATTGGTGGCTCTTGCTCTGACTGTAAATATATATTGGTGGCTCTTGTTCTGACTGTAAATATATATTGGTGGCTCTTGTTCTGACTGTAAATATATATTGGTGGCTCTTGTTCTGACTGTAAATATATATTGGTGGTTCTTGCTCTGACTGTAAATATATATTGGTGGCTCTTGTTCTGACTGTAAATATATATTGGTGGCTCTTGCTCTGACTGTAAATATATATTGGTGGCTCTTGCTCTGACTGTAAATATATATTGGTGGCTCTTGCTCTGACTGTAAATATATATTGGTGGCTCTTGTTCTGACTGTAAATATATATTGGTGGCTCTTGTTCTGACTGTAAATATATATTGGTGGCTCTTGCTCTGACTGTAAATATATATTGGTGGCTCTTGCTTTGACTTTAACTGAAATTTAGAATGGTATAGATTTTGTTGACCGACATGTATCCAAAAATGTATACATCAGCGGTTGTAACAAAAACTTTGTATACTATAACGCTTAACAGATGTTTTATTCATCAATACGTAAAATTTGACAGAGAAAAAATAAAATCGTCTGGGCCACATCGAAACAGTAGTTAGTTTTGGAGATATTTCAATTCATCGGGTTACACAATGCTTTTCCCATTGTTATTTACGAATAATATAAATATATACGAAATATTAACTAATTTACTTTTCCAAATAAGACATGAGACAACTATTTGTTATAGTGATACAAGTAGATTAAAGATTAAAATATAGGTAGGCATGACGTGATTCACAATAGAGAGACAATAAATAACAACCATGTGAAAAGCATTGGAAAAGTGAATTAGTTAATATTTCGTTTCACTGATATATATTTTTACAAAAGTACATTGTCAATGATAGGTAGGAATGACATGAGTCAAAATAGAAAGACAGTAAATAACAGAAAGTAAAGTATCATCACGACCGTTTCCCTTTCGGGGTGGTCAGAAACCACGCTTATAAATATAAGCGGATTCACATTTAGCCAACTTTACTGTAGGCCAATCATGACAAGTGGCAAGCTCGTCGTTGTCTCCAGCGTTCCAAACTCGAGAAATATCACACATAAATTAAATATTATTTAAATGTATTTATTTACATTATTAAATATGTTTGTGTCCCGACTAGCAATCGAACCCGGTACCTCGAAGTCTAAATCCACGGACTTAACCGCTAGACCACGGAGGCAGACAATAAATAACAACAATGAAACACTATATTGTATATGAGTAATGTATGTTTCCTAACTTAGCCAATGTATAGACTCACTTATATATATTAACCTTTACGTTTTCTAATGTCCCTGTGGAAATGAATGAATAAATAATAAATAAATAAATATTAAAAAAATAATTGTGGTGGCTCTTGTTCTGACTGTAAATATATATTGGTGGCTCTTGTTCTGACTGTAAATATATATTGGTGGCTCTTGCTCTGACTGTAAATATATATTGGTGGCTCTTGCTCTGACTGTAAATATATATTGGTGGCTCTTGTTCTGACTGTAAATATATATTGGTGGCTCTTGCTCTGACTGTAAATATATATTGGTGGCTCTTGTTCTGACTGTAAATATATATTGGTGGCTCTTGTTCTGACTGTAAATATATATTGGTGGCTCTTGCTCTGACTGTAAATATATATTGGTGGCTCTTGTTCTGACTGTAAATATATATTGGTGGCTCTTGCTCTGACTGTAAATATATATTGGTGGCTCTTGCTCTGACTGTAAATATATATTGGTGGCTCTTGCTCTGACTGTAAATATATATTGGTGGCTCTTGTTCTGACTGTAAATATATATTGGTGGCTCTTGCTCTGACTGTAAATATATATTGGTGGCTCTTGCTCTGACTGTAAATATATATTGGTGGCTCTTGTTCTGACTGTAAATATATATTGGTGGCTCTTGCTCTGACTGTAAATATATATTGGTGGCTCTTGCTCTGACTGTAAATATATATTGGTGGCTCTTGCTCTGACTGTAAATATATATTGGTGGCTCTTGCTCTGACTGTAAATATATATTGGTGGCTCTTGTTCTGACTGTAAATATATATTGGTGGCTCTTGTTCTGACTGTAAATATATATTGGTGGCTCTTGCTCTGACTGTAAATATATATTGGTGGCTCTTGCTCTGACTGTAAATATATATTGGTGGCTCTTGCTCTGACTGTAAATATATATTGGTGGCTCTTGTTCTGACTGTAAATATATATTGGTGGCTCTTGTTCTGACTGTAAATATATATTGGTGGCTCTTGCTCTGACTGTAAATATATATTGGTGGCTCTTGCTCTGACTGTAAATATATATTGGTGGCTCTTGTTCTGACTGTAAATATATATTGGTGGCTCTTGTTCTGACTGTAAATATATATTGGTGGCTCTTGTTCTGACTGTAAATATATATTGGTGGCTCTTGTTCTGACTGTAAATATATATTGGTGGCTCTTGCTCTGACTGTAAATATATATTGGTGGCTCTTGTTCTGACTGTAAATATATATTGGTGGCTCTTGTTCTGACTGTAAATATATATTGGTGGCTCTTGCTCTGACTGTAAATATATATTGGTGGCTCTTGCTCTGACTGTAAATATATATTGGTGGCTCTTGTTCTGACTGTAAATATATATTGGTGGCTCTTGTTCTGACTGTAAATATATATTGGTGGCTCTTGCTCTGACTGTAAATATATATTGGTGGCTCTTGCTCTGACTGTAAATATATATTGGTGGTTCTTGCTCTGACTGTAAATATATATTGGTGGCTCTTGTTCTGACTGTAAATATATATTGGTGGCTCTTGCTCTGACTGTAAATATATATTGGTGGCTCTTGCTCTGACTGTAAATATATATTGGTGGCTCTTGTTCTGACTGTAAATATATATTGGTGGCTCTTGTTCTGACTGTAAATATATATTGGTGGCTCTTGTTCTGACTGTAAATATATATTGGTGGTTCTTGCTCTGACTGTAAATATATATTGGTGGCTCTTGTTCTGACTGTAAATATATATTGGTGGCTCTTGCTCTGACTGTAAATATATATTGGTGGCTCTTGCTCTGACTGTAAATATATATTGGTGGCTCTTGCTCTGACTGTAAATATATATTGGTGGCTCTTGTTCTGACTGTAAATATATATTGGTGGCTCTTGTTCTGACTGTAAATATATATTGGTGGCTCTTGCTCTGACTGTAAATATATATTGGTGGCTCTTGCTTTGACTTTAACTGAAATTTAGAATGGTATAGATTTTGTTGACCGACATGTATCCAAAAATGTATACATCAGCGGTTGTAACAAAAACTTTGTATACTATAACGCTTAACAGATGTTTTATTCATCAATACGTAAAATTTGACAGAGAAAAAATAAAATCGTCTGGGCCACATCGAAACAGTAGTTAGTTTTGGAGATATTTCAATTCATCGGGTTACACAATGCTTTTCCCATTGTTATTTACGAATAATATAAATATATACGAAATATTAACTAATTTACTTTTCCAAATAAGACATGAGACAACTATTTGTTATAGTGATACAAGTAGATTAAAGATTAAAATATAGGTAGGCATGACGTGATTCACAATAGAGAGACAATAAATAACAACCATGTGAAAAGCATTGGAAAAGTGAATTAGTTAATATTTCGTTTCACTGATATATATTTTTACAAAAGTACATTGTCAATGATAGGTAGGAATGACATGAGTCAAAATAGAAAGACAGTAAATAACAGAAAGTAAAGTATCATCACGACCGTTTCCCTTTCGGGGTGGTCAGAAACCACGCTTATAAATATAAGCGGATTCACATTTAGCCAACTTTACTGTAGGCCAATCATGACAAGTGGCAAGCTCGTCGTTGTCTCCAGCGTTCCAAACTCGAGAAATATCACACATAAATTAAATATTATTTAAATGTATTTATTTACATTATTAAATATGTTTGTGTCCCGACTAGCAATCGAACCCGGTACCTCGAAGTCTAAATCCACGGACTTAACCGCTAGACCACGGAGGCAGACAATAAATAACAACAATGAAACACTATATTGTATATGAGTAATGTATGTTTCCTAACTTAGCCAATGTATAGACTCACTTATATATATTAACCTTTACGTTTTCTAATGTCCCTGTGGAAATGAATGAATAAATAATAAATAAATAAATATTAAAAAAATAATTGTTGTTTTTATGTGTGGCAACATTTTAGTGGTTAAAGCTACAAGTGTTTATGTTTATGTCTACCAAATTTGTTTTTTAATACAATAAAATAAAACGATTTTTTTATTGCAATTGTCAAACGTGCAACAAAACGAAAAACGTGACAATTCAATGAATAGCATCGTAATTATACTCACGATTAAGTTTTCCTAGAAATTAATCTATTATTAGAATGTTGGAATATAACTATATTGCTGGAAAGCATTCCACTTTTAGGTGTGAGACTGATGTACCTACACGTATATCACCATGGCAAGCTTACAATATTAGTTCAATATTCAACATTAATGGACCTTGAGCGCCACTTACCATCAGGTGGGCCCAAGGCCACATGTCGTGTTAGTATAAAAAAAAAAAAAAAAACAATATTTTACTGTTGCAAGTTTGTACAAAGACTTTTAGGCCAATACCAAATAAAGAAATTTAAAAAAACATACAACTTGACCTCTTGACAAGTTTGACATTGAACTCATGACTAACATCAGTCCCTAACACTATGCCGGCTTGACTGAGCATGACGGCAATTCGAGACTGACCCCGAAACGTGTAGATACTCTTTATTTATTTTATTTTTATTTTATTTTATTTTGACAGCAAACAGTCATTTACATAATATTACAAACATAATTACCATTAACAAGACCTTGAGTGTCGAGAATTTACACAAAATACAATAAACGAAAACAAAAACAAGCACAGCAGATTAATAATTAAGCAAAAAATAAAAATTATTAACATCAAAATTGAATTAAGATAGTAAGTTACGAGTATATCATATCAGAAGCAATATTACTACTACATATATAAACAGCTACTCATTAGAAATGTTATATTATTTTAATTTACTGGGTTTACTGGCACGAACGGTTGATACTTACCCGCCCCAGCAGACTGGGCCTACCACCTATTATTTTATTTTTATTAGCTTTTATTTCTTTTTTTTATTTAAATCATACGTACTTACTTCTCAATTGTTGACACCAAACCAATTATTGACACTACACTAACGTTAGGGTCAAGTAGTTTACGCGTATGTCGAATCTAACAAGCAGACAGATATGTATATATGACTGTGTGGTCACATGTCGCGGTTAGATGATCACGTCATATAGCTTAAGTTCGTCCCTGAGTTCCAAGGAACTTTACAGCCAAACTTCATTAAAATCGGTATAGCACGGACTTACGATTATATACATACATACAAAGCTTCTTCCACATTTATAATTAGTATGGATGGCTTAGGTCATATTACAGCAGATTTTATAAAACAGTATTAAAATTGCATTATTTTAAATGTGCTGTAATCAACACTTATAATGATTATCACAATGAATCGCGTAACTATTACAAACAAAAAAACAAAAACTCACATTTATCAAAATAAAGAACCTAAAATCACTTCACACATTTATTGCACTGTTTTTTGTTCGAATTTCACAACTTCCTTCCGTTTGGAAAAGGTATTTTTTGAAAATAAAACTGATGACACGACCGATCTAGTTCGTTACGCAAGTGTTAATGCGCTGTTTTTTCGCCCGTGCTTACCTGCCGTGATAAGGCAATATAGGGTGTCTTTTTTGTAACCGGGAGAAACTGGAATGTTGGTTCTCCAATAAACTAACACATTAATTTATTACTACTGTATTTTTTTATTTTTTTCTAAATAGTCATGTTATTTCCAAGCCGATATAATACTGTCTGTAGGTCTCCGTGGTCTAGCGGTTAAGTCCGTGGATTTAGACTTGGAGGTACCGGGTTCGATTCATGGTCGGGACACAATAATATTTATTAAATATGTACATATTCATATTATCATCCCAAGGACTAATTAAAATTAATAATTGAATATCTGAAAAATTATGTATTGGATTTGCGTAACAGCGTCTAATTTATAACTGACATAACTTACTTGTGTACTTAATAGAGAACATATGAATTAAATTTACACGAGCAACGCCGCGACAAACAGCTAGTCTAATATAAACCACACGCCATTTAAAACACTCTGTAGATCTATGTAACGTTGTGTGTGTGTGTAATTAGAAATAGGTACGAGTGTATGTGTGCGTGCACCCACCTGTGGCACGTATTGTTCAGCTAACTACAGTCGATTGGTCAGCGAAGATATTCCATTATAATTAAATTTATTTAATTTAAAATTACTTTTAAATCTACATCACTTATCCCATTTTCATTTCTTAAGAACGGGTCTTTCTTAAATAATAAGATTTCTTTAGATGAATTTAGCTAAAATATACTATTAAAGGTTTTCATATAAAAAACTTGTTTCTTTCCATAATGGACAAAATTAAAAAAATAAAAACATTATTTTATTTATAAAAAAATAAAATACTGCCAACGTATTATCTTCGCTATACAGAAGTGAAGTGTTGCCAGTCTTTATAAGACTATGTCGGATGGGATTCTAGAGACGTCTAGATAACATTTTTAATTATAAATAAATTAAATTTTATTAGGTTTAGTTTTTAATTAATAATCATATTATATATAATCATATTATTTTTTAATATAACACATATTTAAAACAACCCATTAATTTATTTCTACTGTATTTTTTTATTATTTTCCATGTTAATAATAGTCATGTTATTTCCAAGCCGTTATAATACTGCCTGTAGGTCTCCGTGGTCTAGCAGTTAAGTTCGTGGATTTAGACTCGGAGGTACCGGGTTCGATTCCTGGTCGGGACACAAAAATATTTATTAATGTAAATACATACATTTAATTAATATTTAATTAATTTGTGATATTTTTTTTTTTTTTTTTTTTTTTTTTTTTTTTTTTTTTTTTTTATACTAGCACGACATGTGACCTTGGGCCCACCTGATGGTAAGTGGCGCGCAAGGTCCATGAATGTTAGCAACTGAAGTCAGATACTCGTAACTGCCATCAGGCCCTAACACTATGCCGGCTTGACTAGATGCTTTTTCACACTTCGCTTAAAGGACTCCAAATTATAGGAAAGTGGAAACACAGAGGCTGGAAGAGCATTCCACATCTTTATCGTACGACAGATGTATGAGTCCCCAAATTTATATGTACGCGAAGGGATGGTGACTACGGTATGTGGGTGCATATTCTGACCTGTGCGTGTGGTTCGGTTGCGGAATGGAGAGGGAGGGATTAGGTTATAGAGTTCTTCGGAGCACTCACCATAGTATAGCCGGTAGAACACGCTCAGAGAAGCCACATCTCGGCGAAGCTGCAGGGATTCGAGAGTTCCAGATGTAGTGGCATCGTCCACAATTCGTACAGCTCGCCTCTGCAGGACATCGAGAGCATCTGTGAGGTACTTGGCGGAACCATCCCAAAGGTGAGAACAGTATTCTATACATGATCTGATCTGTGCTTTGTACAGCAACAGTCTAATTGAAGGCGGAAAAAACCGCTTCACCTTGTTCAGTATTCCGAGCTTTCTTGACGCTGTTTTGGTGATGCTCTCAATGTAGTTCCGGTGGCTAAGGTCTGAGCGTATTTCCACCCCGAGAATGTTGAAGCTGGGTTGTAGGTCCAGCGTGGTGCTCTGAAGAGTAGGGGGAGGAGAGAAGGGGGACTTCTTGGCCGTCAACGCGCAAGCCTGGGTCTTGTTGGCATTGAACTGGACAAGATTTTGAACACCCCACAAATAGATTTTGTGGAGGGTGTCGTCCAGTTCTGCCGTCATAATGCGCCGTGACTCCTCTAGTTGGTTGCCCACCAAAGCTCGAGGACTCAGATACCGCCCGTGAGCCGTGCTGTCATCTGCATAACAATGAATGTTGCCCAGAGACAACATATCATTGATATGCAGAAGGAAGAGTGTTGGTGACAACACAGAGCCCTGCGGTACGCCGGCGTTCACTGACATGAGATCAGACGCATTCCCATCTACAAGGACACGAATGCTGCGCTCATGTAGGAAGCCAGCTATCCAGTCCACCAGCCGTGGGGGCAGACCATATGCCGGCAACTTGGACAGTAAAGCCTTGTGCCAAACCCTATCGAAGGCCTTGGAGATGTCCAGACTGACCGCCAATGATTCACCATATTTGTCCATTGCCTCACCCCAGACGTGGTATACGAATGCTAGAAGATCACCCGTTGACCGTTTTGGACGGAAGCCATATTGGCGGTCATGTATTACGGAGTGATCCTCTAGATATCTAACGAGTTGGGCGTTGATTATTCGTTCCATTACTTTACACAGTACTGAGGTTACGGCAATGGGGCGGTAGTTGGAAGGGTCTGAACGATCTCCCTTCTTCGGAACGGGCTGCACGTTGGCCACCTTCCATGTTTCCGGCACAACACCAGAGGAGTATGACTGACGGAAAAGGCGCGTGAGGGCTGGAGTCAACTCAGGTGCACACCTCTTAAGAACTACTGCTGGGATACCATCAGGACCATTAGCCTTGCGAACATCGAGCGATCGGAGCACTGCCCGCACATCACACTGCCGAATGCGTAAATCGCGCATTGAAGTGCCGCAACAAGGCAGTGTGGGGGGCTGCGCATTCCCGTCGTCGAGTCGAGAGTTAGCCGCAAAGAGTTTGCCCAAGTAGTCGGCTTTCTCTTTAGCGGTGTGGGCTAGTGATCCATCCGGATATCGCAGAGGTGGCAATGAGGAGCGACAGAAGTTGGTCTCTACAGATTTGGCCAGTTGCCAGAAACTGCGACTTCCTCTTGGTCGCGCGGCTAGGTCTCGGCCAATCTGAGAGACGCGCTGGGACTGAGCTCTGACAAACACCTTCCTGCAAACCTTAGAAGCTTTGTTATAAGCTGACTTTAAGGAACTAATATTGGGGTCAGAGTGAGCCTGACCTCTCACCCATGCCCGGTATGCAGTGTTTTTGGCTGCTACAGCCGAGGCACAATAGTTGTTAAACCAAGGTCTGCTTTTGCCGCTGCTGATGACTCTGGAGAAGGGAATGTAATATTCCATTCCCAGAAGTATCTCATCAGCAACGGCAGCCGCAGACCTGGATGGGTCATCGTCCTTAAAGCAGCGAAGCTTCCATGGGATGGATGCGTAGTACTCACGCAGTCCATCCCAGTCTGCTGACGAGTAGTGCCACACGATACGCTCGACGCCCATCCGAGGAGGAGGCGGAGCACGCGGCACTGTCGTACTTACCAGGCAATGGTCCGAACCACCGAGAGGGGCTAAAACTGAAACATTGTAGCCGGTAGCATGGCTCGTCAGCAGTAGGTCAAGTAAGGAAGGTGTATGTCCGACTACATCTGGAATCCTGGTGTTCTGGGTTACCAGTTGAGTCAGACCGTATGTCAAAGCAAAGTCATGAGCAGTTTTGCCCGCATGGTCGGTTTTAGGGGAACCCAGCCACTGTGCATGGTGAGCATTAAAATCCCCCAAAAACACCATTTCGGCGGTCGGAAACCGCTCCTGCGCATCATCTGTCGCTCGACTCAGGTAGTCGAAGAGCTGAGTTGTCTCGAAGTCACCCCGATGGGATCGATAAAGGCACACGTAGATCCGAGACTGATGCCCCAGATCCACATGCACCCAAAGGACCGAAAAGGAGGAGTCCTCCATGAAACGAAGACGGCGACAACAGACATCATCGCGGACATATAGGCATACCCCAGCCTTCGCGTGGAAGGACTCTTCCAGCGAGTATCCAGGGTAATGCAGGTATGATGTGTCCGCGGGCTTTAGTATCTGTGTCTCCATCAGAAAAAACATTGCCGGGCGCGCCGTTTCAAGATGATGATGAACGACGTCGAGGTTGGCGTGTAGACCACGAATGTTTGTGAAATCCACGCCAAACTCGGCGGTGGGGGTGTGCACCGCTGTGGAACGTTTCTTCTTATTATTTGTTGTCATGAAGGTTGGGGGCTTGCGATAGAGAAAGAAATGAGAAAATAGAGGAAGAAAAAAGAAAGAAGTGTGGATGGCGGTGTCGACGCAGTATGCGCGGAAGCCAACTGATGGCTACCTTACCTAAGGCTGCTTAAAGAGAGATATTGGCTGATCTGTCGTACGGAAGGGCCCCCGAACCCCCCCGGAGGCGCTTGTCGGGACCCCACAATCCGGTCACCAACCGGCACAACAAGCGCACCCGGGATTATGCGCAGCATGATGGGGCAGCCAGCCGATGATGGTTGTCATCGGTGGGCCCCTGTACTATGCCGCGGGCGGCCAGCGGAACAACCGTTTCTCCGGGTCTCCCTGACCGACGGGTCACCCCATCTCTCCCAAACAAAGGCTCAGCAGCCGACTGTTTGCCCCATCACAACTGTGTCGACACCCCCCAGCATGTATGGGCATGCCGGCTATTCGAGCCTGATCCCGAAACGTGTGGACGCACTTTACTGGGTTTATCGGCACGAACGGTGGATACCTCCCCGCCCCAGCAGACTGGGCAAATTATCACCATCAGTCCGCCCACCACCTATTAAATTATTATATTATTAATATTAAAATATTTATCGAGTTTACGCTAGTTATTACTGGAACCGCGACCGACACGCCTTAACCTGCTCTCTGAGGCACAAGAACGGTGGTATTGTGAATCTATGATAATTATACGTAAGAAATTTTCTCATTGATACATGCCGGGTTTCGAACTGCAAGCCTTTTTAGATTGGAAAACGTTCTTCCAAGCGACTGTTCAACAAATATCCAATTATAAAATGGAGTACAACTTTATCTCAATAGACTGTACATTTCTCCACGCATCGCATCATTTTGACTTGCACATAACCATATGTCACGTACAATAAGTTTGCTATTATATGCAGTATTGCTATTGAAATAGGGGTTAGATTAGTATAACACATTGACTAAATGTAGGATCTAAAACCTGCGTTCTTAATTAACACTACCCATTGTATTGTGATGTTATTTTGACCATACATTGCGTATTGTCATAAAAGCATACACTTGCTTGATACGAAATAACATGCAATGTACAGCCAAACACAACTCTCGAATTCAAAACTTCGTGAAACAGAATGCATCGGTTTTGGATGGCTGACCGCGAGTTTTTAACGAAATTTTGACCCCTGAGCTGTCAGATGCAGTAGACCTTTACGTATACGGGTTCGATTACCGTGGAACTACTTAGTTCCTAGTTTTTTTTTTCGCATCCTTTTATTGTCTTTTTCCTTTCTGACTTAGTACTAAAAGGGCCGGTAACTGAATCCTTTTTTAGTGGCATTCGTTCTATGCAAAAACACTCGTTGTCAATGATGTTAATACATCTCATTGCTCGTTGTAGCTGCGGCATCAAAGCATGGTGGTGTAGTAATATCATATCACTGTATGCGCCTGTTTTTTTTTATAAAGCAAATCCAGTATTAAGTACCTACTTTTATATATTATACATTACTGAGCATTTTGTAATAATATAATATAGGTATATATTAGTATAAATTATATTTAATTAATTGTGTGGGTAACGCCACTCTCGAAGATACGACTTCCTTGGACATACTATGCAATTAGGCGTGGACAAACTTCAGCAAAGACGCATTCAGCTAGGATCGGCGGCATTCTTTGAGTACCGTCGTACGGAGCAGAAACGTGGACACTGACAGTGGCTTTGGAAAGAGTCCGAAACGTTGAATTCCGTCAGAGATTTAATGTTATTAGTTAGCCGGTCACGTCTGATGCAGAACTGATAAACAATGGAGTGGACAGGTTCTGGAGTGGGGGCCACGTACGGGAAGACGCCGAGTGTGACGTCAAATGGACGGATTACCTGAAGAAGTGGGGACTGGATGAGGGTTGCATGAGATCTTGTGAAGTGTCGAGCCTTGGGGGAGGCCTATATCCAGCAGTGGAGAGACACAGGCTGATGATCAATTAATTATTCAAAGGAATGTACAATAAATAAACTAAAATTTAATAAAAAGACATTTGGCCAAGTCGAGCACGACATTAGGTTTGGTCGTTTATCCACCTAGTGCATTGGTTTCACGATGATCGGTCAGAAGGTTAAGATGCTATGATCAAGATTTCACTGTGGAGATTCCCACACCACTTTGGTAGTTGAGAGCGAGTAATGTTGCTTGATACTTGATGCTCAGAATTAAAAGTATATTGTCGGTTTGATTTGATGTGTCGATAAAATATTAATACATGAAAAATATATTAATAATTTAAAAAATAAAAAAACCTGACTGATTAACAAAATATCTTGAATTAAAAACTGAAAAGAAATAAATAAAAAATAAAAAGAAAAAAAGAAGGCCAAGGGATCCATCACCAAAAAAGTTTGATAACCGCTTAAACAACATTGAAATAATTGTATATATTTTATTACCTAGTCTAATAGTCTGGACCAATTAAAACCGAGACAGGTTGAACTCTTCTATTTTATATGATAATGGTTGCTAACCAACTTTAAATCATTATAGATCCTAAATGGCCACTCTAAATGAAAAAAAAATAAAAGGAACATCAACATGATTTTCAAAATACCTATTCGACGAAATTTGATTAATGTCATATCTTCCGTGACACTCGGGTGATGAAGACGAATCGTTTGACGTGGGATTCTTCGTTTGGTCTCCAGTGTGCCACAAAGGAACAAACATACATACATATATACATACATAGGCTGATAAACACAGTCTTGTAAAAACAATTTTGTGTTATAAGGAAATATAAAACCAATAATTTCTCAACTCTCAACACTTGATACGGGAGTCTAACTGTTTTGGGTTTGGGGTGAGAGATGAAGACAAATTTCTTAGCATTCCATGGATGCACGGGTGCTCCTTCCATCGTGTGGGGGGGAAAGAGGAGAAGAACGTTGTTTCAGGCTTGCAGGCGACTATTTATATTGCGCAACAAAACGCTCTTCACCTTTCTCTATTCAACCAAATAATGTGTAATTCCGCCAATGCCGTCTCGGAAGCTCGTACATAAATGTATGCAGACCGCGTCTGACCACGATACTCCATTCAAAGACGGAATGGTCGCGGTGGAGCAACGAAGAAGATTTCTAAAACCGCGACCCATACAATAATTATTATACACTCCACAAAGTAATCCAACCTAAGTTTTATTTAAGGGCCATACTCAACAGGAACACTTGGTCCATTATGTCTATGTCTACAGGTTTATGCGTTAATATTTAGATTTGAGAGTTCGTCAAGCCAAGATTCAAAAAACCCATGCTAGAATAAAATGAAATACCCTATTTTTTTTTTCTAGTATCAAATATGTTTACTCAACTCAAGCCCAGCTAAGTACAGTCGCATTGTTTTACAACACGTTACATCACGATTGCGTCTCACTGTACCCAATTTTGTACTCTATATTTAGGTCCAGTGTTTACGAAATTCGATGCTATTAACTTAATAATTCAAAATTTAAGTGGATATAATATTTTGTTAATAATAATACAATTAATTTATGATACAAATGATGTTCTTTGTTACTTTTCATTTGTTTCCCGAATAACAAAGAAAAAAAGAAAAAAGTTTTTTTTAGCACATTACTGAATAGCTAGTGAAAGACTAAGCAGCAAAGCAGAAGACCAGGTTAATAGGTAGGTGGTTGGCGGACCGATGGTTGTAATTTCGCCAGTCATCCGGGCGGGGTGTGCTTATAAACCCAGTAAAGTGTATCCACACGTTTCGGGATCAGGCTCGAATTGCCGTCATGCCCAATCAAGCCGATCAGTCATGAGTGTCTGATTCCAGTTGCTAAAATAAATATACTTTTTTTTTTTTTTTATTTCTTCACAAAAAATGTTTACCAACAGGTGGGCGCAAGGTAACATGCCATGCTAGTATATAATAAAAAAGCAGATTCGAGGAAACCTCGTAGGTTCAACACTTGTTCTTCCCTCTCCCTCGCACAATCAAAGATTTTACAAGTCAGACAGCAGAGTCATCCAGGCTCGGATGTTCATTAGGGCTGGGTTGGGGCTATCCTATGATAATCTCCGTTTTCCCCAGCAGGATCTCGGCGGGTAATCACCCGCTTTCGGTGCTGGGCGCTGCTCATGCTGTTTATTGTTGTTTTAGTTATAAGGTATTTATCTATGGGCCATTTATTATTTCAAATTCAAAATTCTAATTCAAAATTCTTTATTGTCAAGATTGTTTACATTGGTATAAAGAGGTGATGTACATTACTTAAATTTTAAACAATCTGCCCACAATAGGCATACAATAATTCTATATTATAAATATAATTAACATTTCGTCAAACAAATACATTATAAATAAAAAATAAACAAACATTAAACAATAATATTATCACTATTATTAATTAAAAAAAAATAAAAAAACATTATTCTACTTATTTATATAAATTAAATACTATTTTATAATGAATGTTCAAAATCAATTAAAATTATAAATGTCAAAATATTAAAATTAAATTAGTAAAAGAGACAACCTAATAATGTAAAGTTCATTACCATTTAAGAAATCTAAAATTGTGTAATAATATTTTTGCAACAAAAATTTGATAAGCATCTTTTTAAATAATATAGTCTCTAGTTCCTTAATGTAGCTTGGAATTTTGGTGTATAATTATTATTATTATTAAACTGCGTCCGTGGTCTAGCAGTTAAGTCCCTGGATTTAGATTTGGAGGTACCGGGTTCGATTCCTGGTCGGGACACAAAAATATTGATTATTGTAAATAAATACATTTATTTCATATTTAATTTATTTGTGATATTTCTCAAGTTTGGTGCGCTAGTGACATCGACGAGCTTGCCACTTGTCATGATTGGCCACCCCGAAAGGTAAGCGGTCGTGATGATACTTAACTTTTTTTTTACTTTCTATTAAGTTCACATACTAGATTTCTCATAAGAACAAACTTAAATAATCTTTGAAAATAATGGATTGTGCGCGCAAGCGTCATGCAAAAGCGTACAACCCTCTTAACGTTTTATCTGACTGAGAAACGATGTATATTTCAAACACGCAATACTAATAGCTGAATAAACTTAGCATACTATTTCCCATTAAACTCATATTTCCCACATTTGTTCAAATTATTAAACCGCCCACTGCAGCCATGCGAAAATATCTAACTACAAACCAAAGTTGCAGATAAATTATATATTTCGGGTGTTAAGAGGACGGCAAAGAATATAGTAACTAATTGAGAAAAAAAAAGTCTCGTTCACCCTAGAACTAGCGTCGGCAGGTGGATGGTAGAATACTTTTTTTTTTTATAGACGGTGAATCGATAAATCGTCAATGATACGCCCCCTGCCTGAAGGGCCAACGCGGGTGGGGTCGCATGCCCGACTCATCCGTGAAGCTTCCTAGTGAAGCCCCAGGGCGCCTACGGACTAAAACCCTATAAATCGTCACTATCTTACTGTTGGCCCTGTGTGCCTTTACAGCTAAGTCTAAGTCGTGGCTACGGAGTGAAGGCACTCGTTCGCCGCGTGGGTAGGATACTTAAAATGCTATACCTTTTATGGGCCTTATCTGCAGCAAGAGCACAGGTTGCATGCCCAGGCACGCCAGCCTCAATGACGTCATTCGTCGGGCCCTTGTGTATGTGGGTTCGCCAGCCATCTTAGAACCCAGTGGCATGGCCCGCGACGATGACTGATATGTACGATAAAACAAAGGTTTATTGTAGACTGATTTAATATAGAAAATCGTTCCTACCTACTAATTACAATATCCTTATATATACATATCAATGACAAGCGGCCCGATGGAATGACGCACCACCTGTGTGGACACCCTTCCCACCTGTTCTTGACCTCTAAGGACCCAGGCGTTGCTGCATTACAAGCAGAGAACCTCAAACGGCGAAAATACACCCAGCTTATAGAGAGATGTGTTTTTGTGCCGTTTGGAGTTGAAACTCTCGGGCCTTGGGTACACAGGATTTTTTCAAGGCGATGAGATTTTTTTTGTTTAAAATATTTTTAATTGATTTTGTTTTTCCTTTATTTTATTATATTATTGTTTTAGTATTTAGTAAAACAATATATGATTATTCGAAGGGAACAAGGTACAATGATTTAAAAAAACCAAATTATCAAATAAACTAAAAACTTTTTAAAAACATATACTTAAATTACTATAAATATAAAAAAACTACTTTATAATAAAAAAATAAACGAAATTTTTAAAACAGGTAAAAATGTATAAATAAAAAAAAATACTCCAAATCGTTGCCAATGGGCAAAGTGCCAAGGATACTGGAAGCATTGCCACATTGAATGGCAATGCTGGGCCTTTGGCCCAAAAATTGCACAGCTCTTTTGTCTCCCGATGTGTTGATGAGCTGTTTCTAGTTGTATTTTAAATTATTTAGTAGTTTTTTTTAAATAGTAATTTATATTTTTAAAGTTTAGTTTTTGTAAATTGATAATAATAATAATAAATTCTTTATTGTACAAAACCAAAATAAGTGAGTACATAGCCGAGCTTAATGCCGTAAATGCATTTTCTACCAACTAACCTTTAACCTTGATAATGTTTGTTTATATTATTATTGAAAAGTGAAGGACATCATGGGTGACACTTTGCGTGTCAAATATGTAACGTAAACGAATGATGATTGGCCTTTGTCCGCCTCTTAATAGAACCATGACTTAGTTTGGTTATCGTACAATCAGCATTGTGCCTTAATGAATGGCTCCAGTTGACACACATAATTATAAATTTAACAAACTATAATCAGTTACAATCATAATGTTATTATTACCTGTGAATCTATTTAACTAATTTTAATCTTTAAGGCTAGTTGTCAAAACATAAGGCCTGCTTAAGACACACAATCCAAAATTGATAAAGTATTAAAAAAATAATTTCAATTCTGAGTGTACTTTTGACAATTGTAGTCAATTGTAAAATCAATGTTACTAATTAAAATTAAATACTTTTGCTTTTTAGAGAGGAAAATATAATTGATAATAATATAACAAAATTTAGACAATTCCACAAGTCAAATTGTAAACATTCTAAATATAAAAAAACGTAATAAGAAAATAAATTATTATTTTTCAAGGCAAAAGACCTTCAGTTCGTAACATCGTCCCCCTTATTGCGATTGTGCAACACAATTATATGTTATTATATATTATATGTTATTATATATAACACTTAAAGAATCCAAAACAATAACTAAATATATATATTTATTCGAAGTAGGTAATTCGATACAAAAATATTGAAATAAAATTGACTAAAAACTAATTATAAAGAAAACTAAAACTAAAAATACCTATGAAATTAAAGCTATTGTACAAAATAAACTAAGGGCTTACCACCAGGGAGGGTACCTAAAACGCTCGCCGCATTTCCTCGTTGAATTATTATGGACATATTCTGTTTTAGGTAGTTATGGCATTTGGGATCGCCACACTCTTGGAAAAATCGTTTACCCAGCTCTTTTATGAATTTGTGGGTATCAAGAGAATATACCCCCATTGTTTCAACCCCAAATGCCACAAAGTTATAATTTTGTTTAATGCTATTGTATTTGATGTGCTTTCTAAATTCGGCTGTATGAGCAGCCGAACCGGCCTTTTTTGATGTAGAGGAAATGTAGCAAGCGGCAAAGGTATCCACACAGGTGGCATCCCAAACAAGACATCTTCCCTCACTCCATGGTACAAGATACCATCCGGCCTTTTACCATCACTACGTGAAAGTCCTGATGGTTCAACGACGGACGGGATTTTAGCAGACCACAAACTTCTCTTTATAAACTCATTTAGGGCTTGGTGTCTGGAGAATCTGCCTGCACTCTTTTGACAACTAAGCTAACTGTTTGGTATTTTTATTATTCGTCTAATATTATTAGTTAAGTTTTAAATGTCAGGTCTATGAGAGTCATCGTCACTGGTTTTTTATGTCAGTTTTATTGTGAAATTGTTCTACGTAATAATCATAATAAATAAAACTAAACTCTTTTCTTTACTGTATTAATTTACTAATGCATTAATTCTTTGTTGGTAAAATATGATATTGGACGACTATTTATACAATTGCATTTTTTTTTATATATTTAAGTAATGAAATAGATGCATTTCTGAGAATTCTTCTTAACATTTCTCTAATTATTCTTACTAAACGCTCCCAAAACTCTCCCCACCAAGACACACTCGGAAGAGTTAAATTCCATTTACATAATGCTAAC
Organism: Tinea semifulvella; assembly: GCA_910589645.1. Lineage (NCBI taxonomy): Eukaryota > Metazoa > Arthropoda > Insecta > Lepidoptera > Tineidae > Tinea > Tinea semifulvella. The sequence goes on along the minus strand of OU342623.1, from coordinate 1,012,517 downwards.
TGCCTCCGTGGTCTAGCGGTTAAGTCCGTGGATTTAGACTCGGAGGTACCGGGTTCGATTCCTGGTCGGGACACAAAAGTATTTATTAATGTAAATAGATACATTTAATTAATATTTAATTTATTTGTGATATTTCTCGAGTTTGGTACGCTGGAGACATCGACGAGCTTGTCATGAGCTTTGTCATGAGTGGCCTGGACGGGCGTGAAAAAGAGCAAAAATTAATAAATTATAATAGTGGACTGTATGAAGGGGCTGGACGCTCACACGCACTTACTTGTATTCGCTGCAGGTGGTCTTGGGCTTTCCTTGGGTCGCCAGGTTGCTGCTGGCCGCGGGCAGGCTTCTTTTCTCGCAATTTCGAAATTGCGAGCGGTTGATGTCTCTTCTTCAAATTCTGTGCAAGCAATGACCTTGGCACATTTTCACTGACGCTTCTGACAGCTGGGTCGCGTTCAATTATGTTCACTTTCTTCCCATGCGCAAGGTGCGTTCGGAAAGATCTCGCAGGTTTTAGAACGAGATAGGCACACCCTTCCGCTAGTGCGTATGAGAGGGATAAAGGATGGGTATGGCGATACACAAATTAATAGACAATAAATAGACAACCTTAAAGTTGTTTTTCAATATGATAAGGCGCAAACATCCCCCCGGCCTTAAAGGGTCGCCTTTAAAAATAAATGGTGAAAATTACGCAATTAGAAACTGATGGCTTCCTAAAATCAATCTTGCATATAGTCACCTGACCATACCCCTTAAGTGTACCTAGCTACCTAATAGCAATAGGAAAGAAAAACAAATATTCAACCTAACATTAAGTGTAAGAAAATAGTAAGTATAAGCACAAATAAAATCTTAACATTAGATCGAAAAGTAAAATAATAATAATAAAACTAATAAGTGATTATTTAAAGACTGACCAACACCTATTGGGTCGGCAGCGGGCAAAGCCGCACAACAGGGCGCACTAGCATCCCGGTTGCAGTCTTCACTGTCACTACTCTGTTAGCGACAAATGTTTGCCATCTATTTGGCTCGGCATTAAGCCAGCAAAGCGTTACCTTAGAATCGGTAAACGCATAAAGTGCGGTAATACTATACCGAGGATTAAAAGTGTCATGAACACGGCGTAATAGCTTTGACATTAGTTCAGCAGCACAAAGCTCTAGCCTAGCGATGGACACAGGCTTGACGGGCGAAACCTTTGACTTTGCACATACCAATGTTACTAACACGTTACTGTCAATCGTGACATGCATATAAACGACAGCTCCGTACGCTCGCTCGCTCGCGTCGGAGAATCCTAGCAAACGAACGGTACAGTTTTGCTGTACACCTAAAAAACGCGGTATTTTAAATTTATTTAATTGCGGTAACTCCAAACAAAATTGGCTCCATAATTTACGTATACTATGCGGGGGGGCATCGTCCCAGTCTATTTTTAACATCCACAATTCCTTGATAAGAAGCCTTGCATATAAAATAACTGGAGCAACGAATCCCATCAGATCCCATAAGCGCGCGACAGTGGATAATATTATCCTTTTACTGCATTTATCGCTAGGAGGGGCTTTGATACATAATTCAAAATAATCGCTTGACTTTGACCATAATAGACCTAATACTTTATGATCTATGGACTTATCAAACTCGAATTGTTCGAATTTATGCGATGCGGGTACGTCCTTTAATATTGACGGTGAATTACTCGACCATTTCAAGAGATCGAATTGTCCGCGCTTAAACAATTCTATCAGTTCGCGAGCAGTTTGAGAAGCTAGAGACTCGGATTCAATGCTACACGCTATATCATCCATATACAAGAAGCTACTTGCCACGTCGCGTGCGTTTGGAAACATATCGCCATCGTCCTTAATTAATTGTTGGACTGTGCGTAAGGCATGGTATGGACTAGACCTTACTCCAAAACACACGGTTTTAAACTGGTAAACCTTTATTGGATCATCAATTTTAAATCTGTACAAAATACGTTGAAAGCGACGGTCGCTATTCTGAACGTTGATTTGTAAAAACATTTGCTTACAATCAGCTGTCAATACAAATTGAAATAATCGAAAATTTAAAATTATTGTAAATAAATCACCTTGTAAATTAGGGCCACTATGAAGAATGTCATTTAGTGAAACCCCTGATGTGGTTTTACAGCTAGCGTCTAAAACTGAGCGAATCTTTGTTGTAGTTTTGTCTAAGCGAAAAACTGCATGATGCGGTATAATATAAGCGGGATTATTATCATTTAATTCTGAAAGCGGTACAGGACTTAAAAAACCTTTAGTAATATAATCATTGATGACATCATTATAAGCGGCGCGGAACGTCGGTACTGACTCTAATTTCTTCTCCAAACATAAAAAACGCTTATAAGCAATGTCATAAGAATCGCCAAGTAAAAATTTATCTGAACAAAACGGTAATGCAACCGTATACCGACCACTGTCTTTAACTCGAACGGTGGTCGTGCGGTAATGGTGCTCACACTCAATCTCGCCGACTGAGTGTTTCTGAGCTGCGGAGACTGGCGATTCATCAATTTCCCAAAACCGTTTGAGCAACGTATTGATAGGGTCTAGCGAAGCGTCATCAGCTTGAGTCGCAAAACATTGAGTCGAAGCTGATCCTTGACGATCTTGAAGAACAGGAACTGAACCCATTATAACATAACCCAAAACAGTTTGTATAGCGGGAGGTGCGGATATATTATTATTCCCAATAACACCTGGGAGTAGTAAATGCGGAAACAAAGCGGCTCCAATGAGGGCATCAATTGGACCGGGTACACCAAACGATTCATCTGCGAGCGGTAATCCTTCTAAGAAGGGTAAAGCGGATATATCCACTAATGTGGTAGGTAAATTTTCAGTAATTTTATCAACTACTAATGACACAATATTATATTTTACTTTAGTATTAAATCTTGAAGAAAATTGGTAGGATATAGAACCCTGAACCATTTTCTCTGTTCCCCCGATACCCTTTACCTTTAAATTATTTGAACTGATTAACTTGTTAAGCCCCAATCGAACACAACAACTATAAGTTATAAAATTGCCCTGAGATGCACTATCCAAAAGGCACCGTACCTTATGTTCCGTTCCGTTAGAATCTCTAACCAAAACAACGGCAGTAGCTAATAAAATAGTAGTGGGCACTTTACATTGCGGGTTTTGTATGTGAGATTGGGCAGCGTTAGCACAAGAACGAGCAATGGACGTTGCACAAAATGAAATGTTCGCTGACTCGGACCTGGAACAGCTGGCAGCAGGATCAGTCGAGGTAGAAGGGGTTGGCTCCATAGCCTTAGGCAAAGTGGCAGCGTTTACTAAATTATCAGGACCCGCTGGTTCCTTATTAAAATGTAGTAAGGAGTGATGTTTGCCTTTGCACGTTTTACAAATTTGTTTAGAATGACAGGTAAAAGTTTTATGTTTAATACTTAGGCAATTAATACATCCCTTTAAATCCTTAACGTGATTGTATCGATCAACGGGTTTTAGTTCTGTAAACGCAGGACACAAATACAAATGTTCATGCACAATATTGTCGCACAAACATTTATGTGGTTTGGAGACGGAGACAAATGTTTGTTGTTGCGGTATTTTGAGCGGTTTATCATTATACGGACGAACACCTTTCTTAGCGACATAATGCTGAGAACTAGACATAGTATTTTGTAATATTCGCATCTGATCCTTGACAAAATAAACTAAATCACTAAATGAGGGTATCTGAACGGTTCTCTGACTCATTTCAAATGCCTGAGTGGTGTCAGAATCTAGTAATTTAAGAGCGATGCTCAAAAATATAAAGTCTTCTAGTTCCCGTATATCTAGTTTTTTAAGAGAGTTAACCGATGCTACATATTTATTCAAAAAAGATTCAAAATTCGCTATTGACGGTGAAGTAAAAGGTTTTTGTTCGAATATTTGATTTAAATATGAAGCGGCAAGTAGCCGTTTATCTTCATACTTATCCGTAAGACTTTTTAATATTAATAGGTAGTTTTCTGCAGAAGGCAGGGTTCCAGCAAATGCGAGTTGCGCTTTACTCGAGAGCTTTCCCATCAAATAATACAACTTTTCTGAATCGTTGAGTGATGCATTATCATGAACCGTAGCCTTAAAGCTGGCATAAAATATTGGCCATGTTTTAATATCACCATCAAATGATAAAAGTTCAATTGGGGGTAGTCTGGTTTGTTGCCGGGAAAAATCTCCATGTTTTTCACTTTTTACCGATGATTGCGAGGACAACAATGATGTATATCTATATTTAATACGGCAAAACAGCTCTTCAAATGATGACCATGACTGGTCATCAATAAGCGCACCCGGTTTTATTTTAAGCGACAATAAATTAAATTCATCTATAACCTTGTGGAACTCTGTGCGGATTTCGTCCAAATTTACACATGAGGAAACAAATACTTCCCTCGACGCTTCGTCATCAACATTCTTTGAATGATTATATATTGATTGAATGCGAGAAAACAATGAATTACGCTTAGACAATGCAACTTGTAGTTTAATTTCATTGTCAGACATCTTGGTACAAATTATCCTATTATTTTATAAAATATTGTAACTTTTATGTGTTTATAAGCTGTGCGGGTGAGTATTACAACATACAAATAACTATTCAGACCTATAAAACAACAATTAAGCTAACAGTAAGCGGGTTTATAACAGGTGGGTACCAAAACTTTTTTCACAAAAAAATGGTTTTTCCCTTTTTTATATATATTTGTACCTAATAACAATAGTAAGCCAAATAACCCAATACCCAAATGACCTAAATGCAAGATTGATTCCTGTAACACAAAAGTTTGACAAGAAATGTAAAGTTTTGCGGCGCGGGTTTACGAAATATCGTATAAAATTTACAGGAATTATCATATAAATACAATAGACTACACATATACCTATAAGGATAGGAAATAGGCAGGAATTGATAGGAAAACCGGCTCGTAAGAGGCCAAATGGACGGGCGTGAAAAAGAGCAAAAATTAATAAATTATAATAGTGGACTGTATGAAGGGGCTGGACGCTCACACGCACTTACTTGTATTCGCTGCAGGTGGTCTTGGGCTTTCCTTGGGTCGCCAGGTTGCTGCTGGCCGCGGGCAGGCTTCTTTTCTCGCAATTTCGAAATTGCGAGCGGTTGATGTCTCTTCTTCAAATTCTGTGCAAGCAATGACCTTGGCACATTTTCACTGACGCTTCTGACAGCTGGGTCGCGTTCAATTATGTTCACTTTCTTCCCATGCGCAAGGTGCGTTCGGAAAGATCTCGCAGGTTTTAGAACGAGATAGGCACACCCTTCCGCTAGTGCGTATGAGAGGGATAAAGGATGGGTATGGCGATACACAAATTAATAGACAATAAATAGACAACCTTAAAGTTGTTTTTCAATATGATAAGGCGCAAACATGGCCTATAGTAAAGTTGGCTAAATGTGAATCCGCTTATTGATAAGCGTGGTTTCTGACCACCCCGAAAGGGAAAACGGTCGTGATGATACTTTTACATAATGTAAAACTAGAGAAGCATAAAACATGATTCCAATTAATTTTATGAGAAAAATGTACTAATTCATTAATTCTGATAAAATTAATTGGAATCATGTTTTATGCTTCTCTAGTTTTACATTATGTAAATGGAATTTAACTCTTCCGAGTGTGTCCTGTCACGGTCGCCACTATAAAATTAATTACTTTTGCTTTTTAGAGAGGAAAATATAATTGATAATAATATAACAAAATTTAAACAATTCCACAAGTCAAATTGTAAACATTCTAAATATAAAAAAACACCTCGGGAGACAAAAGGGCTGGGCAATATTTGGGCCAAAGGATCAGTATTGCCATTCAACGTGGCAATGCTGCCAGTATCCTTGGCACCTTGCCCATTGGCAGCGATTTGGAGCAAATTTTCTATTTATAATATTATTATTTTTTGTTTTTTCTTCATTTTAGTTTTTAATTATATTTTTATTTATTAAGTAGGTTTATTTTTATTAATAGTATTTTATGATTAAAAATAAAAATATATAAAAAACGTAATAAGAAAATAAATGATTATTTTTCAAGGCAAAAGACCTTAAATTCGTAACACTAATAGTGAAAAAAGAGTGTCAACTCACGTAAAAAACTTTCATTTCAAACGATCTTTTACGTAAAGTGGTGCTTTGGGACTGTAAAGGATGCGAAAAAAGAAACGAAAGTTACTGTTACTGGCATAACAGCGCCCGTGTGGCTTACAATTGTGAGTAGCTACAATAGCGCCATCTATGATTGAGTAGAGGAACTTTTTCCTAATAACTTGTTATTTGTTTTGTAAAAAAAGTAAACTTCTAGAATGTTCCGTACGTTTCAATTAAAAATATTTAAAAAAATAGACATGTGTCAAGTCTCTCCGTCAGCAGAGAGTAGGGACACAAACTGGAGTGTGGTATGGTATACCACCAGTGACGGTCGCGATAATCTATTTGTAGTAACAAATAGCGTGAAAGGCTTTTCACTGTTACAATTGCAATGCAATTTTACATAATAATTACTTTATATTAATTGATAGAACACATGAAATCATTGACTTATGTACTATGTCCATGTACTCCGTGGTCTAGTGGTAACAAACGTTGCCGTGAACTCGGGAGGTCGTGGGTTCGATTCCCACCGGGGGCAAGTTGTACATTGTATAATTTGTCTCGGTCTGGGTGTTTATATGTATAATATGTATATATTTACAAAAAAAAAAAGTATAATATGTAGTTTATCCATCCATACCATCACCATACCATCTAGTTTCCGTAACACAAGCCTCGTAGCTTACCACGGAAATTAGATGGCGCTGTGTGACCTGTCTGGAAATATTTATTATTATTTATTACTGGTCCAAACGGGTATCAGAAATATTTTAGCCGGACACATTAATAATACGCTGGCCAGACGGGTTGGCGAGGGTCTGATGTATTTTTTTTTAAATTACGAACGTATCCACAAGTTGGTATTAGTGGAACCGGGACCAACGGCTTACGTGCTCTCCGAGGCACAGGAACGTTGGTGTTGTAAATATATGACACATGTATGTAAGAAAAAGGTATTTCTAATTGGCAAGGAAAGCGAACCACTACCCGCTCAGTTGCTTATAGCGTTCTTACATCCGAGGCACCACCGTTTATAGATTACATATCTAAAAATATTGGGTTGTGCGAGAGAGATAGATGCAAAGGCGTCAAACCATTACCTTCACTGCACAACGCCGCCAGCTATACTGTCAAATAGGTCACGATTTAAAACAATTAATTTTACAATCGGTCATCCTAACGACTTCGCTCGGTACGAAACGATCTACAGCGATACTTAAATGTATTATATGTTAGAATTTTAGAAGCAAACGTGTTTTTTTTTTATGTTCAGGTATCTAACAGCCAGATACTATTTCTAGAAATTTCCTAATGACATAAGCGATAACTTAAAGGTAATAATAATATACGTTTATTTAAAGCAACTAGGCTCACTTGTTAGTTACAAAATCCTTACAACTAATGTTAATATTAAAATAAAAGTAAAAGAAAATAAAATATGGCAATATTAACAATATGTCTGTGCAGTAACCACTCCGCCCCCCACTAGTCTGACAGGATGCACCTCACTCCCGCCAGACCAGCAGCCGCACGAAGAAGCCAATGCACGGCGAATCATATCTTTCAGATATCATTTTCAGGATACTGTTAGTGCTTGTCCTCACTCTGTTAAGCAATGATGCAGGGGTTTTGCGTCTTATAGCAATAATAATAATGATATAGCAATGATAATAATAATTAATTTATTCGAAGTAAAAGAACATAACATGCAAAAAAGTATAATATGTAGTTTATCAACCATCTAGTTTCCGTAACACAAGCTTACCGCTTACCACGGAAATTAGATGGCGCTGTGTGACCTGTCTGAAATATTTATTTATTTATTTTATGGTGCTCGGAATCCTAAGTAAGGTGTTTTATAAAAAAACACCTGCGTTACGGGTGTCAGGGTCTTTCAGAAGTACAATTTAATATATTTTTTAAATAAATAATATAAATAGAATTTAAGCATGCAAATTAACATGATTAAGAATTTATTATTTAAGTAACGTTAGGCATTTTCTAGCAACCAAACGTTAATTTTAAAATAAAAAAACTCGTCTGTGTAAAAATTGAACTTTAATTAAAAACTAAAAATAAATAAATTAAATAAATATATATTTTTTTACATAGTGCCAATTTATTTCTTTTCGATTTTCAATTAAAGGATTTTTTAAATTTATTATTTAAAAGTTTAATTAATAGCGATTCCTAATATAATTAATTTATGTTAATAAAATAACAATTTAAAAGTGTCGGGCATACACACTACAGTCCACTGAAGAGGCATGCCTGTTCAGGTAGTACGGAGCGTGTGTGGGTCTCTGTGCAGTCTTTGAACCTGCGTAGGCGACCGGTGCACGATCAAAAAACAATTATTTTGAGTGACACGGTACACCGAAACGTCCCCATACACGCCATCGACCTCTAGTTGACCTGCCCAAGTAACTCCTTCCGTAGACTGTAGCTTGTATGGCTTACATAACAGTGTTTTTTAAATAAATAAATCTTAGGTGTCAAGGAAAAAGGAGATGAGTCGAAAAAAATTAAAAATTGATTTTTGCACCTATTGGTTCAAAACATTCATATGCGTCAATGCAATAAGGATTGACTAATACTTTATAAGGATTGACTTATTGACTAAACTATACAGTTTATTTTACACCCCTACGTACATAAAGGGGCTAGTCGTAACATTAAAATGTATAAATAAGTAAAAAGAGTTCAATCGAGTTATTTCAGTATCGCGCTTTTACCGCCAATAATTCAGTTATGCATAGTGAGATGAGTGGACTCGTACTTAAAGTATACGACTAATGAAATTGAACATTACGTAAATTACAACTTTCTAATTATAAAAATGAGTTGTTTTCTTAATTTGCCTCTAGTGAAAAGTTCAAGTTATGTACTTATCCCCTTTTTCCTTGACACCACATAAATATATTAGGTATCTTTATTTGTATTGTATCTATTATGACGAATAAAAAAAGGACAAGATTTACTAAAGAAATGGCTTATGCCTTATTACCTAAAATAGAAAAAAAAAAACATTACTATTGACGAGGCTGTATGGACAAGTTCCTTTGCCTTCCCATATGGGTAAATTTAAACAAAAAATAAATAAATTGTATTGTATCTGTTTTATTTGTATATACTCTAGAGGTCACTGTTTTCCCATACAAGAGTGTTGCCTGACGCAATATAAAAAGTAAAGCAATGCCTATTATAGGCAAGGTTTTGTTGTGATGAGTAACAGCATCAGGGGACGCACTCTGAACGTACCATTTTTTTTTTTACACTATTTAGACAGGATAGTAGTAGATGGTAGATGCAATAATCAATTTATTTGTCTTCTTGAACACGCTCTGTTTATTCAGACTAGTCCAGGAAAGAAAAATCAATTTATAATAATAATAATACATATTTCCAGACAGGTCACACGCTATCTAGTTTCCGTGGTAAGCTACGAGGCTTGTGTTACGGAAACTAGATGGTTGATAAACTACATATTATACTTTTTTTTTTGTAAATATATACATATTATACATATAAACACCCAGACCGAGACAAATTATACAGTGTGCAACTTGCCCCCGGTAGGAATCGAACCCACGACCTCCCGAGTTCACGTCAACGTTTGTTACCACTAGACCACGGTGGCGGTCAATACATATATGCTGACAGCCTTATATATTTACGAGGCATGTAATTTAGTTAAAGAACACCCTTATTATTATAAAATAAAAGACACATTCTCGCAAATGCCTAAATAGATTCGAAGTGTACCCTTACATACCAATAAAAACGGCATTTTTTTGTAATAGTGTATATCATATGGCTGCTACATTGTTTAATAAGCTCCCAGATGACCTTAAAAACAACAAAACATCAATATTCAAAACAAAATTGTATGACCTTTTGACAAAAAAGGCTTATTATAATCTTGAAGAAGGCTTATTATAATCATCTTAGAAGATGCATTAAATTGACTTTTTCTTTTCTTTATTTTTGTTTGTTTCTTGTCTCATTTTGTTTTCTTATTTTATATTTCATCATCATCATCATCATCAGCCTGTATCTCTCCACTGCTGGATGTAGGCCTCCCCTAAGGCTCGCCACTTAACGCGATCTTTCGCTACCCTCATCCAACCCCCACCAGCGACCTTCTTTAGGTCATCTGTCCATCTGGCGGGGGGTCGTCCCACTCTGCGTCTTCCCGTACGTGGTCTCCACTCTAGAACCCGTTTGCCCCATCGATCGTCGGTTCTGCGGCAGATGTGTCCGGCCCATTGCCACTTCAGCTTGCTAATTTTAAAAGCTATGTCTGTAACTTTCGTTCTCTGACGAATATCAACGTTTCGAATTCTATCCATCAGAGATACACCAAGCATAGCTCTCTCCATGGCTCGCTGAGCAACCTTGAATTTATGGACCAGACCCACTGTTAGTGTCCACGTCTCTGCTCCGTACGACATTACCGGAAGGACGCACTGGTTAAAGACCTTAGTCTTTAAACATTGTGGTATAGACGATGAGAGGATGTGCCGGAGTTTCCCGAATGCCGCCCATTTTATATTTAATAATAATTAACTTTAAAAAATTGTTAATATTTATATACCTATTTCTTAGGTCGACTTTTGTAGCTCACAACCACCTGTTAGAACCTAAATAAATGTACCAAAAGTTAATAAATAAATAATTGATTTTTGATTTTGATTTTTTATGTATCTCACCCTCAGCCAAGCATCTAGCTAAGGAGTTGTCCAAACGGCTGACGGAGAAATCTGGAGTTAGCTTAGGCTTGTAATTATTTCTGCCAACATATTAGCCTCGCTATGCATAGGGGAAATGTTGCCAGTCTTCTTTGGAGTCTCTTTAAAGGGTAGTCTCTAGAGGACATTATATATATATATATATATATATATTAGGTTTAGTTTATATTTAATTTATACTTTTAAAGTATAGTTTTAATTATCCCTGAAATATATTAATTTATTCGAAATAATACTTAAAAATTATAAAATATAATTAATATTAATATTAAGGATAGGGTATAAGTCCCGTCCGCGTTGAATGACGGCAAGAACGCTGGCTGCATTTCCTGCTGTTATGTCTTTTAAAAACTTTTTTGCGCTTGGACTCCATGGGCCCAGAGTTTCTACAGCAAACGACACAAATATGTAATCTTTTAATATACTTACATACTTGCGTCGCTTGCCGGACTCCGCATTTTCCGCTGCAGCTCCGATTTTCCCCTGAAATGCGATGCGGCGAGGGTGTCGACGCACGTGGCGTCCCACACCAGAGCACAACCTCGTTCCCAGGGGACCAACGTCATACCATCGGGTCTCTTGCCATCAACTCGGATAACTCCAGAAGAGCTGGAACCTCGATGGTGGCTAGAGCCCTTTTAATAGTATCGTTAAGGCAGCGGTGGCGGGAAAATCTGCCCGGACTATTGGAACAGGTAAATTGAAAAAAAATATCTCTGAAATTTAGGAATGGTTATAATTACTACTAGATAGATAAAAGTAATGTACTATAATATTTGGGATGATAAAAAAAATGTGAATGTATCAATTTTATTTACCTGGGTTGCAATACCTATTAATTTTTTTAGCTGCAACATTCCTGTATCTACTTCCGTTTGCCAGTGTATAGGCATATTTTTGCCGACTGCGCTCCGCAGAGAGGGGGCTTTATGCTTGTTCTTTGTGGCACACTGGAGACCAAACGCGTGGTCTGATTTTAATGATTCTTACATCAATCGATTAGTTTTAATCACGTGAATGTCACTAAAGATATGACATTAATACAATTTTAATAAGGTGACAACAAGACGCCATATTGATAAAAAAAAAAAAAAATAAGTCGACGAACCATATTGAGTGAGGTATCGTCGAATAGGTATTTTAAAATCATGTTTAGGTTTCTCTTATCATTTTTCATTTGGAGTGACCATTTGGGATCTATAAGGATTTAAAGTTGGTCAGACAGACAGCGGAGTCATCCAGGCCCGGATGTTTAATGGGAATGGGTTGGGGATGGGATAATCTCCCGTTTTCCCCGGCAGGATCTCGGCGGTTAACCCGCCGGTAATTCAACGCACCTTTGGTGCTGGGCGCTGTTTCTACTACAACACCGCCCTCGTGGCTCACGAATCTAGTCTCCTAGATTTGTCTACTTTAGTTTTTCTCCAAGAGCGCCTCCCAAGGTAGTGAACCCCTCCGGGGGCCTCGCGAAAGTGGGAGCGATATCCTGAAGATGATTGTAGGATCCGTTGTCAGTCCGGTAAAACATACGTTTAGCTAGGCCGACAACAAATGCATCTCCAAGTAACCGTTAATAATTGCTTTTGCTGTTTTAAAAAATATGACTATACAGTCTCATATCACGGGATGTGTTACATATACTCTGTAATCTGTAAACTGACCATGACATTTGTGATGAGAGCGTTATAGTTGGGAAATTATAATATTTGACCTGCAAAGTAACACAGGGCTGCGTTATGGCAAAACTTGTTTACTAATGTAATACTTTGTCTTTTTTATTTATTAAGTTAGCGAGAATTACAAGCAAATGTTGAAATCATTTAAGAAGAAAATTATCTTAGCGTTCCATGGATTCAAAGTACGTCACTGGTTTAAGAAATCCTTTTATTTTCAAAAAAATTACAACTTATAACTTGTACATAAAATTACAGTATTATAGATTATTAGATCTTAAGCCAAAAAGACTTTATATTATTTATACAGTTCATTTCTCCAAAACAGTAAGTTAAATACCAAAAAAACAATTAAGAATATAAAACATTAGTAAATAAATTAACAAAATTTATAAATAATTATATACAAGTAGCATAAGATGATTATAATATTAGTGTGAAAGATTAATTATTATTTAATACATAATTATTGAATAGTTAGGAGTTATGATCTCACAGAAGAAATTATCAGGAACGGGTTCAAGACTCAGCTTTACTCAGTTGGTGCAAGAGGAGTTCCAGCAAAATCTTTGCATCAATTAATTACTGAAAGAATTCGAAAGCAGGTCTGCCGTCAATACATTTATGGAACGAGCTTCCAAGACGGCATTAACGGAATCATACAGTATTTGGTTGGGTAGGGAGAGGAGTATAATGGTGGATGGTGAGCGTATTATCGTTCAATAAAATAAAAAAAGGGAGTCCTCCTTTTCTTAAACCAGCATATTGTCGGTCGCAAGCCCGAGACACCATTCTTCTCATCTCTTACCCGATGGACCCGGCACCCGCACGGTGAATCCATGGAATGCTTAGAAATTTGTCTTCTAATAGCAACAAGATGCACACTTAAACTTTTTAAACTTTCGCGCATATTCATAATAGTTTTTTTAAATAATTTTAACGGGTCTTTACGCGATTTACCTTAGAGACATATTTCTCCCGACGTTTCAGCCAAGTTGCATTGGCCGTGGTCACGGGTCGACTGAAGCTATGCGGTGTAGTCTCGTACATACTGGGCGGCAGATGTAAACCTACCCACTTATCACTTTTAAAAGTTTTTAGAAATCACGACACACGACACTTACAATATCCTTGGCGACACCGGGCGATTTTTCCCGGCGTCGAAACCTATTGATTACTGGATTCCACGATGAAGATAGCTTATAACCCCCCTCTCGATTGAAATTTTTGTGTTTCTTTATTTCGATCGCTTCACGTACTATTCTAGGGTAATAGTGCCGATCGGTGGAAAGTATCTTTGGGTCATGCAGCTCAATCCAATGGTTTGTGCCACTATCCATTAGGTGTTCTGCTATTGCTGACTTGTTTAATTGGCAGTTTTTTACAGCTGCTATATGTTCCTTGACCCTCTCAGCTATTGTGCGCTTAGTTTGGCCAATATATGAACTCCCACAGCTGCAGTCCACTTTATACACGCCAGGCGTTTGGAAAGGAATGACATCCTTTGGGGTGCGTACGTGTTTTGCTACTTTGGAGAATGGGGTGTACACAGCATTGATAGATAACTTTTTGAAAGCTGTACCAATTTTATCCGTTACTCCTTTCACATATGGTAAGAACGCGGGCAGCCGATTGACCTGTGGATATCTCTCCTTGTTTTTCTGTCGCAGCAACCTCGGACCCACACCATATCCATTGCGTTTTAGCACTGTTTTAACATGTGACAATTCCTGTTCCAAATGTTTTGGGTCACAGAGATCATAAGCCCTGTTGATCAATGAGGTCACAACAGATCTCAGGTGGCATGGATAATGATGTGAAGTGGCGTGTAGATATCGGTCTGTGTGCGTTGGTTTTCGATATACAGTGTGAGCCAGCGAGCCATCAGGTCTCACCATCACTTTTACATCCAAAAAAGCTAACTGCCTATCTTTCTCCATTTCATATGTGAATTTTATTGTGGAGTGAAGAGAGTTTAGATAGTTTAGGAATTCCTCTACTTCCGGTTTGTTTCCCTTGATGACACAAAACACGTCGTCCACATATCTCTTCCAGATCTTTATACAAGAGATATCATGTTGAAAAATAATGTTTTCAAGGTGCTCCATCCAAATATTGGCTAAAAATGGGGCCACTGGACTGCCCATGGCAACACCATCTATTTGGAGGTAATATTGGCCTCGGAAGAGAAAATAATTTCCATCCAAACAATCTTTGAGAAGGTCAGCATAAAATTTGGGCCGGAATATGCAAATAAAATTCGTCAACTAGAATTTCTTCGAAAGAAAAGATCGCGAGTAGAAACGTCGTTGTCGTTTTTAATAAAGTGCCGCGATAATAAAGTGTTACCTACGTGTGTACGTATAAAAGAGCGTAGTGACATAAAATATTCGGAAACAATTCTAAGAAATGCGAGTGAGTGTCTTCTGAGACAGTTAATTAGAAATCAGCGGCATAAACTTTGCGATGTACAGGGTGAGTTATATACGCTACACAAGGAGTGCGGTTTTGTATTATCGAGGGAGGACTTTGAACTTTGTGACAGAGTTACGCATGAGCAGGCAACAAAAACTTTTGATATGTGCAGTGCATCTCACGAGCAAAAATATGAAAAGTTAGTACGTCGAGTTTCTGCGAAGCGACCGACATTATTGTCACAGTCACAGAAAATTTTCGAACCAGCAAATACTGTGATTAATATATCAGATACAACCATCGATGATGCAACCCAGAGTGTATTAACAAAGGGTTTAAACTTTGCAGTAACGCCGAAATATATTCCGTATGAAAACATAATTAGCAACGTAGAAGAGGCTATAGTACGAAATAAGGTACCATTTAACGAGGCGGAAAATTTAAGACAGGATGTCGCCGTCATCTTGCGCAAATCACGACCACCTAAGTCAAACGTCTCCGACGAAGAACGAAGGGCATTACAGCAACTTCGCAGGAACGAAAATATTTTGGTACTAAAAGCCGATAAAGGTAACGCAACCGTGATTATGAACACCAAAGACTACGATGATAAGATGCTAAATATGTTGAGCGACAAAAACGTGTATAAGCAAGTTTCATATGACCCCACTGCTCGAGTGACACGTCGTATAAGAGCCCTAATAAAAGAACATGAGGACTGGTTTACTAATGATGAGTTTTTCCACCTATTCAAACCAAAAATCGTGCAACCACCGAAACTTTACGGCCTGCCCAAGATACACAAAGCCAGTATTCCTTTAAGACCAATCGTAAGTCAAATATCGTCTCCTACTTACGATTTAGCAAAATATGTTTCGGCGGCGCTACAACCATTGGTGGGAAAGACGCAGTCTTATGTGAAGGATTCCCGTCATTTTGTTAGCATACTGCAGGACTTAAAATTTGAACCAGACGATATCATGGTGAGTTTTGACGTAGATTCCCTTTTTACAAACGTTCCGATAAACGAGTGCCTAGATATCGTCAAGGAAAAACTACTAGACTTGCAGATGCCCAAATTTTATGCTGACCTTCTCAAAGATTGTTTGGATGGAAATTATTTTCTCTTCCGAGGCCAATATTACCTCCAAATAGATGGTGTTGCCATGGGCAGTCCAGTGGCCCCATTTTTAGCCAATATTTGGATGGAGCACCTTGAAAACATTATTTTTCAACATGATATCTCTTGTATAAAGATCTGGAAGAGATATGTGGACGACGTGTTTTGTGTCATCAAGGGAAACAAACCGGAAGTAGAGGAATTCCTAAACTATCTAAACTCTCTTCACTCCACAATAAAATTTACATATGAAATGGAGAAAGATAGGCAGTTAGCTTTTTTGGGTGTAAAAGTGATGGTGAGACCTGATGGCTCGCTGGCTCACACTGTATATCGAAAACCAACGCACACAGACCGATATCTACACGCCACTTCACATCATTATCCATGCCACCTGAGATCTGTTGTGACCTCATTGATCAACAGGGCTTATGATCTCTGTGACCCAAAACATTTGGAACAGGAATTGTCACATGTTAAAACAGTGCTAAAACGCAATGGATATGGTGTGGGTCCGAGGTTGCTGCGACAGAAAAACAAGGAGAGATATCCACAGGTCAATCGGCTGCCCGCGTTCTTACCATATGTGAAAGGAGTAACGGATAAAATTGGTACAGCTTTCAAAAAGTTATCTATCAATGCTGTGTACACCCCATTCTCCAAAGTAGCAAAACACGTACGCACCCCAAAGGATGTCATTCCTTTCCAAACGCCTGGCGTGTATAAAGTGGACTGCAGCTGTGGGAGTTCATATATTGGCCAAACTAAGCGCACAATAGCTGAGAGGGTCAAGGAACATATAGCAGCTGTAAAAAACTGCCAATTAAACAAGTCAGCAATAGCAGAACACCTAATGGATAGTGGCACAAACCATTGGATTGAGCTGCATGACCCAAAGATACTTTCCACCGATCGGCACTATTACCCTAGAATAGTACGTGAAGCGATCGAAATAAAGAAACACAAAAATTTCAATCGAGAGGGGGGTTATAAGCTATCTTCATCGTGGAATCCAGTAATCAATAGGTTTCGACGCCGGGAAAAATCGCCCGGTGTCGCCAAGGATATTGTAAGTGTCGTGTGTCGTGATTTCTAAAAACTTTTAAAAGTGATAAGTGGGTAGGTTTACATCTGCCGCCCAGTATGTACGAGACTACACCGCATAGCTTCAGTCGACCCGTGACCACGGCCAATGCAACTTGGCTGAAACGTCGGGAGAAATATGTCTCTAAGGTAAATCGCGTAAAGACCCGTTAAAATTATTTAAAAAAACTAAGATGCACACTATCCACCACCTTTGCTTCACTCCTTACCCAACCAAATAATGTATGATAACGCTAATGTTGCCTTGATGGCTCATTCTATGAATACGGCAGACCTGATTAGGTCCAATTATTTTAGTAAGCGATGCAAAGATTTTGCTGGAATTCCTCTCGCATCTATATCCTCTGCCTTAAGCTGAGTCTTGAATCAGTTCCTGATTATTTCTTCTGTGAAATCATAATACTTGTTCCACTTGAATGATTATATTAAACTTGTTAGGACAATCGTAACTAAATTGGAAAAATTAACAAATACGAACTACATTATCTGCTTACCAACATACAAACGGAACCAGTATTCTTCTTTATTTAATGGACGCATCGAGCTTTTCAATAAAAATCTACATACTGCCGTACAAAATATTAACCATATCATCACATTTGATACAAACCAAACAATAAAGTTTGATACTACTATGTTTAACAACCTCAATGGTAAATTAAATAATTTTGGTTGGAAACAGGCCTTAAAACAGCTGGCAAATTGCATTGCAGATATGACCTCAAGTTATACAAAAAACAAATTAGAGGAAGAGTTAAATCTTTTTCGTGACTACAAACAAAATTAATATACTACACCAAAATATTGCCGGACTTTTGAATAAATGTGACTTATTGACCACTTGCCTAGAAGATTACCTTAAGAATAAAACTGAAATTGATATCGTATGCATTACAGAGCACTTTATATTAGATAACGAAAAGCAACACCTCTCCCTATTGAATTACAAGCTGGCAGCAATATTCTCTAGGTCATCCACCAGAAGGGGTGGCTCTTGTATTTTAGTGAGACACGGACATGAATACCAAGAACTCGCGTGGATAAAAAAGGTTTCTATAGAAAACTGTGTAGAATATTGTGCTATAGAATTAACAAATATAAAACTCTTAATAGTATGCATTTATCGAGTACCAAACTCAAATTTTGAAATATTTTTGACAAAAACCGAGGAAATACTTCAAAAGTTATACCTTACAAAGAAGAAAATTATTTTGTGCGGTGATTTTAATATTGACAAATTTAAAAGAAATAAATTATCACTGGATTTCGAATGTCTCCTATCCAATTTTAATCTAAAACTAAAAATTAATGAACCAACCAGATTGTGTAGTAAGACCTGTATTGACAATTTTGCAGTTAATATTCGGGGATCCAAAGGATTTGTTAAGGAGTATGCATTATCAGATCATACATCTCAATTATTAGTATGTCCAGTTAAAAAACACTCTTTGCTTAACTCTTGGACTATAATGAGAAGAGACTACAGTGACTGTAATATGGACAAATTCAGGATTTGCTTAAATAGCCTAAGTTTCTCGGACGTTTATGAAAGTGAGAACCCAAATGAGGCACTTGACCTATTCATGAATACTTACTCCCTGTTTTATAGTTTGTGCTTTCCGCTCATTAAAAAAACAATTAAATTAAAAAAAAGACCAAAGTGGCTTTCCAGGGGCATAGTGGAATGTTGTAAAAGAAAAAGACATCTTTTATACCTTTACAGATCTAAACCGTCATTTGCAAATAAAATTACATTTAAAACATACTCCAGCAAGCTTAAGAAAATAATAAAATTAACCCAGCGGTCTCAAAATGATTTTTACATTAAAAATTCGCAAAATAAATCTAAGGCAACATGGCACGTCATAAATAATAATAAACTAAATTTTCCTCGAGAATCAATTAGGAAAATAAAACATAATGACATTATATATACTAAACCATTTGACATAGCAAACTGTATTAATAATTATTTTATAGACGAGGTTGAATCAGTCTCAAAAACTCTGGACACTTCAAATAGCAATAATAGGACATTTAGTAATAAGCAATCTATATTTTTAAGCCCAGTGATACCCCCTGACATAATAAAATACTCAAAACAAATTAAGTCTACCAACAGCGTAGGGTATGATGGACTATCAGTAAAAATAATAAAACATAATATAACAACCCTCGCTAAACCATTATCACATTTAATAAACTTAGCAATTTTAAATGGTACTTTCCCAGATACTTTAAAAATATCAATTATTAAACCTGTGCATAAAAAGGACGACCGTGAGGACTGTAAAAATTATAGACCTATTGCTCTATGCAATAATATAACTAAAATATATGAAAAAGCTATATATGATAAACTTTATAATTTCTTTGAATCTTTTAATGTATTTTGTAATGAACAAAAAGGTTTCCGTAAGGGACAAACAATAAATTTGGCTGTACACGACTTACTGAGTAAAGTTATGTCTAATATGGATAATAGAATACCGATTTGCGGTATCTTTATGGATATGACGAAGGCTTTCGACTTTGTCAATCATCAAATACTTCTTGATAAATTATTTGGGTATGGTATTAGGGGTACTGCTTTAAGCCTTATCGAATCATATCTAACAAACAGAAAACAGCTAGTTCAAATCAATCATATATGCCCGAAAACAAAACGTGAATTAACAACTTCATCGAATGCAAGAAATGTATCATATGGGATTCCACAGGGGAGTATATTGGGCCCTCTGCTGTTTCTTATCTATATTAATGACTTGCCCAAGGCAGTGAACCACCCAATGATACTATTTGCAGATGATAGTACTGTAATTGTAAAAAAAGGCACAAACAGCTCGGAAGACTATCTCTCAGAAATAAATAACACAATTAATTTAATTAATAAGTGGTTAACAAAAAACAACCTTATATTAAACATAAACAAAACCAAAATAATACATTTTCACCAAAGACAACCACAATTGGATCTCACAGTAAAACTAAACAACAGAATAATTGAATCAGTGGATGATATAACCTTTTTGGGTCTAAAATTGGATAGAGGCTTAGGATGGAAAGCACATACTGAATATGTATGTCTAAAAATCAATAGATTTACGTACGCTTTGAGATCCCTTTCAAAAATATCTAACATAAACACTGTAAAATCTGCCTATCATGCTTACATATCTTCTACTTTGCGGTTTGGGGTACTGTTTTGGGGTAACTCAACAAATAGAGATATTGTATTTCGGGCACAGAAGAGGTGCATAAGGGCTATGAGTGCAATACCATCTACTGAAAGCTGTTTACCAAAATTTAAATCTTTAAAAATCTTGACATTGCCTTCTTTATATTTATACGAAGTGCTAATTTTTGTAAAAAGCCACATAAACCTGTTTGCTGAGGTAAAAGTCCACCCGATAAATAAACGTCTGCGACCACGTCCACGTAATCAAATACGTAGGATTAAAAGTAATACAGCATTATTGCATAAAAGTTTTTTTGGTTGGGCTCCAAGAATATATAATAAACTGCCAGATACACTTAAGGATTTGCCATTACATAGGTTTAAAATACATTTAAAAAGGATATTATTGGATAAATGTTACTACACGATCGAAGAATTCCTAAATGACAAGGCAATTATATAATTTGGTTGGACATTAATTTTTTAATGTATATTATGTAGGTATTCTAGTACATATTTTTATTTTGTTTTTTTTTTTTTTTTGTCTGTTTATTAATAAAATGTGTTGACCTATATTAAATTATATAATGATGACTAGACTTATTTGATTGGAATGTATTTTAAATAAAAACAATTTTTGCATGCCACAACAATGGCTAAATGTGCAGAGCCAACTTACTAACCATATTACCGTATGTACCACATTTAAAGCAAATAAACGATTTTGAATTTGAATTTGAATTTGAATTCATATTATGCTCTTTTGAAATATTACAACATGTTTGTTGTTTAATACAAAACTAAAAACTTTTTTTTATTTTTTTTTATTAAATTACTTCTTAGTATACCAGGTTATATTAATTTAATCCCTTCACTAGAGCCCCCAGAAATAAATACATTTCCCATAACACTACGGCCCACCACGTAATAATCTTCATACAATACTTCGGTAATTTCATGCAACGCGTGATGGGGCCAAGCATGAAATGAAGTGCATTCGATTTTGTTCCTATGTAACTAGTTAATCTGAATAACAAAAATAATCATATAAAATGATAATATTAATAAAAAACTACTTAATAATTAAAAATCAAACTAAAACAAAATATTACAAATATAAAAATCTTCAAATCGCTACCAATGAGCAAACTACCATGGATACTGGCAGCATTGCTATTCAACGTGGCAATCCTTTGGCCCAAATATTGCCCAGCCCTCTTGTCTCCAACATAAACTAATAAACAAATGTAAATGATTACCATCTTTTATACTTACCTATATAACATTAAGTAAGTATATGTAATAGTATTTAATAATAATAATAAATATTTCCAAACAGGTCACACAGCGCCATCTAGTTTCCGTGGTAAGCTACGGGCTTGTGTTACGGAAACTAGATGGTTGATAAACTACATATTATACTTTTTTTTTGTAAATATATAATTATTATACATATAAACACCCAGACCGAGACAAATTATACAATGTACAACTTGCCCCCGGTGGGAATCGAACCCACGACCTCCCGAGATCACGGCAACGTTTGTTACCACTAGACCACGGAGGCGGTTTATTAATTATCCTTAAGTAATTGTATTTATCTTAATGCACCCTCTGCCACACTCCCAAAGGTAAGCTGTAATAAAATGCCGAAAGGCATTAAGTTCGCCCTTGTATTTATTAAGTATTTTCTAAAAATATTTTTTTTAACTGTGTTTTGAACTTGATTTTGCCATCTTACAGCAACCGTGTAATAAAAGGTAATTTGCAGTAATTGTGCCATTACACTGCGACAATTTGATGGCAAAATCATTTTATAATGTTTTTATATACACATATTATTATGCAAATAAAGAATTGAGAAATTTTGGGATGCAGGTCCTTGGTCTGAATCCTAGTGATTTTTAATAATTTTACCACATTCACTTTTTTAAAAGATTTAAAATATTAAAAGGTTTTTTAAAAGGTTTGAAACCTAGAGAGAGTTCAAAGTCAAAGTCAAAGTCAAAATATCTTTATTCACGTAAACCTATTACAGGCATTTTTTAATGATTCTACTCCTGCTAGTAGAATACTAAGCAGCAAAGTGGTCCAATAAGTAAGCTGTTAGCAGAAGACCAGCAGCTTAGCAGATTCCAGTTACCTGTTAATGTTTAATCTGACTAAGAAAGGAATCTGCAAGGAAAACTCAGCTATATCAGATTTACAAAATTAAACATATACAGAACTGCACCACAACGAATAATTAATAACCTTTTAAATGTAATTTGCAATTTAGTTTAAAGTTAGTCATTTATATATATAATGTCTGTGTGTATGTATGTTCCCTATGCATTTCGAACTACTTGACCGATCGGGATGAAACTTTGGGAATATGTTGTGTGAACATCGGTGAAGGTTTCTGACATACAATACAATACAATGTTAATATCAAAATTTGCATGCTAAAAATTCTTTTATTGAGTAAAAACAGTTGTTAATAAAAAAAAACTTTAACTTAATAGTAAAACGTCACAATTACACAGATTACTTTTTTTTCATATAATAGCACGAAATGTGACCTTGCGCCTACCTGATGGTAAGTGGCGCGCAAGGTCCATGAATGTTAATAACTGGAATCAGACACTCATGACTGACATCAGTTTCTAACACTATGCCGGCTTGACTGGGACAGCAATTCGAGCCTGATCCCGAAACGTGTTAATACACTTTACTGGGTTTATCAGCACGAACGGTGGATACTTCCTTGCCCCGGCAGACTGTGAGGAAAATTACCACAATCAGTCCGCCTCGTTAAAAGTATGTGCTATTTACAAAAATGATAAATAGCAATTTTTACTATTAAGGAGAACTAATATTGTAAGCTATCTATCTTAATTCTGACTTGCCTGGTGGGTTACTGCTGTACTAGGTATTGTAATCTCATAGGTACTGATAACTAAATTTAAAAGGTTATTAATTGATCGTTGTGGTGCAGTTCTGTATATGTTTTATTTTGTAAATCTGATATAACTGAATTGTCCTTGCAGATTCCTTTCTTAGTCAGATTAAACATTAACAGGTCACTGGAATCTGCTAAGGTATTCTGCTAACAGCTTCCTTATTGGACCACTTTGCTGCTTAGAAGACTAGCAGAAGTAGTATCATTCAAAATAATAAAATTAATGACGTTTCATAAATGCCTGTAATAGGTTTACGTGAATAAAGATATTTTGACTTTGAGCTTGCCATTGTGATATTTATATGAAAAAAATACTGCTTGAAACTGGACTTACCAAACTTTTTGGTGCAACCCAGCCTTGGTAGGTTGCTGCCCCGTTTGCTATTTGAATGGGTTACTTTGTCTTTAGCCACCCCATAATCTACTAAACTCGAGTAAGAACGCCGCAACTCGCAACATTCGTGGGAGACGCGATAAAATAATATGGACACTCATTTTAATTACAATTATATAAAAAAAGTATTATAAGTAGGATACGGTCATGTAATCCTCTTTAAACGTTTAATAACCACATCGTTCCTGGAGAAACAGAATAAAACACTATTTAAATAACCGTGTATTTATTTAAGTTATAATGTATATGATGTACTTGTATGTATAATTGTATGTATGGTTTATGTATGTTTATGTGTTTAGGTATAATGTGTAGTATATTAGAATTAGTTAAGTAACTTAATAACTGTATCATTAAAATTTCTTATTTTTTTCATAGTGCCTATCACCTTACTCGATTCCCAAGGTTAGCTGGTAAAGAATGCCTACTGGCATTATAGCTCGCCTCTGTACTATTTTTAAGTGCATTAAAGAATTTAAATAAATAAATAAATAATCGTTCAGGATTTAAATAAACGGATTCACATTGAGCCAACTTTACTGCCGGCCCATCATGACAAGTGGCAAACTCGTCGATGTCTCTAGTGTCAAAAACTCGAGATATATCACAAATAAATTATTGTGTCCCGACCAGGAATAGATCCCGATACCTCCGCGTCTAAATCAACGCACTTAACCGCTATACTACAAATAACTATGCGGTAACTAGAAGTTCTTACAGAGTTTGTGAATTTAATCTTTTCCAGTGGTGCAGCACAGTCAACTTGACTATGTTTTGTTTTCTTTTTCTATAATCGCTTCAATTTACCCCGCAAGATATGTATGTATGTAAAATAATATTTAAAAATCTATGTACACGTCGTCATTGGCAAACATTAGTGGTCATGCACCCACAATCCCTGCTCACTTCTCCTAAAGGTTAGCTGTTAGATAATGTTTTTAGACATTAAGCTCGCCTATGTACTGTAAAATGTTTTAATTTCTGTGCAATAAAGAATTTATCTATCTATCTACGTGATTTACACACAATACTACATTTATAATCATAGCTGCTGTAAATAGGCATTGTCATCTTATCAAATAATAAACTGATATAAAAAATTACACTTAAGATTTTAGCTGCTGGAAAGAGGCGTTGTTATACCTACTATAAGCTATTGCAATACAAATATTTTTTTAAAATGACACTTAAATTATAGCTGCTGTAAAAAGGCATGGTCATATTAAAATTTAAAATTCAGTCTTATCCATTCTATTCTCCACGTTCATATAAAACTACAATACGAAATAATTAGCAGTTCAGTCTGCGAACATACATACAGAAAAACAAACGTGTTTATGTTTATTTTTATATACATATTAGTGTTTTGTGTGCATTATTAAATATTTACAATATTTGGGAATAATTATTTCAATAATCTGTGGTATGTAGTTTTATTTAATTTAAATAATTATCTTAAAAAAAATGTTCCGGGATTTTCCGGTGGCCATTAATTTAGCGGCGGCACCGTGTTCGATTCCTAATCAGGAACTTTTATTTGAAGTAAAGTAAAGTATCATCACGACCGTTTTCCTTTTGGGGTGATCAGAAACCACGCTTATAAATAAGCGGATTCACATTTAGCCAACTTTACTCTATAGTAAAGTTGGCCTATGCCAATCATGACAAGTGGCAAGCTCGTCGATGTCTCCAGCGTACCAAACTCGAGAAATATCACAAATAAATTAAATAATAATTAAATGTATTTATTTACATATTTTTGTGTCTCGATCAGGAATCGAACCCGTTACCTCCGAGTCTAAATCCACGAACTTAACTGCTAGACCACGGAGGCACTTTTAATTAATAAGGGTTTTTTGTGGATTTTTATGTTATTGAATAACTTGATTCGATGTAAATTAATATTCATTAAATATAAATTAAAAGCTACCGAAATAATAAAATTAAAAATAAACTAAACTATAAATAAAAAAAAAGTTGTCTAGAGACGTCCCACCCGGGATAGTCGCAAAGGCGCAACTGGCAACATTTCCCCTCTGTATAGCGAGGCTAATACGTTGGCAGAAATTTTTGCCAGCCTTCCTGTCTCCAGACCATTCCGTCAGCCGCTTTGACAACTCTTGGCCAGGCTGAAGGTCCCCATGGGCCCATCGTCTCGACCCCAAACGGCGCAAATTCGTAAACCAAGGTTGGCATATTTGCGCAACTTGAGGTTCTCGGCATTTCCCGCGCCTGACGAATATATAATTAATTCGAGGATATATTTACAAAATACAAAATAAAATTGAACGTGGTTATGCAAAAAGGATCCAATTCACATTAAGTTATTTATTTAAGTTGGAATTTAGATTAGTTAATCGATAAATTAGTAACTTTGAATACATTTAAAATATGTCAGAAACAGTATTTTTATAAGGATTATTTTTGATATTAGATTTACCATCCTAATGTTCTGGTGACAAGAGGGCTGGTTCTTTCCTCGCCCAGAGAATCAGCATAGCGATTTAGCGAGGAAATGCGGCCAGCGTTCATGCCACCATGGCGCGCGGATAGGATTTATATTTAAATTAGGTTTTGTTCAAATTCAAATTCAAAATTATTTATTGTCAAGATTGTTTACATTGGTATAAAGAGGTGATGTACATTACTTAAATTTTAAACAATCTGCCCACAATAGGCATACAATAATTCTATATTATAAATATAATTAACATTTCGTCAAACATACATTATAAATAAAAAAATATATAAAAAATAAAAAAATAGTAGGTATTTTTTTTGTTTTAGTTTATTTTTTATATCTTAAAATAGTACTTATAACTTTCATAAAACGATTTGAAATAATAAATACTTATTTCCCATCCTAAGGACCTGAATAAAATTCATAAATAAAACAGCGTCGTGCTGGTGTGAGTACTGCTACACGACAATAGCTGACACCTGATTCCTTTTGTCACAAATTGTTCGAAATTTTTAAACTATGTGATAATGTTGTGACAATAATTATATATATATTTTTTTAAATAAATTTCTGAAAAATTGTGCATTGAATCCTTTTTGCGTAACTGCGTCCAATTAATACTACGGATATAAATGCGGCCAGCGTGGAATGGTGGCAAGAACAATGGCTACATTACCCCGCTGGATTGCAATACTGAGCCTGCCCTCTTGTCAGCGGAAAATCCAAAACGGTTGCGGTACAAACCCCGACATGTATCAATAAAGAAATACCCTTTTCCTACGTACATTTGTCATAGATTTATATATATATAAAGTTATCCTTATTGAACTTACCGTTCCGTGGGAATCAAATATTCCAAAAGACCACAACATAAAGTCGAATAAATATTATGATCTCACAGAAGAAATGATCAGGAACGGGTTCAAGACTCAGCTTTACACAGTGGAAGTTGGTGCGAGAGGAGTTCCAGCAAAAGCTTTACATCACGTACTAAAAGAATTAGGCCTAAGCAGGTCTGCCGTCAATACATTTATGGAACGAGCTTTTAAGACGGCATTAACGGAATCATACAGTATTTGGTTGGGTTGGGAGAGAAGTAGAATGGTGGATGGTAAGCGTATTATCGCGTAATAAAAAAAAGGAGGCCTCCTTTTCTTAAACCAGCCTATTGTCAATCGCAAGCCCGAGACGCCATTCATCTCATCTCTTACCCACACACGTTGGACCCGGCACCCGCACGGTGAATCCATGGAATGCTCAGAAATTTGTCTTCTTCTTCACCACCGTTCCTGAGAAGATGTTGCGCGTCAAACCGATTTTGTGGAATTCTTAATAAATTGTTTTCATACCCTGCCAAACTGCATGACGAGTTAGGCCGAATACTTTTAGAAATATGTTATATTTTATTTTTAAACTGATCAATACATGTGACATGACGCCCACCGTACGTTGTAAGCGGTTGGTTCAAGTAGTATCATAGTATGTCTACATATACCTACATATATCTTACAATTTAATCGAAGTACTTAGATACAAAAATATTTTAAAAAAAATGATTAAAAAACTAATTATAAATAAAACTAAAAATACCTATGAAATTAAAACTATTCTACAAAATAAACTAAGGGCTTACCACCAGGGAGGGTACCTAAAACGGTCGCCGCATTTCCTCGTTGAATTATAATCGAAATATTCTGTTTTAAGTAGTTATGGCATTTGTGATCGCCACACTCTTGAAAAATTCGTTCTTACAATTGTCATTTAATAATATTGCACCGACTTACCATTGATACTGTCTAAATGTCCTAAAGGTTTGGCTGTCAGAGAATGTCGAACGGCATTTAGTCCGCCTTTGTACAAAGTGCAATTAAGTTTTTAAATAAATAAATAATGCCGGCCTATCAAGATTTTCCTTAAAAAGGACTCTTATAGGAATAGGAAAAGGCACTGGCTTGGAAAACATTCCACATCTTCAGCTTGCGACAGATGTAAGAGTCTCCAAATTGTCTTGTTTGGAATGCCACCTGTGTAAAAAAAATGAAATGAAATATTTTGAAATGAAATATTTATTTAGGCAGATAAAAAAACAATTAACAATAATGACATTTGTTGGCCCCCACACTAGTGTTTTGTCCTGCAGGGGCCCTGAAGGTAATTCCAGATAGTTTCTACCACTAGACAAAGTTAGTAGGTTTATTATAAAACTAAAGGTAAACTACAACTAATCTTAAAACTACTGTGTGTGTAATATATATAATACAATATAACATTAATATAATATAATATAATATAATATAATATAATATAATATAATATAATATAATATAATATAATATAATATAATATAATATAATATAATATAATATAATATAATATAATATAATATAATATAATATAATATAATATAATATAATATAATATAATATAATACAATATAAAATACAATGAGTCATTATTTAAATAATTTTGGATACCTTTGCCGCTTATTTCCTCTACATCAAAAAAGGCCGGTTCGGCTGCTCATACAGCCGAATTTAGAAAGCACATCAAATACAATAGCATTAAACAAAATTATAACTTTGTGGCATTTGGGGTTGAAACAATGGGGGTATATTCTCTTGATACCCACAAATTCATAAAAGAGCTGGGTAAGACAAGAGTGTGGCGATCCCAAATGCCATAACTACCTAAAACAGAATATTTCCATTATAATTCAACGAGGAAATGCGGCGAGCGTTTTAGGTACCCTCCCTGGTGGGAAGCCATTAGTTTATTTTGTAGAATAGTTTTAATTTCATAGGTATTTTTAGTTTAGTTTTATTTATAATTAGTTTTTTAATCTATTTTATTTTAATATTTTTGTATCTACTTCGAATAAATATATTATTCTCCAAATTTATAAGTACGGTAGGGAAATGGCTACAGTATGTGTGTGTGGTTCGGTTGCGGATTAGAGAAGGGATAACACTAATGGATAGTGGCACAAACCATTGGATTGAATTGTATGACCTTGCACATTTTTTTTTTTTTTAATTTAATTCTATCAATCTATTGCACTAAAAATTGTACATAAGCGGGCTTAATTTAATTAATTAATTAAACATTTTCTAACAACCAACCTTTGGGAGTTTTTTTCTTATTATTGTTCGATATTGTTGATATTTTATTTTATATTCCTGGTTTTGGGCTCCAACGTGCAATACAATTAGAAATATGTAGCGTCAATTTTGTTCACATCAAGTAATTTATTATATATTATTATATTTCACTATTGTATTTATTATTGTAACTAATTTCTACTGTATAAATAAAGAATTATTATTATTATTAATTCTTTATTATATAAATAAGCTAAATATATAATATTAAAAATATAATTATTGTATGTCCAATGGACGGGACATAGCGACCACCAACCATAAATAATGAACTTATTGACTCCGTACTGCCAAACAGTCAAAAATCTAGGACTATATATCAGTCAGGACCTCTCATGGAATCACCAGGTAAGTGAAATTAGTAGGAAAGTGTTCGCATCTATGCACACCCTGTAACGAGCTCAATGCTTCCTGCCCCTATCTACAAAGCTATCGTTGGCGAAAACACTGTTACTCCCTATAATTGATTATACGGATGTCTGCTATCCTGATATCACAGAAGAGCTGATGAATAAACTTGATCGCCTTCTCAACTTATGTATGTATTTGGCCTACGTAAGTATGATCACGTGTCCCGATTTCGAATTCAGTTAAAGTGGCTTAACATCCGCTTTCGCAGACGTCAGCATATTCTCACTACCCTCTTTGGAGTCCTAAACAACCCCCTTTCCCCATTATACCTTAGGGAACGTTTTAAATTTCTTTCTTCGACTCATGTTCGTGACTTGCGATCTACCCAAAATAACCTTCTTGCTATTCCTCTCCACTCCTCGACAAGATATTCAAATTCCTTCACTGTTACCGCAGAGAATCTCTGGAACACTCTCCCTCTCTCTCTTCGAAATCTAACGACTGCGCTTTCATTCAAAAATTATCTTTACTCCCATTTTCTATTCATTCAGAATAACTAAAGTTATGTATATCTGTGTTAAACTGTTCTTTCACTCTTTTCTCTATTTTTAACCTTAACCCTATATTATAGTGTGTATTTATTTATTTCTGTATATATGTAATTATATGTATTGTATTATATATATACTTGTATGTATTATAATATGTATGATATGTAGTTTATGTAGTATTAGTATAAATTATTGTTTTTGTTAGTAAATACTTGGCACTCTGCCTGTAATCCGTTAAAACTCCCAAAGGTTAGCTGGTGGAAAATGCCTTACGGCATAAAGCTCGCCTGTGCACATTAATTTTAAGTTAATTTAGTTTTTGTGCAATAAAGATTTTTTTATTTATTTATTTTATTGAAATCTTATCCACAATAAAATACCTTTGATTTTGATTTTGAACGTACCAAAAGTTAATAAATAATTGATTAATTTTGATTTTTGATTTTGATGATTTTAGCCTATAACAGGAATGTTATGTGAATGCCATTTTGAATGGTAATAAAATGACAAATTTCTTTTGATTAGTAAAACGACATCGCATAGGGAAATGGTGTGCAAAACAATATATACGGAAGAGAGAAATGCATGCAAGTTGCGGCACGCTTGTGTAGGCCGGGTCTACATTATGACGGTACAAGAGAAAAATTGAATACTTTTTTTTATTTTTTCAAGCCAACTTTACTATAGACCTATCATGACAAGTGGCAAGCTCGTCGATGTCTCTAGAATACCAAACTCGAGAAATATCACAAATAAATTAAAAAATTGTGTCTCGACCAGGAATCGAACCCGTTACCTTTGAGCCTAAATCCACGGACTTAACCGCTAGACCACGGAGGCAGTTATATTTATTTATATAATCTGTGGTTTACGTCGTTGGTAACATACTTAACAATTTGTTTATTTAAATGTTATTATATATATGTGTTACTGTTTGTGAACCTAAATAAATATATATATATATATCTCTAGACCGCCTCTGTGGTCTAGTGGTAACAAACGTTGCCGTGAACTCGGGAGGTCGTGGGTTCGATTCCCACCGGGGGCAAGTTGTACATTGTATAATTTGTCTCGGTCTGGGTGTTTATATGTATAATATGTATATATTTACAAAAAAAAAAGTATAATATGTAGTTTATCAACCATCCAGTTTCCGTAACACAAGCCTCGTAGCTTACCACGGAAACTAGATGGCGCTGTGTGACCTGTCTGGAAATATTTATTTATTTATATATATATATAAGTACATATTTATATTATATACATTTGTCATGTCATGTGGTCTTGTATTACTTCTCGTGTAAGTGCTCGGTTAGCAAATAAAAAAAAAAGAACTAAGGTGTTTTTCGTCAAACTGTTACCCAACCGCGGTCAGGCGCTTTTTAGAGGGTAAGACATATAGTCATATAGGTCTCAACAATAACCCATATTATTTTACAAAAAATCATCATTACAGCCCGTAGAACACAGCATCCTAGACCTCCACTGCTGGAGATGGGCCTTCCAGAACATATACTCGTATCTGGAGAATTTCGCCTACACTCGCCACGCTGTCCAGACGGCTTGGTAAGGATATGATATCAATTTATAATGACCGACGTCTTAACTTGCTCTCCGAGTCACGTTTCCGTGATGTTGTAAATGTATGACAAATGTACGTAAGAAAAGTGTATTTCTCATTGGTGCATTTATTTATTTATGAATTCTTTTTCGCACTTAAAAAGTCCAAGGGCGAACTTAATGCCTCTCGGCATTTTATACTAGCTAATCTTTGGGAGTGTGGTAGACGATTGCGGGTGCATTAGAAATAAAAACAAATACTTAAACATATATAATAATAATATATACATTTAACGATTATTCGAAAAAAATATTTACAACATATAAAATAAAATTAATATTAAGGATAGGGAGTCCCGTCCGCGTGGAATGGTGGCAAGAACGCTGGCTGCATTTCCCCGCTGAATTGCAATACTGATTCTCTGGGCGAAAAAACAGCCAGAGCCCTCTTGTCACCGGAGGAGACAACAAGACGCGGTGTTATGTCTTTTAAAAACTTTTTGCGCTTGTACTCCATGGGCCCAGAGTTTCTACAGCAAACAGCACAAATATGTAATCTTTTAATATACTTACATACTTGCGCCGCTTGCTGGACTCCGCATTTTCCGCCGACTAAATTTGCATGCTGCAAATGTGCATGCCGGGGGGTTTGAACCGAGACGTTAATAGAATTTAAGGAAGGCATTCTTACAACCGAGCCACCACCGCGTATTTGTTACAAACATATACCTGGGCCGACCTTCCGATATTTCCTGTTACCCTGTGTGTTCACGACCTAATGCTAGCTTCAGAATTAATGTGTAAAATTACTAAGCAAATTAATGTTTTTAATTCTACGTTAGGGTAATGAATGTATTTATTTCATACATAATATGTTTCGCCGAGTAATGTAACCAAATGCAAAGTAACCTAATCCTGAGTCCACTTGCTTGACCGATAATTTTTACAGTATAACACAGCAGACTATGGGGTGTATCACTAACGTTTTATCACGATAGATAGCGCATGATAGATGGTAACTAATATAACTGTCAGTTGCATGGAAATCTTTTATTTTTATTTCGAAATTCCTTATTTTCTGGATATTATACAGTGTCAGTAGCTTTTAATTAATTTGTAATAATTAATTTAATTTACACAAATAATAATATTTAATAAATTTAAATAAATAATAATATTTCTAAGCGAAATCAAAGATATAGTGATCTCAAAATTGCCGTTCTATTAATTCAAACTATTTTCTTTTTAAAGACGGTGTTCGTTTTCTTAATTCGTCTTTTAAGGTAGGTAACGTTAAGTTATAATATATTTTTCTGTTATAAAAATAAAAAACTACAAAAACATTTAAAAAATGATCCGTCATAGGTGTTAACAAGGTACCAATGCCTGATACACCCCATTGTAATGATGTACATTGCAGGATTTACATCTATCTGATTTATAGATTTAGTTGCCTACTTATTTTTATTTTTTAAATTATTGTAGTTTATTATTATTATTTATATGTTTCTGTTTAAGTTTTTTTTGTTGTATAAGATATTTGTGGAAACTTTTAATTGGCATCAAGTTTTTTAAATAAGCAAACATATGTTAGAAGCTGTAAGTTTTCCTTGAAGATAAATAAATACATACATACATATCTTCACGCCAAATACCTTGCGGGGTAGGCAGAGACAATAGAGCGCCACTTGTCACGATCACGACTTACCTCTTTCGCTTCTTCGACATTCATCAACCTCTTCATACATGCCCGTTTGTTTTGATGGCTTTTTAATGCACCTTCAGCTATTGTTTTATTTATTTGATCGTGGTAGGTAAGTCTTAGTCTGCCAGGGCCTCTTTTACCCACAACTTTCGCATTATATATCTGGTTCGTCAATCTCTCTTTACTCATCCTTTCAACACGTCCGAACCATCGAAGCATGCCTTTCCTTATTTTTGTCACTATGCTTTCTTTAATAATAATAAATTTATTTATTTATTTAAAAACTTAATTGCACTATGTACAAAGGCGGACTTAATGCCGCTAGGCATTCTCTGACAGCCAAACCTTTAGGACATTAGGACAGTTTGCATGGTAAGTAGGTAATATATATATATATATATATAATAAAACTACTCATGTGATGAAGGAAGCGGGACAAAAGTAGACGTCGCTCGTTGTGAAAGTGTGAATGAAGAGAGTGGCAATACAATAGAAGTAAAAAAAATAGTTTAAGTTAAAGATAATATTTGTACACCCCATTCTTGAATATAGCACGACTAGAAGCTTGTCTAATATCCTGAGGTAATTCATTCCATAGATTTGCGGCGACGACAGCAAACGATTTAGAGACGAAAGAGGTGTGATGAGAGGGAATGGAAAGAGTGGAGTTGGAAGAGGAACGAAGGGTTCTTGATGTGAGCTCAATAAACTAAATAAATCTTTAAGATAGTTAGGTGTATAAAATAATTTAATTCTTCATCCACCTGTGTCTCTCCCCTGCTTCACACGATCTACTATCACGATTATCCAGCCCAACCAGCGACCATTCAGGTCATCCGTCTTTCTGTCAGGGGTTCTGAGCGGTGGTGGTGGCTCGTTCGTAAGAACGCTTTCCTTTAAATCCTACAAAGGTCAGTCAAAAAATCCAATGAGAAATACATTTTTCTTACGTACATTTGTCATATATTTACAACGAGTACGTTAAGCCGTCGGTCCCGGTTCCACTAATACAAACTTGTGGAACCGTTAATAAATTGTCATTAAAATTTACATCAGATCCTCGCCAATCCGTTTAGATATATAATCTGGAAGGCCCCTCTCCAGCAGTGGAGGTCTAGGACGCGGTGTTCTAGGGCCTTTATTAAACTACGAACTGTCTTTGTTGTTTTTTTTTTGATTCTCTCCCGATGGGTGATGAATGAGATGATAGGGAAGGCAAAGGGTCTAGCCCATACAGCCAAGTCTGACGTGATATATCTTTCTGCTGCAGAATTTGATGCTTTTCTTGGAGTCACTCGCGGCACCATAGCTCAAACACGTCGGGTAAAATATGGGGAGTGTTTATAGTCCTATTTATCGTTATCCATAATTATTCACATTGTAGCACATTATTAAACAAAACAACACTACTTTTGACCAATAATATCCACAGTAAATTAATTTACAAAACAAAAACTTGCACTTGACATGTCCACGCAATATGGCGCGAAGAACTCTTTTTTTGTTCTTGACAGCCTTTAAAATTAGCTTATGAAGCTTCGACTGGTTGATAGTTAAACATTGCTGCATAACAACTGAAGTAATTTTATAGTGGCACACATTTATCCAACTTTACTATAGGCCAATCATGACAAGTGGTAAGCTCGTCGATGTCTCTAGCGTAACAAACTCGATAAATATCACAAATAAATTAAATATTATTTAAATGTATTTTTGTGTACCGACCAGGAATCAAATCCACGGACTTAACCGCTAGACCACGGAGGTAGTTACAATACGTTATTTATAATACGTACTTAATTTAATTTATATAAATTCATAAATATTTGAAGGAATTTATACTACGCAAATGCTGTACATATTTATTTTTACACATTCCCAGTTACAACTCCAATCCAGCGCTTAACAAAAGCGCTGTCAAATCGCGACAATATCATCCTCAGAAGAGTTAAGATATACCCCAAAAAAGTTCCAGGAATGTTGCATCAACTCTTGTCGTAATTGTTTCATCTCTCAGTGCGTAATTATAATATTTTACCGGTCCATTTAGTTCACAACAAAGGAACAATTAAATAATTGTGTCACTTTTACCGAGAGTGGTAAAATTACCATTTTTTACGATTTTACGAAATTTTCTGCAAGGACACGGGCGACAATCTAAACGTAAACATTTAATTTTTTAATTTAATTTGTGGGTTTCTTAATAATAATTAACCGAGTTTATGCGGTTTTTTCTTCAAAATTATTAAAAAATTAGCCTTTTGCGTGTCTTTTTGTTTTAACAGCTCCAAGCGATGCTAATGTTGTCTTAAAAGCACGTTCTATAAGTACTGTAACGAGTACATGTAGGTTACAGAGTTTTATTTGCATTTTAAGAAAGAATAGTATTGTCAATATACGACAATGACAGGGTTGATGGGTTTTTGTTTTAAAAGAAGAAAAAAAGGAAGATCGGAGGAGCTCGGACCGAGAGGTCGACAGAGCGAGTATTTTTATAAAGATTAGGATTAAATTAATTAGTTAAAGTCTACCGCGTAATAGGGGACACTATCGTAGATAAGTGTTTAGTTTTTCTACATATGTAATTATTTCTCAAATATAAAGTATAAAAAAGTTTTATGCATTTTCAATAAAAAAGGAGTTCCGTAGAATCCTCTCCGTAACAATTAAAAGCAACTACATCCAACCGCAGGCGTTGGATAATCATGTAACTGCAAAGGGCAGGTTACAGTACCTACTGACGGCAATTCTTAATTTATTTTATAGAGCCAATGTTTTAATATATTAAAAAAGCAAAATGTATTTAGTATTTAGTTTATTATAGTATTTATTATTGTAGTTTACATAATATTGCATATTAATTACTTTTTTTTAAGACATATTATTAAGTTATTTATTCGAAGTAGATACAAAAAAATTAAAATAAAATAGATTAAAAAACTATTTATAAATAAAACTAAACTAAAAATAGGTAATCATATTTCTCTAATTGCACCTACCTTACGTCTTCAATGTTCTACAGTGTCCCTAAGGTTAGCTGTCAGAGAATGTCTAGCGACATTAAGTCCGCCCCTGGTATATATTGTGCAATAAAGTTTTAATAATATAATATATATAATAAGGACTTATGAATTCTCAGGATAATTTAGAAAAAGTTATAAACTTGTATGTGATTTTATCCTTCATAAAGATTAGAGCAATTATTACAGTTCATTATAAAAACATGGTGGGTAATATTTTTTTTTACACAACAAGACGCTGACCACCATTCTGCTCCTCTACAGAGATAGGGATCCAAACAAATACTGTATGTGGTGTGGGATGCGACGTGTGTAGACACATTAGCTTCATCTCACATCCAGGCGACCTCGTCAGGCGCGGGGAGAGCGGCGTTTTCTGCGGAGAACCTCAAATTGCGCAAATACGCCAACCTTGGTATCGGTTACGAATTTGCGCCGTTTGGGGTCGAGACGATGGGCCCATGGGGACCGTCAGCGAGGCGCTTGGCCAAGGAGTTGTCAAAGCGGCTGACAGAAAGGTCTGGAGACAGGAAGGCTGGCAATTATTTCTGCCAACGTATTAGTCTCGCTGTACAGAGGGGAAATGTTGCCAGTCTCCTTGGGACTATCTCGGATGGGATGTCTCTCGAGGACATTTTTTATTTATAGTTTAGTTTATTTTTAATTTTATTATTTAGATAGCTTTTAATTTATATTTAATGTATGATTCCGTTAATGCCCTCTTGGAAGCTCGTTCCATAAATGTATTGACGGCAGGGATTTCGTAAACTCGCTGCGGTTAAGTCGACCTAATGACCAAAATATTGTCGCATTTCCGCGTATAATATGAACCGAATGGTAAATTGATATGGTCTTTAAGTTTCATATTTATTGAGACATTTGAAATCTTTTTATATATGACTTACGACCGGTTGCAGAAAGGCTGATAATCATTTGACGTGCTTAACGTATGTCTATGACACACCCAAAATAACAAGCTAACGCCAAACACGTGGCGTAAAATAATAATCTTGATAATAGATTATTTTAATCATTCTTTCTGCAACCGGCTGTTAATGTTCCTTAACACAATCATCATCACAGCGTCCTAGACCTTCACTGTTGGAGATGGGCCTTCGAGAACATATACCTGGAGAATTTGGTCAACTCTCGCCTCGCTGGCCAGACGGCTTGGCGAGGATATGATGTCATTTTTTCATGACAATTTATTAACGATTTCACAAGTTAGTATTAGTGGGAGGCACGAGAACGGTGGTGTTGTAAATCTATGACAAATGTACTTAGGAAAAGTGTATTTCTCATTGGTACTTGCCGGGTGGGTTTGAACCGACCTTTGTAGGATTTAAGGAACGCGTTCTTACAACCGAGCCACCACCGCGCTTTAACACAATATTACATTCGAATTAGTTGTCTTTACACATGCATGTCGGTATATTTATTTATTTATTTTATTTTATTATGGTAACAAACAGTATACAATAGACAATACAATTTATATAACAAACAATATACATATAATTAGACCTGGAGTATATTGCCCGTGAAACAACAAAATCAATTGCACCTCGAACAAGATCATAACAGGCATTGTTTATATACTAATTAATTCTAAGACAATTGTCCTAGCTTTGATTATCATACTGTTTAGCTTATTGCCTGACCAGCAGCGTGGCAAGTATAGGCCAATTTCTTTACAAATATATTCTGTAAGGCATGGGCCTTATTTTAGGACATTATTCTGTAATAATGATTGGCTTATTGTCCCATCTTGTCTTTGAGCCTACCAGATGAGAAAATAAAACTTTGTGTTTCAAACATTCAAACAGAGGTACGGGACCTCTGCGTCTATATCTAAGGGTGGAAATACACTCGGATCTTAACCTACGGAACTACATTGAGAGCATCACCAAAACAGCGTCATAAAAGCTCGGAATACTGAACAAGGTGAAGCCTTCAATCAGACTATTGCTGTACAAAACACAGATCAGATTGAAATACTGTTCTCACCTTTGGGATGGTTCTTCCAAGTACTTCACAGATGCTTTCAATGTTCTACTGAGGCGAGCTGTTCGAATTGTGGACGATGCCACTACGAGTATATCTGGAACTCTCGAATCCCTGCAGCTTCGCCGAGATGTAGCTTCTCTGAGCGTGTTCTACCGGCTATAGTATGGTGAGTGCTCTGAAGATCTCTATAACCTAGTTACTTTCTCTCCATTCCGCAACCGAACCACACGCAAGAATATGCACCCACATACCATAGTACATAGTATCCCTTCGCGTACGTATAAATTTAGGGACTCATACATCTGTCTCACAATAAAGATGTGGAATGCTCTTCCAGTGGAAAACTTTTCTACAACCTGGAGTCCTTTAGCGAAGTGTGAAAAGGCATCTAGTCAAACCGGCATAGTGTTAGGGACTGATGTCAGTCATGAGTGTCTGATTCCAGTTGCAAACATTCATGCACCTTGCGTGCCACTTACCGTGCATGTCGTGCAAGTAATAACAAAAAAAAAGACTGATAGACCACAGAGTCAGATTAATTCTCAGAATAGAAAAAAAACAACTACAATTGAATTCGATAGGATTTTCGCATAATTTAATCGAATCGATATTTGAAATGGCGACATTTGAAAATTAGTTATCAAACAATACCTTCCGCGAGTAATTGTTGCTATTGTAGGCTGGCGATAAAAAGTATTCACGTATCTATAGGCCATACTTATGTATCGCCATCGCATCGTCACCGGGAACGAGATGACCGCGCCGAAGTAGCGATGCCTACGTTTAAGTTTATGGCCGCCTGTCCACTGCGGCCGTGGATAAACCGTAAAAGTATATTTATATATCAGCTGCAGATGACAACTGTTACAACTTCTAACCTGTATCATATTTATTGTGGCATTGTTCATCTGTGGGTCATCAACTTGTTATATCTCTATATTCTCTATACTTTTTTCACAATAATGGTAATGCAGTGACGTTTTCTTCTCTTGCTCTTTATTGCTTAACTTTAAATTTATATGTGAAAACCTTTAATAGTTCTTAGTGAATTTACTGTATAATATTTATTAAAATATTGTCAACTGTTGGTTTTCCAAAAGGAATAAAAAAAATCTAAGGTTTTTTTTTTCTAATGTTTTTATCAGAAGAAGATTTTCTAAGCATTCCATGGTTTAATTTTATTAGAATTTCACCAACGCCAGAGACCAGTCGTACCGCATCCGTGGTCTAGTGGTAACAAACGTTGCCGTGAACTCGGGAGGTCGTGGGTTCGATTCCCACCAGCATAATTTGTCTCGGTCTGGGTGTTTATATGTATAATATGTATATATTTACGAAAAAAAAGAAAAGTATAATATGTAGTTTATCAACCATCTAGTTTCCGTAACACAAGCCTCGTAGCTTACCACGGAAATTTGATGGCGCTGTGTGACCTGTCTGGAAATATTATTATTATTATTTGTGTGCGCCACTTCAGGGCCAGTAATTTAAAACTTCTAGAGTCATCGCGTGCACTCTGTATTCATGCTCTTCATCTTTCCTGAAGGATTTTCTTTAAAATTTGTGACTATCTTTGTTCTTCCAGCCAATGCCTCTTTTGTCAGTCTGAGCACCTGAATTTCTGAGACCATAGGGTCTTTTGGAAGTGATGAAATTGTATTATCCTGGGAGCTGGTTAGAATCTGATATTTGCTTATACGTAGATGAAGACAAATTTCTAAGCATTCCATGGATTCACCGTGCGGGTGCCGGGTCCATAGTGTGTGGGTAAGAGATGAGAAGAATGGTGTCTCGGGCTTGCGACCAACAATAGGCTGGTTTAAGAAAAGGAGGCCTCCCTTTTTTTATTTTATTGCGCGATAATACGCTCACAATCCACCATTCTACTTCTCTTCCTACCCAACCAAATACTGTATGATTCCGTTAATGCCGTCTTGGATATTTATCTAATTTTATTTCCTAGAAAGTTATTAGACTACATTTTTCAAAAATACACTCAAACTTTAAAAATCTTTTAAAATCTGGAGTGCAAATTAGAGGGAAACACAATCGTTAAACACTAATTATGTAGGTACTCATATGTGAGAGTACACTATATAGATTTGAACACAAATCTCATGATTTTGTCACTTACAAACCTAAGTTAGACAGAAACAGAGTAATTAATTAATTGTTTACGAACAATGATGGATTTAGTGTAGGGTCTGCAATAACACCGTGGAGATACGATTGGATTTTACTGCATAAATTTATTTATTTATAAATTCTTTATTGCATAAAAAAACTTAAAAGTAATGTATTATATAAAAGTAATGTAAAAAGGTGAACTTATAATGCCTCGGCAATTTATTATGTATAAGACGATTGGTGGCTTGGTTGTAAGAATGCTTTCCTTAACACCCTACAAAGGTCGGTTCAAACCCCCCCGGCATGTACCAATGAGAAATACGCTTTTCTTATGTACATTTGTCATAGAGCCTCGAAGAGCACGTTAAGCCGTTGGTCCCGGTTTCACTTATACCAACTTGTGGAATCGTTAATAAATTGTCATTAATAATTGACATCAGATCCTCGCCAACCCGTCTGGACGGAGTGGCGAGTGTGGGCCAAATTTTTGTGCAAGTGCATTCGCAACTTGTAAATACGGAAAATGGTGGGTATAAAAGTAAGCATAGGGACAAAAATTGGAAAAGGCATGCTACGATGGTTCGGGCATGTTTAAACGATCAGCGAAGAAATATTGACGAACTAGGTATATATTGCGACAGTTGTGCGTAAAAGAGGCCCTGCAAGACCAAGACTCACATACTCGTATCACGATTAAATAAATAAAATACTAGCTGACGGTACATTAAAAAGCTTTCGGAACAAAATGACATTTATGAAGAGGTTGATGAATGTCGACGAAAGCGAAAGAGGTATGTCGTGATCGTGTCAATTGGCTCTATTATTATTAAGTTTTAAATAAATAAATATTTATGTATATACTTGACGTTATTGCTGACCGTATTTCTCACGATACTTGCTGATTGTAGCAGAAATATTACGATTATTTTAGGAAGGTCGTAGATTCTTGTGATTTTGGCATTGCTTAAGAGGGGTTATACTTCTCGCTTGCACAATCCAACATTTACAAAGATTTTCATGTATGAGTGCAATTTAGTCTACCAACTCCATTATTATGATTACAGACCGTAGAACACAGCGTCCTAGACCTCCACTGCTGGAGATGGGCCTTCCAGAACATATATCTGAAGAATTTCGCCTACACTCGCCACGCTGGCCTGACGGATATGATGTCAATTTTTAATAACAATTATGATATATATATATATATATTTAATTATATAGTGCATCCGTGGTCTAGCGGATAAGTCCATGAATTTAGACTCGGAGGTACCGGGTTCGATTCCTGGTCGGGACACAAAAATATTAATAAATACATTTAATTCATATTTAATTTATTTGTGATATTTCTCGAGTTTGGTACGCTGGAGACATCGACAAGCTTGCCACTTGTTATGATTGGCATATAATAAAGTTGGCTAAATGTGAATCCACTTCTTTATAAGCGTGGTTTCTGACCACCCCGAAAGGGAAACGGTCGTGATGATACTTTACTTACTTTTCTAATTACATAGTGACTTTAAAAGTCTAGCACTTGTGTATTTATTTTAAGTTTTTATTTATTATTTTTTTGTTTTTAAATTAAAGTATTTTTTTATGCAGTCGGGGTTTTTTATATCTTTCTTACAACCGAGCCACCACTGTTCAGTGTTATACTTATTAAAAAATAGTTTTTATAATTTTAACGGGTTTTTACGCGATTTACCTTAGAGACATATTTCTCCCGAAGTTTCAGCCAAGTTGCATTGGCCGTGGTCACGGGTCGACTGAAGCTATGCAGTGTAGTCTCGTACATACTGGGCGGTAGATGTAAACCTACCCACTTATCACTTTTAAAAGTTTTTAGAAATCACGACACATGACACTTACAATATCCTTGGCGAGACCCGTTAAAATTATAAAAACTATTATGAATATGCGCGAAAGATTAAAAAGTTTAATTATTAAATATTATTTATTTATTTCAAAACTTTAATGCACAAAGTACAAAAGGCGGACTTAATGCCCGTAGACATTCTCTGACAGCCAAACCTTTGGGACTAATTAGAACAACTGTAGGTGCAAGGAAAGTATAAGTGACACATCAATTAGATATAAATACTTAGATAATAAACTTACTTATATATAATCTACTTATAAATATAAATATACTAAATACTAATATATACACAATAATAAACATACATAAAAAACTTACAAATTTTGTTTATTTATTTATTTATCTGGAACTCCAACAGCATAACCAAAAATACAATATTATAAAATTTTACACAATAAATAAGGCCATGAATGGGTTCACAAATTATACACAAAAATATAAATCCACTGTGAAGACAGATTAAGAAATCAACAAAAACAAATAGTGCATAAAATTAAGGAAATTTACAAAATACAACAAAAACGCAAAGAAAACAATAACATACAACAAGACGGAAGAAAATATGTATTCATTCCTACCCATCAGCTACAGACACCAAAGCTATCTATCGTAAACTGTAACATAAACAATAAATTGGTTGAAGGACTGTAAATAAAGTGTGTATGTATGAGCGCGTGAGTGTGTATGCGTGTATGTGTGTATGTGTGTATGCGTGTGGGTGTGTACCTATATGTGATCAATGGATTAAGTTTTTGCACTACTATTATTTTATGTGTTGGAGCTTATGGCGTTATGGCGTTAATCAAATTATTCTGGGTCACATATCTCTTCAAACCATCCCTTGAGACATTAAACATATCTATATCGGAGTAGTTCTTATTGTAGGTGCGGACTATTCTATGAAGAACAGAATTTTCTGCAAATCTAGTATGAGTTGAGGGCACATTAAACAGTTGGGGGTGTCTAGAGCGACGTTTAGGTACCGAAAAGTGTAAGGACGTTAACAGTTCTGGGCAGTCGACACGCCCTGTCAGTATTGCATGTAGTAACAACATGTCGTGTTGCCTACGCCGATCCTCCAGCGTCGACAGACGATAGTGCTGGCAGGCAGACGTGTAGTTTTCGAAGCTTTTGTAGCTTCTAAAGTTTAACAATTTCACAAACCTCTTTTGTATTAGTTCAATTCGTTGAATGTAAACCTCATATTTTTTTGTTAGGAGCTATTTAGAAAATGTGAGTAGACCAGCTTTTTAAATGATGATCTGGTAGATGCCTGCCTTATGGTAATAGGTAGATTGTTCCACAGATTTGTAGCAACAACCGCAAAGGAATTCGAAACAAATCCGGAATGATGAGATGGAACGGAAAGAAGTGAGTTGTGAGAAGATCGGAGAGATTTATCATGAAAAGAAGAGAGATAAAATATTATTGAGATTTTAATAAATATTTTAGGGTGTAACGATCATTT
This sequence comes from Tinea semifulvella, assembly GCA_910589645.1. NCBI lineage: Eukaryota > Metazoa > Arthropoda > Insecta > Lepidoptera > Tineidae > Tinea > Tinea semifulvella. Next base: position 968,492 of record OU342623.1, on the reverse strand, counting down.
CATGTTTTTTTTTTAATTTCAGATAACACCGCGACTCTTGCGATGTCTCCTCATAGACTCTGTACGTCGTTGAAGACGCTCAGCTATCTAGCTGTAATCCTGTACATGCTTGACAGGACTTTAGCTGTAAGTGACAACTACTAAATATTAGATTTTAATCAATCATTTAGTTATCTGCTTATGCCAATAGTAGTTTAGTCTATTATGGGAAAAAGCAGAGAATTGACTAGCATTAGCTTACTTTACGATCAAGTGGTAAATTATACTGTGGCCACTACAATTGGCTAACACCAAAAAGGTCATGCGTGGAATACTGTTCGTTGTTGATTTGTGACATTTTTTTTTTTTTTTTATATAGACGGTGAATCGATAAATCATCAATGATACGCCCCCTGCCTCTTTGTTGGCTTTGGCCAAAGGGCCATAATATAGTTTTTTTATTTATTTATAATAGGGTAGCCTACAGTACTAACATCACACACTTATTTGTACTTAACACTAAATCAGAAGTTAGATGTTGCACCTATTATAGGCGACCACCACATTACCACATTAGCCTTTATGGCCTATAAAAAATAACAATAGTTTATATAGTATAGTTTAAAATTATAAATAAATACATGATTTTATAACTTAAACTACATAATAATAATACATAAACTACTTATATACATAAACAGAAAACGAATTCTTATATTATACAACTACATTACACTAACAATGAGAAAACAAATGAATTGTGAATATTTATTGCATATTTAAAAAGTGCGAATATACTTGTCTTTTATATTATATTATATTTTAATAAATTATACATGGGTTTCCTACAACAACAGAAAGGCTTTAAGATGACAATAGTTATAATATATAATAACAAAATATCTATGCTGGTGTCGTTTTACAGGTGAGTTGTGTTGGAACCTCTTTTGTACTTTGATTTACGTTGTTTATTTTATTTTATGATACCTTTAGAGCGGCTATCTGAGGCTATAAGTCAATATGGAACTGACTGACATCCTAGCACACAAGTTATCTTGGTTAGGAGTCAGGGACCATCTTAAAATTGCCTATCCTTGTGGTTTGCATTCAATCAAAAATGTATGTAAATTCAGGGAAAATTTTATATATTGTTTACTCAACTTTGTATATAGGTACCAATAAGAAAGCTCAATAAACGTTATTATTATTATATTATTATTATTAAATACACTTCTGTTGGGTGCCTGACGGATCCTAAGAGGTAGGCTGTTCCATAATGTCACAGCTATGACTGAGAAGGAATTTGAACTGGAGTTAGTGTGAAGTGGAGGGATGGACAAAATATTTATTATTTATTATTTTTTATGTAACATTTAGTTACTATTATGTATTTATTCTTTTATTAACTAATATATAAGTTTGTTAACGTAATTGCACGGCAACATTTGGGTACCTAGGAAGTAATTGTTATGTTTATGCTTGTGTGTGTCTCGAAAGTCATTCTTAGTGTTCAGGTTCTCATGGTGTGGCGTGTCCGGTGGTCGCTCCTTCCTTGGAAGGTCATTGCAGTGGTGGCACGTGTGTCGGGTCCCGGTCCGCACCCTAAGGGCCTGGTTGAGCGGGGGGATGGCTGGCACATGCGTTATGTCCGTGATCGGGTGCTGCTGTGGGGGCCTGGGACCTCTGCCGAACACGTTCAATTTATTGTTCTTAAATTAACAGAGGTTTTTGCGTTTTGTCGACTTTCGGGTTGCACATAGGCATGTAGTCTACCTTAATTCTGACTTGCCTGGTGGGTTACTGCTGTACCAGGTATTGTATTCTCATAGGTACTGATAACTAAATTTAAAAAGTTATTAATTGATCGTTGTGGTGCAGTTCTGTATATGTTTTATTTTGTAAATCTGATATAGCTGAGTTTTCCTTGCAGATTCCTTTCTCAGTCAGATTAAACATTCTTATTCTTATTCTTTACGTACCGCCATACATTCCCACCGGAATTCGGCTAAGTCTAAGGTTACAAACACAAGTACAACACATTTGTCCTGCCTGGAGAGTGCTATAAGGCAAGGAACAGAACTGCAGGTTAAAGCAGTGTCAAAGGAAAACTAATAAAAGCAAAATAAAAACAAAAAGAAACATTAATATTTAAATAAAACAAAATTATACGGCTGTAAAATGGCCTTGTCAAAAAAAATAAAAAAAATAATAATAATTATATATATATATACACATATATATATATAAAGTAAAGTAAAAATAATTAAAGCAGCTGTAAAGAGGCCTTGTCAATATCCTATACTAAGGTTAAAATATAAATATTAATAAATTATTAATTTAGCAGCTGCAAATGAGCTTTGTCAAGAATATATTTCAATTTTATTATTATAATATGTCACATTTAAATAATTACTGCTGTAAATGGGCATGTCAAATATTATTTCTAGGTACATAATATATGTAGTTTGTATTATGCTATGTTAACATCCTTTAACGCTTCGTCAACCGTGTAATAAGCTTTTTGCATCAAGACTGATTTAATTTTGTTTTTGAATTCCTTATCATCTAGGCTTTTAATTTCATTTTCTAAGTTATTATACAGTTTAACGCAATTACAGATAAAGCTTTTGCTAAACTTGCTTAATCTGTGTTTAGGAAGAGCTAAGGATTCTTTTTGTCTTGATGCACTTCTCACGGGTCTAATGTGATATAGGTCCATGTTTTCCCTGATATACACCAAACAATGCATTACATAAGTGCTAGCCATGGTAAGAATTTTTAATTCCTTAAAGGCTTCCCTGCAAGTGTCTCTTGCTCTAATTCCTGCTATAAAACGGACTGCTCTTTTTTGGAGAATGAATATTCGGTTAGCTTCGGCAGCTGTCCCCCACACCAAAAGTCCATATGACATGATGCTGTGGAAATAGGCATGATATACGGATTTAGCTGCCTCTGCTCCGGAATACTCATTGATCTTTTTAACGGCATAGCATGCAGGACTTAATATTTTGGCTATCTTATCAATATGATGTAACCATGTTAATTTAATATCTAGTTCGATGCCAAGAAATACAGTGCTGTGTACTAAATTTAATGATTTTAATGAAATATATTCCTTGAGTTCTTGTGAGTCTTTTCTGTTAATATGAGTATCTAAGGAAAAGTTAAGTAGTTTAGTTTTATTAAGATTAATTAGGAGATTATTATGTCCAAACCAAGTTTCTAATTCTTTTATAACATTATTTAATTTTGTTACTAACATATTAGTTCGATTTTCTTTATAACTATTTATCAATAACGATATGTCATCGGCAAACATAACCATTTTAATGTCTTTAGGAATGCAAACACCTATGTCGTTTATGTATATCAGAAAAAACAGTGGACCCAACACTGACCCTTGTGGGACTCCTAATTTCATAATTGTTTCTGCTGATTTTGTGTCATTTATATTAACAAATTGTTTCCTATTATCTAAATATGACTTACACAGTTTTAAGTCTTTGCCCTTGATACCGTAATGATTCAACTTTGCTAATAGAACACCATGATGCACACAATCAAAAGCTTTAGACAAATCACAAAAAATCCCTAATGCACCGTTCTTGTTGTCGAGGCTCTCGAGTATCATTTTAACCATGTTGCATACGGCCTGAGGTGAGAAAAGTATTGCATTCACCAATAAATTCCCTAAAAAATGATTTATAATTCAGAAATTTACCATGTAGTGTCAGATTATTTTGTAAAGACTCTAATAATTGTTCTATTCTTTCACTAGAAACTAATCTTTTGGTTTTTATTTTTGGTCTAACACATATTTTATTAAGTTTAGTTTCTATGGTAACCATTTGTGCTTTGTGATCTGACTTTAAACCCATACATACACATGAATCCAGGACACTACCATTTGTGAAAATATTGTCGATGCATGTTGCACTAGTCGGTGTTATCCTTGTAAATTCGAAAATCTGCTGAGACAGTCGAAATGAATTCATTAAATCCTTAATACTATGGCTACCGCCCTTAACTAATGGAAAATCTATATTAAAGTCACCACAAACTATGATGGTTTTATTATTTTTATAAGATAGTTTTGTCAGACATTCGTCTAGTCTTTCATTGAAAACATTAAGACCTGTACCAGGAGATCTATATACCGTTAGTACGATAAGATCATCCAGCTCCACACAGCAAGTTTCAAATTCTTTATCTATGGACATTTTTACGATATCAGTTCTGTTCTTTGCTCTTAATATCCTTTTTACATAAATTAAAGTGTTGCCTCTCTTATAAACAGTTCGATGACTAGAACTTTTTATATTGAAATTAACTAGCTCAAAGAGACCCACTGAATCACTTTCCAGCCATGACTCTGTAACACAAAATATGTCAATGTTATTTACATTGAGAAATACTTCTAAATCTAACAGTTTATTTTTTAAACCTTGCACATTTTGATGGCATATTATCATTTTGTTACTTTGAATTAGTGTATTTATAGGTGTTTTTACAATACGTTGAACTAATTCACCTTTTCTTGGGCTGAAACTAGTGGAAAATTTAATTCGTTGTCCTTTGCTATTTCATTTTCGACCATACTTATCATATAGTAGCTAATCATGTCTCTAAATTGTTTAATTCCAGTGTTTTTTACATTTACTTCGCTGATGTTGATGACTTCAAAGTTATTGTCAAATAGTGCAATCGTATTAAGTTTGCAGTTTATTTTAAAAATATCATAATTAATTTGACTTAGTTTTGAACTTGTTAAGTATGGTACATTTGTCATAACCAGCTTAATATTTTTCTTAGTTGCACTTTCCATTAGGCTAGTAGTTTCTGCAAGGTAATTGTGAATATCTTCTTCTTCTAGTTTCTGAATAATTATTAGTAGAATTATGTTATTTTCGTTTTTAATAATTTCTTTAGCCGAGTTAATAATTTTTTGTGTTGGGGCATTTGAATGTATGTCACAGTATGTATTATAATTTTTATTTGATAACTGCACTCCCATGTTACGGCATGATTTGTCACCAACAATTATTATTCTTCTTTTACATTTATCCGTATGCAAGTGATGTCTTTGTGATTTCTTTGGATATGTTAAGCTTTTATTTATTACTGCTACTTCTTTGTGTTCTTCACTTTCTTTTTCGACTTGGGCGGGTAAGTGATCCATTTTTTTGGTTTTTTTCTTAAGTTTAGTATTCATTTTTCTTAGTTTTTGATAATTTCGTTTCATAATTTTATTTTGTTTTCTGATTTTTCTTAACATATTTTTATTTTTGTGTTGTAGCATAGGTTCTTTTAGGGTTTCTGTAACTTTCCCTTCGTATTTTAATTTATAATCATGTAGTTCTTTTAAAAGCTCGGCTATCTTTCCGTGTAGTATAGAGTTTTCATTTTGGATTTCGTCAATTTGGGTTCTCAATGGATTGACCATTGTGTTCTTTGCAATACAAATTACTTCATTTTCTTCACTTAAAGTTATGTTTAGATTTGTGAGATTATGTATATTTTTATGTAATTCTATGTTATCAATTTCTTTATTTGCTAGTTGTTTTTTAAGCAAAGTATTTTGTTTACACATTTTCTCAAACTCCTGGCTATTCTCTTCCTGCTCTGTCGTCATCTTATTTATTAATTTGGTTTTGTCAGCTAATTTTAACCGCAAATCACCTATTATTCTTTCGTAAATTTTTAAACTATTTTCTAAATCATCAATTCTTTGTTTTTGTTCATTCATTTTGTTTTCATTATGTTTTAGTACCTCAGAACGTGTTCTAACCAAATTAACTCGCCTATTATCCATATCTCTTAGGGACATGCTCTATAAGAAATATGAAAATTATATTATTATTAAATATTATTGTTATTATATTATTATTTATTTTTTATTGTATTGTGTACATTACAAGTGGCAGTTATTGCTGTATATATGTGGAATATTTAAAGAAAATTTCAAAAATTATACTCAGGCTGTATGGCTTCAATGCCTTAGCCTTTCTAATATACTATATACTAATCAGTAGGTATACACTAAATAGACTACATACTATCATTATATATAAATATAATACATAGGTACATATAATGTAATGTATTTATTTATTTGAAAACTTTATGCACTAGGTACACAGGCGGACTTAACGCCGCTAAGCAATCCTACTAGTCAACCTTAGGGACAATTTAGAGCATTTGTTATGTGAGGCAGGTGCTAAATATAATAGGAGCATTACTTCTGTGAAAAAAACGAAAAAATAAAACTAAAATACTAAATCTAATATACTATATACTAATCAGTAGGTATACACTAAATAGACTACATACTATCATTATATATAAATATAATACATAGGTACATATAATGTAATGTATTTATTTATTTGAAAACTTTATGCACTAGGTACACAGGCGGACTTAACGCCGCTAAGCAATCCTACTAGTCAACCTTAGGGACAATTTAGAGCATTTGTTATGTGAGGCAGGTGCTAAATATAATAGGAGCATTACTTCTGTGAAAAAAACAAAAAATAAAACTAAAATGCTAAATCTAATATACTATATACAAAACTGTATACTAATCAGTAGGTATACACTAAATAGACCACATACTATCATTATATATAAATATAATACATAGGTTGTACATATAAATATTCTTAAAGAATCTCGGTATTTAACCGGTTAACCTAATGATGTTGACGGGCCTCGGCCAAGTGAGCATCATGCTTCTTTACCTCCCAAACTTTCTGACTATACGTCAAGTATTAAGGATTGTAGCTTTTCGCAATTGTCTATACGTGTCTACGTTAATAGTTTTGAAGCTGTCATGTATTTTTTTTGTATTATTATTGTTATTATTATACAATAATTATTATTATCTGCCTGTATTCCTAACTATAAATAAACTTAACCTAACTTTCCACCAGTGCTGCAGTCCAGTGTTGCGCAATAGCCCCCCCCCCCCCCCTCCCCCACGCTGCCCGCTACCACCCTCAGGATGCTATTGGGACTCCCGCATACCCGCGCCATCAGGGATGATACTTTCTTACACATGATGGCGGGGAAGTCATCCGTGCGCATCTCAGCTAACATTCCGGAAGCACTACAGAATCTAGGGAGTCCCAACAGCATCCTAAAGGCGCAGTGTGTTGTAGGCCTTCTGTGTGTAGCAAACCCATACACCCCTCGTGTAAAAAGATTAACAAAATGCCTTAAAAATGCGTGATCTTTACTGGCATCGTACAGCGAGCAAACCTACGGGTCAGCATGTTGCTTCTGACCGCCAACACCCTGGGCTCCCTCCTGTGTCACGACATGACCCAGGTACCTAAACTGCTTCTCTCTTTACTTTTTTCGGAGAATCGCACAGTTTTATTGGTGCCACTTAACTCGGAGACTTACCTCTCGCGGTTAAGACCAACAACTCTTTTTTTGTAATAAATAAATTATTTCATTTATTTCATACAAAACCTGAAATTAAATAAACGATATTACAACAAAATCTAAATGTTACCTAAAAAAAAATACATAGAAAAAAATAAAATACCTACTATTACAGAAAGGAACACTTTAATCTTGAAATGATTATTTTATTCTTGATTTTAAATAACAACCTAAAATTTTGTCTTTAATTTTGTTTTTTTTTTTTCCTTCTCTTCTCCCGATGGATGATGAATGAGATGATAGGGAAGGCAAAGGGTCTAGCCCATACAGCCAAGTCTGACGTAATATATCTTTATTTTTCATGAGTTGATGAGATCATCATCAAATTCCAGATGCTGCAGAATTTGATGCTTTTCTTGGAGTCATTCGCGGCACCATAGCTCAAATCAAACACGTCGGGTAAAATATGGGAGTTGACAGCGCGGGAAGACCGCATAAAATAAACTGCAACTTGTGCCCCATATTCAAAGTACAATTTATCGTTTTCCATAATTATTCACATTGTAGAACATTATTAAACAAAACAACACCACTTTGAACAAACAATATTCACAGTTAATTAATTTACAAAATAAAAACTTGCACTTGACATGTCCACGCAAAATGGCGCGAAAAACTTTCTTTAATTTTTATTTATTGCGTCTTCATTTCGTTGTCATCGTCTGTGTTCTAAATTCAAAGTATTTTTTTTTTAAATAATGTTGTCAGTCAGAAAAGGAGGTCAAAGTCCGTCCAAAGAGGTTGCAAAAAGCCGCAACACCTACTTACAAAAAAATAGCTCCTCCAAATCACTGTCTTGTGGCATGGTGCCCAATACACTAGCAGCATTTTCCCTTTGAATTAGGATACTTAATTTTTGTGAGAAAAACTGCCAGCCCTATTGTCACCAGAGACGTCAATGAGCCTTGGAACAATTTCTTTATAGAATGCTTTCAGTTCCGATCCCCACGAGAAAACTTAATTATATATGTAATTAAATTATTTATTATTACAGCCCCTAGAACACAGCGTCCTAGACCTCCACTGCTGGAGATGGGCCTTCCAGAACATATATCTGGAGAATTTGGCCTATACTCGACTCGTTGGCCACACGGCTTGGCGAGGATGTGATGTCAATTTTAGGACAATTTATTAACGATTCCACAAGTTGGTATTAGTGGAACCGGGACCGACGGTATAACGTGCTCTCCGAGGCACAGGAACGGTGGTGTTGTAAATCTATGACTGCAGTACGTAAGAAAAGTGTATTTGTCATTGGTACATGCCGGGGGGGTTTGTAGAATTTAAGGAACACGTTCTTACAACCGAGCCACCGCCGCGCCATAAATTATTTAAATAGATTAATTCTTTACATTATTTTATACTAAATCCCAATAAAAACTGTCTAGTTTTCAATACAATTATTAACTTACAATTGCATGAATTACTATACCATTCTCATAATTATAATAATAAATTGACCTCATTATGAGAATTATAATTTAATTATAGCATGATTTATAATCGTTTATAATGATTTATTAAAGGATTAACGAAGTTTTTCTAAGGATCAGACGAATGCAGATTAAGGCTGTTTATTCACCAGAAAATGCGGTGGTGGCTCAGTTGTAAGAACTTTCCTTACAATCAAGCATTTTTCTTGAAATCGCACAATACAGATGTGGAATGCTCTTCCAGCCTCTGTGTTCCCACTTTCCTATAACCTGGAGTCCGTCAAGCGAAGTGTGAAAAGGCATCTAGTCAAGCCGGCATAGTGTTAGGGACTGATGTCGGACATGAGTGTCTGATTCCAGTTGCTAACATTCATGGACCATGCACGCCACTTACCATTAGGTGGGGGCAAGGACACATGTCTTGCTAGTATAAAAAAAAAAAAACCAAAGAGATATTTTTCTGTATATATTTTTTTATTCTCTGCGATATGTGACCTTGCGCCCACAATGTTAGCAACTGCAATCAGACACTCATGGCTGACATAGGTGCCTAATACTATGCCGGCTTGACTGGGCATGACGGCAATTCGAGCTTGATCCCGAAACGTGTGGATACATTTTTCTTACATACATTTGTCCAAATCGTTCGCAGTTGTGGCTACTAACCTCTGGAATCAGCTGCCAGTTAAAATTCGCCAAGCTCCGAATAGATGTATTTTTAAAAAACTAGAGTATGCTCACTACATGCAAGACCGAGGTTCGTAATTTTCCATGTTCCTCCTTTTGTTTTAGCTTAGTCTTAATCAGACTGTGATTAATCATTAGTAGGTATAGTATTGTGTATATATTATATTGTATTGTTAATATTTTATTTATGTAGGTTATATGTATGTATTAGTATGTAATTATGTAATTATTAATAAGGTTGTATATGTTATCTGCAACTAAACTACTCAAGTTTATTTCGTATTGCACCTACCTTATGTACTTACTGCTCTCGTTGTTCCGAAGGTTTGACCGTCATAGAATGTCTTGCGGCATTAGGTCCGCCTTTGTACTTTGTGCAATTAAGTTTAAATAAATAAATACATTTGTCATAGATTTACAACACCACCGTTCCCGTGCCTCGGAGAGCACGTAAAGCCGTCGGTCCCGGTTTCACTAATACTTGTGGAATCGTTAATAAATTTTCATTAAAAATTGACATCAGATCTTTGCCAACCCGTCTGACCAGGCGTGGCGAGTGTAGGCCAAATTCTCTAGATATATGTTCTGGAAGGCCCATCTCCAGCAGTGGAGGTCTAGGACGCTGTGTTCTAGGAACTGTAATGATGGATGATGATTCACCAGAGATTTCTTATACTAATAAAATAATCGAGGGAAATATTTATTAATACAATCAGATATTAACATCTATTATAGGACCATTGCTTTTTTAATATTTGTTATAAGATATTTAATAGGTCTCTGGGGCGTGGAAGTATACAAAAATACAAAAAATAGTTTTTCAAAGTTAAAGTCAAAATATCTTTATTCACGTAAACCTATTACAGGCATTTATAAAACGTCATTAATTTAATTATTTTGAATGATTCTACCCCTGCTAGTAGAAGACTAAGCAGCAAAGTGGTCCAATAAGTAAGCTGTTAGCAGAAGACCAACAGCTTAGCAAATTCCAGTGACCTGTTAATGTTTAATCTGACTGAGAAAGGAATCTGCAAGGACTGAGTTTTCCTATCAGATTTACAAAATAAAACATATACAGAACTGCACCACAACGATCAATTATTAACCTTTTAAATTTAGTTATCAGTACCTATGAGAATACAATACCTGGTACAGCAGTAACCCACCAGGCAAGTCAGAATTAAGGTAGACTACATGCCTGTTTAGGGACTGATGTCAGTCATGAGTGTCTGTTTCCAGTTGCTAATATTCATGGACCTCGCGCTCCACTTACAATCAGGTTGGCGCAACGTTACATGTCGTGCTGGTATAAAAGTAAAAAATATTTTACAGAAAGATGGCCGTGTTTTCACATCTCTAGATCAGACAATGTCGTCTTTTCCATTGGTTTTAAGTAATGTTCAAGTTTGAAGTTATGATAAATAATCTGATTAGACGAGTGGTCTGCCTGTTTTTCTATTAGTTTGTCGCTCTGATTGTTTGTCTGTTTGTTTATCGTCATTGTGTTTGTTTGTCTTTTTGTCACATAGTTTATTTATCTGTCTGTTTGCCTGTTTGATTGTCAGTTTGTCTACCTGTTTGTTTGTCAGTTTGCCTGTATGTTTGTTTTCAGTTTGTCCTCATGTTTATTTATTAGTCTGTGGTTGTTTGTAATGTCTATGATTAAAATTATATTAAATATCAATAAATATGATTTATAACTTTAATTTCAGTCGCTAGATGGTTACGTCCCGGGTGAAGACTATCCCATTTACACGGAAGTGCCGAAGGGTCTATCCTTTACCTGCCAGGACAAGATACCAGGGTATTACGCAGATCCGGAAACGCAATGCCAGGTGATCATTTGCTTGTAATTATTCACTGGATGGTATAGGCTTTCTTCAAGACTCCCTATTTCATATATACTCGTACATTTATATATTTCAGGTATGGCATTGGTGTGTTCCTAGTATTGGTGGCAATGTTATGTATTCATTCATTTGCGGACCTGGAACTGTCTTCAACCAGAGAACGAGAGTCTGCGATTGGTTCTTTAAGGTATATATTATTTGCATCTTTCTGGGAATAAATTATTACCGGCCTTGCTCGTGTAAATGGCGATACGAATTTAACTTCCAAATTTTGCGATATAATTTAATTTAATTTGCATGGTGTAAAGGGAAAAAATAAACTTCATGAAATGCTCACGCCAACTAAAGTATTTAAAATAATAAGGATTAATACCGTATTTATGTAAATAGCTTATCAATGGGGTGTATCGGGCAAAGCTTTTTGTAGATGTCGCTAGCGGCAATGGTACCTTATTTGACACCTATATCGCATCATTTTTTAAACGTTTTCGTAGTTTTATATGTTTATAACAGAAAAGTGTATTTTAAATTAACGTTACCTACCTTAAAAGACGAATTAAAAGCGCACGTCTTTAAAAAGAAAAAAGGTTTTATTAATAGAACGGAAATTTTAAGATCACCATATCTTTCATTTCGCTTAGAAATCTCTATTTCTTTACCTAAAAGCTGCTTACTTCATCATAATATCCAGAAAATAATATTAGGTACCATCTATCAAGCGCCATCTATCGTGATAAAAAGTTAGTGATACACCCCATTACCGCTTTATTATTGCCCTTTTTTAATGTCATAGAGCAAGGAATCGCTTACTTTTCTGTACCTATATAAGATACGCAATTCCACTATATAATTGAGTTTCATCATCTGCCTGTGTCTCTCCACTGCTGGATGTAGGGCTCCCCCAAGGCTCGACACTGCACGCGGTCTTTTGCAACCCTTATTCTGGCGGGGGTCGTCCCACTCTGCGTCGTCCTGTACGGGGTCTCTACTCTCAGTCGTCGGTTCTGCGGCAGATGTGTCGGCCCAGTAACTTTGGTTCTCTAACCCTCAACGAAATCTAATCATCAGAGAAATATTAAGCATAACACAAAGAACCAACATTTATTATTGGTACCCATAAAATCAACAGCTCTTATATCCCTATTATCCGTATGTGTCGACTATTTAATGACCTTTCCACCGATACTGTGAATCTAGACATTTTCAACCCAAATGTTAGTATATTTAAAAGACAGAGAGAAGAAGACAAATTTCTAAGCATTCCATGGATTCACCGTGCGGGTGCCGGGTCCATCGTGTGTGGGTAAGAGATGAGAAGAATGGTGTCTCGGGCTTGCGACCGACAATTGGCTGGTTTAAGAAAGGAGGCCTCCTTTTTTTCTATTGCGCGATAATACGCTCACCATCCACCATTCTACTTCTCTCCCTACCCAACCAAATACTGTATGATTCCGTTAATGCCGTCTTGGAAGCTCGTTCCATAAATGTATTGACGGCAGACCTGCTTAGGCCCAATTCTTTCAGTAAGTGATGCAAAGATTTTGCTGGAACTCCTCTTGCACCAACTTCCACTGCGTAAAGCTGAGTCTTGAACCCGTTCCTGATCATTTCTTCTGTGAGATCATAATATTTATTCGACTTCATGTTATGGTCTTTTGGAATATTTGATTCCCACGGAACGGTAAGTTCAATAAGGATAACTTTTTTCAAGTTCCGAGAAAACACTAAGATGTCTGGCCTATAGGCTGATACAGCTAGTTCATCTGGGATCCTATAATGGTGTTCAAATGTATCCATGAGAATTTTCCAGTCTGATGCGGCGCCAAGGATCGAGGTGGGCTTGCATTTAGTTTTCGTGCTTTGCCCTTCCTTTACAAATGTGGTCAAAGTTTTATTTGTAGTCAGTCCCTTTCTGGCTCTTGCAATAGAAAGACTTACTGCTTCACGGATAACACCTAGGACTTTGTCATGTCGGCGTGAGTAATAGCCCTTTTCTAGGAGAGTAACGCACCCTACAAGTGTGTGTCTAGCAGTTCCTATGGCAGCACCACACAATGTACAGTTCTTTGTTATTGATTGTAAACTAACGTAAAGTGACTTTTTACTATTCTTATATTGACTTGTACTAATATATAACCTATGATGTAACTTTCAACATAAATTGGCATTAATAATAACATATATTTATTCTCGTATATAGTATTGTAACCTAAAATTTTAAAACTGAAAAACACAGTTGACTCTAATCATCCAAATAGCTATGTGTAGCATGCCGTGTACACTGCCCTTGGGTTGCAAATCCGACCTTATGAATTATTGTAAATTTCTGCTTGATATGTATTAATTGTAACCTGTTAAACCTTAAATATTAAATAAATAACTCTCTCTATAGCTCGATGAGCGACCTTGAATTTTAATGGTTTAATCTAGGATAATTTTTGATGTTGTAATTTGCTTTAATTTAGTTAGGTAGGTTATTATTAGTTAGATTGTGCTGTCTTTATGACTTGTATATTTAAGTTGTCTTTTATAATAAGTTTATATATAGGTTGGAAATTTGAAATTGATCATGTTATGTAAGAACATTTGAATTGTATTATTATTGTATTGTCTTGTAGTGTACACTGCTGTGGATTGCAATCCAGAACTGCTGTCAAATAGTGTGTATATATCGTGCAATGGTTGTAATCTGTTTGTTGTACCTTGAATAAATAAATAAATAAATAAATTTGTGGACCATACCCACTGTCAGTGTCTACGTCTCTGCTCCGTACAACATTACGGGGAGGACGCACTCTGGTTGAATAGTTCTTTAAACACTGTGATATGGACGATGAGATGTGCCGAATAGAGTTTAGTTCCCTTGTATCTTAATGTTTTTTTTTTTAATTGCAGGTGGACTGTCCAAACGCCCAGTCGTACTACGGTATAAACGATGATTTATACAAAGATGAAGCTGGAAACTTTATTGTTGGAAAAAAGTAACCTATTCTTAATTAAACATATAAATATATATTTTTTACTATATTGTAGTATCACATTTTGTACATATCACTATAGATAATCTTTGATTGAAAAGGAGAAGATACAGTACGAGCTATATTGTACACGCACACAGTGAGACGCAAGCCTGAGAGACAGAATGCATAGGAGACGCGCGTGTGGCGCCCTTGCGGATCAGCTAGATTCAGTTAGATTTTATAGTTCCACGCGCAATGTATTCGTACCGTATCTTCTCCTTTGAGCAACACTAATTAAAACCGAGCCTAAAAGACCATTGCATCGTCTGTATTCTCTTTTTTAAATATTCTATTAATATCTTCTCGTGATAATATCATAAGCTAAGTAGTTAAGTTTCATAATTAGATTAATAAAATTTAATAATGGGGTGTATCACGTTATACATTCCAATTTAAATATTGCCGTATCATAGATGCCATTTTTTGTACAAAATATTATATATATGTAGATTGCGTTCCAATATGCAAAAATTTTCCTATCATAATGAGTACTAAGCTCTAGCATCTTTTTATTAGGATAAATACTTAAGAAACCGAACATATTTTGGAACGCTATCGTAGAAATAATCAGCAGCAGCTTAGTCTGATATGTCTAAGAGCGACCTTTACCGTTCGGTTATCTGAATGCTTAACCGCTAGACCCCACAGGCAGTTAAGTAAATGAATATATCTCTGGTGTCAAGGAAAAAGGAAATAGGTACATAACTTGAACTTTTCACTAGAGGCAAATTAAGAAAACATCTCATTTTTATAATTAGAAAATTGTAATTTACGTAATGTTCAATTTCATTAGTCGTATACTTTAGGTACGAGTCGACTCATCTCACTAGGCATAACTGAATTATTGGCGGTAAAAGCGCGATACTGAAATAGCTCGATTGAACTCTTTTTACTTATTTATACATTTTAATGTTACGACTAACCCCTTTATGTACGTAGGGGTGTAAAATAAACTGTACAGTGTATAGACTCATCTCCTTATTGCATTAACGCATATGAATGTCTTGAACTAATAGGTGCAAAATTCTATTTTTTTATTTTTTCGACTCATCTCCTTTTTCCTGACACATACCAATATTTATTTACCATTATATAACGTAACATAAACATATGCTGCGTAGAATTTGTTTAAGAGCAAATATCTTTTAACTTAATTTAGACAGCAGCTATCATACTTCACGAAATTTTATACGTAATTTAGACAGCAGCTATCATACTTCACGAAATTTTATACGTAATTTAGACAGCAGCTATGATACTTTACGTAATTTTATACGTAATTTAGACAGCAGCTATGATACTTTACGTAATTTTATACGTAATTTAGACAGCAGCTATGATACTTTACGTAATTTTATACGTAATTTAGACAGCAGCTATGATACTTTACGTAATTTTATACGTAATTTAGACAGCAGCTATGATACTTTACGTAATTTTATACGTAATTTAGACAGCAGCTATCATACTTTACGAAATTTTATACGTAATTTAGACAGCAGCTATGATACTTTACGTAATTTTATACGTAATTTAGACAGCAGCTATCTTACTTTACGTAATTTTATACGTAATTTAGACAGCAGCTATCATACTTTACGTAATTTTATACGTAATTTAGACAGTAGCTTTCATACTTTACGTATTTTTATACGTAATTTAAACAGCAGCTTTCATACTTTACATAATTTTATACGTAATTTAGACAGCAGCTTTGATACTTTACGTAATTTTATACGTAATTTAGACAGCAGCTTTGATACTTTACGTAATTTTATACGTAATTTAGACAGTAGCTACCATATTTCTTTAGGCAACCGATTACCATTGCTTTTCTTAGCGTATAATGTATATCATATAAAAAGTAGATTTCATTCGGATAACAAATCGATGAAGGTCTTCTACGTGTCTTGTATTTTTAAATGAAATCACAAATAAAGGTAAAAAAATACAACTTTGTCTTATGTAAAAAAATTATATTACTTAAAAAAATAATTAAGTTTAGTTAAATCTATCTAATGTACCAATTTTTATGCGTAGTTTTTTCAATAAAAATTGTATTATTTCCTAAGCATGTTTTCTTTATCTTCAGTACCTTTCTTTCTTTTCAGCATGTCATCTTTTTCACGACCTATTTTTATCAATTTTATTTGGCAATAAAAGAAATAAATTGTGGCTTTTAATGTTCCAATTCCGAGGAATAAAAAGATTTCTATAAACTTATATAACAGAATTACTCCGTTTGTTTATTGATATTGTACGTAACGGCTTTTGATTTTAGATTTAAGGATTATTATTTACATATTTTAGCCTATTTCCAAAAGTCGTTTTTCGTAAACCGCTCGGAGGAAAAACTTTGAGCTCCTAATTAAGTAATTACACAGATATAAACACCGTATTCAAAATTTTTGTTAAGTCCGTTACGTCTTCCTCATGTACACTACGGCCTGACAATTTAATTTCTTGACCAATTGACTAAGTTTAAAGTAATTTATTCGAAGTAAATATTTACAAAATATAAAATCAAATTAATACTAATACTAAGGATAGGGTATAAGTCCCGTCCGCGTGGAATGGTTGCAAGAACGCTGGTTGCATTTCCCCGCTGAATTTCAATACTGATTCTTTGGGCGAAGGAAGAGCCAGCCCTCTTGTCACCGGAGGAGACGACAAGACGCGGTGTTATGTCTTATAAAAACTTTTTTACGCTTGGACTCCATGGGTCCAGAGTTTCTACAGCAAACGGCACAAATTTGTAATCTTTTAATATACTCACATACTTGCGCCGCTTGCCGGACTCCGCATTTTCTGCCGCGGCTCCCGCTTTATGCGCTGTCCCCCTGAGATGCGACGCGTCACGTGGCGTCCCACACCAGAGCACGTTCTCGTTTCCAAAGGACCAACGTCATACCATCTTGCCATCATCTCGGATAACTCCACAAGTTATAATTAGTTTTTATATAAATGTGCTTTATTGTAATAAGGCTCTTAATAAACAAATACTTAAGAGGGCTTCAATTAATTATGTATGCACGTGGGGTCTCGGCAAATATTAAGTAGCAAGAAACAGCACAAATATGCGAGAAATTTGGTTTAATTTTACGTAAAAATACGTAATATCCTGAATGAACCCGGCACGCCTCAGTATCTTAAAGACAGCTTCACATTTCTTAGCTCTATTCACGATAGAATACCCTTCGATCTAGTTTCAATTCCACACTCTCCATTCCTTCTCATCACACCTCTTTTGTCTCCCATTCGTTTGCTGTTGTTGCTGCAAATCTCTGGAACGACATACCATTAAATATAAGACAAGCTTCAAATCGAGCTATCGTCAACAATTTAGTATATAGGTACTTCTTATCAACCTAACTGTTTCAACTTCTCTATATTTTATTATATAGTTTTTTTCCTTTTTCATTTGCAGCAACTACATCATTATTTCTATATTACTTCTCTCATCGTTTAAGTGGTTTATTTGTATATTGAGGATGTATTTGGGGGATCCTCAGACTCTGCGTCGTCCCGTACGCGGTCTCCACTCTAGAATCCGTTAGCCTTCGTCAGTTCTGCAGCAGATGTGTCCAGCCTATTGCCACATCAGCTTACTAATCTTAAAAGCGAAGTCAGTAACCGCGGCACTTTCCGCTCTGGACGAGTTCGCCTGGGTGTGGAATGGAGCTAATTTCTGAGCATACTTAGTCATTACAAAGAAAACGCAAAATAATAAACGAACTGCTGACGCCTACTAAATTTAATATGCAAATTTAAAATGTATATATAGATTAATTCAGGCGTTGGACCCTTTTTATGTGTCTATTCATAAATGTTTAGCTAATGTTTTAGCGGTTAACACCTAATACATAGACGTTATTCCTACTAACTGCCTCCGTGGTCTAGCGGTTAAGTCCTTGGATTTAGACTCGGAGGTACCGGGTTCAATTCCTGGTCGGGACACAAAAATATTTAATAATATAAATAAATTAATTTAATTAATATTTGTGATATTTCTGGAGACATTGACGAGCTTGCCACTTATCATGACTGGCCGGCAGTAAAGTTGGCTAAATGTGAATCCACCCCGAAAGGGAAACGGTCGCGATGATACTTTATTTTACTTTTATTCCCATTTGACCAAAACCTGTAAGTCATTCCACGAGCTATTGCTCCAATGCAATATTGAGGTAATTATCATAATAAAATGGTGCTTACTTGCAAACATACATACACATATACCTACATATCTTCACGCCAAATCCCTTGCAGGGCAGGCAGAGACAATTGAGCGCCATTTGTCACGATCTCGACATACCTCTTTCGCTTCTTCGACACTCATCAACCTCTTCATACATGCCCTTTTGTTTATGTGCTTGTGCTTTTTAATGCACCGTTGGTTGTTGTTTTATTATATTTTATTTAGCATAAAAAATTTTTGACAATGCATTTAACAATTGGCCTTAGTGTGTCAGATCTAAAGTGTCGAGTCCGAGCATGCCTATTATTTTTGTCTCTTTTTGCATTCTTTTATACCTACCCCTTTGCCTATCACTTGTTATTCATAATGATCACATATTGACATAATTATAATACAATAGGGTGTATTACTAACTGTTTATTACGATAGATGGCGCAGGATAGATGGTACCTAATATAACTGTCAGTTGCATAGAAAACCAGTATTTTTAGTACAAAAATTATTAAAATCAATGATATGGTAATCTCAAAATTCCCGTTTTATTTAAAAAAAAAACTATTTAACACGTTGTGCGCTTTCTTAACTCGTCTAATAAGGTTGGTAACGTTTTAAATGCATTTTTTTGTTATAAAGATAATATATAAAAAAACATTTTAAAAATATTGCGACATAGGTGTAAAACAAGGTACCATTGCCGCTAGCGACATCTACATAAAAGCTTTGCCTGGCGGCTGAAATGTTTTGAGACTAATGAATTAAAAGTAAGCTATACTTAATAAGCAATACAATATTTACAAACTACATAAAATTTTTTACATATCTATAAATAGATACGCGATAGTCCCAAGAACACTGGCAACATTTTTCCTTTGTACAGCGAGGCTGATACGTTGTCAGAAGTAATTGCCAGCTTTCATGTCTCCAGATTTCTCCGTCATCCGTTACGACAACTCAAATTTACTTATTTAATAATTCAGGACTTGGCAGCGTGACGGACGAATCCGTCGCAAGACGAGAAGAACGGACAAGTCGGCGGACGAATCAGAACTAATAACTGAAGCACCGAAGCGGAGGAATTTTATTTGCCAGAAGAAATATTGCGAAGGCGCCTTCAAAGGACTTATGAGGCGACACAAGTCAAAGAAAATAGATAATAATATAGAAAAAGAATTAAATATTTAAATATTACAAATGTAAATAAATTACCATGTACAGATACCGGCAGATAAAAAGAACGCTGGATGGCTGTGGGCGGAATAAATTTGCTCATTGGTACAGTCATAGAGAAAAGTTCAAACACTTATACCCCTCGTTCCGAGACACGATAATAGTAACCTAAGCACGCTTAAAGGTGTTCCGAGACGTGTATAAACTGTTTTGCCAAAGCTATATGACGTCACAAATGACATCATTCCTCGCGCTTAGACTGCTCACGATATCGAGGTAGATTGCTCTGAGCGCTGTCAGTTTTTTGTCATTATGTCGCGCGCCATTTTTTAAGTTTATTTAATATTAGCTTTTATTTTAAATTATTTAATATCGTAATTCGTTTATACTGTTTGTATATTACTTCTAAAACTATAATCTAAAAAAATCTATAATTAATATTTAAGTAGGAAATGAAAAAAAAAATGTCTGTAACACGGCAAGATATTTTAAAAGACCAAAATAAGTCAATAATATTAAACTTTACACATATAAAGATGAATAAACCGAGAGATATATATTTGTTAGTATTCATACTCAAAGATGTGGAATCCGCAATTTATGTTCTATACATTGAAAAAAAAAAACAACATTTTATGAATGAAAATGTGATTTAGACCGTTCCGAATTTATATCACGCTCTGAGCATCCAAATCGCAATATTTGATTCGGAGCGGTCAGTGTCATATTCGTTCTAAGCGCTCTGAGCGCGATTCGGAATGAGGGGATCATTATTGGCACTGCAGGGACTACTGTAGGTGTTGCACATTCGGGATGTTAGTTCGCCATTACATTATTGATTTCATCAAATATTAAACTAACTTGTTGTTAGAACAGCCATAGTTTTTATTAAAATAATGTACCTGGACTTATTTTATTTACTTTCCCAATTTTATTATTCCTATTCCTTCATATCATTCGAGTACCTATAAATTTGGTGACTCATACATCTGTCGCACAATAAAGATGTGGAATGCTCTTCCAGCCTCTGTGTTTCCACTTTCCTATAACCTGGAGTCCTTCAAGCGAAGTGTGAAAAGGCATCTAGTCAAGCCGGCATAGTGTTAGGGACTGATGTCGGATATAAGGGTCTGATTCCAGTTGCTAACATTCATGGACCCTGCGCGCCACTTACCATCAGGTGGGCGCAGGGTCACATGTCGTGCTAGTATAAAAAAAAAAAAAAAAAAAAAAAAAAAAAAAGAGTAGAACACAATACTTAGATAGGCAGAAGTTAGGTTAAATCTGCCGAATATACGGTAAAACAGAATATTAAAATGAGCTGTAGGTAATTAAATCACTAAAATATTACCTATAGACTGTTCTTCAAATGATACAAATACAAATCGTTTATTAACACAAAATAATGTTGTTTCGTTATGGTGAACCCTGTCTCCTGCATGAGCTGTGCTGTATAACAGGAGACAGTGTCTTCCAATAATGATCATACAAAAAAGAATAGAAAAAGAGGTTACACAAATAGCAAGTAAAGTATTGTATGTGTGTGTGTGCGTGTGTGTGTGTGAGTGCGCGTGTGTGTGTGTGTGTGTGTGATTATACTCGTATATATGTATTTTCCTTTTGTTCACTAGTTTACAATTTGTCATGTCATCATCTCTTCGGTACCTACTGATAGCTATTAAAATAAAATCATTGTCTGTAATAATACATAAGTATGTCTGTATTTGTTAGCAGTGTTGTCCAATCTTGGTCTTGGTCTTGCAAAAATGCAAGACAAGACTACTGATATGGTTGCAAGACCAAGACTACCATAGTTCGTATTCGGTATAATCAACATTCGGCCCATCACTACATAGAACAAATTTCTGTATGACCATGCGATCTTCATAAACCATATCTTTACTTAGCGCCTGAAATTAATACATATTGATGCATACGTTATCAATTATTTTATGATATATATTTTTCAGGCGTTTTTGTTTTTTCATAATGATTGACTGCTGCCTCCACCACTACAGCTTCGGGAACAGGACATCGCGTAGACCCTAACCGTCAAATACCTGCTCTGTATCATTAACAGAACCGATTTGTACTTAAGAAAAGTGTATTTCTCATTGGTACCCGGGTTTGGACCGACCTTTGTTGGTTTTTTTTTATATTCATGGAGAGCGTCCTCACAACCAAGCCACCACAGCTCTTATATTAAGTTATTGATAATAAGTTAAAATAATAATAATTCACCATATTTTTATAAAGGACAACAAAGAATCATCATCACGACCGTATCCCTTGGGGTCAAAAACCACGCTTATAAAGAAGCGGATTCACATTTAGCCAACTTTACTATAGGCCAGTCATGACAAGTGGTAAGCTTGTCAATGTCTAGCTTACCAAACTCGAGAAATATCATTATTTATATTATTAATTTATTTTATTTAAAACTAAATTGCACGTTATACAAGGGGCGGACTTAATGCCGCTAGACATTATCTGACAGCCAACCTTAGGGACGATGTGGACCATTTCAAATGTAAGGTAGGTGCAAATATTTATATATAACAATAATAAATAAATATATATACATATAAATACAATTATATTAATTAAATATTAATAAAATTTAGTTATTTACATTAATAAATATTATTGTGCCTCGACCAGGAATCGAAACCGGTACCTCAGGGTCTAAATCCACGGACTTAACTGTTGGACCACGGAGGCAATTTACCAAAAAAAAAATTACATTATATCTATATTTTGTATTTCCACTAAAATTAAGGTCGAAATGTGCTACCTGCAACTGCCTCCGTGGTATAGCGGTTAAGTCCGTGAATTTAGACTCGGAGGTACCGGTTTCGATTCCTGGTCGGGACACAAAATTATTTATTTATGTAAATGTATTTATTTACATAATAATAAATTTATTTGTGATATTTCCCGAGTTTGGTGCGCTGGAGACATCGACGAGATTGCCCTTGTCATGATTGGACTATAGTAAAGTCGGCTAAATGTGAATCCGCTTAATTATAAGCGTGGTTTCTGACCACCCCGAAAGGGAACGGTCGTGATGATACTTTACTTTTATATTAATGTGACTGTGTCAGTGTATTTGGTAATATAACCCTAAAATTAATTTTTATTTATTTATTTATTTATCTTTAAGGAAAAAATATAATAAACCCTAATACCTAAAATTGTCTATAATATTTAATTATTTATAATTTAATTTCAAGTACAAAGGCGGATTTAATATGGCTAGCAATTAGTTGACAGTCACCTTTGGGACAACGAGAGCTGTACATAATATTAGGTATAATACACAAATAAAAAAATAACCGCTAGACCATGGCGGCAGTATATACATACTAGTTGACAGTCAAGCCTTTGGGACAACGAGAGCCTGTACATAATATTAGGTATAATACACAAATAAAAAAATAACCGCTAGACCATGGCGGCAGTATATACATACTAGTTGACAGTCAAGCCTTTGGGACAACGAGAGCCTGTACATAATATTAGGTATAATACACAAAAAAAAAAATAACCGCTAGACCATGGCGGCAGTATATACATACTAGTTGACAGTCAAGCCTTTGGGACAACGAGAGCCTGTACATAATATTAGGTATAATACACAAATAAAAAAATAACCGCTAGACCATGGCGGCAGTATATACATACTACTATATATTATTATATACTAAATGGTATAAATATTTTATCTACTCCTAATGAAAGATAAAACTATATACATATATCTATATATAACTTTTCCTAAATTATCCTGAAAATTTACGAATAACATGGGGCGCATGCAGCAGATAATTGTTACATTAATAGCTCAACTAACTTTTATTGAACCGCAAATAATGTGAACCAATAATTCAGGTTTTTTATTAATTGCTACTCTCTACACTCTTTATAGTTAGCCTCATGATCTTTATTTCCGATCTGACAAGTATTTTAACAGCTATCAAAAATTACCAATAAAATTGTCAGTGAAACAACTAAATCAATTTGAATGTTGAACGAAAACGACCATAAGCGACAATGCACGGACTAATTCTCAGGCGATTGTCCTAGCTTTAATTCTCATACCGTTTGGCTTTTTATCCCTTCTTATTCTATTTTTAATGTCTTTGGCTTATGTGTATGTAAACTACGCGACCACTAAGTTGCCATTTTTAAAATAAGGCCACGTTCACAATAGATTAAATTTATTATACACGTATTTTTATCAATATAATAGATCAATAAAAACAACTAGAATTGGTGATGGCTCGGTTGTAAGAACGCGTTCCTTATATATCCTACAAAGGTCGGTTCAAACCCCCCCCCCCCCCCCCCCCCGGCGTGTATTTGTCATAGATTTACTAAACCATCGTTCCCATCGTTCTTCACGAGAGCACGTTAAGCCGTCGGTCCCGGTTCCACTGATAAATACCAACTTGTGTGACAATAAATTGTCATTAAAAATTGACATCATATCCTCGCCAAGCCGTCTGGCCAGCGTGGCGAGTGTAGGCCAAATTCTCCAGATATATGTTCTGGAAGGCCCATCTCCAGCAGTGCAGGTCTGGGACGCTGTGTTCTAGGGGCTGTAACGATAAAATATTTTAATATTATAATTTAGATAACAATAAAGAATAAAAGCATTTATTCGAAAAAAATATTTACAAAATATAAAATAAAATTGATATTAATACTAAGGATAGGGATATAAGTCTTGTCCAAGTGGAATGGTGGCAAGAACGCTGGCTGCATTTCCCCGCTGAATTGCAATACATAAAGAATTGGGTATATTTAATTTTAATTATTCAGTAATAAAATCTGGAGTTACTGTGCAAAGAAGTTTTTCTAAAAATATCGCCACTCATACTGAGCCTAATCGAGTAGGTAGCGAAAGGTCAAAGATCGCGCGAACGTTGACTTACGAAATTATTTCTCTTTCTAATTCTCCTCTCGGCTGTGGGCAAGATTAATTAATAATAACACTCCCCAGCCTTTAGGTATTTGTCACGATGGAAATCGCGATTTTCAAACGCGGCCTTATTTACCATGCAGTAGTGTTGTTTTTCGGATAATTATTTTTACTAATATATATAGAGTTTCTATTAATGACACCTGAAGCCTAAAAATATATATTTGCTCTTTTGACAATTTCACGTGGTATATACAACGTTTGCGCCTAAATACACAGAGTTTGGCTACTGGATCAGCTCACATTTATGTATCTAAAAGAAAAAAGCAAAATAAACTAAATTAAACTATGGTCCTTCGAGCCGGATTCGATTAGTAATAAAAAAACAACAAATTAGTTACGCCAATCTAAGCGAGTCTTTAGAAAAGCAAGTTTGAATGCGCTATGCAATATCACAGACAACCAGTCAGTAAGAGCCGCGGGGACGAACGGCCGTGCGTCCATAGCCTTGCTACGAATTTAAAAACAACAGTGTCAAAATCCGTGCATTCCATTTTCAAAAATTATCCCTCCGCGTCAATCGGAAAGGCGAGGGAATCTGTGTGAATGTATATGTGCATTTTGTTGGATTTCTATTCGGAAAGGTTAGTTTAGTTTAAAAAAAAAAATCGAAAGTAAGTCTTAACGAATCCAAGAATTATAATCACAGTGACATAATACGCCGTTTTCTTAGGCATAATATTATTATTTCATATTTAGTGGCTCTTGTGGAAACTTATGTCAGATTATGCATTATGGGCATGCCATTATTAAAGAGAGTTATAAGATAATTATAACATTAAACTATCTTGTGGTCTAGCGGTTAAGAACGTACGAGAACGTCGTATTTCTTGAGTTTGGTACGCTGGAGACATAGACGAGCTTGCCACTTGTCATGATTGGCCTATAGTAAAGTTGGCTAAATGTGAATCCGCTTATTTATAAGCGTGGTTTCTAACCAACCCAAAAGAGAGAGAAAGAGAGAAGTCGTGATGATAGTTTTAGGTACCGGGTTCGATTTCTGGTCGAGACACAGTAATTTATTTCATTTATTTTCCTCGTCACGCGGGTTTCAACAATATTCGCAGAGCTGGAGTATCCGCTATCCCAGACGACGACGGCATGATTGTTGGGCCGTGAAAACTTGGCAGGTCTCTGGTGTGGGATGCGACATGTGTGGACACATTAATCCCATCTCACATCCATGCAACCTCGTCCAGCGCGGGAGTGCGGCGGTTTCTGCTGAGAACCTCAAGTTGCGCAAATACGCCAACCTCAGTACAGATGGGACCGTCAGCCAAGCGTCTGGCCAAGCGGCTGACGTAGAAATCTTAAGATAGGAAGGCTGGCAATTATTTTTGATATATCGCTATACAGAGGGGAAATGTTGCCAGTCTTCTTCGGACTATCTCTGAAAGGACGTCTCTTGAGGATATGTGTTATTTTTATAGTATATTTTGTAAATATTATTTTTTGTAGACATATTACATATATATTTTATTGATTTGAGATATTTTTTAGATTATAGAGTAATGCGACGATGGCTCGTTTGTAAGAATGCTTTTCTTTAATTAAAAGATCGCGGTTCGAACCCCGGCATGAGAAATACACTTTTCTTACGTACATTTGTCATAGAACACCACCGTTACACATTATATATTAATCCGTCGGTCCCCAATTCACTAATACCAACTTGTGGAATCGTTAATAAATTGTTATTATTAATTGACACAGGCCCTCGTCAACCCGCCTTGCGAGTGTAGGCTTTATTTTGAAAAAATCTGGCTATGATGAGCCTGGCAGCGTAGCGAGTGTAGGCCAAATTCACTAGATATAGGTATGTTTTTGAAGGCCCGTTTCCAACGGTGGAGGTCTAGGACTCTGTGTTATAGGGGACAAGCTTTTCCCCTTATAATGATTAGTAAGTTGCCAAATGTGAATCTGGTTCTTTCTGAGCTCCCCACATATTAGTATTATATAGTCGTGAAGATATTACTTTACTATTTTTCTCCAGATATCTACTTCTTTATATGACTGTTTACTACCTAGTGATACTTTTTTATAATGTATTATTTTTGTATTAGTTGAGATATTTTTTTCCTGTGGTATATTAATTATAAAATGCTGGTAACCCTTTTTCATAAACTAAGTATTAGGAATGAGGCTTCAAAGACTTAAATCCAGAGCCAAGAATAGAATAAAAAAACTACCAATGGAGTACCAAACTACCAAAGTCCTTCGCGCCATTTTGCGCGGACATGTCAAGGGCAAGTTTTTGTTTTGTAAATTAATTTACTGTGGATATCGTTAGTTAAAAGTGGTGTTGTTGTGTTTATGTGCTACAATGTGAATAATTGTGGAAAACGATAAATTGGACTTTAAATATAGGCCACAAGTTAAAGTTGTTTTTTGCGGTTTTCCCGCGCTGTAAACTCTCATATTATAGGTACCCGAAGTGTTTGTAAAATATTACATACATATATTATAAACAGTACATACTGTACTGGATTAGATTCCTACACTTGCTAGTGGAAGACTAAGCAACGACTCGGTTCAAAGAGTTCGTGTAACTTTTTAAGCAGCTCTTTTTTCATGAATTAACAATGATGGTATTTCCCAGCGTCCAGTACAATACAGTAGGTAGTAATTTGTCTAAAATAAATATTAAAATTAACTACATAAACTTTCTAAGACTAAAACCAACTTTATAAACCAATTTCCCAACGCAATCCAGAAACATAATGTCATCCAACAACTAATATTTAATGACTTGGGCGTTTGATACAATTTTTTGGGCGACAAAGCGCTGGTCAGATATATTTAAGACACTTGCCTAGCCTATCTATTCTATTATTTTAATCGATGTATATAGGCCGCGTTCATTTTATAGCATTTCCAACATTTCGTAGCAACTTCATAAACCAGCGTGAAATGTCGTTTTTGTTAAAAAATACCATTTTTTTAACAATGCTAACATTTATTAAATAAAACAAGCGGTGAGGCTACTTTTTGACAAGTATGACAAGTAACAAATAATATCAAATCAATTGACAATGTATTATGGTTTTTGAATTTATTACATAAAATCGTTTAAAATACATTTTAATCAAATACAATATAAACTATAAAGTATACAACAATGTAAACAAACCATTTCTTATGTTAAATGACATCTGTCAAAAAGTAACATCAATAACCCTCCTTTCAACACGGTACTGATATACGAAATTAGCATCAAATGTTAGAATTTTCATTAAACGAACGACTTGTGCTAAAAAAAGAGGTATTTTCATGCTAACATTTCTTAAACCGAACGCGGCCATAGATGCAAAACAAAACACAGTGCCACATTGACAAGGTGTGACTACGAACCTTTGACCTTAGGAAGGACTTTTGCGATGTATCGATGATTATTTAATTATATTAAATCTATTGTTAAAAATAATACTAATTAATAACTTTGTTTAAACAAGCAAAACAAAATTTGTAACAATCTTTCATTTTTTAAATCACATTTGATAAAGTGACTTATTAGTAAACGTTATTATAGTATAAGTGACTATTTAAATAGCAACAATAATTAATGTTTCTGGCAATTATTTCTGTCAACGCCTCGCTATACAGAGGGCAAATGTTGCCAGTCTTTTTAGGACTATTTTTAATGGGACGTCTCTTGAGGTCATTTTTTATTAGCCTTAGGTTATAGTTATTTTAATTTATTTAAGTATTTTGTAAATAATAAATAAAATAAATATACATGTCACATTTAAATTTTAAAAAAAACCTAGATTCATAGTTTTGCACACCTGCATGCAGGTTGAATACTACTTTCCTATAACCTGGAGTTCTTCAAGCGAAGTGTGAAAAACTATCTAGTCAAGCCGGCATAGTGTTAGGAACTGATGTCAGTCATACGTGTCTGATTTCAGTTGCTAACATTCAGGAAGTCTTGTTTCAAGCGGTGTCATTTTTATATAAATATCAGTGGCAAGCTTACAATTTATTTCTCCTTGAAAGTATGTGAGTAAAAGAATAAATAGCATTTGACATCAGATACTTTCAACGAGAACAACAAATAGTTGGTAGGCGGACTGATGGTGGTAATTTTATTCACCGTTCGTGCCGATAAACCTAGTAAAGTGTATCCACACGTTTCGGGATGCGGCTCGAATTGCCGTCATGGTCAGTCAAGCTGGCAAGTGTTGGAAACTAATGTCAGTCATGAGTGTCTGATTCGAGTGACTAATTTTAAATCCATTACCAATTATGGAGTTGTTCAGCTGATATTATGTTTTTGTTTTGATCACTAGTAAATATTATAATGTATAAATTATGTAAATTAAATAAAATTATAAATATAAAATGTAATAAAACTGTTATGACGTGTAAAAGTGCTAAAAATATTGCCTATTTACTGAATAAATTATTTGATTTGATTTGAGTTGCTCGCTTGCCACTTGCCATTAAAAAAATAGGTTTTCTTAGACCAAGGTATCACAACAATGCCAAAATAAATAGTTTGAACGCCCTAGTCTTAAAATATAAGTCTATTATGTCACCACGGTTGTGTAACTACTAATTTGTGTAGATTTGTTAATTACCAACATTATTCATTAACTGCCTCCGTGGTCTAGCGGTTAAGTCCGTAGATTTAGACTTGGAGGTACCGGGTTCGATTCCTGGTCGGGAAACAAAATTATTTATTAATGTAAATAATTTAAATTTAATTAATATTTAATTTATTTGTGATATTTCTCGAGTTTGGTACGCTGGAGACATCGACGAGCTTGCCACTTGTCATGATTGGCCTATAGTAAAGTTGGCTAAATGTGAATCCGCTTATTCATAAGCGTGGTTTCTGACCACCCCGAAATAAAATAACACTATTTTACATTGGAGCTTTTATACATTTTTTTTATCACTACATATTATAAAACAAATTCCTCCGCTGCGTCGGTTTGTCTGTCCGCGATAAACTCAAATACTACTGCACCGATTTTCATGTTGTTTTCATTAATGAATAGAGTGGTTTTAGAGAAAGATTTTAGTATATAATTTGTTAAGTTTTTGTATACATTAACGATATTTGTTGTGGATGGCGTAAGTTAGTGAATTAGACATAAATTAAATATGGTATGTATTATTTATTATCAAGTATCTATTTATTTATAATAAGTAATAATATAGTTGTTTATTATTATTTCAGTTTAAGTATACATATATATAAGTATTTAAGTTACTGATCGAAATCATACTTTCATAGTTCATAAGTAAACATTTTAATTAACTTTAAAACAAACTATTGCTTGTTTTTTTTTATATTTTTCCTGGTGGTGGGTAAAATATTTAATAAATTATAAATGGGTTTCCTACAACAACAGAAAGGCTTAAAGATGACAATAGTTCATCATCATCATCAGCCTGTATCTCTCCACTGCTGGATGTAGGCCTCCCCTAAGGCTCGCCACTTAACGCGATCTTTCGCTACCCTCATCCAACCCCCACCAGCGACCTTCTTTAGGTCATCTGTCCATCTGGCGGGGGGTCGTCCCACTCTGCGTCTTCCCGTACGTGGTCTCCGCTCTAGAACTCGTTTGCCCCATCGATCGTCGGTTCTGCGGCAGATGTGTCCGGCCCATTGCCACTTCAGCTTGCTAATTTTAAAAGCTATGTCAGTAACTTTCGTTCTCTGACGAATATCAACGTTTCGAATTCTATCCATCAGAGATACACCAAGCATAGCTCTCTCCATGGCTCGCTGAGCGACCTTGAATTTATGGACCAGACCCACTGTATAGACAATAGTTATAATATATATTAACAAAATATCTATGCTGGTGTCGTTTTACAGGTCTGTTGTGTTGGAACCTCTTTTGTACTTTAATTTACGTTGTTTTTTTTTATGATACCTTTTGAGCTGGCTATCTGAGGCTGTAAGTATTAGTCAATATGGAGCTGACTGACATCCTAGGACACAAGTTATCTTGGTTAGGAGTCAGGGACCATCTTAAAATTGCCTATCCTTGTGGTTTGCATTCAATCAAAAATGTATGTAAATTCAGGGAATATTTTATATATTGTTTACTCAACTTTGTATATACCAATAAGAAAGCTCAATAAACGTAATTATTATATTATTATTATTTTTTGGAGGTTTGGGAAAAATATAAGCTGTCTGGGAGCTTTCAACGAAAACGCTGCCTAAACCCTTTGAGATATAACAAAATAATATATGGCGGAATTGTGTATCATATATAGGTCTACAGAAAAGTCCGCAATGGCATATGTCTATCTCTTAAGGATAACATACTATATCCATTTTAATACTTTGAAAAATGGGCAATTATAAAGCGGTAATTGGAAATCTATTTACACAAATACGGTATTAATCCTTATCATTTTAAATACGTTAGTTGGCTTCAGCATTTCATGATGATTATTTTTTTTCCCTTTACACCAGGCAAATTAAATTAATACCTTAGGAGATATAGCAAAATCAAAATAATGCGCAACGAAAATTTCCTGTCGCCGTTAACATGGGCAAAGCCGGGTAAAATATCTACATATGTATATATATTCCTTTCTATCGCATAGAAACATTTAGGTTCTTGGTGTTTCGTGTCTTTTCTACTCGTATAACTGGGAAAGTTTTGGAGATAGTCGGTCTTAAAATATATAAAAAAAACAACAGTGCAACGTGGGAATGCAGCCAGTGTTCTTGGTACCTATGTATATTAAAGAACTGATTTTGTTCAAATACAATACAGCATACTGCATATAGCAATAACTACAATACAAAATAGCATGTAAAGTATTGTAAGTGTTTGTGTGTGTGAGAGAGAGGACTGGGGAAGGGTGGAAAAGTAAGAGTGAGTGTAAGATAACTATTATTATATTATATTATATCTGTGGTGTCAAGGAAAAAGGAGATGAGTCGAAAAAATTAAAAATTTGGTTTTTGTACCTATTGGTTCAAAACATTCATATGCGTCAATGCAATAAGGAGATGAGTCTATAAACTGTACAGTTTATTTTACACGTACATAAAGGGGCTCCTCCTCCTCCTTAGTCGGTACCCCACTGTTGGGGATCGTGACTCCGTCGCAGTCCATTCACTAGCCGTTTCCAGTGGTTGCGGTTCTCGGCGCAGTGGATGGCTTGGTGTACTGGGATGTTTAGGTGGTCAGTCACCTGACTGGACCATCGTTTGGGGCTTCTTCCTCTTGTTCTTTCACCGTCTACTTTTCCCGTTACTAAGAGTTTTTCCAGATTGTCGGCGCCTCTTCTAGCAATGTGGCCAAAATATTGCAGAATTCGGGTAAAGCAGACGCTCAGTATCGCGCTTTTACCGCCAATAATTCAGTTATGCATAGTGAGATGAGTCGACTCGTACCTAAAGTATACGACTAATGAAATTGAACATTACGTAAATTACAATTTTCTAATTATAAAAATGAGTTTCATACTTATTCCCTTTTTCCTTGACACCACAGATATTACATAGGCTATATTATGACGTTATCATCTGACCACGACATTTTTTAAATATTATTTTATAGTAGCACGACATGTGACCTAGCGCCAACCTGATGGTAAATGGCGCGCGAGGTCCATGAATGTTAGCAACTGGAATCAGACAATCATGACTGACATCAGTCCCTAACACTATGCCGGCTTGACTGGGCATGAAGTTAATTCGATCCCGAAACGTGTGGATACACTTTACTGGGTTTATCGTACGTGGAAGTCCGACCATCAGTCCGCTTACCACCTATTTGTTGTCCACGTCGAAAGTACCTACGTGCCATTTGCAATGATGTCAAATGCCAATTTTTACTTTCAAGGAGAACTAATATTGTAAGCTTGCCATGGTGATATTTATATAAGAATAACAGGGCTTGAAACAAGAATTCCCTAAAAACATGTGGCCCCACAGCTACTTTACCACTATACCTATGGCTATTATGGCTGAGTTGCACCAAAACGAAGTTCAAAATAACTGACGGCTGACCTTCAATAACATAACTGATATATAATAATCCATTTTGGTGCCACTCAGCCTTAGTGTTAGTTACACGCATAGTTACGTAACGGTTGAGAAATAAACTTGTCAAAATTGGTGTCATACATTTTAAGGTCAATATTATTTAACTCTGTCTTGTGATACTAACGGCCGGTTGCAGAAGGATGATTAAAATAATCTTGATATACGCCACGTTTAAACTGAACACCTCTTCGTCGGCGTGTGCGCAGGCTCAGTTTTAACTTGACGGAGGGTAATGCGACAACTCTTTTGTTTATAGTTATAAAATATTTTCTTTTTTATAAGATTATTTTTGATAAATAGTTGTGATATATTTTTAGGTCTAATACTGTATAGTGGTTCAAATTATTGTAAATATTAAATAAAGTTATTTATACAATCCATATTTATATACTGTGAAATTAATTTAACTTTTGGATGATTTTTATTATATATATCATATTTTCACTATAAATTGTTCTACGACCCAAGGCCTATAAAATTTCGCTCAAAATTATATTATTATTAGATTTGTATACTCTTTTTATATTACTGTATTTTTATGTTACTGTATATTTTTTACATCGAATAAATTATTATTATATTATTATTATTATTCTCGAACCATTGGAGATAGTTAGGTCTGATTGTCGTTGATTAATCCGTAGGTACTGACATACGAAATTAGCATCAAATGTTAGAATTTTCATTAAACGAACGACTTGTGCTAAAAAAGTGGTATTTTCATGCTAACATTTCTTAAAACGAACGCGGCCCTTATTTTTATCGAACACCTCCAATAAATATCGTTAATGTTAACTAACAAATTATACATTAAAACCTTCCTCAAGAACCACTCTATCTATTGATGAAAACAATATAAAAATCGGTGCAGTAGTTTTTAAGTTTATCGCGAACAGACAGACATACGGGCTGAGGATATTTTTTTATAATATGAAGTTATAGTGATTAAAAAATAATATTCCGGGTTTGATAAAACGTGTTTGGACTTTGCCTAGCATATCATGAGCTAGCAAAAATAATATATTTCGAATGCCAATATAGTATTTAATTATATGCAAATAAATAAGTGCAGTCGAAGTCTGATGTAACCATTTGGCAAACCGTCGACTGGTTGCCCAACTAGTTTAGCAACTGATCGGCCAATGTATACAATATTGTTTCAACACGAACGACGTGTTCGTCATTACGACTATTACTATAATAATTTAAGAGGGTTGTTAAGTTTAGCTGTCTCGCTCGCACAATCTAATAGTAACAAAAAAAAATTAGGTTAAGAAATGTGGTTTATAAACAGTCTAGGAAATAAAACGGATATTTTGGACTTAATTATTTTCACTATAATGTACGAGTACCTAATTTAAGTCTAACACAGTAGGTCATACTTTTAAAAGAATAGTCATGAAAAGAAGTTTTTTTTTTTTTTTTTTTTTTTTTTTTTTTTTTTTTTTTATTATGGCACAAACAGTCATTACAAATGAAGTTATATAATTTTAAAAAAAGATAAAAGAATACCTTTGAGGCCAATACTAATTAATTATTCTCTTGATACCCACAAATTCATAAAAGAGCTAGTAAACTAATTTTTCAAGTGTGTGGCGATAAAATGCCATAACTACCTAAAACAGAATATTTCTATTATAATTCAACGAGGAAATGCGGCGAGCGTTTTACCCTCCCTGGTGGTAAGCCCTTAGTTTATTTTGTAGAATAGTTTTAATTTCATAGGTATTTTTAGTTTAGTTTTATTTCTATTATTTTATTTTCTAAGACTTATGCTGCATAAAGAACAGATAAGGTCATGCGTGGAATACTGTTCAGACATTGATGCTCTCAATGTCCTGCAGAGGCGGGCAATTCGGATAGTGGACGACACCAGTCTCTAAAACTCTCGAATCACTGCAGCTTCGCCGTGACGTTGCCTCTCTGAGCGTGTTCTACAAGCTATACCACGGCGAGTGTTCTGAGGAGCTCCATAACCTTATCCCTTCTTCTCTATTCCACAACCGAACTACACGCACAGGCCAAAATATGCATCCACATACCTTACCCACTATCCCTATGCGTACTCATAAATTTGGAGACTCTTACATCTGTCGCACGCTGAAGATGTGGAATGCTCTCCCAGCCAGTGTGTTTCCCCACTCTTATAACCTTGAGTCCTTCAAGCGAAGTGTGAAAAAGCATCTTGTTAGGCCGGCATAGTGGTAGAGACTGATGTCCGTCGTGGTGACCGGCGTCAGTTGCTTCCATTCTTAGACCTCGCGTACTGCTTACCATCAGGTGGGCGCGATGTCACATTTTTTTTTTATACGGAGCACGACATGTGACACCGTGCCCACCTGATGGTAAGCGGTACGCGAGGTCCAAGAATGGGAGCAACTGACGCCAGCCTCGGACGACCGACATCAGTCCCTACCACTATACCGGCCTATAAAGATGCTTAAATGTCGTGTCCAGTATATAAAAAAAAAATATAATTAGTTTTTAAACTATTAATTATTTAAACTATTTTTAAAAAACTGCCTCCGTGGTCTAGCAGTTAAGTCTGTGGATTTAGACCCGGAGGTACCGGGTTCGATTCCTGGTCGGGACACAATAATATTTATTAATTTAAATAAATATTTTTAGTTAATATTTAATTTATTTGTGATATATCTCGAGTTTGGTACGCTGAAGGCATCGACGAGCTTGCCACTTGTCATGACTGGCCGCCTTTAGTAAAGTTGGCTAAATGTGAATCCGCTTCTTTATAAGCGTGGTTTCTGACCCCCCCGAAAGGGATACGGTCGTGATGATACTTTTTATTTCAATTTTGGTACCTAATTATTACTTAAATAAAAATTAACATTAACAGGTTAATTTTTACCAACTTGTGGAATCGTTAATGAATTTGAATAATTGATATCAGATCCTTGCCAACCCGTCTTGCCAGCGTGGCGATTGTAGACCAAACTCTCCCGGTACCTCCGAGTCTTAATCCACGGACTTAACCGCTAGACCACGGAGGCAGTTTCCCTTTACGCCATGCAAATTAAATAAATGCCTTAGGAGATAGCAAAATCAAAATAATGCGATACGAACTTAATTTAGTGTCGCGAATTATTATTTTTTATTTATTAAGAAAATCCAAAACAGCAATACATTTTACAAAGCAATACAATTAAAATTTTACATGCCAAACCCTGATCTACAAGTAAATTACATTTTAAATCGAATTAATCGAACATTAAATTAAATACAAACATAAATAACAAATTATTAAACATAAACTGAAATAAAAATTACGTCCAAAAAATATATAATAATAATAATGAATAAATATTCAAAATGTCACAAATTGCCATAAACACATCAAGTACTATGTGATATAATATGAATGAGTGTGTAAAGTGTATAGTGTGTATGTGTGTGTATGTGAATGTATTACATTAACATTATATATTTATCATCAACACGGGCAAAGCCGGGTATAAAAGCTGGAGACAATGAAATCAAAAAAGGTACCATTTTATTCAAGTCACGTCCCTCATTATTTTTTGTCAGTATTTTAATCATTTATTACAATCTAGATTTATAAATTGGCAAATTTGGCAATTTATTTCCTAAATCTATTCTAAGATCTAGGTCAACTAAATACATTTTTTTTTTCTTAGCACGATTTGTTACCCCGCGCTAGCCTAGCATGTACTGTGATCTCTGCCAAGGCAATAACTCTATCAACGTTAAAATGTCTTATATACATATCTATGACGCCAGATCTAGGAAAGTGTCTAATTTGCGTTGTGCGACAAAATAGCTAGCGAGGATGGAGCACGGCGCAAATACGTATCTATAATTTGTGGCGCGGTCTTTCTGGACGCCTGTCGCGGGTAGTGCGGGATGAATAATATGATGGTGATAAAAGTGGACTGTATACGCGGGGTTGGCACACTGCTGGAAAAGGAGGTGATTAGCTCTGAGCCGGTGCGGAGCAGAAATGAAAAAGGGAAACGCACGTACCTTTAACCAAACGGTGTAGCGGGTTGTCTCTCATGGAAAGACAGCAGCTAGCGTAGTCTCGAAGGCCGGCGGATGCGGGTGAGTGCGATACGTGGAACGATCAAAGAATGACACGTGTGCGCGGCGGGAATGTCAAAATCACACTGGCCATGTATGGCCTTAGCGGGTCCTGTGCGTAGGGCGAGGAAAAAACAAAGGAAATAGGATGCAAGCGTGCCAAAAAATTTTTACACAGATGGCGCTACCAATAATCAAAGACTATGTGTGTAGCTTGCTGTAGAGCCTGTAGACCCGTGAAGTTCAAGCGCCAAAATATTTTTAAAACACATCACCCCTCTTCTTTTTTTTCTGCTCCGGTGACAAGAGTGCTGGTTCTTTCTTCGCTCAGAGAATCAGCGATTCAGCAAGAAAATTTCGTTATTTACGTTAAAGATTGCGGCATAATTACAGAATATTATTCAATTCTCAACCTTATAAGCGCTCGACCTTGACAGCGGCCGTGCAAATATCAACTTTAATAGCGTGATATATATATATAGTAAAGTGCGCGGTGGTGGCTTGGTTGTAAGAACGCGTTCCTTAAATCCTACAAAGGTCGGTTCGAACTCCCCCGGCATGTACCAATGAAAAATACACTTTTCTTACGTACTGCAGTCATAGATTTACAAAACCACCGTTCCCGTCGGAGAGCACGTTAAGCCGTTCATTCCGGTTCCACTATTACTAACTTGTGGAATCGTTAACAAATTGTCATTAAAATTGACATCATTCCCTTTGGCCAGCGTGGCGAGTGTAGGCCAAATTCTCCAGATATATGTTCTGGAAGGCCCATCTCCAGGAGGTCTGGGACGCTGTGTTCTAGGGGCTGTAATATATATATGTATATATTTCCAGACAGACCACACAGCGCCATCTAATTTCCGTGGTAAGCTACGAGGCTTGTGTTACGGAAACTAGATGGTTGATAAACTACATATTATACTTTTTTTTTTTTGTAAATATATACATATTATACATATAAACACCCAGACCGAGACAAATTATACAATGTACAACTTGCCCCCGGTGGGAATCGAACCCTCGACCTCCCGAGTTCACGGCAACGTTTGTTACCACTAGACCACGGAGGCGGTCAATGTAGTGTAATGGTGATGATATATATATAGTTAACGGATTCCATTATATAACGTTTGCGCTTAAGTAACAGAATAGGACTGCAGGTTGTCTTAAAGCACTTGGATCCATTATACTTGATCCATAACTTGTCATGTAAAATTTTATGTATTATTTGGATGTAAATCTGTTATGAGGATTTTGTAGTCAGCCGTGTAGCCCTTGCACGTTCACATAGTGTACATAAGCCTCATGTAGTACTCGTAGTATCCTACTCGATTTTGGGTATTTAGCAATAGTATTCGAATTGATTATTCGATATCATTCCATTTAGTATTCGCGCGCCGCCGCGCCATAGATTTGCGTAACTTGGAGAAAGTGGACTGCTTCAGATTGACGTATTTATCCTATAGTAGCGAAATACACGGCACAAGTAATGCACGATATGTCTTTTCTATAATATTTATTCTATTTGTGATCATGAACTATGCCTGTTTATTTTAAGTATCTGTTGTAACTGAGCCGGGGCGTTTCACGTGATTTCCCTTTATTTTGTAAATCTGATATAGCTGAGTTTTCCTTGCAGATTCCTTTCTCAGTCAGATTAAACATTAAGCGGATCTGTTTTTTTTTTTAAACTTTATTGCACTATGTACTTGTAAAAAGGCGGACTTAATGCCGCTAGCCAAACCTTTAGGACATTTAGACAGTATAGATATAGTTAACATGTATCATCACGACCGTTTCCCATTCGGGGTGGTCAAAAACCACGCTTATAAATAAGCGGATTCACATTTAGCCAACTTTACTATAAGCCAATAATGACAAGTGGCAAGCTCGTCGATGTCTCCAGCGTACCAAACTCGAGAAATATCACAAATAAATTAAATGTATTTATTTTAAATTAATAAATATTTTTGTGTCCCGACCAGGAATCGAACCCGGTACCTCCGAGTACTTAACCGCTAGACCACGGAGGCAGTATATATATAGTTAAGTTATTATTACATAACAACATTACATACAAATACATAAATACGCAATATATACATATATATAAACATAAATTACATCATAAATAAACAATCATATAAAATAAAACTACTCACATGAAATATTGTTGCTGCAATTGAGGATAGAAAGGAAATGGACATAAATTTAGGTGAGTCTAGTTAGAAAAAAAGTGATTTTAAAACAGTTTTTTTTTTTAAAACTTTTTTGCACTATGTACATACAGGAAGCGGACTTACGGCATTCTCTAGCAACGAACCTTTGGGAGAATAAAATCATTTGTGTTATGAGGTTGGAGCAACCATTAAATTGAAATTGTTATTACATTATATGGACCCATTTTGTCTTACTGGATCTAGATTTGAGCCTCTAAGTCCAATGGAGCCGAGCGAAGCCGCGGCTGTCACGTAATATAATCTTATTAAACGGCCATGTAACACCCGAGTTACACAATATTATGCATTCAAAATACAAAATGATTATTGCATAATTGCAAATTTTTCAATGATAACAAGTCAGCAATGACTGCAAATTCAAATTCAAATTATTTATTTCCATTTGGTTCACAGGTAACACTCGGATATTGTCGATTTTTACAAATAAAATACAATATTATTTAAATTAATTAAAAATTAAATTATGGATGGACCGAAATAAGTAAGTGACATTGGTGCCATAAACAAGTACTGCAGCTTAACCTAAATCTGTGGCTTTATAAAGGGCGTGTTAACTTATAATCTAAATAATGATAATTTTATGTCAAATTATATATAAAAAAAATACAATAACAATTTGGCTGTATAAAGGCTGTGTCAACTTATAATCTAAAATAATTATAATATAAAATCAAATTAACTTAAATTAATTTCGTGGCTGTACAGTGGCCGAGTCAAATTAAAATTAAATTAAATTAAATTCAATTCAATTAAGCAATTGTAACCTTTTTTTTTTTTATATACTGAATCACTTTACTTGTTGTACGAGTATATTTCTCCTATATAACAATCGATATATTTTTGTAAAGTCAAAGTCAAAATTTATGAAATGTCATTAATTTAATTATTTTAAATGATTCTACTCCTGCTAGTGGAAGACTAAGCAGCAAAGTGGTCCAATAAGTAAGCTGTTAGCAGAAGACCAGCAGCTTAGCAGATTCCAGTGACCTGTTAATGTTTAATCTGACTGAGAAAGGAATCTGCAAGGAAAACTTAGCTATAGCAGATTTACAAATGAAACAAATACAGAATTACAACACAATGATGAATTAATTTTATTTGATCGAGTAAGCTATTTAACCAGGAATGCAATAAACTTGGTATTTTTAATTCCAGCATCAATCTAGGCAAGCGTTACCTTGTCGTGTCACTTTTGGATAAATACTAATATTGGTAAATTGAGCAATGATAACTTGTGATTGGGCAAATAGTGGGTTAATATTGCAGATATGTCTCATGTATTCTACTATCTGTTGTCAACTAAATCTAGGATACAAATATGTATACATATAGTTCTGTGGTGTGGTGGGGAGGGGAGTGTTGCTGGCGGATGGCCCGAGCTTATATGGGTTTAAGTGTATATATTTATGGGTTTGTGTTGTCTGTCGGCAGTGCGTTTCTCTTTATTTTCGCTACATATTTGTACAAAAACCAAATGCATGCTACTTGTGTGAACCTCTAAAGGCAAATTGTTACCATTCTGCCAATAATAATGTTAAGTGCTGTATGGTTTACCTAACAATATAAAATAAAATAAAATAATAACCTTTTAAACATGTTATGCCAGTTAACAAACTTTAGAGTAATTACAATAATGCTAATAATACTATGCATCGTAGACAAAGGAGCATTAGGAACACAATACAGCAGATGGCATAAGACGTGAACGTGTTCGGCAAAGGTCCCAGGCCCCCACAGCAGCACCCGATCACAGACATAACGCATGTGCCAGCCAAGCCGACAGACGCATTCAGCTAGGATAGCCGGCATTCGGGAAACTCCGGCACATCCTCTCAACGTCTATACCACAATGTTTAAAGACTAAGGTCTTTAGTTTTCGTTCACCGGAAAACGGTTGCGTTTCGTTTTCTTAAAATTCAACTCGACCCACCACTAGATATGATACTCACATAATTAGAATGTATGGCATTCGATTTTCAAACGATTTTCTCCTCGCGCTACGCTCTGGTTGGTCGGAGATATGCTCGCACGCGATTGGTAAATCCATTATTATTTTTATTACCCATGTAACCTGTGGAAAATACTTGAAAAAAACAAATTGTTGTAACGCAAAAGTACATAAATAAAAAAAAATGAAAAAAAATCAATACTTGAATACCGGCAGCATGATCATTGGGCCGTGAAAACTTGGCAGGTCATCCTACACATGTGGATTCAAGAGCGGGAATTGCGGCGTGTTGGGGTCCAGACGGTAGGCCCATGGGTAACGGCTAGAGACAGGAAAGCTGGCAATTATTTCTGCCAACATATTAGCTACGCTATACAGAAGGGAAATGTTGGGAATTGGCTTATGAATGTCGAAGAAGCGAAATAATTTAAATAGGTGGTTGGCGGACTGATGGTGGTAATTCGCCCAGTCTGCTGTGGCGAGAAAGGATCCACTGGTCGTGTCGATAAACCCAGTAATAATTACACGTTTCGGGATAAGATTCGAATTGCCGTCATGCCCAATCAAGCCGGCATAGTGTTAGGGACTGGTGTCGGTCATAAGTGTCTGGTTCCAGATCGTCCATTACAATACGCGCAAATGTGCTAGTATAAAAAAAAGAAGCGAGA
The DNA here is from genome assembly GCA_910589645.1 of Tinea semifulvella. Lineage (NCBI taxonomy): Eukaryota > Metazoa > Arthropoda > Insecta > Lepidoptera > Tineidae > Tinea > Tinea semifulvella. The sequence continues at coordinate 926,787 of OU342623.1, read as the reverse complement.
GAGGTACGTATTGGCAAATAGCGCTTAATCGTCTCTGCAGGGTTGCAATGGAACTGGCGTTCATATATAAATAAAATAAAATAAATAAAAATAAAAATCGTTTATTAACCCAATGGGGTGTATCACTAACTTTTTATCACGATAGATGGGGCATGATAGATGGTACCTAATATAACTGTCAGTTGCATAGAAAACTTGTATTTTTATTACGAAATTTATTATTTTCTGGATATTATGCCGAAGTGAGCAGCTTTTTAGTATACAGATGGATATTTCTAAGCGAAATCAAAGATGTGGCGATCTCAAAATTGCCGTTCTATTAATTTAACCTTTTTTTCCTTTTAAAGACGGTGGGTCTTAATTTGTCTTTTAAGGTAGGTAACGTTAATTTAGAAAGAAAGAAAGAAAGAAAACATTTATTTATCAAAAAACAGCTTGGTCATAACAATTACAAAAGAGAAAAAAAAAGTAATAGTAAAAAATAATAATAATATAAACTTGGTAAAAAGAGAAGAAAATGAGCTGCTATGACAAATAGGTGTTCAGATCAGCATAGGCTGCAACAGAAGATGCTGCAGCGCTGATTTTCACTGAACCCTTTAACAAAACCAATAAATAAAAAATAAAATAAAAATTCAATAAGTGTAACTCTTCGTATTATAATAAAGAAAGTAGTATAATAAAGAAACATGAAACCAAAATAAATAAATTTAAATATATAATTGATAAATAATAAATATATGTATGTGTGTGAATAAAGTCAAATAAAAACAGAACAGTAACAAATATACCTATAATAAAGTAAAAAAATATTAGTAATTTAGTTTTTTAGCTTTATTTTTCTTCTTACCAATACAGTAAACAATGAGTAAGAGATAGACGAAGATATTTAAAATACATTTTTCTGTTATAAAAATAAAAAAACTACAAAAAATGATGCGATATAGGTGTAAAACAAGGTACCATTGCCGCTAGCGACATCTACAAAAAGCTTTGCCTGATACACCCCATTAACTTAAATCTATTACATTTTTAAATGCACAATGACCTGCACTAGTGGCAATCGTGCCGCAGGTCGTAGCATGCCATTTTGTTTTATCCGGTCGACAGCAAATACAATTTATTTTATTATTACACAACAGCACAAACAAATACCCACCAAAATTGTTCTATGTGGGTATGTAGGTATGAGTGTATATGTCAGACAGACAGTGGGGTCGTCCAGGCCCGGATGTCTAATGGGCCTGGGTTGGGGATGGGGACATTCCCCCGTTCTCCCCGGCAGGATCTCAGCGAGTAATCACCCGCTGGTAATTCATGCACCTTTAGTGCTGGGCACCGTTACTGGTATAACAGCGCCCGTATGGCTCACGGGCCCAGGGGATCTGGGTTCGGCTACTTCAGTTCTCCTCCAGGAGCACTTCTCTAAGAAGTGGTCTTCCGTCGGGGGGCCGAGCGCAAGACGGAGCGATATTCTGGAGATGCTTGAAGTGTCCGTTGTCGGCCCGATAGAACATACGTCTAGTCAGGCCGACGATAAATTCCTCAATAGTAGGCATCCCCAGATCTCGAGCTATGACGGAATTACGCACGAACCATGGTGCTCGGGAGACCACTCTGAGCGATATGTTCTGCTGACTTTGGATCTTGTCGCTATTAGTTTTGGCCAGAAGGTGGTGCCAGGCTGGCGCAGCGTAGGTAAGACGGGAACGTATGAACATCTTGTAGATCCGGACCTTAAACCTGAGCGGCAAGCTGGAATTCGTAACAGGACGTAACATGGCTCGGGCCGCCTCGCCTGATTGACGGCGTGGCAGGCCATTTCACCCATTGTTAATGTCCTGTTAATGATGCAGCCCAGGTATTTGACGGTCGGAGTCCATGAGTGTATATGTAGTTGTGTGTGTATGTTTGTCTATATCAGCGTGGGTCCGCGAAGAGGCCAGACTACCTAACGACAGCTAGAAGGAACTTACGTATGTGCGTAAATAACTAAAATATCTGGCCGTTATGTAGGTACAGTTAATGCTGGTTAACTTATGATCAGTCCTTAGTGGAAATTACGCGTTATTTTAAAAAAGTTGTTACATTATCTGACTGTACAAGAAATTCATTAAATTGTAGGAAAGAGGAAGGAATTTCATTAAAAACAATAATATCCGGTAATGCACGCGCACTTTTTCACATTTATTTCCGGCAAAATCGATCACGAAATGCTACATATTAAAAGGAAGTAAGTACACGTTATTAAATTCCCTAGTCTGTGTTTAAAACCGCAAAACGTTAAATTGACTAAAGTGAAATGGTAATGAATACTTGTAAAACTACTTAACAAATTAATTATTTAATAGGTGGACACACTGTTGGTGGAATTTGGCCCAATCTGCCGTGAAGTTTTTTTTTTATATATATTCTAGCACGACATGTGACCTTGCTCCCACCTGATGGTAAGTGGCTCGTGAGGTCCATGAATATTAGCAACTGGAATCAGTCATGAGTGACTGGGCATGACGGAAATTCGAGTCTGATCCCGAAACGTTTGGATACACTTTACTGGGTAATCGTCTAGTCGTCGCAAACAGTAGATATTTCCCCGCCCCGGCAGACTGGGCAAATTACCACCATCGTTCGTGCGGATAAACCCAGTAAAGTGTGTGGATACACTTTTTCGGGATAAGGCTTAAATTGCCGTCATGCCCAGTCAAGCCGGCATAGTATTAGAGACTGATGTCAGTCATGAGTGTCTGATGTTTCATGGACCTCACGCTCCACTTAAGTATAAAAAAAAACCACCATAGTCCCATCGTCTCGACACCAAACACCATGGCGAATTTACGCAGTTTAAATATTTACTTAAAGTTCAAAGTATTATATTAAAATAATGACTTGTTATTGCGTAGAGTCGGTTAAATTTCATTGTACATAGTTGTACAAACTTTGTTCCGATCAATAATTAGTGTTTTGTGATCATAGACTTATGTCAAGGGACTGGGGTTTAATTTATTTTTAGGCTATTGCATAGCTTTTATCGCGGGCTTTGAGCGAGACGACCGAATCAAGAAATTCCATAACGAAAATAAACCTAACACCCCCCACTCCGACCGGCACAGCGGTGCGGCGTTGAAAGCCGTGCATCGTCTAACGTCGTTTCAGTTCGGCAGACTTCGGCACAGTGTTTGTGTGCGTGAGACTAGACGTATGCCTGTAGACTAGCTGCTAACTGCTCATAACTGATTCTATCTCTTTTAGACACAATGATAGGTGAGACAGCGTGCTTATTGATTGCGTAAAAAAACTAGACTAGCTAGCTAGACATTCTCTAGCAGACAACCGACTGGGCTAACTGAAGTCATGATTTAGTTGCAAAAGATTAAAAGAACCGTTCAAAAAATCATTTAATTAATTACAATTTTGTGCCGTTTGCTATAAAAACTCTCTCATGGAGTCCAAACGCCAAAAAGTTTTTAAAAGACCGCACCTTTCGTCTCCCCGGTGACAAGAGGGCTGGCTCTTTCTTTGCCCAAAGAATCAGCAAGGAAAAGCAGCCAGCGTTCTTACCACCATTCCACGCGAACGGGACTTATATCCGTATCCAGTAAAGTAAAGTATCATCACGACCATTTCCCTTCCGGGGTGGTCAGAAACCACGCTTATGAATAAGCGAATTCACAGCCAATCCGCATCCAATATAAATTTATATTAATTTTATTTTACATATTGTAAATATTTAATCAAATAAATTATTGATTTTATCTAATCATACAGACAACAATACACATTAGTACATATACTCGTACATACAAATATCTACACAACAATACATATGTTTTGCGCCGTTTCGAGACGATGGGTCCATGGGGACCCTCAGCCAAAGCCAGACGCCGACGAGTTTTCCAAATAGCTGACGGAGAAATCTGGAGACAGGAAGGCTGGCAATTATTTCTGCCAGCGTATTAGCCATGCTATCATCAACTATGTCTATCCTCTGTACATGATTTCATCCCACCTTCGCCAGCGACCTTTTTTTGTTCTGTGGCAGATGACGTTGTTTCTTTTTCCAATAAATATATACGCGAGGTCCAAGAATGCGAATGAGCAACTGACGCCAGTCACTAAAGTCCGACATCAGTCTCTACTATTATGCCGGCCTAACAAGTTTACATACTTCAGAAATACTTCGCTTGTAGGATTCCAGGTTATACACACTGGCTCGGAGAGCATTCCACACCTTGCGACAGATGTAAGAGTCTCATTACATTTCATTACAGCCCCTAGAACACAGCGTCCCAGACCTCCACTGCTGGAGATGGGCCTTCCAGAACATACTATATCCGGAGAATTTGGCCTACACTCGCCACGCTGGCCAGACGGCTTGGCGAGGATATGATATAAATTTCTATGATAATTTATTAACGATTCCATAAGTTGCTAAAGAAGGCTTAACGTGCTCTCCGAGGCACGGGAACGGTGGTATTGTAAATCTATGACAAATATACGTAAGAAAAGTTATTATTATATATTCTCATTGGTACATGCCGGGGGGGTTTGTACCGACCTTTATAGGATTTAAGGAACGCGTTCTTACAACCGAGACATCACCGCGCCTAAGAGTCTATTTATTAACTTTTTTTTTTGTGATGTACTGTTGTTTTATTTAACTAGATCTTGGTATTTAATATTGTGGCTGATAGGAGCGGATAACAACGTTTCAAGTCAAAGTCACAATATCTTTATGTTATTAATTAAATTATTTTGAATAACTCTACTCCTGTTAGTGGAAGACTAAGCAGCAAAGTGGCCCAAAGAGCAAGCTGTTTGCAGAAGACCTAAAGCTTAGCATTAGTGCCCTTTAGCCCCCTAGCTATTGTTATGGACGATGAAAAATATCTTGCCCTAGCTTTTGTATTAGGTCAATGTTTGTGGTAATCGAACCGGGAAGTATTGGCCAAGTTAATTACATTGTAGAGTGTTGGTTAACTTTTATTTAATTTGATCGATGATTAACTAATTATAGATAGAAACATATACCACGGGTTTCGCAAATAAATATTTTTTTTAAAATGAAACCACGTTTTTGAAGAAGCGGATTCACATTTAGCCAGCTTTACTATAGGCCAATCATGACAAGTGGCAAGCTCGTCGATGTCTAGCGTACCAAAAACTCGAGAAATATCACAACTAAATTAAATAAATTATTGTGTCCCTACAAGGAAACAAACCCGGTAGGTACCTCCGCGTCTAAATTTCGAACGATGGTTCGATTCCTGGTCGGGACACAAAAATATTTAATAATGTAAATAAATACATTTAATTCATGTTTTATTTATTTGTGACATTTTCTAGAGCTTGGTACGCTGAAGACATTGACGAGCTTGCCACTTGTCATGATTGGCCTATAGTAAAGTTGGCTAAATGTGAATCCGCTTATTTATAAGCCTGGTTTCTGACCACCCCGAAAGGGAAACGGTCGTGATGATATTTTTTTTGAAAATCGACTAAGCATTGTGACGCTTAATTATGAAGACAGTGAGTCTTAAAATCTATTAAACGCGGTTTTGGCTGAAATCGCAAATTCAAAAGTAATTTAATGTGCATTTTTTTTTTGTGCAAAATGGCTTAGTTGGTTTTTATTCTGGTTTTTAACCGACTTCAAAAAAGCATGTTCTCAATTCAAAAAATATACATTTTTATCAAAAATATTTACAACATATAAAATAAATTTAATATTAATATTAAGGATTATTAGTCCCGTCCGCGTTGAATGGTGACAAGAACGCTGGCTGCATTTCTCCGCTGAATTGCAAAACTGATTCTCTGGGCGAAGAAAGAGCCAGCCCTCTTGTCACCGGAGGAGACGACAAGACGCGGTGTTATGTCTTTTAAAAACTTTTTTGCGCTTGGACTCCATGGGCCCAGAGTTTCTACAGCAAACGGCACAAATATGTAATCTTTTAATATACTTACACTTTATTTTTTATTAAATTACTTATTTATATACATAATTCAAATGTATGTTTTATTTTATTTGTATGCCTTTTAATGCATCGATAATTTTAAATTCGAATGCAACATTCATCTAGTCGTATATAGTTCGAGAATTGTCCGCATGAAATCCGAATTCAACCTTAAAAAAAACTTGCGATAAAATTTTTCACTTTCGTTTAAATTCAACGGCCTTGAGTGACGTAATATATAAAGGCATTTATAGACAATACCTACTTAAGGCAAGCTATTTTTTTTATTTACAATTAACGGTTACGTTTTTGTAATATCTTTGACGAGTTTTCTCCAAAGACATTAATTGGGCCTAAGTCTGCCGTCAATACATTTATGGAAAAAGCTTCCAAGACGGCATTAACATAATCATACAGTATTTGGTTGGGTACAGGAGTAAAATTGTGGTTGGTGAACGTATTATAGCGCAATATTTATAACGTTCTATATTATAACTTATATTATTAGTTTATTTATCATAATATTATTTATTTATTCTATTCCCATTTGTTAAACATATATGTAAACTGTACATTTAGTGTTCCTACCGATTTAGTAAATGGTACTGTACATCTCTGCGACCCGTGACTTACCCAATATAAGGCATCAGCTGAAAGTCAGCGCTGCAGCCTCGGCTGTAGCATATGCTGAGCTGACCACCTATTTACCGCCACACCTGTATGTATATTTCGGTATATTCGGCTGAAATTTAGATTTTTTCCTTGCATATTTTTTTTTGTTACCATTGTAATTGTTGCGATTAATAAAGTATTTTCTTTCTTACTTTTCAATAAAGTAAAAAAGGAGGCTTTTTTTTTAAAACCAGCCTATTGTCGGTCGCAAGCCCGAGACACCATTCTTCTTATCTCTTACCCACACACAATGGACCCGGCACTCGCACTGTAGATGTTATTTTCGGCTAACATTTATATTATTTAAACATGTATAGTAAAAAAGTAAAGTATCATCACGACCGTTTCCCTTTCGGGGTGGTCAAAAACCACGCTTATAAATAAGCGGATTCACATTTGGCCAACTTTACTATAGGCCAATCATGACAAGTGGCAAGCTCGTCGATGTCTCCAGCGTACCAAACTCGAGAAATATCACAAATAAATTAAATATTAATTAAATGTATTTATTTACATTGATAAATATTTTTTGTGTCCCGACCAGGAATCGAACCTCTAAATCCACGGACTTAACCGCTAGACCACGGAGGCAGTTAAACATGTATAATTTATAAACAAAATAGTTTTTTAAACTCACTCAATTCAGATTTAGTTCCAAAATAATAAATATTTTTAGGTAACACATATTCATAATATGAAAGAGACAGACTTATGATTAGGTTAGTTATGCTAGGGCGTAAATGATTATTTATTAGTTAACGCCATCATTGATGTTGTCAGGAAAAAAATATTTTCGAAAATATTTAATGTGATAACATTTATATCTTTCGAGGTTTGTAGTGTTTCTACTAAGAAACCGATTTCGAAGATCCCTTGAGGGAACCCGCTTGACAGCTGGAGGAATAATTGTGAAGCCGTTAAGGAAAAGTCAAAGAATACGAGTGTTAGTTATAAACTCTCCAATCGTCAAAAGTTCCGTATCTTTAAAAAAGAAAGAAAGAAAAATATTTTATTTGCCACATATCAATAAACACAGCTTAAACAAAAACAGACCCCTCCGTGGTCTAGTGGTAACAAACGTTCGGGAGGTCGTGGGTTCGATTCCCACCGGGGGCAAGTTGTACATTGTATAAGTTGTCTCGGTCTGGGTGTTTATATGTATAATATGTATATATTTACAAAAATAAAAAAAAAGTATAATAAAAACTTGATGGCGCTGTGTGAGCTGTCTGGGAATCAGCTCAGCATGGAGCTGCGACTCTGGGCCAAAGCGCTTATTTTCGACTAATCCCTTGTTAGGAGAGGTGGTAATGGATAATATATACATATATATAGTGTGGTGTATGTATGTACGCATAAAAGGATAACTAATACATTAATGAAAAATAAAAAAATATATATGTAAAAAAAAAAAAACGTAAAAAACTTTTTTTTTTATTTGGTTTGCTGCTACAGTAGCTGTTGGTATGTCAAAAGCGTGATTACTGACCACTCCGGAAGGGATACGGTCGCAATGATACTTGAGTATAAAGAAAATAATGTATACCCAGCCTAATGTCTATTTACTAGACAACACCCCTACTCCTGCGTTTGGTTGTAGCGCGATCAGATGCCAGCAGTAATCAAGTAACCTCGATGGGAATAAGGCTGCTTGTTTTGAGGTGCCATTTTTTTTATTTTTTTTATTTTGTGAATTTAATTAAGCAGTTTTTATATTAATTTAATTATCAATATTAGTATGATCATGACCGTAATTGCTTGGGGTAGTCAGAAAGCACGCATATTTTTGTTTTTAAGTGTTTTGTTTTGTGGTATTGCCATGCGTTTTTAAAATTATTTATTAAAAATCTCGTAAGCTACCTTCGTTGGTCTAGTGGTTAAGTTCGTTGATTTAGAGGCGGAGGTACCGGACGTACCGGGTTCGATTTCTGATAGGGACACAGTAATAATTTATTAAACTTATTTGTGGTAGACATGTTAGGCCTATAGTAAATTTGGTTTATTACAAAAGCGTGGTATCTTACCACTCCGTAAGTAATATTGGTAAGACTCAGTCGTCAGTTCATGTACCTCATCACGTGAATCCGCCTCCTTAAACGCGTGGTTTTTGATCACCCAGAAAGGGATACGTTCGTGATGATGCTTATAGAACATGCAAGTTGTACATTGCAGGTTTATTATGAAAATTTCCCCAAGATAGTCTTCCAGCAGTGAACGAACATCAGCTCGTACAAAGAAATATTTTTGTGTTCTCTACTCGGAATCAAACTTATTAGATTTTTTTTAATATTTTTTTTTTTTTTTAGGAAATCAGCGTGTATTCTCCAAGTGCGAGATTTCAGCGGCAGTCTTCATAAATAAATGCCTGAAATTCAACAGCGAAATTACATACAGAAGTTTTTGGGTTTTTTGAAAGATTTCGCCTATTTATACGCAAAATTCGCCATCACAGCTCTGGTGATCTATATTGTTTTTTACTATTACGATTATTATATCGGCTTCGAAGATGTGCAAAGCAAGTGATAAGTGAAGTGATTAAGTGAAACATAAGTGATTTGTGACTTTTTTTCGGATTGACTTTTGGAGAGTTTACTGGGATAGTTTTTGGTGAGTAAATATTTTTATTTGAAAAAAAAAAAAGTCGAGTTGGTATTTTTTTTTTATACTAGCACGAATTGTAATCTTAACTGATGGTAGATGGCGCGCGAGGTCCATGATTGTTAGCAACTGGAGGAACTCGTTACTGACGTCAGTCTCTGACACTTCAAGCTTGATCCCGAAACGTATGAATACACTTTACTGGGTTTATCAGCACGAACGGTGGATACTTCCTTGCCCCGGCAGACTGGGGAAATTACCACCATCAGTCCGCCCACCGGACCCTTCACCTTTTATTTATTTATTTATTTATTAGATGCTCATAACAAGATGCAGTCATACCAAATTATAAACAGATACAAACATCTAACTACGATCTGGACTTCATCTCAAAATTTGAGCATACAGCTTGCTATTTTTGCAACCATTCCAATGGTAAGGTTAGGAGGTGATTTTGAAACTGACCCCCAATCACAATTTATCCGTGCAATGCATTGAATATACACTTAAGCATACATTTGTTTCGTTATGAGATTTTATTATATATAAAAAAAAAATGTCAAAATTAAATTAAATTAATAGTAATATTATTATAGGCATATGTCCAATGATTTATTTCTTTTCCTTTTCCCTTCTATTTGTATTAGGCACTTTTAAGGAGAATTAATAATGTGACTTTGCCATGATGATATTTATATAAAAATAACACCGCTTGAAACAACACTTACTTAACGATTACATTGACTTCATTTTGATGCAACTCATGCTTAAGACACTTAGGATCGCCATGTCCCTCCGCTTAGGGGAGAGGATATGCGTTCCCCATATTTGTTCCTGTGGCAGCAACGTTGATCTTGCTTGGCCACCACGGCCTGTCTTGTCTCAAAAGTGCCGGTCGTCGTTTCCGCCACGGTTCTGTTAACAATGTGATCCATCGGGCTTTGGTTACTGCCGGAATCCCATCGGTTCTCGAACCGTCTGGGATCTCTCGTAGTGACGGTAAAAGATCTGATGGATTGACCTTGGTGCCTTGGTCGATGGGAAGAGCATTGGTGTGGGACGCTACTTGCGTCGACACCCTTGCTAGGTCTCATCTCCAGGGCACCTCTGCCAGGGACTTGGGACTTGGCTGAATAGGCCAAAATCTATTAGCAACGACTACGTGTTTGTGCCTTTTGGTCTTGAGACAATGGGTCCGTGGGGGCCAAGTGCAAAGAAGTTCTTTAAAGAGTTGTCTAAGCGCCTGGTTAATGCTGTATGTGACAAGAGGGCTGGCAGTTTTCTCGCGCAGCAAATCAGCATTGCTGTGCAGCGGGGAAACGCTGCAAGTGTTCTTGGCACACTGCCACAGGAACAAATCATGGGTGAGTATTTTTATTTATAATTAGTTTTCTAATTTAGTTTTAATTTGTATTTCATAATTTAATTCTTTTATATTGTTTGTATATTACTTCGAATAAAATATTGACTCAAGCTAATACTTAATATATACTTCCGAACAACATCAACAGTTATCATTACCATCATATCAGCCCCTAGAAGTTGGAGTTGGGCCTTTCAGATATTGCTGGAGAATGACTGCGCTGACCGGATGGGTTGGCGAGGTTTGATGTAAATTTTAATGACAATTCATTAACGATTCCACAAGTTAATATTAGTGGAACCAAGACGACTTAACATACTCTCCGAGGCACAGGAACGGGGATGTTGTAAATCTATGACTAATATTATGGCTATACTATGGCGAGGGCTCTGAATACCGCAACCGAACCACACGCACAGTTTAGAATATGCACCCACATACCGTAGTCACCATCCCTTCGCGTACGTAGGTATACATTTGGGGATATATGTGGCGCGGTGGTGGCTCGGTTATAAGAACGCATACCTTAAATCCTACAAAGGTCGGTTCAAACCCACCCGGCATGTACCAATGAGAAATACACTTTTCTGACGTTCATTTGTCATAGATTTACAACACCACCGTTCTCGTGCCTCGGAGAGCACGTTAAGCCGTCGGTCCCGGTTCCACTAATACCAACTTGTGGAATCGTTAATAAATTGTCATAAAACAAGTTTACATCATATCCTCGCCAAGCCGCCTGGCCAGTGTGGCGAGTGTAGGCCAAATTCTCCAGTTCTGGAAGGTCCCATCTCCAGCAGTGAAGGTCTAGGACGCTGTGTTCTAGGGGCTGTAATGTAAATGTATTATATGTGGAGTGCTCTGATGCTAGATGTGGAATGCTCTTCCAGACAACAGTTTCCTCTTTCCTATAACCTGGAGTCCTTTAAGAGAAGTGTGTAAAAGCATCTAGTCAAGCCGGCATAGTGTTAGGGACTGTCAGTCATGAGTGTCTGATTCCAGTTGCTAACCTTCATGGACCTTGCGCGACGTTTGCCACCAGGTGCGCGTAAGGTCACATGTACGTAAGAAAAGTGTACTTCTCATTGGTACATGAAAACCAACCTATTTAGTATTTTAAAAGCGACCACCGCTCGTCAACAATCTGGCAATATTTTTTTTAAATCTATGACTTTTAAAATTAGCAATTTTTTTTATATTTAAGGCACACGCTTGTGCCAAGTTATGATATGGTTTTGCCTCTAGGCCATAGTTAGTGACAATGCCAACAAAACTGGCTCAGTAGTTGTACTGGGTGGCCTTCTCGCCACTGTGAAAGTACAACGCCCTTAGCCAAGCCAACTAGATCTAGCTGTTACTATGTACGAGTGGTATAGCTACTCTACGATTTTATCGCGAATCGTTATGTCGACAAAATTACAAATTACGAAAATTCGATTTATGACTAAATAAAAAAATAGGATTGTCGATTCTAACTTGTGTTTTTTTTTTTAATGGCCTAATATTTTATCGAAGTAAATTAATATAAATTAAAAGCTACCTAAATAATAAAATTTGAAGTAGATACAAATATTATATTAAAATAAAATAGATTAAAAACGAGACAACGAGGCGTCACGGGGATCCTGGGCAGCGGGGTTGTCTTCTCAAGCTGGAAAAACGCCTTTTTTATATACTCATAGCTCCATAGGCGACCATATCCAGTAGAATGAATATATTCAATGTTACAGATTTTTAAAAAGAGAATCTAAATTTTAATTAGGTTATAATCAATTAAATAGCAGCTCGTCTATTTTAAAAAAGCGTCTAATGTCAAAGTCTATTTTGACAGGTGGCGTCTTAAATAAATGCAAGGCAAAGGATGTCAATTTCAGCCAACAATATTTATTCCATGGCTGAAGTTCTTCGCGCCATTTTGCGTGGACATGTCAAGTGCAAGTTTTTGTTTTGTAAATTAATTTACTGTGGATATTATTGGCCAAAAGTGGTGTTGTTTTGTTTAATAATGAGCTACAATGTGAATAATTATGGTAAACAATAAATTGGACTTTAAATATGGGGCACAAGTTGCAGTTTATTTTTTGCTGTTTTCCCGCGCTGTCAACTCCCATATTTTACCCGACGTGTTTGAGCAGTGGATGGTCCGCGAGTGACTCCAAGAAAAGCATCAAATTCTGCAGCATCTGGAATTTGATGATGACCTCATTAACTCATGAAAAAAAAAGATATATTACGTCAGACTTGGCTGTATGGGCTAGACTCTTTGCCTTCCCTCTCATCTCATTCATCATCCATCGGGAGAACAAAAAAAAATATATATTCCATGGCTGCATCTGATACAATCGTTACCCTTGGTGTTTATTAAGAATCAAAACTTTTATAGAGAAACTGGGAAAAAATTGGTCGAAGTTTCTGAAGACCGACTATCGGCTTAATAATTGTTTAAAACAAAAAAAAAACTAAAGCAGTGCAAACGTACACACTAGCAGAGAGTCTCAAACTTCCCCTAACTGATCCCTCTAGGCGTCCAGCGCCCACAAGGGGGCGTTGTTGCCCACTTTGAGAAAGACTACCTTAAGGAACTCGTTTGACAGCTGGAAGGAATGTTTGAGTGGAGGAGCCATTGAGGGGAAAAAAAGTATCATCACGACCGACTTTTGGGGTAGTCAGAAACCACTACTAAATAAACGGATTCACGTTTAGCCAACTTTACTATAGGCCAATCATGACAAGTGGCAAGCTCGTCGTCTCCAGCGTACCAAACTCGAGAAATATCACAAATAAATTAAATATTAATTAAATGTATTTATTTACATTAATAAATATTTTTGTGTCCCGACCAGGAATCGAACCCGGTACCTCCGATTAAATTGCTGTCATGCCCAGTCAAGCCGGCATAGTGTTAGGAACTGATGTCACTCATGAGTGTCTGATTCCAGTTGCTAACATTCATTGACCGCCTCCGTGGTCTAGTGGTAACAAACGTTGCCGTGAACTCGGGAGGTCGTGGGTTCGATTCCCACGTTGGCAAGTTGTACATTGTATAATTTGTCTCGGTCTGGGTGTTTATATGTATAATATGTGTATATTTACAACAAAAAAAGCATAATATGTAGTTTATCAACCATCTAGTTTCCGTAACACAAGCCTCGTAGCTTACCACGGAAACTAGATGGCGCTGTGTGACCTGTCTGGAAATATTTATTATTATTATTTATTTATTATTATTATAAACCTGGATCGTCAATCTTTCTTCGCTTAACATAACATGCCCGAACCCTCGTAGCATGCCTTTCCTTATTTGTGTCCCTATGCTTTCTGTTATATCCACCATTTTCCGTATTTCTACGTTACGTATGCGGTCCGCTAAAGTGACGCTGCATATTCGACGCAACGAACTCATTTCTGCATTTAAAACATGCCTCTCGCTTCCATATATTGTTTAAATTGTTGGAGAAAAAAAGAGTTGAACGATTGAAAATCTGAGTAACTAAGCATGAACACACATCTAATTTTCTTATAAACAAACTCATGCCAAGTGGATGTTTTTCTTAAATTATTCTTAATGCGAAGGTATTTATAAACAACCTGCATTTTAAAATACCAGTTTGGCAAAAGGTCACCAGTTTTTAAATGTTGTTCCCACAACATCTTTATATAAACTTATTAATTATACCAGCTGTTTTTAACCAGACTTTTTTTTCGTATATGTCGTATTCTACAGCGTTTCCTCAAACTGCCTCTGTGGTCTAGCGGTTAAGTTCGTGGATTTAGACTCAGAGGTAACGGGTTCGATTCCTGGTCGGGACACAAAAATATTTATCAATGTAAATAAATACATTTGAACGCATCCGTGGTCTAGTGGTAACAAACGTTGCCGTGAACTCGGGAGGTCGTGGGTTCGATTCCCACCGGGGGCAAGTTGTACATTGTACGAGTATAATTTGTCTCAGTCTGGGTGTTTATATGTATAATATGTATATATTTACAAAAAAAAAAGTATAATATGTAGTTTATCAACCATCTAGTTTCCGTAACACAAGCCTCGTAGCTTACCACGGAAACTAGATGGCGCTGTGTGACCTCTGGAAATATTTATTATTTATTTATATTATTATTTAATTAATTTGTGATATTTCTCGAGTTTGGTACGCTGGAGACATCGACAAGCTTGCCACTTGTCATGATCGGCCTATAGTAAAGTTGGCTAAATGTGAATCCGGTGGTTTCTGACCACCCCGAAAGGGAAACGGTCGTGATGATACTACTTTTTTATACTTTACATTTATTTTTTTATTTTTTTTATTGTCTTGATTTTAAATTAGTGCTGACTATATTCAAGCGACCAAAGGAAATAATTTTTTTGATTGATTGATTACATTGCGTGTTATCGTTAAACTTAACACAGGCTTGCTACGAAATAACATGCAGTGTATGATGCAAATACAACTGACTTAAAATAAGTTATTCTAGTGATGTAACTTCGTGACCTCTTCACTTTATATTCGTCCGAATCGAATGCATTCGACGCACAAAATCGAGACTTTCAAATAACAACGTATCAAATTTTAATATTGACAAAAAGATGTTATTTTGTCTTTAACTAGCTGTTGGACCCGGCGTTGCCCGTGTAATATAATGATCAGTGAAATATTTTTTTTTATCAAACCCTGGGGTCCAAGGAACATCTCTGCCAAATGACATAATTTATTTAGGGCCATTTTTGTACTACTTGTGCAGTACAATGATAAAAAATATGTAAATGTACAAATGCGGACTTAATGCCTATTAAATTCTATGACAGTGAAACCTTCGGGACAACAAAAACAACCAAACAATGAAAGGTAGGTGCAATTACATGCCTAATTAGATAATATAATGACATTTATGAATTAAATAAACTAAAAGATAAACCTAATTAATATAAAAACTAAATACTTACAAATAAGGAAAAATAGGGAAAAGCATGCTATGATGGTTCGGGCATGTTGAAAGGATGAGCGAAGAAAGATTGACGAACCAGGTATATAATGCAAAAGTTGTGGGTAAAAGAGGCCCTGGCGGACCAAGACACACGTATCACGATCAAATAAATAAAACACTAGCTGAAGAAGAATTAAAAAGCCTTCGTAACAAAAGGGCATGCATGAAGAGGTTGATGAATGTCGATGAAGCGAAAGAGGTATGTCGTGATCGTGTCAAGTGGCGCTCAATTGTCTCTGCCTACCCCGGAAGGGATCTGGCGTGAAGATATGTATGTATGTATGTACTTACAAATATCTTGATTATAATCTACATGTCATCGAATCCAGGAGAAGATGAACCCAATGTTCCGAGGACTCCGGCGACGTTACCTCGTTGGATGGCAACACTGATCATCTGAATAAGATATTCCCTACTCAAAGGATCACCTGTTGACGCTCGGATGGCAACGCTTATGTCGCGTATTAACGATTTAGCGTCCTCAGACCAAGGGCCCATCGTCTCTACGGCAAACGGCACAAAATTGTAACGATTTGCCAACTCTATGTACTTATTTCGTTTGCCGTTTGCAGCCAATTCGGCCGCTGCACCTGCTCGTTTTCGTGTCGCGCCAACACGACTGAATTAATATATACTTAGGTACCTAAACAAATAATATATACATATCTACATACTACATACATATTAGTAAATGCAATACTATTTATAACCAAGTTTATTTAGTATAGTACCTTATGTACTTACTGCTCTCGTTGTCCCGAAGGTTTGACGGTCATTAGGTCCTAATGTCTAGCGGCATTAGGTCCGCCTTTGTACTTTGTGCAATTAAGTTTAAATAAATAAAATCAAAAAAATAAAGTAAAAATTCAGCTAGGATGGGCGGCATTCGGGAAACTCCGGCACATCCTCTCATCGTCTATACCACAATGTTTAAAGACGAAGGTCTTTAACCAGTGCGTCCTCCCGGTAATGTCGTACGGAGCAGAGACGTGGACACTGACAGTGGGTCTGGTCCATAAATTCAAGGTCACTCAGCGAGCCATGGAAAGAGCTATGCTTGGTATATCTCTAATGGATAGAATTCAAAACGTTGATATTCGTCAGAGAACGAAAGTTACTGACATAGCTTTTTAAATTAGCAAGCTGAAGTGGCAATGGGCCGGACGCATCTGCCGCAGAACCGACGATCGATGGGTAGAGTGGAGACCACGTACGGAAGACTCAGAGTGGGACGACCTTCCGCCAGATGGACACATGACCTAAAGAAGGTCGCTGGTGGGGGTTGGATGAGGGTAGCGAAAGATCGCGTTAAGTGGCGAGCCTTGGGGGAGGCCTACATCTAGCAGTGGAGAGATACAGGCTGATGATGATGATGAAATAAAACCATATCAATTACAAGTATTATTATAACCAGAAACATACTAAGTTTATCACTTGATGAAGTCTGCATATACAAGTTGATAGTCCTGCTCGGGGCCTGACAGATTTTACGGGTAACTGATTCCAGAGTTTACGGCTACAACTGCAAAGGACTTTGAGACAAAAGAAATGAAATGAAAATGAAAAATTTTATTTGCTAAAAAAACACATGGTTACAGATTCGAGTATGGTCTCAGTTTTATAGACAACTCACATGTTTCGCCAGTGCGGCATGCAAAATTTTATACAACTATTATAAAAAATAAATTACAAATTTAGAAACATTGGCACAGTCTTATAAATCATAAATAATAATTATTGGTCCAATAGGTTTCAATGTCAAATATAATTCATTAAATATTTATTCTAGATGTCAATTGTATTGCGTAATTAATTATGTACCTGAAATTTTCTTTTCTATAATTTAAGAAGTCATTTACGGAGTAATAACACCGTTCATTTAACCCCTTTCGGAGTATTTTTTTAAACCGTCGAATTGGTAGCTGTTTAATATTTTCCGGAATGTGATCGTAAGAAGAATGGTGAGTGGGAATGTACAGAGTTACATTAACGATATTTGTTGGAGGTGTCGGAAAAAAATAGGCTTTCAACGTAAACACTGCCTTAAATCCTTTAAGATATAACAAAATAATTTATAGTGGAATTGTGAATCTTATATAGGTCTACAGAAAAGTCACAATGGCACATGTCTATCTTTTAAGGATAACATACTATATCCATTTTAATATTTAAAAATATAGTCAATTATAAAGCAGTGATTGGAAAGCTATTTACACAAATCCTCATTTTAAATACGTTAGTTGACTTGAGCATTTAATGAAGATATTTTTTTCCCTTTACACCATGCTAATTAAATTAATACCTTAGGAGATATAGCAAAATCAAAATAATGCGCAAGGAAATTAATTTTGTGTCTCCGTTTATACGGGCAAAGCCGGGTAAATCATCTATTAAATAATATAATTAGTTAGCAATTAACTGTTAGGACGAATTGTCAGTTCACAGACGATGTTGTCTGTGCAGTGATTAATAATAAATAAATAAATAAAAATCATTTATTGACACTATTTAACAAATATGTTTTTTTACACTTTAAAAGATTGAACGTCCTGACCCCTGTCGTAGATATTTCTGAATGACAGAAGTCAGTTCACTCCCAGGTGACACAAAAACAAGCTTATACAATTTATTTAAACATTGTAAATCTTAACCAAGTACAAATAAATAAATAATAATAATAATAAAGAGTATTAGAGGGGTATTTTAGGAATTTCGTGAAACCTCTCTGTGTGTTATGTGAATGTGTATGAGTGTCTGTGAGAGGGTGTGTAAAAATAAATAAATAAAAATAATAAATGCATCGATAAAGTTACATATATAGTTATCATATATACCTACCATTAATTATATATACCACAAAATATATATTCATACATTAACTAGTAAATTTTATGAGTATAAAATATTAATTATCCATTATTTATATAACTATGCTTAATTAATAACTCAGTCAGGACATTGTTTTTTATACATAAACATATTATCCAATACTATTATCTTTTATATTGCAATATAATACTCGGTAACTTAATAACAATATATTGTATACATAATCATAAGTAAAAGTATGTTTGTATGTCAGTGTTGTTTGATTTGATTGATTGACCGTGGACTCGATTCATAATAATTGTACAATACATACTTCTAAAAAGCTACGGTGGCTCGGTTGTAAGAACGCCTTCCCAAAAATCCTATAAAGATCGATTCAATTACAGATAATTGCAATTTTAAAACGCGTTATCCGAGTAGAATTATTCCAGCGCATAAAAGTACCCAATATATCCAATCAATATCAATATACCCAATATATTGTGTCTATCGTCGTTTTATCAATGCCCCTTGTTAACTTAGTTGAACCTGTACGTGAGCTAGGGTTTTGGCATAAAAACAGCGTCCGTTAGTGCACCACATTATGTGATGTACAGCTGACTGAAGCTGAGCCAAGACCCTTGCCACATCATATAAATTTATTGTGCTCTAGATCTTGTATTAATTGATGTGGCAATAAACGTTTTTATTCTATTTATTTATTCTTTTCTATATAGCCGAAATTGTTATGCAATGGCAACAAAGATATTTAATAAGCTTATTTATTTATTTATTTATTCGAAGAGAAAGGACAGAGACAGGCAACATAAGAACATAAAAGATAGCAACAGAGTAGAAGCAATTAAAATTATACCCGCCACCAGAATATTTCTCACTGTGAACAATAGTGCACTCTTTGTGCGATACAAAATTCAGAAAATATCACCTTGGCCAGGTATAAAGAAAAACAACTGCATTGTGTTTGAATGCATTAAAACTGTTAGGCGAACTCCGAAGCAAACTGCCCACACTTTGCGAGCTAAACCGTAAGTAGCAGCTTCTTGATTTTGGCTTTAAAGGCGGCGCGGGAGTTACTAAATATATCCACGTCCGATACACGCCTGTTGTACGTGTCGCACATCCGACGTACAGGTGCGCGCATGCCAGATATTGTACGTACGCGGCAGACATGGAAGAGGTCGCAGGAGCGAGTCTGTCTCGGGGGGCATTATAATAAATACCTTCTGTCAGGTTTGGACAACTGAGTAGGCCTCGACAAATACTATACAATAGTGTCATGTCAGTTGTAAGTCTACGGTCTGAGAGTGTCGTCAGTCTGTAATGTGTACATAGTTTGTCGTAGGACAGATACTATAAGGGAGCTGCCACTAAAACTGTTTAAATTAACAGTCAAACAAATGCTGGTTAATAAATGGATTTATTCGACAAATGAATACCTAGACACTAAGCTCGACAAAGTCATGTGAGTAAATAAATATTTGTGTGCTAGAAATAGTAAATTATCATTTCATCATTACGGTCCCTAGAACACAGCGTACTAGACCTCCACTGCTGGAACATATATCTGGAGAATTTGGCCTACACTCGCCACGCTGGCCAGACGGGTTGGCGAGGATATGATGCCAATTTTTAATGACAATTTATTAACGATTCCACAAGTTGGTATTATTGGAACCGGGACCGACGGCTTAACGTGCTCTCCGAGGCACGGGAACGGTGATGTTGTAAATCTATGACTGCAGTACGTAAGAAAAGTGTATTTGATATTGGTACATGCCGGGTGGGTTTGAACCGACCTTTGTAGGATTTAAGGAATGTTTTCTTACAACCGAGCCACCACAGCGACGGAAATTATTTCAATTCATTTAATTTCAAACCCCATTTCTTACGTACATGTGTCATACATTTACAACACCACCGTTCCTGTGAGTGCACAATAAGCTGTCGATCCCGATTCCACTAATACAAACTTGTGGAATCGTTGTCATTAAGAACTGCCTCCGTGGTCTAGCGGTTAAGTCCGTGGATTTAGACTTGGAGGTACCGGGTTCGATTCCTGGTCGGGACACAAAAATATGTATTAATGTAAATAAAAATACATTTAATTAATATTTAATTTATTTGTGATATTTCTCGAGTTTGGTACGCTGGAGACATCGACGAGCTTGCCACTTGTCATGATTGGCCTATAGTAAAGTTGGCTAAATGTGAATCCGCTTATTCGAAAGCGTGGTTTCTGACCACCCCGAAAGGGAAACGGTCGTGATGATACTATACTATACTATACTATACTATACTATACTATACTATACTATACTATACTATACTATACTATACTATACTATACTATACTATACTATACTATACTATACTATACTATACTATACTATACTATACTATACTATACTATACTATACTATACTATACTATACTATACTATACTATACTATACTATACTATACTATACTATACTATACTATACTATACTATACTATACTATACTATACTATACTATACTATACTATACTATACTATACTATACTATACTATACTATACTATACTATACTATTAAGAATTCTGTGTGAGCCAGAGCGTGTCGAGTGTGCGCCAAATTTCTCTGTTCTGTGTTTTAAGGGCTGTGATGATAAAACTAGCTGTTTCACCCGGCTTTGCCCGTGTAATATAGCGAAAATCTATAGGTGGTTGTGGTCATTTTGATGTTACCGTCATATCAAACCCTGATTGTAGTTGCTGACATTCATAGACCTCGCGCGCCACTTGCGATCAGGTGGGCGCAAAGTCACATTTCGTGTAGGTATAAAAAAAATAATAAAAAATAAACTTTGGCACGACGATTCAGACAGACGCGACTCTTCAGTCAGGTTCGCGTTCGTTACCATGTTCGCAGGTTGACTTTGAAAATTTTAAATGTTTAACATATTTTTTTATTGATAATATTGTGTCTGTAATTTTTCTAAATTTTGTTGTAAATAAAAAAAAAAAAGGATTTTTTGCATTTTTTAAAAAAACAAAACCTGAATTTTGGGGGGATTTCGGTGACGATTTGGGTAGAAAGCGATACGGTACTCTGGCAACACTGGGGTCAAACTTCAAAATCAAATAGCTACAAATTCTACGCCAATTACTGCAATCGGTTATTTAAGGTTTAACCTCAGGTTCAAAGGTTAACCTCGCACTTCCGACTACCGATTGTCTAACCTTACATAATGATTGCAACAATAACCTATTGTTCGGAACTGGTTTTTATGAAGAGTGTGTATGGCTCAATATTTGGAGAGAGCAATGACTTTACATCAAAAAGACTCCCACATCGAAGTTTTACCGCAGTTCGGCCAAACTTCGACCGAAGAATCCATATTGGGCCCATCACTAATTGTGACCCAAATCTAAGTAAATCACCTAGATAAATCTCATATATTTTTTAATTTCCTATAAAATGTACAAAAAATATATATTTCCACCGTATCAACACTGCTGAACTATAATTTTCCATCAATAATATCCACCGTATCAACAATGCTGAACTATAATTTTCCATTAATTATTTCCACCGTATCAACACTGCTGAACTATAATTTTCCATTAATTATCTCCACCGTATCAACACTGCTGAACTATAATTTTCCATTAATTATCTCCACCGCATTAACAATGCTGAACTATAGTTTTCCATTAATTATTTCCACCGTATCCAACACTGCTGAACTATAATTTTCCATTAATTATCTCCACCGCATTAACAATGCTGAACTATAGTTTTCCATTAATTATTTCCACCGAATCAACACTGGCGAACTATAATTTTCCATTTATTATATCCACCGTATCAACACTGTTGAACTATAATTTTCCATTAATTATTTCGCAAAAAAATATAACAATACATTAGCGATGACTTTAAGGAAAATTATTCGCAAAAATCCAGTCGTTAAATGGATCAGATGATTATCATTAATAAACTTAACAAATAGCTCTATAACTCGTTATGTAGTCCAGTTTTTCACAAGAATCGAACCCGGGTCAACTGGTACCAATTACACATAGCAAGTCCAATTCTTTAGGATTGCGTAACTGGGTTTGTTTCCATTTCTACAGCGCGTACGGGATAATTTATTATCAAAAAGTCCAAACGTATATTGCAAAGATCTGTCTGTCTTTTTGTCTCAACTTCACGGCTAAACTGAGCAACAGATTATAATATATAGTAAAATAAAGTTTCATCACGACGGTTTTCCTTCCGGGGTAGTCAGAAACCACTCTTATAAATAAGCCAATTCACATTTAGCCAACTTTACTACAGGCCAACCATGACAAGTGGCAAGCTCGTCGATGTCTCTAGCGTACCAAACTCGAGATATATCACAAATAAATTAAATATTATTTAAATTGATATTATTGTGACCCGACCAGGAATCGAACCCGGTACCTCCGAGTCTAAATCCACGGACTTAACCGCTAGACCACGCAGGCAGCAGTCTATGACAAAAAAATATGTAATTAGTAGTTTCGATGGTTTTCTTAATAATACTAATGTTATTTTTACTAATGTGCAATTAATTTATTTGGAAAATAAAACATGTGGTTTTCGTATCAATCAAGGCCTAGTAAAAACAAAAATGGGCATTTTTGCGCGAACATGTCAAGTGCAAGTTTCTGTTTTACTGTGAATATTGTTAGTCAAAAGTGGTGTTGTTTTGTTTAATACGAGTAATGTGCTTCAATGTGAATAATTATGGAAAACGATAAATTGTACTTTGAATATGGGGCACACAAGTTGCAGTTTATTTTATGCGGTTTTCCCGCGCTGTCAACTCCCATATTTTACCCGACGTGTTTGAGCAGTGGATGGTTCCGCGAGTGACTCCAAGAAAAGCATCAAATTCAGCAGCATCTGGAATTTGATAATAACCTCATTAACGCATAAAAAAGAAAGTTATATTACGTCAGACTTGGCTGTATGGGCTAGACCCTTTACCTTCCCTATCTTCTCATTCAGCAGGCGCTTGACTAATGACAGTATTTGACACTGACAGCTATATTTTATACCATTTAATTTTAAGAACTAAACTACGGCTGCAATTATACAATGGGAACGCGCACCCAAAAGAGTCGTGCACGCCATGACTTGCCAAATGCACCACAAATTACAGGCAATCATTCTTCTATTATAATACTTCTTATTGTTTACTGTAAATAATAATAATGACTATTATTTTGTCTCAAGTGGCAGCGGTGTGGCAATTTGTAATTTGAGCCAAATTTAACTATATAGATCCCTTTCCTGGTGGTCAGAAATCACGCTTTTTTTAAAGAAGCGAATTCACATTTAGTCAACTTTACTATAGCAGAAATGTTCCTTGTACCCCACGGCCATTTGTCGGTTAGTTTAACTTGCCTTTACGCCTATACTACTAGAGGAATTTTGATGATATTTGGCAGACATGTTCCTTGTACCCCACGGGCATTTGTTTGTTAGTTTGACTTGCCTTCACGCCTATACTACTAAAGGGATTTTTATGAAATTTGGCAGAGATGTTTCTTGTCCCCCTACGGCCATTTGTCTGTTAGTTTGTCTTGTCTTCACGCCTATACTACTAGAGGAATTTTGATGATATTTGGCAGAGATATTCCTAGTACCCCACGGGCATTTGTCTGTTAGTTTGACTTGCCTTCACGCCTATACTATTAGAGGGATTTTGATGAAATTTGGCAAAGAAGTTCCTTGTACCCCACGGGCATTTGTCTGTTAGTTTGACTTGCCTTCACGCCTATACTATTAAAGGGATTTTGATGAAATTTGGCAGAGAAGTTCCTTGTACCCCACGGGCATTTGTCTGTTAGTTTGACTTGCCTTCACGCCTATACTATTAAAGGGATTTTTATGAAATTTGGCAGAGAAGTTCCTTGTAATACACTGGCAATGCCTAGTCAAACACTATTGTATAAAATTTAAATTTAATATTTTAAAAATATTTCACAAATAAAATCATTGAACCGAACAACAATTCAATAAAACATTCGCATACGTTTACGTATTTAAAAACTTTACCGACAAACATTTTAAGTACTAAAATTCTAAGAACGTTTGAAATAAACAAAGAAAAATCACACAGTTCATTGACCCACCACAGTCATGCCATAAAATGCTTTGTTTTGTCTGTGCATCATTTTAATTGTGTGTTGAATACAAAATCATTTTATTTGTTATAAATTCTAACTAAAAATAAAAACTGAATTTGTGTAGGTATTAAAGTTAAAAAAACTACTTAAAAAGAAAAAAAAATATATAAAGTAAACCTAATATGTGATTATGAACCTGATACGTGATTGATTTTATAGACTTAAGGTACTATATAAGATGCGCAACTACGTCAGTGTCAGCATACGAGAGCATCTCTGTGATTCTTTAGTATTATCCAGATTCAACTATACTGACACTGCGTACGGTCCATGTCTGCTGGCGCGAACAGAACGTCTAGTCCAACGGGTTCAAAATGCTTGTGCTCGTTTTTGTTACCATATACCGCCTAGGACTCATGTAACACCTTTCTTAAATCAACATAAGCAATTAAAGATGAGCGCACGTAGAACAGTCCATTTAGCCACTTTACTATTTGGTATAGTTAGGGTCAACTCTCCAGCTTACCTATATAAAAAATTGATATGGCCGCAATATCCCAAACGATATCCCACGCGATCTAGTCTCAGACTGCTATATCTTCCCCGATGCAAGACCTCCGCGTTCCGCGGGAGTTTCAGGTATGCTGCTGCAAAGATATGGAACAACTTGCCACCACCACTGCACTCGGTGGTCGCTTTTAAAAACAAATTTAAAATATATTTGTTCACATCTCAACAATCATTGCAGCAGCACGGCTAATTAAGAAAACTAGGTTATAATACTTTGTAAACATTATTTATTTATTTTAAAAATTAGCCAAATTATATAGCCATAGTTTTATGTATATTATATTATTTATTTGAAGGACAAGTTTTTATTAATATTGCTTCTTTTTTAATTTTGATACAATAATCATTATTATATACGTTGTAGAGTATTTTTGGTAGTTTTATATTTATTTATTATGCTATTTATATGTAGGTATATCATTCAAATTCAAAATTCTTTATTGTATAGATTGCTTATTCTAATGACAGTTGTATGTGCTACATGATCATGGGCATACAATATGCTTATGTCAATAGATATTTATTTACAATATTTATTTGCATATAGTTAATATTTAATATTGTTCTTGTCAATTTATTGGAATACCTACAATGTAAATGTCAAAATTGTGAGGGATCAGCTGAAAATCAGCGCTGTGTCCGAGTGTTGCAGCTTATTGCTGAGCTGATTCCCTATTTGTCACCACACTATCTTGTTTGTTGTATTATTACTATTATTTTTTACTGCTTGTGTTTTTTTTGTGACAAATAAACTTTTTTCTTTCATTCTTTCTAATAAAAACTTCTAACTACTATCACCCTTTAGGATTAGTCCCAAAGAGACTGGCAACATTTCCCCTCTGTGTAGCTTGTAACTTGGCCAGTTTTGGTCTTGCTTTGGGCAACACTAAGGAGCTATGATGAAGAGGTCATTTAGAGCGGTTACGTTAGATCAAGTTAGGTGTAAATAGTAGTGACTTCTTTAATATGACAGCACATTATTTCTCAGTAGGTAATTGATTACCAAAATAGGTGAAGGTGACAGTTCCGTTCTAAAACGTGACCATAGACAAAACTCGATCTCATAATATATTGTCGTTGGAGTATTATATTGTGCAAGCTTTTGTTTTGATAGAAAAGTATTAAAACCGAGGTAACGTCGTGAAATATATATATCTCGGCTCGGTTGTAAGAACCCTTTCTTTAAAATCCTACAAAGGTCGGCAAACCCCCCCGGCATGTACCAATGAGAAATACACTTTTATTACGTAGATTTATTAGAATTGCACCCCTCATATTTATACTGTCTCACTCTCCCACTAACTGCCTCCGTGGTCTAGCGGTTAAGTCCGTGGATTTAGAGTCGGAGGTACCGGGTTTGATTCCTGGTCGGGACACAAAAATATTTATTAATGTAAATAAGTACATTTAATTATTATTTAATTTATTTGTGATATTTCTCGAGTTTGGTACGCTGGAGACATCGACGAGCTTGCCACTTGTCATCATTGGCTTATAGTAAAGTTGGCTAAATGTGAATCCGCTTATTTATAAGCATGGTTTCTGACCACCCCGAGAGGGAAACGAAGCCGAAATGGCTTTATAAGCTCGTCTTTGTACATACTTTTAGGTATTTAATAAATAAAAAATGATGCAATGGGGTGTAACAGGCAAAGCTTTTTGTATTTATTTATTATTTATTTTATTATGAAAAAATCACAGCTTATTATATTAAACATATAAACAAAGTAGCAATAGTGGAACACAAGCCAAAGAGATTTTATATTATTTAGACAATACAGTTAAAACAGAAATAAGAGTAAAATATAGTAATTAGATTTAAATTAATAGTGCAATTGAATTGTGACTAGCAGAAGTAAAAGAATAATAATAATAATAATAAATAAGTGAAAACCAATAGGTTAATGATTATTTACCTAAGACAAAATGAATGAATGAGAGGCAGAAGCAAAATTATACTATATATACGTATATAGTAGTATTCGTATATTAGCAAGCGAAGTGGATTTGTAAAGTTAGTCCGGGATAAGAGTTGTCTTGATACTGCCTCCGGTGATTAGTTAGATGTATCAGAGTAGAACATGGCTAAAACGTTAATATAGATAAGTCATTTACAGTAATCTAAACAGGTGAATGAATAAATGTGTGAAAAATGTATATATATACGATAGGTTATATATATATATATTTATATCTATTCATTATATTATTATTATACTCAATTTAATTGTTTACCCAATAATGATTTGATTATTTATTAGTGTGCCGTAATTAGTTCTCTAGCAATTTTGATCTTGTTAACCAGGTTTATGACCTTATTAAGCTATAGCACGCACGTAGATGTCGCTAGCGGAAATGGTACCTTGTTTTACACATATATCGCATCATTTTAAATTGTTTTTGTAGTTTTTAATTTTTATAACAGAAAAATTAATTTTAAATTAACGTTACCTACCTTAAAAGACGAATTAAGAAAGCGCACACCGTCTTTAAAAAGAAAATAGTTTGAATTAATAGAACGGCAATTTTGAGATCACCATATCTTTGATTTCGCTTAGAAGTCTCGATTTGTACACTTAAAAGCTGCTCACTTCGGCATAGTATACAGAAAATAATAAACTTCGTCATAAAAATAAAAGTTTTCTATGCAACTGACAGTTATATTAGGTACCATCTATCATGATAAAAAGTTAGTGATACACCCCATATAGGTAAAATAGGATAAACAAGGTACCATTGCCGCTAGCGACATCTACAAAAAGCTTTGCCTGATACACCCCATTGTAATAAGGAAACCTTGTGAGACTGTAGTGTCTACTATCTTGAAAACTAATAGTTTTTTTTTCTAATTATCTTTTCATTCGAAGTAATATACAAACAATATAAATGAATTACAATATTAAATAAACTATATTACAACAAAATCTAACCTAAAAAAATAATAATAATACATAGAAAATAAAAATTAAATACTTACAAAAAAAATAGCTCCTCCAAATCGCTGTCTTGTGGCATGGTGCCCAATACACTAGCAGCATTTCCCCTTTGAATGATCAGACCTAATTTTTGAGAGAAAAAACTGCCAGCCCTATTGTCACCAGAGACGTCAATGAGCCTTGAAACAATTTCCTTATAAAAGGCTTTAAGTTCCGATCCCCACGGGCCCATCGTTTCTTCAGCAAACGTCGAAAAAAGTAACTATTGCAAATAGTTGATTGATCTGCGCTTGTTCCGCTGCAACACCAGCTCTAACAGAAGTTCCTTGAAGGTGGGAGGGGCTAGGGAGTCCCATCAGTTAAAATCCCATACCAGGGATTGACCCAATCTCCAAAGAACTAATGTCATTCCGTCTGGACGCTTGCCATCGTCTCGACTCAGACCGGTTGGTTCTAAAATAGATGGGATTGAGACAACTGCAAGCGTCCTACGAATGAGGTCGTTAATGGAGCTGTGACGGAAAAAGCGACCCGCACTTTTGGAACACGACAGCCCGTGGTGACCAAGCTCATCGACATCTTTGCCACATAGACAACGATGTGGTTCACATACTTACTGTCAAATCAATAGTTGATTTGTCATCGAAAATTTTACCAAAATAATGTCTCGGTTTTTCGACGACCACGAACAAAGCCGGGGCAAACGCTAGTAAATAATAAAAAAGAATGAATTAGCCTTTAGTCTGATGACCTTAATTATAAAAGTGCAACGCATAATAATTGTATAACTAAGTTCGACCAACTGTTGTGCCACATAGCCAAACTCCACATCTTATTATCCACCTCTAATGCCATAGTAATAAGGCCAGTTTTGGCTAAATGGATACTTATATGTGACTTGTTCTAGTATCCTATTTAACCGTATTAGTGATAGAGTGGATGGGATATGCATACTGATTTTTAAAGTCTTGTCCAACCAATAATTTTGTACAAAAATTGTTTTGCTGACTTTGGATCTTGTCCCTGTTGGATGAACATCTTAAAGAGAAGAATTCTCAAAGTAAAGTATCATCACGAACTTATCCCTTTCGGGGTGGTCAGAAACCACGCTTATAAATAAGCGAATTCACATTTAGCCAACTTTACCATAGGCCAATCATGACAAGTGGCAAGCTCGTCGATGTCTCCAGCGTACCAAACTCGAGAAATATCAAAAATAAATTAAATGTATTTATTTACATTAAAAAATATTTTTGGGTCCCGACCAGGAATCGAACCCGGTACCTCCGAGTCTAATTCCACGGACTTAACCGCTAGACCACTAAGGCGGTTTATTATAAATTCTCAGGAATTTAAATACAATAATAGTTTATTTATTTATATCTTTATAGCACTATGTACAAGGGGCGGGCTTAATACCGCTAGACATTCTCTGACAACCTTTGGGACAATGTAGAAGGTGAAAAGAGTATGGTAGGTGCAACACATAGTAATTTTAAATATATAAATAATTAGGTTTTAGATAAAAGGATATACATACTTAATGTACTACATAGTAAGCTTCATTCATAATACAAATACTACATAATATAATACACATACTACTCGTACATACAATAAGTATATATTTACTTTGTATATATATAATATACACTGCTTTATTATTTATTATTATTACTATTTTTACAAATTACCAATGTCCGACCAACGTCCTATTTTTGCACTCCGTGTCCCAGAAAACCTTGACTTTGGCAGTCCCTTTTCTCCAAATGGAGAAGAAACTCCGTGACCCAAGACAGGTTTGGACACATAACACATTACGAAAACGTATAATGAATATAGACTGATGTATGGATTGGGCAAATAATATTGGACATTGAGTACAAATGTTTGATACTTTATTTGTAATACCACCTAACGTCCACTACTAGTTTAGTAATTAATAATTTAATTAGTTAATTAATTTTCGCTAATTAAATTATTGTATGACATCCTCCTCCCTGTCCTCCCCGACCTCCTCCAGGACTTCAGAGAGGGTTGGGATGTCATTAGTGTAGAGAGTGTAAAGTACGGGAGATAAGCAGCTGCCCTGTGGAACCCCAGCCTGAATGGGCTTTTCCACAGAAATGCAATCCTCCACAGCGACGTCGAATCGTCATCCCTCCAGGAACCATTGCTGGTTGTGACGTGTCGAGAAGTTTGGACAAAAGACCGTCGTGCCAGACTCTGTCAAACGCCTTCTCGGTAGAGAAGCTGCTGTTCGACTGCCAGGTGGTGCAGCACCCGGGTCAGTTGGAGCGTGGTGCTATTTATCGCGAAAGCCGAATTGTTCATCGCGTAGTTCGACGTAACGTTTCATCCTCTTTCAAGACTATAATTGTGTAAACTGGGAACTGTTTCTTAATGACAACTTCTAGAATGTTCCGTGTATTTTAATTGAAAACTTAGAAAAATAAAACTGTTAAACTTTTACTTATGAAAATAAAATGAAACGAGGTTCTGTTGTCGACGAAGAACGTGTTTTACACTTCCGTAGCATGCAGGCAGGTCGCCATATTGTATGTGAAACAACAAAATCAATTCGAAAGTGCACGTCGAACATCGTAAACTAATTCATTCTGTACCGATTCGTCTAGCTTTGTTTTTCATTCTGTATGGTTTCTTGCCCTCTCTTGTTATATTTGAAATAAAATATGTGTTTTCAGTATAATGAAGACGTCATATAAGACGAATAATGATGTTACGAATTGAACGTCTTAGCTCTAAAAAAAAACAACTTATTATTATATATAACTTATACTCCACGGTATCTTTAACTGATGCGTCAAACACTGGCCGGATTTTTTCAGTGCAAAGCCGTTTAATTCGTAACAAGTAACCAATTTTTACTCTTCAATCAGCGGGTTTGAGATTACTAGCTGGCCTATGTAGGCTAGTTACCTACATGTTTGCATATGTATAAGTGATAGGGAAGGCAAAGTGATCTAGCCCATACAGCCATGTCTGTCGTTATAATTTCTGTGTGTGTGTGTCTGTCACTCGCGGCAATATACACGTCGGGTATAATATGGGAGCAGACAGCGCCGGAAAACCGCAAAAAAATAAACTGCAACTTGTGTCCAATATATAAGACCAATATATCGTTGTCCATAATTATTCACATTGTAGCACGTTATTAAACAAAACAACACCACAGTTAAACTAACAATATTCACAGCAAAGTAACTAAAACTTGCATTTGACATGTCTGTGAAAAATGGCGCGAAGAACTCAACATTTTTTTTTTTTAATTATTATAATGGCCGGGGCCGCTGGTCCTTATGTATTAGTCAATGACAATGCACCGTTATGTCACGGTTACAGCCGACTTTTTAACGCCACATTTGGGACTACCCAACACTCGTTATTGATGTTGCAATAGGGTCTATTGTCCTGTAAATATGTAGCCAATTGTGTGGGTCCGTGCGTTGAATTTATTTGGACGCGACATACATTGGCAAAGAAACCAGAATTTTAATATTTGCCAGATTGTACGTCCGGGGGTCTGGGGAGCTATTAAAAGTATCATCACGACCGTATCCCTTTTCGGGGTGATCAGAAATCACGTCCTTTTTATTGTTTATTATTCTATATTTTAGTAGTTTATGATTACACATAACTTAATATTTTTTATAAATTTGCCTATCTCTCTTCATTCCATGATAAGTCTCTTCGCTCTTCTCATAACTCTGTTCTCTCCATTCCCTCTCACCATACTGAATTTATGGCCAACTCATTTGCTGTTGTCGCCGCAAATCTGTGGAATGAACTACCGGTAGAAATCCGACAAGCATCCAAACGAAAAATGATTTAAAAAATAATGTCATCGCATTATTTAAATAGTTCATAAGTTATGTAATGGTATCATATGTAGTATATGTATTATTACTATTTAATATATCATAGTTATTAGTATGTATTTAGTAATACATACCCGCAATATTAGAACCATCTGGGATTGTGCGGAGCGATGGCAAGAGACCCGACGGAATGACTGTTGGGCCGTGGAAACTTGGCAGGTCTCTGGTGTGGGATGCGACGTGTGTAGATACATTAGCTCCATCTCACATCCAGGCGACCTCGTCAGGCGCGGGAAGTGCGGCTTTTTCTGCGGAGAACCTCAAACTGCGCAAATACGCTAAACTTGGTATCGGTTACGAATTTGCGCCGTTTGGGGTCGAGACGATGGGCCCATGGGGACCGTCAGCGAGGCGCTTGGCCAAGGAGTTGTCAAAGACAGAAAGGTCTGGAGACAGGAAGGCTGGCAATTATTTTTGCCAACGTATTAGCCTCGCTATACAGAGGGGAAATGTTGCCAGTCTCCTTGGGACTATCTCGGATGGGACGTCCCTAGAGGACATTTTTTATTTATAGTTTAGTTTATTTTTAATTTTATTATTCAGGTAGCTTTTAATTTATATTTAATGTACTATAATTATCTTCGAATAAAACCCATTTATTTATTTACTATTTAGTAATATCATTGTATTTATATGTATATAGATTTATTTATTATTATTATATATAAATATTTTCACCTACCTTACATTTGAAATGGTCCACATTGTCCCTGAGGCTGTCATAATGTCTAGCAGCATTATGTCCGCCCCTTGTATAAGTTTTAAATAAATAAAATATTATTTAAATGCGGCTGTAGAGAGGCCTTTTCAAAATTGATTATTAAACCTAAAAATAACTAAAATAAAATTAATTTAAAATAATGTAGAGACGGGTAAGATTAGCCCGATTTTGGCGTGGGCCAAATTCTCCAGATATATGTTCTGGAAGGGGCCCATCTCCAACAATTGAGGTCTGGGACGCTGTGTTCTAGGGGCTGTAAAGAATGAATTAGTAAAAATATATCTATAAAATATGTCTACATTTTGTCCCACTTCCTTCATCAATTGAGTAGTTTAAAAAAAAAATATGTATTATTGTATATTTTATTTTTAATTTTTTTATTTTATATTATTAGGTAAACCATACAGCACTTAACATTATTATTGGCAGAATAGTAACAATTTGCCTTTAGCGGTCCACACAAGTAGAATGCATTTGGTTTTTATACAAATATGTATATATATATACATATATGTATAATATATAACCTATCAACGTATATGTAATATATATAAATAATATTTCCAGACAGGTCACACAGCGCCATCTAGTTTCTGTGGTAAGCTACGAGGCTTGTGTTACGGAAACTAGATAGTTGATAAACTACATATTATACTTTTTATTTTTTGTAAATATATACATATTATACACATAAACACCCAGACCGAGACAAATTATACAATGTACAACTTGCCCCCGGTGGGAATCGAACCCACGACCTCCCGAGTTCACGACAACGTTTGTTACCACTAGACCACGGAGGCGCTAATAGTAAGCATTATTTTTATATATTTGTTTTATAAATTGACATTTTATATATATTATTGAAAATTGTCCTAATGCCCTAAAGGTTTGGCTGTCGGAGAATGCCTAGCGGCATTAAGTCCGCCTTTGTACATAGTGCAATAAAGTTTTTTAAATAAAATAAATAATATCATCACGACCGTTTACCTTTCGGGGTGGTCAGAAAACACGCTTATAAATAAGCGGATTCACATTTAGTCAACTTTAGTATAGACCAATCATGACAAGTGGCAAGCTCGTCGATGTCTCCAGCGTACCAAACTCGAGAAATATCACAAATAAATTAAATAATAATTAAATGTATTTATATACATTAATAAATATTTTTGTGTCACGACCAGGAATCGAACCCGGTACCTCCGAGTCTAAATCCACGGACTTAACCGCTATACTTTAGTATTGTCGGTCGCAAGCCCTAGTCACAATTCTTCTCATCTAATCCTACCCATAAATAATGTACCTTTTTTTTTTGTAAATTTGTCTTCATGTAGAATTTGAATTTGTTGTTCTTATTTAGAAGCATAAAAGCATGTCTAAAACGAAGTAATAGTGTTATAAATCTATCCCAAGTATTTAAGAGTGAAAGTGGTGTGCAGCGGTGCACACGTGCGCGTGCGCATTGTCATACGTCACGGCTACAGTACTGCAAACTAAACCCGCACTTTATTACGCGACGCAAGGAATGTGTTTTGTCTTGATGTTTGCTCCTTTGTGGCACACTGGACACCAAACCCGTGGGCCGATTTTGATAAAGATAAGATAAAAATTCTTTATTTGCATAAATGTTAGTCTAATTTACAGGTCTTATAGTAAACTAACTCAACGTAACAACATTTGCCAAGTAAATTGGCGAGCAAATATATCAAACATTAATATATTTATTTTAAAGTTTAAATAAAATATGTCCAAAAACTTACATCTAGGTATTCATACAATATTGTCAGCTTAAACTTTAGGTATTACAATTGTCAAAATATTCTTTTAAATTATAAAACATTATTTGTTTTAACAAAATTGTTAATTGATTTTTAAATATATTTTTTCCCAACGATTTTAATTTGTTGGGTAATTTATTATAAGTTCGTATACACATAATTAGGCAATTTTTATTAGATTTTGTTTTTTTAGGATTAATATCTACAATAAGATCATAGGGGTTTCTCCTACTTCTAACACTGAAATTTCCAATCTTTCTAATTGATGATTCTCACGTCAATCGATTCGTCTCAATCATGCAAGTGTCACGAAGGATATTCGTTCTTGATCATTTCTTCTGTGAGATCATAATATTTGTTTGACTTCATGTTGTGTTCTTTAAAAATATTTGATTCCCACGGAACGGTTAGTTCAATAAGAATAACTTCTTTCAAGTTTCGAGAAAACACTAAGATGTCTGGTCTGATACAGCTAGCTCATCTGGGATCTTATAATGAGGTTCAAATGTATCTATGAGAATTTTCCAGTCTGATGTGCGCCAAGGATCGAGGTGGGCTCGCATTTAGTTTTCGTGCTTTGCCCTTTCTTTACAAATGTGGTCAAAGTTTTGTATATAGTCAGTCCCTTTCTGGCTCTTGCAATAGAAGGACTAAGCAGTAGCTTTACGGATAACACCCAGCACTTTGTGTAAATTTCAGTAAGACGACAACTAGACGCCATATTGTTGAAAATAAAAAAATTAAGTCGACGAACTATATCATCGAATAGGTATTTGAAAATCATGTTAAGGTTTATTTTATCATTTTTCATTTCGAGTGACCATTTAGGATCTATAACGATTTAAAGTTGATTAGCAACCATTTTCAATATTTTTTTAAATGTAGGTCTGACCTACACCTATAATAAATTTACCATCTTATAACAGACAGCCATAGGTAACTAAAAAGTTTAAAATTAAAAATGTAATTTTTAAAATAAACAAAAACCTTACATTTTGCGCAGTCGAGTTTTTCATTTTAAAAATACTATTTTTAGTTCTATTTAACAGAAATATTTAAATAGTTTTGTTATTTATTTATTTTTTATTTTTATTATAGTAATAAGAGCGACCTTAACCGATCAACTATCCGAATCCACTTTACGAATAAAATAAAATGTCAATTGTTAAATTGACTGTAAAATTCATCTCATGCCCCCTGCATATAGTGCCTGTATTTCACTAAGCTGGCCTAGTGCGGGTGATAATGCCAGTTGGTTGGTGTGAAAGTGATGTGCAGTGGTGCACATATGTGCGTGTGCATTCTCACGCGTCACGATAGCGGATGTGGGAAGATCCGCATGTTTAACTATACTTTGTTATACTTTCTCGTATATTTATTGTTTCCTATATAGAGCAAGATCCCAACGACCCCAGACATCATTTATTTTCTACACACAATTCATAGGATTTAGTTTAGATTTTATAAACATATACATATTTAACAATACATATTAACAGAAGTCGTGCTAATGGGAGCTATAGTAAGTCACGCTAAAACGACACGATAATTTATAGTTAATATCTGGTGGAAACGAGATATTAGTATCGTCAAGTTGTCGATTTTCATGGCTTATGGTCAACCTAAACTCTTTTGTTTGGCTAATAATTATTCTTTCAACTTCAAAATTGTAAACGTAATTCAAGGCTGAGTGCTGTATAGTTCATACATATATTGCAACTATGAAGAATGCCAATTGTCGGCCGTTGCCATTAATTTGAAGCGCACACCCCGAAGTAATGGGTTGCACCTGCCAATCACTTGTGATTTCCTAAAACCGTTGGCGCGACCGATAACGCGCGTATTGGTTTGTTTTCTAGATGGCAACAAGCTAAGTAGTTAGTCTTTGGAG
Organism: Tinea semifulvella; assembly: GCA_910589645.1. Classification (NCBI taxonomy): domain Eukaryota; kingdom Metazoa; phylum Arthropoda; class Insecta; order Lepidoptera; family Tineidae; genus Tinea; species Tinea semifulvella. The sequence continues at coordinate 890,451 of OU342623.1, read as the reverse complement.
TATAGATGTCGATTATTTTTCGGTGTTCGTCAACACGGTTGTATAATTACGTCATAGCTCGAACCCGGGAAATATTGAAGAGTTTGTAGTCGGCCTGACTAGATATACGTGTTATATCGGGCCGACAACGGACACTTCAAGCGTCTCCAGAATATCGCTCCGGCTTGCGCTCGTCTTGCAATTCCTAGTGTGTAGTGAAGAAGTTTAGAGACTATACAAAAAGTGCATGACATACCGGCGGGTGGTTGCCGGCTGAGATCTAGCCGGGTAAAACGGGGGATTGTCCTTGTAGGCGTGGACGACCCCACTGTCTGTCTGTTACGGTTGTATGCGAAAGTTTGAGCAATGGCGAAGACGCTTTATCGATCCCAGCCTTAGTATGACGTGTCGTGCGACAATGGGCCCAGTGTTCGCCTCCCGGTCTCTTCGATTGGCCTCGGATTTCTTTATTTGTTAGTTATTAGTCGAGTTACCTTCACGGATCCGCTACGGTGGAGTGGTCAGCCAGAAAACTATGTGCTTAGAAAATTGCGTACTAGAGTAATTTCTACAAATTTTGCCTTTCTATTTCCTCATTTTTAAAGTCGAAACTCCAAATAAAGTAATTATAATAAATGGTGGATACTTGGATACTAGAGACATCGACAAGCTGGCCACTTGTCATGGCCACATATAGTAAAGTTGGCTAAATGTTAATCCGATTCTCTAAAAAAAAAAAACATTTGTGGTTTCTGACATTTTATATCAATAACCAACTTTTTTTTTATAGCGTCGCCGTGGTGGCTCGGTTGTAAGAACGCGTTCCTTAAATCCTACAAAGTACGGTTCAAACCCGCCCAACATGTACCATTGAGAAATACACTTTTCTTAAGTACTGCAATCATAGATTTATAACACCACCGTTCCCGTGCCTTGAGCACGTAAAGCGGTCGGTACCGGTTCCACTAATACCAACTTGTGGAATCGTTAATTAAAGAGATAAAATATATAAATAAATATTTCCAGACAGGTCACACAGCGCCATCTAATTTCCGTGGTAAGCAACAAGGCTTGTGTTACGGAAACTAGATGGTTGATAAACTACATAATATACTTTTTTTTTAATATATACATATAAACACTTAGACCGAGACAAATTATACAATGTACAACTTGCCCCCGGTGGGATTCGAACCCACGACCTCCCGAGTTCACGGCAACGTTTGTTACCACTAGACCACGGAGGCGGTCGTATACCGTAATAAATTGTCATTAAAAATTGACATCATATACTCGCCAAGCCGTCTGGCCAGCGTGGCGAGTGTAGGCCAAATTCTCCAGTTATATATTCTGGAAGGCCCATCTCCAGCAATGAATGTCTAGGACGCTGTGTTCTAGGGGCTGTAATGATGACCCAAATTTATAAATTCATTAATAATGACATACATATTTTATTGTTTTTTTATTTATTTATTTATATAGTACACACAGCAGTACATATATTATCACACACATAACATAGTATAATTATAACTTATCTAATATATGTACCAATTAGGTGTCACAGCATTCACCAAAATAAAAAGAAGAACAAATTAAAAACTTATTACTGTAAAAATTTACAAAATAAAAATATGACTTCTAAAATAAAATTATACATTTTTCTCTTTTTTAATAGAACTAATAAGGAAACATAAAAATTGCACAAATTTGGTACCTTAAAAAAAAACGAAAACAAAACACTTGTTAAATAAATTATAAGCTACTCAAAAATATTGATGGTTTGAAATGTTCGAAAAAAAATTTTCTTTTCGCAGTAGAAGTTGGTGCGAGAGGAGTGACAGCAAAATATTTGTACTACTTACTAAAAAAAAAATGGGTCTAAGCTAAGTCTGCCGTCAATACATTTATGGAAAGAGTGTAAATTCGGCGTTAAAGGAATCATACAGTATTGAGTAGGGAGAGGAGTAGAATGGTGGATGGTGAGCGTATTGTTGCGAAAAGGATCAGCATTGCCATTCAACGTGGCAATGCTGCCATTATCCTTGGTACTTTGCCCATTGGCAGCGATTTGGAGCAAGTTCTTTATTTATAAAAAAGTTATTTCTTCACTTTAGTTTTTAGTTATATTTTTATTTATTAAGTAATTAGGTTTATTTTTATTAATAGTCATTTATGTTTTAAAATGAAGTTTTTAGTTTATTAATATTTTATTTTATTTTTTTAAATCATTGTACCTTAATTCCTTCGAATAAACTTTTCTTAATAAATACATAATATTGTACATAAACGAACACAAATACAACTTACTGACGTGGTTTAGAGCTATTCATAAATAAATAGACCCGTTTTTTAAACGACCATCTGTTAATTGCCTGCCTTATGTTTATCGGAAGATCATTCCATAATTTTGTGGCAGCTACCACGAAGGAGTTGGAGACAACAAAATTATATAACAAATTAAGATAATAATGTACCTAAAAGCATTATAGGCATATAAGTATATGTATTTATGTATATTCAAAGACAATTCCATAACAATGGTAGGAAGGAACACGTATCTCGAAATCTAAGGCTATTGTTGTTCTTAATGTTGTAGGGATGTTAAAATGTCGATAAAATGTTATCGAAAAATAAAACTAATGTAACTGTTTATTTATCTATTATTATTACTATTTTTTTATTTTAATTTGTCAAATTGTTACGTTTATTAAATACTTCTCAAGTTCTTTCTAATATTATTTCTGCTTTATAATATAATAATGACTGGTTGTTGTGAAAATTAATTAATAGCAACTGTCAGGCGTAAAAAAAAGTAAAGTATCATCACGACTGCACGAAAGGGAGGGGTAATCAGTAACCACGTTCAAATAAGCGTATTCATATTTAGCCAACTTTACTTTAGGCACATAGGCCCATCATGACGAGAGTGTGAGAGTATGTGTAGGAGATTTTTTTACATAATATCCATATTCAAATAACAATATGCATGCTTTCTCTGACCATTATTTATTATTTACCATTATTTGTTGTGTAATTCTGTATTTGTTTTATTTTGTAAATCTGTTATAGCTGAGTTTTCCTTGCAGATTAATTTCTCAGTGAATATTAACAGGTCATTGGAAATCTGATAAGCTAACAGCTTACTTTTTGGATCGCTTTGCTGTTCACTCTTTTACTAACAGGAGTAGAATCATTCAAAATAATTTAAATGTAGACGTGTCACTAATGCCTGTAGTAGGTTTACGTGAATAAAGATATTTTGGACATTATTTGTTTGGTGTGGCATTGCTCTATATTGAAACTGGCATTGTTTAACTAGACTGACAACAAATTTTACCTCAAGCGCAACTGCCACTTCACGAAGCTAACAATTTTATCGATAGCCATTATTATCGATACTTCTGTACGTCACTAGTTAATTCCCATACAAAGCAAGGTTCTTCGCTCTATACTTGTACGCAAGTACAGCACACTTTTTCATACTAGACCTTACTTATAGTGTGTAAAGTATCATAGTAGTTATAATAATAATAATAACAAATATTTCCAGACAGGTCACACAGCGCCATCTAGTTTCCGTGGTAAGCTACGAGGCTTGTGTTACGGAAACTAGATGGTTGATAAACTACATATTATACTTTTTTTTTTAAATATATACATATTATACTATAAACACCCAGACCGAGACAAATTATATATATATTAATGTACAACTTGCCTCCGGTGGGAATCGAACCCACGACCTCCCGAGTTCACGGCAACGTTTGTTACCACTAGACCACGGAGGCGTTTAAACGGTTATCCGACAACGGACACTTTAAGCATCTTCAGAATATCGCTCTGTCTTGCGCTCGGCCCCCCGATGGGAGACCACTTCCTAGAAAAGTGCTCTTGGAGGAGAGCTGAAGTAGTCGAACCTAGACCCCCTGGGTTCGTGAGCCACACGGGCGCTGTTATAACAGGAATTTCCCCATCCCCAACCCAGGCCCATTAGTCACCCGGGCCTGGACGACTGTACTGTCTCTCTGTCAAACTTTTTGGCGACAAAGCTTGTTTTTTTTTATTTTTATACTGTTTAGTTTTATAAGATTTAAATTTAATTAATATTGTTTTTATTATTTTCAGGTCAAACTGGCAGAATGAAGAGATCCCGGTACAGACGGTGTGGTGTTCTTATTTTAAGTAAGTGCTAAGTATAAATTTATTAACGAAAAACAATTAGAGATACAATAAATATAGAGAGGCAAAATACAGCTCTCTCAACTCCATCACTTCAGCTGTATGGCGATAAGATACCGTAGGACAAAAGGACAAGTACCCTAGGACTCGCGGTAGACAGACGTGCAATGTTACCGTGAATGCAGCAGGCTTGGCCCGAGCCAAACATCGTCCAGCGCTTACATCCACATTGGCTCTAAGCACCAAGTTGTGAATGTGCATAAAGCATATCCGCTCTTGTCTCACATACGCGGCTCCGGCATGGTACGCAGCAAAACTTCGCGCTACCATAGTCGGCGCAACGCATTATATGAGAAGCGATCTCATCCTACGTGATATGCTGATGGAAACACTGGACGAATTAGTGCGTCGTCTGGCCGAAGGAATGTACCTTAAATCACGCTTTGAATTTCTCTCTGATACGCACAAATGTGCCCTCCGCTCCTCTGACAACAATCAGCTACAGATTCCTTCCCATTCCTCTAGCAGATAATCAGATTCCTTTACTGTTGCTTCCGCTCGTCAGTGGAACTAGCTACCCCTGGCTATAAAGGCGCACACAATTCGTAAACGTATTTAAAAGAAGTTGTTTGGCATTTTGGTATTCTATTTATTTATAGTGTATGTGTATGTATGTATGTATATGTATGGTTTTTATATTATATACGTACTCATATATGTATTTATGAGTGCAATAAATGCGTAATTTTAGTTATTTTCACTAAGGTTAGCTGGTGAAGAATGCCTTATGGCGTTATAGCTCGCCTATTGTACTAGTTTTTTTAAGTGCAATAAAATATTGAAATAAATTAATGTTCGCACGGGCAGAGAGGTAAAATGTCCCACTTGTGAGAGTGCATGGGGCGCGATCTTATAGCCTAATCACGCTGACATTAAATATAACTTATAATAAAGGTTCCACACGCCCTGCCCGTTGGCCAGACGGTACAGATTCTTGTCTCCCCAGCAAGGGGGGGTCTAAGATAATAATAATAATAAATATTTCCAGACAGGTCACACAGCGCCATCTAATTTCCGTGGTAAGCTACGGGGCTTGTGTTACGGAAACTAGATGATTGATAAACTACATATTATACTTTTTTTTTGTAAATATATACATATAAACACCCAGACCGAGACAAATTATATAATGTACAACTTGCCCCCGGTGGGAATCGAACCCACGACCTCCCGAGTTCACGGCAACGTTTGTTACCACTAGTCCACGGAGGCGATCAACAAGATGACTTGGTTGTTTGTACAAATATTTTAATTTAACTTTAATATTCGTAGACTATAAGTCAGCCAATGTTGCAAGCCTAAAATATTCACGACATTTTACAAAGATGAGTTGCAATAATTTTGATTTTTTATTGCATCGTAAAAGTGCATTCGTGAAATATCAAGGCTGTAATATGTTATACTGGCATACTGTCATTATAAATAGTAAATTTATTTAACATAACTTTTGAAGTTTATGTTTTATTCGGCCTATATTTATGGAACACGATTCCATGACGGCTTTACCAAAAAAGTGCAGTTTTTATTTTGAAAATTAATTTATGTGGTGTTGTTTTGTTTAATAATGTGCTACAATGTAATTAATTATTGTTAATCATAAATTTGATTTGAGCAGCCATTTTTCTGTGATTTTTTCGCGCTGTTAACTCCAATATTATACCCGACTTGTTTGGGCGATAATGTCTCCAAGAAAAATATCAAATTCTCTAACATCTCGAATTTAATGATAACCTCATTAACTCATTAAATTAAAGATATATATTACGTCAGACTTGGCTGTATGGGCTAGACCCTTTGCCTTCCCTATTAAATCATTCATCATCCATTGGGAGAAGAGTACACAAAGAAAACAAGAGTCCTTCGCGCCATTTTGCGCGGACAATGACAAAGTACAAATTTTTGTTTTGTAAATTAATTTACTGTGGATATTATTAGTCAAAAGTGGTGTTGTTTTGTTTAATAATGTGCTGCAATGTGAATAATTATGGATAAGGATAAATTGGACTTTAAATATGGGGCTCAAGTTACATTTTATTTTATGCGGTTTTCCCGCGCTGTGAACTCCCATATCATACCTGAAATGTTTCAGTTATAATGCTTATAGTGACTTAAAGAACAATATATTATGTTAGACTTGACTGTATGGGCTAGACCCTTTGCCTTCCTTATCACCTCATTCATCATCCATCGGGAGAAGAGAACACAAACAAAAAAAAATATTTATTTTATTTATTTAAATCTTTATTTCACAAAGTACAAAGGCGGACTTAATGCCGCCAGACATTCTATGACAGTCAAACCTTTGGAACAACAAAAGCAATCAAACAGTGAAAGGTAGGTGTAATTACAGGCTTAATTAGATAATATAATAATATATATAAATTAATACATATTTAGATACCTAAATAAATAATATTTACATATCTACATACTAATACTACATGCAAATACATACATATAAACAATAATGATATACATACATATAAGTAAATGTAATACTATCTATAACCATATCAAATACAAGTATTATTATCAGCAACGTCAGATACAAACCAAGTTTATCATGACTTCATGAAGTGTTCCATAACCCTTTCAGCACGACAAAAAATATTAAAAGGTAATAATAACTTTGAAATACTTCAGTTCTAATAAAGTATCTAATAAAAATAGTGAAAAAAAACCCACCAGCGAATTCCACAAAACCCCCTCCGCATATTCGTGCATTGGATAATATGTTAGAAATAAAAAGCACTATTGTATGTTTTTTTCTTAAAAAAGGACTATGGACTAGCCTAACAATTTAATAAAGATAATCACTAAGTAGCTAGATGCTATGCATGATCTATCGAGGCTGATTTGGAGCGGCAAAACAGAATTTGTTGACCGCTCGAAATTTTTAAAAACGCACGCTTGGTACTGTCCGTTCTGAAAGGGTTATGGCGCTGCTGGTTGTTTAAAAACTTTATGTAGTGTTAGAATATTATTTACGAAATCATCGATAATGGTCATTCAATTGATTTGAGACTACAACGCTACTCGTTGAGGTTTGGGAACGTCACTACGACGGCTGTCACTTCACCCCTGTTTTGCTCTTTGATTTAAGTTGTAAAGTATTTTGTTAAACAAATATCTACTTATTATATTCATAAACCTGTTTTATTTATTAGTAGGTACTTAAATCCACAGGCTAAAACTATTTCACATCAAACAAAGTAGTAGGCTGACCTTCTGATTTACATCATCTGAGCCACTTGTCTATAATACGTTCAATGAGCCAATAACTTTTCAAGTGTCTTGATGGCCTTAAATATTGCCTAATTTTCTTGGTAATTTTAAGGTCAGAGAAGGAAATCCCCGCGTTAAGGATGATGCTTGAACTTTATCTAGAATTAACCTCATAATCAGAGCTCCTAGATATTATTTATTATTATTATTAATATTGGTCCTACCGTGGTCTAGTGATAACAAACGTTGCCGTGAACTCGGGAGGTCGTGGGTTCGATTCCCACCGGGGGCAATTTGTACATTGTATAATTTGTCTCGGTCTGGGTGTTTATATGTATAATATGTATATATTTACAAAAAAAAAAGTATAATATGTAGTTTATCAACCATCTAGTTTCCGTAACACAAGCCTCGTAGCTTACCACGGAAACTAGATGGCGCTGTGTGACCTGTCTGGAAATATTTATTATTATTATTACACACAACAGAAATGGGTACAAAACATTTTTTAAATTTCAAATCTTTACAATACAGTTCCAGTACCATCTCCAAAAGCATGTGCAAACAGCATGCAATTATGAAACATATATATATTTAAAAATAAAAATTACAATGCAATACCCACAGTATAAATATTAATTTAGTTTTAGTTTGCTCGCCGTCCACACCAAATTACTCCTTGCCAAAGGTCAGAAACAATCCACTATAGAGAGCGAACACCCTATTTAGGATTAATTTTAGGAAGTTAATTTTATAAATACTGGCGAATTGAACATGTTAGCAAAAAATAACAAAACATGCTACAAGGACCTCCTTGTACCTTGAAACCTTTCAAAGCTTCAAACCTTAAGTTTGACAGTTCAATGCCTCGAACGTAGTAATGTGCGGAGTCCTTCGCGCCATTTCGCGCGGAGATGTCAAGTGCAAGTTTTTGTTTTGTACATTAATTTACTGTGGAATATCCACAGTGTTGGTCAAAAGTGGTCTTGTTTTGTTTAATAATGTTTTACAATGTGAATAGTTATGGAAAACAATAAATTTTACTTTGAATATGGGGCACAAGTTGCAGTTTATTTTATGCGGTTTTCTCGCGCTGTGAACTCCCATATTTTACCCGACGTTTGAGCTATAACGCCGCGAGTGACTCCAAGAAAAGCATCAAATTCTGCAGCATCTGGAATTTGATATATTACGTCAGACTTGGCTGTATGCCTTTGCCTTCCCTATCACCTCATTTATCATCCATCGGGAGAAGAGAACAAAAAAAAAACAAAAAAAAAAGTAGTGACGTGCCGAGGCGTCCTTAAGTTTGACAGCTGAAAGGAATAATTGAGTCCTTTTAGGATACCTCTAGGCAAGGAATACGTCTATAATACTCGTAACGTAAAGTCAAACGGGTACTGTTTTATATTATGATGCATTTTGCGTGAAGTTGAAAACATGAGAGTTTTTAAGTCAAAGCTTCAAAGCTTTCTGTCTGAAAGATGATACTACGGCGTAGCAGATTATCTTTCCGAAAGATGAGAGGAACAATTAGCATGCCCCTTACCATCACCCATCAACAACATTATAAAAACCTTTTATAATATTTAAATAATTATTGTATGTCTAATGGACGGGACATAGCGACCATTATAACAGCATGTACACCTATACTAAAAACTTATGATCCACAATAAAATGTTTTGATTTCGATACTTCTTTGATGTGTGTGTGTAGTTCTATTTATCGAAGCTGACGGAGCTAAAAGAAGATACACAGCTTAAATGAAAATAAATTTAAAACGTTTATAGGGCTGGATCTTTTCTCGCCGAGAGAATCAGCATAGCGATTCAGCGTGAAAATATGGCATGCGTTCTTACCACCATGCCGCGCGGATACGATTTATATTTAAATTAGGTTTTTATTTTTTTTATATCGTAATTTATTTTTCTGTTTAGATATCATTTCTATTTTTATATACTTTAGTAATTTTAGGCTATAAACTATAGTTAAATTGTTATTTTATGATTTCCAGGCGTCTGCTTTTTCGTTCTTTGTGATCTGCCGACGAGCTCAGCTGTGAAAGCGACTGCCTTGATCTTCTCCAAAACCACCAGCACCACAGCAGCACCAGAAGAATTGACAGACACTGATGATGCACAACCCGTAAGTGGTTAAAATATCTATAGCTCTATCTATTTTTAATTTAAAAAAACATATACCAGGTATTATTGCTAGGTAGTATATTCGCCAACCCGTTTGGCCAGCGTGGCAAGTGTTGGCCAAATTCTCCAATGTATACTAGTATGTTCTGAAAATATTAACATTGTATCTCTTAAGGTTTATATGTTATATGCAATTTTAAAATTATAAATATTAGTCGCGTTATCAGATCTGCGTTCCTTTTTGTGACACCGCGTAAAGTTTTGACGTCATGAGTGTAAGTTACTCGACACTGACGTTTACGAACGATTTCCTCCTCGTTCCGAATCAAGCTCAGAGCTTAGAATGAATATGATACTATGCTCAGAGCGTGATATCAATTCGGAACAGTCTAAATCACATTTTCATTCATAACATGTTTTTTTTTAATTAATAATAAAAGATCAATTGCGGATTCCACATCTTTGAGTATGAATACTAACAAACATACATCTCTCGGTTTATTCATATTTATATGTGTAAAGTTTAATATTATTAACTTATTTTGGTCTTTTAAAATAACTTGCCGTGTTATAGACATTTTTTTTTCACTTCCTACTTATTAATTATAGATTTGTTTTAGAAGTAATAAAGTTAAGTAGTAAAAAGTATAAACGAATTACAATATTAAATAATTTAAAAGAAAACCTTATAATAAATAAACTTGAAATGGCGCGCGACATAATGGGTTAGGGAATCCCAACAGGTAAAATCCCACACTAATAACCAAAACCTAACATCAATAAACAAAAAAATAAAATAAACTACACAAGAAATAAAACTAAAATTGTAACCGTCCGATGGTAGTCGAGGACACTCGCTGCGTTCCCCCGTCGAAATGCGAGGCTGACCCTTTGAGCAAAATCTTCTGTCGCCAAGCGGAGTTTTTCCCCAAGTTCACGAGAGATCGAAGAATGTGTTAAAGGAAAAAACTAATAAGACCACGTTACAAAATCATTAACTAATTAAGTTATTAATTTCACATGCTTATTGTTTTGCCAGCCGTTCGCCATTGTAATGTTTTGTTTCCATTACGCAATGCTATCTATAGCATTTGCTACTATATAAACGACCTTGATCGTAATATTAACTAATCTGACGGCCGGTTTCGGAAATGCAGATTCAAATAACATCTACCATTTCTAACTAGTATATACACACATCAAAAAAGTCTAGGGATCAAGCATGTTTATGCGGATTTCTTGTGATTGAGATGTGGCTTTGTAATAAATTTATGATTTTATAAATTTATATGGATCCTTTTTGGTGCATTTCATAATTTAAAACAGGAACTGTCAATCAAATTCGAGTAAAAGATGAAAATCAGCTGTCAATATTTTCCCTATAAAAACATAAGACGCATTGAAGACATTATTAGTGCTACTGTTTCCCTACTACTGATTAAAACCAACGTTATTATGGAGCGGCGACGTCATTTAAGCAGGGAAGAAATGATCAGAGCCGTGGGAATGATAGAAGCTGGTTCCCGGCAACGTACTGTGGCTTTAGCTCTGAATACAAGTCAGAGTGTTATCAGTCGACTTTGGACACGTTACCGAACCACTGGTACCGTGGCTGAGCGCCATGGAGGACGGTATCGCTGCACCACACGGAGACAAGACCGATACATTCAAATCACAGCTCGAAGAACTCCAACAATAACCGCCATGATGTTAGCCGTGAGCCTTCATCGCTCTTCAGGAAACTTAATTAGCGACCAAACAGTCAGAAACCGCTTGCATGAAGTGAACCTTCATTCCCGAAGACCGCTACGGGTACCACCTATAGCAATGCACAATCGTAGGACTCGATATCAATGGGCTCTTGAACACAGAAATTGGACAGAAGAACAATGGCGTTTCGTGTGCTTTTCTGATGAGTCTCGTTTTGGTATGAGGCCGGATACAAGACGTATACGACACTGGAGAACCCCTGGACGCCAACAGCGATTAAAATCCTGCCAGGAAGTCCATCCTTATAGTGGTGGAACCATCATGGTATGGGCGGGTATTTCGATCGGCGGAAGAACTGAGTTGATTTGGATCAGAGGCAACCTCAACGCTCAAATTTATGCTGAGACGGTTGTATCAGACGTCATCGTTCCTCTACAAGTGCATATCGGTCCCTTATTTCAGTTAATGCATGATAATGCACGACCGCACACCGCAAGAGTTGTAAGACAGACTCTCGCCGCAGCTAACATCAATGTCCTGCCCTGGCCTGCTCAGTCGCCAGACTTGAACCCGATTGAGCATGCATGGGATATTCTTCAGAGAAGAGCTCTGCCGAATATGGAGGGTATCCAGTCGCAAGAAGACCTTTTTTTGTTGTTGCAACGAACATGGGCGGCCATTCCACAGCGTGATTTGGATGAACTCATTTTGAGTATGCCAAACCGATGTTCTTGTGTTGTTAGTGTTCGCGGTAGAAACACGGATTATTAATTGTTTAAGTTACCCAATAAAATTAAAAAAAAAACTGTTATTTCAGTCTTTTTTTCGAACTTTAATGTTAGTGGTTCAAATGTCAAAAATCCCTTTATTAGGAAAATGGCAATTTTTTTTACTAATGCAAAGGTGACTTGGTTTATCGTTACTGTAGACAAACGAAAACATTTTATTTGATCAATCCTTAAAGAAAATTTTAATGAATATCAATCAGGAGAAAAGTTATTGCAAAAATATATGTTGATCCCTAGACACTTTTGATGTGTGTATATATAGAAGTTAATTAATATACCTACATTAAATATAAATTAAAAGCTACCCAAATAATAAAATTAAAAATAAACTAAACTATAAATAAAAAAAGTCCTCTAGAGACGTCCCATCCGAGATAGTCCCAAGGAGACTGGCAACATTTCCCTGGTGTGAGATGCGACGTGTGTAGACACATTACAATAAACTACCTGAGATTATAACTAGACTACAACCAAATGAATTTAAAACAAAATTGAAAATCTTTTTCCAAAATAATGCTTTTTATAACCTGTCAGAATTTATTGACATGCCTTTAACGGAAAATTCTTTTAAATAGTTGTATAATTTTGTGGTCTTATGCCTTCTACTGTATTGTGTTCCTATGCTCCTTTGTCTACGATGCATGGTGTTAATAGCATTACTGTTATTATTTTCATATTTGTTAACTGACATACCAAAATATAACGATTGTTATATAGGTGAAATATACAAATATATACAAATATACATTAGCTCCATCTCATTTAAAAGCTGCTCACTTCGGCATAATATCTAGAAAATAATAAATTTCGTAATAAAAATACAAGTTATTAGTACCAATTATCATGCGCCATCAATCGTGATAAAAAGTTAGTGATACACCCCATCGAATAAGATTTTGTAATTATGACGCAATCTCTGACGTAAATATCTAAATCCACTAATAAGGTATGCGACATAATAAAGTAAACATAATGGGCTACAGGATGTCATAAGTTATCAGGATATGTAAAAAAGTGAACGAGGAAACAGAATCTTAAAGCAACATCACCAAGGTGGAACACTTTCGATTTCATAACCTCGCCCACTGACATTTTCGCGTTCGTATATTTTATTAATTAACTAAATTAATGTTGCGGCTATATAATTACGTACTGTTATCTGCGATTAAACATAGAACTAGAAGAATTGACACTCGGACCTCTACGTACATGCTATTCCTTTCTTTCATTATTACATTTGTTTTTATTTACTTATTTTTTATTTATTTATTTAAAATTTTATTGCACGTTATACAAGGGGCGGACTTAATGCCGCTAGACATTATCTGACAGCCAACCTTAGGGACAATGGGGACCGATTCAAATGTAAGGCAGGTGCAAATATTTATATATAATAATAATAAATAAATCTATATACATAAAAATACAATGATATTACTAAATACATACTAATAACTATGATATATTAAATACTACATACATATCTTCACGCCAGATCCCTTGCGGGGTAGGCAGAGACAATTGAGCGCCATTTGACACGATCACGACATACCTCTTTCGCTTCGTCGACATTCATTAACCTCTTCATACATGCCCTTTGGTTACGAAGACTTTTTAATGCACCTTCAGTCAGTGTTTTATTTATTTGATCGTGATATGTGAGTCTCGGTCTGCCAGGGCCTCTTTTTTTAAATACTAATAATACATATACTACATATGATACCATTAAATAACTTATGAACCATTTAAATAATACGATGACACCATTTTTTTAAACATTTTTCGGTTGGATGCTTGTCGGATTTCTACCGGTAGTTCATTCCACAGATTTGCGGCGACAACAGCAAATGAGTTGGCCATAAATCCAGTATGGTGATTATTGTATCGGAGTTCTTCGCGCCATTTTGCACGGACATGTCAAGTCCAAGTTTTTTTTTCAATTCAATTCAACTCGTTTATTTTGCAAGTAGGCATAGGACTAAAATTTTTAATGAATCTGTTTTAAATGAGCCTGCGACACCGAAATACCTCAAGGACAAATTCGCCTATCTCTCTTCTTTTCATGATAAATCTCTCCGATCTTCTCACAACTCACTTCTTTCCGTTCCATCTCATCATTTCGGATTTGTTTCGAATTCCTTTGCTGTTGTTGCTACAAATCTGTGGAACAATCTACCTATTACCATAAGGCAGGCATCTACCAGATCATCATTTAAGAAGCTGGTCTACTCACATTTTCTAAATAGCTTTATATGTATGTTTATTATTGTGTATGTATTAGTATTTAGTATATTTATAAGTAGATTATATATAAGTAAGTTTATTATCTAAGTATTTATATCTAATTGATGTGTCACTTATACTTTCCTTGCACCTACAGTTGTTCTAATTAGTCCCAAAGGTTTGGCTGTCAGAGAATGTCTACGGGCATTAAGTCCGCCTTTTGTACTTTGTGCATTAAAGTTTTGAAATAAATAAATAGAATAAAAGAGATGTATTCTGCACTTTGACACGTAAATTTTTACAATATTTATACAAAACAATATCATTTTATAGTACATATTGGTGAATCTGGAGCAGTACATGATAACCAGCATTTGAAAAGAGAAACAATAAAATAATAAAAATAACAAAATTATAAATACAGAATAACGCTTAACATTATAGCTGCTGTAGATAGACATTATCACACTATAAGCTAAGACAGACACAATTACAAAAATATAAATGTCAGTTAAGATAATAGCTGCTGTATATATTTATATATACACTGTGTATATATATTTTGTTTTGTTAATTAGTTTACTGTGGATATTGTTAGTCAAAAATTGTGTTATTTTGTTTAATAATGTTCTACAATGTGAATAGTTATAAAAAACGATTAATTTGACTCATTATACGCGGCATAAGTTGAAGTTTATTTATTACGGTTTTCCCGCGCTGTGAACTCCCATATACCCGACGTGTTTGGGCGATATTGACGCGAATTACTCCGTGAAAAGCATCAAATTCTGCATTATTTACATCCAGTTTCTCGGACGTATTTATGGTACTTAATTATTACTTAAGTAAAAAATAACAGGTTTATTATTATTTAAGTAATAATTAAGTATCAATACTCAAGGTGCTCAAAATCTCTACTAGGCTGTCTTCCATCTGCCTAAAACGAGTCCTTGAGTATTTCGGCCATATAGCCCGCAAAACACCTGGTAACCTAGAAAGGCTTGTAATCACAGGGAAAGTCGAAGGCAAAAGACCACGTGGCCGAAGCCCCATACGCTGGTCTGACCAGATCCGCTCCTCACTAAATACCCAGATGCATGATGCCCTACATGCAGCCGTGAACAGACCCGGATGGCGCAACATCGTCCGGGACAAAGTGATCCGTGGAGGGGGTCACGACCCTCAGCATTGAGGAGGAGGAATAATTAAGTACCCAAAAAACGTTCGAGAAACTGTCTGTTAGAATTTGATAATCCCCAACACTGTTCTGAATAAATTACGTGTTTAGGGCTAATGTGTATATTCTGTACAATGTCATTTAAAGAAACTTAAATTAACTTATTTTATCGAACGACTACTCATAACATTGTGTAGTTTTATTTTATATTTATAATAATAGTATGTATTTTTATATAGTATTTGTATGTAGGTATGTTTATTCATGTTCTGTTCCTTGCCTTATAGCACTCTTCAGGACAAATGTACTTATGTTTGTAACCTTAGACTTAGCCGAATTCCGGTAGGAATAAAGGATAGAATATAATTATATTTTAATCAATTATGTTAGCTCTTTGCATACTAATATGCAAAAAATAAAAAAATATATATAACCAACGGATGTATAATTTTAGGCTTGCATACAAATATGAACCTTATTCCTTAGATATAAAGTCAAAATATGTATAACAGACAATGACAGTTACAACTTTTTGTCACCATAAGCATTGCTAATAAATATTTATTCCAAAATCAACCTAATACATTTAGATATAAGTTATAAATTGACTAAACCTTACTGTCGGATATATAAGCGCTTTAGAGTTGCCGCTTTGAATCTAGTGTGTTCTTGGTAGAAGACTTATTTTTCTTCAAACTACGACGAAAGCCGATCAAATGAGTACAAGATATGCTAGCCTAGTACAAAATATGCTAGCCTAGTACAAAATATGCTAGCCTAGTACAAAATATGCTAGTCTAGTACAAAATATATTAGCCTAGTACAAAATATGCTAGCTTAGTACAAGATATGCTAGCTTAGTACAAAATATGCTAGCCTAGTACAAAATATGCTAGCCTAGTACAAGATATGCTAGCTTAGTACAAGATATGCTAGCTTAGTACAAAATATGCTAGCCTAGTACAAAATTTGCTAGCCTAGTACAAGATATGCTAGCCTAGTACAAAATATGCTAGCCTAGTACAAAATATGCTAGCCTAGTACAAAATATGCTAGCCTAGTACAAAATATGCTAGCCTAGTACAAAATATGCTAGCCTAGTACATACTTTCACACCCATATTCTTAGACGTTTCCTCAACGGCTGCTCCGCTCAACCATTCCTTCCAGCAGTAACCAAACGGAGGGACCACCCCGCGCAACATTTCGCCCGAGGAATAGAACTGTGAAATTCAAGGTATGTCTCGACCTACCTTTAAGTACTTTTTGATCCGGATCCCGTTTATCATTATCAGCCTGTGTCTCTCCACTGCTGGATATAGGCCTCCCCCAAGGCTCGCCATTTTACACGATCTTCTGCCACCCTCATCCATCCCCCAACAGCGACCTTCCTCAGGTCATCTGTCCATCTGGCGGGGGGTCGTCCCACTCTGCGTCTTCCAGTACGTGGTCTCCACTGCAGGACCCGTTTACTCCATCATTCATCCCGTCCGCGTGAATTAAATGTGCAACATGAAGAAATCTCAAAGATGTTCATTTAGATCGTAAACTGTTTATAACGAAACGCGAAACTAATCTCAGCGGCCGGCATAAAAGTAGGGACTGATGTCGGTTGTCAGTGGCTGATGCCAGTTGCTCCCTGGCTCACCATAATTTAACCAAACGTCTTTAATGTTCTACAGTGTCCCTAAATGAAAAAAAAAACAGGAGAATGTTGAAGATATCATGGAAGGACAGAGTAAGAAACGAAACTGTCTTGCAGACAGACAGCGGAGTCATCCAGGCCCGGATGTTCAATGGGCCTGGGTTGGGGATGGGATAAACTCCCGTTTTCCCCGGCAGGATCTCGGCGGCTAACTACCCACCGGTGATTCAACGCACCTTTGATGCTGGGCGCTGTTCCTACTACAACACCGCCCTTGTGGCTCACAAATCTAGTCTCCTAGATTTGTCTACTTTAGTTCTTCTCCAAGAGCGCCTCCTTAGGTAGTGGCCTTTCCTCCGGGGGCCGTGCGAAAGTAGGAGCGATATCCTGAAGATGCTTGTAGGATCCGTTGTCATCCCAGTAAAACATGCGTTTAGCTAGGCCGACAACAAATGCCTCGATAGTAGGCATCTCCAGATCTCTCGCAATTACAGAATTTTGCACGAACCACGGCGCTCTAGATACCACCCTGAGCGATATGTTCTGCTGACTCTGGATCTTGTCCCTGTTGGTTTTGGCCAGAAGGTGATGCCAAACTGGCGCAGCATAAGTAAGTCGGGAACGGATGAACATCTTGTAGATCCGCACCTTCAACCTGAGCGGCAAACTGGAGTTCATTACAGGACGTAACATGGCTCGGGCCGCCTTCGCCTGATTAACGGCATGGCAGGCCATCTTAGCCATTGTTAACGTCCTGATGATGATGCAGCCCAGGTATTTGACGGTGGGAGTCCACTCGATGTCCTGTACTGTCTTGCAGAGGATGAACAAAGGCGTTGAACTACTGAAAATGGTAAAGCGAAGGAAATTGGAGTACTTGGGACACATCATGCGCAATAAAAAGTATAGCTTGCTGCAGCTCGTCATGCAAGGCAAGATACAAGGCTCCAGAAGACCGGGGTGAAGACTCACTTCCTGGCTCAAGAACCTTAGGGAGTGATTCGGGATGAGCACCAGATCCTTGTTTCGGACAGCGGCCAACAAAATCAAAATCGCCATAATGATAGCCGACCTCCGATAGGAGATGGCACCTTAAGAAGAAGAAGAAGAAGTGTCCCTAAGGTTGGCTGCCAGAGAATGTCTAGCGACATTAATTCCGCTTGTATATATTGTGCAATAAAGTTTTAATAAATAATTAAATAGTGCGTGGTGTCATATGCCGTGCTCAGTATAGTCAAAGTCAAATCATTTATTACAAATTGGCCTTTTCGGGCTCTACATTAGGGTGGAGTGTTTTTTTTTTCATTTTATACAATAAACTATGGCATACCCACAAAAATATCGACTATTGTAAAAAATAAGTGTTTTTTTTTTGTTTTATTGTAATCTTTTTAGTTTAGTTTTATCAGAGTACCTAATATCACATTGATTTTCGTTTTTTTTTATAACAAATATAAATAAAAATAGTTATTCGAAAAAAATATAAAAGATAATCAATATTAATAATAAGGATATAAGTCCCGTCCGCGTGGAAAGCTGGCTGCATTTTCCCGCTCAATTGCAATACTGATTCTTTGGGCGAAGAAAGAGCCAGCACTCTTGTCACCGGATGAGACGACAAGACTCGGTGTTATGTATTTTTATAATTTTAAAAACTTTTTCGCTCTTGGACTCCATGGGCCCAGAGTTTCTACAGAAAACGGCACAAATATGTAATCTAATTAACGAAATCATTTATATTTATTTATTTATTTAGTTACAGATTCAACAGCGCTTAAAATCAAACCTAGTCTACAAAATTCTTAACTAAAGCCAATTAATGATTCAATAATAATAATAATATATAGTGAGCAAAAAAAAAAAAAGTGCAAGTTTAGAACGTTACCTTAAAAACCTTAGTCAGCGTAAGGGATGCCACTTAATATTTCGAAGATCGTGTCCGACTTGAAACAACGCGCGTTTTTTTTACTGAATTTTGCTTAAAGTGAATAAAAATGCCACTCAAACGACTTTCAAAGCGAAATAAAGTAAACAAAATCGCTTACAGCGCCAAGTCGAACATGGA
Source organism: Tinea semifulvella (assembly GCA_910589645.1). Taxonomy (NCBI): domain Eukaryota; kingdom Metazoa; phylum Arthropoda; class Insecta; order Lepidoptera; family Tineidae; genus Tinea; species Tinea semifulvella. Next base: position 871,251 of record OU342623.1, on the reverse strand, counting down.
GTGCGTGACTTCATCCGGGAGCCATTTGCAACTGCAGCCAATCCGAGCGAAAATTTAAATACGATATTTCAAAGTAGATTTTAAGACGAGTAAACCCTATAAAAAATCTAAAGTATTTTTCCAGGAATCCGTAAGTAAATATAAAAAATTGTTAGTAGCCTATTCCCAATAAAAAACTACAACATTCTTTTTCCAATTAGTTTTTATTTTTTTATTATTTGTGATATAGGGTGGGACTGTTCGTCTCCAAGTCACTGCGACTAGTCGTGATCTATTGTGACCTCCCTAGATTATAGTTCGTTCGCTAGCCCTACGGCTTCAAGCAACCTTAGTATGGGCTTAGGAGCGAGGCGTCGCACTTCCTCGGGGCTTAAACTGTGAGCACCCAAGATGGTGCTACGCTTGTGATGCAGGGCATAACAGTCGCAAAGAAGATGGACAGGTGTCTCAGACACCTCGCGACAGAATCTGCACTTATCTTTTCCCAATTAGTTACTAATCTTTTTAGTTTGGACAGTTTACAACCAAGAATACCGATTTTCCTTGAGAGAACCCGTTCGACAGCTAGAAGGAATGGTTGATTGTAGGAGCCGTTAAGAAAACGTTTTACAATACGGGTGTTAGTGTCGCTTAAAGGATCGGACAAAACCGAAGCGACTGCGAAGCGGGAACGTCAGACGTGCGGCGGACGCTGCCCGTGGTAATCTATGGCGCCTTGCACACCTACGCGGGAACACAGCGTCGCCAGAGCGAGACGTACGCGTCTTGTGCACAGATATTACGTGTGACATTATTAGCCAGTGTGCACAGATATTAGCCAGTTGCACCTACCTTTCAACGTTAATGCTCTGTATTGTCCCAAAGGTTGGCTGCTAGAGAATGCCTAGCGGCATTAAGCCCGCCTCTTGTACATAGTGCAATAAAGTTTTAAATGAATGAATGGAATGAAATGAGATAAAGATGATACTACAGAGATGTTTATAGGAAGAGTGAGAGAATAAAAGTAATTATTGGTGGTAAAAGTAAGGTTATTAATTGATCGTTGTGGTGCAGTTCTGTATATGTTTTATTTTGTAAATCTGATATAGCAGATTCCTTTCTCAGTCAGATTAAACATTAACAGGTCAGTGGAATCTGCTAAGCAGCTGGTCTTCTGCTAACAGCTTACTTATTGGACCACTTTGCTGCTTAGTCTTCTACTAGCAGGAGTAGAATCATTCAAAATAATTAAATTAATGACGTTTCATAAATGCCTGTAATAGATTTACGTGAATAAAGATATTTTGACTTTGACTTAGTAAACAAGTCACACGTGGAGTCCATTATCGAGGTTAAGTTTTCTATCTTTGAAGATACACTTGACTAAGAGTCCGACTCTGATGTTAAATATAACACTGACATAACACAACATTTATGGAACGTGGTGGCTCGGTTGTAAAAACGCGTACCTTAAATCCTACAAATGTCAGTTCAAACCCACCCGGCATATACCAATCAGAAATACACTTTTCTTACGTACTGCAGTCATAGATTTACAACACCACCGTTCCCGTGCCTCGGAGAGCACGTAAAGCCGTCGGTCCCGGTTTCACTAATGCCAACTTGTGGAATCGTTAATAAATTGTCATAAAAAAATGACATTATATCCTCGCCAAGCGTGGCGAGTGTAGGCCAAATTCTCCAATTCTGGAAGGCCCATCTCCAGCAGTAGAGGTCTAGGACGCTGTGTTCTAAGAACTGTAATGAAACACAACAATTTAGGTGTAAAGTTTAGGTTTTAGACGTGCGGCTTAATTAGTGGTAATTCACTAGGCAAAGTTCGCTCTGTAACCGCGCAGGTGTGCACATCAGGTTCGCGTTATAAACGCTCCCGTTTCGCGTCCCGCGTTCTTGACGCGCAGGTTTGACTAATCCTTAAGACTCTTTAACTTTTCAATGACGATGCAATTATTAAAATTTCAGACAGATACAACAGCCGGAGGTGGAGATTTGCCCTCCAACACCACCTCCAAACTGAGCGGCATACCTCAGATGGATTATATCTATGACCCTAATCTTCCGAGAGAGCTCAATGGATACAACTTATCGGACTACCCGTTCTACGCCACAGTACCTGCTCCAGAACTGATGGACTTCAAATGCGAAGGACTTCACGATGGATTTTACGCGTCAGTCGAACAGAAATGCCAAGTTAGTATAGTTATGTGATATTATTGTTAATAATAAAAACGTTAGATAAACTGTTTCAAAATTCACTAACCAAAATACTTAATAGCCCCATGGATGTCCAGCAGACTTATTCTGTTACTTAGTCGCAAACGTTAGTTTGTCAAAATAGTGAATTCTGTTATTTGCTACCACTTGCTGCAGAATTTGATGCTTTACTTGGAGTCACTCGCGGCACCATAGCTCAAACACGTCGGGTAAAATATGGGAGTTGACAGCGCGGGAAAACCGCAAAAAAATATCTGCAACTTGTGCACCATAATTAAAGTCCAATTTATCGTTTTCCATAATTATTCACATTGTAGCACATTATTAAACCAAGCAACGCCACTTTTGACCAATAATATCAACAGTAAATTAATTTACAAAACAAAAACTTGCACTTGACATGTCCACGCAAAATGGCGCAAAGAACTCTTTCCTCATCATCTCATTCATCATCCATCGGGAGAAGAGAACCAAAAAAAAAATTTACACTGACAGTTCCGTTATTTAAGGGATTCCACTATACAACATTGGCGCATAGGGCTACATACAGGCTTCACTACCGATTCGATTCGAAACATAATCTTGGGTACCCGTAAAATTTCTAGTGAATATCATCCCTAGGTTCCGTTAAGCCGTCCTAATTGTCATTTTTCTGGGCCCAAAAAATGTTCTCGTGTCATAATCATTTAATTTTTATTTTATAGTTAATATATTGTGATTTCATAATCTGTAATTAATTTTATTTATTTTACCCTAGCATGACGACAAATGACAAAAACTTTTTTTTATCTTAATAATTACATAGTTTCTATCCTACCAATTTGAAATCCAGTAATAAAGTACCTGATCATAATAAAGAACCTAATCGTATTAATAGTGTTTTGTAACTATTTCATACATAAATCTTAATCGATTGACTATTTAATTAAATTATATTTTAATGGTGGGGTAAATCAGATGTTGAAATTACATTTAAAAATACACAATTAAAAGATATGATTATTGAAATATATTTTGTCGAGGAATGCTCCAACAAAGATGGGGCCTGGTTTTGGGCGATCTTTTTTTAGACAGACTAAAATAGCAAAAGCAAGATAAACGTTTTTGCATCTCTCTCGCTCGCACAATCTAATAATTTCAAAGGATTTTGAAGTCTGAAGAAATGTAGTATCTTTGAAAATGTTGGAGTGTGCAAAATTTTATATCCCTTGTGTAGTGAGTTTAATTCTTATAGTCTCTCTTTTAATCCCTGTCTCCAGGTATATCACCACTGCTTGTATGGCACCCGGTACGACTTCCTCTGCGCCAACTATACAGCCTTCGACCAGAAGACGTTCATTTGCCAGTTCGTTTCCGTCGTCGACTGCAAAAACTCTCCCAATTATTGGGGCAGGTAAATGACTAAGCAATTACAAGAGAGAAGACGATTTTTTCTAAGCATTCCATGGATTCACCGTGTGGGTGCCGGGTCCATCGTGTGAGGGCAAGAGATGAGAAGAATGGTGTCTCGGGCTTGCGACCGACAATTGGCTGGTTTAAGAAAAGGAGGCGTCCCTTTTTTTTTTATTGCGCGATAATACGCTCACCATCCACCATTCTACTTCTCTCCCTCCCCAACCAAATACTGTATGATTCCGTTTAACAGTCCGTAGATTTTGACACGGGGTTGCCGGGTTCGATTCCTGGTCGGGACATAACAATTTACGTAATATTATCGCGAGTATATATACGCTAGAGACATCAACGACCTTGTCACTTGTCATGATGTAGCAGTAAAATTGGTTAAATATGAATCCGCTTTTTTAAAAGCGTGATTTCTGACAACTCCGCAAGGGTTACTTACGGTCGTGATGATACTTTACTTTTTACCAAGCAATTAAGATCAAGATAAGTTCTTAGGACTTATATGTTCTGATAGTTTTTAGGACTTACATGTTCTGATAGTTTTTAGGACTTATATGTTCCGATAGTTTTTAGGACTTATATGTTCCGATAGTTTTTAGGACTTATATGTTCTGATAGTTTGTTTGTAGGACTTATATGTTCTTTTAGTTTTTAAGACTTATATGTTCTGATAGTTTTTAAGACTTATGGATCTGATAGTCATAAAAAATTAACATTTACTAAATCAAAAAGCTGATTTGTTCAATATCATTAGTTCCAAAAGACGGTAATATTTTAATATGAGAACTTATGTCATTAAAACTCAGGTTGATATTAACTCCTTATACGCCCTAATATGTGTATTATCCTAGACATCCACTGTTGGAGATGGTCCCTCCATAATATATATATCTGGAAAATTTGACCTACTATCGCCACGCCGCGCTGGCCAGACGGGTTGGCGAGGATCTGATGACAATTTATTAACGATTCCACAAGTTGGTATTAGTGGAACCGAGACCGACGGCTTAACGTGTCCCCTGAGGCACAGAAACGGTAGTGTTGTAAATCTATGATAAATGTACGTAAGAAAAGGGTATTTCTCATTTGTACATGCCGGGAGGGTTGGAACCGATCTTCGTAGCTTTTTAAGCTGCGCCTTGATTGCTTTGGGCAATACTAGGGTAAATTCTGAAACTTTATATTATTTTCCAGAAATGATGCTCTCTACAAAGCTACAACTGCTGCGACCCCTCCACCAACTCCATCTACCACCACCACAGCCGCCCCCGCAACCCGACCACCACGTCCTGCCAGAAGAAGACCCCACTACAGATATGACTATTATGAAGATGATTACTACTATCCAGCTAGAGATGACGAGTACTATGACGAACGGTGAGCTCCTCATGAACTATGTTTGCCTGGTACTTTTTCTAGTAACTTTGTTAAGAAAAATAATCAAGCGACTGATGTCAAACATAAATTGATGATTGATGATCATAAAGGTAAACAATTCAACCCGAGACGAATAGTCATATGATATACGTTAAGTAAACCTCCTTATGAGTTCTGATCGCCTGGTACTTTTTAGTAACATTTACTACATGTGAAGATACGTGATCTAGTGTGCTAAACAATTTTCTGCAGATGATGCTGTTCTTTTAGCATCGTCCAAACAACTGCAATAACTTAGTCACAGTTAATAGCAGAAGTTTTTTTTTTTTAGCTTATAAGTTTAGTATGTAGTATGACAACGCCCATATACAGCAGCATAATTTTACTAATATAAACATTATTATTTATAAGTTTAGTTCTAGTATGACAATGCCCATCTACAGCTGCAAAATAATTATTATTTTCATTTATGACAATATATATATTCAGAAAGTATATAAAGTTGTTTTTGTGGATTAATGTGTCTGTTTTGTCTTAATTGCTATTTTTAAAATAAATGAATTTTAATGTATTGGTGTATTTGACGTGTAAAAGTGTCTAAAGTACCTACCTAAATAAGTGCCTACTTACTGAATAAATTAATTTAAATTTAAAGGTCTCTATTTGAATGCGAGAAAAAATAAGGTTATTATTTGAAAGGGAAAGTATGACAAAGATAAAAAGAATATTGAAAAGATAGATGATGAAACTCTAGAACAAGTAAAAAAAAACTCGGGATATGTTGACGATGCCCTGGGGTTATTGATCGGTAGTCCAAATGACAAAAAAGTCAGTGACAAAGCTCCGCTCGCCATACACAATGTCATGTTGGTACCAACACTAATGTATAAAAACGAGAGGTTGACGAAACCAGATATATAATACGAAAGTTGTGGGTAAAAGACACTCTGGTAGACCAAGACTCATCTTTCACAAACAATATAAATAAAACACTGGCTGAAGGTGCAATAGAGATCCCACGAAACAAAAGGGCATATGTATGAAAAGATAGATGAAAGTCGACGCGTGATAAATGGCGTTTAATTGTCTCTGCCTATCCTGCAAGAGAGCTGACGTAAAAAATAATATTTTCTTCTTTTTTTAGGAAAATAACTGACCCTAAACTCAGCCTGTTGTACCTGTGTGTACGTTATTATGAAATAGTATTGCAAATATTTTACTTTAAATTCCAGGGGAAGCAGAAGAAGAGCAAGACCGAGACCCCAAGCCAGACCTGGAAGGAAAAGGAGACCTTATGATGAATATGAGGATGACAGGTAAATATTACTGGGATTGAAATTTTATATCATAATCATCGCGCTTCTAGAACACACAGAACACTAGAATTTAAATATAATTTAATTCAGTATTATTATTATTTAACATTTGCTGTATTATTATTTAGATACTAAGTTGACACGGCCTCCTAACAGCCACGATCTAAATTTATAGACATAAATAATTTGACATAATCAATATTATTATTTTTTTAGTTGTAAGATGACACGGGCTCTTTACAGCCACGAATTTAAATTTAAATTAATGTTATTTGACATTGAATAAGTTGACACGGCACATTTACAGTCACGAATTTATTTATTTATACATTCTTAGGTTAAGATGTACGTAATTATTTGTGTCAACAATGTATCATGCCTTCATGGTCCACTCATAATTTATGTTATAAAAAATATATCTGACAATATCCAAGAGTTACAATTTAAACCATATGGAAAAAAATTAACAAACAAACACAAAGAGAATTTGGCTTCTTTTGTCATACTGTCCAGATGATCGAGAACTTTACTAATGTTTCTATGATGTATAAATTGTAAATATATAAGTTTGTTTATTCGAAAAATATATTTATAAAATATAATATTAAATTAATATTAATACTAACGAAATGATATAAGTCCCGTCCGCGTGGAATGGTGGCAAGAACGCTGGCTGCATTTCCCCGCTGAATTGCAATACTGTTTCTTTGAGCGAAAAAAGAGCCGGGGCTCAATTTTCAATTACACAGATTTAATAATAACATTAGGCTAGTTTTTTTATTTATATTAATTAATACTAATTTAGCTGCAGCATCGTTAAGTTTTATAATCATAAAAACATATAAAGTAAAAAAAAATTTAGCTAATAAATTAAAAATTTGTCGTTTTGCACAAATATGCATATTCCTGGACGCGATTAACATAAGATGTAATATTTATCAGTAAATCATAGAAAATAATATCAAATTCCAGGTATGAAAGGCGCCCAGCAAGGCCACGAGAAGAAGGCGAAGAGGAATACGAAGAACGTCGTTACGACAGACCTCGTCCAGCCAAAAGACCAGATCGCTATAACCCGAAAAGAACATACGAAGACGAAGAAGAAAGAAGACCTGCTAGAAATGGTGATAGACCAAGAAGACCGTTCAGACCACGGGAAGAAGATATGGAAGAAGAAGATAAAGTATTGGATGAAAGACCAAGAATGAGTCCAAAAGGAAGGGATGAGATTAAACCTCGAGATGAAAAAAGGCCAGCTAGAGATGAAATAAGACCAAGAGATGAAATTCGTCCAAGAGATGAAGTGCGTCCAAGAGATGAAATTCGTCCTAGAGATGAAATTCGACCACGGGATGAAATTCGACCACGGGATGAAATTCGACCACGGGATGAAATTCGGCCACGAGATGAGATTAGACCACGCGATGAGATTAGGCCCAGAGATGAGATAAGGCCAAGAGACGAAATACGTCCAAAGGATGAAAAGCAAAGACCACGCGAAGATCCTAGAAATAGAGATGAAGGAAGAAGATACAGGGAAGACAGGCCTTATAGAAATCGTGATGAAGTTAGAGAAAGGCCATATTCAAGACCAGATCGTCACTACGATGACGATGACAGAACTTATCCAGATGATAAAAAACTACCACCTACTGCACCCGAAGGGAAACCTCTAGTAAAACCAAGTGGACACAGTATTTACAGCCAACCGCGAGTCCAGCCCAAAGTCAAAAGACCAGTTCCTAGCAGTGCTAAAGACAAATATGGCTATGTTACCATGACAACGCCTAAAGTACCACCTAAAGTCGAAGATGAGGAATACTACGACGATTATGAAGAAGAAGATACGAGTAGACCGTCTTCTTCAGCAAAGACTAGCACAATACAGCAAAGGCCTAAACCTGAGCCGGTTGAGAAGGAAAAATTCAAGCCTTCAAGACCACTTATCTCGAGCCAAGCTAGTTACAAGATAAAAAAACCTACTACTAAAAGGCCGATAGATTACGAAGATGACGATTACGAATATGATCCTCCGCCTAAACCTCAAAAATACTATCTAAGAACGGAAAAACCTAAGCTTTTTAATGACAGAGATTACGATGAATATTTTGATTCAAAAGACAGAAGAGTTGATGAAACTAAAAAACCGTTGAGAAACGTGAGAGAAGATGATAAAGAAGATTTGCCTAGAGTAAAGGACGTTAGAACTAATGTTAAAATTGTTAAGCGTCCTTTTTTACCGTCTAGGGGCGGCAGTCCATATTTGCCCCGAGGATTACAACCTGTTGCTGGAAAGAATCTAAGTGCCGTCCCTTTAACTACTCCTAAACCTACCACCACTACAACTACTACAACTACAACAACTACTACTACTACTACAACAACACCAAAACCTACTACAACTTCCACTACTACAACTACAACTGAAGCTCCAACTACTGCAAAACCATCTTCAACAACAGAAGCTGAATATGAATATTATGATGAAGAAGAATATGAAGATGAACCGGAAGCACCTGAAGTCCTTCCGGAAGTCAAAACTGAATCTAAAGTACAACAGGAAAACTATCAAGAAAAAAGTCAAGAAAAAGCTGAATCTAACATAGCTGAAACTGAAATTATAAATGAAACTGTAACTCAAACTATAGAATCAACAAGCGTAACTCAAGCACCAATAATGTCGACAACTCCTTACGATTTAGATCAACACACAAAATCCTTAGCTGATAAGGTCATGAAGATATATAAGAAGAACTACGAAGCTATTAGGGATAAGCTAGAAAGCACAATCACGCCTGGAGATTATTTACAGCAGCAATATTTAGATGCGTATTCTACAGAACTTCCTATACCAAAAAGGGAGAAAGTAATAGATATAATGCCACCATATGAACCTATACATATCTTAAAATCAGTTCCTAAACCGGAGATTTCTAAACCTTACGCTCCGACTGGCAAACCATTAAAAATACCAGATATAAAGCAAAATTTAGCAGATTCAATCGAAAATGAATATGATGTCACATTAAACGAAGCTATAACACCTAATATTAGAGCTGTAAATGGAGTTCCACAAGGTTTTATACCTCCAGAAAGGGATTATACGTTTTCTAGATTTAGAAGCAATATACATGAACCGCAGTACGCTTCCTCTGATATTAATGCGTATATAAGAAAAAGGCCCCAACAGCAAATTTCGGGGGTCAGTATAAGAACTCCTCAATCCTATTTTATACAACCAAACCCAAGGTTAGGCCCAGGGTTTACCCAAGACGATGGGGTGCATAGGCCAAGAACGCTGGTCTATAGGCAAGTTAACTTAGGGAACTTTTTCTAATTGTTGATTCAAATGTGATGTGATTTGGTTTCAATTTTGCGGGTAACCTTTGAAAGATATTTAGAGTTTTTTTTTTTGATTGTTTTGAGAGTTGTGTAAAATGCAATAATTTATTTATAAATAAAATAAAAATATAACGTAAAATAAATACTCGAATTAAAAATAAAATACTTTTAAATAATATTTATTAAGTAAACTCTTGCTATGTAAATATTTTTCTATTGGATTAAAAAAAAATATTTTAAGTTTTTTTTTAATCCATTTTTTTTATCACTGCCAATTTTATTTATATTTAGAATATTAAAGTTAAAATAATGCAATACTCTCTAGTTACCTTAGTTAAGTATTTTTTAAATATTTAAAGAAAACAAAACCACCTTTTTCAAAGGTTACCATTTTATATTGAAGTATCTCGAACTGAGCGAAAATTATTTTTGTATAGATTTTATTTTTATATTTTTATTTGTAATTATAGTTATTTAACTTTTAAGTAAAAAGAAATAACAAAATTATCTATTGTTTTATTTTTTCAAACCCACCGATGTACTTATTTCTAGGCTGTACTTAATAATTACAAAAGTTAAACAATTTTGAGCAAACCAACTGAGTAAATAGCATTTACTTACAGGGGTTCCCAAAGTGTGCAGCACGGCAGCACCTGGGGGGTAATTCACGAGCTATATATATGAATGTCGCATTCGACATTTCGTCGCTTAAGTTCTAAAGTTGCGCTCAGTTAGTTCGCCGCTCCATAGGGAACTAGGTCGCTCGTTTAGTTTCTCGGCACTGAGCCCTTTCTTGAACCAAAAAAAGGGAGCGCTCGGTTCTAGGGTTCTGTAGTTCAAGGCACAGTGGCAACAGTCTCGACATTTTATAGCGATCGGTATATCTTAGCGATTTCGGTCGGTAAGTAATAAAGAAAAAGTTGCCACTTAAAAATCTAAAACGCTGTTTTTGATAATAATGAAAACTTAATTCAACAAAAATTTAGGCAACTCCACATTAACTATTTTTCATGTCCTTATTAGTATCTCGTTTATCACTGGACAATAATATTTATTATTTTGTAACACTAGAAGCAGATGCCAAAATGTCAGCCGGCTGCGATAAACTGTATCAATAATATTCGATAACTTTACTAATATAAATCGCTAATTTGACAGATGAATTCGATACGACGTCATTTTTATGACTAAAGATAGGCACAGACCATACATTCAAACAGACGATGTTTCAATCAAACTATCCTAATGGACATGCGTCAAATAATTTGGATGACTGAAGTTTATATTGATGCAATATTGATGTTTATTTATTTATTTATTTAATTAAGCAAGTCAACAACATGGTTACAAAATCTTATACAATATACAATCTAGAAGGTATCTTAATAGTTTAGTAAACATGTTACTTACAGACCAGCATTGCATTCAAAATGTAGGTAACATCGTTTACTAAAACACAAAAACTAAGTAGTACAATTTAAAAATATAGGCATGACAAAAACAGTAAGCTACAGAAAACAACAAAAATGAATATCGCAAGTACTTACAAATGGAAACAGTATAACCTAAACAAAAATTATTGAATTATATGTACAAATCTACACAGCGACACCACAGTCACCAGCAGTGCACAATAACAACAAAAAAAACAAAACTTAGACCGAGAGTCGGCGACCCAAAATCACCTTTCGTGCAAGCTCTCAAAAAACCGCATCACTAAGCGACAACTATCAATCCTAAGCCTCAGTTAGCTCCTAAATTATAATTATAATATTATTTAATTTATAAAATATATAATTAGGGCTTAAATTATAATGCAATAAAGGTGTTTAACTGCTTGGGTACTGATATTAAAAGCAGTGATAATGTCAAGACTTTTTCACATTCACTAAAATCTTTTCTTCTGGTTACACCCTTTTATAATTTAAAGGAGTACTACGACAGGATGTACGAGTATGGCTGATTTTACATGGGGTACCCTTCATACAATGACATTTGGTATCTTATTTATAAGTAGGTATCTTTTTAATTTAGTGTCGTTCTGTTTTGTTATTGTTACAGGTATTTTCTGTTATTGTTTGTTGCGGTTTATTTCTTTAATAATTTAATCTATTACTTTATAGTTGTTGTAAACAAATTTGCACACAATTGATGTATTGTATTTTACAAGCAAATAAACGTTCATTTCATTTCATTTCATTTCATTAAACACCGCCCGGCAAGATAGCAGGAGACCTTTCTCCTGTTGTGTTGATGGTGATGCAATATTCAACAAGATTATCAAGTTGTCGTCGTCACTGGCGGCGTCGCCACGCAAAATAAACTAAAAATTACGTAGACGTAATTCAAAGCAGTTTAAAAACAATACGTTTACGCTTAGTATAGCGTTTTTGATAAACATGAAAAAAAAATGGAATTCGGTCACTCCATTTAGTCAGTTGGAAGGCTCCTCAAAGGCCATCTTAAATAGCTAAGATAGCGATCGCTATAAAATGTCGAGATTGCTGCGACAGTAAAGTCAAGCTAATTAAACTTAAGTATTTATTTGTAAATACATTTTTCATTTTGATGAAAGAGTTTGAGAACCCCTGCTATAGTATATTAATAACTAATCATTATTTCGGCAACTGGGCCAATATGAACACTTCTTTCATAACTTAAATAAATTATTAATTAATACAATAATAACAGAAAAACGAACCAAAATGTTACGTAAGTATTTATTATTTAAGTTTATGCACAAAAGTTATTCCACTTATTATCTCATAAATTTAATTGTCTATTAGGGATAGATTCTTATTATTGTCCTAATCTGTTGATAAAAATACTGTAATTATTTAAAAAATAATTTTACTCAGAAAACATTGCGTTATTTTTAAAAAATAAGTACGTGTAAATCCACGATTGTTTTTTATATGCTTGTCATAAAAATGGCTAAATGTGAGTTCGCTTATTTATAAGCGTGGTTTGGGTGGCATGGGAAACGGTCGTGATGATACATACATTGTCATAAAGCCAGGTATCAAACTTTTTAAAATAAAGTCCGCTTATTGTGCAGTGATTCAAAATTTGCTTTGGCAAAATGGTCTCGGCTGCCTTTTGAAAATGACTTTATTACATACAAGTATATGCCTTACAAAATAAGATAAAACCCGAATAAAATAAAATAAAATATTTACAGGACTCATTAATATATTTAGAAAAAACCAAAGAAGCGACCAATTCAAGAAAATCATTCAAAAAATCAAATTAAAAAATCGTGCAGATCAACCGAGAAATCAACTTATACTTTGTTTATCTAATAATATGCATATACAACTGTATATACGAAGTCTTTTCATTGTATTTAATATATTTTTTGTTTACAATTTAATTAATATGTGGACTGTAGTTGACAGCATAGAATTTAATTTAATTAGTAACTTTACGACATGGACTGTGGTAAGTTTTTATTTAATTTACCTTTTTATTAACTGCTTTTGTGATCTAGTGGGTAAATCCTTGGTAGATGCGGAATTACTGTGTTCGATTCGTGGTCGGGACACAATAATTTATTTGGGATATTTTCGAGTCTGGTACGCTAGAGACAATGCCACTTGCCACTTGTGATGATGGTCAAAGTTGCCTAAATAAGAATATGCTTTTTTTAAAGCGTAGTTTCTGACCACTTCGAAAGGAATATATACGGTGATGATGATACTACTTTTTTATTAGTTAAGGACCTTGCACCAAAGAAGGAGGCAAAATCAAATTGAAAAACTTACAAAAATTAAGATGAAAAGATTTTTATTAATTTAAATTAATTGTTACACTAATGACTTACGGCCGGTTGCAAAGAAATATTATTAATATTGTAGGAAAATAATACAGGTATTGTTTTACAGGCATGATTGCATTTGTCTACATTAACGCCTAATAATCACATCAACCAGTAGTTATTTACAGCCGTGCACTGTGTATATACTGTTTTTCTCATCCTACTCGTATATTTTCTTATCGTCTGCAAACATAAGAAAATGTAAGTCCTCCAGGCAATCACCTATGTTAGAGAGGTATGCGTTGCACGGCAACGGACCGAGATGCAAACCTTGAGGCACGCCTGATGTTATGGTATTAAAGTCAGATTTTACAATGATTACAGCTGTCTGTTAGTAACATAAAATAAATCTATCTCAAAATGATAACAATTTGAGTAGGAGGATGACGTGGTCTACACGATCAAACGCCTTTTAGAAATCCGTTTAGACCACGTCGACCTGACTACCACCACTGTGTACGCTTTAAACTACTTATGCTTATAGCACGGATTTAGGCTTCAAATACCACGGCGTTATATCTTTTCTACGGCTTTAAATATTTTGAAATGGTTTATGTTTTAAATTTAGTACTGTTTTTTCTTATACATGTTATAATTTGTTTTTAATTCTTTAAAATCTAAAATAATCATTACTGGTTTAATTAGTATTAAACATTGACCAAGAAGATATTGGAAACGCTAAATATTTGGGTTACTCTCTTAACCTGGCGAAAATATGGAATAGGGCACTTTTCTTCATATGTTATTTCATAAAATATTTTCTTAAAACTGTTCTTTTCAGATGATCCAGTTCATATATTCATGCCTAGCCGTGTCATTGGACATTATTGTTGTTACGAATTGGTGTGGATCAATCTTAAAGGAACGTATTCGGTTTCTTAGAGATATTAGTTTTAGTAGCTGCATTCTTCCTTTTAATGTGGTTAGTATTGTGATCATTACATTCAAGAATGTGTGCACGAGTGACATCTAGTGTGTTCTTTACTTGGTCTACCTAACTTTGTATGCATTATTATTTATTAGACCGTTAGTCCCATAGATAAAACATTATATATATATATAGCAGGTAATGGTCGAGTTCGACGTTCACTTTGAAATTAATTATGTTGTTGTTTAACGGACTATATGAGGACAAGCGGAAGTGTAAAACACGTAAATTTACGACAAGACCTCTGTCATGTTTATTTTCGTAAGTAAATGTTTATTAAACTAATATTTTACAATTTTTATAAAATAGTTCTGCTACTCGATCATACATGACGCTATTAAATATACACACAATTATAGCCTTAAAAACACTATTAAAAAGATTTACATTAGCTCCAATAATTGCTTATTTGATCATTGATCAAACAAGTTCCTCTAGTCGGTATATATTATATTATTAAATATACTTTTTTTTCTATATCAATGGTATATCCACCGCAACAGGTTCCTCTGAACATACACTGACTTTTGACATGCACGGAAAAATATAAAAGACAAGTTTGTAGAAACAATACTTAATTGTTATCTTCTTGTTTTAGGCGATTATGATCCAGTACCTCCTAATGCCGTTCAAAGACCTTACCTTGGCTAGCTCCAACCAATTTATGCCAGCCTGGTTATTCGATGCTGCGAATGCTTTAAGCATTTGTTCTCTAGTTATAGAATTTATCATCGATGCAAGAAAAACGCCTGTACACAAAAAACTTCAGGATAACTGCTGTTTTATTATGTGTATAATTTATTCTCTTTTGTAAGTATATATTTCATTTAGCCAACCTGTCTGGCTACCGTAATGATATTGAGCCAAATTCTCCGGTAAATATGTTTTAGTAGGGTGTAAAATGCTAGTTCATTGTTGCGAACGGACACGCTGCACGTGCTTACCAAACTGTTATATTACTAAAAAATACAGACATATAATTTTATCATGAAGCGTTGACATCAAAAATTAACATTTTTAACAGTGCTATGGGAGGTATTTACATTTTGACAGAAGGACTAATGTCAAATTTAAACTTGGCTAATATGCACTTTTACTTGTCAGTATCGAAAAATAACCAAAATCGTTCCATTTTTTAGAGCTAACGGAACTAAAAAACAAAAACCACAACTTAAATGAAACGGTTGGTGGCGCTGGTTTACGATGTTAGCGCGGCTTGTAACTGGAACGGGAAAGAACGAAAATATTTCCTAACCAAAATTCTGCAACTGAACCACACACACAGGTCAGAATATGCACCCACATACCTTGGTCACCATCCCTTCGCGTACCTATAAATTTGGGGACTTATACATCTGTCGCACAATAAAGATGTGGAATGCTCTTCCAACCTCTGTGTTTCCACTTTCCTATAACTTGGAGTCCTTCAAGCGAAGTGTGAAAAAGCATCTATTCAAGCCGAAATAGTGTTATCGACTGATGTCAGTCATGAGTGTCTGACTTCAGTTGCTAACATTCATGGACCTTGCGCGCCACTTACCATCAGGTGGGCCCAAGGTCACATGCCGTGCTAGTATAAAAAATAAAACAAAATGCTCACACAGGTTAAAGCATATCGATTGCAGCCAGCAGTTATCATGTCTGTACCTCTCGCACGCACAAACTCAGTTACGTAAAGTTCCGAGCTGTAAAACTGTAAATGTTCATACATCCAAGATGTCTATTTGTAGTTGTTTTCGTAGCGTCATCGAACTTCATGGCGCTGTCTAAACTCCCATAATTTATGTTCTCGATTCGCTAACAGAGTTGTGCAAGATAAAGCAAATGTAGTTTTTTTTACACCTTTTATTTTCAGATTATTAACATACTATACAAATAAAGAAATCAGCTCAAGATTCTGGGAATATATTACAATTCAAATCCTAACATGGACTGTGCAATATTTCTGCTATCAACATCAATTTGGAATAAGTCGTCTTATACATGGCGATGACATCACGGCTTTGGAAGAACATTTCGATCATAATGAAATTCAGAAAGGTCAAAATATAAGAGGCCTAAGGGAAGGACAGAATAATAAAGCCAATAGTATTGAAACTGAAGCACTGCAAGCCAAAATGGCGTTAAAATATAGTAAACTAAAAAAAGAACTCGATAATATTGTGGAAAGTGACGATGATTATTTGTTTCCTTTTGAAGATAAACATAATTATAATTAACTTCCTGTTTTATTGAACCACTAACCCTCTGTTCGATTTGGACGTTTGAAATAGCTACTTGACTTAACAGGCATTCTAGTAGTTTTTCCAAACTTTTGACGTTTTTTATAACGTCAAATAACTAAAGACAAAACACGGGTATTACTGCAAATGACGTCACCAAAGTTACTGCGAATGCTTTTTTTCGTAGATAGTGCAATCAAACAAAATTTTGTCATGCAGTCTTTCGTTTTGTAGAAAATAATATTACCATCGTGGTGCTTTGTAAAAATTTAATTTTATGCGTGTGTTCCTTATGTTTCTTTTACTAGTTTGATAATTTATACATTTCAATCCAATTCAGTTCTGTCGGCAGGGGCAAGTGCTTGATCACCTTAAGATTATGTTCTGAAAATATTTCTTCTGTGAGATTTACTAAATAAATTAAATGTTCATCAAAATTGCTAATGTTATACGAGCATATGTGACTTTCGACGTTGAGCAGGAATACGTTTACCTTGGACAGACTAGCTAGACGCTTCCAACTTCAGAGATTAAGCTCTGGGGGCTTTCGGAAAACTTTGGCACATCCACTAATCGTTGGACGATGTTTGAAGACGAAAGTCTTGAACCAGTGCTTCCTCCCCGTAATGTCTCTCGTACAGTGGGTCTCATCCACAAAATCCAAAAATTCGCTCAGCGAGCTATGGAGAGAGCTATGCTTTGCATTTCTCTGATGGATAGAATTCCAAACGTTTACCTATATTCGTCAGAGGACCAAAGTTACTGACATAGCATTAAAAATTAGCAAGCTAAACCGCTTTCGATGGGGCAAATATGTTCTAGAGCGGAGACCACGTATGAGATGCCGTAGAGTGGGACGACCCGCCGACAGATGGACGGATCTCTGGTGGGAGTTGGATGAGGGTTGCAAAAGACCACGTACAGTGAGACCTACATCCATCAGTGATGGATGTAGGTGGATTAGTTGATAATGAAATTAATGCTATGATTTTGTAAAAGCAATAAAAAATAACTTATAATGAATCAGGATTAATATTTTTTGATTTCTGAACGCAATCTTAAAAATGATAATTGTTATATATATTAATCAGGAAACACAGGTACATGGGACAAACAATAAATACAATTTATTCAAAAATATATTTTAATAAATAAATAAAACTAAAATAATATAAATTTGCTAAAATTTCAATACAATAGTGAAATTATACACAGCCTGTTAAAATCTTTTTTACTTTATAATTCAAAAATATAATTTATGAACTATCATGCGGTGGTGGTCGAGTTGTTAGAATAATGCGCTTAAACCCTAAGGTAGCAGGTTCTAACCTTAGCATGTACCAATGTGATAGATACATTTATTAGTCACTGGTCCGGTTCCACTAATATGTGGAATAGTCAAAGAAATGTCTATTAAAGAACTATACACCTTCGCCACCCTGTCTGCTCATCTGGAAAAATGCGTTCCTCAAAACCAATTCTGGGTGAACGAGATAATTAATAGTGAAGGCAAAGTCCAATTTCTCCATTTCCATAATTATATCCATTTTAGCACATTATTAAATAAAACAACAACCTCTATTGACTAACAATATCCACAATAAAGTAATTTACAAAACAATAAACTTGAACTTGACAGGTTCGTGCTAAATCCTCCTATAGTATAATTAAATTTATTAATTAAATTCTGGCCAGCGAGTGGAGGTCAAATACTCCAGATATGTTCTAAAGGCTTTAATAAAAAAAAATGGGGCTTTTGGTGAAGTGGAAGCCTAGGACAGTCCTAGACTTCCACTATTTGAGATGGGCCTTCCAGAATTTTCTGTACAATTTGGAATACACTCGATATGCTGGCCAGACGGGTTGGCGAGGGTCTGATGTTTAATGACAATTTATTACTGATTCCACAATTTGGTATTAGTGGAACAGGGACCAAAACTCCGAGGAACGGGAACGGTGGAGTTGTAAATCTATGACAAATGTACGTTAGAAAAATGTACTTCTTATTGGTACATGCATTTATAGGATTTTAAGGAAAGCGTTCTTACATCTAAGGCACCATTGTCGTTGATATAGATACCAAAAAATTTAAATATTAACCCAGCCGATTGGGAGCAGCATATTATATTGATTCAATCACACAATTTGGAGCTTTGATTGATGATGATTAAATAATATTTATAAATCTTAAAACACAGTACAAATAGCATTTGCAGTCTTAAAATTATGAAAACTACAGTCTATATTTTAAATTAATAGGTTTCATATCACATTCATCTTTTAACTCGCTAAAATTATCTTCAGACAAATCTTTAACTTTATTTCGTTTAACTAAATCAACAAATTTGCTACTTTTATCATTGATTACAGTCTCAATATTAAAAAGTCTAGTGCTTTTATTAATTTCGAGTTTTTTCGAACCGTGTATGAGTCTGTAGATGGGGTATTGTAGGAGGTAGTAGAAATACGCTGAGAACCAGATGAGGAGCTGGTAGAGGCAGATCTGCCACCAGTTGAGGACTGCAAAGATGTGGTACAGCCATCGGTTCGCGAAGAAATACACTGAATAGTAGCTGTAAAAGAGAAGATTAAATATGATGTAGTCAGTAGGTCAGTCTGGAGGCCAAATTATCCAGAGATATTTTTTAATAGACTCGTCGTCAGCAGATGAAATTCAAGACTCTTCTATGAGTGTCCTGAAGAGCTCTTCTACTCTCTATTTTAACTGCACGCACAGGACAAATACGCATACCCATACCATAGTCACCAATAATTATTATTACAATATTTAGAACAGTTTGGTAGTGAACCAACGGCTTCACGTGCTTTACGAGGTACGGGAACAAATGTACGTAAGAAAAGTATTTCTCAGTGGATTCAAATCGCAATTTTTTTCTTGATGGAAAGCATTTTTACAACCATCTTTACTCTTTATTATTCCGGCAACATTATTATTATCAATACTTAAAATTCTTTATTGCAAAGAAAATAATACAAAGGCGAAGAATAATACCTTAAAGGCTCTGTCTGACACCAATTGGCTCTCCTGTTAATGAGATGAAGGGTAGTGCTGATATGAAATAAAATACCCAATAATATAGGTGTAAACTAAGAAATCACACAATTACAAATATACATTTCTACGCGTACTTACAAGTATAAAGATCAATAACAAGCGCCCATACATGTATTTACCTGAACAATTTTCTATTACATACAAAAATATAAAAGGGGTCGTGAACTGCGGAATACGTTTTCCTATTTAAATAATTTTAATAGAAAGCCGAGAAATAAGGGTAAATAAAGGACGCTTGAAATTTTATCAGGTAATATCTCGCAATTGTCCTATGAAGACTTTTACTGTTTCCCAATTCCTATAACATCAAAGTCCTTTAGGAAACTGTAACGAGGTGATGGCATTCTAACAGAAAATGCTTCGCTGCACGTGTTTCTCATACGTATTGTAATGTGCTGAGGTTTTAGTTGAATGAATAAAAAATATCCTATACTTACACGGCAGTATAAGCCATATTGACTCCCCAAATCAGCATGGTCTCTAGTCTTCTGTCCGTAGGCTGAGTCTTTCCTTCCAGAATGGTTTCTATGGCAATCACGATGAGTATATTCGTATGGACGCAATGGTTGAACCACCACGGGACCACCTCGTCGTAAACCGTGGGGAATACCAGTTCCCGATCAATAGCATATAGTGACCAGAACATTGACGACACGAACTGAAACAAAATTTTGACAAATAATTAATAACTTCCTCACCAACTTATGGCCAGAGGCCGAATAAACTTTATCAACGAATAGAGTAAAGAAATAATTAAATATATCCGGAGCTGCAAATTTGCAATTCCATTAATTATTTATTACACTATGTACAAAGGGCGGGCTTATTGCCGCTAGGAATTCTCTAGCAGCCAACCTTTGGGACAATACAGAACATTACAGTCATGAGGCTAGGTGCAAACGATTGTAAGAAACTTTGCAAAATAATTTAATATAATCTACTACAATACATATTAATATAAATACGAGTATGTACACAATAATAGATATAATACACACTATATTGGCTACTATACACTAAATAAAATATATACTTATATACGTCGTGAGAATCTCTTTAAGTAATGTACCTCGCATCCCATTGCGATGTCTAAAATCCCATACTTCAAATTCTCGATTCGATCTCGAGTCTTCAGCAGTGGACGTCTAGGCCAGGTTCTAGGGGTTGTGATAATAATGGTATCTGACGTATATTCCCGAATGAACGTTGATGAATTTTGTCTATAAAGTTTCCCGAATGCTGTCCATCCTAGCTGAATGCGTCGGCTTCTTTGCTGAAGTTGGCAGCGCCTAGCTGAATAGTCTGTCCAAGGTAAACATATTCCTGCACAACTTCGAGAGTGGTATTTCCCACGCAGATTGAAAACTTTCGTCTTGTCCGGTTCATTCAGAGACCAACCTGCTGGAAAGCCTTATTTAAGACATTCAACATTCAAGATCCTTGAGTTAAACATGACTTTCGTCTTGTCCGGTTCATTCAGTGACCAACCTTTCAGCCACGTTTAAGCCGTTCAACATTCTGCTAAGACCCTTAAGCGAACTTGTCATCCGCGAATCGGAGGTATGATATATATTTTCCATTGACATTTAAGCCGCAGTAATTCCAGTCGAGAATTTGAAAAACATCTTCCATCGCGTTCGCTTCATTCGTGTCAACAGCGGGGTGAGGCGGGGTGCAGAATCGTCCAAATACGAATCGTCTAAGATCTGTTACGTCTGTCAGAAATGTCAAATGCTAGGCGGAATGCCTGAGATTTTGATATTTCTGACAGACGTAATAGATCTTAGACGAAGCGTTTTCAGGCGATCGTGCTCTCCGCCTCACCCCGCAGCGATCATCAGCGACCGCAGCATATCGGGGATATGACATCCATTTGTCGCACGCCTTTGCGCAATCGGATCGGACAGTTGCGGTGAGGCTGATTATCTTTTGACATGTTTAACGTATGCATATGAGACACCAATCACGTGAAATATATCAAAATATTGCTCATAGATTATTTTAATCATCCTTTACAACTAGTAATAATGTTTTATTATTTATTGCCTTAATTAATAGAAATACGTACACATGTGACTGGAAACACCATTCCGCAGAAGACGACATCCTTCCAGTACTTGAGTTTGATCCCAAAAGCTGTTTGTCCCCGGTTGGACCATTCTACGCCGTCGTGCAGCAGTGCTAACACCAGATATATAGTTTGGAAGGTCTGGAAGAAATAATCATTATCATTATTCAACTGCTAAAGGTATATTATTCTACGTCTAGTAATACAAATCGTTTATTAATACATAAGTTTGAATAATTATTATTAATACACATAACAATTAATACATAATAATAATATTGGAAATAATTTGTAAAAAAATACAATATCCAAGTGTTACATGTGAACCATATGGAAATAAATATTTTGAACTTGAACTACACACATTAAACAAATAATAAACTCCAATGAAAACCAAAGCGATTTTAACAGTGGCAATTAATAAAATCGGCTCACGCGTATGGTCTCCAGAGTGCCACAAAATAATATACATACATACATATATACTGATAAACACATGACCCTTATTTGAATCGAGTAGTCGGGTAGTTGTGTATCATAGCTGGGCATTAACTCGTTAATCCGTTAATCGTTAATTAACGAAGTTAACATTTTGATTAACGGGTTAACTTTTAAGTTAACTTTTAAAAATGTTAACGGACACGTTAACTTCCGTTAATATGCAGAAGTCCGTTAATCGTTAATCCAATGCCACTATTTACCGCACGGCACCGCGGTGTGGCGGTGTTCAGACAAGTATGAAACGAAGTTAGATATATTTTGCCGGCGCGTGCGAGTAAGAAAACTGCGAAGTACTAGCACCAGTGCTTAGAGTGACGAGTGTTGTGTTTGTTGTTATTATAAATTACTGTCAGTGATAATTTGCGTGTTAATAAAGAAGAGTGCAGTGTAATTAGTTAGATAGAAAAGTGTATTGTGCAGTGTAGTAATTAAAACTATATCATGGAAGACATGGAATCGGATTTCAGCGGTCCTGATGAGAATCCTTGGCCACATTTGACTGAGTATGTGGAATTTGTATCCAGATCGGGCCAGCAAATACTTTTTGCTTGTAAGCGTTGCTTGCCGAATGACACCAAAATAAAAGTTCATGTATCAAGCCTGAATAATTTGAAACAACAAGTAAGAAGGGTACATGAGTCACAATACGTACAGTTTGAAGAGATTGTTAAGGCGGGCTCTAACCGAGGCAAGACAAAAAAAAGAACTCATTCTGACAATATTATATATTAACCTGTTAACTTCCAGAACCTAAACCAACAGGTTTTATGAGTTCACTAACGCAACGATATAAAAATGCAATTTTACACACATTAACGGATTAACGATTAACATTAACTTTCGTTAATTCTTCCGAAATGTAACGCTTTAACGTTTAACGAAGCTAACTTTTTTTGTAGCGGATTAACGATTAACGAAGTTAACTATTTGATTAACGGTGCCCAGCTATGTTGTGTATATAACTAATAAATTTATAAGGTAAATTTTTA
Organism: Tinea semifulvella; assembly: GCA_910589645.1. Classification (NCBI taxonomy): domain Eukaryota; kingdom Metazoa; phylum Arthropoda; class Insecta; order Lepidoptera; family Tineidae; genus Tinea; species Tinea semifulvella. The sequence goes on along the minus strand of OU342623.1, from coordinate 847,997 downwards.
AAATCACATAAACATACTCTCCCTCTTCTCCCCTCCCCACACCTCTCACTACACACGTAATTATTATTAATTTAGCTAGGATATCTTATCATCCATACCACAGTGGTTAAAGACAAAGGTCTTTAACCAGTGCGTCCTTCCGATAATGTCGTAAAGTGCAAAGATACTGACAGTGGGTCTGGTCCATAAATTTAAGGTCGCTCAGCGAGCTTTGGAACTATGATTGGTATTCTCTGATGGATAGAATTCTAAATAGTAATATTCGTCAGAGAACCAAAGTTACTGACAAAAGTGACTGACACAGCATTTAATATTAGCAAGCTGTAGTTGCAGTGGGCTGGACACATCTGTCGCAGAACTGACGATAGACGGAGCAAACGGACGACTTGAAGAATCGCTAGTGAAGATTGGATGAGAGTTGCAATAGACTCCGTGCAGTGGCGAGCTTTTGGGTAGACCTGCATCCAGCATTGGAGTGACACAGGCTAATAATAATGATGAATATTGGTTCGTTATGGTGAACCCTGTCTCCTGTATTAGTTGTGTTGTATAACAGGAAATAGTGTCATACAATATTGAACATACAAAAAAATATATAAAAAAGGTTGTAAATATAGTATGTGTGGTATAGTATCTGCGTGTGTGTAGGAAAGGGTGTGGGAAGTGGGGAGGGGAGAAGAGGGAGAGTATGTTTATATAGTAAAGTAAAGTATCATCACGACCGTTTCCCTTTCGGGGTGGTCAGAAACCACGCTTATGAATAAGCGGATTCACATTTAGCCAACTTTACTATAAGTCAATCATGACAAGTGGCAAGCTCGTCGATGTCTCCAGCGTACCAAACTCGAGAAAAATCACAAATAATTATGTAAATAAATACATTTACATAAATAAATATTTTTGTGTCCCGACCAGGAATCGAACCCGGTACCTCCGAGTCTAAATCCACGGACTTAACCGCTAGACCACGGAGGCAGTTTATGTGATTTTTAATTTTTTTTGAATTTATTAGTTGTGAATCTTTTATACCCGACTGCGCGATCCAATATGTTAATTATTTTGTGGCACTCTGAGGACCAAACGCGTGGGCAGAATTTGTAGATTCACACTGTAAATAGTTTTCATTAGAATGTATTATTTTTAGTTCATGTGTGTTTTAATCATAAAATAATTTCAAACTTTTTTGGCGATTAAACCCATTGTTTTTTTGTTTTCTGTGTTGTTTTTTTTTTTTGTTTTCCAGTCGTAAATTTACATTTTATCATGTCATCATCTCTTCGGTACTGTCATAATCAAGGTCAAAATAATTCTTAATGCCTATGCCGGCTTGATCTTCTGACCCCGCTACATTAAGGACGTAATGTTACATTAATTAGAGAACTAACCTACACTAGTGACATGGCTATCTAATCTGTCTGTGTGCTGTCCGGGTCACCGACATCTCGGTGATACCAATAAATACACCCGCCAGCAACGACAATATGGACTCAAAGTGACGTCCGTATGTGGGTGTAGTGAAAAATAGATAAAGAAAAAATTAAGATAGTAAAAAAAAGTAAAGTATCATCACGACCGTTTCCCTTTCGGGGTGGTTAGAAACCACGCTTATAAAGAAGCGGATTCGCATTTAGCCAACTTTACTATACGCCAATCATGGCAAGTGGCAAGCTCGTCGATGTCTCCAGCGTACCAAACTCGAGAAATATCACAAATAAATTAAATAATAATTAAATGTATTTATTTATATTAATAAACATTTTTGTGTCCCGACCAGGAATCGAACCCGGTACCTCCGAGTCTAAATCCACGGACTTAACCGCTAGACCACGGAGGCAGAGAAAAACAAATAAAATGTATAAATAAAATAAAATGGCGCCGCCTAGAAGGCGGTACTAAAAACGAACGTAATAAAGTTGTAATAAATAAATAAATATTTCCAGACAGGTCACACAGCGCCATCTAGTTTCCGTGGTAAGCTACGAGGCTTGTGATACGGAAACTAGATGGTTGATAAACTACATATTATTATATATTTTTTTGTAAATATATACATATTATACATATAAACACCCAGACCGAGACAAATTATACAATGTACAACTTGCCCCCGGTGGGAATCGAACCCACGACCTCCCGAGTTCACGGCAACGTTTGTTACCATAGACCACGGAGGCGGTCAAAAATAATAATTCATTCATTAATTCAATCAATTGGTCCAATTCAATCATTCAACATGTCGGCCATTGTTTTCAACAAGCAAACTATAAAAATAAAAAAAATGTATTGTGTTACTTTTAGTTCCTGCCTATGTATCGTATGGCAAACTAGTAACAAAATACGTACACAATATTGTTAAGTTTTCGCGCGTAATTAATTTCATCATTCGGTCGTTTTATTTGCTCTCAAGTGTATAAGGAAACAAAGGGCGAGCACAGACAATAGTTCGATGCACATGTATAACGACGCCAAGTCTACGGCTTAGTTGCACCAACATTAAATCTTTGTAAATGTAGCGATAAAAGTTAAAATTAAAGTTAAAAATGCTTTAAAAGAATACATTTTGACGGTATAATAAATAAATAAATAAATATTTCCAGACAGGTCACACAGCGCCATCTAGTTTCCGTGGTAAGCTACAAGGCTTGTGTTACGGAAACTAGATGGTTGATAAACTACATATTATACTTTTTTTTTTGTAAATATATACATACTATACCTATAAACACCCAGACCGAGACAAATTATACAATGTACAACTTGCCCCCGGTGGAATCGAACCCACGACCTCTCGAGTTCACGGCAACGTTTGTTACCACTAGACCACGGAGGCGGTCATAATAAATAAAAAATAAAAATAAATGAAGTTTTATTTCAGGTATACACCCATATCAAATAAAATTTACAGTGAAACTATATTACAAATATAAAATATAAAAAAACATAAAAAAAAATATTTGCTAAACATCGACCAAAGTTCATTTACGGTTTGGGCTCTGCTGAACAGACAGCCAATGTGAGTGTATTTTACTGGGGATCCCGTCGCAAACCGCTCTCAGAATGCGATTTGTTGAAGAGCGGAGCCGCTCCCAGAAAGACGTGACACGGTTTCGGAGCACCGCAAAGAAGTCTGGTACCCTCGCCGCAGCGAACATGCCCGATGCACTGCAGTACCTCGGTCAGCGCATGAGGATACGGAACGCATCATTGTACTGTACCCTGCACTGTATGATTTCCTAGTTGGCAAGTTTGACAGTATGTTGTAAACAGCGTCAGCTTGACATCTTTACTACACTTGCCAAACCTACGCGCGAGCATGTTACACCGGACGGCCAGAGCTCTCCTCTCCCTCTCGATGTCCATGTCATCGTTTAGGTCGAGTGTCATCACGTGTCCTAGATATTTAAAATTTTCTACAACCTAAACCATTCAATTTTACTTCTGGCACCATAGCCGGACCCCTTCCAGCCCTAAATACCATCATTTCAGTTTTGAGAACGTTATATTTCAGTCCATGATCATTAGCATAATGCTCACAGACCGAAAGTAGTTTTCTGAGGCCACCGATAGAGGGGCTGAGTAGAACCATGTCATAATAAAGCGGAGTCTCATTTTTAGCCAACTTTACTATAAGCCAATCCTGACAAGTGGCAAGCTCGTCGATGTCTCTAGCGTAGTTTAAATACACAGATTTAACCGCTAGACCACGGAGACAGTTTAAACTTTAATCGTCACAATAACAGTAACTTAGTTTTGGTACAATCCAGTCTAAGAGTTGGTATTAGTGGAACCGGGACCGACACGGCTTAACGTGTTCTCCGAGGCACGAGAACGGTGGTGTTGTAAATCTATGACCGAGACCGGTCCGCACCCTAAGGGCCTGGTTGAGCGGGGGGATGGCTGGCACATGCGTTATGTCCGTGATCGGGTGCTGCTGTGGGGGCCTGGGACCTCTGCCGAACACGTTCAATTTATTGTTCTTAAATTAACAGAGGTTTTTGCGTTTTGTCGACTTTCGGGTTGCACATAGGCATGTAGTCTACCTTAATTCTGACTTGCCTGGTGGGTTACTGCTGTACCAGGTATTGTATTCTCATAGGTACTGATAACTAAATTTAAAAGGTTATTAATTGATCGTTGTGGTGCAGTTCTGTATATGTTTTATTTTGTAAATCTGATATAGCTGAGTTTTCCTTGCAGATTCCTTTCTCAGTCAGATTAAACATTAACAGGTCACTGGAATTTGCTAAGCTGCTGGTCTTCTGCTAACAGCTTACTTATTGGACCACTTTGCTGCTTAGTCTTCTACTAGCTGGAGTAGAATCATTCAAAATAATTAAATTAATGACGTTTCATAAATGCCTGTAATAGGTTTACGTGAATAAAGATATTTTGACTTTGAGACACCACCGCCTAAAGTTTACCCATGGGATTGCAATTTCGAAATCATTGGGACTCGCCATACACAATGCCATGCTTGTACCAACACTTATGTATGGAAGCGAGACGTGGATATGTCAGAATAGGCATGAGAGTAGAGTTAATGCAGTAGAAATGAGGTCGTTGCGTCGAATATGGGGCAATGACGAAATACGCAAAAGGGTTGGTATGAAAGAAAGGTACAAAAATAAGGAAAGGCATGCTCCGATGGTTCGGGCATGTTGAAAGGATGAATGAAGAGAGATTAAAGAACCAGATATATAATGCAAAAGTTGTAGGTAAAAGAGGCCCTGGCAGACCAAGACTCACATATTACGATCAAATAAATAAATCAATAGCTGAAGGTGCATTAAAAAGTCATCGAAACAAAAGGGCATGTATGAAGAGGTTGATGAATGTTGAAGAAGTGAAAGAGGTATGTCGTGATCGTGACAAGTGGCGCTCAATTGTCTCTGCCTACCCCGCAAGGGATTTGGCGTGAAGATATGTATGTATGTATTGGGAAAATGTAAAGTAAATATAATCCGTGGCGTGTTCATAAATGTTCAATGTTTGAAAACATGTATTTTTTCTAGTAATATTTGTATAATTAGAATTATTTAATTTTATCCAATAGAATTTAAAATAAACTAAAACAAACAACCAAGGCAAGTTGTACATTGTATAATTTGTCTCGGTCTGGGTGTTTATATGTATAATACGTATATATTTACAAAAAAAAAAGTATAAGTTGTAGTTTATCAACCATCTAGTTTCCGTAACACAAGCCTCGTAGCTTACCACGGAAACTAGATGGCGCTGTGTGACCTGTCTGGAAATATTTATTATTATTATTTATTTATTTATTATAATCCTCATTTGTGTTGTAAAATATGAATAAAACTATTAAAATTGGATTCAGAAAGATATTGTTTTACACGATGTCCAAATTCCGAAAAAAACAACTAGAAAAATAAGCGAAATTCGCCCAAAAACAAGTTTACGTTTGGTGTTGAATTTTCTTAGTTTAGTTTGATTGATTATTTTGTTACTAGCAACAAATAATCTTATCACCTCTACGATCAAATAAATAAAACAATAGCCGAAGGTGCAATAAAATGCTATCGAAACAAAGGGACATTTGAGCGATATTCCACACGTAATGGCATCAATAGGTATTTCAAACGAATAAATAAAATCGATAATATCTCACACACACTTTGTTTTATTCAAATATAAAGATAGGAATCGCTTAATGAAAGATGTTTGGTTTCGGAATAGAGAAAAAGGGACTTACAATATTCCAGCCAGTGAGAAAGGCAGGTCCGTAGTCTTGAATATCTCTCATTAACTCATGTTCTCCGTGTACTAAGTTCATGTACAAACCGTAAATACATACAACAACATGGTGGCAAAGACCGGCTAAGTGAAAGATTGTTTTTAAGCAAATAACGTCACATAAAGCGAGGTTTTTTCTATTCTCGTTTAAAAAACAACACAAGATATTGTATAAAATATTATTATTCGTTAATTCTAGGTTGTTGCTTATTATTTCTTCCATTTTTTTGTTTTTGCAATAATTTATTTTATTTGTTTTTATTTAAAATCCATTTTTATTATTTAACGGACTATCGTTATTGATATGTTAAATAAGTAATTACCTATATAGTTTTCTTTTAATCGTATTTATATTAAGTAAACTAAAAAATTTATTTATAAATTTATTATACTATATTTATTTACATACGTTCACTCGCTTTAAATAGTTGTTTCGACTAATTGACGTCAAAATTTAACTTAGATAATTTATTTACCCTTTAATTAATAATTTTGTTTATCTGTACAGTTTAGATAAATGACCGTTCTGTCGGTTATGTATAGTACAGATCTATTGTTGTAAACCGATGTCGCTTCAATGTTTTATTTTAATTTTTTTTTGAGGTCCCAGAATGGGTGCACCGCGTCACAAGAATGGGTGCACCGCGTCACAAGAATGGGTGCACCGCGTCACAAGAATGGGTGCACCGCGTCATAAGAATGCGTGCACCGCGTCACAAGAATGGGTGCACCGCGTCACAAGAATGGGTGCTCCGCGTCACAAGAATGGGTGCACCGCGTCATAAGAATGCGTGCACCGCGTCACAAGAATGGGTGCACCGCGTCATAAGAATGCGTGCACCGCGTCACAAGAATGGGTGCACCGCGTCACAAGAATGGGTGCTCCGCGTCACAAGAATGGGTGCACCGCGTCATAAGAATGCGTGCACCGCGTCACAAGAATGGGTGCACCGCGTCATAAGAATGCGTGCACCGCGTCACAAGAATGGGTGCACCGCGTCACAAGAATGGGTGCTCCGCGTCACAAGAATGGGTGCACCGCGTCATAAGAATGCGTGCACCGCGTCACAAGAATGGGTGCACCGCGTCACAAGAATGGGTGCACCGCGTCACAAGAATGGGTGCACCGCGTCACAAGAATGGGTGCACCGCGTCACAAGAATGGGTGCACCGCGTCACAAGAATGGGTGCTCCGCGTCACAAGAATGGGTGCACCGCGTCACAAGAATGGGTGCACCGCGTCACAAGAATGGGTGCACCGCGTCACAAGAATGGGTGCACCGCGTCACAAGAATGGGTGCTCCGCGTCACAAGAATGGGTGCACCGCGTCACAAGAATGGGTGCACCGCGTCACAAGAATGGGTGCACCGCGTCACAAGAATGGGTGCACCGCGTCACAAGAATGGGTGCACCGCGTCACAAGAATGGGTGCACCGCGTCACAAGAATGGGTGCTCCGCGTCACAAGAATGGGTGCACCGCGTCACAAGAATGGGTGCACCGCGTCACAAGAATGGGTGCACCGCGTCACAAGAATGGGTGCACCGCGTCACAAGAATGGGTGCACCGCGTCACAAGAATGGGTGCACCGCGTCACAAGAATGGGTGCACCGCGTCACAAGAATGGGTGCACCGCGTCACAAGAATGGGTGCACCGCGTCACAAGAATGGGTGCTCCGCGTCACAAGAATGGGTGCACCGCGTCACAAGTGCCTGACGTTATGACAAAGCATGTGCTTAGACTGAAGTTTATGAGGCTTTGTATGAAGATGAATTAGCTTCAAAATTCGTTTCCGCAAACCCTCCGACGTTTCAGATGTTTTTTTTTTATAAACACTAGTTTTACGCGTACTTTAATGCTACCGCCTTTCCGTTTGGTTCCTAAATATATTTTTTTATATATTTTGACCACGTCTCCGATTCCGTCCATTTTGGGATTATAAGGTCCTATATAATACCAACTTGTCGTTAATCGTTAATAAATTGTCATAAAAAATTGACATCATATCCTCGCCGAGCCGTCTGGCCTAATTCTCCAGATATATGTTCTGGAAGGCCCATCTCCAACAGTGGAGGTCTAGGACGCTGTAATCATCATAAGGTCCCATACAAAATGAAAATGAAAATGGTTTATGAAGTTGCTACGAAATGTTGGAAATACTATAAAACGAACGCGGCCTAAATATACATCCATATATCCGAAATGTGTGGCTCGGCCTTAAGTTATCAATAAGTTTGTTCAAAGTTATCTTAATTACATTATTAGGGGACGTTACTATTTATCGTTTTGCGATTGTTATATAGTTATTAAATAACTATATATATTATTCTGCTGCGCTATTGAAAAATGCAGTAAGTACTTATATAAAAGTATATTTTGGGTGAAAAATAGAATAAGTTTTATTAATTATAATTAACGTTTTGTTTTAATCCATTGTTAGGACAGAATTATTAAGAGTATGTACACATGATGTTTTTTATACATGTTGCTCAACGAGTCCAATTAAGATATATCAATGTCATCCGTTGCATTACAGCCCCTAGAACACAGCGTCCTAGACCTCCACTGCTGGAGATGGGCCGTCCAGAAAATATATCTGGAGAATTTGGCCTACACTCGCCACGCTGGCCAGACGGCAGTCATTCGTTTATATATCATTTGAATGAGTTGATAATATTGTACGCTATCCGTATGCCATCAGAAAAGATTCTAACCTCAATGGGGTGTATCACTAACTTTTTATCACGATAGATGGCGCATGATAGATGGTACCTAATATAACTGTCAGTTGCATAGAAATCTTGTATTTTTATTACTAAATTTATTATTTTCTGGATATTATGCCGAAGTGAGCAGCTTTCAAATGTACAAATCGAAATTCCCAAGCGAAATTATAGATATGGTGATCTCAAAATTGCCGTTCTATTAATTCAACCTTTCTACTTTTTAAAGACGGTGTTCGCTTTCTTTATTCGTCTTTTAAGGTAGGTCAACATTTTTCAATAAAAAAAATAAAAAAAACTACAAAAACATTTAAAAAATTATTCGTCATAGGTGTAAACAAGGAACCATTGCCGCTAGCGACATCTACAAAAAGCTTTGCCTGATACACCCCATTAGATTATATATGTATAAGATTAGATAAAATACTGCCTCCGTGGTCTAGCGGTTAAGACCATACCTCTCGCTCATTGCTCTCGGCATTATAGCCCAAACACGTCGGGTAAAATATGGGAGTTCACAGCGCGGGAAAACCGCATAAAATAAACTGCAACTTTGTGCCCCACATTTAAGGTCCAATTTATCGTTTTCCATAATTATTCACATTGTAGCACATTATTAAACAAAACAACACCACTTTTGACCAATAATATCCACAGCAAATTAATTTACAAAACAAAAACTTGCACTTGACATGTCCACGCAAAATGGCGCGAAGAACTCACCTTCTCTTCCTAGTCCGCTCTTACCACAGACTAACTAGCCGGTGTATCGTACGTAAGCAACCACAGATTACTAATATAATCATATCGAGACAATCGTGTTAGAACAATCGAATTCATGAACACCAAAGTATGCAAACAGGAGATTCTATGATTTATAATGGCTTTCCACCAGAAGGGATATTGCTGACATTACGTACTTGATGAGACTGGCGAAAGGCGATGTAGACTGCATTGAACTTCTACCGCATATTACTCTCCGTGTCCCGAAAACTAATACCCGTTACATATACCCTTTACACATTCCAAGCACCCATTCAAACTACAGGCAAAATTCATTTTTTATTAGATCTAGTAAGCTATTCAATCAGGAGTGTCGTGAACTTGATCCTTTTGATTCCAGCATCAATCGCGGCAAGCGTTACCTTGCCGTGTCACTTTTGGATATATACTAATATTGGGCAAATAGTGGGTTAATATTGCAGATATGTCTCATGTATCCTACTATCTATTGTTAACTAAATCTAGGATACAAGTATGTATACATATAGTTCTGTGGTGTGGTGGGGAAGGGAGTGTTGCTGGCGGATGGCCCGAGCCTACGAGTATATGGGTTTAAGTGTATATATTTATGGGTTTGTGTTGTCTGTCGGCGGTGCGTTTCTCTTTATTTTCGCTACATATTTGTACAAAAACTAAATGCATGCTACTTGTGTGAACCTCTAAAGGTAAATTGTTACCATTCTGCCAATAATATTCAATTTATTTGTGATATTTCTCGAGTTTGGTACGCTGGAGACATCGACGAGCTTGCCACTTGTCATGATTGGCCTATAGTAAAGTTGGCTAAATGTGAATCCGCTTATTTATACGCATGGTTTCTGACCACCCCGAAAGAGAAACGGTCGTCATGATACTTTACTTTTTTTTTGACATTTTATCTTTGTCCAAAATTAGGTAAATAAAAGTGAATTTATGTCCAAAATGTCATTAATATTATTTCGTAGATACTTGACTACAATTTTCAAAAGTAGAAACTTACTAGAAAATTTTGGAGTGTGCAAGGATGCGAAGCGTTAAAAGTATCATCACGACCGTTTCCCTTTTGGGGCGGTCAGAAACCACGCTTAAAAATAAGCGGATTCACATTTACTCAACTTTACTATAGGCCAATCATGACATGTGGCAAGCTCGTCGATGTCTCCAGCGTACAAAACTCGAGAAATATCAGAAATAAATTAAATATTAATAAAATGTAAGTATTTATTTACATTAATAAATATTTTTGTGCCCAGGAATCGAACCCGGTACCTGTATATACATACGGAAACTATGAGTATGCAGATTTATAATTTGCTGTATTATAAAATAATTATAATATAAATTAAAATTACTTAAAAGTAAAAATTAAAATAAATATAAACTAAACCTAATAAAAAATAAACTATAAGTAAAAAATGTCCTCTAGAGACGACCCTTCGGTAATAGTCCCAAGAAGACTGGCAACATTTCCCCTCTGTATAGCGAAGCTAATACGTTGGCAGAAATAATTGCCAGCTTTCCTGTCTCCAGACTTTTCCGTTGGTACCAAATGGTACCTATTTCCCCACTCATTATAGTTCGTCCACATTCATCATCATCACGATTGTTTCGCTTTCGGGGTGGTCAGAAACCACGCTTATAAATAAGCGGATTCACATTTAGCCAACTTTACTATAGGCCAATCATGACAAGTGGCAAGCTCGTCGATGTCTCCAGCGTACCAAACTCGAGAAATATCAGATGTATTTATTTACATTAATAAATATTTTTGTGTCCAGGAATCGAACCCGGTACCTGTATATACGAGAATGTGCAAAGCATTGATTTTGGAAACTGGTAAACACTTTTAGACCGCTAAAAACGATCATAATTAGCAATGAACTGTCATCAAAATGTCTATGGGCCAATTCATTCTGTACCTTCTGGTCCAACTTTTATTCAATACCTCTGGCTACGATGAACAAATGGTTACTACTTTCGCACAATAGAAAGTAGATACCCACGTTAAACTGGCAATTAAATGATTGAACACTGACCTCGTACAACCTTGCAGTCTCCATACGAATGTAAATCCACAGAGCTTGCAATCTAATAGACACGGATATTTAAGGGAGTTTAACGCTCCTGGCCTCGTGGTCTAGCGGTTAAGTCCGTGGATTTAGACTCGGAGGTACCGGTTCGATTCCTGGTCGGGACACAAAAATATTTATTGAAGTAAATAAATACATTTAAATTTATTTAATTCTTTTTTTATATTTCTCGACTTCACAGCCCTTGTACAGCGACTGTATAGCTTGCAGCAGTTTGTCATCCACTCCATACTCCGACAATATGTCCCAAAGCTTCTTTCCTACGACTCTGTCAAAAGCCTTCTCCAAATCCACAAAAGCACAGAAAACCTTCTGGTTTAAGGCCAATAACTTATCTGTGAAATCTCACAGCCCCTAGAACTCCACTATTGGAGACGGGCTGTAGAATTTGGCCTACACTCGCCACGCTGGCCAAACTCATGTGATTACTATTACGATACTACGAGGTAAGAAAATAACACAATTCTTCATTACCAAAAAAGCAAGACTGATGAATTATTGGTACAGACGCGTATTTTTTTTTTTTTAAGAAGACCCATCCTGCCAAACTGCATGCATGTAGTTTTGTATGTACTCACAAAATTCCAGTTAGTCAGCATACCCCAAGAATAAGATTTCATATCTCGAATATTGTCGTCGCGAATTTTTTCAAAATTAGACAAAATAAAAATTCCGCAATAATTTACAACCGAGTGATGTATGACAGCAGTTATATGTAAGACTGTTTTTAGTTCATTCTTTTTTTGTACTGTTGAAAATAAAACATTAATTTATTGCGATGGCTAGAGACCCATCCTCCAGGCTCCAGAAGAGCGGGGAGAAGACGCACTTTCTGGCTCAAGAACCTCAGGGAGTGGTTCGGGATGAGCACCAGATCCTTGTTCTGGACAGCGGCCAACAAAATCAAAATCGCCGACCTCCGATAGGAGATGGCACCTTAAGAAGAAGTAGAAGAGACCCGATGGTATCATGTTGGTCCCCTGGAAGCGAGGACGTGACAGACAGACAGACAGTGGGATCGTCCAGGCCCGTATGCCTAATGGGCCTGGGTTGGGAATGGGGACATTTATCCTGGAAGGATCTCAGCGGGTAACCATCCGCCGGTAATTCATGCACTTTTAATGCTGGGCGCCGTATTCGACTGCTTCCGCTCTCTTCCAGGAGTACTTCTCTAGGAAGTGGTCTCCCATTGGGGGTGAGTGCGCAAGACCGAGCGATATCCTGGTGATGCTTGAAGTGTCCGATGTCGGCCCGAATAAAACATACGTCTAGTCAGGCCGACGACAAACTCCTCAATAGTAGGCATCTCCAGATCTCGAGCTATGACGGAATTACGCACGAACCATGGCGCTCGGGACCACTCTGAGTAATATGTTCTGCTGGCTTTGGATCTTGTCCCAGGCTGGCGCAGCATAGGTGAGACAGGAACGGATGAACATCTTGTAGTTCATGACAGGACGTAACATGGCTCGGGCCGCCTTCGCCAGATTGACGGCGGCGTGGTAGGCCATTTCATCCATTGTTAACGTCCTGTTAATGATACAGCCCAGGTATTTGACGGTCGGAGTCCATTTAATGTTCTGCCTCCGAAGCTGCAGTGGTGGAGGCAGCCGGCATCTGGATTTCACGAATGCGGCAGTTTTGCCGACATTGATGGACATACGCCACTTGTCCAACCACACAGGGAGTAGATCCAGGAGGTCCTTTTTTTCAGCAGTCTCATATTGGCTAGGATAGGATGTGTAATAGCGCCATCTATGATTGAGTAGTGGAACTATTATGACAAATAAAATGATCCATGAATTTTATCAATTAAACTACGAAAATAAATTTAACACTTTTTTTTATACTAGCACGACATGTGACCTTGGGCCCCTAACACTATGCCGGCTTGACTAGATGCTTTTTCAAACTTCGCTTGAAGGAACTCGAGGTACACTTTTTACACGGCATATTGTCGTTGAAACAATAAAATATTTAATACAAACACGACATACACACGTGCGGTCATACACAAATGGATTCTGTATCGATTGGTCTAGCTTTGATTCTCATGACATGTCTTGATATATATTTAATGTTTTGAGCCATATAAGATTTTTTCATGTTTTTTTAAGAACAACTTTATCGATATTAGGTTAGATTATCGGTCGTTATGTATTTGAACTAAATAATTAATAAAAAAACAGTCTTACATAACGATTTTTCTTTATCCGTCGAATATTGTATTATTTTATTTGGCAGATATAGCACTGTTTTTGAAATCATTATTTAATTATTTATTTAAACCAAAGACTGGTATTAATGTCGCTATTTCTCAATTAATTATGATAATATACTTGCCAATAACATGTATCTATTTATAAGTTAAATTACAGTGAAGTCTATATTGCCGCGCCGCCCGGGTTGAAAACCTACATTATTTTTTTGTAAATTCATTTTTTTACACGAGGTGTTTAAAAAACTTCTGCTTTTTCCAGTGATAAAATCGACTAAGCACTGTGACGCGTAGTTTCAAAGATAGTGGGTCTTAAAAGCAATTTTTTTTTTTTACTCTCAAAAGATTACATTTATTAGTGTTAGTCTTTTGTTGGTCTTGTTAAAATATCGATGGTCTTACTACAAAAACAAAATTGGCAACACTACTTGGAAACAGACCTGCAGCCTTATTATTATTTATTCAGCAATACACTAACATTTTTGACAGTGTCAAGCTATCTATTATATTGCACTTGACAAATTATTCTGCTAAAACTCGAGATTGCCTGTGATGTACCTATAATACCTATTTAGGTACTGATTCGACTGTTATGTCGTATGATGATATCTCACTCAATATAGTTCATCGACTTATTTTTTTTTATTTTCCACAATATGGCATCTGGTTGTCACCTTACTGAAATTTTATTAATGTTATAACTTCAATGACACTCGGGTGATTAAAACGAATCGATTGATGTGAGATTCATCAAAATCGGACTACCCGTTTGGTGTCCAGTGTGCCACAAAGGAACAAGCATACATAATAACCACATAACCCTTCCTTGCGTCGCGCAGTCTGGTAAAATAGCTATCGCAATGTCAGTCGATAAAACTATAAATGTATTTATGCCTTCGCCCAATAAATAGAGATTTAACTAATATTCTAATTACAATTAATTTATTGTAATTAACGTTTGACTTATTAACCTTTTTTTGTTTTCAATGTACCTAAAATTAGGAAATTAATTGATGCTAATATCTCATTGCAGAAAGCATCGGTCTAGATTCACATTGTTGTATCCTAAGCCTAAAATTTAAAAAGTAAACTGTCAATAATTGTCGTCGTCGAGTCGCCGTGCCGAGAGTTGAGGCTCGCTATTAAATTATCATTTAAAGTCTATATCACAACTTAAAAATAATTAATATACGAATAAAGTGTACCAAATTTGCCGCTGTTTTATTCCACCCAATAAAAGTTGCGAATTTATATAGCCACCATTATATTTTTTTCATCAAGCGACTACTTAAATTCCATGTAACTTTTTTTTAACGATTGACTGACTTCTGTAGTTCAGCAGTCGTATTCCATTACTTAAGCGCAAACGTTAGATTGTCAAAATAGTGAATTCTGTTATTTACTACCACTTTTAGCCCGAGTTTTTCCCATCATAGCCGACCTTACGTCAAAGTAGCGTTTTCCACTATTTCAAAGGTCACCCATGGTGTTGCAACTTCAAAATCATTGGGAAAAAGTGAATTAAATACTTAAATTGTCCGCCGAAAATTTATAATAAATTTAACAACATTTATAATAATTAAACTAAGATTATATATTTACATTAAACATAGTTTTATAATACACATTAGGTAATAAATCAAAAATATGGCAAATACTAAAAGAAATATATAATAGTTATTTTTAAATGAACGCATCGTAACGTAATTTTGCTGTCGTCTGTAGTGGAAACCTTTATACGAGAATACCAATTTTAATAGCGTGTACACTGACGGTTCCGTTATTCTTTATTCTTTATTTTGTCACCGTACATTCCCACCGGAATTTGGTTAGGTCTATGATTAAGTACATAATTCTATTAGGTACGAGTGTTATGTTATATAATTTACTGACTACATACTCGTTTATCTATCGTGCCTGGAAAGTGTTATATTTGAGCAAAGAACAGAACTGGCAGTAGGAACCTTAAGATGAAGACACTTAAAATAACTTAAATGCGGCTGTAAAGGGGCCTTGTCAAACTTGATTCCACTATATAACGTTGGCGCTTAAGTAACAGAAGGGCTACAGCAATTTTTTTTTTTGTATAATTACGCCTACACCGCCACGGCGGGTCTGTAAAGACTCGGTCTGGATTATAGAGGTTGTATTGTATTCTCATTATCGTTTAGTTCCGGGAACAATACAAAGCGAATTAATTATCTTAAATTTTGTACGTTGTACTTTCTGTGGTAACTACATCTTATAATCTAGATGCCGGTTGCCTCCACCACTACAGATTAGGGGACTGGACATCGAGTGGAATCCCACCGTTAATATATCTGCGCTGCATCATCAACAGGACGTTAACAATGGGTGAGATGCCATGTCGTTAATTAGGCGTCAATCTTATTAATTAATATACGCCACAGTAGTTATTTATTTATATTAATATACTAATTAGACCATATTATTTATTTATTTTATTCTATATAGGTACTTATAGGTATTATTTATTGATACATATATGTATATGTATACATGTATTTATAGTTGACCCCAATTAAGAGCACCTACAACGCCACAACCCGGCCTCCGTGACACCTGCTCGCCTACAGCGGAGGTCGGGACGTCACCGTCTACAACGCCACAACCCGGCCTCCGTGACACTGGCTCGCCTACAGCGGAGGTCGGGACGTCACCGTCTACAACGCCACAACCCGGCCTCCGTGACACTGGCTCGCCTACAGCGGAGGTCGGGACGTCACCGTCTACAACGCCACAACCCGGCCTCCGTGACACTGGCTCGCCTACAGCGGAGGTCGGGACGTCACCGTCTACAACGCCACAACCCGGCCTCCGTGACACCTGCTCGCCTACAGCGGAGGTCGGGACGTCACCGTCTACAACGCCACAACCCGGCCTCCGTGACACCTGCTCGCCTACAGCGGAGGTCGGGACGTCACCGTCTACAACGCCACAACCCGGCCTCCGTGACACTGGCTCGCCTACAGCGGAGGAGCAACTTAAGTCAGACACTCATAACTGCCATCAGTCCCCAACACTATGCCGGCTTGACTAGATGCTTTTTTACACTTCGCTTGAAGGACTCCAAGTTATAGGAAAGTGGAAACACAGAGGCTGGAAGAGCATTCCACATCTTTATCGTACGACAGATGTATGAGTCGCCAAATTTATACGTACGCGAAGGGATGGTGACTACGGTATGTCGGTGCATATTCTGACCTGTGCGTGTGGTTCGGTTGCGGAATGGACAGGGAGGGATTAGGTTATAGAGTTCTTTGGAGCACTCACCATAGTATAGCCGGTAGAACACGCTTAGAGAAGCCACATCTCGGCGAAGCTGCCCCTGTAGGACATTGAGACCATCTGTGAGGTACTTGGCGGAACCATCCCAAAGGTGAGGACAGTACTCTATACATGATCTCATCTGTGCTTTGTACATTATAATCTGACACATATTTTTAACATATTTTTTCATTTCATTTTCAATGGCCCGAGCCCTGTCCTGTAACGAACTCCAGTTAGCCGCTCAGGTTGAAGGTGCGAATCTACAAGATGTTCATCCGTCCTGACTTAATTATGCTGCGCCAGCTTGGCATCACCTTCTGGCCGAAACCAATAAGGACAAGATCCAAAGGCAGCAGGACATATGCTCAGAGTGGTATCCGGAGCGCCGTGGTTCGTGCAAAATTCTGTAATCGCAAGAGATCTGGAGATGCCTACTATCAAGTCAAATTTAAAGTCAAAGTAAATAAAAATACTTACAAAATTCCAATTTGTTCCATAGCCAAACGGATAGAGCGCCAAATCCTTTACCGTGTCTACTTGTGATTTCAACGCCTGTACAAGCATTTTCGCCCCAAAGATATTAGCCAAAACATGATGAAGGAAGAATACCACATGAAATGTCACTTTAAACACTCGTCTCAATTTAGTCTGTGGTTTACACCGTTTCTGTTTTAAATCCCTTTCTGACGTTCCAATTTCTGCGTCCGCCATTTTGGTTTTTAATTCCGCCTTTTTTATGCTTTCTTAATCAACCCTGTAGCTGTATTCCATTACTTAAGCGCAAACGTTAATTGTCCATTTTTTTTTTTTGTCTTTAAAGGACATTGTACAGAATACATCAGTCCTAAACACGTAATTTATTTGCATAATATATGTTGATAACAGAGTTCATAACCGAGTTGGGGATCATCAAATTCCAGATGCTGCAGAATTTGATGCTTTACTTGGAGTCACTCGCGGCATTATAGCCCAAACACGTCGGGTAAAATATGGGAGTCCACAGCGCGGGAAAACCGCAAAAAATAAACTGCAACTTGTGCCCCATATTTAAAGTCCAATTTATCGTTTTCCATAATTATTCACATTGCAGCACATTATTAAACAAAACAACACCACTTTTGACCAATAATATCCACAGTAAATTAATTTACAAAAAAAAAACTTGCACTTGACATGTCC
Source organism: Tinea semifulvella (assembly GCA_910589645.1). Lineage (NCBI taxonomy): Eukaryota > Metazoa > Arthropoda > Insecta > Lepidoptera > Tineidae > Tinea > Tinea semifulvella. The sequence continues at coordinate 829,979 of OU342623.1, read as the reverse complement.
ACGCAAAATGGCGCGAAGAACTCCGTCAAAATAACGTTAACCACTATTTTAAAATTTACGCATGGGGTTGCAACTTTAAAATTATTGGGAAAACATTATTGTAATATTTTAAATAAAATAAATATTATAATTTGGCAAATATATTAGGTCTGGATAAAAGCATTTATGTTCAAATTCATGGAAGACACTGACTCCTGAAACACACATAAATAGTTCGGGAGTCAGAGGATGCTAAAATTGTATACAAAGCATTGATCATTTAACTGTTTCAAATGTATATTGTATAGTTTTTTTAAAACAATAATGTTTATTATTATTATTATTATTAATAATTTGAACAACATTTATAATTATTTAAATAAGATAATACTACGTGGAATTTATTAAAAAGCAAATATTTTTATATTGTAATCTACATACATATCATATATCCCTTGCGGGGTAGGCCAATTGACCGCCATTTGACACGATCACGACATACCTCTTTCGCTTCGTCGACATTCAATAACCTCTTCATACATGCCCTTTGGTTACGAAGACTTTTTAATGCACCTTCAGTAAATGTTTTATTTATTTGATCGTGAAATGTGAGTCTCGGTCTGCCCACAACTTTCTGGTGCGTCAATCTTTCTTCGCTCATCCTTTCAACATGCCCGAACCATCGTAGCATGCCTTCCTTATTTCTGTCCCTATGCTTTCCTTCATACCAACCCTGTATTGTAATCTGAATACGTTTTTTTTTTAAATTATTCAGTAATAAAATCTTAAGTACCTACCGGTGTAGAGAAGTTTTCCTAAAATATCGCCACTCATACAGAGCCTAATCAAGCAGGTAGCGAACGTTTGACTTACGTATATCTTAAATATAGAGGACTGTTACAACAAACCCCCTTTCATCTCTCTCAAAAATAGACGCATTGTAAGAGACATCCATTTCTTGTATAAGATAATAATTTGTAAGATGAGCTCACCGTATTTATTAAGTAAAATAAACTTGAATTGTAGTAGGAAAAGGAATAGATCCAAACTGTTATTTGCTATCAGATATGCTGGAACAAAATACTTGAAAAACTCCTTTGTGCTAAGATCATGCCTAAATTACAATGAAAATTTCGGTGATATTGATTTGTTCAGTGTTAGTGTTGCTAGGTTAAAAAAAGAAATATAAAATTATCTAAATGAATCATAATTGGAATGCTTGGAGAACTTTTAATTTATTTCTTTTTGATTACTATTTTTTTTTTCATTTTCCATTATTTTACTATATATATGTATATTACTTAGTGGTATTTGTTATATAGGTATTGTTTTTAAGCTTATCCCTATTATTATTATAATTTTTTGCAAAATCTATGTTTAATATTTAAGTGGAAACTTTGCTGGATTGTGTAACTTTTAGAATTGTTGTAATTATGATTTAAGATCTGTATGTTTCCTGAATAAATAAAAAAAATAAAAAAAGTAATTCTTTCTCTCTCTATTTTGTCTCTCGGCTGTGAGCGAGAGGCTTTAGGTATTTATCACAATGGATATCGTGATTTTCAGACGCGGCCATATTTATCATGTAATTTTGTTCTTAATGATTATTATCTTTAAAAAAAAGTGTCCTTTTATATTTCAAATAGAGGTAATATATGACACCTGAAGCATATAAAAATATTTGCTCTTTTGTACTCGCGTATTTTTATATTAAAAATTGTTTTATAACACATATTAATTAATAACGCAAAATTAAGATTATTAATACACAATTTTTTAAATAAACGCATTCGAAATGTTAGTAGGTATTAGTTATTTAATAGGTCTAAATGTTTCCGTTATTTGAAAGATTCCATTATATTTATTATATTATTATATAACGTTTGCGCTTGACGTTTCGCATCCCTCTCACTCTCACAAACCAACATTTTCAAAGATTTCTCAAGAAATATCAACTTATTAGGAAATCAAAACGAGTGGACTCCGACCGTCTAATACCTGCAGCTCTATTCTCTTACTAAGCGCAAACGTTATATAATGGAATCCGTTAAAGTTGATATTTGCACGGACGCTGTTAGGGGTCGAGCGCTTATAGAGTTGAGAATTGAATAAGATTTTTTAATTAAGCTCTAACGTCAATAACGAAATCTACTAATAATGTTTGCGCTTAAATAGGGTTGCTGGGCTGTATCATGGACGTAACAATGGATGAAATGGCTTGCCATGCCGTCAATCAGGCGAAGGCCGAGCCATGTTACGTCCTGTTATGAATTCCAGCTTGAAGTTGTAGGTCCGGATCTACAAGATGTTCTCGTATTTTTTGTCTCAATTATGCTGCGCCAGTCTGGCTCTAGCCAAGACCAACAGGGACCAACAGATCAACACAGAAGGAAGTCAGCAGAACATATCGCTCAGAGTGGTCTACCGAGCGCTGTGGCTCGTGCGTAACTCCGTCATAGCTCGATATCTGAAGATGCCTACTATTGAGGAATTTGTTGACGGCCTGACTGGACTTATGTTCTATCGGGCTGACAACTGCCACATTTCCAGAACATCGCACCGTCTCGCTTACGGACCCCAACGGAAGACCACTTCCTAGAGAACCTAACCTAAACCCCCTAGTTTCGTACTCACGGCACTGTTACTCTGATCCTGCCGGGGAAAACGGGAGAATATCCCCATCCCCAAACCAGGCCGGGTCCATCGTGTGAGGAAAAGAGAGATGAGAAGAATGGTGTCTCGGTCTTGCGACCGACCGTAGGCTGCATTACAATAGAGGTCTCCTTTTTTATTTTATTGAGCAACAAAACGCTGACCATCCACCATTCTACTCACTTGGTTTGAGAGAAGCCTACCCAACCAAATACTGTTGATTCCGTTAATGCCGTCTTGGAAACTCTTTCCATAAATGTATTGACGGCAAACCTGCTTTGGCCCAATTCTTTCAGTAAGTGGTGCAAAGATTTTGCTGGAATTCCTCTCACACCAACGTCCACTGCGTAAAGCTGAGTCTTGATCCTTTCCTGATCATTTCCTCTGCGAAATTTGTTCGACTATATATTGTGGTCTTTTGAAATCTTTGATTCCCACGGAAAGGTAAAAATAACATGCCGGGGTTTGAACCGTGAACTTTAAATTGAAGGTCAGCGTTGATATTAGGACCACACGAACCTGTATTTGGTAATTACATATTTTTTCGCACTTTTTAACAATGTTACGGTCACTAAAACTTTTTACGGACAACAATGAATTATAGCCAATTTGGACAATTACTAACGGTTTTTTTTTATTGTTTATAAAAATAAAATCACCTATGTCAAACTACAAGCTGTATGTGGTAGAATGTTTGCCTGTCATGGAACGAAGCCCCACTATGACATTATTGGATTAAAGGCAAGGGCACATCGGTTGGTATTTATAAATGGGGATTTGGACCAAATTGTATTATATATGCATTTTTAAATAAATAATTCTAACAAGATTACAGTTTCAGTAAAAAAAACCCCTTTATTTTATATAGTTTGGATCAGCAAAATGTTTAAAATATCGTGATGACAGCTCTAGTACTAAAGAACTTGATTGATATGTAAACTGCATGTTTTATTTTCCAAATAACTGAATTGCACAGTAATATATAGTAAAAATGACATTAGTGTTATCAATAAAACTATCGAATCTACATACAATCAATTTTACCATTTTACTTTATTTTTATTATGCCTTAATAAAAAATAAAAAAAGAAAAGTTTTAAAGTATCATCACGACCGTTTCACTAATTGCCACTTTTGCCCCATATATAAAGTCTAATTTATCACATTGTAGCGCACATTAATAACTAACAATATCCATAGAAAAGTAATTAAAGAAAACAACAACTTGCACTTGACATGTCCATGAAAAATGGCGCGATGAACTCTTTTTATCATTTTTTAAACGTACTTAAGGTAAAGGGTGTAATTGACAATTAAATATGAACAGAAAAAAGTTGAGAGCAGTATTAGATCTTTTTTAGTCTATTTACTTCATGTAACAAGTGTTTTTTTTTGTCGTTACCAATACCATCGCCGCCATTTTGTTTTTTTATGATACTATTTATATAATATTAGAATTCGTGCTAGCTGTGTCATTAGTCGAAACGCAGGACATAACATGAGGTAATAAGATTGTCATGTTTTAAATACGAGTAGGGTCAGAAACCACGCTTATAAATAAGCGGATTCACATCTAGCCAACTTTACTATCCAATACTTGCAAATCATGACAAGTGGCAAGCTCGTCGATGTCTCCAGCGTACCAAACTTGAGAAATATCACAAATAAATTAAATATAAATTAAATGTATTTATTTACATTAATAAATATTATTGTGTCCCGACCAGGAATCGAACCCGGTACCTCCGAGTCTAAACCCACGGACTTAACCGCTAGACCACGGAGGCAATTAATAATAAATATTACCTTCATAATAAATATTGCCTTAATAATAACAAATATTTTATTCCAAATAAATAAATAAGAAAAACGTTTTCTTTGACTTGCCTATATGCTAGTCAAAGTTTAAGCTTTATAGAGTTGCGCGTGCACTCATTTGGTGTGCCTCGGTCCTTATAATGATGAATTAAGTACATGCTTTTACATGGTTGAGGGATTATCTGTGCCCTAATTATCAGTTCAGTATTACGTCGAATGGAGGTAATAATAGAAGCAAATACCCGGGGCATTGCGGTGTAATACACCTACGAGTAAAACGACAAAATGTTTAAAGGTGGTCGTAGTGGCATGTCGTATTTAAATTTCAAAGTCTGGTTTTGAATGTCTTCTTTGATCAGCTGTTATAAAATAAAATTTAGTTCCGCTACTCAGTAGTAGATGGCGCCACACGAAAATTAACCAACACAATCTCAGTTCAGCTAGTCACGACTAGATGGCGTTAGTCAACTTTTTCTTTAGCAAAAACGCAAAAACGGCGGGAACCAACTGTGGACAGTATCTGGCATGGCCTTTTAGCCAAGACCAATAGATCCAAAGTCAGCACAACATATTGCTCAGACTAGTCTTCCGAGCGCCATGGTTCGTGCGTAATTCCGTCATAGCTCGAGATTAAGAGATACCTACTATTAAGGAGTTTGTCTGCCTGACTATTGACGATGTTCTATCGGGCCGACAATGGACACTTCAAGCATCTCCAGATTATAGGTAGTTCCGTCTTGTTATATATAACAGTAACTAGTTTTAGTATTTACCTAACCTTTTATTGATTAGATAAAGGTATTATAGTACAAATGAATAGGTACTTAAATGACATTTTATAAAACTCGTGATATTTTATGTAGGTATTCTTTTAGTTTAGGTTATTTTGCTTTTTAATGAAGTTTTTATATAAGATACTATTATTATTTAACTCGTAGGTATTACTTTCAATCATACCTAGCTTTTATTTTTATTTTGAAACTGTTCTGTTCTCGTTATTATTGTTTTTAAATATTGTTATTACTATTCATTAAATTTCTTAAACATATAGTTTGTTAAGAAAAATCCGGCATTTTTTTCAACAAGATCCCAGTCAACAGGAATCTGAGGCATAAAGATAGAGTATACGCTGCTGACTCCCGTCAAAATACTGCATTGATACACCGAAACATATTACACATGGCGCCAAAAATTTACAACAAAATTCCAACCTACATTAAGGAACTAGAGACTATATTATTTAAAAAGATGCTTATCAATTTTTTGTTGCAAAAATATTATTACACAATTTTAGATTTTTTGAATGATAATGAACTTTAAATTATTAGATTCTCTTTTACTAATTTAATTTTAATATTTTGACATTTATAATTTTAATTGATTTTGGACATTCATTATAAAATAGTATTTAATTTAGATAAATAAGTAGATAAATGTTTTTTTATTTTATTTTTAAAGTTTGTTTATTTTTTATTTATAATGTATGTTTGACGAAATGTTAATTATATTTATAATATAGAATTATTGTATGCCTATTGTGGGCAGATTGTTTAAAATTTAAGTAATGTACATCACCTCTTTATACCAATGTAAACAATCTTGACAATAAAGAATTTTGAATTTTTTTGAATTGAATATAATGTATCATAAATTAAATGTAGTTCAAAGTCAAAATATCTTTATTCACGTAAACCTATTACAGGCATTTATAAAACGTCATAAAACATTTGTTAATTATTATTATTATTATTTTTATACTAGCACGACATGTGACCTTGGGCCCACCTAATGGTCCATGAATGTTAGCAACTGAAGTCAGACACTCATAACTGCCATCAGTTCCCAACACTATACCGGCTTGACTAGATGCTTTTTCACACTTCGCTTGAAGGACTCCAAGTCTAGCATAGTGTCTAAAAGAGATAGAATCAGTTATGAGCAGTTAGCAGCTAGTCTACACGCATACGTCTAGTCGCACTCACACAAACACCGTGCCGAAGTCTGCCGAACTGAAACTACGTTAGACGATGCACGGCTTTCAACGTCGCATCGAATGGAATGGGGGGTGTTAGGTTTATGTTCGTTACGGAATTTCTTGATCCGCGATAAAATCTATGCAATAGCCTAAATATGATCGTTTCTATCAATAGAATAACATATTAATCTAGAGTAGGACCATATAAATTCACGCGGTATAGTAAAAATAACATTAGTCTTATCAATAAAAGTATATAAAAATTACTATTTATATTTAATTTAAAAAAAAACCCGACTGCGTAAAAAAAACAAGTGTTCCGTCGCCAAAAAGTTTCATAACCGCTTACCTAACTACACTATAACCATGATTGTAATTTTATTACATAGCGACTTTAACAGTCGAGATCCATTGTTGGGATGAGCCGTCTCGAATTTTATTGGGTCCTGACTGACAAGCCACAAAGGAACAAATTTTATTTGCGTCGCGCAGTCGGGTAATAATAGCAGACAGACAGACAGCGGAGTCATCCAGGCCCGGATGTTCAATGGGCCTGGGTTGGGGATGGGATAATCTCCCGTTTTCCCCGGCAGGATCCCGGCGGCTAATTACCCGCCGGTGATTCAACGCACCTTTGGTGCTGGGCGCTGTTCCTACTACAACACCGCCCTTGTGGCTCACGAATCTAGTCTCACGAATATAGTTTGTTAAGAAAAATCCGGCATTTTTTTCAACAAGATCCCAGTCAACAGGAATCTGAGGCATAAAGATAGAGTATACGCTGCTGACTCCCGTCAAAATACTGCATTGATACACCGAAACATATTACACATGGCGCCAAAAATTTACAACAAAATTCCAACCTACATTAAGGAACTAGAGACTATATTATTTAAAAAGATGCTTATCAATTTTTTGTTGCAAAAATATTATTACACAATTTTAGATTTTTTGAATGATAATGAACTTTAAATTATTAGATTCTCTTTTACTAATTTAATTTTAATATTTTGACATTTATAATTTTAATTGATTTTGGACATTCATTATAAAATAGTATTTAATTTAGATAAATAAGTAGATAAATGTTTTTTTATTTTATTTTTAAAGTTTGTTTATTTTTTATTTATAATGTATGTTTGACGAAATGTTAATTATATTTATAATATAGAATTATTGTATGCCTATTGTGGGCAGATTGTTTAAAATTTAAGTAATGTACATCACCTCTTTATACCAATGTAAACAATCTTGACAATAAAGAATTTTGAATTTTTTTGAATTGAATATAATGTATCATAAATTAAATGTAGTTCAAAGTCAAAATATCTTTATTCACGTAAACCTATTACAGGCATTTATAAAACGTCATAAAACATTTGTTAATTATTATTATTATTATTTTTATACTAGCACGACATGTGACCTTGGGCCCACCTAATGGTCCATGAATGTTAGCAACTGAAGTCAGACACTCATAACTGCCATCAGTTCCCAACACTATACCGGCTTGACTAGATGCTTTTTCACACTTCGCTTGAAGGACTCCAAGTCTAGCATAGTGTCTAAAAGAGATAGAATCAGTTATGAGCAGTTAGCAGCTAGTCTACACGCATACGTCTAGTCGCACTCACACAAACACCGTGCCGAAGTCTGCCGAACTGAAACTACGTTAGACGATGCACGGCTTTCAACGTCGCATCGAATGGAATGGGGGGTGTTAGGTTTATGTTCGTTACGGAATTTCTTGATCCGCGATAAAATCTATGCAATAGCCTAAATATGATCGTTTCTATCAATAGAATAACATATTAATCTAGAGTAGGACCATATAAATTCACGCGGTATAGTAAAAATAACATTAGTCTTATCAATAAAAGTATATAAAAATTACTATTTATATTTAATTTAAAAAAAAACCCGACTGCGTAAAAAAAACAAGTGTTCCGTCGCCAAAAAGTTTCATAACCGCTTACCTAACTACACTATAACCATGATTGTAATTTTATTACATAGCGACTTTAACAGTCGAGATCCATTGTTGGGATGAGCCGTCTCGAATTTTATTGGGTCCTGACTGACAAGCCACAAAGGAACAAATTTTATTTGCGTCGCGCAGTCGGGTAATAATAGCAGACAGACAGACAGCGGAGTCATCCAGGCCCGGATGTTCAATGGGCCTGGGTTGGGGATGGGATAATCTCCCGTTTTCCCCGGCAGGATCCCGGCGGCTAATTACCCGCCGGTGATTCAACGCACCTTTGGTGCTGGGCGCTGTTCCTACTACAACACCGCCCTTGTGGCTCACGAATCTAGTCTCCTAGATTTGTCTACTTTAGTTCTTCTCCAAGAGCGCCTCCCTAGGTAGTGGCCTCCCTCCGGGGGCCGTGCGAAAGTGGGAGCGATATCCTAAAGATGCTTGTAGGATCCGTTGTCAGCCCGGTAAAACATACGTTTAGCTAGGCCGACAACAAATGCCTCGATAGTAGGCATCTCCAGATCTCTCGCAATTACAGAATTTCGCACGAACCACGGCGCTCTAGATACCACCCTGAGCTATATGTTCTGCTGATTATGGATCTTATCCCTGTTGGTTTTGGCCAGAAGGTGATGCAAGCTGGCGCAGCATACGTAAGTCGGGAACGGATGAACATCTTGTAGATCCGTAATAATAGCAACAACTGGACAAAACGGATTGATTAAAAAAAACGAGATTTTCTCAACTAACCTTTAATAGCACCTGTGCGTTACTCTCAAACGCTTTTTTAACGAACCTAATAATTAAAATTAGCAAACACATCCATTCAACATTGTAAGATCCGCTATAGAGTTTACCTCCAGAACGGCACAAGTTCCGAGCAACATGGAATACCTATACGCCATTTAATATATTAAAACAACAAAAAGAAAGTAGTTTATAAGTGAGCTGGTGCAGAATACGCCTGCTAGTAGGATCCCGCGAGCGAACGAAAGCGCGCGTCTTTATCTGACAGTTATAGTTTTAAACGGCCAAGGATTTAAAAAGTATTCAGCCTGATAAATGAACAATGGAGTTGAAATATTTATTATTTTTGTTTGTTGTATTTTTCGCTCAAGTTGAAAGTGCCAGTTTGTTGGAAAGGTCCTATGAATATGTAGTTAATATGGGGAAGAGTTTCGCGCCTAATGTCATGGCTATTTTGGACTGTTTAGCGGAAGAAGACCCGTGGGTTTGTAGCAAGCAGAAAGCGGCCAAAATGCTGGACTCGTGGGAAAAAGAAAACGACGCGCAACGGAGAAGTTGGAAAGGTCAGTCATTATTATTAACACCAGTATTCTTTGTCATTTCCTCAACATCTACTCCACTCAATTGTTCCTTCCAGCTGTTTATGTTATTTTCGGCTAATATATTTTTAGAAGTAAAGTATCATCACGACCGGGTGGTCAGAAACGTATAGGCCAATCATGACAAGTGGCAAGCTCGTCGATGTCTCCAAACTCGAGAAATATCACAAATAAATTAAATATTAATTAAATGTATTTATTTTATTAATAAATACTTTTGTGTACCGACCAGAAATCGAACCCGGTACCTCCGAGTCTAAACCCACGGACTTAACCGCTAGACCACGGAGGCAGTTATATTTATACTTATAAAATTTACAATATATTTTTAAACATAATTTTTTTCAAAATAATAATTGAACTAATTACTTATTTTGTATATTTATATATTTGAAGAATATTTTTTATCTCAAATTACCTAATAACGACAAAGTACAGTACTCACTATACAGAGGGGAAATGTTGCCAGTTTTTTTCACTAAAAACTAAACCTAATAAAATAAAAATAAAACAGAATTAGTCCTAAGAAGACTGGCAACATTGCTTCTGTATAGCGAGGCTAATATGTTAGCAGAAATATTTGCCGCCTACAGATTTCAACGTCGAGCGTTTGTTTTTTTTAAATATATTTTTTATACTATATAAAATATAAACTGCCTCCGTGGTCTAGCGGTTAAGTCCGTGGGTTTAGACTCGGAGGTACCGGGTTCGATTCCTGGTCGGGACACAAAAATATTGACTAATGTAAATAAATACATTTAATTAATATTTAATATATTTGTGATATTTCTTCAGTTTGGTACGCTGGAGACATCGACGAGCTTGCCACTTGTCATGATTGGCCGGCAGTAAAGTTGGCTAAATGTGAATCCGCTTATTTATAAGCGTGGTTTCTGACCACCCCGAAAGGGAAACGGTCGTGATGATACTCTCTCTACTCTCATATTTTTTATAACATTAAATAAATAAAAAAAATCATATTCAAATCTAATTTCGTTCTTGATAATATGAATGAGATAGAATTATAGATAAAAAAGGATGTCTACTGAGGTGAGCCTTCCAGACAATTTGGCCTACAATCGCCACGCTCGCGCTGGCCAGAGGGGTTGGTGAAGGACTAATGTCAAGTCAAAATATCTTTATTCACGTAAACCTTTTACAGGTATTTGTGACACGTCGTTATTTAAATTATTTAGAATGATTCTACTCCTTTTAGTGGAAGACTAAGCAGCGAAGTGGTCCAAGGAATAAGCTGTTAGCAGAAGACTAACATCTTAGCAAATTCCAGTGACCTGATAGAGTTTAATCTGACTGAGAAAGGAATCTGCAAGGAAAACTCAGCTATAGCAGATTTACAAATGAAACAAATACAGAATTACACAATAATAAACAAATATCTTTCAAATTCAATGTAAATTGTAATTACTAATAATTAACGATTACACAAGTTGGTATTATCAGGATCACATTACATACTGCCTCCGTGCTCTAGCGGTTCAATTAATGGATTTAGACTTGGAGGTACTAGGCTCGATTCCTGGTCGAGAGACAATAATTTATTTGTTGATAGGAAATTATTTTCTTTTATTTTATTTTTTTCGGCAATTTTCCAATATTATTATTAGTTATTCTATTACTCGGGACGGAGACAAATTCAACAAATCAAAAACCATGAAAATCGGTCCAGCCGTTCTCGAGTTATAAGTGTTCTAATAAACCCGACTTTTTTTATATATTAAGATAATAAACATGACTTACGGAACATACTTCGTGCTTACTCCTGTGGCATGGTGTCCAAATACACTGGCAGTTCCCCTCTGAATTAAGATACTTAATTATTGAGACAAAATCTTTATTAAAATAAATAACCAGCCCATTGTCACCATTTTTTTAAAGACGGTGAATCACAAATTCGCCTAACAATACGACCCCAGCCTGAAAACTCTCTTTCACTGTTGGCCCTGCGTGCCTTAACAGCTAAGTCTGGTGGTGGCTACATTGCGTCGCGAACATTGTCACCAACGACCTCAATGAGCCTTGGAACAATTTCTTTATAGAATGCTTTTAGTTTTTTTTTTTACTGTGAATTAACATTTTATTTTATTTTTTTGTGTTGTGTAATAAACCATCTCCACTGAGCATCAGACAAGCTCCTTCCATTCTCATCTTTAAAAAACTACTTAATACTTTCTTTTTAAACAAGCAGAACAATATATTTTAACTCCACAAATTTCTACTTCCTAATAATATATTATCTTCATATATGTATATCTTCTATAATACTTATATATTGATCAGTATTTATGTAGTCTATGTATTCATACTATTTATGTAGTTTATTGGTTAGAATTGCACCCCACATATGTATACTGTCTCACTCTCCCAAAGGTTAGCTGGTAGAAAAAGCCGAAATGGCTTTAAGTTCGCCTTTGTACAACTTTTAAGTAAAGTGCAATAAAGTATTTAATAAATAAATAAATATGTATGTATCTTTACAATATACATATACACACATCAAAAAAGTCTAGGGATCAAGCATGTTTATGCGGATTTCTTGTGATTGAGATGTGGCTTTGTAATAAATTTATGATTTTATAAATTTATATGGATCCTTTTTGGTGCATTTCATAATTTAAAACAGGAACTGTCAATCAAATTCGAGTAAAAGATGAAAATCAGCTGTCAATATTTTCCCTATAAAAACATAAGACGCATTGAAGACATTATTAGTGCTACTGTTTCCCTACTACTGATTAAAACCAACGTTATTATGGAGCGGCGACGTCATTTAAGCAGGGAAGAAATGATCAGAGCCGTGGGAATGATAGAAGCTGGTTCCCGGCAACGTACTGTGGCTTTAGCTCTGAATACAAGTCAGAGTGTTATCAGTCGACTTTGGACACGTTACCGAACCACTGGTACCGTGGCTGAGCGCCATGGAGGACGGTATCGCTGCACCACACGGAGACAAGACCGATACATTCAAATCACAGCTCGAAGAACTCCAACAATAACCGCCATGATGTTAGCCGTGAGCCTTCATCGCTCTTCAGGGAACTTAATTAGCGACCAAACAGTCAGAAACCGCTTGCATGAAGTGAACCTTCATTCCCGAAGACCGCTACGGGTACCACCTATAGCAATGCACAATCGTAGGACTCGATATCAATGGGCTCTTGAACACAGAAATTGGACAGAAGAACAATGGCGTTTCGTGTGCTTTTCTGATGAGTCTCGTTTTGGTATGAGGCCGGATACAAGACGTATACGACACTGGAGAACCCCTGGACGCCAACAGCGATTAAAATCCTGCCAGGAAGTCCATCCTTATAGTGGTGGAACCATCATGGTATGGGCGGGTATTTCGATCGGCGGAAGAACTGAGTTGATTTGGATCAGAGGCAACCTCAACGCTCAAATTTATGCTGAGACGGTTGTATCAGACGTCATCGTTCCTCTACAAGTGCATATCGGTCCCTTATTTCAGTTAATGCATGATAATGCACGACCGCACACCGCAAGAGTTGTAAGACAGACTCTCGCCGCAGCTAACATCAATGTCCTGCCCTGGCCTGCTCAGTCGCCAGACTTGAACCCGATTGAGCATGCATGGGATATTCTTCAGAGAAGAGCTCTGCCGAATATGGAGGGTATCCAGTCGCAAGAAGACCTTTTTTTGTTGTTGCAACGAACATGGGCGGCCATTCCACAGCGTGATTTGGATGAACTCATTTTGAGTATGCCAAACCGATGTTCTTGTGTTGTTAGTGTTCGCGGTAGAAACACGGATTATTAATTGTTTAAGTTACCCAATAAAATAAAATAAAAAACTGTTATTTCAGTCTTTTTTTCGAACTTTAATGTTAGTGGTTCAAATGTCAAAAATCCCTTTATTAGGAAAATGGCAATTTTTTTTACTAATGCAAAGGTGACTTGGTTTATCGTTACTGTAGACAAACGAAAACATTTTATTTGATCAATCCTTAAAGAAAATTTTAATGAATATCAATCAGGAGAAAAGTTATTGCAAAAATATATGTTGATCCCTAGACACTTTTGATGTGTGTATATACAATATTTGTACGCCACATGGCAGAACACAGCTGCACTTTTATAAACTGGGTTAATATATTAGCTAGATTACCTGTGTTGAAACAAATAAATGATTTGATTTGATTTGAGTTCTGATCCCCACGGACCTATCGGTAATCGTTACTTTTCAAGTAGTTATAATGATATAAAAAAATAGGCTGGCACACCTAGTGGTGTCAGTTGTTCACATGTTAGAAAAAGAAAAGTACCTAAGATAATTATTATGTCGGGTCTTCCTTTTCGAATCGGTAAATGTCTTGAATTAAAAAAAACACGTTTCTCTACATATCCAGTTTTAAACGGACCGGTCCATAAAGTTCGGTGAAAGTGGTCTTATACGAATTTTGATAACTAATAGTTTATCTGTTTTTGGAAATGTCGTTTTCTAAACTTTTTAAAAAGGTAATTTAAATCTACATAACTATCTCTTTTCTAATTTAAAAATGATGTTCAGCCCCTAGAACACAGAATACCTAGACATCCACTGTTGGAGATGGGCCTTCCACATTTTTTTTTATAAAATTTGGCCTACACAAGTTAGACGGCTTGGCGAGAGTCTTATGTCAATTTTGAATGATTATTCTTTAACAGTATCTCAAGGTTAGGAGTGTTGTGGTTCTGTTTTTTGAATAGGGCCTTTAATTGCCTTTTGAAGAAATAAAGCCCTTAATTATTTAATTCTAATATATTTACATTTACTTAAAAAATCTCAGACTGCACCCATCATATAAATCTATCACTCTCCCAATGGTTAGCTGGTAGAGAATACCTTCATGGTATTATGCCCGCCTATGTACATATTTTTATTTTGTATATTTTGTGTGCAATAAATATTTTTATTATTATTATTATTATAAAGCCGTCTTATCACTCACTCCTGAGTCATATCACCAAATCACCTCGCTCGGAGTATGGAAGGTTTTCAGACAACCGAGTAGGATGAGATTGTAGACCACATTGCCACATTTGTGGACTATGAGAAAGCCTTCGAACTCCATCGAAACCTGGGTTGTTCTGTAATCCTTACAGCGATGCCTGATGATAGTCTATTACTATCGATAGGTTAAGGTTTTGCTTACAAAACCTATTCAACTGCGCAGAGACCTGCGACAAAGGGATGTCATATCCCCGAAGCTATTCAATGTGTTTGAAGATGTTATTAAAATGGTAGACTTGAATTTCTGCGGCATAAATAATTACTGCGGCATAAATGTCAATGGAATATACATATAGCACTTCCGATTTGCGGATGACATAGTTATAAAGGCGAGCCCGCTCAGCCGAAACCTTAGCGGAATGTTAAACTGCTTAATCGTGGCTCTCCAGCGGGTTGGTCTCGGATTGAACCTGAACAAGGCGAATGTCATATTCAATGACCATGTCAAGCCAAGAGAGGATTTTATTGTAGGTGTTAAGTGCACCGCGAGGTCCATAAATGTAATCAACTGGAATCGGACACTCATGACTGACATCAGTCCCTAACACTATTCCGGCTTGACCGGGCATGAACGGCAATTCGAGCCTGCACCCGTAACGTTTTAAATTACCACCATCAGTTCGCCTACCACCTATTTGTTGGTCTCGTTGAAAGTATGTGCCATTTGCAATGATGTCAAATGCCAATTTTGATTTTCAAGGAGAACTAATTTTGTAAGCTTGCCATGGTAATGTTTATATAAAAATAACACCGCTTGAAACAAGACTTACTTGTGGAATCGTCATCAATTTTCATTGTGAGGGATCAGCTGAAAATCAGCGCTGTGACAGAGTGTTGCAGCTTATTGCTGAGCTGATTCCCTATTTGTCACCACACTATCTTGTTTGTTGTATATATTTTTTTACTTCTTGTGTTTTTTTTGTGACAAATAAACTTTATTCTTTCTATTAAAAAAATACATCAAAGTCTTGCCAACCCGTGGCAACAGAGCGTGGCGAGTGTAGGCCAAACTCTCTGAAAGGCTGATCTCCAATAGCTAGGCTAGGCCTCTGTGTTCTACTACTAGGGGCTGTGATGTGATTAATGATTCAAAAAACTATAGGGCCACCAGTTCTTCAATTACCAACTAATTGAACCAAAAAACTTTAAAACAATCGTATCTATCATCAATCAATCATAATCTGTTAAACTGTGAATCAGCAAATCTGTATCAAGGTCAGAGGTGACATTTCACACGAAGATCACCTGTGATTGGCTGTTAATTACGTGTCGTGTATCTATCACCGCTCCGATTAACTAATTGGATAAGCATTGTGTGAAATACTTTAGTCTCTTATTTTATTATATTTTTTTAACACCTCTTAACCCTAGAAAGATAGGTGCGTCTCGTTTCAAGCGACAATATTAGTTCTCCTTGAAAGTAAAAATTGGCAATTGACATCATTGCACCTTGCCCATAATCTCTCACCATCCCAAAGGTTAGTTGTCAGAGCATAAGTCAAAGTCAAAGTCAAAATATCTTTATTCACGTAAACCTATTACAGGCATTTATGAAACGTCATTAATTTAATTATTTTGAATGATTCTACTCCTGCTAGTAGAAGACTAAGCAGCAAAGTGGTCCAATAAGTAAGCTGTTAGCAGAAGACCAGCAGCTTAACAAATTACAGTGACCTGTTAATGTTTAATCTGACCGAGAAAGGAATCTGCAAGGAAAACTCAGCTATATCAGATTTACAAAATAAAACATATACAGAACTGCACCACAACGATCAATTAATAACCTTTTAAATTTAGTTATCAGTACCTATGAGAATACAATACCTGGTACAGCAGTAACCCACCAGGCAAGTCAGAATTAAGGTAGACTACATGCCTATGTGCAACCCGAAAGTCGACAAAACGCAAAAACCTCTGTTAATTTAAGAACAATAAATTGAACGTGTTCGGCAGAGGTCCCAGGCCCCCACAGCAGCACCCGATCACGGACATAACGCATGTGCCAGCCATCCCCCCGCTCAACCAGGCCCTTAGGGTGCAAACCGGGACCCGACACACGTGCCACCACTGCAATGACCTTCTAAGGTCTGCTTAACAGGTATTAAACTCGCCTATATACCTAATTTTAAGTTTTGGTGCAATAAAGAATTTAAAATAAAATAAAATACTTTACAACGAGAACAACAAATAGGTGGTAGGCGGACTTTCCCGAATTTCCCAGTCTGCTGGGGCGGGGAAGTATCCACCATTCGTGCAATAAACCCAGTAAAGTGTATGCACACGTTTCGGGATCAGGTTCGAATTGCTATCATGCCCAATCAAGCCGGCATAATGTTATTGACTTAATTATTAACTTGACATGCGTAATTTATTTTAGTCTATAAGCTGACACGGCCTCCTTTACAGCCACGAATTTTAAGTATCTAGTTTTTGGCAAAATATTGTTTATCGCAACAGTGTTTTAGTTTAAAAAATATGGTATAGGTGATATGATGGGTCCACCAATATTAGCAACTGGTTATTTTTTGAAAAGAAATGAAATATGAAATAATATTTATTTGTATGGAATATGGTAAATAGATACATAGTTTTTGAATAGCTCACATCCTCCGCCATTTCTGGCAGACAAATTTATGAAAATAATTTATGTAATGAATAAAATGTCATGCATTTAAGAAATCTCGCATAAGATATTACTCGAATGCGAGATTTTGGTTAATAAAATTTATTACAATTTCTAAATTTGTATGAATAAAACTCGTTTAACGAATAAGCAACACTCTGTCAATAGCTTCTTGATTCTAGATTTAAACTGATTATTGGGTAATTGTTTGAGAACCTCTGGTAACTTGTTATAAATACGAATGCACATAACGTAAGAGTTATTATCGAAAACTCTGATTTTTGGTGTCTTAGTATAGGCTATAGTGTTTGGATGTCGACTACTTTTAAAGACATCTTTTTGGTAAGTAAATAGGTCACTGTGCGTCCTAATAAATGTGACTACTTCGTATATATACATGCCTGTTATAGTCATAAGATTTAGGCTTTTAAATAGCGGCCTGCAAGAGTCAGTGGGGGCTGCACCGCATATAGCTCTTACACACTTCTTTTGGGCAATCAGTATTCTGTTAATTTTGGACGAGTTACCCCATAGTAATAATCCGTATCAAATTTGATGTACCAAACCCGATGATAAGGGTTATATCATGCTTTATTATCAATTCAATCGTAAAAATAGTCGGACTTGACGGATGTAAAAGTTGCTTCCGTGCATGCTATCAAAAAAAGAATCTATTTCCTGGGTTCTAGCACGCACGGATGTGCGAATAATAAAAAATCTTTAGAATCAACCAGTCAAGCATAGTAGCAAAAGTCCATCTAATATTAGAAACTACTGAACCGATATTGATAAAATTCGGCAGCTAAATATGATGACTGTCGGTGCGGGTTTCAACTAAAGCACGTTCCAGATGGCAGCCGCGCTAGCACGAAATGCTATACTCGTATCTTTATTTTTTATTATTTATTCTTTTACATAATTGTAACGATTAAAGTTAAAATCTTAAATTAAATAAATATTACAACAAAATCTAAATTTAACTTAAAAAAAAAATATATCTCTTTCAAATCACTGTCATGTGGCATGGTGCGCAATACACTAGCAGCATTTCCCCTTTAAATTAGGATACTTAATTTTTGTGAGAAAAGAGAAAAACTTCGCCGCATTTCCTCGTTGAATTATAAGGGAATATTCTGTTTAAGGTAGTTATGGCATTTGGGATCGCCACACTCTTGAAAAATTCATTTACCCAGCTCTTTTATGAATTTGTGGGTATCAAGAGAATATACCCCCATTGTTTCAACCCCAAATGCCACAAAGATATAATTTTATTTAAAATTAATATTTGATGTGCTTTTTAAATTAAAAGAATTACAATATTAATAATTAACAAAAACCCTAACATAACAATAAATATTTATTTATTTATAAACAAACAGTATAAAATAATTACAATATAAATTAAAACTAACTACTTAAAAGTAAAAATTAAAATTAATATAAACTAAACCTAATAAAAAATAAACTATAAGTAAAAAATGTCCTCTAGAGACGACCCTTCAGTGATAGTCCCCAGAAGACTGGCAACATTTCCCCTCTGTATAGCTAAGCTAATACGTTGACAGAAATAATTGCCAGCCTTAACATTAAATAAATAGACAAATCTAAATTTTATTTATTTTAATTTTTATAGAAAAAAATCACAATATTTATAGGTACAGATTCTACTATACTTTCGATTTTAACAATAGTGTAAATAGGTACCCAAACAATGGATCGTTACAATATTGAAAGTGATGAGATCTCGATCATTCTTAATAATTACTATGAGTATTTTGCTATCTTTGGCACGAATTTCTCCGTTTTTTTTTAGAATGAATCAAGAATATTTAAATACAGCAGCCCGGCTGGCATCGGATTTTTGCCTTCAGACTCAGATTTAGCTGTTAAGGCTTGTCTTGATGCTTGAATAGCTCAATTAACAATTTTATTCCACCGCAATTAATGTAAACTGATAATTAAGTTCTTTTATTGATGCCTACTCTCTACTGTCTTTATAGTTATGTATTATTAAATACTTAACTGAACTTTACTTAAAAGTATGTTCAAAGACGAACTTGTAAAGCCATTTCGGCTTTTTCTACCAGATTACCTTTGGGAGAGTGAGACAGTATATGTGAGGTGCAATTCTAACCAATAAACTACATAAATAGTATGTACATACATACATATATACTCATCAATATATACTTATTATAGTAGATATACATATATGAAGATAATATATTATTAGGAAGTAGAAATTCGTGAAGTTAAAATATATTGTTCTGCTTGTTTAAAAATAAAGTATTAAGTAGTTTTTTAAAGATGTGAATGGAAGGAGCTTGTCTGATGGTCAGTGGAAGTTTGTTCCACTGGCGAGCAGACGATACGGTAAATGAATCTAAATATCTGCTGGAGGCTAATACGTTGGCAGAAATAATTGCCAGCCTTTCTGTCTACAGACCTTTCCGTCAGCCGCTTTGACAACTCCTTGGCCAGGCCAGGGCCCATCGTCTCCACCCCAAACGGCGAAAATTCGTAACCGTTACCAAAATTGGCATATTTGCGGCAGCAGAAGACTTTTATGGTTTTTGTTAAATTATATTTAGGCCTTGTTTCTATTTATATAAATGTTTGTCAGGTTTTGAGAAGTTTGAGCATATCATTGCTTTTTAAAGAACATTACTTCTATAGGTTACAAGTGTCAAGGCCACAATTGCATCAAAATAAGCGCAGTAGGCCGCATTCTGTTCGAGCAGCGGTGAGACACCTTTCTGACACCAATTGACACCATCTATGCACTCAGATGTACAAACAATATTGTTCTATTCAAATATTTGTTTTATGATGGACCTATAAAGAACGTTACAATTCTGCCAGAATTTCAACCATGACACACGCTCAAACACTTTCGACATCCATAAATCTATCTCTTTCATATTATGAATTTTCGCGTTTCACGATGTTTTGCAGGAGATTGACAATTTGTTTTGTTTTTGAATGTTTTTTTTACTAAAATTAGTAAGAATATAAGAAATACAATTAAAATAAATAATTATCAGCAAAAAATTACATAAACGCGCTTCAAGGTGGTTACAAGGTACGTGGCTTGTTGTTGTTTTTTGTTCTCTTCTCCCGATGGATGATGAATGAGGTGATAGGAAAGGCAAAGGGTCTAGCGCATACAGCCAAGCCTGACGTAAATATCTTTCTTTTTCATGAGTTAATGAGGTCATCATCAAATTCCAGATGCTGCAGAATTTGATGCTTTTCTTGGAGTCACCACCATAGCTCAAACACGTCGGGTAAAATATGGGAGTTGACAGCACGGGAATACCGCAAAAAATTAACTGCAACTTGTGCCCCATATTTAAAGTCCAATTTATCGTTTTCCATAATTAGTCACATTATTAAACAAAACAACATTACTTTTGACTAACAATATCCACAGTAAATTAATTTGCAAATCAAAAACTTGCAATTGACATGTCCGCGCAAAATGGCGCGAAGAACTCCCAAGGTACGTTGTGATGTACCTCGAGTTTGACAGTTGTATTCCTCGAGCGCAGTGACATGCCGTGAGGTCCCTCCGTTTGACAGCTGAAATGAATAATTGAGTTAGACGAGCCATTGTGGAAACGTTTTATCACAGCCTTCTCCAGTCCAAATTTCCTTTCAGCTGTCAAATGACAATTAAGTTTCTGTAATAATTACTATTAAAGTTAAAAATAGAGCTGAGCGGACAGTTTTATTGAACTGAAGTTGAAGCCTTAACCTGGTACCTACATTAGACGACATTTTTAATTTTAATCGTCTCAAATACAGATACTTAATTTTCGTTTGACATCTGGATAAATATTGGATTGTGCGACCAGGATGGCAAAAGCATCGTCTCGTCGTCAACTTGTCGATTTTAGTGTCCGTTAGTGTATTTACAGTAGGTTTGTCCTAAAACAGTTTATAATTTGCGTTATTTTATTTACAGAAGCGGCAGATGCGGAAGCGATGTCTTCAGGAAGATCAGCTTCAGAACTGCCCTCGACAATTGGATCCGAAGTGGAAACCTCACTTAATTCCATCACAGAAATGGTCCAGAAAGGAATAGTCAAGTTAGTCTCTACAAATTCATGAGATCCTGGTGTTACTAGACGCAAACTCTTGCTTGCTCATGTGTTCCTAGTACTTTTTATACATGTAAAAAACAAAAACAAACACACTTTTTAGGCTATAAACAGCAAGGAAAGTATCACCGTTCGTTGACGAAAAAGATTCCCTTAAATAAAGGAAACCAAATACTTTCATTATAATTTTATTTACTATAATTTTACCTTATTCATTATAGAGTTACTGGAGAATTGAAGTTTAAGATAAGATGGGATATACAGAAATTACCAAATGAGTAAAAGAGACAGAAATACGAAAAATACACGTGTTAGAAAGAGATATATGCTTATAAATACCTCTATATAAAAAAGTATGCTTCATGCGGGATCGATCCTAAAGTATCGTAGAGATACGATTATCTTTTATGTTTTCCTGGTACTTTGCATTCAGTAGATTTTTCTTGTTTCTTCATTAGTGTAAGAAAGAGAGAATAATTCAGGATGTTTATTAGTGTAAGGGGAATAGCTGTATTATGTTATATTCAAAATTCATATGCTTGCCTGCTAACCCTATGTTGCCTTTCTTCACATTTCGATTTGACAGGCGTTCGGGTAGCTTTTCCAAACGCTTTATGTTTTTAATTACGTCAATTAACCAAAGACAAGGACGCGGGTGTCACAGCGAATGACGTCACAAATTTTACTGTGAATTCTTTTTATTTTCGGGTAGGGCAAATAAAGCAAATTGTCCATGGTCAAAAATATTGTCCAATTTTGCAGCATTCCTTTCTTTTTTATTTTATATTACTATCGTCGTGCTTTGTCTTATTTTTCCATTTACTTTTAAATATTGTTTAATTTAATTTTTAATTATTTTATATTATATTATATAAGGGTTTTCGATTCTTTTACTATCGTCGTGATTTGTTTTGTTTTTTATTTGTACAAATATCTGAGACAAGAGGGCTGGATAATATTTGGGCCAAAGGATCAGCATTGCCATTTAACGCGGCAATGCTGCCAGTATCCTGTCATTTTGCCCATTGGCAGCGATTTGGAGCATTTTTTTTATTTATAATTATTTTATTACAATTTTGTTTTTTCTTCATTTTAAATTTTAGTTGTATTTTTATTTATTAAGTAGGATTATTTTTATTAATAGTCATTTATGTTTGAAATGTTAGTTTGTAGTTTAATTAATAATTTAGTTTTTTTTTTAAATCATTCTACCTTACTTAATTAAAAAAAAAAAAAAAAAAAAACGTTAAAAAAAAATTACAAATATCCTTATATCGCTTATATTAATTATTATATTTAATACTTTTTGGGAGAAGAAAGACGAATTATCGTTCAAGTAGCGTTGAAATTATTAACTTTGCTTTGCTTTACGCAAGTCGAACGAATGTTTAGATTGATGCTTTTTAAGTTCAAGAAATTGTTGTTTGGAATTTTAATCAGTAAAAAGAGATAGTTGTAATTTCCATATTCAAAAACTAAAATGTTAGTTCTATTTTTAATGTTCAATTTACGAACCACAGACAAACTTCTGTTTGTCTGTGATAGCTTATAGCTTTGTGTCATATTGTTGTATTCGCACGAACTTTTCAACTATGTATCATGTAAAGAAAAGTGGACTATTCCAAAATAGTGCTTACGAGTATATAAATCAATATTGAAACTAAAAAAGGTTACCTAAGTACATGTGATAAGTTGATTTTTATAGTTATCTTTAGTTGCATAAACTTGCATATTATCACGGAACATGCAGTCATAGGTCAACCACCTGCCAAACTTTCTTTGCACCTCTTTAAATTCATGTTTGCCTGGTATGGTAAACACCTAATTTCACTTTGTGTTTTGGAAAATTGTCTACTTAACAAAAACGGAATTACGCCTTCGCTTTTCCTAAATGGATTATTTGTAGGCGTATTTTACGAGTATAGTTTAAGTTAAAGATCCTGCTGACCTACTTCGTACATCACGGCTGAGATCCAGATGTTTGGTCAATTACATCCTAAATCCCCTTTATGTCATTACCTACACTTCTTTTTTCTTTATGATTGTCTAACACGATTATTGACACCGAATCGAATCGAGAACTGGGCTGTTCTGGGACTTTATGCAGCGATGCAAGATAGATTGACGATACGTGGAGGGGGAAAGTCAATATGAGTCAAATAAGACAGAGGAGATGTGTGGTAATAGACGCTGCAAAACAACTGTCAAAAACATCAATATCAGGCCGCAAGCTAACCACGCTGTTGTAGGTTAAAGAAAGATGTGTTGTACATACAGAGAATGTACTCGGTTCTGTAACGAATATTAATGTGACGACAGTAAAACATTAGAGGAAACAGAAGAGTGCAGGATTATGTGTGAGCACAAAAGGTCATATATTATGCGACGATATATCGCTCACTAAATATTATTATTATTGCTTCATATATAAACATTTATTCGAAAAAAATATTTACAAAATATAAAATAAAATTAATATTAATACTAAGGATAAGGATATAAGTCCCGTCCGCGTGGAATGGTGGCAAGAACGCTGGCTGCATTTCCCCGCTGAATTGCAATCAGTATTGCAATTCTTTGGGCAAAGAAAGAGCCAGCCCTCTTGTCACCGTAGGAGACGACAAGACGCGGTGTTATGTCTTTTAAAAACTTTTTTGCACTTGGACTCCATGGGCCCAGAGTTTCTACAGCAAACGGCGTAAATATGTAATCTTTTAATATACTTAAATATTTGCGCCGCTTGCTGGACTCCGCATTTTCCGCCGCGGCTCCCGCTTTATGCGCTGTCCCCCTGAGATGCGACGCGGCAAGGTTATCGACGCACGTAACGTCCCACACCAGAGCACGTCCCCGTTCCCAGGGGACCAACGTCATACCATCGGGTCTCTTGCCATCGTCTCAGATAACGAGCTGGAACCTCGATGTTGGCTAGAGCCCTTTTAATGATATCGTTAAGGGAGCCGTAGCGAGAAATTGTATATTGGAGGACGTGGAATTTATTTCTGTAGTTAGCTTATAACTGTAGTTACAAGCTAACTCCAGAAATGAATTCCCCGTCCTCCAATATACAATACGATCTGGTAGATACACGTGTTTAGATATACATCGAAGACTGGTCTATATATATAAAGACTATATACTCGTAGGTCTACAGAAAAGTCCGGGATGGCATATGTCTATCTTTTATGGATAACATACTATATCCATTTTAATAGTTTAAAAAATAGGCTGTAATTGGAAATCTATTTACACAAATGCGGTATTTTTAAATACGTTAGTTGGCTTAAGCATTTATTTAGTTACAGATTTAACAGCAATTAAAATTAAACCTAGTCTACAAAATTCTTAACTAAAGCCAATTAATGAAGCAATTTCAAACAATTTCCCGCTACGGCTCCATATCTATTATGTATCCATAGCTCCGAAACAGATGAATAAACAAAATTTAAGTGCAGCTTATCACACAAATGCGTTTAATATTTTCTTCAGTTTGTATTATATTACTTCTATGATCAGTCGACTGTTTCTATATAGATAATGCTTTAACAAATAACACAACATTAGTATGGAAAACTACATGCATAATGTATGGAATTATGAATTTAACTGTCTGCCCAGTTTAAACGGAGCTTGGCCAGCGACCTAATCTAGTTATTTTTTGCTTAACCTAGATTTATTTATTTATTTAAAACTACTTAAGAAGTAAAGTAAAAATTAACTATAAATAAAAAATGTCCTCTAAAGACGACCCTTCAGGTATAGTCCCATGGAGACTGGCAACATTTCCCCTTAGTATAGCAAGACTAATACTTTGACAGAACGAAATAAAAAAATAAAAGAGAGTTCTTCGCGCCATTTTGCATGGACATGTCAAGTGCAAGTTTTTGTTTTGTAAATTAATTTACTGTGGATATTATTGGTCAAAAGTGGTGTTGTTTTGTTTAATAATGTGCTATAATGTGAATAATTATGGAAAACGATAAATTGGACTTTAAATATGGGGCACAAGTTGCAGTTTATTTTTTGCGGTTTTCCCGCGCTGTCAACTCCCATATTTTACCCGACGTGTTTGAGCAGTGGATGGTTCCGCGAGTGACTCCAAGAAAAGCATCAAATTCTGCAGCATCTGGAATTTGATGATGACCTCATTGACTCATAAAAAAGAAATATATATTACGTCCGACTTAGCTGTATGGGCTAGACCCTTTGCCTTCCCTATCATCTCATTCATCATCCATCGACATCTTCCAAAAAAAATAAAAAATAAAAAATATTGACACCAATTTTTTTACATCCTATTTACATAAATTACAAACTAGGAATATATATATATATATATATTTTCTAATACATGAGCTAGGACAGGCTAACAGAAATGTTAGTAAGTGCACTAGATAATTCTGTCAAGGCACAGAAACCAGATTGATCAGGGAAGGTGTAGTTTCTTGATCTTAGTTTTGCAACACTCGAATGTGGTTGTTATATCTTATTTGTGTATTTATTTATATTTAGTTACTTATATTTGCTTATTTGTTTTGTTTATCCTGTGATTGTGTTTAATCTTATTTTATGTACTATAAGGTTGGTTGTAAAATGAAACCCAGGATTAGACGTAGGTCTTTACAATTTAGTTTAACAATGCAAATGTACTTAGCATATGATTTACAAAGATTCCCTAATATGGATCGTGAGATGGTCGCGGGGCGTCCGATCTCTTCATCCAACTAGTTACCCCAACCGAAATGACGCGTGGCATCGATAACGGCTGGGTACGGCCTGCGGAGTCGGTCGCTGGGTGTCCTAACTCCGAGACATCTACAGCTCGAATGAATTCTACTAACTAAGTCATCTCAGACCCCCCCCCTTCCGGGGGAAGACGGGAATTTGTAACGAGGTGTTGGCCTCCTAACAAAAATAGCATTCGCTGCACGTAACTACGGACAGGGCGTGGGAACCTTTATTATAGGTTAAATTTAATACGAGCGGGCGCGGCGGAGGCCGCGGAAAGTCATCGTGATCAGGCTATCAAATCGCGCGCCATGCGCCGTGGAACCTCGGGAGGTCTAGCGTGCAGAGGGGCCAGATCTCTCACGAGTGGGAAATTTGACCTCTCCGCCCGTGCGAACATTCCCTTGGCTAGACGGCGCACGAACTCATCCAGTGTTTCCATCCGCAGATCGCGGAGAATGACGTCATTTGTCACATAGCGCGTGGCGCCGACAATGCTCTTGGTCCGGCGGCTGCTTATAAAGCCAGTCGCTGCATGGCGGTATGAGGTGAGGGGGCGCGCGGCAGCAGCAGTGACCAATGGCGTAGCGCGTAGGCATCCACCATTGATGATAATATTGTCGCGTTACAGTACTTTATCTTGTTTTTACAATTATATTTTGTTTTTCTTTTTGGTCTTCATTTGCTATTATTGATTTGTTATTGGAGTTAGGGTTTACTGAGAGAATAGGGATTCCTAAACTATTATAATGTTATTTTAAGTAATTCTTATCGTATGTTTGTGATAAAAGAAACTTTTTGAATGAAATGCTAGCTTTGTTTGGATAACTCCTTGGCCATTCGGTGTCTCCGTGACTACTCGACCCCAAACGGTGCGAATTCGTAACCTGTATCGAGGTTGGCGTATTTGCTTGGCTTTTTAGAGTAACTAACTATAAGCTAAATAGAAAACAAACTGTGGTAAAAAAAAACTTAATTCGAACAAGCCGCAACACAAAGCAAAGACAGGTTTAATAGAAGAACCCAACCCATCAATCACACCTTAAGCCGTGTGTCAAGTTCAACATTTAAAATAAAAGTACCAGGAGCACATACTCATATAGGAGGTACTGTTTCGTCAGTATAGGTAATTCGTGAATTTGTGCGAGCGCTCACTTTCACTGGCCTTGATCTTGATGTGCGTGCTGTGTTAATCAATTATTAAATTTTGTTTTTAGAAATAAACTGTTTGAACAGCGATTTTCCCACCATTAGACGCGGGAAAAAGACGCAAGTCTTCGTTCCCGTGCCTTGAATATAGGGTTGCCATATCTTGATTCATGAGCAGCATCAAAGATACGGGTTTTAGATTTTGTACTAGAGAGTAAAGAGTAAATAAAACAAATGTGTAAAAACTTTTTATAGTGCCTAAGACGGGGGAAACTGTAAATTAAGGGCATCTGGCCAGCTTTTCTTTTTGTCTTTTATGAAGAAAATATTTTTAGCATTGCATGGATTCATCTCACCGACCGATCCAACTGCGTAGAGGTGTAAGACAGGGCGACGTAATATCGCCGAAACTGTTTACAAACGCGTTGGAAGATGTCTTTAAAATGCTGGACTGGAGTGACTACGGCATAAAAGTCAATGGAGAACATATCTCACACCTTCGATTCGCGGATGACATAGTCATAATGGCTAGCTCGCTGGAAGATCTTAGCGGAATGCTGTCAGGCTTAAATGTGGCATCTCAGCGGGTTGGTCTCGGTATGAACTTGGACAAGACAAAAATCATGTTCAACGGCCATACCATACCGAGACCAATCAACGTGGGAAATGCCACTATCGAAGTTGTACAAAAATACGTCTACCTTGGACAGACCATCCAATTAGGAATAGCTAACTTCAGTAAAGAAGCCGACAGACGCATTCAGCTAGGACACATCTTCCTATCAAACATACCACAGTGTTTAAAGACAAAAGTTTTCAACCAGTGTGTTCTTTCAGTAATGTCGTATGGAGACGTGGACGCTGACGGTGGGTCTGATACATAAATTCAAGGTCGCTCAGCGAGCTATGGAGAGAGCTATGCTCGGGATTTCTCTGAAGGATAAAGTCAGAAACGTTAACATCCGTCAAAGAACCAAAGTTACCGACATAGCTTTCAAAATTAGCAAGCTGAAGTGGCAATGGGCTGGACACGTCTGTCGCAGAAGCGATGAACGATGGAGTAAACAGGTCCTGCAGTGGAGACCACGTACTGGAAGACGCAGTGTGGGACGACCCCCCGCCAGATGGACAGATGACCTGAGAAAGGTCGCTGGTGGGGGATGGATGAGGGTGGCAGAAGATCGTGTAAAATGGCGAGCCTTGGGGGAGGCCTATATCCAGCAGTGGAGAGATACAGGCTGATGATGATGGATTTATGGGTGGCGTTGTGTGTGGAAAAGAGATATGAGAAGAATGGTGTCTCGGGCTTGCGACCGACTGTAGGCTGGTTTACAAAGAAGGCCTCCTTTTTTATTTAATTGCGCAAGAAAACAATCACCATATATCATTTTATTCCTCTCCCTACCCAATCAAATACTGTACGATTCCGTTAATGCCGTCTATAAAGCTTAAATGTATTGAAGCCTGGCCTGCTTAGGCCCAATACTTAAAGTAAGTGGTGCAAAGATTTTGCTGCAATTCCTCTCACACCAACTTCCACTGCGTAAAGCTAAGACTTGAACCCGTTCCTGGTCATTTGTTCTGTGACATCTTTCCGAATATATGACTTCTTCTTTTTATGTACCTATAATATTATATTCCTAAAATAAAAATAAATATTATTTAAATGAAAAGTAAAGTATCATCACGACCGTTTCCCTTTCGGGGTGGTCAGAAACCACGCTTATAAAGAAGCGGATTCACATTTAGCCAAATTTACTGCCGGCCAATCATGACAAGTGGCAAGCTCGTCGATGTCTCCAGCGTAGCAAACTCGAGAAATATCACAAATAAATTAAATATTAATTAAATGTATTTATTTACATTAATAAATATTTTTGTGTCCCGACCAGGAACGGACTTAACCGCTAGACCACGGACTAGGTTTATTTAAATTAAAACCATAAAATCGTTTTTAATTGTTATCAAGTATTTAGTGACGTGTCGCTTTACGGAACTAAAGTTTCCCTGGCAATGAGATTACGCAGCTGATAGCAAATAGAAAATATTCACGTCTTACGAAGTTGGATAATTGCATACTTCGCTTGAAGGACTGCGGGTTAGGAAGGGGAAACACACAGGCTAGTATAAATGATAAATATGACGTCATTTTAGTTCAGCCGTCTTCTCTCACTTATTCATACTAGCTGTCCAACGGAGGGATGCCTCGGCACGTCAGTACGCTCGTGAAATAGAAAAGTCAATTTGTAGCAGAATGCAAAAACATTTTTTATTTCAATGATAATAATTGTACTTTTCGGCAAATATTTTTATTATTTAAACTTATATTTCTGATTTTATTATTATTAATTAGTTAAATTACCAATTTTTTAAATGCATATACATATACAGATTGCTTCAAAGTTCCTCCGAGCAGAACTAATCTCGGTCACACTTGCCCACTGATAAGAGCAATCAAATCATTTAATGTTATCTGGCGCAAGTGTGATCTGGATATATTTCACGATTCTAAAAATACTTTTAAACACAAAGTCTTGCACCCATTTCCGAAATCTCACAGGAAACTAAAATAATATTCATTTCAAATAAAAAATTGCAATATGACTGGAAAGTCCAAAATGTTAAAATATATGTATATATAAATAAATATATGTTCTTAATTTAAATTGTAAATACATATATAGTTATAGGTTTATTAGCTTAATTTTGTTTGCTTCTTTTTTTTGTTATTTTTTGCTTTATTATTAGAACTGTGGTTCGAAAAATACAAGTTGACAAATGCTGTGCTCAACTGTAAAAAGTTTATGTACTGGATAAGTTTTCAAACTGTGTAATGATCTAATGTTAAGTATATATACTATTGTTTGAGTCTTAATAAATAAATAAATGCATTAAAAAGCCATCGAAACATGTATGAAGAGGTTGGTGAATGTCGAAGAAGCGAAAGAGGTATGTCGTGATCGAGACAAGTAGCGCTCAATTGTCTCTGAATACCCCAAGGGATTTGAGTGAAGATATGTATGTATGTAAATTGCTTATTTTAGTTAAAGAATAAAAAATAAACAAACTTAATTAAATAATATTTTGATCCAAAATAAATTATAAATATTTCGTTAATACATGAATATTCATTATATGAAAGAGACAGACTTATGGATGTCAAAAGTGCTAGACCGTGTTGTAATTCAAAAGGAATACCTACTTAGAATAGGGGAACGCAATCTTCAATGTTGCCAGAAAAAAAACTATTTTTATTAAAAATATTTAAAATGGAAACATTTATGCCTTTCGAGGGTTCGAGGTAGCTGGAAGGAATGGTTGTCTGTATTGTCACTACCGATAAGTATATTTGTGTTTAGTATATTATTTACTAGTAAGTAGTTTTAGTAGTATTTTAATTTATCCTTTATATGTTCTTTAATTTGCGCGAACCTTCCACATGCAATATTCGTAACGGCCTTTGTACATTGTGCAAAATGTTAATACTGAAAACATGAATGAACAAAGCGTGCGAGTTAGAACAGGAGATTAGCGATTGTTTCCATTTTTTTAAATCAAAATCGGTATCGAAGTACAGACGCGGCGTAATGTTAAAGATGGACTCTCATTTGTAACATTTAATCGGACAAGACTAACACAAACAGGCATACCCAGACATTTGGTATTTGAAATATTAGTCTTAATTTTTAGACAGAGAGAGGTACCAGGCATACAGAAATTGCAAAAAGGTTTCATGGAAAAGTACTAGGCGTCCATATTTTACAGAAGGTTCAGAAAATGATATAGCTATTTCGTAGCCGAGTTATTATTAATATTTACTGTATATTGAGTGTTATTTTGTTCCAGTTTGTGTTTAGTTTAACGATAACAAGCAATGTATAATGAAAATACATAACCCGTGTTTAATTCTCGGTAGTTACCATACTCGCATATCCGCTAATTACTTACGTACATAATTCACTACTTAAATTCGCTTTCTTTTATCTGATTAATTTATCTTTTTGATCTTCAAACGAAAGTTTTAGAAAAAACTGGGCCAGTAACATACGCATAATGCGTATGGGGCCTTATTTTTTCTTTTTTGTTCTGTTTTCTTGGTTCTTTCTCCCGATGAATGATGAATAAGATGATAGGGAAGGCAAAGGGTCTATCTAGCCCATACAGCCAAGTCTGACGTAATATATCTTTCTTTTTTATGAGTTAAATGAGGTCATCATCAAATTCCAGATGCTGCAGAATTTGATGCTTTTCGTGGAGTCACTCGCGGCATTATAGCTCAAACACGTCGGGTAAAATATGGGAGTTGACAGAGCGGGAAAACCGCAAAAAATAAACTGCAACTTGTGCCCCATATTTAAAGTCCAATTTATCGTTTTCCATAATTATTTACATTGTAGCACATTATTAAACAAAACAACACCACTTTTGACCAATAATATTCACAGTAAATTAATTTACAAAACAAAAACTTGCACTTGAAATGTGCGCACAAAATGGCGCGAAGGACCTCTCTTTTTTTGTTCTCTTCTTCCCGATGGATGAGATGATAGGGAAGGCAAAGGGTCTAGCCTATACAGCCAAGTCTGACGTAATATATCTTTATTTTTATGAGTTAATGAGGTCATCATCAAATTCCATACGCTGCAGAATTTGATGCTTTTCTTGAAGTCACTCGCGGCACCAAGCTCAAACACGTCGGGTAAAATATGAGAGTGCCCCATAAAACTTGTGCCCCATATTTAAAGTCCAATTTATCTTTTTCCATAATTATTCACATTGTTCCTGACACTAGCCACTGTCAACTAGGTTCCTATCACTTTACTGGCAAATAAAGATGTCTATTCGATATGTTCAGAGTAGGGCTGACCTTCAAGATGTCAACACGCTCCCATTAACGTACTTAGAATAAACCTACATAATTTCGTTTCTATTTGACATTTCTCGTTCAACACCTTAATGTTGTGAAAGTGTTGTTTGAACAACATTATGTTAAATACTAAATAATGCACGTCATTTTAAAGGCACTACTCTGTTTCTTTAGACGTTATAATTCGTTAACGCACGCAGGGTAATTGCAAAGTCACGCTAACAGTCAGCGCGGATAAAAAGCGCACCACTACGGGTAGTGGAACTAGCTTCCACTGACCATCAGACAAGCTATTCAATTCATATCTCTAATAAAAAAGACCTACAAACTTTCTTTTAAACAATATATTTTAACGTCCCAAAGGACTATTTGGGCTATTTTTGTACTACTTGTGCTGTGTACAATGATAAAAAAAAAAGTAATCGCTTGAGCCAGCACTTGCTCACGAAAGTAATGCTTCAACAATGCTTAGCCGAGCAATCATTTCGCACTATAATAGACAGTACTCGATCCTTTGCTAAGCCAAGCAACACTTTGAGCAACGGCTAATATTATGTGTTTTGTCGCGTTCATAATAGAGTAACTGTCACTTTGTCAGTTCTATGCAATGACTCATGAATGGCGAAGCAACGACTATTAATCCGGACCTTAATAAATAATTTATATGGATCCCTGCTGGTAATTCCAAACACCAGTGCAGCGTCCTTCAAAGAGCCCAGTCTAAATGATTTTTTTTCTTTGACAGAGCTACAGCAAGAAAGAAGCACGGGGGAGGAGGTATTGATGCCATAACCATCTCTACGTCAGCTGACAAGAAGAAAGACAAGAAGAAGAAGGGAAAGCCAACAAAGATCCATCTCATCCAAGCTCCCATGATCCACCAGCAGAAATCCAAAGGTCGTAGTTTCCATCAGGCTGGCAAAGAGGCTGTCCAAAGCTGGGTTATTGGCACTGTTAAAGACGCAAAAAGCACTAGGAATGCAGATGCACAAGGAGTTAGGAAGGGAAGATTGGTGCTTGCGGAAGACTTGGGCTTCGAAAGTACTAAGCTAGCAGAAACTAAAGAAGATAGCATTGTAGTTAGAAAGTCTAGAAGCGTTGAGAATGCTGATGCGGTTGTGGAAAATACCAGGGTAGCAGATGTGCGAGGAGTTAGACAGGCGAAGGGACTTCTGGACGAAGCATGGGCGATGGGAGAAAAGGCCATAGACGCCGTCGCCGAGCATGTGGTAGACGGGGAAAATACTGAGAATGGGTTTGAGAATGATAAAAGTACTGAAGCAGGTGGGTGTTTATTGTTTTGCATGAAATCGCTTTAAACTGGCGCGATTTATTAGTATTTGAGCCAATCCATTGCCCTTATTATCAAAAGTTAATTATATTATTTATTGATGTTTTTATTAGGCTAAAAATAAAAACACAAAAGCTATAAAACGTGCCAGTATATTGTTTAAGGTCACTGCACCTATTATGGACCGCATCAAAATTGGCACCTAGTTTCGTGGTCAATCATAGGTGCGTAATCTTATACTGCAATTTCCTTCTGCGTCAAAAATATTCTATGTGATTCATTATGTTTTTTTAGTTGTTGTGTTCTCTTCTCTCGATGGATGATGAATGAGGTGATAGTTAAGGCAAAGGTCTAGCCCATACAGCCAAGTCTGACGTAATATATATTTTCTTTTTATAAGTTATTAAGGTTATTATCAAATATCAGTTGTTCTGTTTTCTTGGTTCTTTCTCCCGATGAATGATGAATAAGATGATAGGGAAGGCAAAGGGTCTATCTAGCCCATACAGCCAAGTCTGACGTAATATATCTTTCTTTTTTATGAGTTAAATGAGGTCATCATCAAATTCCAGATGCTGCAGAATTTAATGCTTTTCTTGGAGTCACTCGCAGCATTATAGTCCAAACACGTCGGGTAAAATATAGGTGTACACAGCGCGGGAAAACAGTAAAAAATTAACTTCCACTTGTGCCCCATATTTAAAGTCCAATTTATCCTAGTTTCGTCCTAATGTCCTAAAGGTTTGGCTGTCAGAGAATGCCTAGCGGCATTAAGTCCACCTTTGTACATAGTGCAATTAAGTTTTTAAATAAATAAATATCGATATCCATAATTATTTTCATTGTAGCACATTATGAAACAAAACAACATCACTTTAGACCACTAATATCCACAGAAAATTCATTTACAAAACAATAACTTGCATTTGACATGTCCGCGCAAAACGGCGCGTTTATTTAGTAAAAAAACATTAAAATTTTCTTAATTAAAGCTTCCAATTTCACTAAAATTTAGATTTACTATACGACTTTCATCATTAATCAATGCAGTTTACAAGGAAGTGGTAAGTTTTTTAACTTTACGAGTATGAATAGTGCATGAATTGTAGATGGTTTTTTTTAAGAATAGGTTTATTTTAAAGTTAAAAAATCTGCAGTGTCGCGTTCAGATTTAACCCAGGGTTATGTTTTGGAGTACATTGCGTAACCAATGCAAAACCAATATCCAAACCAGCTTAGTTTAAGATACGAAATGTACCTACAATTACATTGGTGTTCGATTCATTTGTTTATTTCTACTCTAGTTTAAACCCGAATATTTTGACAATAATGTAAGTTTGACGTTTGATATTATAAGCGACTTAACCATATTTCGTTTGGCAACCCATCACAATTGATTTTGTTAGTGTATTTTTTATATAAAAAGTGGGTTACATTCGGATAACTGATCGGTAAGGGTCGTTCATCTACTTATCTTAGACTATACAAAAACCTTAGACATATTTTTAGACAACCATCGTTACTTTTGTTAGCAATTTTTTAAATTGATTTAATTCTGATCGGTGAAGGTCGCTCTTAGACATATCTTAGAATGTCACAGACAGGCATGAGTGAACGAATGTCATGACTGAAGTAAACACTGCATGATGCATCCGCATTATTATTGCATTCTGTCTACAAATTACATTATTATAATATATTATGAAAGTGCTGTTTCGTGCTTGCATGCATTCTGTATCATAGTTGCATGTTTAAAAGTAAATATTTTTATATAAATATCACCATGGTAAATTTATCTGCAACAAATAAAGTGTGTTAGATGTGTTTCTTACTTGGTAAAATATATAAATTGAAGATTAAAAATTTTATTGCCAAATATTTCGACTCTCTTTGGAGCGGCGTCATCAGTGACAGTGACTGAAGGTCTTTGTCATAAATTTTGAAAAAATAATTTTATTTTTAGCAATGGTAAAGGCAATGCACTATACAGTTTTGTATTTATTTTTTAGAAAAATATCATCATCACCTAGCGCATCATGGAAATCATCACATCATCAGCATGTTATGTCCATTGTTGGTACGATATTAATAAATTTACAAAACAAGTTAGACAAAACCTAATGCATTACATTCAGACCAGGGCCATAGTATGCACCAAGCTGCCATATAAAAGAGCTTTCCCATGTTTTTAAATCAATAGACGGAATAGTTTTAGGAAAACTCTTTAATACTCTTACTGTGAAACAATTGTTAAAGGTAGTGTTATGTATACGCGCATGGGTGGGCACAGGTAAAATATTATTAATTTGAGAATCTACTGAATGTCTGTGTCCATTCATGCGAGTACGAAGGGGTGTCGTAGTCTCTCCCACATAAAAAAGAGAGAGAAGAAAGAGAGATTATCTTCAGAGTTCAAAAAAGGTGCATTCGGGCTTTATGTGGACTTAAGTCGACCGAAACCTGTAGACCTCATCATCACCGTTCCATGTCTCTATATTCTGGAACTAGCTAATTTTATAAGAAATAATAAAGAACTGTTCCCAAATAACGCCCAAAATCGCAAACGCACACTGCGTTACCAAAATAAGTTAATAATACCGATAGCCAAAACAACACACATGCAGAAAAGTGTATATTGTATGGCTCCAAAAATATATAACAAAATAAGTGATGACATTAAATTACTTCCAAATCATAAATTTAAAAAACAACTCACTGACATGCTGATAGACAAGTGCTACTATTCAGTGCGGGACTTTCTAGAAGATAAATCGCTTGCTATAACAAATTCTTAAAATTATAATTTCCAAATTTGACATTAATATTATTGTATATGTAAGTTAGTAATTAAAAATTTATGTACATAGATATTAATATAATTATTATTATTATATTGTACCGTATTGATAGACGGTTGTACTTGTTACTTATACGCCCTCCGGCAAAACATAGAGTACAACACTAACTACACTGTATAACATCACAGAAATGTAAAACCTATTGTTTATAAGAAATAAATGAATTATGAATTATTATGAATTATGAGGCGAAATATTTGGCAATAAATTTTTAATCTTTAATTTATATATTTTACCATGGTAAATATACAATATTAGTTTTGAAAGTAAAAATTGGCATTTAACATCATTGCAAATGGCACATACTTTCAACAAGAACAACAAATAGGTGGTAGGCGGACTGCTGGTGGTAAATATCCCAGCCTGCCGGGACGGAGAAGTATCCACCGTTCGTTCCGATAAACCCAGTAAAGTGTATCTACAAGTTTCGGATGTCGTCATGCCCAGTCAAGCCGGCATAGTGTTAGGAATTGATGTCAGTCATGAGTGTCTGATTCCAGTTGCTAACATTCATGGACCTTGCGTGCCACTTAAATGGCCATAATCAATATTAAACATCCCACTGCTAATGCAGTATAATATTTCCTGGCGTGCTTTTTATAAAGTTGATTTAAAGGACATCCTACAGAATACATCAACCCTAAACACGTAATATATTAATAATATTTGTTCATAACAGAGGTGGGATCATCAAATTCCAAATGTTGCAGAATTTGCTTTTTATGGAGTAATTCGCGTCAATATTGCCCAAACACGTCAGGTATATGGGTAATCCGCAAAAAATTAACTGGAATTTCTACCCGATATCAAGTCGAATTTAACGTTTTCCATAATTATTCACATTGTAGCACATTATTAAACAAAAAAAACAACACTATTGACTAAAAATATCCACAGTAAATAATTTACAAAACAATGTGCTTCTCTGTGCAAAAGGCGGGAATTCACCTCGAGTTTTAGATTACTGTATATTTCATAGACAAAATGATGGCTATGAAAAAGGTAACTGCGCCTAATATCGACACGCTCTAACTAGGAACCTATTACGGATGTATCTAAAAATCATCATGATCAATACTCAATAAAAACAATAGATACCTGTATTAAAGATGTGGGCATTTTGAGTGAGTTGATAAATACGTCCGTACAATAGGTGTGAAGTTATTTATGTCGAATTTGTGTTCGATTCTGCAATCTTTGGGTACGCATCGACGCTATTACTACACATAATATTGCTTACTGATTATTCTTCTAAATTATAGAACAAAGAGGTAAAAAGAAGAAGAAAAAGAAGGCCATCCTTAAACTACTGATTCTCGGAGCCGTGCTGAAAGCCAAAATCGGATCGTTACTGCAAATTTTATCTTTCAAACTACAGGTACCTAACTTTATTTTATTTTCATATAATTTTTCAGACACAAAGGTTCAGTTGTATAATGGTTTCATTATAACAAAAAAGTAGTGGTTCGAATCCTGATATGTACCAATAAGGAATACACTTTTCTTACGTACATTTGTAATGTAATGAATTTACAACACCACTGTTACCGTAAAAAGGCACGTTAAGCGGTCGGTCCTAGTTCACTAATACCAACTTGTGGAATCGTTATTAAATTGTCATTAAAATTATACCGGGTTCGATTCCTGGGACACAAAAATATTTATTAATGTAATTAAATACATTTAATTTATTTGTGATATTTCTCCAGTTCGGTACGCTGGAGACATCGTCGAGCTTGCCACTTCTCATGATTGGCCTATAGTAAAGTTGGCTAAATGTGAATCCGCTTATTTATAAGCGTAGTTTCTGACCACCCCGAAAGGGAAACGGTCGTGATGATACTTTACTTTACTTCATTAAAATTAACATCAGAACCTTGTCAAGTCGTCTGGCTGAAAGTAACCTTTTTCTTCAGAAATATGTTCTGCAAGTTCCACCTCCAGCAGTGCAGGTGCAGCACTGTGATGTGTGATGATGATGATGATGAGAGATGCATCATCAAGGTTTGAGTAGAAAGAAAAGAGAAGTCAGAAACAAATCTTTTAAAGAAGCGGATTCGTATTTATCCTATTTTACTGGCGGCATGACAAGTGGCAAGCTCGTCGATGTCTCTAGCGGACCAGACAAGAGAAATACCACAAATAACTTAAATAAATTATTATGTCCCAAACAGGAATCGAACCCGGTACCTCAGCGTCTAAATCTATAATCCTAACAGTTTAATCTGTTTATTTTTGGCGTATTTATCCTTAGCAAAAGTTTATTATATTTTTATTTTAAAGTAATTATTTATTTTTTTCAGGTGAAATTCTTCTTGATAGCGCTGATTGGTCTGGGCATCAACCTGGCAAGGTTCTGGTTAGATCTCAAGAAGTCACATCAACAACCACAAAAAGTAAGTGACAAAACTAATATAATAGGTACTTAATATTATTAAAAAAGGGACGAGATTCGAAGCCTGGCATGTAAAGGAAATACACTTTTATTACGTACATTTGCATCATCAACAGGACGTTAACAATAGGTGAGATGGCCTGCTATGCCGTTAATCAGGCGAAGGTGGCCCGAGCCATGTTAGGTCCTGTAATGAACTTCAATATACCGCTCAGGTTGAAGGTGCATATCTACAAGATGTTCATCCGCTTCCAAAAAATCTCTAATTGCAAGAAATCTGAAAGTGCTTACAACCGAGGCATGTTGTCGGCATCGCTAATCGTATGTTTTACCGGGCTAACAACAAGCATCTTCAGGATATCGGTCCTACTTTCGCACGGCCCCCGGACGGGAGACCACTACCTAGGGAGGCGCTTTTGGAGAAGAACTAAAGTAGACAAATCTAGGAGATTAGATTCGTGAGCTACACGGGCGGTGTTATACTAGGAACAGCTCCCAGCACCAAACATGCGTGAATCCTGAAATCCTGCCGGAGAAAACAGGAGATTATCCCATCCCTAACATTCGGGCCTGTATGACTCCGCTGTTTTATGCCCATAAATAAAAATTAATTGCTGTAAAAGCTGTTTAAACAATCTGCATTTATAAAAATAACATAGAAATATTTATTAATTTAGTATTAATTTTATACCTCTGTTGTGTACAACAAATAGGTGATAGGCGGACTGATGGTGGTAATTTCCCCAGTCTGCCGGGGCGGGGAAGTATCCACCGTTCGTGCCGATAAAACCAGTAAAATGTGTCCACACGTTTCGGGATCAGACTCGAATTGCCGTCATGCCCAGTCAAGCCGACATAGTGTTAGGGACTGATGTCAGTTATGAGTGTCTGATTCCAGTTGCCAACATTCGTGGGACCTCGCACGCCACTTACCATCAGATAGGTGCTTGTCCCCTCTTAAAATGGACACCTATTATCGAGGTATTGTAAATTTGCGCTTCAAATGCAAAAACAAAGAAAAATTATAAAAAATATTATTGTAAATTATTATGCAATAAACCATTTTTTTACAATAACTATTTAAAAAAGTATATTAAAGTGAATCTCGGTGCTCACTTTGATTTGGTCCATATTAGGTACTTTTACCTTAGTAAACCTTTATTGACGCTAACAGAACCTACTAACGCACTGTTTAAACTTAATTTAATTATAATTGCAATTCTCAGCAACTTTCTAAGACCCGTAGAGTTTCACACCTTGTGCGGTTTCAACAAAGATGTCATGTTTAACACACATTAATCTCCTCGAGGGACTGACGTCACTGACTTTATATGCCTAGTCTTTAATCTCAATGTTTCTCACTTTCAGAAAGTGATAATTTTGGGCCGTAACCCTTTCGGGGTGGTCAGAAACCACGCTTTTATAGAAGCGGATTCACATTTAGCTAACTGTTCTATAGGCCCATCATGACAAGTGACAAGCTCGTCGATGTCTCGAGACGATGGGGCCTTCAGCCAAGCGACTGGCCAAGGATTTGTCCAAACGGCTGACGAAATCTTGAGGCGCGAAGGTTGGCAAATTTCAAACCAACGTATCAGCCTCGCTATACAGAGGGGAAATGTTGCCAGTATTTTTTTGTTTTTTTTTTTTATACTAGCACGACATGTGTGACCTTGATGCCCACCCGGCAGTAAACTAGGATAAAAACTATAGTCTCGAGGAGACCAGCAAAATTTTCTCTCTGTAGGCTAATATTGGTAGAAATAAGGCGCTTGGCTGAGTCCCCGTGGTCCCGTCTGATATCGTCTTGACCCCAAGACTCAAAGAAAATAAAAATAATATAGGAATGTGGATGGGGCCATGGTTTTCCTATAAACAGAGCTTAGGTAAGGATGTTTTAATGAACTTCAAAGCAGCCGGTTCTGCAAATCCTAAGGCTTTATCTACACTAACGGGGTTCACAAGCTCGCGAACTAAATCAAAATCTTTATTTGCAATTAATGTGGTACAATTGATTGACAATAAAATTTGGCTAAGCACATTTAGCCATTAAAGCATGCAAAATCATTGGTCAGACTTACATTGTATGTATGTATGTATGTAACAAAAT
The DNA here is from genome assembly GCA_910589645.1 of Tinea semifulvella. Classification (NCBI taxonomy): domain Eukaryota; kingdom Metazoa; phylum Arthropoda; class Insecta; order Lepidoptera; family Tineidae; genus Tinea; species Tinea semifulvella. The sequence continues at coordinate 789,078 of OU342623.1, read as the reverse complement.
TATATATACCTATAACATATATACAGTAAAGCGTTTGACTGTGTCAACTGGAGAGAACTTTGGACTATTCTGACCAAGCTGGGGGTCCCTAGACATCTCGTCGCGATACTTGAAGCATTGTATAGCAAGAGTCTAGGCGTCGCCAAGATTGACCAAGTCAATTCCAAACCCTTCAAATTCCAACAAGGCGTAAGACAGGGCTGCATTTTGTCTCCTCTTCTCTTTAACGCATACGGGGAGTACATTATGAGACGCACGCTGGAGGGCTGGGAAGGGGGAGTAAGTGTCGGTGGACAGAAACTTACAAACTTGCGTTACGCAGACGACACAACCCTCTTAGCTGCATCTGAAGCGGAAATGCTTGGGCTACTTGATCGAATGGAGGGAATTAGCAAAAAACTGGGTCTGCATATCAACAAGCTGAAGACGAAGATAATGGTGGTGGATCGCTATAAGAAACTGGATCTCACCGGAGCGCTGAACCTAGAATGCGTCACAGACTTCATATACCTTGGATCCAGCATCTCCAACACCGGCTCATGTGAGACAGAAGTTCGAAGAAGAATTGGCATGGCTAAAAATGCAATGAGTCAGTTAAAAGGAATATGGAAGGATCGAAATATCACCCTAAAGACCAAAACAAGACTAGTACGCAGCTTAATATTCTCCATATTTCTTTATGCCGCTGAAACTTGGACTCTTAAAGCCGGTGATCGTGGCCGCATTGATGCCTTCGAGATGTGGTGTTGGAGGCGCATGTTGCGTATCCCTTGGACAGCCCGAAGAACTAACGTGTCAATACTCAAGGAGCTTAAAATCTCTACTAGGCTGTCTTCCATCTGCCTAAAACGAGTCCTTGAGTATTTCGGCCATATAGCGCGCAAAACACCTGGTAACCTGGAAAGGCTTGTAATCACAGGGAAAGTCGAAGGCAAAAGACCACGTGGCCGAAGCCCCATACGCTGGTCTGACCAGATACGCACCTCACTGAATACCCAGATGCACGATGCCCTACATGCAGCCGTGAACAGACCCGGATGGCGCAGCATCGTCCGGGACAAAGTGATCCGTGGAGGGGGTCACGACCCTCAGCAGTGAGGAGAACGACGCAAGGAGGAGGATAACATATATATTTTTAATTAATATCAATTACCTAACATACTTATTAAATACTTTTTAATTCTTTTAAACTATACATAAACATATTACACAGTTTTTGCTTAATTTAAATATACAAAGGTTGCGTTTATTTGCATTAAACATGAAAAATATAGACCAACGCATAAAGTTCGGTGGGTTTACAACATAGAATAATTCTTAGTCTACGGTTTAATGTGGTAATTTTCTTTTTAAATACTTTTAAATTTTCTATACCGCGTGTAAATGTGAAAAGAGCAAATAATTTTTTTTGGCTTTAGCTGTCATTGATGGAAAGTAAGGTTAAGTTTATTTATACATACTCGTAGTTATAATTAATTATATAATAATAAATATATTGTAAAGTAATATTAATATGTTAAATATAAGAATATAGATTATATCTGAAATAAAAATATGAATTGAAATGGTCCTCTATTTAAAATAAAAAGGTCCCTTTTTTTTAAAGATAAAATCATTGCGTCTGCAAATCGCGATATCCATCGAGATTAATACCTAAAGGCTGGTGGAAGTGTTATTATTAATTGATCTCGCCCACAGCCGAGAGACGAAATAGAGAGAGAAAAAAATACGCGATTGTCGACCTCCCGCTATCTACTTCATTAGGCTCTGTATAAGTGGCGTTTTTTTTTTGAAAACTGCACCGCAACTTGAGATTTTATTACTAAATATTTAACATGAAAAATACGTTGTTCTTTATTTTTATTCTAGATTATAATATAAAAATATTTGCTCTGTTACAAATTCCACACAGTATACAGTAATTTTTATTTAGCTATAGCAGCCTATTGTCGGTCGCAAGCCCGAGACACCATTCTTCTCATCTCTTACCCACACCCGATGGACCCGGCACCCGCACGGTGAATCCATGGAATGCTTAGAAATTTGTCTTCTTCTCTAACAGTAGTTGAAAGGATGGGACCGAGAGAAGAATCACTACCGAGTGCCACATGTGAAAATATCGGAATAATTAATGAGTTCCAAATTACACCGCCAGATGGCGCTAGGCGTCACCAATAATAAAGGGAAGTTTGAGCAAAATATTTTTTTAAAAATATAAATATTTATCCTAAGCAAGTTCGTGGAAGATTCGTTGGAAGAGTGTAAAGTAGGCCTTACAACTTGGTAAACACGTCAACAGTGCAGCGGATCTGGTGTCAATGCACTTTCTACCGCAAGCCGCACCCTGTAGTAACTGGGACTTCTTTCTACGTACAGGCTGTTGCTAAATAAATGAGTACTTAATTTTATTTATTTAATCGATATTACTAAAAAATATAATTATAGTCTAAATTAGCAGAGGTTTTGCTTTGTCAGTAAACGCGTATAATATTCACAGTGAGTTCACAAGAGTAGACAGCGCGAAAAAATAGACTGCAACTTTTGCCTCTTATATAAAGTCCAATTTATCGTTTTCTATAATTAATCACATTATTATTATTATTATATTTTTTTTTTATTTATTTATTCAGGAAACATACAGATCTTAAATCATAATTACAACAATTCTAAAAGTTACACAATCCAACAAAGTTTCCACTTAAATATTAAACATAGATTTTGCAAAAAAAATAATAATAATAGGGATAAGCTTAAAAACAATACCTATATAACAAATACAACTAAATAATATACATTATAGTATATAGTAAAATAATTGAAAATGAGAAAAAAAAAATAGTAACCAAAAAGAAATAAATTAAAAGTTCTCCAAGCATAATCTTATATTAATTTTTTTTTGTTAACCTAGCAACACTAACACTGAACAAATCAATATCACTGAAATTTTCATTGTAATTTAGGCATGATCTTATTTATTTAGTATTTGAAATTTATTTTACAAATCAACACTAGTTTTGACTAACAATTTCCAAAGTAAAGTAAATTACAAAACAAAAACTTGCACTTGACATGTCCGTGCAAAATGGCGCGAAGGACTCTTTTTTGTGTTCTCATCTTCCGATCGATGATAAATGAGATAATAGGGAAGGCAAAAATCTAGCCCATAAAGCCAAGATCTGACGTAATATAATATATTTATTTTAATGAGTTAATGAGGTTATCATCAAATTCCATAATTTACAGGCGGCAGAAAACCGCAATATAATAATTGTCCTATATATAGTGTCCAATTTATCGTTTTCCATAATTATTCACATCGCAGCACAATATTAAACAAGGCGGGAGGTACTCTTTTTTTTGCACTTGATAGTTGAGCCAAACAAAAATATCAATATTTGATCCCTTCAGAAAACCTGCATTAAACAATCAGCCTGTATGTAAAGTTTCATCGGCATCCTCAATAGCGCAGAAGTCGTGACCTGAGGGCTCATTCCGTGCACCTCGGTCTACCACTTTCACTGACAGGGCTAAGGTCAAACCCTACCCACTAAGTTTAAGCCTGGTTTACATCGATCCAGTAGCTGGATCCAGCAACTGGATTAGAATGGGCACTTACACGCATCCAGTACTAATCGGTGACTACACATTAAAATATATTTTTTTCGTTTATGTAAAATATTTTTCAAAATATTAACTTTAATTTAAAACTAAAAATAAATATATAAATATCAATAAACCAAACTAAGTCAAAGTCAAAATATATTTATTCACGTAAACCTATTATATATTATGTTCAATCAATAAAAATAAAATAATATAAACACTGGTACACCTAATGCGACGTAATATGTGTTTAATAATAATAATAATAATAAATTATTTATTTCAGAATTAGTTCCATAATTGTTAGTAACATTTTAAACTATTAAACTTTTTAAACTTGTCGCACACTCATAATAGATTTTTATAATTTTAACGGGTCTTTACGCGATTTACCTTAGAGACATAATTCATCGTGGAATCCAGTAATCAATAGGTTTCGACGCCGGGAAAAATCGCCCGGTGTCGCCAAGGATATTGTAAGTGTCGTGTGTCGTGATTTCTAAAAACTTTTAAAAGTGATAAGTGGGTAGGTTTACATCTGCCGCCCAGTATGTACGAGACTACACCGCATAGCTTCAGTCGGCCCGTGACCACGGCCAATGCAACTTGGCTGTAACGTCGGGAGAAATATGTCTCTAAGGTAAATCGCGTAAAGACCCGTTAAAATTATAAAAATCTATTTTAAACTATGTTAGTAGGTGTACACATTAATTAAAAACTTAAAAACAAACAGCAATAATAATAATAATAAAACAGCATATTTAATAGACATAGCCGTACCTAACACTCATAACCTAATAACTACACATATAGAAAACAATACTAAATATAGAGACCTTGCAATAGAGCTTAAATCCCAACTCAAATTAGAAAAAGTAACTGTGCCCATATTAGTATCTACGACCGGAGTAATACCCAAAACATTACATGACAGCCTCAACACTATCAACGTAGACCAGCACACATACAGACAATTGCAAAAAGCTACAATCCTTAATACTTGACGTATAGTCAGAAAGTTTGGGAGTTAAATAAGCATGATGCTCACTTGGCCGAGGCCTCATTGCCCGAGAACATCATTAGGTTAACCGGTTAAATACCGAGATTCTTTAAGAATACATACATACATATCTTCACGCCAGATCCCTTGCGGGGTAGGCAGAGACAATTGAGCGCCATTTGACACGATCACGACATACCTCTTTCGCTTCGTCGACATTCATTAACCTCTTCATACATGCCCTTTGGTTACGAAGACTTTTTAATGCACCTTCAGTCAGTGTTTTATTTATTTGAATACACATTACATAATAATAATACGTACTTAATTTAATATATATAAATTCACCACACACTACAATTTCATAAATCATGGCCGCTGGCGTCATCATAATATTAGATAGGTATAAATTATTTTCGATTTCTGATCGATTTTAATTGGCCCGATTCGATTTCCCACACAACACATGTGAGCCACTTCCGAGGTCCGAATTCCACAGACACACGATATCGTAAAGAAAGTATTAGATTATCTGTTTACTCTCCATTTTAAATCACCTCGAAATCGGACATTCGGGTGTGGCCACATCAACAGCGAGGAGCGATAAATAATAGAGGTAAAGTTGCTTAGCAAATGACAGTCTATTTTTTCAATCAATCAAAAGCAAATCATTTTTTTAGAGTATCATCATCACGACCGTTTCCCTTTCGGAGTGGTCAGAAACCACGCTTATAAAGAAGCGGATTCACATTAAGCCAACTTTACTATAGGCCAATCATGACAAGTGGCAAGCTCGTCGATGTCTCCAGCGCAGCGTACCAATCTCGAGAAATATCACAAATAAATTAAATAATAATTAAATGTATTTTTTTACATTAAAAAAGCCAAGCCGTCTGGCCAGCGTGGCGAGTGTAGGCCAAATTCTCCAGTTCTGGAAGGCCCATCTCCAGCAGTGGAGGTCTAGGACGCTGTGTTCTAGGGGCTGTAATGAATGAATGAATGAATTTACATTAATAAATATTTTTGTGTCCCGACCAGGAATCGAACCCGGTACCTCCAAGTCTAAATCCACGGAGCTAGACCACGGAGGCAGTTCTATTTTAGAATACGGTGGATACTCGTATTGTGAACTTAATACATCTAAAATAATGTCAAAATATATAAAAATAAATAGAAAAAATAAATTACATGTCAATTAATATATTAAAGAGTAGGTAATAACAATCATTAATTTTCCTACTTAAATGTATCACTTAAACATTCCTTTTTTGAATTATAATTATACCTTTAGTAAAAATAGCTTAAATAACTTTTATTTAAATCCCTTAAATTTAATGCTTTTAAATCTATCTAATGATTTTTTTGCAAACTTCGATTGGATGTGCTGTCTTTATTTTAAAGGTAATAAAAACAATGATATTTTTTGTCTGAAACAATAAAACATTAGAGTTTGTATAGGAAACAAACGGTTTTAACATAAAATATTGACAGTTTAATGAACGTTACACTTAGTTTATACTTTTGGTTTGTTTTGTACTTTATTGTTTAAGTCTATTCAATACTTCACCTTTACGCATTATTATTTTTTCAATATAGAATATATTTGCTTTGTATTTTACAGTTATTCGTTAAGTCTTTCGCTTTTGTTGTTTTAGCTATTTTAATGTTCAATTTCGCTTGTATGAATAATTTGATTAAAGGTACTTTATTATTATTATCTTTATCGGAACTATAGGTTTTCTTTTATCTCGTTTTTTGTAGAAACTATACTTATTATTATCACTATATTTATTATTTTGAATTAGCATAACACTTTCACAAAAACAGGAGGAAGAGCTACGCCATTAAGGATCTGAGATTAATGAAGCATATACATCATCATTACTATCATCACAGCCTATAAAATACAGAGTCCTATATATCTACAGCTAGAAATGGGCCTTCCTGAATAAATTTCTGGAGAATTAGGCCTACACTAGCCAAGCCATGGTCAGGTAGAGTCAATTTTAATAGCATATTATTAACGATTCTACGAGTTGGTATTAGTGAAAAGACCAGCTCAGCGTGCTCTTCTTCTCATGGGAACGGCGGTGTTGTAAATCTATGACGTGAAATGTACGTAAGAAAAGTGTATTTCTCTTTCGTAAATGACTTTATAGGATTTAAAGGAAAGCGTTCATACATCGATCCAACATCGTAATTATGCCTATTTGATTACAACCCCCAAAACACAGCGTACTTTCATTGACAAGTGAACAAGTAGTAGACCTCTACTATTGGAGATGGGCCTTTCAGAACTTATATCTGGAGAATTTAGCCAACACTCGCCCCGCTGGCCAGACGGGTTTGCGAGGATATGATGTAATTTTTTTTTATGACAATTTATGAACGATTTCACGAGTTGGTGTCAGTGGAACCGGGATCGACGGCTTAACGTGCTTAACGGAATCGATGGTATTGTAAGTCTATGACAAATGTATGTAAGAAAAGTGTATTTCTCATCTATTGACTAAACATATCTAATATTAATTTGAAATTTATGACTAGGTGATAACAGCCGAAATGGTTTTTTTTTCTTATACGCTTTTGCTTATCGCTCCTCGCTGTTGCTGTGACCACAGTCGTAAGTGAGAGTAGGTTTAGCATAGCATTCTATCCGCGTACAAACACGTATTGGGTGCTAACTTTTAGTTCGTTGATTCACTTTGGCCAGTTTGATATAGACGGAAGCACATCAGACGAAGCCTGGACGTATATTTAGACGAACTAAAAACACAATTTGTATTAGTCTAATACACGTCTAAAAGCGACCTTCACCGATCGGCTATCCGATATTTTTTTATATTTTTTTAAAGACGTGTAATCGGCTGACGATACGACCCCAGCCTGAAGGGCCACCGCGGGAGGACGCCTCCTAAGGAGACCCCAAGGTGCTTACGGACTAAAACCCTATAAACCGTCTTTATTTCACTGTTGGTATGTGCACTATTATTAGTGCGTAAAATTTTAGATTTAAGTTGTATTTCTAATAGATTAAATAAATCAACATGTGAAAACAACTTGTTATATTTGTTTGGTATCCTTTTCGTAAGACAGTTAGACGCATAATTGCTTGAGTTAGAAATAACGAACAGATCTCTGGTATTGCGAACTGGCGTAGAGTCGCAGCACGCTAGCAACCAAGGGCGGACTTTTGATAGTTCCAATACAAATTGTCGTGCAAGAGCAGCATCTCTGTAGGGTGCGTCTGTCCTGAAGAGTTTTCATCATATTTAAATATAAATAAATATTTCCAGACATTTCCATGGTAAGCTACGAGGCTTGTGTTACGGAAACTAGATGGTTGATAAACTACATATTATATTTTTTAAAATATATACATATTATACATATAAATACCCAGACCGAGACAAATTCTACAATGTACAACTTGCCCCCGGTGGGAATCGAACCCACGACCTCCCGAGTTCACGGCAACGTTTGTTACCACTAGACCACGGAGGCGGTAATATTATCAAACATTTCTTAAGCCACAGTTAGTGTGTAGTAGTTACTACAACTAAAGGATTTTTCGCACCCACATGTCTATGGGACAAATTTCTTGAGTGAATTTGAACTCTATTGCGTTTGTTTAAGAAGCTAGAAAAAGCAGTAAAATTACTAATTAATACAATTATTATTCGTATTATTTGGGTTTTGCGTCCGTGGTGCATGTTTGGTCAATTGTGTCAGCCAGTTATAGTAGGTACGTACGCTTATTGAATTAGAATAAACCTACTGTTTTCTTTGAGGCCAAACAAATGTATGGCTTAGCATTTAGTAATTTTAAAAGTCCTGACGATAACTGTACATTTAAAAAAAAAAGTCCTGAGGAAAACTATACATTAAAAAAAACCTGATACCTATTTTAGGGTCGGTTACTGGATCCTTCCTTAATGGCATTTGTTCACTTAAATATATAAATTTGTGCGAACGCGGCTATTTAAGTGAACACTGACTAAGGAAGGATTCAGTTACCGGCCCTTATTACGGCCCACGTAGTTACAGTGTATGGTAGGCTGTAAAATAGTTGGTAGGCGGACTGATGGTGGTAATTTGTCCAGTCTGACGGGGCTGGGAAGTATCCACCGTTCGTGCCGATAAACCCAGTAAAGTGTATCCACACGTTTCGGGATTAGTCTCGAATTCCCGTCATGGTTAGTCAAGCCGGCATAGTGTTAGGGACTGATCTCAGTCATGAGTGTCTGATTCCAGTTGCTTACCATCACTGCGCGCCTCTTACCATGAGGTGGGCGCAAGGGAACATGTCATGCTAGTACATTAAAAAAGGCATGGTAACACACAATTACTAAGTCTGAGTTGCACCAAAACGAAGTCTCTGTCATTGTAGCGATGTAAGTTTTTCTTTTTCTTTTAGGTGGTGTACTATGAACACGCGTCCCATCAACACCATTACGATCACGAGGATGAGCACGGCTGGGGACCGTGGTCAAGGAGCATCGAGCCAGAAGTAAGTTAGGTCGTAACACGGATCGAAATAGAATATTTACAAAAACATATTTTTTTATGTCACTGATCGTTAGTAGCTCTAGGACGCGCGAACTCCGTTATCAAATCGAAAACATGAAATATGGGATTGCGCCATGAAAAGCGACGCGACGTAAATGTAAATCGGATGTATACTATGGTTTGAACGCTTCGAATTAAAACCTTACGTGGCGGAGTTTTTGCGTGCTACCAATTTTTTTTAACAATATTCTCGAAATTACTAATAATTGATTAATTTTTAAAAAATAAAAAATATATTGTTAAAATCGACAAAAATAGAACTTACCACATAAATAATGACTTTGCTTCATTGTTAATTATTTTCATAAACGCCATACTACGGTGAGTAGCAGAACTAATATAATTTTGTTAAAATAAAATTGAGCTAGTAGTTTCAGTATTAATCAATAGATAGCGCGCATTACATTTCAGTCTAAAATAGTTTTGCTACTCTTGAGTAGATGGCGCCACACGTTTCTAGATTTTGGTATTAATTTAATTTTACTTTAGCAGGAGGATTCTGATGCAGAAGTTCCAGTTGCAGTCCAAAGCACTCCATACAGGGCGTACGATAAGAACGCACAATTATATAGCCGTCCCGTTCTAACATAGGCCTTTCACTAATATCCATCTCACTTAAGAGTACAATCATAATAATAATTGTAGTATAGAAAGATTTGCACCATTTAATTTGAATCGCTTGTTTTAATTTGTATGGTGCAATATCAAAGTTATATATTTTAAAATGTTTTGTCAGAAGCGAATTTAGTTTTTTTCGGTCCATTGTTCGATTCCCATTTGTAATGGAAAATAGCTGTTAATTAAAAACAGAGTGTTATACTTTGTACCATTTTGATTATATTATTTAGAAGATAATAATAATTTCATAAAAATAAATAATAAATACAGTATGTTATTGTATAAAAAAAGGGTAATCAAAAACACTACATTCTTAACTTAGCTTAGTTTTTATTTATTTAAATTCGTCTCTGCTTTACGTTTCAAAATGATTTATTTATTAATAAATTTATTATAAATTAGGTCGTTTAACTGTATATTCTTAGGAAAAAAGCTTTATTTAACTGCATTTAATAACTTTAGTCATTATTTATTGTTATTACTTTATTATAATAAGTAATAGATTTCTTTCTGTAAACAACACTTTAAAAGTCGTTCGACTTAGCGTTTGTCTATGTTTTTTATACAAAATTCAGTAAAAAAGCAAGCTTTGATTTATATGCTTTCAATTTTTATTAGACTCTCTACGGCTCTACGGGTTTGACTACTGCTCAAAGCGCGCTCTTTTGTTACTGAATTTAACTTGTGTTCTTAGTAGCTTTTCCAAACGCTTAAAAGTAATTAAAAGCAGTAGTAGAACACAGCTTCTTTATCATTTATTTGAGAGTAGCATCAAAGACAATGACTACATATTTTACATGGATTATATAAATAATGGGGTGTATCAGGCAAAGCTTTTTGTAGATGTCGCTAGCGGAAATGGTACCTTGTTATGTCGCATCATTTTAAATTGATTTGTAGTTTTAATTTTTTATAACAGAAAAATCTATTTTAAATTAACGTTACCTACCATAAAATACGAATTAAGAAAGCGCACACCGTCTTTAAAAACAAAAAAGGTTTTATTAATAGAACGGCAATTTTGAGATCACTTTATCTTTGATTTCGCTTAGAAGTCCCGATTTGTACACTTAAAAGCTGCACACTTCTGCATAATATCCAGAAAATAATAAATTTCGTAATAAAAATACAACATTTCTATGCAACTGACAGTTATATTAGGTACCATCTATCATGCGCCATCTATCGTGATAAAAAGTTAGTAATGGCGCCTCTATTTAATAATCTACATATTTATAATAGTTTTAATTGAAACTATAATCTGACCTGTAGATATACTCTTTATAATCTGACCTGTAGATATACTCTTTATAATTAATAAATTAATTTATTCTTTAAATTTGACGCAATTACGTAAAAAGAATCCAAACCACAATTTTTCAGAAATTTAATTAGGAATTTTATTCAGTTTTTTTGGATAATATATCTTATATATATATAAAAAAAAAGTTTTTACATATTCTAAATATATTAAATGTTGGACTAATTCTAACTTTAATGGGCTATAACTTAAAATTAACTTAATGTGGATTGGATCCCTTTTACGTACATACGTCCAATTGTAATGTAAGTAGTGTGTAAATGCCATTATTTATTTGCGTGTTGTGTGTTAATAAATTATTATTTTTTAATTGTTTTATCATTTCTCTGTCATACTATCCTAAGTTGTTATACCACCTAACGTCTACTTGCAAAAGACACAGACAGTGGGGTCGCGCAGGCACGGATGGCTAATGGGCCTGGGTTGGGGATGGGGCCATTCCAACATTTTCCCCGGCGGGATAACCACCCGCTGGTAATTCATGCACTTTTGGTGCTGGACGCCGTTACTGGTGTAACAGCGCCCTTGTGGCTCACGAACCCAGGGACCAGGTTCGACAACTTCAGTTCTTCTCCAGAAGCACTTCTCTAGGAAGTGGTCTCCCGTTGGGAGGCCGATAATCTGGAGATGCTTGAAGTGTCCGTTGTAGGCCCGATAGAACATACGTCTATTCAGGCCGACGACAAATTCCTCAATAGCAGGCATCTCCAGGTCTGGGAGCTATGACGGAATTACGCACGAACCACGGCGCTCGGGAGACCACTCTGAGCGTTATGCTCTGCTAACTTAAAACAAATTTCGGTTCTTATAGAAAGTGGCGCCGCCTAGTAGACGGTAAGGGTACTAAATTTTATGTTCATTCATTCGTTCATTAATTCGACAACCAGATGGTAATGCGGTTGAAGTTGCTTGGAGTTTTCTGTAATGTTTATACCCTATTTAAAATTTCAAACATGTCTCTTTTCTTTTATCCAAAAAAGTACTTTTTTTTTACCGCTCTCATATTATTCTGAAAAATAAATAATAATTATTGTTTTATAACTTAACTTCCATAAATGTTTTGTAAGTATGAAATAAATCTAAGTATTGTATCTATACAAGGTGGAGTTTTGAGACGGGACAGTAAGGGCAAATATCTTAACCGTTATAGTTACAGGAAAACGTTCCTAGGAGACCATCCATAACTTATTGAGATATTCTGAACTTCATTCACAGATTTTGGAAAAATCTAGTCAGCAAAAACTTTTGTTTTTATGCCGATCGATCCTGTTTCTTATATGGATCAAAAGTCTCTACTGGAGCAACTGAGGTTTGAGTACTAGAAATGACAGAAACCAAACCAAAAAGGCCAAAAAGGTAGCTCGGTTGATAGAATGCATTCCCTAAAATCCAAAAAAGGTCGGTTTGAACCCCGGCATGTACCAATGAGAAATACACTTTTCTTGCATACATTAGTCAGATTTACAACACCACCGTTCCCGTGCCTTGGAAATATTAAAAAAAAAAAAAAACCTTTTTTACTAATTAACCCGGTTCTACTAATACCAACTTGTGAAATCGTTAAAAAATTGTCATTAAAATTTACATGAGACCCTCGCCAATCCGTCTGGCCAGCGTGGCGTGTGTAGGCGAATTCTCCAGAAATATTTCTGGAAGACCCATCTCCAATAGTGGAGGTCTAGGTCTCTGTATTCTAAGGGCTGTGATGATAAATAGAGGCGTGAAAGACGGACAAACATACATACACCTCCACCTAGACCTAGACCTCCACTATTGGAGATGGGTCTTCCAGAAATATTTCTGGAGAATTCGCCTACACACGCCACGCTGGCCAGACGGATTGGCGAGGGTCTCATGTAAATTTTAATGACAATTTTTTAACGATTTCACAAGTTGGTATTAGTAGAACCGGGTTAATTGATAAAAAAGGTTTTTTTTTTTTTTTTTTTAATATTTCCAAGGCACGGGAACGGTGGTGTTGTAAATCTGACTAATGTATGCAAGAAAAGTGTATTTCTCATTGGTACATGCCGGGGTTCAAACCGACCTTTTTTGGATTTTAGGGAATGCATTCTATCAACCGAGCTACCTTTTTGGCCTTTTTGGTTTGGTTTCTGTCATTTCTAGTACTCAAACCTCAGTTGCTCCAGTAGAGACTTTTGATCCATATAAGAAACAGGATCGATCGGCATAAAAACAAAAGTTTTTGCTGACTAGATTTTTCCAAAATCTGTGAATGAAGTTCAGAATATCTCAATAAGTTATGGATGGTCTCCTAGGAACGTTTTCCTGTAACTATAACGGTTAAGATATTTGCCCTTACTGTCCCGTCTCAAAACTCCACCTTGTATAGATACAATACTTAGATTTATTTCATACTTACAAAACATTTATGGAAGTTAAGTTATAAAACAATAATTATTATTTATTTTTCAGAATAATATGAGAGCGGTAAAAAAAAAGTACTTTTTTGGATAAAAGAAAAGAGACATGTTTGAAATTTTAAATAGGGTATAAACATTACAGAAAACTCCAAGCAACTTCAACCGCATTACCATCTGGTTGTCTCGTCATAATTTTTACGTTCCCCCCCCCGACCATTTAGGGCCCATTCGGCCGGTACAGAGGGGTTCGGTATCTCTTCGAGACCCAGATACCACTCGCCATCCGGTCCAAAATTAGCGTGCCATTGCTTTGAATAATATATGTAAGAAAATATAAATAAACGATTTTATTATATTATGTTGTATTTTTTAAAAAACCATATAGCTAAAAATACTCATTTCATTATTTTAATCGTAGAACACAAAACCTATCTTCCGAAGTGGGCTTTATACACTGATTCAGGACGGATTTGTGAGCGATATGCATAATTATACTTATATAATAATATTTTGACATTTCGCAAATGAGTCCGGTCCTGTCTTCTGTATTAGTGTGCGAACATTACTTGTGTGTGAGAAATGCCACGCTTTGACCGCAGTTAGATCACCTCTGCTTCCCTATCTCTGTGATCACGTCATAGAAAATCGACTAAATTATTATAAATGGCAAATTTTAGAACGGTCCCAATTTTCTGCCAGTGTCAGCAGATTTTTTTTACCGCCGCCATTGCTTAACTATTTTGGTCTGTGGGCTCGGTATTGTCACAGATTATATAGAGTTACATACATAGACATAGGATCGTCGCGACGCGTCATCGCTTCTATATCTATGGTTACATACGAGTCATGAGATGTTTTCGCGCTCAAAATGTTAAAATAACGTTAAGTTTAACCAATTTCAATGAATTAGTGTTATAAATAATTCATTTTTCTAATATACCCTTTGTTGAGAATACATTTTGATGTAAATATAGTGTTTTTGATTACAGAATTGATAATTTTCTGATTTAAATTCTTGTTTGAGTTTTTGAGACTGCCTCCGTGGTCTAGCGGTTAAGTCAGTTCTTTCTTCAGTGTTAGGTTTACTATTAATAGGTTGCATTCATTTCATGCTTATGTATAATTTTATTTGTTAATTTTAAGAATGTAACCAGTTTGTAAACTAATTAAAAAAAAAAAAAAAGTCCGTGGATTTAGACTCGGAGGTACCGGGTTCGATTCCTGGTAAAATATTTATTAATGTTAATAAATACATTTAATTAATATTTAATTTATTTGTGATATTTCTCGAGTTTGGTACGCTGGAGACATCGACGAGCTTGCCACTTGAGTAAAGTTGGCTAAATGTGAATCCGCTTATAAGCGTGGTTTCTGACCACCCCGAAAGGGAAAACAGTCGTGATGATACTTTACTAGATCTATGGGCGAAGTATGTAGTGTTCTAGATGGGTTTGCCTGTAGACTAGTGCTGTCCGTCAACGTGTTAAGGTATCTTATATGAAAATCAAATAAAACACAGGTTTTTTTAGTAAATACTATAATATTTTTTCTCCTTTACAAAAACCAAAAAATATATCTCATTTTAATCATAGTTATATGTATATAGTTAATCATTATAATACACCTCTTCATATTTACATATACATTTCAGGGAAACATTTTTTCATGAATAAAATATACAATGTTACTACATATTATAAAAGAAGGTCCACTTCCGCGTCTGTCTGTCTGTCTGTTTGCGATAAACACAAAACCTACTGCACCGATTTTCATGCTGTTTTCACTAATGGATAGAGTGGATCTCGAACGACATGTGACACCACGCCCACCTGATGGTAAGCTGTACGCGAGGTCCAAGAATACGAGCAACATGACTTTGCACCTAGTGAAGAGATTTTTTGGACAGTGTATCGTTAACGACCCAATGGGAAAATCCTTGACCAAATATGGTAAATTAGAATTGAACTTGCATCTTATTTATCGTAACGCTATAATTGATATTCTATAGACGTTAAAAATAAAACCATAAATCCTAAGTAGCGGAAAAAACTTGCATGAATAAACTCAGGTCAGCAATAGTTCAGTAGAATTTAATAAATTATCTAATATTACGGTATACCACTTTTATAAAAAAAATAGTGTAAATCTCAACAGCTTGCTGGTACTTGTAGATCGAACAACGCTCTGTATATAGTTTTTATTTTTTTAAATGAAGATAGTTGTGTTGGGTCGTTGGCGACCCTTTAAGCATATATAATTGGATATAGTTCGATACAGACTAGAATTATTAAGTGTCATGGACTTAAAACAGATATTTTTTTTAATTAAGGTTTTTTTTTTATCATGTAAACAACAAAAAATATACGGAGTGACTTTGTATGCCCTTACTCAATAATATGTTATTCTATTGATAGAATCAAAGAACTTTTTTTCTAAGAAATCATATGTCGGTAGTGACAAAAAAAATCAATTTGTACAGAGAAGCAATTTTGTCACTTCTAAGGAATCATCATCATCATCAGCCTGTGTCACTCCACTGCTGGATATAGGCTCGCCACTGCACGCGGTCTTTTGCAACCCTCATCCAACCCCCACCAGCGACCCTCCATCTGGCGGGGGGTCGTCCCGTACGTGGTCTCCACTCCAGAACCCGTTTGCCCCATCGGTCGTCGGTTCTGCGGCAGATGTGTCCGGCCCATTGCCACTTCAGCTTGCTAATTTTAAAAGCTATGTCAGTAACTTTCGTTCTCTGACGAATATCAACGTTTCGAATTCTATCCATCAGAGAAATACCAAGCATAGCTCTCTCCATAGCTCGAATTTGTGAACCAGACCCACTGTCAGTGTCCACGTCTCATTACGGGGAGGACGTACTGGTTGAAGACTTTTGTTTTCAAACACTGTGGTATAGACGATGAGAGGATATGCCGGAGTTTCCCGAATGCCGCCCATCCTAGCTGAATGCGTCTGTCGGCTTCTTTGCTGAAGTTTGCAGCGCCTAGCTTAGGAATAGTTGTCTAAAGTAGGACCATACAAAATGACGCCCTATAGTGAGATCCCTTAATGTTTTAGTCTTTACAAATCGTATATATTTTGTTCATGAAAAAACTTACCATTCTCAAGTTAGCTGTTTCGATCGAGACCATTAGTGATGCCGAACTATCGATAGTTGATCTCATACATCAGTTATCATATCGATATTCCTTATCGATATCGATATTTTTGAATACCGATAGTATTAAGAGGGTTTCGTTAAACCGTTTTGCATCCGTCCCGCTCGCACAATTTTCAAAGATTTTTCAAGTCCTAGTGTACTTTTGAGAAATTGATTTTCAAGGAAAATACGGACATTTTTTTATTATTTTTTATATACTAGCACGTCATGTGACCTTGCGCCCACCTGATGGTAAGTGGGGAACGAGATCTATGAATGTTAGCAACTGTAATCAGACACTCATGACTGACATCAGTGCCTAACACTATGCCGGCTTGACTGGACATGACGGCAATTCGAGCCTGATCCCGAAACATGTGGTACACTTTACTGGGTTTATCGGCACGAACGGTGGATACTTCCCCGCCCCGGCAGACTGGGGAAATTACCACCATCACTCTACCTACCACCTATTAGATATATCATAGATTTACATACATACATACATACATATCTTCACGCCAAATCCCTTGCGGGGTAGGCAGAGACAATTGAGTGCCACTTGTCACGATCACGACATACCTCTTTCGCTTCTTCAACACTCAACACCCTCTTCATACATGCCCTTTTGTTTCGATAGCTTTTTATTGCACCTTCGGCTATTGTTTTATTTATTTGATCGTGATAAGTGAGTCTCGGTCTGCCAGGGTCTCTTTTACCCACAACTTTCGCATTATATATCTGGTTCGTCAATCTCTCTCAATCAATCATAGATTTGTTTTAGCAAAATACAGGACTTTCATAGTACATTTGTCATAGATTTACAAGACCACCGTTCCCGTGTGAGGAGAGCACGTTAAGCCGTCGGTCCCGGTTCCACTAATACCAAATTGTGGAATCGTTAATAAATTGTCAAGGAGTCTGGCCAGCATGACGAGTGTAGGCCAAATTCTCCAGATATATGTTCTGGAAGGACCATCTCCAGCAGTGGAGGTCTAGGACGCTGTGTTCTTGGGGCTGTAATGATGACAGAACTTTCGTTATTTGATATTTATCTGTATAAATTCACATTAATTTTATTTTTTAGAAACGTGATTGTTTTTTTTTAAATAATTACCCGAAGAATTAAAAAAAAATGAAACCTTAAGTCCAACCTGGAAGTACCAGGCAACTATAAAAGGTAGAAACTTAACATTTATAATTTTCCTCTAAAATTATATATATGATTAATTATATCTATATAATGACAGTGGTTTTATAAAATGACTACTTTTTATCAAAAAAACACTCTGAATAAAAGAAATATGAAGACCTTAAGTCCAGTTAAAGTACCAGGCAACTATGAAAGCTAAGAACTTAACATGTGTTTGAGATTTGTTTTTTTAGTAAAATACACTGGGGTTAGGCGGAGTGCACAATCGTCCGAAAACGTATCGTCTACGTTCGATAACGTCTGTCAGAAATGTCAAAATCTTTGACATTCCGCCTAGTTTTTGACATTTCTGACAGATGTTATCGAACGTAGACGATACGTTTTCGGACGATTGTGCACTCCGCCTAACCCCAGTGTATTTTACTAAAAAAACAAATCTATGTTTAGCATATCTATAAAATGACAGAATTTTACTTCCTAGAAAGCTATAATACACAAAAGTACTCTAGGACTTGTTGGATAGTGCAAGCGAGAGGGATACAAAACAGTTAAACCCCTAAGCTATTGATACTATTGTACGGAACTATCGACACTATTAAAAATTAAACAAATATCGATAGTTTTCGACTATCGATAGACTATCAGCCGGCATCACTAGTCACTAATGACAGTGATTCTAGACCGAATAATATATTTTTTTGTGTCAAAAATATATAATATACAAAAGTATAGACTAGAAAACTTCGAATTAAAAGCATCGATGTACATAGATAAACCACGTTCCAACATTAAAGGCGCAATACGAATCGACCAATCAGATGGAGGCGCGATACGAATCGACCAATCAGGTACGATTACGAACGTTTAACATTTTTCATATACCGCGTGTAATTGTCAAAAGAAGCAAATATTTTTTTAGGCTTCTTTGAAATAAAAAAGGTCACTTTTTTAAGTTAAAAATCATTATCCAAAAAATAAATCACTACTGCATGGCCGAGTTAATACCCAAAGGCTGGGGAGTGTTATTATTAATTGATATCGTCCACAGCCGAGATACGAAATAGAGACTTTCTATTATTACATAAGTCAACGTTCGCGCGATCGTTGACCTCTCGCTACCTACTTGATTAGGGTCAGTATGAGTGCCGATATTTTTAGGATAACTTCTCTGCACCGTAACTTAAGAATTTATTACTGAATAGATTTAAAAAATACACGTAATTCTTTATTTTTATTCTAGATTATAATATTAAAATAATTGCTCTTTAATAAATTCCACACAGTATATATGATTCAATAGTATAGGGGTGAAGGCCATTATAGACTAATATAAACATATGTCGGAAGTGACAAAAATATTTGGTTTCTCCATACAAACTCGATACTAATTTTAAAATAGCCACTTTGTTTGGAAAAGCCGTATGGTCAGATGTTTTATTTTTAAATAAGAGCTATCTGTAAAAGCATCCTTCAAAATATGTTCAGTGGTTTTTCGTGAAAAAAGCAACAATCATATATTTTTGACACAAAATAACAGTTTTAAGCCTTAACGAGGCGAATATTTGGGATTATCTGGACCATAAGTAAAGCTTCGCAATTCGTATGGTGTTCCATTTTCAACATTAGCCTTGGAATCATCGCTACAACCGCCGTAAACGCGGTTTACTGGCTCCCTATTGGTCGGTTTCTCCGGCGCTTCGTTCCCATTGGTCGAGGGAGCGCTGTGATTGGTGGATTCGGTGATAGATTTAAAAATGGCGGAATGTGCCGTTGCTGTGTCCAGATCGGATTTTCTGGACACTATTATTCTAATGTCGGAGTGGAGATACAACTTGCCTGATTTTGAAGTTAAAAATCTGTAAATAAAGAAAATAATTATTTATTTTTCATTTAAATATTTAATTTACTTTGCAGTCGAAATGATGGTCCGTGGTCCAAGGAGGCTCCGGCGTTCTCTCGTGAGCTTGGGGAAAAATCTCCGCTTGGCGAAGGGTGACCCTTTAAATAGAGAATATTTTGCTCAAAGGGTCAGCCTCGGCGTTCAACTGGGGAACGCAGCGAGTGTCCCGGCACACTACGCCCATCGGACGGTTATAATTTTAGTTTTATTTGTAGTGTAGTTCCATCCTTCTATTCCATTTCCTATTTAAAAAATCTTCACACAAAGAGAAACTGTCTATTCGTCTGACAGTTGCATTCAAACCGTCGCACATACGTCGCCCTAGCATGTGACTATAGACTTTATATAAAACAATTCCTTCACATCATTCTGGTTTCATACCTGACTCTTTCGCAGTTGTTGCAGTTTTTTTTTTTTTTTTTTTTTTATACTAGCACGACATGTGACCCTGCGCCCACCTGATGGTAAGTGGCGCGCAGGGTCCATGAATGTTAGCAACTGAAATCAGACCCTTATATCCGACATCAGTCCCTAACACTATGCCGGCTTGACTAGATGCCTTTTCACACTTCGCTTGAAGGACTCCAGGTTATAGGAAAGTGGAAACACAGAGGCTGGAAGAGCATTCCACATCTTTATTGTGCGACAGATGTATGAGTCACCAAATTTATAGGTACGCGAAGGGATAGTGACTACGGTATGTGGGTGCATATTCTGACCTGTGCGTGTGGTTCGGTTGCGGAATGGGGAGGAAGGAATTAGGTTATAGAGCTCTTCAGAGCACTCACCATAGTATAGCCGGTAGAACACGCTCAGAGAAGCTACATCTCGGCGAAGCTGCAGGGATTCGAGAGTTCCAGATATAGTGGCATCGTCCACAATTCGAACAGCTCGCCTTTGTAGGACATTGAGAGCATCTGTGAGGTACTTGGCTGAACCATCCCAAAGGTGTGAACAGTATTCCACGCATGATCTGATCTGTGCTTTGTACAGCAACAGTCTGATTGATGGCGGGAAAAACCGCTTCACCTTGTTCAGTATACCGAGCTTTTTTGACGCTGTTTTGGTGATGCTCTCAATGTAGTTCCGGTGGTTAAGGTCTGCGCGTATTTCCACCCCGAGGATGCTGAAGCTGGGCTGTAGATCCAGCGTGGTGCCCTGAAGAGTGGGGGGAGGAGAGAAGGGGGACTTCTTGGCCGTCAGTCGCCGGCCAGCCGGCCAGCCGTAAATCTTTGGAACACTTTGCCGGTCAATATTCGGCATCCAACAGAATAATATTCAAAAGATTGGTATACTCACATTACTTAAACAGCTCCCTACAGCGTGTATAAGTAGATATTGTATGTAGTATAGTTATGTATATATGTAAGTACTATTAGTATGTAGTATATATATTATTTATAAATATAGTTATTATTTAATACTTAATTATTATTTAATCTTAAATACGTCTTCGCACCTACTTGTCGATCTAAGTTATGGTTATCATTGTCCCAAAGGTTGGCTGTCAGAGAATACCTAGCGGCATTAAGCCCGCCCCTTGTACATAGTGCAATAAAGTTTAAAATAAATAAATAAAACAAATAGTGGGTTATATAGAAAAATATGCCGGCCGGCCGGTCCTAGTGAACTTACTGGGAAGCCCTAGGTTCAGTGTTCCCGAATTTTCTAACCCGGACGAGCACATGTGAGTAACCATTCTTTTCTGTACCAGTTATAGTATGGTTTCCAACTCTTGATTTTAGGAGGTTTAGGTTTGGAAGCTACGTCACATCTTCCTATCAAACATACCACAGTGTTTAAAGACAAAAGTTTTCAACCAGTGCGTTCTTCCAGTAATGTCGTATGGTGCAGAAACGTGGACACTGACGGCAGGTCTGGTCCACAAGTTCAAGGTCGCTCAGCGAGCTATGGAGAGAGCTATGCTCGGGATTTCACTAAAAGATAAAGTCAGAAACGTTGACATCCGTCAAAGAACCAAAGTTACTGACATAGCTTTTAAAATTAGCAAGCTGAAGTGGCAATGGGCTGGAGACCACGTATTGGAAGACGCAGAGTGGGACGACCCCCCGCCAGATGGACAGATGACCTGAGGAAGGTCGCTGGTGGGGGTTGGATGAGGGTGGCAGAAGATCGTGTGAAGATTGGGGGAGGCCTATATCCAGCAGTGGATGATGAGGTTTGGAAGCTGGCTGAGCTAATAATTATAAACGACACGAGATTCTAAATCACAATTTCATCCTCGAACACGCAATAGTTTTTTTTTTTCTTTATTTAATTTTAGGTTTTCTTTTTAATTATTTAATATAGTACTTATTGTACTGAAATTTTAATATATAATCGAAAAAGTCGTCGTTTTTAATAGTGTGGCATTCAACCTACGAACTAAAAGTACCAGGCTACTATGAAATAATGAAGCTCAGCTCAAATGTATGAAGGAATGAATTCGCTAACTGAAGAATTAACTAACTAACTAACACGGAAGTAACCTAACCTACCACAGTATTGTAGACACCAAGCAAAAGAAACTCGTAGTCTAAATTTGTAACGTCAAAAACTAAAAAGTACCAGGAAACTATGAAATCGAAGAGCTTACCTTAAATGTATAAGGTATCTGAGCCACTTGTATGAGGATCTTGGAGGCGGGGGTTCAGTGACCCCGACCGGCATGTACAGGGTTCTCTGTCTCAGGAATGTCTTGGCCGAAGCCGGCATGGCGGTGAGGTCGTAAAGGACCACGAACATCTTGACTAAAGTCCCGTGCGGGTTAAAGAGAGACACCTGCACCGTGCCAGAGCGAGACACCCGATAACCACCCGATCCGAGGTTTATGTGACCCTGAAAAAAATATTTTTTAAATTATTTTTATGCAGTTTGCAAGCATCGTGGTGTTGTGTGGTGTGGTTTGATCAGAGAACTTAAAATATCATTGGCTTTCGTTTTACTAAACGAATTAATTTATATTTTATGAAAATAAATAAATTATTTTACAGATATTGAAATGTTACCTCAAAACATTAGTCAGCGTTAGTGACGTCACTTAATAGTAAATATTGTAAACTGCAACAAGTTTGGTACCAAAAATACTTTTTTTTTTTTTTATACTGGACACGACATGTGACATCGCGCCCTCCTGATGGTAAGCAGTACGCGAGGTCCAAGAATGGGAGCAACTGACGCCGGTCACTACGACCGACATCAGTCTCTACCACTATGCCGGCCTAACAAGATGCTTTTTCACACTTCGCTTAAAGGACTCCAGGTTATAAGAGTGGGGAAACACACTGGCTGGGAGAGCATTCCACATCTTCAGCGTGCGACAGATGTAAGAGTTTCCAAATTTATGAGTACGCGTAGGGATAGTGGGTAAGGTATGTGGATGCATATTTTGGCCTGTGCGTGTGGTTCTAGAAACTGGATGTTAATCTGCTTAATAAAGTTGTTTTATCACTAGTATTTTAGCTCAAAGTAACTTAAAAAATGATGGCACGGTTGTAAGAACGCTTTCCTTAAAATCCTACAAAGGTTCAACCCCCCCCCCCCCCCCCCCCCCCGCATGTACCAATGAGAAATCAAATTTTCTTACGTAGATTTACAACACCATCGTCCCCGGGCCACGGAGAGCACGTAAAGCCGTCGGACCCGGTTTCACTAATACAAACTTGTGGAATTGTTAATAAATTATTCACATGAAAAAAATTGACATCAGATCATCGGCAACCCGTCAGGGTGGCGAATGTAGGCCAAATTCTCCAGATATATTCTTAAAACATTATAGTATGTTTTAGAAATTCTTTTAAACAATTAATATTTTAACTTGTCGAGGCGAGGTATCATTTTTGTAGTATTTGCACAAACGGACTAAACGAATGACAGTCGACACTATTATTGTTTAATTTAATAATGTGAAAATAAAAACACCCGTGCTTACGTTCATATTCTCGTATCTAAGTATGTATTAGGAAATAATTCAAGTTAAGAAAAAGTCAATTGACCTTCTTGGGCCACTTAAGAAAACAGTAGTCAAAAATTACTTAATTATTTATTATTGCTTTGTGAAACACAAAATTGACAACTTCCCATACATTTCTGTAAATGACAGTTCCATTGTAAATTATTTCTGAGGAGTCCTTCGCGCCATTTTGCGTGGACATGTCAAGTGCAAGATTTTGTTTTGTAACTTAATTTACTGTGGATATTATTTGTCAAAAGTGATGTTGTTTTGTTTAATAATGTGCTACAATGTGAATAATTATGGAAAACGATAAATTGGACTTGGAATATGGGGCACAAGTTGCAGTTTTATTTACGGTTTTCCCGCGCTGCCAACTTCCATATTTTACAAGACGTGTTTGGGCTATAATGCCACGAGTGACTCCAAGAAAAGCATCAAATTCTGCAGCATCTGGAATTTGATGATGACCTCATTAACTCATGAAAAAGAAAGATATATTACGTCAGACTTGGCTGTATGGGCTAGACCCTTAGCCTTCCCTATAACCTCATTCATTATCCATCGGGAGAAGAGAACAAACAACTTAATTTATTAATGTTAAAATAAAAAACACCCGTGCCGTTCATATTCTCGTATCTATGTAGGTCATAAGAAAAAAAATAAAGTTAAGAAAAAGTTAATTGCATTCTTGGGCTAAAGAAAACAGTTGTCAAAAATTACTTAATTATTTGTTATTGCTTTGTGAAACGCAATATTGACAACTTCCCATACATTTCTGTAAATGACAGTTCCATTTTTAATAATTTCTTAAGATATATTTGTGAAACGCATTTCTAGTAAAACTTAGTAAATTTTTACTTAAGAAATAATTAAGTACCAAAAATATGTTCGAGAAACTGGCTGAAAATGTTCTAAAGAGGTTTTTGTACTGACATATTTGCTGAAAACTAAAGTCCCAAGTACCAGGTACACATAAGTTTGAAGAGATTCCACATATAAGGTGCGTTGATCCCGCCTGGAGCGTATTAGAACTGGCGGCGAACTGGCAGTTTTTTATGTCAAAGATAAAATGTTCTAAAGAGGTTATTTTTACAGACATATTTGCTAATAACTAAAGTTAGTCTATAACACAATACCTAATTGGGTAACAGACCCTACTAAACATAAAATTACTTGCATTTATTAATGTATCAAGTACCAGGATCGCATAAGTTTGAGAAGACTTACCATATAAGGAGCGTTGGTTCCGCCTGGAGCGTAGAAGAACACAGTAACTGGCAGTTTCTTGTGAGGCGGACAGAATGCTCCAGAAGCGCCTATTTCGGCAGTAAACCCGTGGACAGTAGCGACTGGCTCCAAACGACCTTTCAGAGCTGATTCCTCGAAGCTTCCTGGAATTAAATGGTTCTTTATTATAAATTTAAATAACACAAAGTGTGTGTGAGATATCATTGTTTTTTTTTTTCGTTTGAAATACCTATTGATGCCATTATGTGTGGAATATAATAATAATAATAAAGCCATTAATTCCTTAATTAATTCATAACTATTAATTTTAACTACTATTTATTAAAATACCCGACGAGGCACCTTTACAGCCACAAACTAGACCTAAATTATTATATATTATAATAAATATTAGGCTCAGAAGTGGAAGAGGTAGAGATAATAATAATAAAACAACAATAATGGAAATTGGGGCTGTTCCTTGCCATACTGTATCACCATATCTGGCCAGGTATTTTGTTTAGCATTGTTATTTAGAAAAATTGACTTAACCGAGTGTTCCGATAGGATCCTATGGCGATAAATATATAAATAAAAATAAATAAATAAAAATATATATATACAGTTTTTACATAGTCAAGAACAATTTCAATTAATAAATTCAAATATAAGCTTAAAATATTAATAATATTAATTTAACATACTACTTATAACTAAATTATAAATTTAATGTTTATTTATTTTAAAATTATTAATTAAAATATATATATATATTTTTTCTAATTATAATAAATAAATAAAATATATAAATTGAAGCTATAAAATTTTATTGCCAAATATTTCGCCTCTCTTTGGAGCGGCGTCATCAGTGACAGTGACTGAAGGTCTTTGTCATAAATTTTGAAAAAGTAATTTTATTTCTTTTAGCAATGGCAAAGAATGCACTATACAGTTTTGTATTTATTTTTTAGAAAAATATCATCATCACCTAGCGCATCATAATTTATATATTTTACCAAGTAAGAAACACATCTAACACACTTTATTTGTTGCAGATAATAAATAAATAAATATTTCCAGACAGCTTTCCGGAGCTTCCGAAATGTTCAATTTTCCATGACTCTGGCGCATAAATTAGGCTGAATTTGACCGATGATGGCAAGGTTATGTTGTCTTTGTGGACCGCTGTAATTTGTGCTATATTTGCATAAGAAAGTCTTGGGGTCAAATCGCACGATCTCGGTGGCCAGTTCACATCACCTCCACGTGAGATGACCATGCCCTAAAATTGTTAGTGCAGAATATCCAATGTGGCATGAGCTGTGTGGCACGTAGCGCCATCTTGTTGAAACCACATGTCGTTGGTGTCCAGATCATACAATTCAGGCCAAAAGAAGTTGGTAATCATCGAGCTATAGCGTCGTTGACAGTGATGGCCTGGCCAACGTCGTTCTCAAAGTTGTTATTTCAGCGAGTACCACCTAATTATGTAATTTTGGCTATCGGTGGCAACTTGTCAATAGCCATACACTAGCCATATGTACTGTATATATATTTTATCTATCTAGCTGTAAGTTGACCTTAAACATGCTGCATGCATGCATTGCCTTAAGCATGCTTAAAATAAATAAAACAAAATAATTAAATTAATGACGTTTCATAAATGCCTGTAATAGGTTTACGTGAATAAAGATATTTTGACTTTGACTTTGATTAAAAAAAAAAAAATGACGATGACTCCGCTAGCCCAAAATCCACACTAACAGTGACTTTTTCGGGATGCTTTGGATGCTCTTGGATCTCATGTGGATTGGTTTCATCCCAAATTGGACAATTTTGTTTATTCCAGTAACCATTCATCCAGAAATGGACGTCTTTCAGCACAGATGATTTAAAAAAAAAAAAAAATTGCGTCTACTGTACCAGCTTACGGCTGATTTTGAAAATAAAACCGTTGGCCTGGCTCGATTTTTAACTTTATCGTAACTGTTACAGAAACTTTTTAGTTTGACAGTTGGAAGGAAATGTTGAGTGGAGGAAGCGTTAAGGAAAACATGTCAAAAGATAAACCAGCCTTTCTGCAACCAGCCGTAAGACCGACCTCACCTCCATCGTGCCATATTTAAATTTTGACATTTGTTGCATATAACAGATGTCAAATGTCAAAATTAATTGTCAAATTATTAACAAAATTTAAGTAGACGAAAATATAAGTACCAGGCAATCATATATTGCTAGGAGTCTCACCTAGCAGTCCGGCACTGGGTCCTCGCCTTGGTCGTCCGATACTCCTCTCTCTCGGCTCCCTCACCGCAAGCTCGGTGGGGGGAGGCGACGTGAGGGGAGGGGGAACAAGGGGAGTGGGGGAGCCGGGGGGAGAAGGGAAAACGGGGTGAAATAAGGCGCTGGAAACAAAAATAATTACATATATTATACAAACAGATATAGTTAAAATAAATATACAATTAAGGTTTATTTGAAGGAAGTAAGGTATGATATTTAAAAAACTAAATCTATATATATAAAAATGAATGTCTGTGTGTATGTATGTATCCCTATGCATTTCAAAATTACTTGACCGATCGGGATGAAACTTTGGGAATATGTCGGCGAAGGTTTCTGACATAGTACTACTGTTGTCCGATAGGTGGCGCGCATGTGGGGCATACCGAGCGGGAGCCTAAACGCGACGGGTAATATAGAATAAAAAAGTATCATCACGACCGTTTCCCTTTCGGCGTGGTCAGAAACCACGCTTATAAATAAGTGGATTCACATTTAGCCAACTTTACTGCCGGCCAACCATGACAAGTGGCAAGCTCGTCGATGTCTCCAGCGTACCTAACTCGAGAAATATCACAAATTAAATAATAATTAAATGACCGACTCCGTGGTCTAGTGGTAACAAAGGTCGTGGGTTCGATTCCCACCGGGGGCAAGTTGTACATTGTATAATTTGTCTCGGTCTGGGTGTTTATATATTTACAAAAAAATATATATAATATGTAGTTTATCAACCATCTAGTTTCCATAACACAAGCCTCGTAGCTTACCACGGAAACTAGATGGCGCTGTGTGACCTGTCTCGAAATATTTATTATTATTATTTTTATTATAATATAGAATAAATGACGAATAACTAAAAGATTTAATTAAAAAGCAAAACAACAACTGTCAAATCGATTGGTCCACTTTTACGTCGCGATTTGTCTGTGATTTATTTTGAAAATTGTTTAGTGTGGGTATTATTATTATTATAATGACGTTCATTGACTGTCCAGCTAGTATTTAATAAACCACTCGCTATTAGACACGCGCCGTCTGTCCACGTTTTTAAGCGCTTGGTAACTGCTTTATTTTTTTGTTAGCAACTGGAATCAGACACTCATGACGGACATCAGTCCCCAACACTATGCCGGCTTGACTTGATGCTTTTTCACACTTCGCTTGAAGGACTCCAAGTTATAGGAAAGTGGAAACACAGAGGCTGGAAGAGCATTCCACATCTTTATCGTACGAAAGATACAATGATCGCGGCGATTTCTTCAGCGTCTTCTATGACGACTGTAGGACAACGACTATATTTCGATTCGAAGTGCGCCGGCTATTGGACTAGTGAGCGGGATGGGTAATATAGAAAGGAAGCGGCGAGAAAGAGACAGGACCAGGGTATAGGGCTAACAAATTAGGACGTTTGTTTATGCACCGACGAATCACAATAACGCCTAACCATCCAAAATAGGTCGAATTACTGCGATCGGCGTGAACAGTATTGTATTATATTGTATAATTACCATTGCGGACTAATCGTGTATGTTATTAAAGTGTTATATGCGCAACGTACGTATAATGTATACGCGACTAGTATAAGAGAGGGAAGACAAGTTTTCAAGTATTCCATGGATTCACCGTGCGGGTGCCGGGTCTAACGTGTGTGGGTAAGAATGGTGTGACAATAGGCTGGTTTAAAAAAGAAGGCCTCCTCTACTCCTCTCGCCACCCAACCAAATACTGTATGATTCCGTTAATGCCGTGTTGATGTGTGCGAGCGAGATGGATGCAAACCTTAACTAACCTAACCGTTTAACTACTTCCCATTTACCTTTTGATCCCAGAAATTCCATTAATGGAGTCATCATAGTCGAAGCAATTGCTTCCTCTCTTCAAAGGTGCTGGACTTGAAGTTAAAGGCAATCCAGTTCTAGTATGGAATACCATGGAGGCAGCAGAATCGAAACGCCAGCGAAATTTATCCATATCCGAAGCCGAAGGTACTTCATTATCACCAGAATTCAACTCAGTGGGTGTTTTAGGCGGTTCATCACACTTGTCTATCGTCCCATAATCACATTTCTCATACATCACAAACTCTTCACCTATAGACGAAGTTTTAAGCCTCGGTTTTATTTCTCTTTTAGACATGTACTCAAATACTGAGTCGTTAGAATTTAAAAGCAACTCTTCTATATCATTATTAGGTTTGGTTCTGTCCTGAACAATTCTCTCGATTCTATCAGAAACTGGAAAGAAACGCTTCAATTTGGGACGCTTTATTATATTAGTCTCATCGTCTTCTTCATCACTATGTTTCCGAACTCCAGAAACTACAGTTTTACTATTCTCTACTATATCACACTCAAAATTATTACTAAGTTTATCACAATTCGGCTTCTGATCAGCCGCTTCTTCGTGCCCTTTTCTTATAGCCTTCAAAAGCTTTTCCGACTGGTTTAACGAAGCCAGGTTATAGTTTCCTTCGGAACGCACCATTCCACGATTACAATTGTCACATTTAAAATCGATTATTGCACCACAATGGCATACAGGGTCGTCGGTTTGGGTCGAAACCGATATGGACTTGCGATATTCTGTGGGTATCACAGCTATGGGCTCGGGTGCGAAAGGGGTTTTGGTCTCAATTCGAGTCGCCGGCAGTGTCAAGTAAGTCTGGTTTCTGTAACAACCGATGGCCCTAAATCTGTCGAATCTAGCTGCTTGCAATATGGGAATAGATGTCCTGGTTTCCTCCTTACGTTTGACTTGCTCGGTCAAACCGTCTCCATCTGAAGCGGCGCTATCCGAAGTGCCGCTCTCTCGAAACTTCCTCAACTTGCTTTCCTTTCTCAATCTCCGTTTGTATTTGGCGATTTCTTTCAAACGTCGCTCGTCTAGCGTCTTAGGTTCAGCTTTAAAACTAGTGGAAGACCGTCGATTTCCTTGGTCTGATTCGTCGTCGCAGTTGCACTTGTGTTTGCCGTTCTCGCTGCAAGGCGTGTGCATCCTATCATCTAACACGTATGTAGCATTTTGTACCGGTTCCACTTCTTCTACGGGCTTCTCGTCTCGTTCGGGAGTCGAAGCCCGACTGTAAATGTATTCAGTGGAGCCGAATATAGAGAGTCTACGAGCGCCGACTCCTGAGGGACCTATATTAGTATTAATGTGTCCGAGATCATTTGAGAATTTGGTACCTTTGCGGTAGTCTGGACGGGATTCTGTGCCTAAGCTGAGATCGTTCATTCGCAGAGTCACCTCTTCGTGTAAACCTATCGGCATCTCTTTGCTGGCTCTTCGTTTCGGGATTTGACACGGACATTTGACGAGCGGTATGTCGTCCCTGCGCGGTAAGCTCTGAAGGAAAACCTTTAAGTAAACGTTGTTGCCGATGTCCGTTATGGGGAATGTGTGGTCGTTGGGTTGTCTCGAGAATCCGGCCATTTTATAGCTGACGCCCGGTATCTTTATGGAGTATACGATGTTCAGTTTGCGTTGAGACCCTATGTCTTCAGGTAAGTCTTTCTGGTCGCAGTTGGCTTCGAGTTTCTTGATGTTGCACAGTTCCCGGCTGAGTTTCCTCCGCCTCTCGTTGGGGTCGGTCTCCTCGCTCTGAGTGGAGACGAGGCGGGTGAGCCAGGCCGACAGCTGGGAGAAGTGGAGTTGAGATCTTACCGCACTTAGCAACCATTGAGATGATATGTAGTTCTGAGTCTCGTTGTTTCTGAAATTGTAATATAGTGTGTGTGATTAATACAATCTCAGTTATGTATGACTAACATTAGGTCCTTGATGAGTCCTGCTTTTTTACATTTAGCTTAAAGAAGTATAAGTTATAGAAGGAAACACACGAAATGGTGCGATATGAGGCTGCAAATTTAAACCAACTTTGGAATCTTTAAGAAATTGACAATTCAATCAATACTCCAGAAATATCTTCCGCAATGGAGTTTTAGAACTTAACTACGAGATTCTTGCCAATAAAATAGCTACTTACTTCTTCAAAAACACCGACATGGTCCATCTTTCCAGCAGCAAGCATCTGTTGTCGACACACGAAGCCATCTCAAATGCAGTCTCATCCTCTCCATTAACCACTTCCGAATAGCAATTCCCGCAATGTGGTGCCAAAAGCACATCTATGCAAATGGGTATTTGCTTATTCCAGAGTGCGTGGACATGTTCGTTGAGCTGAGCTTCGATCACTGGCTTCGGTTCCTCAGAAACAGATCGTGGCTGGGTGACGACCTGGAATTTTAAACATATGAAGTGTAGAATTAAGTAAATTGTTCCTGCTGGCTTGGCCGGATAAACGTGGAATTTAAATGAATTTATTGTCATGGTCGCGATGAATGTATTGTCTTGCCTTCGTCGCCCAGGTGTTGCATTTCTAAATAAAAAGATTAAGGGTTCGATTCCTCTTCAAGAGTATAATAATTTAATCAGGAGAGATTGCAAAACAACAATGTTACATGTACCAAGCTCTCATAAATTGAAAATAGTAGATAGAAATTGGGTCTTAGTCGAATGATAGACCTGGAAATTATAAGATATAGTGCATCGCCTTTGTGGCCTAGTTAATGCGATCGTAGATTTAGTAGTAGAGTGATTCATTTCTGGTCAAGATTATTTAGGACTTTCTTCACATACTAGTTCGTCAAAGACATGGACGATCTTGACACTAATCATGATGGGCGTAGTAAATATGAAATCATTCCTAGTGCTTCGTCATTGGACTTTTAGAATTAATTCGCAAAAAGCAATGAAGAGGTTGCAGCTGTTATACATTCTAGCTAGATACACAATAAATCAGGTAATCATTGATTATACATTAGTCGAGATTTAAAAGTATTTACTAGTCGAAATCTAAAATAAATATTTTAAATATTTTCTTTTTGTTTGTTTTATGGTTATGTGTAGTTCATTTTTTAAGTATGTGTTATTGTTTTTACTGTGTAGTTATTTATATATTTATCATATTATATATGTAATAATGTGTATATTTATCAGTTATAATATTTAATATATCTATGAGTCATATATTAGGTTACGTCAAGTTAACTTACTTCTCTTATTAATTGTAATTATTTTTGCACCTACTCCTAGATTTATTTT
Organism: Tinea semifulvella; assembly: GCA_910589645.1. Lineage (NCBI taxonomy): Eukaryota > Metazoa > Arthropoda > Insecta > Lepidoptera > Tineidae > Tinea > Tinea semifulvella. The sequence continues at coordinate 756,805 of OU342623.1, read as the reverse complement.
TGATTTCTCCTATAGGTGGACTGTCAGAGAATGCCTAACAGCATTTTGTACTATTGTGCAATAAAGTTTTTAAATAAAATAAATCAAAATCTAAACATACTAGGAAGATAATAAACTGCTGTATAATTTCGAAAAGTAGTTTTAGTTGGGATAAAGAAAACAAAAAATAAAAGAATAAAACAGACATGTGCTGACATGTTGGGTACAGGCATAGTGGGAACAAAAGTATTTAGTAAATAGGTTTTAATGGTTTGTTTATTGCGACACAATAAAAACCATGATTTAAAAAAAAATAATAGTATAGGCGTACAAAAGATGGAAAAAATTGTACTAGGCAATCATAAAACAGACCTGTGTGCTGGTTGAAGGCTGAACGTTTGGAACTAGAGCTTTGGCAGCGATCAGTTTTGCTTGCAGCAGTCTCTCGTGAACATCATTCGTGGGTCTTGGTCGCGGGTGCTTCGTAGGGCTCCGACTTCGGATGATGATTCGGCCCAGCTGAAGCAGCAAGTCAGGACCCGAAGTGGTGGGAGCCGGTAGGGTCTCGCAGCTATGCATCTAAAAAGCAAAGAAAAATTCAAAATTAGCTAGATTAAGTAGACAGTAGTAGTACAGAGTACGGTTCATTCATACATTTCAGCCCCTAGAACACAGAGTCCTAGACCTCCACTGCTGGAGATGGGCCTTCCAGATCATATATCTGGAGAATTTGGCCTACACTCGCCACGCTGGCCAAACGGCTTGGCGAGGATATGATGTCATTTTTTTTATGACAATTTATTAACGATTCCACAAGTTGGTATTAGTGAAACCGGGACCGACGGCTTAACGTGCTCTCCGAGGCACGGGAACGGTGGTGTTGTTATTCTATGACAAATGTACGTAAGAAAAGTGCATTTCTCATTGGTACATGCCGGGTGGGTTTGAACCGACCTATGTAGGATTTAAGGAACGCGTTCTTACAACCAAGCCACCACCGCGCCACGGTTGCTGGGGGTTAAATAAGGTCCGCCATCCACACGAGCCGTCAAAAGGAACACCATCAGGTTTCATTCGGTGCGAGCCCGACATAACCAAAAAACTATTAATGGAGTATCTTGATATGCTTACTGATGTCTGATGATAATGATGATGATGAAGGAAAACGAATTTAAATGTCAATATAATATAAAAAAAGTCACAATAAGTTTATTAACGCAAACCTATTACAGGCATTAGTAACACGTCATTATTTAAATTATTTTGAATGATTCTACTCCTGCTAGTGAAAGACTAAGCAGCAAAATGGTCCAAAGAGTAAGCTGTTAGCAGAAGACCAGCAGCTCAGCAGAATCCAGGTTAGCAACAAAAATCAGCTGCTATATTATTTGGCCAGGCAAGAAATATTTGACTTACAATAAATAAAAATCAGGCCTGGACGACCCAACTGTTTCTTTGTTTTCTGTCTTAAAATCACTAATCATAAGGTTGATAAAAGTAAAGTATCATCACGACCTTTCGGGGTGGTCAGAAACCACGCTTATAAAGAAGCGGTTTCACATTTAGCCAACTTTACTATAGGCACATCATGACAAATGATGTCTCTAACGTACCAAACTCGAAAAATATCACAAATAAATTATTGTGTACCAACCAGGAATCGAACCCGGTACCTCCGAGTGTAAATTCACTAACATAGTAATTAGTTGACAGCTTTGGTTGACGAAAATTGGTTAGACGCACATGTGACATCGCACCCACCTGATGGTAAGCGTTATACGAGCTCCAAGAATGGGAACAACTGACGCGTCAGTCCCTATCAATATACCGGATGATTTTGTTAAAAGCCTAGAGCTTTTACGTAAAATATGCGGTAGGTACAAAATCGTTTTGCTTACCAAAATTTGATTAAACGATTAATCCGTTTTCTCAATCCTATATTATTAGAGGAAAATCGCTATAAATTTTTATCTGTTTTAAATTAATTTAATAATGTTTGTTTGCCGCAAGTTGTATTCTAAATATAATTTTCTACACACAAAAATAAAAATATCTGCTAACCAATTATTTGTTAAATGAAGCCCATGTTTCGGTAAGTACCTATTTGACCCAAATTCTATACAATTCTAACAAAGAACCAAAATATACCTACTTAAAAATAAATTACTACTTATACCAAAACACACATCGTAGCATATCCAGCAGAGAAAGCGCTGCATCAGCTGACTCTAACTGCAGCGCTTCAAGAGTGATAGGTAGGTATAAATTTCAACATAAAATAAATAAATAACACCACAACGTAGCAAATTCAGCAGAAAAGGCGCTGCATCATTCGACTGTTGCTAGGCGCCGCAGCACCCGAGCGTGCAGCTGCAGCGCTTCAGAGTTGTAGGTAAAATTACATTTCAACATAAAACTCGTAAAACACACCACATCGTAGCAAATCCAACAGAGAAAGCGCTGCATCACTCGATTCTTGCTAGACGACGCAGCACCCGAGCGTTCAGCTGCAGCGCTTCAAGCGTTGTGCACACTTACATCGCGCACTGTTGCCAACGCCCGACTTTCGAAAATAGAAGCGCTTTCAGCGATCACAAACAACTCCGATTCGGCCCATACCATGATAGTCAGGGAGGCAGCGGTCGAATTAAATTTCATAACGAGAGTTCACTTTCGACTATACTATAGGACACAAGTCTTGGTTGTAAAATCGCTTTTCTTAACATCCTACAAAGGTGAATGAGAAATACACTTTTCTTACGTACATTTGTCATAGATTTACGACACCAACGTTTTCGTGCCTCGGAGAGCACGTTAAGCCGCCCGGTCCGGTTCCACTAATACCAACTTGTCGAAACGTTAAAAAATTGTCATAAAAAATGACATCAGACCCTCGCCAACCCGTGGCGAATGTAGGTCAAATAGTGCCAAAGTGTTCTAGGGGTGTAATGAAAAAAAAGGACAGACAGATAAAAATCCAAAAACATATATATATATATAACGATTTTCCACTGTTTTACTAGAACAAATCTATGAAAACAAATTTCTTAGCATTTCCTAGATCCATCGTGTGTAGAGGAAAGTGATAGAAGACGAATAGTGTCTTAAGCTTGCGATCGACTATAGCCTGGTTTACAAACAAGCCTATTCTTTCAACAAGACGCTCACCATCCACCATTCTGCTTTATTCTCTACCCAATCAAATACTGTATGTCTTTGTTAATACTGTTGTAAGCTTGTTCCAAAAATGTATTGACTGCAGACCTGCTTATCCCAATTCTGACAGTAAGATACAAAGCGTAAAAGGATCCAATCAACAATTTTTCAGAAATCGAATTATGAATTTTAATCAGGTCCTTAGGATGATATATCTTATATCAAAAACGATCCATATAAAAATATATTTTTTGACACATTCTAAATGTATTAAATGTTGGGACTAATCGATCGATGTAACGATGAACTAATCTAAATTCCATCTTTATTGGCCTATAACTTAAAATTAACTTGATGTTGCCTCCGTGATCCAGCGGTTAAGTCCGTGGATTTAGACTCGGAGGTACCAGGTTCGATTCCTGGTCGGGACACAAAAAAATATTAATGTAAATAAATACATTTAATTATTATTTAATTTATTTGTGATATTTCTCGAGTTTGATACGCTGGAGACATCGACGAGCTTGCCACTTGTCATGATTGGCCTATAAACTGACATATAAACTTGTAAAGTTGGCTAAATGTGAATCCGCTTATTTATTTATAAAGGGAAACGGTCGTGATGATACTTTTTATACCATCTTACATAATGTGCATAATGTATTTCCATCGGAATACGATAGCACCCGAAGTGTCAATCAATTATTGTATTAAATGAGTGGCATTTTCATGTACATTAATATGGAACTTTATTATTTAGTATCAAAACATGACATTTATGCAAATAAATAAATTATTATTATTATATTTATTAAAAAATGAAAAATGTTATTGTATAATATAGCTATATGATGGGTACTGGAGCTAATTGCTCGGCTTGTGGTGGGGGTCATATAACTTGTTTAGCTGACCTCTGCCACCAGGAGGCAACTTCCGGTGCAACCGAGCGGGTTGGCAGGTTGTGGATAGCCAAAGCGACCCTTTTTTCCAATAAGTAAGTTGGCGAAGAGGATCGTGCCCCTAGGGGTCCCGAACAGCGGAAGATGCCATGGGTAATGCTAGTCAATGCCCATGGCATACCTTTACCTTCTTCCTATGTTCCGTGGGCTTTAGTGACGAGCTAGGCTTAGCTTATGATTTATGTCTGTCTCGTCATCATTGCCCTCTTTCTCCCATCATACCTTACTCCTTCCTTCATACTTCTTGAAACTGATTGATGATGGGCAGCAGCGTCATCCGTCACTAATCTTTCCTTACTGCGATCACCAACCCGCCTGCCAAGCGTGGTGATTATGGCAAAACGCCCCCATGGATTGTACAAGCTAATTTTTTATCCTAGCTAGAGCCGGATAAATACGAACTTTTCCGACAAAATACGATGGAAAACAATTATTCACTACATCTATAACCATGGTAGTAGTAAATGATGGGACATTTCGTAAGACTGTCTCCCTGACTATAAGACTGGGTGAGAGGGTTGCATTTAACTAGGACAGCTAGAGGCGGGGGTGCTGGGAAACTGTGTCACCGAGGTCAAGGGCTTTGGATGCAGCCAACCACGCCCAGTTACAGCGAAACAAAGGAACATCAATCTATAATCAGAAGAGCTATGCCATTTCTGCGCAAATTGGGTAAACCCAAAGGAACACCCAATAAGTTGAAAAATCTATAGTAGGTACTCTGTAGTCCTAGACATCCACTGTTGGAATAGGCCTTCCAGAAATGTCTGTAGAATTTGGCCTACACTCGCCACGCTATCCAGACGGCTTGGCGAGGGTCTGATGTCAATTTAAAAACGATTGGACAAGTTGGTATAAGTGGAACCGGGACCGACGGCTTAACTTGCTCTCCGAGGCACGTGAAGGGTGGTGTTGTAAATCTATGACCGCTGTACGTAAGAAAAATTGGTACATGCCGGGGGGGGGGGGTTCGAACCGACCAAGCGAGCCACCACCTCGTGTCCTATAGTGTAGCTTTGAAGTAATAAAATAATTATTTTTTAAGTTTTTTAAGTGTTTTTTTTTTATTATTTTTTTTAGTTTTTTATTGTTATACATAATAGGTAGTTTTTTTCTTATTTCTTTATGAATTATTCATGTATAACAATTATCAAGACTTATTACAAATCCAATCATCTTTGTTCTTGGCTTAGCTTCTGTAATGACAGTTAAAAAACCAAAAAGGGAACCACAAACCAAAACATTATCAATGTACCAATATATTTTTTATTTTATTTAAAAGCTCTGAATCAATTTTGATAAGAAAAAAACATGGGACCACCTCTGAAGTATGGCCTACTAAACAAAAAAAGAATCATCAAAATTGACTCATAATTGGCGAAGTAATCGCGTAACAAACATACAAACAGTCGAATTGCACACTAACATGTGAGATGTCAGTTTTGAAATGTCAAACCAGATATTCAAGCTATTTTATGCTTAGAACGCTTTAAGCGCCTACAATAACATGCACTTTGAAGAAGCACGCTCGAAGTTCCTACGTTAACACGATTTTAACATGTAGAAAATCTAATTCAATAAAAACAACGCAACGGGAGTGCCGTTGTTGATGCGGAAGAGATGTGTTCTAAATTCAAACATTTATACGCAATGTTGACAAACAATCGTTCGCCTCTTTCCCACCCGTTTGAAGCTAAAACCATTTGAGAGCTATCTCACTCGCACTCGCAGATAATTTTTGATTAGCGAGGTTGTTTATAGTACACGCGCGATGGTGTAATGTTTATTTATTTGCTTTTTGTGTTTTTAGTGCGTATAAGATGTTTTTGCATACTATTAACATCACTTTCGTATTAGTTTTTATTTTTAATGGGAGTAAAAGTCTACGATAAAAATGTAATCGTCATCATTATCACGATGATGTATGCCTTGCGGGTTTGTCAGGAACCATATTTTTAAATAAACGTATTTAAACTAGCTGTTTTACCCGTCTTTGCCCGTGTAAACGCAGCACGAAATTTTTGCTATATTTCCTAAGGTATTCGTTTAATTAGCATGGTGTAAAGGGAAAAATAATCATCATAGAGTTTTTAATCGCAAAATTTCTAGTGTAGCACTGCCAGCGTTTCTGTCGTCTGTACATAGTACTGTCGAGCTCTACGGGAAAATCACAAACCCATCCTTGGGTTCCGTTGAGCCGTCGTACTTGTCAGATGCCAGAGATGCCTGGTCAGTAGCATGCCCCAATGAATCTGTTCCAAATTTAACAAAATTTCAACGACTATGGGACGAGCCGCTCTGCAAACTGGTACTGGACGATATTTTATCTTCCAGTAACACGAGAGAGCGGGCTCGCCTCATGGCCGTTTCCACTAGGGAGTCGGGTCTCTGGTTGCAGGCTTTTCCCTCAGCATCGGTTGGCACACTCCTTGATCGAAATACACTGACAATGGCGGTGTGCCTTCGTCTCGGAGCCCGGACTGTCCACCCACACCAGTGTCGGTGTGGAGAGCCCGTGGAACATCTCGGACACCATGGGCTTTCTTGCGCTAGAAGTGCTGGCCGCATTCCTCGTCACGCTGCTTTAAACGACATCATTCGAAGGGCTTTTGTCACTGCTGGAGTACCCGCGATCCTAGAACCCTCTGGGATTGCGCGGAGCGATGGCAAAAGACCCGACGGCATGACCGTTGGGCCGTGGAAACTTGGCAGGTCCCTGGTGTGGGATGCGACATGTGTAGACACATTAGCCCCATCACACATCCAGGCGACCTCGTCAAGCGCGGGAAGTGCGGCGGTTTCTGCTGAGAACCTCAAGCTGCGCAAATACGCCAACCTCAGTACAGGTTACGAATTTGCGCCGTTTGGGGTCGAGACGATGGGCCCATGGGGACACTCAGCCAAGCGTCTGGCCAAGGAGTTGTCCAAACGGCTAACGGAAAAGTCTGGAGACAGGAAGGCTGGCAATTATTTCTGCCAACGTATTAGCTTAGCTATACAGAGGGGAAATGTTGCCAGTCTTCTGGGGACTATCACTGAAGGGTCGTCTCTAGAGGACATTCTTTACTTATAGTTTATTAGGTTTAGTTTATATTTATTTTAATTTTTACTTTTAAGTAGTTTTAATTTATATTGTAATTATTTTATACTGTTTGTATATTACTTCAATAAAGCAACTGAAACAACTCGTTTTTAAGTCAACTAACGTATTTAAAATGATAAGGATTAATACCGTTTTTGTCTAAATAGCTTTCCAATTACCCATTTTTTTAAGTATTAAAACAGATACACTGTCTAAAACTCTCGAATCACTGCAGCTTCGCCGTGACAACGCTCTGAGCGTGTTCTTCAAGCTATACCATGGTGAGTGTTCTGAGGAGCTCCATAACCTTATCCCTTCATCTCAACTGCAACAGAACCCCCACTTTTTTTTTCTTTTTTTTATTACAGCCCCTAGACCTCCACTGTCCGAGATAAGCCTTCCAGAACATATATATATATATATATATATATATATTTCTGGAGAAATCGGCCTACGCTCGCCACGCTAGCCTGACGGGTTGGCGAGGATCTAATGACAATTTATTAACGATTCCACAAGTTGATATTAGTGGAACAGGGAATGATACGACGGCTTAACGTGCTCTCCGAGGCACGGTGGTGTTGTAAATCTATGACAAATGTATGTAAGAAAATTTGATTTCTCATTAGTACATGCCGGGGTTTGAACCGACCTTTGTAGGATTTTAAGGAAGGTGTTCTTACAACCGAGCCACCACCGCTACGCACAGGCCATAATATGCATCCATCCACGTACCATACGTGATGTGGAATGTTCTCCCAGCCAGTGTGTTTCCCTACTCCTATAACCTGGAGTTCTTCAAGCGAACAAGCATTTTTGTTAGGCCGGCATAGTGGTAGAGACTGATGCCGGTTGTTAGTGACTGACGTCATTGCTCCCATTTTTGAACCTCGCGTACCGTTTACCATCAAGTGGGGGCGATGTCACATGTCGTGTTCATTATTAAAAATTAATATAAAAAAAAATAACTAATAACTTCTAATAAGGTGTAGAAGTCTGTATTCTAGAGCTGTGATAATGAATTTATTTATTTATTTATTATTAGGGTCGCCAATAGTGACAGCAACAATGCATACATGGATTTTTACTTAAAACTAAGACAAAAACGATTGATAAAGTCAATTGAATATAAGGTAAAAAATTACGTCACTATTTCTTTTTTTTTAATGTCGATAAAGTCGATTTATATATGGAAAAAAATGACGTCACATTTTTTTTTTTTTAAATATCGATAAAGTATTACTGCCTCCGTGGTCTAGCGGTTAAGTCCGTGGATTTAGACTCGGAGGTACCGGGTTCGATTCCTGGTCGGGACACAAAAATATTTTATTAATGTATATCATCATCATCATTATAGCCCCTAGAACACAGCGTCCCAGACCTCCACTGCTGGAGATGGGCCTTCCAGAACATATATCTGGAGAATTTGGCCTACACTCGCCACGCTGGCCAGACGGCTTGGCGAGGAAATATTAATTTAATGTATATAAATACATTTAATTAATATTTAATTTATTTGTGATATTTCTCGAATTTGGTACGCTGGAGACATCGACGAGCTTGCCACTTGTCATGATTGGCTTATAGTGAAGTTGGCTAAATGTGAATCCGCTTATTTATAAGCGTGGTTTATGACCACCCCAAAAGGGAAACGGTCGTGATGATACTTTTACTAAGACAGAAAACAGATGCTGCACCAATTACTGGCAACCATCAAATTCTATTACAGTATCCATTAATTGCGCCTTTGAGTAGCCAAAATAAAAACACAATACAATTACAATAATAACTGAGTAAATCTAAGCAAAAATTACAACACAATACAACATGATGCAATCACAATTCCAAGGATCAAATTTGGTTAAACAGCAGTTCTGTTTACAGTCCCAGCCAGGATCCGCTGCAGTGACAATACATTGCGCTTAAAAACATGCAAAGAATTAGCAAATATGTCTAGAATGACATACTTAATTTTTTGACAAAATTTGTTGTATTGACGACGTGTACGGTTTAGTGATGGGGGGTAACCCAGATTGGATTTTGTCGTAGAATGAATAGATCATATTTGCCAATGACATATTTCATGTAAGTAAATTGTACCAGGCTATCATAACTCGCTAGGAGTGTCGCCATCGAACCATTTGATTGTGGTTTTTCACGTGGTTGCGTTATCGACTATCGTGGTTGAAATAAAAACCGTCACGTTTCCTATTTATAATTACTATTATTGCTATCAGTTTTGTAATTGTATATTAAATTTAATGTGTAAAGAAAATCGAAATAGGTATGATGTTACATATTTTTACAAATCAAATCAAATCATTTATTTCCTTTGGTTGTCACAATAACACTTGGATATTGTCAATACATTTTTTCTCCATAGTTTATTATCATTTAGATTATAAAATAACCAGCAGCTACTATGGGTGGACCCATCATATCAGCTATACCATCATCTTCGACTAAACACTGTTGCCATAAACAAGTTTTTGCTTAAAACTAGGTAGTTAAAATTAATTCGTGGCTGTAAAAAGGCCGTGTCAGCTTATAGACTAAAATAAACAGCCACGAATTTAAATTTAAGTTTTTTGACATTCTCTTTAGATTGGTCATTTTATAGCCACGAATATTAATGTACATTAATGCCATTAGAATATAAAATGACACGGCCCTTTTACAGCTATAATTTTATGTTTAATTTGAAATACTATATTTTTTTTACTGACACAATTTTATAAATTTTTTGACATCTGTATGTAGGTTCTGTAGGTTCTGTAAATTATAAGTATTTAGAATGCTTGCATATCTTTATATGCCAGCATAGTGGTAGAGACTGATGTCGATCGTCTGAGGCTGACGTCGTGAAAAAACAAAAATAAAACTGTTACGGCCTCTTTACAGCCACAATCTTATTTAAGTAATGAAATGAAACGAAAAGGAATAGAATGGATTGGAATAAAATGAAATACAATAAAATATAATGAAATAAAATCGTAAGTACTCGTAGTTTGTAAGTTAGTTTACTTGCTTATGCAGTAATGTTATTCCTATACCTGTTACGGTCCAACCATTCTTACCACTTTGTTTAGTAGGTACATATATTTTTGACTGACTGTATCCAAGTTGTTACAAGCGAACCAAAGGAATTAAACTAGTTGACTTAGATTTTGATACAGCTTGCACAAGTTTATAGAAATGTACAAATAGTTATAATTTAGCACATTTCAAATTCGACCTTTATTTCTCTTTTGGAAACATGTTTTTAATTATTATTTAGTAATTATGTTTTATAGACCCATTTAGATAACAAGTAAAGTCATTAGTTAATTGGGTCCATTATTTAATGAATCGTTGGCAAACGATATAATATATTTAGTTATTTAACAAGACAAATGTGACAAAGGTGTGTGACAGATGACACGGCCCGTATACAGCCACGAACTAGTATTAAGATTTGATATTTATTATTATTGTTAGATTGTAAGCTGACTAAGCCCTTTTACAGCCACGAATTTATATTTAGTTGACACGGCCTATTTACAGCCACGATCTTATATTAAGTAGTTAAGTTACAATTACGAGTACCTTGCCTATGACAAGCTATTATAACACACATAAATCTGGATTGTTGACCTGTTACGGTCCAACCATGATTACCTAACTTATTATTTTGATTTTGAGAAACAACTGCAATCACTAGTCACAAAAATGAAAGAAGAATGTGTAGAATGTGAAAAAAACCAAGGTACTAGTGTTTGGAAGAAGTAGGATGACAACCGTAACGATAAAGATTGATGATGAAACTCTAGAACAAGTAAATGAAATTATATATCTGGGCAGTTTAACTGAGGATGGGAAGTATGATAGGGATGTTGAAAGAAGAGTGAACGCGGGAAATAGTGTTTAAGGTGCCCTGGGGTCACTAATCGTCAGTCGAAATGTCAGTGACAAAGCTCGGCTCACCATACACAATGCCATGTTGGTACCAACACTGATGTATGGAAGCGAGACGTCGGATACGTCAGAATATGCACACGGTTATGCGGCGTCACTTTGGCGGACCGCATACGTAACGTCGAAATACGAAAAATGATAGGTATAAAAGGAAACAACAAATATAAATAAGGAACGGCATGCTCCGATGGTTTGGGCATGTTGAAAGGATGAGCGAAGAAAGATTGACGAACCAGGTGTATAATGCCAAAGTTGTGGGTATCTACGTGTAGATGCAACGCCCGTGCATGCTTCATGGTATGTATTGATCTGTTCGGTTTCTATAGATCAGGGTTAGTGTAAAAAAAATATTTACAGCCGGCATAGTGGTAAGGATGGACAGACGTGGGCGTGGAATAAAACGAGTTAACATCCCTCCTAAAAGTACCAGGCTATCATAAATTCAAAGAACCCAATCAAACTGGAACACATACCTACATAAATTTCAAATTAAGAACGCATCTGTCCAACGACTATATCCTACAAAGAATCTAGGTGAGAGGCGAGCGAGATAGCTATACTGAACACGTGTGGTAGAACGAGACAGGTGTACGATGCGCAAGAGTTGACACAGTGTTTCACAATAGTGTTTCTTAAAGATAATTATTAACTTATTTTTAGTAATAAAACCATTTTCTTTTAATACGGAGTATTTTTGACTCAAAAGTTGGTAACTACTAACCTTCCTTACACGTCAGAAAACAGAAAATCCATGCGTACAAAAGCCTTGAACGAAAACAAATTGTATTTAAATATTCATAGAATTTAAATCTTTAAGTTGTAGCCTTAAGTGTCATATTGGCATGATGCAATGATTATGTCTATATTATGATGCGATAAGCTGCGATAAAAGAGTTATCGCTTCTATACTAGTCGCTTTATGTAATAAAAAAACACAGCTGTTTTGTTAAATAATAATAAATAATACATGCACATATGTTACTATGTCGAGACCAAATAAAGCAGATATTTTATTAAATTAATACCCATATTTATTATATAGTATATGTCATACCTATATAAGTACAGTGTAAACTCTATATAACGACACTGAAGGGACTGTGCATTTTATGGCGTTATAGAGAGTTGTCGTTAAATGGAGAGAAAAAAATTAGAAGACAAGCTCCAAAGGAGCTCCATAACCTTATCCCTTCTTCTCTATTCCGCAACCGAACCACACGCACAGGCCAAAATATGCATATACACATACCGTAGCCACTATCCCTACGCGTACTCATAAATTTGGAGACTATTACATCTGTCGCACGCTGAAGATGTAGAATGCTCTCAAAGCCAGTGTGTTTCCCACTCCTATAACCGGAGTCCTTCAAGCGAAGTGTGAAAAAGCATCTTGTTAGACCGGCATAGTGGTAGAGACTGATGCCGGTCGTTAGTGACTAACGTCAATTGTTCCCATTCTTGGACCTCGCGGGCACGATGTCACATATCGTGTTCGGTATAAAAAAGGCTAAACCGCATATATTATAAAAGGCATAGTGTTGGGGACTGATGTCAGTCATGATTGTCTGATTCCAGTTGCCAACATTCAAGCTTGCGCGCAAAAATTATATATAAAAGAAAAATCCATAATTATGTGTGTTAAGCATCATAGCATTACATGTCATAAGTATCTAAATTGTAACTTAGTAAAGTTTCGTGGCTGTAAAGAAGCTGTGTCAACTTAATATACGATCGTGGCTGTAAAGAGGCCGTGTCAACTTAGTATACGATCGTGGCTGTAAAGAGGCCGTGTCAACTTAGTATACGATCGTGGCTGTAAAGAGGCCGTGTCAACTTAGTATATATTCGTAGCTGTAATGTATCGGCTTACAATCTAACAGTAATAATAAATGTTCTATGCCCAATTGTAGAATGAATTGAAATTGAAAATTGTATCAAACACCATCTTTGAGTAATTTAGTCTTTTACGCCGCAGATTATGTACCAGGAAGTCATAATTGAATAGAGGTATGCAAATGTGTTAGAGCCATTGCAATAATAAACCTTGATAGATATAACAATAGGTCAAGAAACAAGCTACATTTTACGACATGAAAATAGTGGATTGTAAACGAGGGAAGGTCCAAAAGTTCGAGGAATGGAAGGGATGGAGGGACTCATCATTAGTATATAAATTATGTTTAGCCCTACCCCTACCCCTGAGGTTGTGTCTGCTGCCGTTGAGTAGAATTTGCTTCGCATGCTTGCATGAACGCGGCGAACGAGTGCCTTCACTCCGTAGTCACGACTCAGACTTAGCTGTTAAGGCACGCAGGGCCAACAGTGAAAGAGAGACGGTTTATAGGGTGATTCGGGCATGCGACCTCCCGCGGTGGCCCTTCAGGCTGGGGTCGTATCGTCAGGCGATATTTCGATCTCCGTCTTAAACAAAAAAAAAAAATGCTTCATTATTCACTCAACCCCTTTTATAGTAGAGGCTTGCTCTTACGACCTCAAATCCTTTTGGAAGAGGCGTCGCCCCAGAAGTGTCCTTCAAAACGAAAACGACCCATTCACGACGAGGCTCAATCTTCTGATTGAGGCCTCCAAGTCCTCTGGGCGCCAACCTAAGCACCCCGCGACCCTCCCGCCGATTCAGCTGCCGCTGTCTTCGTCCCCCATTTCCCCTCGATGGCTCCATTGCAGACCCATAACCCTCAGGTTGGGTCAGGTTAGTTTTAATAGGTAGGTCGACTGATGATGGTAATTTCCCCAGTCTGCCGGGGCGGGGAAGTATCCACCGTTCGTGCCGATAAACCCTGAAAAGTGTATCCACACCTCGCGTGCCACTTACTATCAGGTGGGAGCAAGGTCACCTGTCGTGCTAGTATTAAAAAAAAAGGATGTTAATATTATTATAGGCATCGCCGGACCTCGTGATTTTAACGAAACACTAAATGAGAAATGGGCAGAATAAAATGTTCTCGTGTCATTATGATTTCTTTTTTATTTCATAGTTAATATATTATGATTTCATAATCTGTAATTAATTTTATTTATTTGACCCTAGCATAACGACAATTGACAAAAACTTTTTTTTACCTTAATAATTACATAGTTTCGATCCCGCCAATTTGAAATTCAGTATTTTATCTGTAATAAAGCACCTGATCATAATAAAGAACCTAATCGTATAAATAGTGTTTTGTAACTATTTCATACATAAATCTTAATCAATTGACTATTTAATTAAATAATATTTTAATGCTGGGGTAAAAAAGATGTTGTAATTAAATTTAAAAAAAAACAATGTTGGGGCCAAGGCTGTTGTGGGATAACTCGGGGTACCCTGGCTGGTGAATTATGTGAATGATGGACTGTATTTCTTTTGATGCGTTTATTACTGTAGATGAGTGTATGAACCGCGAAAGCCCGACAATGACTTCGCGGTACCAAAAATATATTTAAACTTAAAGCTATTAGCCGACCGCGGAGAGGCTCCTCTCCGTGGTCGGTTAACTGTTGTTAGGACATTTGGTCTTAACACACAATTAAATGTTATGATTATTCAATTGTATTTTGTTGAGGCACGCTGCAAAAAAGTTGGGGTCTGGTTTTGGGCAATCTCTTTTGAAAGGCATAACTTAAGAAAGCCCATGATAGTCGGGCAACAGTGCAGTGGAGACTCATTACTAAAAAGAGTTAGGTACACGATATTAAACAAATTAAACAACACTATTGACTTTCGACTACGCTACACAAGTTTACGCAACGGTCGAGATAGCCTTGGCACATATTTACGACTTACTGACCAAGAATTAAAAGCTCTTTTGCAATAGCATTAAAGTTAAATAAAACTTTTGTTTGTATGAAAAACGTAACGTAATATCACGACCGCAATTCATTGCGTTATAGTCAGAGAGTAGATAAAGAAGCGGTTTCGCGTATAAGTACTTATACCGTGTCTGCAGCTCGTCAAAATATCAATAATAAATAAATATTTCCAGACAGGTCACACAGCGCCATCTAGTTTCCGTGGTAAGCTACGAGGCTTGTGTTACGGAAAATAGATGGTTGATAAACTACATATTATACTTTTTTTTTTTTGTAAATATATACATATTATACATATAAACAACCAGACCGAGACAAATTATACAATGTACAACTTGCCCCCGGTGGGGATCAAACCCACGAACTCCCGAGTTCACGGCAACGTTTGTTACCACTAGACCACGGAGGCGGTAATGTCAACTACCTCCATTTATCAGACAGGCTCCGTCTTTAAATATATTAAAAAAACTATTATTTTCACACTTCCTTAAAAAACAAAATGAACCCTAATCTCGACATCTTGACATATTAGTATTTATTATATTTATTTATTAAGTATTATATGGATTGTATTTAGGTATATAAGTATTTGTGTAGGTCGAATTTATGTAATGAATATTTGATTCCAATATATTTACATTTACTTAAAAAATCTCAAACACCCATCATATAAATCTATCACTCTCCCAAAGGTTTATATATATATCTATTTATTTATAGTGTATGTTTATGTATGTATGTATTATATAGTATGTATGTGTGTTGTTTTTTTTTTTTATATTGTGTATGTATATGTATATTTAATAAATGCGTAATTATGTTTATTTACTAATTTAAGCTATTTTAATATTTTTCTTTATCCTGCCCATCACCTTACATGATCCCCAAGGTTAGCTGGTGAAGAATGCCTTATGGCGTTATAGCTCGCCTATGTACTAGGTTTTTAAGTGCAATAAAGTATTTAAATAAATAAATAAATAAAGGTTAGCTGATATATTAATAATAATGAAATTATTTATTGCTGTATAGAGAATACCTACATGGTATTATGCTCGCCTATGTACATATTTTTATTTTGTATATTTTGTGTGCAATAAAGAATTTTATTATTATTATTATTATAAGTATTTACATTGCGTTAATGCTATATATAATCATCGATCGAGTATTAACTAGATTACTAGATTATAGGTGCAGTTCAGTACTAGTACGAAGCAGAAACGTGGACATTAACAGCCACTGGTCTGCTCCACAAATTAAAGGTCGCTTAATCGTATTTCTCTAATGGATAAAGTCCGAAACGTGGAAATTCGTTGGAGAATCAAACTTCAAAATTAGCAAGCTGAAGTGGCAATGGGCTGGACTCGTCTGTCGCAGAACAGATAAACGATGGAGTTCTAGATTTTATAATTTTTTATCAAAAGCTCGGACTTTGACAAAGCTCGGACGCCATACACAATGCCATGTATGCCACCAATACTAATATGGAAGCGAGACGTGGATATGTCAAATTACGCATGAGAGTAGGGTTAATGCAGTAGAAATGAGGTCGTTGCGTCGGATATGCCTATAACGTCGAAATACGGAAAAAGGTAGGTATAAAAGAAAGCATAGGGACATAAATAAGAAAAGACATGCTAGGATGGTTTGGGCATGTTGAAAGAATGAACGAAGAAATATAATGACGAACGAGATATATAATGCGAAAGTTCTGGGTAAAAGAGGCCCTGGCAGACCGAGACTCGCATATCACGATCAAATAAATAAAGCACTGGCTGAAGGTGCATTATTATCGTGTCAAGTGGCGCTCAATTGCCTCTGCCTACCCCGCAAGGGATCTGGCATGAAGATATGTATGTACCAGGCTAGCATAAATAAGGAGATGAGGAATATCATAGTCACGTCAATCCCTACCATTATGCAAAATGTATGTGTTTTTATCAATAGTACCAGGATAGCATAATTAGGAAGGAGGTGACAGGAAACGTGAACCCGTTATTGTAGATTACTTCCGGTACAATGTTTTAACATTTTGACCCCGTCAATGACCGACTAAATAAGTTATTTCGGATTTAACAATGTCATCAATTCTTCACCAATTCGTTTGACATAGCTTTGAAAATTAACAAGCTGAAGGTGTGTTTAGACCTATTTGCGTAAACAATAGAGGGAATTCTCGACTCCTTGCAGCTTCGTCGAGATGTGGCTTCTTTGAGCGTCCGGCTATACTATAAGTATTTTGATTCCTTCGTCTCCATTCCGCAACCAAACCAGAATATGCACCCACATACCGAAGTCACAGTATATATTGACCGCCTCCGTGGTCTAGTGGTAACAAACGTTGCCGTGAACTCGGGAGGTCGTGGGTTCGATTCCCACCGGGGGCAAGTTGTACATTGTATATTTTGTCTCGGTCTGGGTGTTTATATGCATAATATGTATATATTTACAAAAAAAAAGTATAATATGTAGTTTATCAACCATCTAGTTTACGTACCACAAGCCTCGTAGCTTACCACGCAAACTAGATGGCGCTGTGTGACCTGTCTGGAAATATTTATTTATTATTATTCTTATACTTGTATGTCGCACGTTTAATATGTGGAATGCTTCTATTCTGTGTTTCCACTTTCCTATAACCTGAAGTCCTTTCAACGAAGAATGAAAAAGCATCTATTTAAGCGTGACTGATGACAGTCATAAGTGTCTGATTCCAGTTCCTAACAGAGCGCACTCCACTTACCATCAGGTGGGGGCAGGGTCACATGTCGTGCAAGTATAATAAAAAAATAAAATAAAAAAAAGGATTCACATAGTGTGTGGGTAAAAGATGAGAAGAATGGTGTCTCGAGCTTGCGACTTTGCTGGAACTCCTCTCGCAACAACATATAAAAAATCTATGTCCCAAAATTTTTCAAAATTCAAAATTCTTTATTGTATAGATTGATTATTCTAATTACAGTTGTATGTACATGACATGATGATGCAATTTGCCCATATTGTGGGCATACAATATGCTTATGTCAATAGATATTTATTTACAATATTTATTTGTATACAGTTTATATTTAATATTGTTCTTGTCAATTTATTGGAATACAATGTTAATGTCAAAATTTGCATGCTAAAAAATATTTTATTGAGTAAAAACAGTTGTCAATAAGAATTTTCTTTAACTCAATAGTAAAACGTTTTATAGGTAACTCTCGTATCTCTCTAGGAATTTTATTATATACTCTAATGCACATTATGTGGCAGTTTCTGCTGTAATATTCACTTACACATCTTGGGTAGATTAATTTCGTCCAAGTCCCGCCTTTTTTTTTCATTAAAGGTTCTGATATTTAGATAAATTATTCTATCAACACTATGGATGAATGTCCTTAAGAAAACGTGGTACAGTGAATAACAAAATCTAGATACGCAATAGCCCTGAAGTCAATGCGCTGTTTTTCAGGAATTCATAAATAGCACCGCGTGGTATCGCACCAAATGTTAATGAGCCAAACACGTTTACGAAAATAATGCGCGTGCAACTAAATATAAACAATTTATTGCTTGGTTGCAACTAATACCATCAAATTCTTTATACTGAGAAGACATGTGACATCGCATCCACCTGATGGTAAGTCGACCGACATCAGTTTCTACCATTATGCCGGCCTATCATTTTTATAAAACTCAAATTTTACTTTATATTTAAAGTATATCTTCACGACCTTTCCCTATCGGGGTAGTCAGAAACCACGTTTATAAAAAAGCGAATTCACATTTAGCCAACTTTACTATAGGCCAATTATGACAAGTGGCAAGCTCGACGATGTCTCCAGCGTACCAAACTCGAGGATTATCTCAAATAAATTAAATGTATTTATTTACATTAATAAATATTTTTGTGTCCCAACCAGGAAACGAACCTGGTGCTTAAAATATTATTTGTGCATTAATGGCTAACTTAGTTGGTTTTCGCTCTAACCCGTCGATATATACATATTTTAATTTATTCATATATATATATATATTGTGTAGATGTCTAAATCGAACACGATTTTGCTAGACAATGAATAAAAGTGCTAGACAAAGTAAAAGTGATATATATATATATATATATATATATATATATATATGTGACACGGCACTTTTACAGTAACGAATATATGTTTAATTGACATATTATTATTATTTACATTGTAAGGTGACACGGCCCGTATACAGCCACGAACTAGTATTAAGATGTGATATTGTTAGAATGTAAGCTGACTCGGCCCTTTTACAGCCACGAATTTATATTTAGTTGACACGGCCTATTTACAGCCACGATCTTATATTAAGTAGTTATTAAGTTACCTTATTATTATAATTACCTTGCTTATGACAATAATGCTATTATAACACACATAAATCTGGATTGTTTACCTGTTACGGTCCAACCATGATTACCTAACTGATGTTTGTTTATATTTATTTTAGTGCTGACAATATCCAAGTTGTTACAAGATAACCTATGGAAATAAATATTTTGATTTGATTTGATGTATGTATATCTACAACTAATACATTGAAGTTTGGGAATAAAAAATAATCCTCGTCATTAGGTAGGTAGGTAGACGCAATGGCTCAGTTAAATCAAATCCTTCCACTTAATAAGCCTATGAACTTGTTGACACGATTACATTGTACTGAGATTAAGTACTGTACTACTTATTTTAATGGCATTATATTGATAACCTTACAATAACAGTAGGTATCTATTTATTTAAATTATGTAGGTTTTACTTGAGCGTCTGTATTAACCGACTAAAAAAAATAGGAGGTTCTCAATTCGACTGTATGTTTTTTTTTATGTTTGTTACGCGAATACGAGCCAAAAATCAGGCAAAGCTTTTTGTAGATGTCGCTAGCGGCAATGGTACCTTGTATTACACATATGTCGGATCACTTTTAAAATATTTGTAGTTTTTTTATTTTTATAACAGAAAAATGTATTTTAAATTAACGTTACCTAACTTAAAAGACGAATTAAGAAAGCGCACACCGTCTTTAAAAAGAAATAAGGTTGAATTAATAGAACGGCAATTTTGAGATCACCGTATCTTTGATTTCGC
The DNA here is from genome assembly GCA_910589645.1 of Tinea semifulvella. Lineage (NCBI taxonomy): Eukaryota > Metazoa > Arthropoda > Insecta > Lepidoptera > Tineidae > Tinea > Tinea semifulvella. The sequence goes on along the minus strand of OU342623.1, from coordinate 736,757 downwards.
TTGGAAATCTAGTTTTTTCTACTTAAAAGCTGCTCACTTCGACATAATATCCAGAGAATAATAAATTTCGTTATGAAATACATGTTTTCTATGCAACTGACAGTTATAAGGTTAATTATTAGGTACCATCTATCATGCGCTATCTATCGTGATAAAAAGTTAGTGATACTATATATTTTTGTTTTATTGTTTCAGACAAAAAACTACTTAAAAACATGTACAAACTTAACCTTAAAAGTAAAAATAATTCTAAGCAAGAGCCTTAAAGGCCAATCAACAAAATTCATTAATTTTGTAAAATATATATAAAATAATTATGTATTTATTTAATATTTACTAATTAGCCTAGAAGGACAGTTTAATCCTGTGGGTGGCCGAAGTAAGGCGATAGCAAGGTGATGTGCCTGGGTAAAGCTACACATCAGATGCGTGATGGTGCTTTTTAGTTTTTATAATGCATTTTTTTAAATACTGTTTTCCTTTTAAATGTCTGCAACTTATTTTGTCAAGTAAGCATAGTGGTAAGAGAACTCAATGCCAGTTTTGATTTTAAAAAAGTACCAGGATATAATGTCGTATAAGAGGTGTCCTTTAAAAAAAGAACTCGTTAGCAAGTGGCTAGCTTTTTTTGACTGCAACGTCATTCGTTCGTCGACCCCACCACGTGGGTTCAGGTCGTTGATACTTGCATATCCCCTCGGTCTGGGGAACGTATTGGTTGTTAACGGGAGATCTGTCTGGGCCTTTATTTGCTTTTTTAACGCTTCATTGTTTGGTTAATGCACCGGATCGCTGATACTTCTTGCAAGTTTTGCTGCCCTGGTATTTTTTTTTCATTTTTCATTTGTTTCGCTAACTTTATTTGCTGTTTATGTTTAATTGACTAACACAGCCTACTAATAAATAGCTGCCCCTATTAAAAAACCCAGAACGTGTTTTTAATTAAAAAAAAAAAAGTACGATTTTTTCCATTGTTTTTTATTGGCTAAAATTCAGCAAACAAAAGTTGAACAACTTAATAGGGGTCAACGCCGTATACCATTAGGTGATTGGGGTGTTACATGTCTATAAAAGCAGAATTTAGTGTGGTGTTCTTCAACCTTTAGTACCAGGCGATTATAAATAATGAGAAGATACACAAGTCATGGAAACACGGAGATAAGAGTCGCTCAACAGTGCATTGAACGAACAAAGCGGTATATAGAATGCGATAAACTGCGTAATTTATTAATTCTCCTTTACTTTATAAATAGTTTAGTGACTTTTTTAATGTACAATAAACAAAAAAAATGTGAGACAGATGTAAGAGAGCATAGTGGTAAAGACTGATGTCAGTTTGCTTCTATTCTTGGCGGCTTACCATTAGCTTGGCGTGGTGTCAGAAGTCGTGTTCGGAATTTTAAAAAAACTCTGCCTATCTCAGCATTGGAAAAAAACATGTTACAAAGCGACGATCAAAACGATATCCGTTTCCAAAGAGCTCGCCACACTCTACTTTCACTGACATGGAAAAACTGTGTCGTCACAGCCGTCACGATTTCTGATCTCCTGGTAGGAAGTGCAACAAAACTATGAACTTTTATGCAGTAAAATAGTGCTTTGGACGGCATAGTGGCGTGTTTTTGGGCTTTAAACATATTCTTTAGTATCACAAATCGATTTGGAAACGATTCGCTGAAGCATATGGGATAAGAAGGATACGATATACGATATACTGCCTCTGTGGTTTAGCGGTTATGCCAGTAGATTTAGACTCGGAGGTATTCGGGTTCGATTGCTGGTCGGGACACAAAAATATTTATTAATGTAAATAAATACATTCAATTAATATTTAATTTATTTGTGATATTTCTCGAGTTAGGTACGCTGAAGACATCGACGAGCTTGCCACTTGTCATGATTGACCTATAGTAAAGTTGGCTAAATGTAAATGTGGTCGTGATGATGATAATGATACGATATACGATAGCTTCTCACGGTCGAAATGTCAAAAAGTGACAAAATTTAGATCGAAATAGATTCTTATCGTAGTTTATGGTCGTAATAGCACAAATTTTATTAGTATTTAATACTGAGCACGACATATGACTCGCGTAACATTTGGTAAGTAGGACATGAGGTTGAAATTCCCTACCACTATGCTTGTTACACAGTACATTAATTTATATTAAGGTACAAGCGTCGGTATATAAAAAAAACCATGGCTGTCCCAAATAAGTAAAGAGAACTTATTACAACGGTTTTTTTTTTAATTTAATTAATTCTTACATCATCTGGTTTCTCCGCGTCTTCATTGTGTCTCGAAAACAAATTTGTGCACTCACCTGAAACAAAAAAAAAAATATACTAAATAGCTGTTTTATCCGGCTTTGGCCGTGTACACGAGAAGCAGTAGTTTTTGAGTTTATCGCGAACAGACGGACAGACAGACTTGGCGGAGGATTTTGTTTTATAAAATATAGTGATAGAGATAAAGTACGTAAACGTACATATAGTGCTCTGTATGTACTGCCTCAGTGGTCTAGCGGTTAAGTCCGTGGATTTAGACTCGGAGGTACCAGATTCGATTCCTGGTCGGGACAAAAAAATATTTAATTAATTTGTGATATTTCTCGAGTTTTGCACGCTGGAGACATCGACGAGCTTGCCACTCATCATGATTGGCCTATAGTAAAGTTGGCTAAATGTGAATCCGATTCTTTATAAGCGTGGTTTCTGACTTTTTTTTATGTAACTAATAGACTCTTTAAATAAAATATATTTTATTGCTGGGGCAAACGATTTGTTGGGCCTGGTTTTGGACAATCTCCATTTCTGTTGCTCAAATTGACACAAAAGAATGTGCGAGCGAGACGCAAATAAATAATCTATTTAACAATCACCAGTTGTGATGTTGAAATGGCAAAATAAACGGGACCTTGGCTAGTACCGAGCCCTTTTACGCCCACACAAGGTTGCAGTTGCGTATGACCTTAATAAATTATCTAATTTTTGTGTTGGCATTAATAGGCACTTGGAAGTATTAGTAAATGTCAGCAAAATGTACTCTTATGCAGGATGGATTTTTGAAACGGGACAATAAGGGCAAGTACCTTAACTGGAGGAACTGCCTCCGTGGTCTAGCGATTAAGTCCGTGGATTTAGACTCGGAGGTACCGGGTTCGATTCCTGGTCGGGACACAAAAATATTTATTAATGTAAATAAATACATTTAATTAATATTTTATTTATTTGTGATATTTCTCGAGTTTGTTACGCTGGAGACATCGACGAGCTTGCCACTTGTCATGATTGGCCTATAGTAAAGTTGGCTAAATGTGAATCCGCTTCTTTATAAGCGTGGTTTCTAACCACCCCGAAAGGGAAACGGTTGTGATGATGATGATGAACCTTAACCGTTATAGTTACAGGAAAAAGTTCCTAGGAGATCATCCATAACGTTTGAAGATATGCTGAACTAAATTCATAGATTCAATAATGAAATAAATTGAACCGAACCACACGGGCCAGAACATGCACCCACATACCGTAGTCACCATCTCTTCGCGTAGGTATAAATTTGGGGACTCATACAAACCTCAAATACTTAAACCTCAGTCAGTCCAGTAGACATTTTTAATTCTTATAAGAAACAGTATCGATTGGCATCAAAAAAAATTGTTGCTGACTGTACTTTTTTTTTTTTTTTTTTTTTTAAATACTGTATGACATATCTATCACCTTGTGCCCACCTGAGAAAACAAATTTAGAAGCATTCCATGGATTCAACGATCGGGTGCCGAGTTCGTCGTGGATGGGTAAGAGATGAGAAGAATGGTGTCTCGGGCTTGCGACCGACAATAGGCTGGTTCAAGAAAAGGAGGCCTCCCTTTTTATTTTATTGCGCGATAATACGCTCACCATCCACAATTCAACTTCTCTCCCTACCCAACCAAATACTGTATGATTCCGTTAATGCCGTCTTGGAAGCTCGTAATTGACGTGCAAGGTCCGTATATGTTAGCAATTGAAGTCAGACACTCATGACTGACATCAGTCCCTAACACTATGCCGGCTTGACTGGATGCGTTTTCACACTTCGCTTAAAGGACTCCAAGTTATAGGAAAGTGGAAACATAGAGGCTGGAAGAGCATTCCACATCTTTATTGTGCGACAGATGTATGAGTCCCCAAATTTATAAGTATGAGAAAGTGTCTCCAAAATCTGTGAATGCAGATCAGACAATCTCTAACAGTCATGATACGATAAAGGTTAATAATAATAATATAATAATAATATTAGCCCTTACCAGTCCTGTCTCAAAATTCTATTCTTATCGCTACCTATTCTGTCTCAAAAATCCACTTAAAAAGAGTAGGTAAATTACAAAAATGGTTTTTTTTCGCCATTTTTCACGGACATGTCGAGTGCAAGTTAAATTGGACTTTATACCTATATGGGTCAAGTTGCAGTTTATTATTTGTGGTTTTCCCGCGATGTGAACTCCTATAATCATACCCGACCGACGACGTGTTGATGTGTTTGGGCTATAATGACGCTAGTAACTCCAAGAAAAGTATCAAATTCTGAAAACATCTTGAATTTGATGATAGCCTCATTAATTTATAAGAAGGAAGGACTCTTACGTCAGACCTTGTCATCCATCGGGAGTAGAGAACACAAAGAAGTAGATTATTATTGCGCAATAAAGTGGAGCTCTTAAATTCAAATTCAGATTGGCTTATAGTAAAGTTGGCTAAATGTGAATCCGCTTCTTTATAAGCGTGGTTTCTCCCCTGTCCTCCAAACGCGCCTGGCCTTTTTTTTAAGTTATATTTTCCGATCAAATTATTATAAAAGTTAATAAATAATGTTTTTAATTGTTTGCTGACTGTACTTGATAATAATCCATGTTTAACAGTTGTTTATTTATAAGACACGTGATTGGCTAAAATTACAGTGGCGTATGACAAAATGTAGAAAAATATTTATTATTTTAATCATACTTCTGAAAATTATGGTGTAAGTAAGTTTTATGAATCCCAAAACAAAATTGTAAAAACGTAAACAAGCCTAGTACCTATATAAATTGTACCAGGATCGCAGACTGTGTGAGGAGGTGAGCTGAGAATCCTTTGTCGTCTGAACATCGACCTAGGTGCAGGGTGTCGAGTCTAGCCTGCCGTCTAGACACACCCCTTCTGCCTTCTGTCAACTTGGTACCTTTCCAAATTAAACATCAAAAATAAACTCCAAAACACAAAGAAAACACAACAAAAATATTTTTATGCTCCAAAATAATAAATTATAAGAAAAGGATATATTGTTTGGAGGTATGTCTGTTTGTCTGTCTTTCACGCCTATATTACTGGACCGATTAGAATAGATTTTTTTTTTTAAATATATGCACATATCGAAAGAATTACAAACTACCTTAATAAAAATAAATAAATAATTATAAACTAAATGTAATTTAAAAACAATAAAAAAGTCCTTAAGAGACGAATTTTAAATAGATTAGGTGTGCTATATGTTAAAATTATGATCATGGCAGCTCTAATACTAAAGGACTTGATTGATACGAAAATTACATGTTTTATTTTCCATAAAACTTAATTGCAGTAATATATAGTTAAAATAACATTAGTCTTGATAAGACTAGGCATAGAAACTAGATAGATGGATAAATTCTTTATTGCACAAAAAATAAAAACTTTCAAATGCACATAAAACCGTTTCCCTTTCGGGGTGGTCAGAAACCACGCTTATGAAGAAGCGGATTCACATTTGGCCACCTATAGGCCCATAATGACAAGTGGCAAGCTCGTCGATGTCTCCAACGTACCAAACTCGAGAATTTCACAAATAAATTAAATTTGAATAAATGTGAAATGTAATTAATGTGAATTCATTAATTTGAATTAATGTGAATAAAAGTGTAAATTAAATTTAAAAAAAATGTGAATTCTCTCACCACGGAAGGGATACGGTCGTGATGATACTAAAAAGTGAAGTTACACCAAAATGAAGCCTCAGTTAATGTAAGAATTAATGTTAAAAAATGATGATTGTGCGATGGCGGCTGACTTTTAAATTATTTATAGTTGCTTAAAACCAATTACTGATAAAGGACATCATCCATTTTGGGCTATTTTTGTACTACTTGTGCTGTAATTTGGACGCAGTTAAGCAAAAAGGATATGATCCACAATTTATTATGCATACCTACCGACAAACAATTTAGTGAGGTTAATTTTAAATGAGTGTTTATATATATATATATATAAACACTCATTTAAAATTAACCTCACTAAATTGTTTGTCGGTAGGTATGCATAATAAATTGTGGATCATATCCTTTTTGCTTAACTGCGTCCAAATTACAGCACAAGTAGTACAAAAATAGCCCAAAATGGATGATGTCCTTTATCAGTAATTGGTTTTAAGCAACTATAAATAATTTAAAAGTCAGCCGCCATCGCACAATCATCATTTTTTAACATTAATTCTTACATTAACTGAGGCTTCATTTTGGTGTAACTTCACTTTTTAGTATCATCACGACCGTATCCCTTCCGTGGTGAGAGAATTCACATTTTTTTTAAATTTAATTTACACTTTTATTCACATTAATTCAAATTAATGAATTCACATTAATTACATTTCACATTTATTCAAATTTAATTTATTTGTGAAATTCTCGAGTTTGGTACGTTGGAGACATCGACGAGCTTGCCACTTGTCATTATGGGCCTATAGGTGGCCAAATGTGAATCCGCTTCTTCATAAGCGTGGTTTCTGACCACCCCGAAAGGGAAACGGTTTTATGTGCATTTGAAAGTTTTTATTTTTTGTGCAATAAAGAATTTATCCATCTATCTAGTTTCTATGCCTAGTCTTATCAAGACTAATGTTATTTTAACTATATATTACTGCAATTAAGTTTTATGGAAAATAAAACATGTAATTTTCGTATCAATCAAGTCCTTTAGTATTAGAGCTGCCATGATCATAATTTTAACATATAGCACACCTAATCTATTTAAAATTCGTCTCTTAAGGACTTTTTTATTGTTTTTAAATTACATTTAGTTTATAATTATTTATTTATTTTTATTAAGGTAGTTTGTAATTCTTTCGATATGTGCATATATTTAAAAAAAAAAATCTATTCTAATCGGTCCAGTAATATAGGCGTGAAAGACAGACAAACAGACATACCTCCAAACAATATATCCTTTTCTTATAATTTATTATTTTGGAGCATAAAAATATTTTTGTTGTGTTTTCTTTGTGTTTTGGAGTTTATTTTTGATGTTTAATTTGGAAAGGTACCAAGTTGACAGAAGGCAGAAGGGGTGTGTCTAGACGGCAGGCTAGACTCGACACCCTGCACCTAGGTCGATGTTCAGACGACAAAGGATTCTCAGCTCACCTCCTCACACAGTCTGCGATCCTGGTACAATTTATATAGGTACTAGGCTTGTTTACGTTTTTACAATTTTGTTTTGGGATTCATAAAACTTACTTACACCATAATTTTCAGAAGTATGATTAAAATAATAAATATTTTTCTACATTTTGTCATACGCCACTGTAATTTTAGCCAATCACGTGTCTTATAAATAAACAACTGTTAAACATGGATTATTATCAAGTACAGTCAGCAAACAATTAAAAACATTATTTATTAACTTTTATAATAATTTGATCGGAAAATATAACTTAAAAAAAAGGCCAGGCGCGTTTGGAGGACAGGGGAGAAACCACGCTTATAAAGAAGCGGATTCACATTTAGCCAACTTTACTATAAGCCAATCTGAATTTGAATTTAAGAGCTCCACTTTATTGCGCAATAATAATCTACTTCTTTGTGTTCTCTACTCCCGATGGATGACAAGGTCTGACGTAAGAGTCCTTCCTTCTTATAAATTAATGAGGCTATCATCAAATTCAAGATGTTTTCAGAATTTGATACTTTTCTTGGAGTTACTATATATATATAAATGTTGGACAATCGATGAACTAATCTAAATTCCAAATTTAATTAGAATACTACATCGACGAGCTTGCCACTTGTCATGATTGGCCTATAGTAAAGTTGGCTAAACGTGAATCCGTTTATTTATAAACGTGGTTTCTGACCACCCCGAAAGGGAAAACGGTCGTGATGATGATGATGAAATTAAATTAAAGAGTTGTGGGTGAAAGAGGCCCTGGCAGACCGAGACTCACATATCACGATCAAATAAATAAAACACTGGCTGAAGGTACATTAAAAAGCTTTCGTAACAAAAGGGCATGTACGAGTATGAAGAGGATGATGAATGTCGACGAAGCGAAAGAGGTATGTCGTGATCGTGTCAAGTGGCGCTCAATTGTCTCTGCCTACCCCGCAAGGGATCTGGCGTAAAGATATGTATGTATGTATGTAAATTAAATATGAATTAAATGTATTTATTTATATTAATAAATAATTTTGTGTCCAGACCAGGAATCGAACCCGGTACCTCCGAATCTAAATCCACGAACTCAACCGCTAGGCCATGGAGACAGCTTATCTAAAAATGCATATATAACTTTCAAAGTATCTTCACGACCGTATCCCTTACGTAGAAACCACGCTTTGACCAACTTTACTATAGGCCCAAAATGGTAAGTGGCAATCGATGCTCTAGCGTACCAAACTCGAGAAATATCATAAATAAATTTAAAATTTATTGTGTCGTTCAGGAATCAAACCCGGTACCTCCGAGTCTAAATCCGCGGACTTAACCGCTAGACCACGGAGGCATATATAACTGCGAATACAATGTAAAAACGTAATTTTAATCGGGAATCGAACCCGTTAAAATTATCTGACTAAAAACTATGTGAAACATTTAAATAATACTTACTGCCAAAAAAGCAGAACATTTCGTCCAAAAAAAAGTTACACTAAAGTTTTAAAAAGACGAGATCTGCAGCAAACTGCAAGTCGGAGCGAGGCGACCGCTCGGCTCGGCTGCCGGCAGTCGACTGACGTACCGAAAGCTGGGTACGGGACAATAAAATCTCAACCTACCTACGTTCGTAGCTATGTCTAAAGTCTAGACTTGAGTCGTATGTAAACATAACTAATTTTAAGTTCAAAGTATGGGTTACCCCATTTAATACAATGACATGTGGATATTGGAACTAACTAGTAATCAATTAAAAATTCCGACACATTCTTCGAGCAGATGTTCAGATTCTTTTACAGTATCAGCAGCCCGCCAGTGGAACCGGCTTCCACTTAACGTTCGAAAAGCACCTTCACTTAAGTGTTTTAAAAATTTACTTACCTTACACCTTCACAAAAAGCAAGACGAGTCGACATAACCTCTCAAAATTGGTATAATATTGTATGTATTTTATATATATTTATTATGTATTTATATGTAGGTACTTGTGTTATTATATATTTATATAATATTAGTGTATAAGTATTTTAGCTTAGTTGCTAGTAATAGTTTAAGATTTTTTTGACGTGACAACGTCTTATAAATTGGTTTGCCGGGTGACACTTCAAGAAACTGCGTTACGCTCCGCTCACGTTATGCGCTCACAATGAGAGCGAGTGAGAGGCACGCGTTCCTTCCACTCGGGCATGGTTAGCCCGCCTAAGAGCGAGAGAGACAGACATAAAAAGTGAAAGACATTGACTTGACATTTTCTAGGCACATTACAGCAGAAACACTTCCTTTCATTTCATATTTCTCCTATCATCGCCCTATCCTCAACAAAATCACTCAGATAGGAACAAGTTAAGTTGTAGTAAACGCTGTTTCATTGTACGCAAATGTATTGCAAGTTATTGTATGTATATTTGTATATAAATACGTATGTATGTGTAAAGGTAAAAATAAAATTTTGTTAATATGAAATTCAGTGCGAGATTCTTTGTATAAATTAATGTTTTAAATATAATTCTTTGTATAAATAAATGTTTTAAATTGTTACTATTATTTCATCCTTCTTTCTACTATACGAATGAATATTCACATTAAAATTATTTTACCACTCAAAGTCGTTGTCACGTAAAACTTTCGCCCGTATACCGACTTTACAGGCAACCAATTTTTTATTATTTTATTAATCTCGATTTTAAATTAATGATTAAATGCACGCACAATCATTGCTCACTATCCCAAAGGTTAGCTGGTAGAAAATGTCACTAGACATTAAGTTCGCCTATGTGCATTTAAATGTGTTTTTGTTTATTGTGCAACAAAGAATTTATCTATCTATCTAACTAGTTACAACCAGCAAAAAAATACTGGATCACGGGTTGGTGGATTCTGCCTATCACATTTCCTTGTGCCTAATTATAGCTCGCCTATGTCATCATTACTGCCCCTAAAACCCTGCCCCGGTTCCACTGATATCATACTAGTGGAATCATTCATAAATTGTCATTATAAATTGACAAACATTCTTTAAATAAAAAACTGGAAATCTAAAACAGTGGAAGTCTAGGATATAAGTCTAGTTAAGTTTTTTTTATACTAGCACGCCATATGACCTTGCATCCATCTGATGGTAATTGACGTGCAAGGTTCATGAATTTTAGCAACTAAAATCAGACACTCATGGCTGACATCAGTCTCTAACACTATACGACATGACATGGGGCGGGGAAGTACCCATCGTTCGTGCCGATAAACCCAGTAAAGTGTATCCACACGTTTCGGGATCAGGCTCGAATTGCCGTCATGCCCAGTGAAGCCGGCATAGTATTGGGGACAGCTCTCAGTCATGAGTGTCTGATTCCAGTTGCTAACATTCATAGACCTCGCGCGTCACTTACCATCAGGTGGGCGCAATGTCACATGTTGGGCTAGTATTTTTTTTAAACAAAAGTAACATTTAATTTGATGATAAAATAAATTTGAACTGAAATAAAGTGCCTCCGTGGTCTAGCGGTTAAGTCCGTGGATTTAGACTCGGAGGTACCGGGTTCGATTTCTGGCCAGGACACAAAAATATTTATTAATATAAATAAATACATTTAATTATTATTTAATTTATTTGTGATATTTACTGAGTTTGGTACGCTGGAGACTTGTCATGATTGGCCTATAGTAAAGTTGGCTAAATGTGAATCAGCTTATTTATAAGCGTGGTTTCTGACCACTCCGAAAGGGAAACGGTTGTGATGATATTTTTTTAAATTAAATAAATGAACAATACAGACTGGAAAAGTTTTAGCGTGCGACATTTAAAAAGCTTCATGCCAATGTCAATTATTTAGTTTAGTTTAAAAGTTGGCAATTGTTTACGTACATAAATAATTTCCCAGAAACGATGAGAGAAGGACATTGACGTAAATTTAAGTATCATCACGACCAAATTTTTATTGCTTCATATTATTTAATCATAATCGAAACCGTAATCACTACAGAACGCTGCGCGGTATGAACCTTGTACGAGTAAGTTCTGATGTTCATTATTAATAAATAAATACAGTACTTACGGGAAAAGAAATAGAATCACTACTTCATCATTACATTACAGCCCCTAGAACACATCGTCCTAGACCTCCACTGCTGGAGATGGGCCTTCCAGAACATATATCTGGAGAATTTGGCCTACACTCGCCACGCTGGCCAGACGGCTAATGACAATTTATTAACAATTCCACAAGTTAGTATTAGTGGAACCGGGTCCGACGGCTTTCCGAGGCACGGGAACGGTGGTTTTGTAAATCTATGACAAATGAACGTAAGAAAAGTGTATTTCTCATCGGTACATGCCGGGGGGGGTTTGAAATGACCTTTGTAGGATTTAAGGAACGCGTCCATACAACCGAGCCACCACCGCGCCTAAAATTAAATAAATCTATATATATAAATTAATGTGTGTATGTATGTTCGTTAAACATTTCAAAATTACTTGACCGATCGGGATCAAACTTTGGAAATATATTGTCCGATAGGTGGCGCGCATCAGCGCTGATTCGTGGGGCATACCGACCGAGGGTACCGAGCGGGAGCCTAAACGCGACGGGTAATATAGAATAAATGACGAATAACCAAAATTTTTAATTTAAAAATAAAGCAACAACTGTCAAATCGATTGGTCTCACTTTTACGTCGCGATTTGAAATGAAATAAAATTATTTATTCATTTCTACCAGACAAATATTTATTTAGTCACATGACTTTGTCGAGCTTAGTGTCTAGGTATTCTTTTGTCGAATAAAAACATTTATTAACCAGCATTTGTTTGACTCTTAATTTGAACAGTTTTAGTGGCAGTGGTAACTGGAAGCTTATTAAATATCTTTGTTACCATTGCATAAGAATTTCGGCTAACAATTGCTAGGCAGAAACAATTGAGCGCCATTTGTCATGATCTCGACATACCTCTTTCGCTTCTTCGACATTCATCAACCTCTTCATACATGCCCTTATGTTTCGATGGCTTTTTATTGCACCTTTAGCTATTGTTTTATTTATTTGATCGTGATAAGTGAGTCTTGGTCTGCCAGGGCCTCTTTTACCCACAATTTTGGCATTATATATCTGGCATGCGCCTTTCCTTATTTTTGTCCCTCCAGAACATTTATCTAGAGAATTTGGCCTACACTTGTAATTTTTTTATGACAATTTATTAACGATTCCACAAGTTTATATTAGTGGAACCGGGACCGACGCGCGCGACGGCTTAACGTGCTCTCCGAGGCACGGAGAAAGGTGGTGTTGTAAATCTATGACTCCAGTACGTAAGAAAATTTGATTTCTCATTGGTATATACCGGGGGAGTTTGAACTGACTTTTGTAAATAATCATACAATATATGTTAATTAGGTACATTTTTTTTTTTTTTTATTCCATTTAATTCATTTTTTTTTAATAATAAAAAACCCTCATCATTCCGCTTTTAACAATCAGCTCTAAATCCCTCACACTTCTAGCAGATATTAACTGATGGTAAGTGGCAAGGTCCATGAATTATAGCAACTGGAATCAGACACCCATGACTGACATCATCACTATGCCGGCTTGACTGGGCACGACAGCAATTCGAGCCTGATCCCGAAACGTGTGGATCTAACTTTACTGACATTGACATTTATATTCTTATAATTGTGTCTGTCTTAGCTTATAGTGTGACAATGCCTATCTACAGCAGCTATAATGTTAAGCGTTATTCTGTATTTATAATTTTGTTATTTTATTGTTTCTCTTTCCAAATTATGGTTATCATGTACTGCTCCAAATTCACCAATATGTACTATAAAATGATATCGTTTTATATCAATATTGTAAAAATTGACGTGTAAAAGTGCAGAATACATCTCTTTTTGTCCTATGCCTACTTGCAAAATAAACGAATTGAATTGAATTGGGTTTATCGGCACCTATTTGTTGTTCTGTGTTATGTTCCATTTGCAATGATGTTGATATCAAATGCGATTTTTTACTTTCAAGGAGAACTAATATAGTAAGCTTGCCATGGTGATATTTTGGTGACTGTACCTCGGCGAAAAGTGAAAAAAAATCGCTCAATCATTCTTAGATCGTTGACTCGCTCAAGGACAAAGGTGGGCCATGAGCCGCGGTCAACGGTTCAAGCAGCCAAAGTTATATTTACATTGACTTAATGCTGAAATAGGCTCGTTGTACCGGTGGTGGTCCGGTCTTCAAACCCTAGTTTTCTTAGGGCGACTTGCACCGACAATATTTGACGACAATATCTCGCCATCAGGGTTGGCATGATGAGTGTTAAAAACGCGTTTGTTAAACATGTTTGATCGTTTACAGGGCGCGTAACTCGTAGTAGGTACCTACTAAAAAATAAATTCCATGAAATTATCTACCAGTTCATTCATTACAGCCCCTAGAACACAGCGTCCTAGACCTTCACTGCTGGAGATGGGCCTTCCAGAACTGGAGAATTTGGCCTACACTTGCCACGATGGCCAGACGGCTTGGCGAGGATATAAATGTATTTTTTTTATGACAATTTATTAACGATTCCACAATTTGGCATTAGTGGAACCGGGACTGACGGCTTAACTTTCGGGGCACGGGAACGGTGGTGTTGTAAATCTATAATACAATTGTACGTAAGAAAAGTGTATTTCTCATTGTTACATGCCGGGGGGGTTCCAACCGACCTTTGTAGGATTTAAGGTACGCGTTCTTACAATCGAGCCACCACCGCGCCTTACCAGAATATACCTAATAATAAAAAAATCACTTCAACAATATTTCTGTCTTGAAGACTGTATTTCTGACTCTTAAAAAACTCATTATTTCATCTGTTCTCATTTTCTTTGATTTTGACCTAAACTAACGCTAAATCATAATTTACTATAGGTATTCGAATCCTACATGTTAGCAATCGGTAGTTACCTATTGCGTTGCGATTAAAAACAAAAGATCATGACAAGGTCAGTGTTGTATCTATGTTTTATTAATACTTATTATTCGTTGTAAACCGTCGCCAATACGTCTGTTAGCTTCTTTAAGAATAATAAACACAGGATTATGACCCTTAACATGCTTAGTTATAAAGGTGATATTCGCATGCACAGTATTGACGTGTTCTAGGCTTCGTATTTGGCGTTGAATGAGACAAATTAGTTGCCAAGTCAACTGGCCCGCGTTCTTAAACAATACCGGTTGTGTTATTTTATTCTACATTGCGTGTTATTGTTGAACTAAACGCAAACTTGGTACAAATAAACACGCAATGTACAAAGAAAATACCGTTCTCGGGTGTCAGAACGTCTGCGTAGTAGGAAGCTCCTTTGTTTCATGCGACCCTAGTACCTAATATTACAATTAGTTCGCTAATTACCTAATCGCTGATTAATTTTAACCTGTAAATGACGACAGCTTTCAGGCATTCTCAGAATTAAGATTCGCAAGATTCAATGGATCGATCGGTTAGAGCTGTTTCATAATGGATTTCTTAGAATTTATTAGCACAACGCAGTTGATTTAATGCTGTCAATAATATTATTTTTTTCATATCCAATGCGTTTTGTCAATGAATCCTGAAAATTGATACCTAGGAAACACGCAAAGGACCGCAATAAACTATTAACAAAAACTATATAGAAATCAAAATATTAAGGGATAATGATTATAAAAATTGTTAAAAAATAAGTAATCATTTGATAAATAAAACGGTTGTTTTCGACCACATAGGTACAAATAAATGTGCATAAACAAAATAAACAAAATAGTGTTGCCACAACATTATCTTATCGATAAAACCTATTTTTATTTATTTACTAATAATAACCATCGTAAATATTTAAGTTTTGTGACCTTAAACCAAATACAATAAATATTAAACAATGAGAATAAAAGCTAATCGTCAAAAAAAATATTATTTTATAACAGAGCATTGCCGGTTATGGTCGTGCAATTTCAAACTGATTATCTTATTTTGCTTGCAGACCTGCGAGCTATGAAAATTTAAATAACGTTCCTGTGCGATAAGAGAACCTCGTTGTCAGTATATTAAAATAATAAACTAATGTAACATTTGTTATTGTATGACATGACTTTTGTATGTAATGTAATTTTATATGTCATACACTAATTAATTTTGTACCGATTGGTCTAGCTTTAATTCTTATACTGTTTGGTTTCTTGCCGTGTCTTGTTCTATATTGACCGCCTCCGTGGTCTAGTGGTAACAAACGTTGCCGTGAACTCGGGTGGTCGTGGGTTCGATTCCCACCGGGGGCAAGTTGTACATTGTATAATTTGTCTCGGTCTGGGTGTTTATATGTATAATATGTATATATTTACAACAAAAAAAAGTATAATATGTAGTTTATCAACCATCTAGTTTCCGTAACACAAGCTTCGCAGCTTACCACGGAAACTAGATGGCGCTGTGTGACCTGTCTGGAAATATTTATTTATTTATATTTAATGTCTTTGTACTTAGCCGAATTTTATGAAATTTTACAGAGATGTTCCTTCGAAACAAGAAAAAGACAACTTTTAACACCGTTATCATCTGACAACGACATGTGACCACACTACTATATCTGTCTGTTTAGTTAGTCTTCATATGGACATGAATTAATGACTGGTTTTGCTGGAATTTTATATGATTCAGATTTGACATAAGGTGCTGATAGACATATTATCCTACTGAACAGCGAATACAGGCAAACATAATATCATCATTTCTGCGAATGCACAAGTAATTCTCTCATCAAACAACTTTTCTTTAGAGGGATACAAGATTTTCGTTGAACATTCATCATTATTATCATTACATCGCTAGAGTCCCTATATATCTAGAGAATTTGACCTAAACAAGCTGGATTGTCAAGCGTCTGATGAAAATTTAATGATAATTTATTAACGATTCCACAAGTTAGTATTAGTGGAACCGACGGCTAATGTGTGTTAGTATATGACAAATGTACATAAGAAAAGTATTTCTAATTGGTCATTACAGCCCCTAGAACACAGCGTCCTAGACCTTCACTGCTGGAGATAGGCCTTCCAGAACTGGAGAATTTGGCCTACACTCGCCACGCTCTGGCCAGACGGCTTGGCGAGGATATGATGTCATTTTTTTTTGTATGACAATTTATTAACGATTCCCCAAGTTGGTATTAGTGGAACCGGGACTGACAGCTTAACGTGCTCTCCGAGGCACGGGAACGGTGTTGTTGTAAATCTATAACAAATGTACGTAAGAAAAGTGTATTTCTCATTGGTACATGCCCGGTGGGTTTAAACCGGCCTTTGTAGGATTTCAGGTACGCGTTCTTACAACCGAGCCACCACCGCGCCTTTTCTAATTGGTATATATCGGGATTCGAACCGCGAACCTTGGATTTATAAGCGTACTTACAACTGAACCACTATCGCTTTCGTTTTACATCTTTCGAAACAAGATTATATTTAGTTGAAGAATAACTAGCAATGTACATATACAAAGCTCGATGTTGATTCTGAACGCGGCAGAACTGACGCAAAAACCTTTGTTCTTGACACATGCGCGTGACGCACACAAACGCAATACCTAAAACGTAAAATATATTTGTAATTTAATATTAAGGGGCAGGATTGTATTATATATTTCTGATTAATTTATAATAGAATGATTAAGCCTAACTTGCACCAAAAACATACCAATAACCTTCAAATGAAACTGGTACATTCGACGCCATTTTAACTTAAATCGTTACAAATATAGAGAATTCGTTTTGGGATACCCAGCCTTAATATACATTTTTAAATAACGTTTTTATTTAATTTAGATAAGTGGATCGTAATTGTTATATGTATAAATGTAGACAAGCTTATCACTAGCCATGATGGGGCTATAGTTAAGTTAGCTAAACGTAAACTAATTTAAACCGCCTCCGTGGTCTAGTGGTAACAAACGTTGTCGTGAACTCGGGAGGTCGTGGGCTCGATTCCCACCGGGGGCAAGTTCTACATTGTATAATTTGTCTCGGTCTGGGTGTTTATGTGTATAATATGTATATATTTACAAAAAAAAAGTATAATATGTAGTTTATCAACCATCTAGTTTCCGTAACATAAAGCCTCGTAGCTTACCACGGAAACTAGATGGCGCTGTGTGACCTGTCTGGAAATATTTATTTATTTATTTTAATTTAAAAAACTGAGGTGATAATAGGTACCTGCTTATTTTTTTCACATTTCAGTGAAACATAATCTTTATCGATTGTTTTACATTTTAAGGAAAAAGTACATTACTATTAATGCACACGCCTAAATAAAACTCATGTTGTTAAATGTCAATACTTAGCCTGGGTTGCACCAAACTGAAGTCTTTGTAATTGTAAGATTAAAATTATAAATCGCGTCGATTGTACTAACCTAAAACACATTCGCACAAAGAATTTTTCAGTTTCTAGCCCCCAAGATCTATGAGCACATTCCAGAATACATTACTAAATACAGACTTAGAAAATTTAAGTAACATGTAATAAAATGGTTGCTCGATATTGGTATTGAAATATCAGAACAAAAATTACTACACATTCTAGAATAAAAACACAGGTAGGCATATATATTTAGTTTATTGATATATTTCATATCCTCACCTAATTAATTAGTTTGTTATTATATTTATCTATGTATTTAGTAAACTTATATATATCTTATTTTATGCTTTAATATTATATTTACTGACGTTATTGACTTATATATCTTATAGTAACCGTAATGAGCCTCAACGGAGTCAACCAATGCGCGGGCCCTGGCCCTTATTGGTGACCAAACCATACACCACCCAGCAGAGATGTACCTCTGTAAACAATATATCTCTCATATTTTGTACCACTAAAATTCTCTGCAATCCATGTAAACTTTGGTCAATTAATGATTTGTATTTGTAT
Source organism: Tinea semifulvella (assembly GCA_910589645.1). Lineage (NCBI taxonomy): Eukaryota > Metazoa > Arthropoda > Insecta > Lepidoptera > Tineidae > Tinea > Tinea semifulvella. The sequence goes on along the minus strand of OU342623.1, from coordinate 718,398 downwards.
TCAATGCCATTTTTAACTTTAGTCGTGGCAATTAGACATCGTTTTGGTGCAACCCAGGCTTAATATAAAATTTAAAAATATAACGTTTTTTTGGTATCTTAACTAGATACTCGTACTTGTCTACATACTATGTAGTATGTAGACAAGCTTGCCACTTACCATAATGGGACTACAGTTAAGTTAGGAAAACGTGAAGCAATTTAAATATATAAAAAACTGACGTGATAATAGATAGGTACCTACTAAGGTATCGAATTTCAGTGAAACAGTAACTTTATAGATAGAAAAACAACATGTTTATCTATTGTTTTACAATTTACAGTATAGTACATCACTATTAATGCACACCCCTAAATAAGACTCACGTTGTTTAATTAATTTATTTAAAATACTTTATTGCACTAAAAATGTACATAGGCGGGCTTAATGACTAAGTATTTTCTGACAACCAACCTTTTAATGTACCTGTATACTTACAAAATGAAGTCTATGTAATTGTAACGATTACTGTTAATAATGGCGTTGAATGTATCAGTTTTATTTTGAAGGTCAGATGTCAGCTGGTACTATCGACGCCATTTTTAACTTTTTTGCAACAATTTCAGCGATTAATTGGTTGTATGTACTTCAATACAATTAACAATGTAAGTTTTATTTAGGCGTGTGTATTATGTATTGCACTCAACCTTAGTGAAACAGCAACTTAATCAACAAAAAAACAACTCGTTTATCGATTGTTTTACAATTTACAGAACACTACATCACTATTAATGCACACGCCTAAATAAAACACACGTTGTTAAATGTATATAATCTTGTAAAATTCACGTGAGCGCTTATTATTATAGAGTTAAGGATGAAACTCGCATAAATATCACCATATGCATAGGATTTGCCCGTATGCTCCTTGAGCAGGTCAAAAAACCGGATCTTTACGGTCGCAGACCTTTTAGCTACAAAAAAATACCCAACAAAAAGACCACTACCTGCTTAACTTAAAAAAAAAACCTTAAGATCTGATTATGAAAAAAAAACGAACCTAAAATAACAGCTGATTTTTGTTGATATTACCCATGGCACAAATGCAATATAAATCGTCGACTACCAATATTGATTATAGCAATAAATTATGCAACAGAAAGCCCTTCAGCGTCAACATAATAGGCAAACTAGTTAAATAATGCACACTTTCTAAAATCTAAAAAAAACATGTTTTCAATCTACAGACGCCTGCACACATAAGTTTCGTGATAGTCGTGTTTTTTCCAGCTTTCCCTTGCACGCCAAACATTGTTGGGTACACTATAAAGAACCTAATAGGTTCAAAAGTGGTACAAATGACTTACCTCTATAGAGATCGAACACCGTTCACTCCACAAACACACATACGCTATAAAATAACGCTACGAATATTATGTCTTTTTCTCTTCCAATACATTATTACACTAACAGTCAACTGGGACGTACAAGGCCGTCCAAAATTCACCTTTTTAGCTTCTTAATTGAAGCGAGCACAAGCAGACGTACCTAGCTCGTCCGCGTCCGTCAAAAACTAACTTGGTCAGCTGGGCGAAGACCGCCCTCATTGGCGGATCGATGTCGCACTTCACGGCACAAACACACTTTTATCTACCCTTTCCTGTCTAGCATAATACTGTCTCTCTCCCACCTGCAATATCAACGCGACCTTGATTCGTTTTTCAGCCTTATCTCAACATGTTTTTACCTATTTTCGCATTGAAATATAGTTTATTTTTGTTTCGAATAATATAACAATTAGATTGTACTCATTTATCATACAAATTGCCAGATATGAAATATATGGAAAACAAAGCAATGTGTCAACAATTAAAACATGTGTTCGTGTTATACACAAGTTGCTATATTGACATTTGATCGGCTATCGCTGATTGGTTGAAACACAGCTGTTTTTGACGGCATGTTATTTTTCTTGTCATTTTAACTAACTTCCCAAAAGATGGCAGCACAGTTTTTAATATAATAAAACACTTTTATAATCTCCTAACTAATGTTAAATACCTTTACAATAAAACTTGAGAATTTATTTAGTTAATGTCGTGATTGGTAATATACTGAAATTATTGAACCACCATAAAGAATACATGTATTGACTATTAATAACGTGCTGTTTTACCGACAGTGCTGTAAACTTTTACCGTTGCTATGGCAACTGGTTGTTTGGAGACCATTATACGACAAATTATGAATAACATTTTTAAAAGCACATCTGAAGTATAGTGAAATCGGTTTAAATTACACGTGTAAAATTTACTGTTACGATTTACGATTACGTTTTAGTATTGAAAATATTAATCGTGTCAGAAATACTACTCTAGCACTTTTAAAAGCTATAAGTCTGTCTCGTTTTTAGGATGAATAATTACATGTCAGAAATAATATTTCAATTTTGGGAATGAAACATTAAATTATTGTTTTGCTTAGCAGTTTTTTGCGTGCGCGGAATTATAAATATTAAAAACATGGATTCCGTGGATTTATTAGCACGTGAGGAAGAATTTAGAAAACTAAACAAGCAATTGGAGAAGAAAACTAATAGTTTGATGAAAGAAATTGAGAATACTATGGTAGGTACCTACGTTATTAGCCTTTCATTTCTACTGTAATTTTATATAATTCTGCGAATAATGTATAGAATTGCCAAGTTTATTAGTTTTGTCAAGCCGGCATAGTGGTAGGAAACTTGTCAGTAACTCGTCTTATTCTTGAAGCTTACGATGAGATGAAGTGCGCGAGGTCATGTGTCATGCTAGTATAAGACAGGACAAAATATAGTAATTCCTTTTTATTGTGCAATGCAATAACTGTGATTACCCAGGGTTGCTTGTACAATATAACGGCCAGAGGAACTACCATTTTAGTCTTTAAAAGACAACACCGCATCATCTTGTCTCCTTTGTATTGCATTTGAGCAGGGAAATGTCCCCAAGATTTGTTTCTTTATTTGTCAGTCCTGTAAGTGTTATGATGGGCTTATTTATGTATTTAATTAAGCAATACAACAACATGTTTACAAAATCTTATACAATCTAGAAGGTATCTTATTAATTTAGTAAACATGTTACTTACAGACCAGCATTGCATTCAACAGGTAACATCGTTACGAGTAATAAAACACAAAAGCTAAGTAGTACAATATAAAAAAATATAGGCATGACAAAAACAATAAACTACAGAAATACAATACACTACAATAAAAAAATATATTGCAATTACTTACAGATGCAAACAGTATAATCTAAACTTATATCTAAAATCTAGGCTTATAGTAAAGTTGGCTAATTGTAAATCCGCATCATTAAAAGCGTGGTTACTGACATAGGATTACATTGTAATGATACTTTAATAATAATAAATATAATATAATTTTTGTTATAGGCACTAGAACACAGCGTCCTAGACCTCCACTGGCTGGAGAATTTGGCCAACACTTGTTGGCGAAGATCTCACGTCAATTTCTAATGACAATTTATTAACGATTCCACAAGTTGGTATTGGTGAAACCGGGACCGCTGGCTTGACGTGCTCTCCGAGGCAAGGGGAATGGTGGTATTGTATATCTTTGACAAATGTACATAAGAAAGTGTTTCTTATGTTTATATTTATATCATTCATTACAGCCCCTAGAACACAGCGTCTTAAAAATCCACTGCTGGAGATGGACCTTTCAGAACATATATCTGGAGAATTTGGCCTACACTTGCCATGCTGGCCAGACAGCTTGGCTATCATCTTGGCTTAGATATCATTAACTGATAATAATTACTCTTATTCTTGGGTTGCAGGGGCAACATCTTGCCCATCAAGTTGTTGCGATGTCACATATTATGATAGTATAATCTAATATACATTAAAAATATATTTCAGCAAAAACCTGATGTCTTCAGTGAGTTTAACTCAAAACACAACACAAAACAACAAATTGCAACACAAATTAAACATAACAACAATGTTAAACACAATGTTGTTTTAACACAGGACGACAACGGTCATAAACACCTAAACAACACACATGTGTGTTGTAAACAGAACAATAACAATGATTTACAGTTCTTACATGCATTTGTTAACTTGAATATTCAAACTAAAGTGTTTCCGGAGACATTTTTGAAAGGTATATGTAATTTCTATATTTATTTATTTAGTTACAGACTGTGGTCTAGCGGTTAAGTTTATTACACTCGGAGATACCGGGTTCGAATCCTGGTCGGGACACAAAAAATATTTATTAATGTAAATAAATTGTACATTTAATTAATATTTAATTTATTTGTGATATTTCTCGAGTTTGGTACGCTAGAGACATCGACGAGCTTGCCACTTGTCATGATTGGCCTATAGTAAAGTTGGCTAAATGTGAATCCGCTTATTTATAAGCGTGGTTTCAGACCACTCCGAAAGGGAAACGGTCGTGATGATACTTTACTTTTACAGATTCAACAGCTCTGTACTTAATGAGCCAATAATAATAATAATATACATATAGTGATGGATACACAAACATATGAATATAGTGAAACAAAAAATGGGAATTTATAAGTACTTGTAATTTGTTTTTTGCACCATAGTAAATAAATAAATATTAATTATTTGTTTTAAAATATTTTAAAGGTTAATTTAAAAAAAAAAAAAAAAAAATCATAAAACATACAGATCTTAAAATATAATTACAACAATTCTAAAAGTTACACAATCCAGCAAAATTTCCATATAAATATTAAACTAAGATTTTGCAAAAAAATAATAATAATAATAGGGATAAGCTTAAAAACAATACCTATATAACAAATACAACTAAATAACATACATATATATAGTAAAATAATAGAAAAAAAAAAAAAAAAAAGTAGTAATAAAATAAAAGTTCTCGCATTCCAATTCCAATCACTAACTTTTTATAACGATAGAAGGCGCATGATAGATGGTACCTAATAGAACTGTCAGTTGCAAGAAGACAAATTTCTAAGCATTCCATGGATTCACCGTGCGGGTGCCGGGTCCATCGTGTGTGGGTAGGAGATGAGGAATGGTGTCTCGGGCTTGTATTTTTATTACGTATTTTATTATTTTCTGGATATATTACCGAAGTGAGCAGCTTTTAAGTGTACAAAACGAGATATTCAAGCGAAATCAAAGATACGGTGATCTCAAAATTGCCGTTCTATTAATTCAACCTTATTTCTTTTTAAAGACGGTGTGCGCTTTCTTAATTCGTCTTTTAAGGTTGGTAAAATTAAGTTAAAATTCATATTTCTGTTATAAAAATAAAAAAAACTACAAAAACATTTAAAAAATGATCCGTCATAGGTGTCCGACATCTACAAAAAGCTTTGCCTGATACACTCCATTATGATTCATTTCATGACGGATGTCCTTCAAAATAAATCTGGTATATTCGACGCCATTTTTAACTTTAATCGTATGATCAAGGGGAGACACTTTACACGATCTCCTCCACCCTCATCCAACCCCCACCAGCACCTTCCTCAGGTTATCCGTTCATCTGTCGGGGGGTCGTCCCTTCTGCGTCTTCCAGTAAGTGGTATTTACTCCACAAACCGTTTACTTTATCGTTTATGGGTTCTGCGACAGACGTGTCAAACCCATTGCCCCTTCACCTTGCTAATTGTGAAAGCTATGTCGGTAACTTAGGTTCTTTGACGGACGTCAAAGTATAACTTTATCATACATACACATCTTCATGCCAGATCCATTGCGGGGTAGGCAGAGACAACTGAGCGCCACCTGACACTATCACGACATACCTCTTTCGCTTCGTCGACATTCATCAACAATTTTATACATGCCCTCTTGTTACGAAGGCTTTTAAATGCACCTTCGGCCAGTGTTTTATTTATTTGATCGTGATAAGTGAGTCTCGGTTTGCCAGGGCCTCTTTTACCCACAACTTTCGCATTATATTATACACCTGGTTCGTCAATCTTTCTTCGCTCATCCTTTCAACATGCCCGAACTATTTAACTTTATTCTTCAGATAAGGTCGCTGAGCGACCTTGGACTTATGCATCAGACCCACTGCCAGTGTCCACATCTCTGTTCTATACGACATTACTGCAAGAACGCACTGGTTGAAATCTTTTATCTTTAAACACTGGTATGGTCGCCCTTGTACATTGCTTTTAAAGTTATTTGTGCAATAAAGAGTTTATAAATAAATAAATCATTTTATCATCCAGGGGATATTCCAAGGTTTAGAATTTCTATATCAAAATCGGTTCAGAAATAGGAGTATAGGCGTGAACGCGAAACCTATATATAAACAAACAAAACTTCATTTACATTTATAATTATTATTATATTATTATTATTATATTATATATATTATTTTCAGAAACATACACATTTGAGAGTGTATGCAAGTTTATGGCATCAAAAATCAAACTATTGCAGGAACAAATCGATAAATCTCAAGCAGCTCTCAATAAAAAGGTTAGTAATAATTCATTTAATGATATACTACGTGGAATTTAATAAAGAGCAAATATTTTTATATTATAATCTAGAATTAAAATAAAGAATTACGTAGTTTTTGTTTTAATTATTCAGTAATAACATCTTAAGTTACGGTGCAAAGAAGTTATCCTAAAAATAGCGCCACTCATACTGAGCCCAATCAAGTAGGTAGTGAGATGTAGTCGATCGCGGGAACGTTAACTTACGTAATTCTTTCTCTCTAATTTCGTCTCTCGGCTATGAGCGGAATCAATTAACAATAACACTCCCCAGCCTTTAGGTAATTATCACGATGGATATCGCGATTTTTACGGCCTTATTTACGATGCCGTAGTGTTATGTTATTCAAATAATGATTTTTTATCTTGAAAACGGGGAAGTATTCACCGTTCGAGCCGATAAACCCAGTAAAGTGTATCCACACGTTTCGGGATCAGGCTCGAATTGCCGTCATGTCCAGTCAAGCCAAGTGTCGTGGACTGATGTCAGCCATGAGTGTCTAATTCTAGTTGTTTACATTCATGGACTTTGCGCGCCACTTAACATCAGGAAACATCAGGAAGGAACAAGGTCACATGTCCTGCTAGTATAAAAAAAATTATGTTTTTTTTAAATATACTATCACGACATGTGACCCTGCGCCCACCTGATGGTAAGTGGCGCGCAGGGTCCATGAATGTTAGCAACTGGAATCAGACCCTTATGTCCGACATCAGTCCCTAACACTATGCCGGCTTGACTAGATGCCTTTTCACACTTCGCTTGAAGGACTCCAGGTTATAGGAAAGTGGAAACACAGAGGCTGGAAGAGCATTCCACATCTTTATTGTGCGACAGATGTATGAGTCATCAAATTTATAGGTACGCGAAGGGATAGTGACTACGGTATGTGGGTGCATATTCTGACCTGTGCGTGTGGTTCGGTTGCGGAATGGGGAGGAAGGAATTAGGTTATAGAGCTCTTCAGAGCACTCACCATAGTATATGTTGATTTATTAAGCCTAAAAGAATTATAAATTGTATTATAATCCTACACTATTTTCCGTAGATAAATCAATGTGAAGTCCATTTAAGCCAACATGCAGAACTGGAGGGGGAACGTATGAAATTGCTAAACCAGGTCAATAACTACAGGCTGGAAGCTGTCGAGGGGAAAAACAAATGTCAATTACTGCAGAATAAATTAACGGTAACTTTATTGGTCGATGATTAAGAGGGTGGTTAAGCTTGGCATCTCTCTCGCTCGCACTTTACAACATTTGCAAAGATTTTTCTAGTCTGAGTGTACTTTGAGAAATCTCAACTAAATTCCTTCGGAAAAATATAAAATATAAAAACACTCGAGACGAGAACGCTTAACAAGTTTAAGTAGTTTCCGCCATTTTGCACGGACATGTCAAGTCCGAAGTTGGCTGTGGACATTGTTAATCAAAAGTGGTGATAATGTGCTACGTTGTGAATAGTTATGGAAAACGATAAATTTGACTCTATAAGTATACATATATATTATATATGGTGCAGAAGTTGCACTTTATTTTTTGCGGTCTTCCCGCGCTGTGAACTCCCGTGTTTGGGCGATATTGACGTAATTTGGAATTTGATGATCCCCAACTCGGTTATGAACTCTGTTATGAACATATACTGTGTAAATAAATTACGTGTTTAGGGCTGATGTATTGTAATTTCTGTACCTTGGCAGTTATTGTGTGCATTTCAGGACACGTACTGCATTTATAAAATGTTTTATCTACCCAGTGGAATACTACTACGGCTTTGAAATGTAGCGAGCTGGGCGACTCGCTTTTACAGGTGCCTCTCTCTTGTAGGAGCCTTGCTTTTACAGGTGCCTCTCTCTTGTAGGAGTCTTGCTTTTACAGGGGCCTCTCTCTTGTAGGAGCCTTGCTTTTACAGGGGCCTCTCTCTTGTAGGAGCCTTGCTTTTACAGGGGCCTCTCTCTTGTAGGAGCCTTGCTTTTACAGGGCCTCTCTCTTGTAGGAGCCTTGCTTTGACAGGGGCCTCTCTCTTGTAGAAGCCTTGCTTTTACAGGGGCCTTGCTTTTGTAGGAGCCTCGTTCTTGTAGGAGCCTCGCTTTTGCAGGGGCCTCTCTTGTAGAAGTCTCGCTTTTGCAGGGGCCTCTCTCTTGTAGAAGTCTCACTTTTGCAGCAGCCATTCTCTTGTAGGAGTTTCGCTTTTGCAGGGGCCTCTCTCTTGTAGGAGTCTCGCTTTAGCAGGGGTCTTCCTCTTGTAGGAGCCTCGCTTTTGCAGTTGCTGGGGTAAAGAAAACATTAGATATTAATAATTCCAATGCGTTTGACTACTATTGTCCTATAAATATAATAAAAATGGCCAGTAAATTATTTTAATGCACGTAAATGTAAAGAGATTGGATATTAATCTTGAGAATTCTTGGAATTGATCAAGAGCCAATTTCGTTTTTGATTGAGCTAGGACATAATACATACTCGCATATACAAAAATTCAGGCCTAGAAACTATGAGTTCCCAATATCCTGGTTTGAATAGCTAGGTTAAAAGAAGAAGGGAATCACTCAATAATTCCTTTCTACATTTGCAAGGAGAAGGAACGCATGTTCTTGGAGCAACGAAGCGAGACAGATAGACTAGAGAGAGAGACGAAGAGATTGCGAACCAGAACCCACACACTGGAGGCTCGGGACATCAACCAGCTGGACGAAATTACCAGACTTAAACATCTCATTGAGAGCTTCAAACTTGGAGAAAAGGTATGATCACTGTCACAAACAGAGGACTTTTAATTCATTTATTTATTCTATTTGTTGTTTATTCCGTTACAACCATACATTCCCACCGGAATTCGGTTAAATCAATAGTTTTTATAATTTTAACGGGTCTTTACGCGATTTACCTTAGAGACATATTTCTCCCGACGTTTCAGCCAAGTTGCATTGGCCGTGGTCACGGGCCGACTGAAGCTATGCGGTGTAGTCTCGTACATACTGGGCGGCAGATGTAAACCTACCCACTTATCACTTTTAAAGTTTTTAGAAATCACGACACACGACACTTACAATCCTTGGCGACACCGGGCGATTTTTCCCGGCGTCGAAACCTATTGATTACTGGATTCCACGATGAAGATAGCTTATAACCCCCCTCTCGATTGAAATTTTTGTGTTTCTTTATTTCGAACGTGTGTCGTGATTTTTTTATTTTTAACTTACATTTTTTATTTGTATTTTGTGTATGGTTTGGCGACAAATAAATATATTTCTTTCTTTCTATCAATAGCCCAGTACACAAGTATTAGACTACATATATACATATCTTTACGCCAAATCCTTGGCAGGGTAGGCACCTTTCCCGCGCTTTGAAGTCCCATATTATACCCAACGTGTTTGGACTATAAAGCCGCGAGTGACCTCAAGAAAAACATCAAATTTTGCAACATCTGGAATTTGATAATAACCATTAACTCTTTAAAAAGAAAGATATATTACGTCAGACTTGGGCTAGACTCTTTGCCTTCCCTATCACCTCATTCATCATTCATCGGGAGAACATAACACAAACATGCAAAAAAAATTTGACTGTTCTTGTGTCACGTACGCTAAAGGCATCGCCGAGCTTGCCACTTGACATGATGGGTCTATAGTAATGTTGACTTCCGTGAATGTTAGCAACTGGAATCAGACACTCTTGACTGACATCAGTCCCTAACATTATGCCGGCTTGACTGGGCATGACGGCAATTTGAGCCTGATCCCTAAACGTGTGGATACCGGGTTTATCGGCACAAACGGTGGATACTTCCTCGCCCCGGCAGACTGGGGAAATTATCACCATCAGTCCGCCTGCCACCTATTTGTTGTTCTCGATGTCAAATTCCAATTTTTATTTTCAAGGAAAACTAATATTGTAAGCCATGGTGATATTTATAAAAAAAAAAATATTTTCTTTCAGGATTTCCGCGATTCATCCCGAAATCATTCGGCACTACAAAAATCCGCCATTACCCGTCTCGAGGCGAACAATAGACAATTGTCAAGTACAATAGACAAGCTGCAACAATTAATAGACAATTTAAAAAAACAAATCTATCTTCTGAGCACAGACATCATGATGCAAGGATTGGAAAAGGACTATTCTAAGTTATTATTAGGAGAATAAATTATATTTTTACAAACAAGTTTTTTTTCTTTTATTACTGCGTTCCATTTTTGCATACAAGTTTTTTTTTTCTTTTATTACTACATTCCATTTTTACATACATTTTTTTCTTTTATTACGTTCAATTTTTGCATTTAAGTTGTTTTTTTTTTTATTATTACGTTCCATTTTTGCATACAAGATTTTTTTTTCTATTATTACATTCCATTTTTACATACATTTTTTTTTCTTTTATTACGTACAATTTTTGCATACAAGTTGTTTTTTATTATTACATTATATTGTTAGATAAGTTTTATCCTTTTTTTTACACATATCTTTTACCCTTTTTACATACAAAATTAAATCTCTTCAATGGGGTGTGTCACTAACTTTTTATAACGATAGATGGCGCATTATAGATGGTACCTAATATAACTGTCAGTTGCATAGAAAACTTGTATTTTTATTACGATATTTATTACTTTCTGGATATTATGTCGAAGTGAGCAGCTTTTAAGTGTACAAATCGAGATTTCCAAGCGAAAGCAAAGATATGGTGATCTCAAAATTGCCGTTCTATTAATTCAACCTTTTTTTATTTTAAAGACGGTGTTTGCTTACTTAATTCTTCTTTTAAGGTAGGTAACGTTAAGTTAATCAAATCAATCAAATCAAATCATTTATTTGTTTCAACACAGGTAATCTAGTTAATATATTAACCTAGTTTATAAAAGTGCAGCTGTGTTCTGCCATGAGGCGTACAAATATTGTTTATATATGTATATTGTAAAGATACATATAACTACATTATTACACAACACAAAAAATAAAATAAAATGTTAATTCACAGTAAAAAAAAAAAAAAAATTGTATCTAATTCTGGTTGTGGTCAAATTAAAATTAATATTTAGATGTCAATTTGGGTCATTTAAAAATTCTTGCACAGAATAATGTGATTTTTCAATTAGAACTTTAGTCAACGTCTTTTTAAACAGACTATGCGGTAAAAGTTTAATGTCGTCGTTAATAATATTAAATATTTTTGGTCCCATACAGATTATACTTTTATACATTAACGCCGTACGTGATCTTGGAGGGCATAATTAAAATACATTTTTCTGTTATAAAAATGTAATACTATAAATAAATTTAAAATATGATCCGTCATAGGTGTAAACAAGGTACCAGTGCCGATAGCGACATCTACAAAAAGCTTTGCCTGATACACCCCATTGTTACAATTAAAGTTAATTTGAATAAAAGACCTGGATGCGACAAAGAAAATACTAAATTATACCTACTTTTAAATTGTATTTGCACCTTTTCAATCTTTTGCATTTTAAATTCTTGTTTTTTCCCTCTTTGGTTTTATTGTATCTAAACTTAAGTTTACAAGTGTAAAATAGTAAAGTATAAAAAAGTTAGGTATCATCACGACCGTTTCCCTTTCGTGGTGGTCAGAAACCACGCTTATAAATAAGCGGATTCACATTTAGCCAACTTTACTATAGGCCAATCATGACAAGTGGCAAGCTCGTCGATGTCTCCAGCGTACCGAACTCGAGAGATATCACAAATAAGTTAAATGTATTTATTTACACAAATATTTTTGTGTCCCGACCAGGACTCGAACCCGGTACCTCCGAGTCTAAATCCACGGACCTTAACGCTAGACCACGGAGGCAGTGTAAAATAGATATAAGTTTTCCAAATATACTGAATAATAAATAAATACCCGATCTGTGATGGTCGCTCTAACACTATTAACAATAACTTCGTTGTTTATGTTGTGATTTCCTTGACACAGATTTAAAACGTGTATCAGTCGGCCATAAGTTACTAAATAATCTCTATAATGGGATCACCATATTGATTTGAATAAATTTATTTTAAAAATAAAATACCCGCCTGCGTAAAAAATTATCTTGAATTAAATACTGAAAATAAATAAAAGGTAAAAAAAAACGCCTTATAATAATAATAACAGACAGACAGTGGGGTCGTCCAGGCCCGGATGGCTAATGGGCCTGGGTTGGGGATGGGGACATTCCCCCGTTTTCCCCGGCAGGATCTCAGCGGGCAACCACCCACCGGTAATTCATGCACTTTTGGTGCTGGGCGCCGTCACTGTATAACAGCGCCCGTGTGGCTCACGACTAATTATAATAAATATTTCCAGACAGGTCACACAGCGCCATCTAGTTTCCGTGGTAAGCTACGAGGCTTGTGTTACGGAAACTAGATGGTTGATAAACTACATATTATACTTTTTTTTGTAAATATATACATATAAACACCCAGACCGAGACAAATTATACAATGTACAACTTGCCCCCGGTGGGAATCGAACCCACGACCTCCCGAGTTCACAGCAACGTTTGTTACCACTAGACCACGGAGGCGGATAGTTTAATACCCGCTTATTTATATTCGTATATTTTATTACATAGCAACATTTTAGTTTTTTCTTTATTTCTTTTTATTTTATAATTGAAGATCATGTTTACGCACAATATTTATTCGAACTATATTATATATATTATTTCTTTTGTCGACTACACGGGTAAAGCAAGCATAAGTGCCTACTTAATATAAATATTTATACATTGATTCAAAGAATTGTCACGTTAAAGGTCGGGTGACTAATATGGACTTATCCGGTTCGAAGTTTTGAAGTGACCATGGCTTAGGCTCAATATAAAACCTTGCTGGCGACGATCAATCAAAAGACAGTGGGATCATCCAGTCCCGGTTGGCTAATGGGCCTGGGTTGGGGATGGGGATATTCGACAACTTCAGCTCTCCTCCGGCAGCTCTCTAGGAAGTGGTTTCCCGGAAGACGGATACGACTGTATACAAATAATACGAAACAAAATAAAGCGCCATCTATCTGGTGTCCATAAAAACTTTTTTTGACGTGACAACGTCTTATAAATTGGTTTGCCGGGTGACACTTCAAGAAACTGCGTTACGCTCCGCTCACGTTATGCGCTCACAATGAGAGCGAGTGAGAGGCACGCGTCCCTTCCACTCGGGCATGGTTAGCCCGCCTAAGAGCGAGAGAGACAGACATAAAAAGTGAAAGACATTGACTTGACATTTTCTAGGCACATTACAGCAGAAACACTTCCTTTCATTTCATATTTCTCCTATCATCGCCCTATCCTCAACAAAATCACTCAGATAGGAACAAGTTAAGTTGTAGTAAACGCTGTTTCATTGTACGCAAATGTATTGCAAGTTATTGTATGTATATTTGTATATAAATACGTATGTATGTGTAAAGGTAAAAATAAAATTTTGTTAATATGAAATTCAGTGCGAGATTCTTTGTATAAATTAATGTTTTAAATATAATTCTTTGTATAAATAAATGTTTTAAATTGTTACTATGATTTCATCCTTCTTCCTACTATACGAATGAATATTCACATTAAAATTATTTTACCACTCAAAGTCGTTGTCACGTAAAACTTTCGCCCGTATACCGACTTTACAGGTAACCAATTTTTTATACGTCAAGTGGCATTATTAAACTTAAATACTGTACAAAAAAAAGAAATAATACAACCTAAACCTTAATACCGGAGACGAACACACATTTATTTATTTTTTATTTTAGCTCGACTTGTCACCTTACGTTCACCTGATGGTAAGTGGCGCGCAACAATGGAGTAGACAGGATCTGGAGTGGAGACAACGTACTGGAAGACGCAGAGTGGGACGACCCCTCGACAGATGACCTGAGAAAGGTTGCTGGTGGGGGATGGATTAGGATGGCAGGACTTCGTGTGAAGTGGTCTATATCCAGCAGTTGAGAGACACAGGCTGATGATGATGTCGAGATTTCATTCTAATACTCTACGCCAGACGCCAGAAGGGATACTGTCGTGATGATGCTGTAACATCACTATGTCAGTGGTACAACACGATTACTTGAATGGCGGCATAGGGAATTACAAATTAAATATAAGTGTAACTGTATTGTAAAAGCCTAATAAATAATAATTATCAAAACCTCTGTTTAATTTGGCCAAAAAAAAGTGATTCCCCGAATGTAAAAGCGCGGGACAATCCCAAACGCATAAAAAACCTTGCACGCCCTAACCTAGACCCGTGATAACCTTAGCATAGTATACTACAGATTCAGTTACGCCACACAAACAACAGACGTATCAAAATGAAGACTTTTGCGTTAATATTACTATTAACAATATCAATAGTGTACGTAAATAGCGACCATTTTGTTTCGGGGAATATAGCCGACCGTGTTGTGGTAGCAAATCATACAAAGATCGAATACAACGCCATTCCTTTAATAAAACGAGTGAAACAATTCTTTTATAGTGGACACAAGACAATTGTTGTAAGTACCTAATAATGCTACTATCTATTTAGACTGAGTTGCACCAAAATTACTAAGTCTTAAACTGTTTAAACTTTCCCGCTTTTTTTTTTTTTTTTTAATGACGGTGAATCGCAATTTTCGCTCCGAGACACGATAATAGTAACCTAAGCACGCTTAAAGGTGTTCCGATACGCGCTTAAACTGTTTTGCCAAAGCTGTGTGACGTCACAAACGACATCATTTCTCGCGCTTAGACTGCTCACGATATCGAGGTAGATCGCTCTGAGCGCTGTCAGTTTTTTGTCATTATGTCCCGCGCCATTTTCAAGTTTATTTAATATTAGGTTTTCTTTTAAATTATTGAATATCGTAATTAGTTTATACTTCTAAAACAAATCTATAATTAATATTAAAGTAGGAGGTACATACATACATACATACATATCTTCACGCCAGATCCCTTGCGGGGTAGGCAGAGACAATTGAGCGCCATTTGACACGATAAAAAAAAATGTCTGTAACACGGCAATTTATTTTAAAAGATCAAAATAAGTTAATAATATTAAACTTTACACATATAAAGATGAATAAACCGAGAGATGTATATTTGTTAATATTCATACTCAAAGATGTGGAATCCGCAATTTATCTTCCATGCATTTAAAAAAAAACATTTTATGAATGAAAATGTGATTTAGACCGTTCCGAATTGATATCACGCTCTGAGCATCCAAATCGCGATATTTGATTCGGAACGACGGTCAGTGTCATATTCGTTCTAAGCGCTCTGAGCACGATTCGGAATGAGAGGAAAATCGGCTAACGATACGACCCCAGCCTGAAGGACCACCGCAGGAGGACGCATGCCCGAATCACCGTGAGGCCTCCTAAGGAGACCCCAAGGCGCCTACGGACTAAAACCCTATAAACCGTCTCTCTTTCACTGTTGGCCCTGCGTGCCTTAACAGCTAAGTCTGAGTCGTGGCTACGGAGTGAAGGGACTCGTTTGCCGCGTAGAAACTTCGCGCACATTCATAATAGTTTTTATAATTTTAACGGGTCTTTACGCGATTTACCTTAGAGACATATTTCTCCAGTCGACCCGTGACCACGGCCAATGCAACTTGTCTGAAACGTCCGGAGTTAAACCTTATTAAGTAGGTCTTCTTTCAAGCTGTGCTATTTTTAATAAATATAACCATGACATAATAAGTATTAGTTCTCCTTGAAAGTAAAAATTGGCATTTGACATTGTTGCAAATGGCACATACTTTCAACGCGAACAACAAATGGGTAACAGACTGATGGTGGTAATTTCCCCAGTCTGCCGGGGCGGGGAAGTATCCACCATTTGTGCCGATAAACCCAGTAAAGTGTATCCACACGTTTCGGGGTCAGGCTCGAAGTGCCGTCATTCCCAGTCAAGCCGACATAGTATTAGGGACTGATGTCAGTCATGTGGCTGAGTTCAATAGCTAACCGATCCACTTACCATCAGGTAGGCGCAAGGTCACATGTCGTGCTATGTACAAAAAAAATATATTTGTAAGTGTAACTCGGATTGGTGATGGCTCGGTTGTAAAAACGCTTTTCTTAACATCCTAAAAAGGTGGGTTCGAACCCCGGCATGTACCAATGAGAAATGCACTTTTGAAATACATTTGTCATTTATTTACAACACCACCGTTTCCGTGCCTCAGACGTAAAGCCGTCGGTCCCGTTTCCACTACTACCAACTTCATCATAATCAGCTTGTATCTCTCCACTGCTGAATGTAGGCCTCCCCCAAGGCTCGCCACTTAACGCGATCTTTCGCTACCCTCATCCAACCCCACCAGCGACCTTCTTTAGGTCATCTGTCCATCTGGCGGGGGGTCGTCCCACTCTGCGTCTTCTACCACCTTATGGAATCTTTAATAAATTGTCATCAAACCCTCGCCAACCCGTCTGGCCAGCGTGCCGAGTGTAGGCCAAATTCATCAGAAATATGTTTTTAAGTACCATTTCCAACAGTGG
Source organism: Tinea semifulvella (assembly GCA_910589645.1). Classification (NCBI taxonomy): domain Eukaryota; kingdom Metazoa; phylum Arthropoda; class Insecta; order Lepidoptera; family Tineidae; genus Tinea; species Tinea semifulvella. The sequence continues at coordinate 701,391 of OU342623.1, read as the reverse complement.
AGGTCTAGGACTAATTCTATGGTTTTTACAGGGTATCCAAGCTTTAGATGGTCTGCATTCGAAGTCATCAATTAACGTGACAGCGGGTGGAGTAGGTCACCAGTTTGTCAACCTGCGATTCAAGAGCGAGAGGGGAATGGGCCTAGACTACGACCTGGCCATATACGTTCAACCTGACAACTATTAAAACTAAATACTAACATAAAATGTCGTTTTATTTGCCAGACATAATACGGGGTGACTTAGTATATACTTATTTTCGACTTATATGTTATTCTATTGATAGAACAAACAGCCTTTTCTAAGAAACAAATTTAAAAAAAAATCGCAAATGATTTAATTTTGGCTTCATACAAATTGACTATTTTAGACTTAAAAGTATGGATAAGCCAAAAAAAATTATTGTTTCTATCAATAGAATAATATATTAGTCCAAAGGAAGAGCATACTAAATCTTGTGGTAAAGTCGTAAGATACCTACGTCCGAAGATTATAGTAACCAGGAAATATCATCACGACCGTTTCCCTTTCGGGATGGTCAGAAACCACGCTTAAAAATAAGCGGATTCACATTTTGCCAACTTTACTATAGGCCAATCATGACAAGTGGCAAGGTCGTCGAGATTCGAAGAAGTGAAAGTAACTCGTTCCGAATCAAGCTCGAAGCACTTAGAATGAATATGGTACTAATAGTCGTTCCGAATCAAATATCACGATTTGGATGCTCAAGCGTGATATTAATTCGGCGGTCTAAATCACATTTTCATTCATAACATGATAGTTTTTTTTAATGTATGGAAGATGTGGAATTGCGGATTCCACATCTTTGAGTATGAATACTAACAAACATACATCTCTCGGTTTATTCATCTTTATATGTGTAAAGTTTAAATTATTAACTTATTTTGGTCCTATAAAATAACTTGTCGTATTACAGACATTTGTTTTTCACTTCCTACTTAAATAATAATTATAGATTTGTTTTAGAAGTACAAACAAACGTTTGTACAAACAGTATAAACGAATTACTAATATTAAATTAAATAATTTAAAAAAAATCCTAATATTAAATTAACTTGAAAATGGCGCGGGACATTATGAGAAACAAGTGACAACGCTCAGAGCGATCTACATCGATATCGTGAGCAGTCTAAGCGCGAGAAATGATGTCGTTTGTGACGTCACACAGCTTTGGCAAAACAGTCTCTACACGTCTCGGAACACCTTTAAGCGTGCTTAGGTTACTATTATCGTGTTACTAAAAGTTACACAATCAATACATTTAAATTTCATTATTTCACTAAAGTTGTATGGTTTGCTTGTTGAAAACAATGGTTGTGTAATTTTAATGGCTTGAATTAATCAATGAATTACAACTTCATAATAAAGTAATTCTAATCACAGACATTAATAGGACAATTACTAGATTGCGTCATTTTCTATAAGAACCGAAAATTATACTGGTAATACAACATTTCATACGTTGGAAGAAATAATTGCCAGCCTCCCTGTCTCCAGACCTTCCCGTAGCCTCTTCGACAACTCCTTGGCCAGGCGCCTTGCTGAAGGTCCATCGGACCCCAAACGGCGAACTTGTATTCAGTAACTCCCGCGCCGCCTTCAAAGCCAAAATCAAGAAGCTGCTACTTTCGGTTTAGCTCGCAAAGTGTGTCAGTTTGCTTCGGAGTTCGCCTAACAGTTTTAATGCATTCAAACACAATGCAGTTGTTTTCTTTATACCTGGCCAAGGTGATATTTTCCGAATTTTGTATCGCACAAAGAGTGCACTATTGTTCACAGTGAGAAATATTCTGGTGGCGGGTATAATTTTAATTGCTTCTACTCTGTTGCTATCTTTTATGTTCTTATGTTGCCTGTCTCTGTCCTTTCTCTTCGAATAAATAAATAAGGTTGGCGTAACTCTTCTAATTTGAAAGAATAATGTCAGATATAAAGAACTTGTGACAGAATTTTGACAAATGTCATAATATTTATGTGAACTGTGTTATAGTTATTTTTGATTTATTTTGCAATAATTACGCTATTAGTGTGTTTATTTGATAATTTGTTATAGTTTAGAATTAATTTATTTTATGGTATGATGGTAGTTTTGTATACGTTTGAAGGCAAATGTTACATTTTGTACGGTAAGTTCTGATGAGGCCAAAATTATCTACCTATATGTGTTAAAGTTGGTACAAAAAAGTATATACCTACCTATTATAGTATTATATGGATGAAATTGCGTCTCTTTCAATTCTAAATATGACTTCAGTCTTTATTTAAATATGTTTTTAATTTTCCATACGATTTGAGGTAAAAATATTTTTGTGCCTCTCGTTCGCACAACCCAATATTTTCGAAGATTTTTCAAGACATGTAGTCTATCAACTTACAAGAGAATAAAATTACGTACATATTAGAGATACATTCCAAAAGATTACAAAAATTCCAAAAGACCACAACATGAAATCGAATAAATATTATGATCTCACAGAAGAAATGAACGGACTCGACTTTACGCAGTGGAAGTTGGTGCGAGAGGTATTCCAGCAAAATTTTTGCATCACTTACTGAAAGAATTGGGCCTAAGCAGGTCTGTCTACATTTATGAAAATAACTTAGAAAAGAGCTCTGATTCTTCTCATCTCTTACCCACAAAAGATTGACCCAGCACCCGCACGGTGAATCCACGGAATGCTCGGAAATGTGTGTTCATAGATTTGTTTTACTATAATAGAGTAAAATCGTTATTAATGTTTTTGCTATTTTTATATGAAAATGTAAAAAATGACCATAATTTTATTTCCACTCAAAATTGAAAAATCTTTGATTGTGCGAGCGAGAGGGATTCGAAGCTTTAAACCCTCTTAAGGGGTGTAATGACAGGGACGGATAAGAATGGCAAAAGATACGGTGCGATGGAAGCAGTAGGGTGCCACAGGTCGATGATGAATTATGTAATTTCAGTGTATTTTACCTGATACTGCTGTGTTATGGACATACTATTGCAAAAACAAATCGACGTGAAGTGGATTTCAATCAAATATATGATGAGAATTATCATATAAATGACATAAAATATATATCCAAACATTACCATGAAGGTATTCATAGGCGAATGCCTAAATTTAGAATATTCAACAAAATACATGCAACTACCGAAAATAATAAAACAAATAAACGTAACTGTGAATATATTAATGATAGTTTTAACGCAAATATAAGTAACAATAATAGTTTACACAATTCTATTGCTAAAATTGGAAATTTATGGCGCAAAACTACCGTTACTGGAAAAGTTGAACGTTCTACAATTAATAACCCTAAGGCATATAGGAGCTTTCGGAATAAACTAACTTTAGGTAGCCTAAGAAATATAAATAGAAGTACTTTTCTAAATCTCCTCGATTTAGATAAATATGAAGCCAAAACTAAAAGAATCACAACAATAAACAATGCATTTGAATCAAAACGAGAGGTATTTAACAAAAGGCGAAAACATAACAAACGATTTGGACATAAAGTTAGAAAAAGAAATAACAATGCAATAGACAGTAACAAATCTGCAATTGTTTCTTTAAAGGCGGAATTAATAACAATGTCAACAATGGCAAACAATACAATGTTTCTACTTAAAACAACTAAACAAGATCAATTGAAAAATAAAACAAAAACTATAAAAACAAACACAATCACAGATATACCCAAAATATCTACAACACAAACGCCGCGGGCCAAATTCACTCCTACAAGCACTCAAAAGCTAACAACAACAACTGAACTAACAACTTTTAATTTGTTAAATACTATAGAAATAGAAACTATTCTTGATGAAATGAAAAGGCGAACTTTACAAGATATTGCTGAAAACTGTCCTACTTTAGCCAATGATATATTGAACACAGTGACAGAAGCAACGTACATTGCAGATCCTGTTGTACACAGCACTAATTTAAATGCTAAACAAAATGCGAAAAGATCTGTTACAAAACCTATGAATAACATTAAAAAGAAAGTCAATAGTCAAAAACATAAAAGTCAAGGCTTGATGAATGCAGAAACATGTACAATAAAACATTACACGAACAAAATGCATCGGAAAATAATGAATATGTACAACAAAACAAAACATAAACTAAAAAGCAACTTGCACAAAAAAGTTGCACAGGTTGAAAAGAAAGTAAATAACGAGAAAAACAAGCTTTCGAAGAAAATTAATAATCAAATACATTCATCAAAAACAAAAATACTACCACATAAAACCACAAAGAAATGTTCAAATCGAAAGTTTAGAAGAACTACTGAAACTAGTAAAGATGCAGAAACTACATTGGATGATGATTTTGCTATGCTTAGTTCATATGAATTACTTCTAAGTAAAGCACAAAATAATAACATTATTAACATGCTTTCTACCACAGCTTATGAAGAGAATCACTCAAGCAAATATAAACGTCAAACAGAAGCTGATGATAATAGTGATTATAATAGTAAAGTTGATCAAGAAGATTACAAAGTTACTAAACAAGAAGAATCACAAATCCCTACAACTGATATAGAAGACATAAGCGATAAAATATCTTACAAAGATTTCGTAAACGGCTTCAAGTATTATTTAAATTTTCAAAGATCGCAAGATGACCAAAGATTTTCAAACTTAGTACGATACCAGGCTCATAGACACCACAACGTAGACGACATTGGTAAACCTATCTTATCAAAACTACCCCAAGTACGTACAAATAATAAACATAAACGAACTGTCACAACACCCAGGGCTATTTCAAGAAAAGAATGGTTCAAGAAACATTTCACAGTGTACATAGATAATGATACGCCTAAAAAATTTCATACTTCCCAAACTATATCGCTTAAGTTGCCTTTATCAACTTCTAAACCAAAGAATGACGACAATGAATCTAGTCTAAAAGACTCTATAAATGAAGAAATTAAGGATTCTACTGATTATGCTTTGTTTGACGAAGGAAATGATTTGAAAATATCAGAAACAACACTGACTGGTGACAAAAATGGTACGTGCTTTTCAATATTATTTATATTAAAATTAAATAAATAAATCATAGAATATAACAATAAAACTGGGCCTCCTAAGTAGAGCATTTTAAAAACATAAGCATTTCGATTGTAAGCATTACAACCAACAAAGTATGTTTTATGCCATTGAACATTTGCTTGAATTATTTTTAATGTATATACCTACTTATTATTTATTTTATTATTTTTTCAGATTTAACATACAATAATAAATACATAAACAAACTTCTAAGCCATACAAGAAAGCCCAAGCAATTACTTAATTTTGTATTTAAGAAGAATAAAAAAGGAGTCGACAAAATCACAACAATTTTATCCAAAACTAAACATAAAAAAAATCGACGCAGATCTAAACAAAAAGTAACAACTACAGCTAAAGCTGAGAGCAACATTGATTCTTTATATTTCCAAACTACACCTTGGGTAGAATTAATAGAAGATCAATTAAAGAAACCAACAAAGATTAATGATATAATAACAGAGAAAATAAATAAAAAGCATAAAATACGTAAATTCTTCGAGAAATTTAAACTTAAAAAAAAACCCAAACCAATACCAATAGACGGTAAAGCAAAACGTGATATTCACGATTTGACACATTCAAAATATTGTCCTTTCAAGAAAATTAGAAAGTGGCTTGCATCAAAGACGACTAAAAAGATTTTTGATAATAAATTTATAACAAAATCAAAGAAGCACAGTGATTTTAATCCTGAAGAATTTGATGATAACTTCATGCTCGACGAGATGATGAGGGAAGTACCGAATATTACTGATGATGGAATTATAGGTTATGATGGTAATGGTGAACCTACTACTGATATGACTTGGACTAATTTTAGCTTAAGTCTAAAAGCAGAAGAAACAACAAAAAGTAAGTATTTTAACGGTCATTGGTAAATAAATAAAAATAAATATTAATGGTAATTCTAAGCTTATACTGTGACAATGCCTAGTTACGGCAGCTATAATTTCAACCATTATTTTGTAATTTTATAATACTATAATTATTTCTCTTTTTTTAATTATATTTTTTTATAAATTTGATGTTTAAAATCACATTCTCTATATATATGCCTACTTGGAAAATAATTGAATTTAATGAAAATGAATTTTGTATAAAGTTGTGTCCTCGAAAAATTACATGTAGATAGTCGTAAATATTGGTGTTTACTGCGGTAATTACGTGTTTCATCGACCATAAGATTTTCAGATCACATGTTTCAAGCACGGAGTATTTTATTTATTAAATATTTTTTGTGACAATGGACTATATTGTAATGTATCATCACGACCGGATCCCTTTTAGGATAGTCAGAAACCACGCTTTTTTTAAAGAAGCGGATTCGCATTTAGCCAACTGTACTATAGACTCATGACAAGTGGCAAGCTCATAGATGTCTCTAACTTACTAAACTCGAGAAATATCACAAATAAATGATTGCATCTCGACCAGGAATCTCGGTCCGCGTCTAATTCCACGGACTTAACCGCTAGACTACGGTAACACTATATTGGATTCTGAAAATGTCTTATGTGAGATATTAAATTAGTTAGCATTGATTATTTAGATTCGTTTATTGGATCCGCTCTTACTGTAAAGGGAAACACCGTGAGGTGATTCCCTCGATAATCAATGTTATTTATTAACCTGTACTATACCAGCGATTATGGCCTGATGTTTAGGAAAGGCATTTGCTTATCGGTAAGATGATATAGTAATAAATAATACACACAAAAAAAAAATAACTTTTAAAGTTCCAATTTTATTTTAGACGCATTACAAGAAGCAGTATCGACGTTAAGCCAAAAAGTTTCGACATATCCATTCGTAATCCAAAACGCTGATGACTACAAATTTTCGGCATCTGAAAAGGAATTAGCCCCATTATTTCATAATACAGTAAAAACTTTAACAGGAGAAGACGTTAGCAAGAAAGCAAGCAAAGTAACAACAACAATGAATAATTTTAATAAAGAAAGAAATGCTAATAAACATTCAACTAAACTATTTAAAATTGATAAAGCTAATGAAGCTATAAATGATGATACAGGTAATAACATAAATATACCTAAAATGTTAAAGCGACGCGATACACCATTAATAAAAAACTATTATGAAAGTCCGAAAAAACACTTAATTTTGCCAGATTATTTCAACGAATTGCTAATATGGCACGCTGATATTTTACATAGAAATGATCAAACTCCTGAATGGCAGAGTAATTTAAATACGGACTCAGATTACAAATTTACTTTGCCAAATTTAAATGATTTAAAAAGCCAAGTTTCCGATATGCATGAGTATTTAAATACAAATATAACAAGTGCCAAATACTTTACGAATGAAGGTAAAATATGATATATTTAGGTTAAAAATACTTTGAGCAAAATCTATTTTAATCAGAGTAAATAATTAAGTTTACCAAAAACTCTTTAGAATAAAAAAATCAGGGTCTCAATTCTACTAATATAAACGCTTGACTTCTCATTGCGAACTAACTAGTTCCAACTTTACCAGATGCTCCTTCGTTCGATCCATTCGGTTCAAGACCTAGAGAGCAGGAGCCGAGAATGGTAGCGACGAACGAGAGCGGCGAACGGCAGGTTGAGCGGAGCTTGTCACGTCACACTTTCATTCACTCAACACTATACGGAGCATTTATTTATCGTATCGAACGACTGCATCTCTCTGGTTCGAGATAGGGCCTCAGTACGAGGGATCGGCAACATCACCATAAAGGTAGTGAGAAGTCAGACTGACCTGTCACTGGCTATACATGTATGTGTCTACTGTCCAGTGCTTCAGAGGGGCAAGACAAATACAAACGTCCTTCATTTTTCTAATATAGAATAAGCAAACACTATGTTACTAACTCCTATGGATACTATTCCAAAATACACATTTTTTTTTAAGAACCTACCTATGGAATACGCTCGTCGCCGGACATTCTTTTAACCAATACCCCAACAACACGCACAAATAATTACAAACCTGGAGATTTCTACATAGAAGGAGAGCATAAAATTATCAAATTCAAATCTCACAACAACGAATTACTAGATTCTATACAGAAAGCTGTAAAGATGAATGCAAATAATCAAGTTAACAATGTTTTTAATATAAAACCAGAATTTAAACGAAGGGATTTTAAAGCAGGTAAGAATGTTTATGTAGCTTTTAAAATTAACAGGAAAAAACATTAGGAGATCACTAGGCTGCTGGTCTTCTGCTAACAGTAAAAAATGATATAGTTATATAATTTGCATATTCTCTGCAAGGCAATCTTTCAAATTTGTAAGTTTTTTAAATTTGGATTCATCATTATCAGCCTGTATCTCTCCACTGCTGGATGTAGGCCTCCCCCAAGGCTCGCCACTTAACGCGAACTTTCGCTACCCTCATCCAACCCCCACCAGCGACCTTCTTTAGGTCATCTGTCCATTTGGGGTCGTCCCACTCTGCGTCTTCCAGTTCGTGGTCTCCACTGTAGAACCCGTTTGCCCCATCGATCGTCGGTTCTGCGGCAGATGTGTCCGGCCCATTGCCACTTCAGCTTGTTAATTTTAAAAGCTATGTATATAATGATCAAATTTAATTAATTATTTGTATTAATTTATCATGATTGTCTCAAATTGATGTATATACTTACTCTTTTTTATTTTTATACTAGCAAGATTTATGACCTTCCACCTACCTGATGGTAAGTGGCGCACGAGGTCCATGACTGACATCAGTCTCTAACACTGCCGGCTTGACTGGGCATGACGGCATTTTGAGCCTGATCCCGAAACGTGGGGATACACTTTTCTGGGTTTATAGGCACGAACGGTGGATACTTCCCCGCCCCGGCAGACTGGGCAAATTACCACCATCAGTCCGCCTACCACCTATTTGTTGTTCTCGTTGAAAATATGTGCCATTTGCATTGATGTCAAATGCCAATTTTTACTTTCAAGGAGAACTAATATTGTTAGCTTACCGGGGTGATATTAATATTAATAATTAGTAAATAAATGTGATCTGAATCCGTAAGTAAATGTACAATTTGAACTATTTCAGGACGCAAAAGGAATGGAAATAAATTGATGTTGGACACAACAGTTCTCTCGTATGACGACGTAACTTATTTAAATGATAACTTTCCATCTGAATCAAAAAGTAAGATTTATTTAAATAGCATATCTATAAATACTAACTTAGCTTAGCCCTTTCAGCACGGCTAAAAATATTTTGGATATTGAAGGGTTTATTAATAACTTTAAGATCCTTGAGGTCTAAAATATCTCATATAAATAATCCCCTAGGGAATTCTACAAAACCTCCTTCGCATATTCGTGCGTTGTCGTTTTCTAATGTGCTAGCGCACTATTGTGCGTTGGGTAATACAATGGAAATGAAAACCACTTTTCTATGTTTACTAGTCCGAAAAATTTAATAATGAAATAAAATGAGCGCACGAACTCCTCGTAACGTAACGTTTCGGAGCGGCCAAACTGAATTTGTCGACATGGCTAGATTATTTTGTAATAAGGCACGCTTGGCATAGTCCGTGCTGAAAGGGTTAGCTCTTCATGCTAATCATTTAATTACTAACTTAATTACTAAAAGGTAGGTATAAAAGAAAGCATAGGGACAAAATTAGGAAAGGCATGATCGTTCGGGCATGTTGAAAGGACGAGCGAAGAGAGATTGACTAACCAGATATATAATACGAAAGTTGTGGGTAAAAGAGGCCCTGGCAGACCGAGACTCACATATCACGATCAGATAAATAAAACAATAGCTAAAGGTGCATTAAAAAGCCATCGAAACAAAAGGGCATGTATGAAAAGTTTGATTAATGTTGAAGAAGCTAAAGAGGTATGTCGTGATCGTGACAAGTGGCGCTCAATTGTCTCTGCCTACCCCGCAAGGGATTTGGGGTGAAGATATGTATGTATGTACTAACAATTATATTTTAGGTATATTTTGACATTATTTTATGAGAATTTCATTTATTTAATATTGATTGCTATGCAGACGACAACATGGTCCATGGGCGGTCCTGACTCCACGAGCTGTGGGAACCGCCCAAATAGAGGAGTTGAGCCGTACACTGACGGCAAATAATCTGTGTGGGGTCTAGTCCAGTTTTATGCCAGTAAGACACAGGCATCAAGTCTCTCTACTCTACTCTTTAGAACACAGTGCTGGAACTTCAATCCAGCTTTAACATACTCGGGGTCGAAATACGCTCAGACTTAAAGCACCGAAACTACATACCATCAGCAAAACAGCGTCCAAAACCCTCAAGATACTGAACAAGATGTAGCGGTTTTGTCCGCCTTTTTTATAGGTGGTAGGCGGATCAGGTGGTAAATTGCCGCCCAGTCCCTGTAAAGTGTATCCACACGTTTCGGGATCAGGTTCGAATTTCCGTCATGCCCAGTCAAGCCGGCCTAGGTTAGGGACTGATGTCAGTCATGGCTGTCTGATTCCAGTTGCTAACATTCATTGACCTTGCGCGCTACTTGCCAACAGATGACCCAAAGGTCATATGTCGTGCAAGTACAAAAAAAAAAGAAAAAAATTCTTCGAAGTAAAAAGAACATAACATGCATTTTATGGCGCTCTGAATCCCGAGTAAGATGTTTTATAAAAAACACCTGCGTTACGGGTGTCAGGGTCTTCCAGAGGTACAATATAACAAAATTTTGTAAACAAATCATATAGGTACATAGAATTTAGGCATGCAAATTAACACAATTAACAATTAATAATTAAAGTAAGCACATATTATTACATTTCTAAAGAAGTACATTCAATTTTCTTTTTTTATTTTTAGGGCAATCAAATAAATAACAATATCTCTTTATTTTTTAGGTAGAAAAAACTTTTCGGCGTTATTTGGAAAAAATGGATTTGTAAGTTAATATTTGATGTCTTAATTATAAACTGTTTTATTGACACAATTTTATTTAATGAATATTTTCTTCTTAATGACAATGATATCTTAAATACTATTTAATTACGCATTAATTGATTATTAATGATTATAGAAATCCCAGATAACAAAACCGCAGACCCAACCGGAGCAATATTTCAGCACTCCTCTGCCAATGAGAAGCGCGGAGTTTGACAAATTTCTTAAAGACAACCAATTGGATGTCGATTATGTTACCAGGTAAAATTATTTGACTTATTGTCTCAGTTTTTACAATGTAACTATCTATCAAGATACATTAGACTAATGAGTGTATACTTATTTCTATGAGTCCATAGCCTAATTTTTTATTTGTTTTAACTTTTTTATGTTTTTAAATATTTTTCATTCTATTTCTTATCGTAAACAGTTCACGGAAACGGGCAGTTGTTAAAGGTATCATTATTATTTATGTGTTATATAAGTAATTATATCATAGGTACTCGTATTATGTACATATATATAATTATATAGTTTTTTGTAATATTAGTATGTATGTGTATTGCTATTTAATCAGTTTTTAAATATAATTTTATTTATTTGCACCGTACTCAATATTAAATGATCCCAATGTCCCAAAAGTTAACGGGCAGAGAATGCCTGTTCTCCTGGGTTCAACCACTGTAATGAGCGCTTCTGATTATCGTAAAGGATCCATTTTTCATCACAAGTAACAATAAAAAGTAAAGTAAAGCATCATCACGTCCGTTTCCCTTTCGGGGTGGTCAGAAACCACGCTTATAAATAAGCGGATTCGCATTTAGCCAACTTTACTATAGGCCAAACATGACAAGTGGCAAGCTCGTCGACGATTTAAAACTACTAACTGATGCTTTACTTACATGTGTTACTGATGAGGTGAGAGATCTAGGAGTACTATATAGCAGTAACCTGACCTTCCATGCGCATATGATTAAAATGTGTGGAAGAGCCAGAAGAAACTTAGGATGGGTGATGCGACAAGCGCGAGACTTTACTGACCCGAGTACACTGGCAGTGTTGTACAATTCATATGTCCGCAGTTCCCTTGAATTCAACGCCATAGTTTGGAATCCAAGAGAAAGTACATACACACTAATAATGGTGGAAAAGTAAGCAATTCGAGCCTGATCCCGAAACGTGTGGATTTTATTTTTATCGGCACGAACGGTGGATACTTCCCCGCCCCGACAGACTGCAAATTACCACCATCAGTCCGCCTACCACCTATTTGTTGTTCTCGTTGAAAGTATGTGCCATTTACAATGATGTCAAATGCCAATTTTTACTTTCAAGGAGAACTAATATTGTAAGCTTACCAAATTACAATATTTATATAAAAATAACACCGCTTGAAACAAGATTTACTACAGAAAAATAAATTAAGACTATAATAAATATCAAGTCCAGCATTTAAAAAAATCTAGTGTTTATTATACGTATTCTATCTGAACCAACGTCTGCTTCAGTTAGAATGCTATTTAATTTTGTAAATATTTATTTAGCTTGTAGAGATAATTAATTATATATAAGTCGTATTAGCATTTAGGTAGCTTTAGGTTTCGAAGCTTGCGGCTGTGTTCGGATTCGCGCGGCCCTTCCGTCTCTACAGGTTTGTCTGTGTGGACGGAGGAGGCGCGCGAAGCCGTGAGTTGTAAGCTGTCGGAATCTTACAATAGGGCTTGCATGGACATTATTATGTCCAAAGCCATGATAAAAATAAGAGAAAACCAAAAAAGATTTTGTTTATGTAAGATATTTTTTCTTTTTTCAGGTCATCTGGATTAACTAAGAGTTTTGTCAAAACATGGCAAACTCAAGTTGATGAAAAAGCAACCACAGGAGAATATTTAAAAGTTGATAACACGCATATTGATGATTCAAATGTTCTAAATTACAATCAAATACATGGTAAATTATATCTCATGTTTATTATACCCGTCGTTCCGAGACACGATAATAGTAACCTAAGCACGCTTAAAGGTGTTCCGAGACGTTCTTAAACTGTTTTGCCAAAGCTATGTGACGTCACAAATGACATCATTCCTCGCGCTTAGACTGCACACGATATCGAGGTAGATCGCTCTGAGCGCTGTCAGTTGTTTGTCATAATGTCGCGCGCCATTTTCAAGTTAATTTAATATTAGGTTTTCTTTTAAATTATTTAATATTGTAATTCGTTTATACTGTTTGTATGTTACTTCTTAAACAAATCTATAATTAATATTTAAGTAGGGAGTGAAGAAAATGTCTGTAACACGGCAAGTTATTTTAAAATACCAAAATAAGTTAATAATATAAAACTTTACACATATAAAGAAGAATAAACCGAGAGATGTATATTTGTTAGTATTCATACTCAAAGATGTGGACTGCAATTTATCTTCCATACATAAAAAAAAAACTATCGTTTTATGGATGAAAATGTGATGTGTGTGTTAGACGGTTCCGAATTGATATTATATTATATTGATATACAGTATTTGGTTGGGTAGGAAAATGAGCAGAATGATGGATGGTGTGCGTCTTATCGCGAAATAAAAAGAGAAGGACTCCTTTTTAAACCACCTTATAGTCGGTCGCATCATTGTTCTCCTGTATGTCCCCACACACCGCGGACGCCGGTCGGCGCGGTAAACCCATGCTAAGTACACAGTTCACTTAGTTTTATTTAACGTTTAATATTTATAGGTTTAACCCCTAAAGAATATAGACGAAAACGAGTAACAGACAAATTTAATTACATGAAATATCTATCAACAATTAAATCTGAAAACACAACCGAAGCTAAAGTGTCAAAGAAGAAACGAAAATTTCCTTTTTTTCACAAAAAGCAATCCACATTTGATAATTTAGACAACCTATTTACTACAGGTAATGTTCATCTTCATCATCATCAGCCTGTCTCTTCACTGATGAATAAAGGCACGTGTTCACTGCACTGGGTCTTGTGAAATCCTCATCCAATACTTCTTACGATCAGGAGACATGTTTCGCTCATCAAGAAACTCAGCCTGGGTGTAGCCACACTGCAGCACTCCATGAATAAAGTAAAGTCGGATCGTACCCCGGCACGTACACTCGTCGGTCCCGGTTCCATTTATATCAACTTGTGGAATGTGGACCATCGCCAACCCGTCTGGCCAACGTGGCAAGTGTAGGCCAAATTCTCCAGATGTTCTGAAAAGCCCATCTCCAACAGTCGAGGTCTAGGACGCTCTGTTCCAGGGGCTGCAGCCTGCAATGAAAGTTTCGAGATCAGACTTGAATTACCGTCATGCTCAATCAAGCCAGCATAGTTTTAGGGACTGATGTCAGTCATGATTACAGTTGCTAACATTCATAGCTCGCGCGCCACTTACAATCAGGTGGGCACAAAGTCACATGTCATGCTAAATTAATTCGTGGCTCTAAAGAGGCTGTATCAGCTTACGGTTTAAATAATAATCATAATTGTTATTGGTATGTCAACTTAATACATATTCGTGACTGAAAAAGGGCCGTGTCAGCTTACAATCCAAAATAATAAAAATGTTAAACTAAACTAAATTCGTGGCTGTAAAATGGCCGTGTCTAGCTTAAAACCTATTAATGTGGAAGAGAAGAACAAAGTAGGTTGCGTAAAAAATAATGTAACAAATATTTTGTATTAAAATAACAATCAATACCCGTTGTATCTTATATTTGATCTCTTTGGCTCTCAGACTAATAAATATAATATTACAGGTAACGATTTGGCAAATGAAAAATTTACCTTACATAATATGAAAGACAAAGTTGAAATGACGGTAATAAGTGTTAAAGATAAGACATATGTTTTAAAGGAATCAAAACAAGCAATCACTAAAGAACCGAATATGTATAAGAACATATTTAAAAAGAAACACGTTAAACTAAATAAGAATTTGCGACGAAAAACGTCACAATTGGCTACTAAGAGACATCGAAAACGATTTGGTAAAAATGGTAAACGTGAGTTTTTACTTATTTATTTTGATTAGCAATGGGGTGTATCAGGCAAAGCTTTTTCTAGATGTCGCTAGCGGCAATGGTACCTTGTTTACACCTATGACTAATCATTTTTTAAAATTATTTGTAGTTTTACATTTTTATAACAGAAAAATGATTTTTTTAATTTAACGTTACCTACCTTAAAAGACGAATTAAGTAAGCAAACACCGTCTTTAAAATAAAAAAAGGAATTTATAGAATGTCAATTTTGAGATCACCATATCTTTGCTTTCGCTTGGAAATCTAGATTTGTACACTTAAAAGCTGCTCACTTCTGCATAATATCCAGAAAATAATAAATTCGTAATAAAAATACAAGTCTTCTATGCTACTGACAGTTATATTAGGTACCATCTATCATGCGCCATCTATCGTGATAAAAAGTTAGTGATACACCCCATTAACTAACATACGAGATATATGAGAAGCGATGGTTGTCAAGTTATTGGGACTAAAGAGTAAAGAGTGGCTATTCACGCAAAAAAGAGTGGCTATTCACGCAAAAAAGAGTGGCTATTCACGCAAAAAAAGTCTCGTTCACCCGAACACTAGCGTAGCCAGGTGGATGGTAGGATACTTAAAGCGCGATACATACCTATAATACGTCTATCTTCTATCCCTATGTTCGACTTGTCGCTTTAAGCGCTTTTTATCACTTTATTTTGCTTTAAAAGTGTTCGACTTGGCGTTAAACTAAAGCATACAAAATTCGGTAATGCTTTGCTTTATGTATGTACACTTGCCAACTATGGGTCAGTTACCATAGGAAATCATACAGTGCCATGAGGGTACAGTACAATGATGCGTTCCGTATCCTCATGCGCCGACCGAGGTACTGCAGTGCATCGGGCATGTTCGCTGAGGCGAGGGTACCAGACTTCTTCACCGTGTCACATCTTTCTGGGAGCGGCTACGCTCTTCAACAAATCGCATTATGAGAGCGGTTTGCGACGGGATCCCCAGTAAAATACACTCACATTGGCTGTCTGTTCAGCTGAGCCCGAACCGTAAATGAACTTTAGTCGATGTTTGGCAAATATTTTATTTTGTTTTTTTATGTATTTTTATATTTTATAATTGTAATACCTGTACTGTAAATTTTACTTGATACGGGTGTATACCTGAAATAAAACTTCATTTTTTTTTTTTTTTATCCCTTTCAGCACGGACAGAACTAAGCCGATATTACTAAAAAAAACGGTCGCCAAATTCTGTTTTGCCGCTTCGAAACGACCTCGATAGTTCGTCCACTCATCTAGCTAATTATATTTTATTAAATTGTTAGTTGGATATATTTCCACTATATTACCTACCCAGCGCAGTCACAGTGCGCTATCACAGTAAAAAACGACAACCGTCAATAAACCTTTCAATATCCATAATATTTTTTGTCGTGCTGAAAGGGTTATATAGAAAGAAAGAAAAATGTTTTATTTGCCACATATCAATAAACACAACTTAAACAAATAAAGCCTGGTAGTATACACAAGATGTGTGGTGACAAATAGGGAATCAGCTCAGCATAGAGCTGCGACTCTAAGCCACAGCGCTGATTTTCGGCTAATCCCTTGTTAGGAGAGGTGTTAATACATATTGTGTATTTTGTTGAATGAATTGAACGAATTAAGGAACATAATGAACGAATTGATTGATTTACAAATGAACATTAATTTTAGTACCACCTACCGTTTACTGGGGCGCCATTTTCTATGTGAACCAAAATTTGTCAATAACTTGTTCCAAGTTTCTACCCCCTGATTGGGACGCTATACTTCAATCTAAAGGTCGCGGTTTGAACCTTGGCATGTACAGAAACTACCAATAAGAAATATACTTTTCTTACCTGGGTTTATTAACTTTTCAAGCACGCCTTTGTGGTGACAACGCCATACTATAACTGAATCGCTTGTGTTTGCTAAAATCAACACAATTCGAAATTTTCAATTAAACAAAATATGTAACTTACGACTATTTTGAGTATTATTTTTCATAATGCACATTCTATTTAACATAAACACACATTGTTTGTCTATTCATCATCATCATCAGCCTGTGTCTCTCCACTACTGGATATAGGCCTCCCCCAAGGCTCGCCACTGCACGCGGTCTTTTGCAACCCTCATCCAACCCCCACCAGCGACCCTCCTTAGGGCATCCGTCCATCTGACGGGGGGTCGTCCCACTCTGCGTCGTACCGTACGTGGTCTCCACTCCAGAACCCGTTTGCCCCATCGGTCATCGGTTCTGCGGCAGATGTGTCCGGCCCATTGCCACTTCAGCTTGCTAATTTTGAATGCTATGTCAGTAACTTTGGTTCTCTGACGAATTTCAACGTTTCGAATTCTATCCATCAGAGAAATACCAAGCATAGCTCTCTCCATAGCTCGCTGAGCGACCTTGAATTTGTGAACCAGAGCCACTGTCAGTGTCGACGTCTCTGCTCCGTACGACATTACGGGGAGGACGCACTGGTTGAAGACTTTTGTCTTTAAACACTGTGGTATGGACGATGAGAGGATATGTCGAAGTTTCCCGAATGCCGCCCATCCTAGCTGAATGCGTCTGTCGGCTTCTTTGCTGAAGTTTGCAGCGCCTAGCTGAATAGTCTGTCCAAGGTAGACGTATTCCTGCACCACTTCGAGAGTAGCATTTCCCACACAGATTGGCCTCGGCTTGACATGGTCATTGAACATAACCTTAGTCTTATCCAGGTTCATTCCGAGACCAACCTGCTGAGAAGCCATTTAACATTCTGCTAAGATCCTTGAGCGAGCTGGCCATGATGACTATGTCAACCGCGAATCGGAGGTGTGAGATGTATTCTCCATTGACATTTATGCCGCAGTAATTCCAGTCCAGCATTTTAAAAAAAAGTTTGTCTATTAGTGTTGCCCAAAGCAAGACCAAGACTTAGCTAGTCTTGCAACCATATCAGTGGTCTTACCTTAAAAACTAAGAATAAATAATAGTGTGAATATTTGTTCCACAGCATCAAAACCAGCAGAAAAAAGGCAGCAACACGAAACAAAAACAACTCCATATACCAGTGAGTAAGTTAAATCAGATTTGAAAAACTTATTTTTAAATCAACAGCAAATATTATTGACTTCTTAAAAACATATTAAGAAGGTATAACAAGAGGGACTCGCTCGCACAATACAATATTTTCAAAATATTATGTATTAATCACCTATGATTAAACCCTAGGCCATCCATTAATCACGTGATGTATTTTAAGCATTTTTCACCCCCCCCCCCCCCCCCCACTGGTGATAAAAATAAATGATATACTATTTAATTTAGTAAGGTAACAGCACTTATTATCGACCTCTACGATTATTAATTATTAAGGGCACCGATTACTGAGACATTAAGCAATACTTTTTTTAATGAATTTAAATTTTATTATTTTGATATTAATATTTAGAGAGTTGACACGGCTCCTTTACAGCCACGAATTTATTTATTTATACATACTTAGGTAAAGATATAAGTAATTATTTGTGGCAACAATGTATCATACCTTCACGGTCCACACATAATTTATGCTATTAATCTAGTTTATTTGTAAACTGAAAAATGTATCGAAGAGATACAATGAAAACAATTTTTATTTATCAATTTTAAAATACCGTCTATTTTTAGTATCTAGAAAAATCTTAAAATTTGTCTAGACAGAAAGGTTGCAGGTTGTTTGATGAAAAAATAAATACACATCCCTCCCTCCTTGTCATATTTCGTGATTTTTGCGTTACCCCCTCCGTCCCTTTAAAGCCTCACGTGATTAATGTACGGCCCCATATAGGTATTTGCATTAGTAAAATAGACGGAATTCGTTGTAAATGTTTTGCATATTGGTAGGAACTCATGTCGGTCGACTGTGGCTTGCGTCACATGCTCCCATACTTGCACCTCGCGTACCGCTTACCATCAGGTGGTCCCGATGTCACATATCTTGCTCAGCATTGAAAAAAAAATACACAAGAAAAATATATATAAATAATACAATAATGTAATTTAAAAAAAAACCTTATAGGTATAAAGTGTATTTCAGCTGATTCTAAAAATGTATAATTATAAATCCCTTGCTGAAAAAATAAACTTAACAGACACTTATGGCTATAAGGAAATAGGACTGAAAACATTGAGCAACGCGGTCACCGTTTCGGCCGCATTGCTCTACGACATAAACTGACAATTTGTTCATTTAATTGTCAACAGAACAACACAAAATTGCCAACAAATTGTTGAAATAGCGAAAATTATTGAAGCAATTGAGAATATGACGAGACCTAACGTTATCGTACATATAGAATTACCTGTTTACATACCAGGTGAACATGACATTAAGTAACCAATAAGGTAACGGCACCTATTATTAAATATAGTATATAATATAAAACAATAGCTAAAGGTGCATTAAAAATCCATCGAAACAAAAGGGCATGTATGAAGAGGTTGATAACATTAATGGTTACAATTGCAGTGACTTCGTTTTGGGACAACCCAGCCCCCATTTAAATAGGCGGTAGGCGGACTGATGGTGGTAATTTCCCGAGTCTTCCGGGGCGGGGAAATATCCACTGTTTATGCCGATAAACCCAGTAAAGTGTATCCACACATTTTGGGATCAGGCTTGAATTACCGTCATGCACAGTCAAGCCGGCATGTCTGAGTGTCTGATTCCAGTTCCTAAAATTCATAGACCTCGCGCGCCACATACCTCCTCCTTCTTAGTCGGTACCCCACTGATGGGGATCGTGACTCCGTCGCAGTCGCAGCTCATCCACCAGCCGTCTCCAACGGTTTCGGACCTCGGCGTAGTGAATGTACTGGTGTACAGGGACGTTCAGTTGGTCAGTCACCTGACTGGACCATCGCTTGGGGCTTCTTCCTCTTGTTCTTTTACCGTCTACTTTGCGCCACATACAATCACGTAAAAAATATAAAACCCTTAATGTTACTTCCACCAAGACGATACACTTTTATATATAAAACTTAACTAAAGTCAACAAAAAATAACAAAACTTACATAATATAACACAAATATGACTTCTAAAATAAATAAAAAAAAACAATATTGAAATTTAAAAAAGTTAAATGGTTAAGTTAAAAGCTGTAGATACGACTTTACCATTCTTGTACCAAAAATGAAGTATTTTTTTGCATTATAGAAATGGGAGTTTAAAAATAATGTTATTACAGAACATCATTTGAACTGTTTCGCTGGACGACCATAATTTATGTTGTGAATTTAGATTTAAATTGGATAATTGAAATTTATGGTCGTCCAGAGAAACAGTTCAAATGATGTTCTGTAATAACATTATTTTTAAACTCCTATTTCTATAATGTAAAAAATAACTTTATATTTTTGGTACAAGTATGGTAAAGTCGTATCTACAGCTTTTAACTTAACCAATTAACATTTTTTTTTCAATAGTTTTTTTAAATTTATTTTATAAGTTTTTGTTAAGTATATTATGTAAGTTTTGTTATTTTTTGTTGATTTTAGTTTAGTTTTAAAAGTAATTATTATTAGTATTATTCTTCTTTTTTTTATTGGCAAATGCTGTGACACCTAATTAATACATATATTAGATAAGTTTTAATTATATTATGTTATGTTTGTGTTAATATATGTACTGCTGTGTGTACTATAAAAATAAATAAATAAAAATTGTTTTCATTGTATCATTCTCAATACCTAACAATGTATACCGTGAAGGTATACATTGTTGCCACAAACAATTACGTATATCTTAACCTGAGTATGTATAAACAAAATAAATTCGTGGCTGTAAAGGGGCCGTGTCAACTCTCTAAATATTCTAAAATGTCTAAAAGTTTTTTTTTTAACTTGTTGCGTAATATTTTAGTAATGGGTGCCCTTAATAATCGTAGAGGTCGATAATAAGTGCTGTTACCTTACTAAATTAAATAGTATATCATTTATTTTTATTTAAACTGCATAAAATGACTGCCTCCGTGGTCTAGCGGTTAAGTCCGTGGATTTAGACTTGGAGGTACCGGGTTCGATTCCTGGTCGGGAAACAAAAAAATATTTATTTATGTAAATGTATTTATTTACATAATATTTAATTTATTTGTGATATTTCTCGAGTTTGGTACGCTGGAGACATCGACGAGCTGGCCACTTGTCATGATTGGCTTATAGTAAAGTTGGCTAAATGTGAATCCGCTTATTTATAAGCGTGGTTTCTGACCACCCCGAAAGGGAAACGGTCGTGATGATACTTTACTTTTAAACTGCATAAAAAAACTATAACGAGAAATGTAACTTAGTGACCGCTGGTTGCAGAAAGGATGATAAAAAGCTTGTAACTTTGGTTATTTCTGCCAATGACGTGAGGCACGTTAAACATGTCAAAAGATAATCAACCTCTTTGCAACTAGTCCTTAATGTGATAAAAATGCAAATTTTAATGTTAATTCTAATAAAGTTTTTAGACATGATGAAGCTGTAAATACATCGGAGAATCCTAAAGAAGATTTAGCAAGTTCTAGAAGAGGTAATTTTTTATGTCATAAAAGCATCTTGCATCTTTACCAATCCTAGATCCTATGTGACAAAAATTAAACCAAATCAGTTATTTCCTTTGGTTATCTTGTAACATTTTGGATTTTGCAGCACTAAAATAATGTCATTTATGTGTGTTATAATAACATTATTGCCATAAGCAAGTTAATTGTAACCTAATACCTACTTAATATAAGATCGTGACTGTAAATAGGCCGTGCCAACTAAATATAAATTTGTGGCTGTAAGCGGGCCGTGTCACCTTTTAATGTAAATAATAATAATATATCAATTAAACATATATTTGTGACTGTAAAAGGGCCGTGTCATCTTATATTGTAAATAACAATAACTGCCTCTGTGGCCTAGTAGTTAAGACCGTCGATTTAGACTTGGAGGTACCGAGTTCGATTCCTGGTCGGGACACAATAATATTTATTAATTTAAATATTTAAATTTAATTATTGTTTAATTTGTGATATTTCCTGAGTTTGGTACGCTAGAGACATCGACGACTTGTCATGATTGGCCTATAGTTAGTTGACTAAATGCGAATCCGCTTCTGTATAAGCGTGGTTTCTGACTACGCCGGAAGGGAAACGGTCGTGATGATACTTTAATAATAACATTAATTTCCATTCGTGGCTGTAAAAAGGTTTTATCACCTTACAAGATAAGTAAAATTAAAATGTCAAATGAATTAACTTATATTTAAATTCGTGGCTGTAAAAAGGGCCGTATCAACTTATGACTCAATAATGATCGTGATAATATCAAATCAAATCATTTATTTCCTTTGGTTGTCACAACAACACTTGGATATTGTCAATACATTTTTTCTCCATAGTTTTCGATTATAAAATAACCAGCAGCTACTATGGATGGACCCATCATATCAGCTATACCATCATCTTCGACTAAAACACTGTTGCCATAAACAAGTTTTTGCTTAAAACTAGGTGGTTAAAATTAATTCGTGGCTGTAAAAAGGCCGTGCCAGCTTATAGGCTAAAATAAATTACACATGTCAAGTTAATAATTAATTTGTAGCTCTAAAGAGGCTGTGTCAGCTTACAATCTAAATAATTACAAAAATGAAAATCGTTATTTAAATTATGTGTTTAATCCCAAAAAAATATGTCAAAAATCTAAATATATTAATCTATTAACGTTAATAACGCCCAATATTGTCTGTTACCTGTAAATAGAGTATTTTATATCGTTTTAGTAAGTTTAGTTCTCTGACGAATATCGACGTTTCGAATTTTTACAATATCCTAACAAAAAATATTAATAATTAAATTTTCTTTAGCTAGAACTACTCCACGCTTTCTGAGATCTCAGCCAGTGAGTCATGGTGTGTTTGTATACGACCTCAAACATTTGAACTTTTCTAAAAAACATGACCATTTAGCTTATGTCACGCAACCGTACGGTAAGATTTAGCATAGAGTTGTTTCCAAAGTTAAGAACCTAACTAAAATATTTTCTCAACATTCTTTCAAATGCTTATATGTGAAAAGCTAAAAATAAAAATAATAATTATTATTTATTTATTTATGCAGTGTTAGTGCTTTGATATTAATTCAAGATTTATATTACTCGTGGACGCGGCCAAAAAGCACGCTGTCTCACCTAGCATTGTGTCTAAAAGAGATAGAATCAGTTATGAGCAGTTAGCAGCTAGTCTACACGCATACGTCTAGTCGCACTCACACAAACACCGTGCCGAAGTCTGCCGAACTGAGACGACGTTAGACGATGCACGGCTTTTAATGTTAGGTTTATGTTCGTTACGGAATTTCTTAATTCGGTCGCCGCGCTCAAAGCCCGCGATAAAAGCTATGCAATTGCTTAAAAATAAAAAAATATTCATCTTTGTGCACTTTGCATAATGACGTGTCGTTCTCATCGAGTTGAATACCGAAATGTGCTTCCGTTTACACTAATTCATCACAGCCCCTAGAGATGGGTCTGCTATAACATATATTAATAATATATATGTACGTATATATATAATTATTATTTATGTAATAATATTTAGTATATTACTCATAATTTATATTTTAATATGTGTACACCTACTTTTCAGTTAAGTTGTCCCAATGGTTGGCTATGATAGAATGTCTCGCGGCATTAAAACCCGCCTTTGTCTTTGTACATTAAGGTGTTAATAAGTATTTGGAGAATTTGGCCTACACTCGCCACGCTGGCCAGGCTTGGTGTTGGTCTTGGTTGGTGAGGGTCTGATATCTATTTTTAATGACATTTTATTAAGTATACATTAAACAAATATTTATTTTTCATGATATTTGTGCATACGTAAATAATGGTTAACCAACTTGAAATCGTTATAGATTCTAAATGTTCACTCAAAATGAAAAATTATTGCTTTTAAAATATTTTTCGTGATGAATACCTAATGGCTGGGAAATGTGACAAGGTCACAGGCCGGCCGGCGGGGCGGGGCGGCAACCTCGCTCGAATCTCAAGGCTCTTTTTTTACGTAAGTCAAAGTCCGCGCGATCGTCGACCTTTCGCTACCTACTTGATTAGGCTCGGTATGAGTGGCGATTTCATACCGCACCGTAACTTACGATTTTATTAAAATATAAAATACAAAAATTCGTACGTTTTTTTATTTTTATTTTAGATTATAATATAAAAATATTTGATCTTTAATAAATTCCACGTGGTATACATATAAACACATAACCCTTCTTTGCGTCGCGCAGTCGGATAAAAGGCTATAGACTTTTTCTTTAACTGATCACAAATTTCAAAATATTTCATCTATTTTGTTAGGACCTTACTCGTATAAATGTTAGCATTAAGAAAATACTTATCCTAGTTATACTTATTCTCCGGATATATGGTTCTGGAAGGCCCATCACCAACAGTGATGGCAACGCTGTGTTGTAGGGTGATGATGATGATGGTAGATAACGGAACACAGGGCTTGTCAGTGTTACAGTAACTGTATTTATATAACGATAAAAAAATAAAATGGCGTCCATTGTTTCAACTAACGGCTGGCCTTCACAATAAAACCGATTTGTTGGACACCATTTAAAACTTACTCGTTGCCACCAATATTTTTATATACGCCACGTGATTAGCTTATAAATTTGGTTATTTCAGCCAATGACGTGCCTCATAGCCATACGTTAACGATAATATAACGTTTAACGCTATTGAATCCTTTCCCCTCACACAATCCATTATTTGAAAGACTTCATATCTCAAAGTACACTCAGACTTAAAAATGTTGGATTGTGCGAGCGAGAGGGATGCAAAAGCGTTACACCCTGTAAAACATATCAAAATATAATCACTATATTTACAACCATTTTTAAGCTATAAGGTAACCTTTCAGAAACAGAAAGTGATGATTTATTAAAACTTGGTATAAATAATCAAGAAGACGCTGAACAAGATGACGACTATAATCACAATATTGATGTGAGTTGTCTCATCATTATTTCTTCAGCTACAGATATTAAATTTAATAATAAACATTAATTACAGGATACATATGATATGGAAAAAGGAAACGCTGGTAATTTAATAAGAACTAAGCGTGACCAGAATGGAGAATTGCCATTTAATGTTTCGTTCACACTTTTGCAACCACCTGTCACGCAAAGTAATGGTCCAAGACCTTTAACAGCTAAAGACGTAGGAGCTATTGACTTTATCATAGATTTATACAAAAGATCGTACATCGATGATAACATACCAAATAACAATATGAGAGATACAAGAAGAAACGGTCTACAAGTACATATAGCAATACCTAATGTCGAAACTAGTCAAAAGAGATCTCTAAATGATGTCAAATTTGTTAGAAAAGTGTTTTCGGCAAAACTTTCCTCGCCAGTCGATTTGGAATTTCAAGTCAAATCGTTTGAAAACTCGGTTACAAAAGAACCATCATCATCGGGGTTATATTTACTTGTTAATGATAAGACTTATTCTAAAGATTATACACTTTTGCCTATTAATAATTTATTACAACGAAGTGTAGGAACTAAATTAACAAATATAAGTGCTAACAAAACTACAACAGAAAGTATAAAAGCTAATAATGATACATTAAAAGAAATGAATAAATTGCTAATAAATCTACTAACCAATTTAACATCCGTTGCTCAGAAAGCAGCTGATAAACATATAATACCACGTAACGTTAAAAACGAAAAGCAAGGTCTAATAAAACAGCTAGCTCAGGCTATTTTATCTAAAAACAAAAAAACATCTAATGAACGTCGTAGAAGGAATCTATCAAAGTTTTTCAAACATAAATGTATCTGTAAAAAGGCTAATCATACTTTGTGTAGTATGTGTGCCTCTACTGATGCTGTCATATCAGAAATTATATTCGAATTCGAAAACTTATCTCAGTATATGAATACACATTGTGCTGAAATTAAAGCGTATTTTTCACTCAATCCCTCTGGTAGTAGAAAACTTAAAGAAGCTATACATAAGCTAGATAAAACTATGAACGATTATTATAAAGGGGCTAGATGTAAATGCAATGGAAAAGATCAGGGAAAAACTTGTATGCAAAGACGATCTAATAGAAAATGGGAATTCAAAAAAGAAATGTTAGATGTTTATATAAATCATCTCAACAATGAGTTAAAAGATTTATGTAAATGTAATAAATGCCTAAGTGATAAAGTTGTTAAGACAACAAATCAATATATACAGAATTTAAAATCATGCTTTAGCGAGTTGTTTTTTAGTAATGTTCAATATATTCGCGAAAAGAAACAAGATGACGATAAGACAGTTAAA
Source organism: Tinea semifulvella (assembly GCA_910589645.1). Taxonomy (NCBI): domain Eukaryota; kingdom Metazoa; phylum Arthropoda; class Insecta; order Lepidoptera; family Tineidae; genus Tinea; species Tinea semifulvella. The sequence continues at coordinate 675,033 of OU342623.1, read as the reverse complement.
AACTTATATTCTGTCGACAAATTTAATGTTAATATAATAACGTATAATACAACCACTAAAACAACCAAGTTTCCTATATTAAACGAAGATAATACAGCGGTTGAGATGTATTTTACGAATGCCTGTAATAACGATGTCGAGTATACAACGAAAAGCAGTAGATTATTAGGATTTGTTAAGAAATTAATGCCAAGTATTACTAAACATGATGTAGATTGTACGGAACGTCTGTATCCATATCCGGACACAACAAACATTATTCAAAATTATGGATTAGACGATTTTAATAAGAAGAGTAAAAGGGATGCGTCAGAGGATTCAAAGCAAATTGAAACGCCTTTGATATCTGATGCTGGTGGAACTTTCTGGCACGATTACATCAATCATTTAACTGGTTTAGCTACAAAAACAAATACAGACTTTAAACCAATAATTGACACGCAAGAAATGACAATTCCACTTAATGAAACTACAACAGAATTGATTACATCAACAAGCACTACAGATTTTAAACTAATTTCCAATGAATTAATTTCTAATTCTACTTTACGCGCAATACCAGAAGTAACAGAAATTACTTCTGATAATATTGACGAAATTACAACTAATATTTACCAAACATCAGATGAACAAAATATTGATTTATTTTTACCAGAAATAGCAGCAGTAACAATGGCAACTATAAATTCAGATAAAGTAACAATCAAAGAAAATCAAACCTCAGATGATTTATTCAATTCAATAAATAACAATTTGGAAAACCTTGTTGATCTGATTAAGGATTTGAAACTAATATATGCTGAAAAACAATCCACAACAACCCCTAATTATTATTCAACATTTTCTACAAAAGCAGATGATAATAAATCTATTCTGAATAAAAATCATAATAAACTATTTAGTGAAAGCGATACAAAATCTTCTAAACTAAATGTAACAGTTAAATGTGACAAAACAACACCAAAATCTAGTACCAAAGTTACCAAAAAAGTTATTAAAACCACAAAAACTAAATGTACTTCAAATCCTACAATAATAATAATAGATGACGTTGAAAACCTAAAAGATGAAGACGATTCGAATTTGGAACTGGTAACAGTCGAAAGTCGAGACTTCTTTCAAGACTATAAAATGTTTAATAAGAATAAGAAAAAGGCAATAGATTCGGAGAAACAATATAAAGATTTGTTGCTGACAATGTTGAGGTTTGAGAAAGATCGAATCGATTTGGAAGAACAAAGAATTTTGGGAAATATTACTGTTGGAACTACAAAACCAGTTATCGATAGGTAAATCCTAATATATATTCTTTAAGTTTCTACGTTATGTTTTATTAATTATATGAATTAAAAATACAATTATAATATTTTTGTAGCTCAACAATCCGCGAAGCCAGAACAGTCAGTCAAATTTCCACGACAAAATATAGTATGTTCAAAAAGTTGGCTTTAAAAATCAACAGTAAAATCAACTTGCGTGAGCGTAAAAACATTCACAGCGATCAAAAACGGGAAAATAAGAAATGTCATCACAGATACTATGACGTTGTTAAACCTCATCCGACCAGTGCTCCAGTACAAAACGGCACGAGTAAAGCTCATCCGATAGTTATAGTTGAAACGCCTTCCACGACTACTCCAAGTACCACCACTTCTACAACATCACATCCTGCTGATGTTAATACGGGTAATAATCATGTATTTAGTCTTGCTGATTCCGTTCTCAGTCAAGTAATGGATGACTGAGGTGAAGAAGCCGCGCTGGTCAGACAGTTTGGCGTGGGTCTGATGTGTAATGTGTAATAAATTTACTAACAATTCTACAAGTATTAGTGGAACCGGGTCTGACGACCTAACGTGCTTTCCGAGTTACAGGAACGATGGTGCTGTCAATCTATGACAAATGTACGTAAGAAAAGTGTATTTATTATACATTCCGGGTTTCGAACCCAACTTTTTAGGATGTTAAGGAAAACGTTGTTACAACCGAGCTACCACCGCTCTCCAAACTCATCGGCAACTACCAAATCAGTGTCCAGAAGTTTATCTGTAATAAACTATAAAATAATTGATAATTCTGATAATTTTCAAGAGACCTGTGACCCGTCAAATCCTCGAGAACGCTGTATTTGCGATATCCAAGCTACTTTTGATCACGTATTGGAGAAATCCCGGTCAATGGCTCGTGAAAATTTCGAAAACCTTGTAAGGGATATTTCTTGTCATAAATATAAGCGAGCTCCTGATTATTTAATGCTGGAAGAAGGAGACGATAGGAAAGTTTGCAGAAGGCAAGATTATGACCATTACGAAGGTCGTGGTGAGTTTGATTCCACCTTCAATTTATTACACCACATTTATTTCCAGCGCACAAAAGTACCCATTATAGCTAAAATTATTATTCAATGGCAACAAAAATATTTAATAAACTTCAAGAGATCTGCCACTAAAACTGTTTAAATTAAGAGTCAAACAAATGCTGGTTAATAAATGTTTTTATTCGACAAAAGATTACCTATACACTAAGCTCGACAAAGTCATGTGATTAAATAAATATTTGTATGCTAGAAATAGTGAAGCATGTGATATGATTACCTATAACAATTTAAATCTTTTTTTTATGTTATATTAATGTACCTACCATGTTTCTGACTTGTTAATTATTTAGTTTCATTTCATTACAATACTTTAGTGTAACTTTTTAAATAGTAGTATCAAACAACCTTCGACTTTATGCCCGTAATTAATTCTACTTATTATGACAACTTACAATAGATATTTTGTTCAAATTAATATTTACTTTCTTATTTCATCCTCTCTACTTAAGATCAACCGTCCAGATCAAATTTCTGAAAGATGTGGCAATCTTTGGATTTAAACTAAAAACTAAACTATACGAGTATATAACAATATTCATCCATGACTTGATCAATTGGCAGTGTGCCAAGAACACTTGCAGCATTCCTCCGCTGCACAGCTATGCTGATTTGCTGCGCAAAAACACTGCCAACCCTCTTGTCACATACAACATTAACCAACCGCTTAGACAGTTCTTTAAAGAACTTCATTAACAGACTCGTATTTGTGACATTTGGCAGTTTCCGCCGAGTCCACAGCCACCCCATCCCTGAACATGAGACCGAGCAAGGTGTCGACACAAGTAGCGTCCCACACCAATGCTCTACCCATGGAACACGGCACCAAATTTAATCCATCTGGTCTTTTACTATCACTGCGAGAGATCCCTAACGGTTCAAGAACCTGGATCACATTATTGACAGAACCGTGGCACTTTTATCACAAGACAATTGCCTTAAATTAACTTATTATTATACCTATCGTAGACCCAGACTTGGATCATCCAAACAAAGACCACGTTATAAAATTTGATTGGATACGAAGGAAGCGTTCACTTCTTTCGTTGGAATCTTACGAGAACTTTCAAAGAGATAAGAATGGTATTTATAGAAGGACATCAAGAAGACACAGAAGAACCATCGACCTTATTTCTGTTAATGCTGGATTAAAGAATTTGCCTGCGTTTGAATTGCCCAAGGTAAGGTTATTAGATAAAACAGATTCATAAACAGTTAATAACGGCTTTAAAACAATTTGTGGATGATGTACCAGAAATACCCCATACTGTAGCCACTATCCCTACTAGTGTTGCCCAAAGCAGATGCAAGACCAAGACTTATCCAGTCTCATAGTAGCTTTACTATAGGCCCATTATTACAGCTTATCATCTTTAGTGTACCAAAGTTATTAAAAACATAAAGCCTAATTCCAAAAGGTAAAGATTTTTAGGAAAAATAGAAAAAAAAAAATTGCAAGACCAAGACTGCAAGACCAAGACCAAGATTGGACAACACTAATACCTACTCGTGCATATAAATTTGTCGCACGCCAAAAATGTGGAATGCTCTCCGAGCCAGTGTGTTTACCCATTCCTATAACCTAAAGTTGTTCATGCGAAGTGGAAAAGCATCTTGATAGCTTGATTTTGGCCGTCAGTGCCTGACATCAGTTGCTCCCATTCTCGGACCGCTTACCATCAAAAAAGTGCATTGTATTATAGCTCCTAAACATAAAATCAATTTCTAGGATGAAATCTATATAATGAAAGGCGACCTAATTACTCTAGAATGTGGTCGTGGGGTGAATTGTGGAGAAAATGTACCAGGAGTATATGGGAACGAGGAGTTTGAATGGACCACTTCAAGACATGACATGTTGAAATACCACAATGTTGTTGTCGAAGATAATGAGATCACTATTAGAGATGCTACAGTCAAGAATAGTGGGGTCTATAATTGTAGTAAGGTTTGTTTTACAATAAATACATTCATTATCATCATTACAACCCGTAGAAGACAGAGTCCTCTACTGCTAGAGATAGGAGATCTAGAGAATTTAGCCTACACCCGTCATGCTGGGCAGACGGGTTAACGAGGGTCTGATGACAATTGATTAACGATTTTACAAGTTGGTATCCACTGAGCGCCAGCTTAAAGACAACGTGCTCTCCGAGGAACGAGAACAGTAAAAAAGTTAATTTAAAAAGCCCGACGCGTTAAAAATTAACTTTAATTAATAACTCAAAGGAAATAAATAAAAATTAAAAAGAAAAATACAAGCCCGAGGTTCCGTCGGTCGCCAAAAAGTTTGATAACCACTTAACTACACCATTGAAATAATTTATATATTTTATTACATAGTGACTTTAACAGTTGGGACTATTTGACCCGGCCTCGGATTTTACCCGACTGCGCGACGACGACGCAAAGAAGGGTTGAGTGCTTATTAGCCTATGTATGTATGTTCCTTTGTGGCTTTTGGGGTTATGTTTGTTAAGCCACCACCGCTCAGTTGTAAGAACGCTTTTCTACAACTCTAAAAGAGGTCGGTTCGAACCCCAGCATGTAACAATGAGAAATGAACTTTTCTTACATAAGTTTGTCATATATTTACGATACCACCGTTTCCGTGCCTTGGAGAGCACTTTAAGCTGTCGGTCCTGGTTCCACTAATAGCAACTTGTGAAATCGTTAATTAATTGTTATTGATTTTTTTCATTATCTTCTCCTAATGGATGATGAATGAGGTGATAGGGAAGGCAAAGGGTCTAGCCCATACAGCCAAGTCTGACGTAATATATTTGTGACGTAATATGAGTTATTGAGGTCATTATCAAATTCCAGATGCTGCAGAATTTGATGCTTTTCTTGGAGTCACTCGCGGCACCATAGCTCAAACACGTCGGGTAAAATATGGGAGTTGACAGCGCGGGAATACCGCAAAAAATAAACTGCAACTTGTGCCCCATATTTAAAGTCCAATTTATCGTTTTCCATAATTATTCACATTGTAGCACATTATTAAACAAAACAATACAAATACAATACAATACAAAATACATATATTATATATATACTATATATAATAACTTAATTGTTATTGACAACTGACCCTCGCCATCTGTCACCACTGTTTTTTTTTTTAATAATAAAGGCTTTGATGTTACAATTTTCCAAGGCAAATACGGCCTAGAGTGTTGCTCTGTAGTCTCGCTGTTAAGTCCGTGGGTTTGGATGCGGTGGTACCGTGTTCGTTTCCTGGTCTGGACAGAATTATTTAATTTATTTGCGATGTTTCTTTACTATGCTTGACGAGCTTGCCACTTGTCATGTTGGACATATTATTATACTAAAGATGGCTAATTGTTAAACCGCTTCTTTGAAAAACATGGTTTCTGATCACCTAGGAGGGGGATACGGTCGTGATGATAGTTTTTTTATTTTTATTACTAGAATGTTTCGTGTATTTATGAAAACTTAATAAATTATTATGTAAATATAGTTTAATCAACATTTACTTACGACTTTTTGGCATTATCTATAGCTTTATTTTACCTGTTGTCAGGGTGGCGTAATTTATAAGAGTGCGATGCTAACAATTGTGACAGTACCAGAATTTCATATCGTCTTCCTACCTACTTACGACACAGGACCTCAATGTCATTATAAGGTATTTATGTTTATTTACTTAGGGCCGTTCTGAATCCTTCCTTAGTGGCATTACTTCACTTAAATACAAATATCCTATACAAATTCTTGTATCTAATTTAAGAAATGTCACTAAGGAATAATTCAGTTACAATATTTGATTTGATTAATGTCATATCTTAAGTGCCAAAAAAAAAAAACAGAATTTAAAAATTTGCCGCCAATTCTAGTTCGGATTGCACCCGTCGTAGCGCTACTAAAACTGGAACACTTTTCTTGTATGGAGTCAATCTTCTTCTTGTATTATGTTTCTTGGTTCTCAACAAACATACCAGACGCACTACAAATCCAGTAGCCCTATTCTGTTACCTAAGCGCAAACGTTATATAGTGGAATCCCTGTAATAACGAAACTATCAGTTTAAAACGATTATAAAATTGGTATTCTCGTATAAAGGTTTCCACTACAGACGACAGCAAAATAACGTTACGATGCGTTCATTAAAAAAAACTATTATATATTTTAGTATTTGCCATAGTTTTGATTTCTTACCTAATGTGTGTTATAAAACTATGTTTAATGTAAATATATAATCTTAGTTTAATTAATATAAATGTTGTTAACTTTAATATAAATTCGCGGCGAACAATATAAGTATTTATTTAATTCACGTTTTCCCAATGAATTTTAAGTTGCAACCCCATGGGTGACCTTTGAAATAGTGGAAAATGCTATGAAGATCGGCTATGATCGGAGAAACTCGGGCTAAAAGTGGTAGTAAATAACAGAATTCACTATTTTGACAATCTAACGTTTGCGACTAAGTAACAGAACCGGGCTGCAGGGCAACTTTAGTAGGCGTCTAAATGCATTATTATATCCTACACGAAGCGTGTTAAAAAGCAAACTTTGAAAATATTGGATTGTATGAGACATGAGAAGAACAAAGTAGATGCGTTAATAAATTTATTTATTTATTAGGGTCGCCAACAGTGACAGCAACAAAACATACATCGATTTTTACTTACAACTAAGACAGAAAATAGATGCTGCACCAATTACAGGCAACCACCACAAGCTATTACAGTATCCATTAATTGGGCCTTTGAGTAGCCAAAATAAAAACACAATACAATTACAGCAACAACTAAGTAAAAACAAAAACAAAAGAACAACCACAATCAAGCAACACAATGCAATAGAAATTTTTTACATGTTATTATTTTGTGTGTTCCAGGACCTGACGTCAGTTTGTGCCAACCTAGGGACGGAGATGACATCAGTCGCATGTGACTGCGGTCGGGTATGTTCGCTGAGAGTGGACGAACCTGTATGTATGAAGCAAACGGTACGCACATTTGCGAAATTATTAATTAACTGCCCCAGTGGTCAAATACATGGATTACACCCGTATTTCTAGACATTTCCTTAACGACTCCTCCACTTAATTATTCCTTCCAGCTGTCAATGATGATGATGGACGCCACGGCACATCTCTAAGCTCGAGAAATAGAGAGAGAAGTTCTTCGCGCCATTTTGCGTAGACATGTCAAGTGCAAGTTTTTGTTTTGTAAATTAATTTACTGTGGATATTGTTAGTCAAAAGTGGTGTTGTGTGGTAATAATGTGGTACAATGTGAATAATTATGGAAAACGATAAACTTAACTCTATACTAGTATATGGGGCAGAAGTTACATATATTATGTAAATAAATTACGTGTTTAGGGCTGATGTATTCTGTACAATGTCCTTTAGAGATAATTAAAAAAAAATCGAGAAATAGGACTGTCAAACTGAAGATAAATCGCGACGTACCTTGTAACCTCCTTGAAGCGAGTTTATGTTATTTTCGGCTAATATTTATATTATTTAAACATGTATTTCTTATTATTAATTAGTTAATTTTAGTTAAAGAATGCGCGAATGTTCTTCGCGCCATTTTTCACGGACATGTCAAGTGCAAGTTTTTGTTTTGTAAATTACTTTTCAGTGGATATTGTTAGTCAAAAGTGGTGTTGTTTTGTTTAATAATTAGCTACAATGTGAATAATTATGGAAAACGAGAAATTTGCGGTTATCCCGCGCGTACAAATGCAAGACCAAGACCAAGATAGGGCAACACTACCCGTTTGACAGCTGGAAGGAATAGTTGAGTGTAAGAGCCGTTAAGGAAATGTTTTGGAATACAGGTTAAAGGTCGGGATCTACAAAATGTTCATCCGTTCCCGTCTCACCTATGCTGCGCCAGCCTGGCACCACCTTCTGGCCAAGACCAATAGGGACAAGATCCAAAGTCAGCAGAACATATCGCTCAGAGTGGCCGTGGTTGGTGCGTAACTCCGTCATAGCTCGAGATTTGGAGATGCCTACTATTGAGGAGTTTGTCGTCGGCCTGACTAGACGTTTGTTGTACCGGGCAGACAATGGACACTTCAAGCATCTCCAGAATATCGCTCTGTCTTGCGCTCGGCCCCCCAACGGGTGACCACTTCCTAGAGAAGTGCTCCTGGAGGATGAAACAGACGAACCTAGACCCCTGGGTTCGTGAGCCACACGGGCGATTTTACATTGCACCAAAAGGGCATGAACTACCAGCGGGTGGTTGCCTGGGAAAACGGGAGAACGCCCATTAGCCATCCGGGCCTGGACGACCCCACTCTGTCGTAGGTTTGTCATATAGAAAAAAATACACTTATGACGTCTTTGTTTAAAATATGAATATTTTCAGGATGATGGAATGAAAACGGAGCTGCGTTCAATAGGTATAATGACGTCACACACACAGACTAGAAATTTTCACTGTGACGCGCAGTGCAAGAGAAATATCCACACCGGGTTGACTCTACTCTGTGTCAATAATATACCACAATTGCTTGATATTGGAGGTTAGAAATTATTTACGCAGAGATACTCTTAGATAAAGCGTATTATGTTTTTAAGTGACATCCCATTCCATGCTGGATCAGTTGGGTTAGAATTTAAGGTTGCAGGTTACAGAAACACTATTCAGGAATACATGAATACATAAGAAAAATTAAATTGGAAAAAAGTTAAGTTTTGTAACAACTAGGAGTTTCAAAACCATCAACTTTCAAAAACCAACACTTTCAAAAACCAACACTTTCAAAAACCATCACTTTCAAAAACCAACACTTTCAAAAAACATCACTTTCAAAAACCATCACAATTAAATTCAATATTAATTAAATGTATTTATTTACATTAATGAATAGTTTTGTGTCCCGACCAGGAATCGAACCCGGTACCTCGTCCTCCGAGTCTTAATCCACGGATTAACCGATAGACCAGACCACGGAGGCAGTCTAATATCTAATTTATATTTAATGTAAATTAATTTAAATATTAACTGAAAAAACGGTAATAAATTTAAAAAAAAAGAGGTTCTGATGACTATTATACGTAGACAGAGTATATTTTTCAATGCTATTTTGCCTCTCACCAGATTCCGGCTTGACATCTACTTCTGAGACATTCTGTATACACTACTTACCTATACAATTTTTTTTTCATTGCAATAAAGAATTTAGCTAATTATAATTTTTCCAGTTGTAATAAACAAGCATGATGAGAACAGAACATTTCCGGCCGCCAAACCGGGAGACAAGAAATGGACGGTCACACATACTTTACGGAGAAAAGGTAACTAGGTGAAACGTGAACTATGCGAAAAGTCTGTGACGTTATAGATAGATAGATAAATTCTTTATTGCACAATAAACAAAAACACATTTAAATGTCCATAGGCGAAATTAATGTCTAGTGACATTTTCTACCAGCTAACCTTTTGGATAGTGAGCAATAGTTCTTGATCACTGCAATTTAACTAATTTAAAATCGAGATTAATAATAAAAAATAAAAATCCTAATGTTATGAGAGAGAAGACAAATCTCTTAGCAATGTGTCCATTGTGCGTGGGAAGGGAGGTGAAGAATGTTGTCTCGGGCTTGCGACCGACTATAGGCTGGTATACAATCGACTACTTACTTCTCTTTTTATGGCGCCCTACCCAACCAAATACTGTATGATCTTATTATGTCTTGGAAGCTCGTTCCATAAATGTATTGATGGCAGACCTGTATAAGCCTAATTATTTCAGTAAATAGTACAACAGCCCTTCTGTTACTTTGTCGTAAACGTTATTATTTCGTTATTTATGTCAGAGATTGCGTCATAATTACAAAATATTATTTAATTCTCAATTCTATAAGCGCTCGACCTTGACATCGGCCGTATACTTTAATATTAAAGTTGATATTTGCATATAACAATATAGTAAACGGATTCCATTATATAACGTTTACGCGTAACAGGATTCGTACTAAGAACGAATTTCACCAACCAAGTATCCGAATGAAATCCAATTTCTTCTGAAAAAAGCTAACAAAAGCAACTATTTACGATGGGTTGCTTTACAAATTATCCAAAGCTATACAGATTGTTTTTTAAGAAGCCGTGGATGTCTACATTTTAAACTATAAGGAATTATGGAAAACGCTGAAATGAATCTCCGGGCTGATTTTATAAAAATATTTTCCTGAAATCAGAATTAATTTAAATTGAAAAAAAAAACCCTGACTGCGTAAAAAATAACTAAATAAAAAAAAACAAGCTCACACCCGTATTCGTAAGGCATTTCCTTAACGGCTCCTCCACTCAAGATTTCCTTCCAGCTGTCAAACGAAAATTAGGTCTGTAATTGAGACGATTAAAATTAAAAATGGCGTCTAATGTACCAGTTTACGGCTGACCTTTAAAACTGTCGGGTCGGCTCTACTTTTAACTTTAATCGTAACTATTCATTACATTCATTCATTACAGCCCCTAGAACACAGCGTCCTAGACCTCCACTGCTGGAGATGGGCCTTCCAGAACTGGAGAATTTGGCCTACACTCGCCACGCTGGCCAGACGGCTTAGCGAGGATATGACGTCAATTTTTTATGACAATTTATTAACGATTCCACAAGTTGGCATTAGTGGAACCGGGACCGATGGCTTAACGTGCTCTCCTCCTCACGGGAACGGTGGTGTTGTAAATGACGGCAGTACGTAAGAAAAGTGTATTTCCCATTGGTACATGCCGGGTGGGTTTGAACTGACCTTTGTAGGATTTAAGGTACGCGTTCTTACAACCGATCCCCCACCGCATTCGTAACTATTACGGAAACTTAATTTTCGTTTGAAATGTAACGTAACCTGGAAACCCTGTAGACCAAACACCGACTGGGCTCACTATTTTCCTCGTAGAAGCTGCAGTATACACGAACCGTCGATCGTTTTCAGCGCCTTACTTTGTTATTTGCAGATGATAATATTACTCTTTAACCAATAGCGAATTTTATGTGTACAAGGTAATACAAACAACTTTTTAAATCAATTCACTTATTTATTTTCTTGAACCTAGTGCTCGCCGTGAAGTCCCAATCCAGAATGCCCGATTATTTTCTGCCAATCACTTGTAAGAAGATGAATCAGGATGGCAAATAAAAATCACTTGCACTTTGTACTTCGTTTTGATTCAGGAACGTTTGCGTGTGTTTGCTTTCGAAGTTACAAGTGTTCTGCCGTGCCCCGCAGAAATAATAATGGGGTGTATCAGGCAAAGCTTTTTGTAGATGTCGCTAGCGGCACTGGTACCTTGTTTACAGCTATGACGGATCATTTTTTTTTTTTTTAATGTTTTTGATTTTTTTTCTATTTTTATAACAAAAAAAAATATTTTTAAATTAACGTTACCTACCTTAAAAGACGAATTAGGAAAGCGAACACCGTCTTTAAAAAGAAAAAAGGTTTAATTAATAGAACGGCAATTTTGAGATCGCCATATCTTTGATTTCGCTTGGAAATCTCGATTACACTCAAGTACACTTAAAAGCTGCTCACTTCGGCATTATAACCAGAAAATAATAAATTTCGTAATAAAAGTACAAGTTTTATATGCAACTGTCAGTTCTATTGGGTACCGTCTATCATGCGCCATCTATCGTGATAAAAAGTTAGTGATACACCCCATTAATCGGGCCTCATTTAAGATAAACAATATTTGATAAGTTAAAGTTACAAACAATAGGGTTCTTATGTGTCGACCAGTCAAAGCGTAACCCATAAACAAAGACAAGACACACTTAGCAATGCGATCCATAGGTATTCGTACTAATTTTGAATAGCTATCAGACAGCTGGAAGGAAATGTTGTGTGGAGGACGTTGAGGAAGCGTCTCAGTATACGGGTGTCAACGTCGCCATAATTTTTATGAATAATACACACAAAAAATAAATAATATACTCTAATGTGACTTCAACAGTCCGGATCCATAACTCTATGCATTAATCCGCATGCGTCTTAATAGCCCTCGTATGTCTTTTTCTAATTTGAAAGAAAAAAGAGAAGAAGTATCATCACGACCGTTTCCGTTTCGGGGTGGTCAGAAATCACGCTTATAAATAAGCGGATTCACATTTAGCCAACTTTACTTTAGGCCAATCATGACAAGTGGCAAGCTCGTCGATGTCTCCAGCGTACCAAACTCGAGAAATATCACAAATACATGTATTTATTAACTTTTTTTTTTTTTTTTTTGGTTCTTTTCTCCCAAAGAAAAAAGAGAAAGAAAGAAAAATATTTTATTTGCCACATATCAATAAACACAACTTAAACAAATAAAGACTGACACAAGATGTGTGGTGACAAATAGGGAATCAGCTCTGCGACTCTGGGCCACAGCGCTGATTTTCGGCTAATCCCTTGTTAGGAGAGGTGTTAATGGGTAATATATACATATATATAGTGTGATGTATGTATGTACGCATAAAAGGATAACTAACACATTAAATAAAAATAAAAATAAAATATATGTAAAACAAAATTATCGTATAAAACAAACTTAACATAGTCAATTAAATCAATGATGCTTATTATACACAACAGTGTTCTCTTCTCCCGATGGATGATGAATGAGGTGATAGGGAAGGCAAAGGGTCTAGCCCATACAGCCAAGTCTGACGTAATATATCTTTATGTTTTATGAGTTATTGAGGTTATCATAAAATTCCAAATGTTGCATAATTGATGCTTTTCTTGAAGTCACTCGCACCATTATAGCTCAAACACGTTGGGTTAATATGGAAGTTTACATCGCGGGAAAACCGCAATAAATAAAATGCAACTTCCCTTATTTAAAGTCCAATTTATCGTTTTCTAACTAACTATTAACATTGTAGCACATTATTAAACAAAACAACACCACTTTTGACCAACAAAATACACTGTAAATTAATTTACAAAACAAAAACTTGCACTTGACATGTCGGCGCAAAACGCGCAAAGGACTCGTTTATTATTCGTTATTTTAATACTTTTTTAATGCAAAGGACAATAAACCATACATCCCAAAAATAAATTAACCAGGCGAGAAATTAAATCCGGCTCAAATCTTCCTATCACACCTTGGAAACTTAGAAATCATCTGTTCTTACAAATCGACTATGAATTGCCACGTGCTTAAACTTTGCGTTGTATTTTAGATTCGAACCAGCATCACGAGTACCATCGTCTTGCGTCCCATATGTCTCAGGGAGACATAGATATCGTGGTGTCCTGTCCAGCTGGATACCATCTTCAGGCTAAATACAAAATATGTTGTTAGTATATATAATCTACCTTTTTACCATGTTATTATTAATTTGCTATCTTGTCTGTCGAGGTAGAATTTTGTAATTGATTTTAAACTAACATCCTGATGAGCTAGAGACTTGAAATTTGGACTATAGAAGAAGAAAAACGAAAAGGAGGAGAGAAAGATAAAGAACACAAAAAAGCCGAAATATAAATATAATATAACGGACTAAAAAGTTATATAATTTATCTAATCCCTGTAAAGGATAAAACAAATATGCGAGTAGATTTATAACTTTTTCTAAATTATGCCGAATATTACAAATTCAAAATCTTTATTTGCCTAAAAATATGGTACATGAGTAGATGATATATAACATTAAGATCAGCATATTTTTACTGTCTCCAGCATGCAAATTTTTATACTGTGTTTGACTTGACGCTTTAAGCGCTTTTTTCATTTTATTTCGATTTAAACATAGTTTGACTTGCCATTGCTCTATGGTTTTCATACAATTTAAGTATTTAATTCACGTTTTTCCAATGATTTTAATGTTTCAACCCCCATGGGTGAACTTTGAAATAGCAATTTTGACGTAAGGTCGGCTATGATCGGAGAAACTCGGCCTAAAAGTGGTAGTAAATAACAGAATTCACTATTCTGACAATCTAACGTTTGCGGCTTGACCTTTGAAATAGCAATTTTGACGTAAGGTCGGCTATGATTGGAGAAACTTTGCCTAAAAGTGGTAGTAAATAACAAAATTCACTATTCTGACGTTTGCGGCTAAGTAATAGAGAATACGGCTGCTATGAGCTAGTTTTCTATATCCTTTCTTACGTCTGTTCTCAGTGCCATGTCCCTTAAATTCGTATTCATTGGAGGGGGACAACACATGTCACTCTTGTCCGTCTGGCACCCGAACACACGCGCCCGGCAGTATCCACTGCGACTCCATACTCTGCAGACATCGAAGGTATGATGTAGGTATTTCTTAATCATAGCTTCTAGAACAACGAAGTTAAGAAACGTTGGTGTTGTTAATCTATGACAAAAGTACCTCTACTGTTAAAATATTGTTTATGAATTCATCGATATTGTTCATTCGATTAATATAAGACTACAACACTACTTTGTGGGACCTCATCACGTGCTTTGGATTATAAAATAAATAAATAAATAATTTAATTAACATATTTTTGAATTCAACTAGTAATTAAGCTGATACAGACTTTATGATATATTTACAAACGAGCTAAACTGTCAACGTGGCGGTTCGACGAAGAAAATGAGACTTGCAAATTGTTACTAATGCCATATAAAAAAAAAAGTAATTTTTTTGACAATGAATGAGGTGATGGGGAAGGCAAAGGGTCTAGCCCATACAACCAAGTCTGACGTAATATATCTTTCTTTTTATGAGTTAATGAGGTCATCATCAAATTCCAGATACTGCAGAATTTATTATTATTATTATTATTAATTAATAGGCGAGCAGCGCATTGCTGATATGCCTGTATCAAGCACTGGTGTAGTGTTTATTAAATTGTCAGTTATCACCATAGTCTATTTCGATTGTCACTAGCCACTTGTCCAGTTTGTTTTTAAATTTGATGCTTTTCTTGGAGTAACTCGCAGAACCATAGCTCAAACACGTCGGGTAAAATATGGGAGTTGACAGCGCGGGAAAACCGCAAAAAATAAACTGCAACTTGTGCCCCATATTTAAAGTCCAATTTATCGTTTTCCATAATTATTCACATTGTAGCACATTATTAAACAAAACCACTTTTAACCAATAATATCCACAGCAAATTAATTTACAAAACAAAAAGTTGCACTTGACATGTCCACGCAAAATGGCGCGAAGAACTCTCAACAAGGACGAATTCACTTTTGACAGTTTACTTTTTAATTTAATTTGAGGTTTAGGATACAACAGTAAAGTTAGCATAATGTCCCCTAATGATTTGACAGGTGTTCAAGTAGCATTTTCAATCACTTCAAAGCAAAATGCAGAAAAGAAGCGAGCTTTCCTTGAATTCCTGAAAAAAAGCGTGGTCTATGGCCGTACCTAGACATAATACTTTTTTTACTTTTCAGTGGATCGGTGTCATTTGGAGTTACGGCGTGGTTATGTGCGTCATGCTTTGTCTATGTGTGCTTGGTGTGGTAGCTGGCGTGACATCACAATGTGCGGGTGGTGAAACTGGATCGAAGCGGGAGAAACATGATATTGTAG
Source organism: Tinea semifulvella (assembly GCA_910589645.1). NCBI lineage: Eukaryota > Metazoa > Arthropoda > Insecta > Lepidoptera > Tineidae > Tinea > Tinea semifulvella. Next base: position 659,150 of record OU342623.1, on the reverse strand, counting down.
TAATGGAGACTGGTGAGTTCCTAGTTTAGTTTATTTGTTTTTTGTTGCCTGTGTAATATAGTTGTCAGCGACAAAACGTGGTGTCACATGTTGTATTTAGGTTGCCCCATATCCATTGCTGTATCCACACGTTTCGGAATCAGACTCGAATTGCCTTTATGCCCAGTCAAGGCGGCATAGTGTTAGGAACTGATGTCTGATTCCAGTTGTTAACATTCATTGTCCGCAAGGCCGTCTTGTATTAAAAAAAAAAACATGGAGTCCTTCGCACCATTTTGCGCGGACACGTCAAGTGCAAGTTTTTATTTTGTAAATTAATTTACTGTGAATATTGTTGGTCAAAAGTGGTGTTGTTTTCTTTAATAATGTTCTACAATGTGAATAGTTATGGAAAACGATTAATTGGACTTTGAATATGGGGCACAAGATGCAGTTTATTTTTTGCGGTTTTCCCGCGCTGTCAACTCCCATATTTTACCCGACGTGTTTGAGCTATGGTGCCGCGAGTAACTCCAAGAAAAGCATCAAATTCCGCAGTATCTGGAATTTGATGATGACCTCATTAACTCATTAATAAGAAAGATATATTACGTCAGACTTGGCTGTATGGGCTAGACCCTTTGCCTTCCCTATCATCTCATTCATCACCCATCGGGAGAAGAGAACCAAAAAAAAAACATTTTATAGAGCTAACTCTATATTGCCCTTTGACAGGTTCGATAAAAAAATGGCCGACGAAGAATAAGAAAAAGGCGGCAAGTGAACGAAAGCGTCCAATTTCACCATCCAAAGTAATATTGGCTAAATTCTTCAAGTCTACACCTTCGTCAAAAGCTACCAGTAAGTAATTGCCTCGTGATCATCCTTAAGCCCCTAGAACTAGAGTCCTAGGCCTCCACTGCTGGAGATGGGCCTTCCAGAACATATATCTGGAGAATTTGGCCTACAATTGCCACGCTGGCCAGACGGCTTGGCGAGGATCTGATGCCAATTTATGAACGATTCCACAAACCTCTGTGGTCTAGCTGTTAAGTCCGTGGATTTAGACTCGGAGGTACCAGGTTCGATTCCTGGTCGGGACACAATAATATTTATTAATTTAAATAAATTAAATTATTATTTAATTTACTTTAATGATACTTTATTTTACTCCACAAGTTGGTATTAGTGGAACCGGGACCGACGGCTTGACGTGCTCTCTTCCTCACGTGAACAGTGGTGTTTTTTTACACAGTTACAGTTGTTGATTTACAATCTATGACAAAATGTACGTATTTCTCATTGGTACATGCCAGGACTAGAACCCACCCTTTTAGGATGTTAAGGAAAGCGTTCTTACAACCGAGCCGCCACCGTTTTTTTTTATTTTGCCACAATAAAATTTTGGGATAAAAATGCATTTAAAGTTTGAATAATTCCATACCCGATCGGTAAAGGTCGCTCTTACACTGAATTGCACCAAAATAAAGTTTCTATAATTGTAATTAAAATTTAACCGTCTAGGACTATACTAGCACGACATGTAACCTTGCTTCCACCTATTGGTAAGTGGCGCGCAAGGTCCATGAATGTTAGCAACTGGAATCAGACACTCATGACTGACATCAGTCCCTAACACTATGCCGGCTTTACTGGGAAATTTACCACCATCAGTCCGCCTACCACCTATTTGTTGTTCTCGCTGAAAGTATGTGCCATTTGTAATGATGTCAACTACCAATTTTTACACTTTAAGGAGAATTACCTGTATTATTTTGGTGCAACTCACCTTTAGACCTACCCTAGAGATTATTGCTTACTTTTAGATTCCCAGGAAACTAGATTTGGTTTGTGGAAGGATAAGAACAGCGCCCCGCCATTGCCGCCAGTTGATTTCTAAATATTTGCCTAACTTACTCGTAGATGTTGCCTCGACTGTGGTTGCGGATTAATTGAGCCAACAGCTTGTCCGTTGGAATATCTACCCTCATTCCATAATTATTTTAACAATGTCTAACTTTTAAACTTAAAATTCGCTATTGAAATAAAAAAGGCCGTCTTTATCCTATTGGGAGTCCAGCAGCCCTATCAGTTACTTAGTCTCAAACATTATTAGTGGATTTCGTGATTTACGTCAGAGATTGCGTCATAATTACAAAATATTTTCAATTCTCAACTCTTTAAGCGCTCGACTTTTACTGCAGGCGTGCAAATATCAACTTTAATGGCGTATAGTTAACGGATTCCATTATATAACGTTTGCGTTTAAGTAACAGAATAGGGCTGTACTGTTAATTTAGCGCAAACGTTATATGGAACATGGTGAAATCCCTTAAATAAAAGGAACTGTTAGTGTAGAACGCTATTAAAATTGGTAAAGTTCGCTTTTTTACCGAATTTAGCTTAAAGTGTATGAAAACCATAGAACAACGCCAAGTAAAACGATTTTCAAAGCCAAATAAAATAAAATCGGTTAAAGTCAAACACAAGGGTAGTGGAAACCTTTATACGAGCCTTGTGTTTGACTTGTCGCTTTAAGCACTTTGAAAGTCGTCGACTTGACGTTGCTCTATGGTTTCCCGCCTTTTTTTTTTGGTAAAAAACAACAAAAGTCACCCATAGGGTCAAAATCATTGGAAAAACTTAAAGAAAATACTGTCCGCGGCGCATTTATGAAATAGTTAAAACGTTATTTCGGCTATGATCGGCAAAAGTCGGACTAAACGTGTCAGTAAATAACAGAATCAACTATTTTGACAATTGCACTTAGGTAATGGAAAACGGCTGCCTGGGCACATTCCGCGTTTCGTTCATTAATTTATACATTTTTTTGGTAATGCGTTCCATTAGTTACTAGTGTTAACTTTTTCCCTGTATTTAGATAGATAAATTCTTTATTGCACAGAAAATAATACATTTTACAGAACATAGGCGAGCTTAACAGTAACACACACATCCTTAGTAATGCCTATACCTAAATTAGAAATCTTTAGACGAAACGCCTCCTATATGAGCGCTAAAATATATAATTGTTTGCCAAAGGTATGGACAGAGATGCCTTATAAAAGATTCTGTACAGTACTGCATGCGTGGCTAGTTCAGGAATGTTTCTATACTTTGGAGGAATACTATGTGTATTTACTAAAGAAGCAACGCCGAGTTTTTAGTAACTTTACTTCTATGACAGTTGTTGTAAATTTTTGCATGCTTATGGCGAAATATGTGACCCATTTAATATTAATAAGACCTAATATTGTTTGTTACCATGTTTCCTGCAAATAAATATTTCATTTTATTTCATTTCATTTCAATAATGTCTAAAAACATTTTTTAATAGCTAACCAACCAAGATGTGAGCAGGGATTGTAAGATGCATGACCGTTACTATTTGAGATAAAGAGATTTATTGAGTTAAAAACTTATACTAAAAAAAAAGAACGATATTAAATCTATAATATAAATACATACAATACATAGATAACACATACATATACTGGTTACATACTATATTTATATTGAATTTGACTTGTTGCTCTATAGTTTTCATACAATTTAGTAATAAAATCGTTGAATGCTTTTATTTGGTTTCAATAATAACACGTATGCTAGCGCGCTGGTAATATTAATAAACGGAACGCGAAATGCATTTAACCTGTATCTGACTTGTCGCTTTTTTCGCTTTGAAAATCGTTCGAATTGGCGTTGCTCTATGGTTTTCATATATCTATGGTTTTCATACACTTTAAGCTAAATTCGGTAAAAAAAAACGAGCTTTAGTTTCAAGTCGAACACTACGTAAATATGAATAATTTATTCTTATTAACATAATCGTTCATTTTACATTTTAGTTTGGTAAGTAATAGTGTGTTCATACATGAATTGATAAAAAATATTATTATAAATGTTTTTTTTTTTAATAATAGTTATTATTGTTTGTAAGTGGTATTTACTGATATTTGCGATAGTTTAGTTTGTTATTGTGAATTTAAGAACAATAAAGATTTGTTTTTATTGTTTGTCTAGATTTATTTTATAATCCTACTCGAAGTACCAAAAAATATCCCAATTCATAAACTTGCTTTTGAAAGAAATTAAGAAAAAACCTTTCCGAAAAAAGGGAACGTTCTTCGCGCCATTTTTCACGAACATCTAGTGCAAGTTTTTGTTTTATAAATGATTTTTCTGTGGATATTGTTAGTCAAAAGAGGTATCTCTTTGTTTAATAATGTGCTAAAATGTTAATAATTATGGGGAACTGCCTCCCGTGGTCTAGCAGTTTATTGCGTCGATTAAGACCCGGAGGTACCGGGTTCGATTCCTGGTTTGCTGAATTTGATGGTTTCCTCTCGAGGCACTATAGCCCAAACACGTAAAGTATCATCACGACCGTTTCCCTTTTGAGGTGGTCAGAAACCACGCTTAGAAGCGGATTCATATTTAGCCAACTTTACTATAGGTCCATCATGACAAGTGGCAAGCTCGTCGATGTCTAGCGTACCAAACTCCGAAATTATTACAAATAAATTATTGTGCCCCGACCAGGAATCGAACCCGGTACCTCCGCGTTTAAATCCACGAACTAGACCACAGAGGCAATTGCCTCATATTTTCTTAGCCTCAAAGCTAGTGTTACCAGCAGCCCTATTATGTTACTAGCGCAAACGTTATATAATGGAATTCGTTAACTATATACGATAATTACTCGCCAACCCGTCTGGCCAGCTAGTGGCGAGTATAGGCCAAATTCTCCAAATTCTGGAAGGCCCATCTCCAACAGTGAAGGTCTAGTACGCCGTGTCTAGGGGCTGTAATGAATGAATACGAGTAGGTATATCACGCTATTAAAGTTGATTTTTGCACAGCCGCTGTCAAGGTCGAGCGCTTATAGAGTTGGGAATTGAATATTTGTTTATTTTGCGTTGCGCCGCCGCAGTGACGTCAACTTCTTAATCTTGTTGATAATGGCATACTTTAGTCATAAAAAAACACAATTTTCTGTCAAATTTGCGATTTTAGCAATTAGCAAAAAATCAAATTTACAAAAATTCAAAAAGACCGCAATGTTATCGAATATTATCGATACAGTTTTACCTTGTGACAGCAGCCAGCTGACATTTGCTTTTAGTGTTGCAAAGGAATAAATGTTATTGTCCATTGATATAATACAAACATTAGGTCATAAAATAAGTAAATATGGAGCTGCCTGAGTTTTAAATGACAACAGTCTCATATTAAAATATTACCGTTCAGTGTGCTTAGTGTAACATGCAAGTTTCGGAAAACGTAACTGCTGTAGTTACGTTTTTTATTTTACACTGCGTGTTATTGCAAGTTTGGCTATAATAACAGGCAATGAACATCGAAAATTCAGTTGCGTTTACGAAACTTCACTGTCACACTAGGCATACTGGGACTAATGAGTTTTTTTAATTTTTTTATGACTTAACGACCGAAATCGCTAAGATAGCGATCTGTCAAGACTGCCGGCCCAGCTGATAAGAAAAAAAAACAACCAGATGGATATGTAACATTTATTTAAAAAAACATACGAGTATACAGTATAGGTACAGTCTCAAATAGAGCTTAATTGTGCAACAGCAATAATATTCCATATTACCAAAGCCGAGGTCGGATATCTAAATCTTCCGAAGAATGACAAAAACTTACACCCGTTCCTCGATGCCTCCTCCACTTAACATTTCCTCCCAGCTGTCAAACGATAATGAAGTTTCTGTAATAGAGCCGAGCCTACAGTTTTATTTTAATGGTCAGCCGTAAGCTGTAGTGTTTTCCAAAGCAAGATCAAGACTTGACTAGTCTTGGTCTTTCCTCAGAATAGAAAAAATAGAATTGCGCAAGACTACTAAGGAAATCTCTGTCCTCAATGTCTTTAGCGCACCAAACTTGAGAAATATCACAAATAAAAGACACACGATGAATCCATTGCTTGGAAATTTGTCTTCTTCGTAGATTTATTTTAGAAAAAAAAATCTCCGTCTAAAACTAGGTGAAAGTAAAAATGACAGTCCTAGAAAGCTGACTGACTAAATTTCTCAAAAGTAATTCAGAATTGAAAAATCTTCTCTCAATGTGCGAGCGAGAGGGATTTTACGTTAAGTGGGTGGCCCTTCAATAGATTTACAGTTAATACTGTAAACCGACTGTTCGCGCCGATTGCGGTAATTCGACCAATTTTGGATGGTTAGGCGTTATTGTGATTCGTCGGTGCATAAACAGACGTCCTAATTTGTTACCCCTTTATGTCCTGTCTCTTTCTCGCCGCTTCCTTTCTATATTACCATCCTCGCCGCGATCATTGTTATCACCCCACAATAGTAAGAACAATTTATAAGTGCTGGTGCCGAGGACATCAAGTAAGTTCCTTTACCAGTTTCCTTTCTAGTTTGTTTATTGCACCGATTATCATAGTATCGTCTAAATATAAAGATTATCGCAAATCCCGCACCTAGATACAGTCCACTAAACCCGCGCCACCACCGACCTTAGCTTAACATTGTGTGAAGGACTATACATTAATATATAGTTGAAGTTTATAGCCAACATAAAGCTTAGCTTGTAGAATAGATATAATCCAATTAAAATTAACGAGTAAATTGCAAATTGACAATCCTAATAGCATCTTAATTAGATTAGAACTAATGACAGCTTTGAGGCTGCTCATCTTCCAGAAATGTGCAAGAAAATTATACACCTACTTAATATATGCGGGGTGAATATGTATGGTCTTATGTTAGACTAATATAATAATGCCGCTATGAATTCTCCAGCAGACAACCTTTGAGACAATACAGAACATTTTAATTGTGAGGTAGGTGAAAATGTCTTAAAGTGGAAATTTAAGGCCCCTGTAAACAATCAAACAAGTTTGACAAACTTTAGGTGTTTGTCAAACAAAATCTTTTTGAAGAGAAATGCCAGAATAAAAAAAATCATACTAATTTAATAAAGGCCAAAACATTACGGAGAAAGAAGTAAAAAATAATTAATATTATTCGTACTATTTTAACCCTTAAATGCATATATACATCATAAACTTTTGTGTTTCCCTCTAAATTATCTGTACTACCTCCAGTTGTTTTTTTTATTTTTTTCGGCTCGACAATGTTACTGAGAATAAATTTGGAATGCACCCATTCCTATATGACGTTTGTTTTTTTTTTTCTAAAGGATAGTTTTCGTACAGTGTCGTGCTGCAAGCTGTCGAGTGATTATTCTGTTTTCGAAATATAATATTTTTATTGTTTTGTTGCTAAAAGATAAAAATAAAAATTGTTTCTGCACCAAATAAATATAAGTAACTATGTTTTCCATACAAAATTTATAAACTCTTGGTTTTTCTATGAAAGAAACGCTTTTTAAGTTTAGATGTTGAAATACATCACCATGCAAAATCGTATCATATCTTACATTATTATTACCCAGACATTTTACACTTTGCACTTTATAATTTCGTCGAAGGACATAGAAGACTTACTGACACGTTTGGAGGACGGAAATATTTCGGAAGATGGCTTAGAAGATGACAGTTCTGAGAAAGATACCTATGAAAGTGCAAAACAACTTTTAGACAGAAAGCAACTCTTAGAAGAGGAAGTGGATGACTCTGATAATGAAGCGGATAATGCTAATAATGAAGATGATCCACCTTTAACTGAAGAACAGCCTACAGCATCAACTTCAACTCAATTGTGGAAAGTGAGCCGGCAACTAAAGTAAGAAGGTATGATAAAAAAAAATAAACAAAATGTTGATATCCCATGCCCCATAATAGTACAAGAATATAATATGCATATGGGTGGGGTAGATCTAATGGATAGCTATTTAGGCCGATATAGAATTAGAGTAAAAAGCCGAAAGTGGTATTTGCGTCTGTTTTATCACTTGTTAGATCTTGCTATAATTAATTCTTGGGTTTTATACAAAAATAATTGCGACACAAAAAGTATCCCAACGAAACAGCAACCAAACTTGGGTGAGTACAGAAATCAGCTAGCTCTTTGGAATGTGGATTATAATCGTGATGAAGTCAGAAGAGGGAGACCAAGCAACAGCCCAAGCACATTCCAAGCTAAGAAAAGAAGAGGTGATGCACACCCTATACCAGAGAGAGACATACGGACAGATAATGTCGCTCATTGGCCAGAGTTCGCTAATCGTTTGAGATGTAAACTACCAAATTGTAAAGGGACTACCCAATGGTCGTGTGAAAAATGTAAGGTTCCTTTGTGTCTAAACAAAAAGAATAATTGTTTTAAGATTTTTCATAATTAAATAAACGAATTACCAAATAACTGAGTATTTTCATTTGAAAACATTAATAATGCAACTAATGCATGCTGATGTACATCTGCATCAAGTAGTTTTAGGCCCCAAAACAGGCTGTTTTTAAACTTTTTTTTAAAAATATTTTTCCTATATTCTTGGCTATAATTTACATCCTGATAATTATTTCTATAACAAACAAAAAAATCATGCATATAAGGGTTAATATAACTGTTGATGGTTGGTTTGATCGTTCACGCTATCGTTTGATGAAAACATAAAGCACGTTTGATCGTTTACAGGGCTTTAAGGTACTTAGAAAAAACTAATTCTAGTTTTTCAATTTATAAAAGAAGTTGTAGCTAATACAAATAGAGCCATTTGCGCCACCCAGTGTATGCTTTTTTTGATTTGTATCTTGAGAACGGATTTGGATGATTTTTTTTTGTTGGTCTGGACCCATGTTGACTAGCTTACGCGGCTATATCCTGGAGTACTGTTGGGTGCCTGTCGGGGCGCGTTGTGCTGCATATCCTAATCTTAATTGTGTAAATTGTATCTGTATTGCGATGAATAAACGTATTTCTTTCTTTCTTCTTACTACATGGATTCCGGGTCAAACAGCTAGTAAATAAATAAATCTCGTTATCATAAAGTGATACTATTGGTAGTTATATTCCTCTCGCACAGCTTATTCCTTGCACATATCTGGTTAATAAGTAGCATTAATTAAAATTAAATCCCACATCACCATTTTTTAATATAAAAGTAATGAAAATACATTTCAATACTGCCTTGAGGCACTACAACTAAGCAGACCCGTGTTTCACAGTTGAAGTTAGCTAATAATTGAAAATTAACACTAAAATTTAAACTCTTTGCCAATTTTTTTGTAATGTTAAACAATATAGATCCCAATACATTGCCTTGAGGCACGCCCAATACGAATTACACCCCAACCTTAAACATCTATAAAGATTCTTGCTTAAAAGCCACGTTCTAATTAAAATACCCAATTAAAACCTTATAATTTGGCTTTTAGATAATAAACGCAAAGAATAAAACTCATGGCTAACGTGATCAGATACCTTATCAGATTCCAAGGATTAATTAACAACAATTAGCAACAAAAGTAAGCTAAACAAAACTATCACTGAAGTTTTATGACTTTTGGGTGTATTTCAACCTTTAGTAGAAAGGGCTGAAGTTAGATTATCGGATAAACTTGATTTTTGATTTAAAACACAGTGGAGGTTAGCAAATAAAAAATAAAAATAAAGTACTTATTATATTCGTAATAATAAACAATGTAGGTCCCAATACATTGCCCTGAGGCACTCCCGAAACAAACCACACCCAACCTTTTACATATTTTGATTTTTGTTTAAAAACCTGCGCGTTTTGCACGTACACACGCAATAAAACCCAAGGCTTTAATTTTCCGATTTTAAACGCAAAGCTAACATAATCAGATGCTTTATGTAATTCCAGTTATATAGCAACAAAAATAAGCCAAACGAAACCATCACTGCGGTTCTTCCATTTCTGGGTGTATTTCAACTTGCTCTGTGACTACTTCTGCTTCTTCCCTTGGTAAAAAGGGCTCAAGTTCGATTACCGGATCAGCCGTTGCTTCAGCCAAGTTTGTGACAGATTTGGACTTAAAACACTGAAAATCGACATGTCTACTTTTGGCTTCTTCCTTTTCCCACGACATATGTATGAAAGGTCTTTGGACATAGTTATAAATGACCTCGGCTCGACCTCCAGGCCGTTTTTTAATTTTTTCCTTGTAAGTTGGATAACCCTCTACTCCAAGGCGTATCTTTTTCAAACCTCGCTCTTTCATTACCTGTTTAGCTACGTCTCTGCAACAATATAACATTGCGATAAATATTTTAACTTACTATTTAATACAATTCTTAATAAGATAATATTTCTTGTAGATAATATGTCTTTAGATTTTTTGTTGTTAGTAAGACTATAGACAGTGGCGGATTTGCAGTCTCGGTCGCCCCAGGCCCCAAGTCATCAGCCGCCCCTTTCTCAGCATCCACCATATAGATTACATAATTAATTTACTTTATTGCCAACTTTTATCTAAATCGATTTACAAATTAAATGTTTTATTTTGCAAGAATATGGTAAATAAGTTGTTAGAACTAGTTATTTGCCATACTCATTATTGACATGAATGCTAATTAAACAATTAATAATTGACTGTAATTTGATTGATTTAAAGGTGCTAAAGAGAAAGGTAAAAGTAATTTGAAAACTGGAACACTATCATGAATGCTAATTGAACATTTTTAATAATTGTCTGTAATTGGAATGATTAAAAGAGAAGTAATTCGAAAACTGGAACACAATCATGAATGCTATTTTTTTTTTAAATTCACACCACAATTGCTGCAGTAACTTACCTATTTTCAATATACTTGAAGAACCTATAGAGAGGAGTAGAGAGGACTATTTGAGAGTACTCCTCCCCCATCTGTGGGGGGTATTCTTCATCCCACTCCACAGAGTCATCGTCCAGTAGCACTACTACGTGGCATTCTCTATCTCCTAGAACAAATATCACATTATTATCTTCAATTCTATGCCAAAAGCAAGAAATTGCGCATTTGGAGTTTTGAGATATAAAATACCTAGGCGCGTAAACAGAAGACAAATTTTTTAGCAGTCCATGGATTTACTGTCCGGTGTTGGGGTCGTTGTGGAAAGAGAGAGTAGAAGAATGGTGTCTTGGGCTTGCAGCCACTATGGGCTAGTTTACAAAGGAGGCCTCCTCTTTTTATTGTGCAACAACACCATTCAACGATTTGCTTTCTCTACCTACTTAAATATATATATATACTCTCATGATATATATATATGATTGCTACCTTGGAAACTCATTTAATGAAAATATTGACGGCAGATCTGCTTAGGCCCAATTCTCTTAGTAAGTAGTGAAGATTTTAATGGAATCAACAATTGTATCAATAGATTTTCCCTTTTTATTATACAAATAACTTTATATCATGTTCTTTAATAATCTATAGGCTGATACAGCTAGTTCATCTGGGATATATATATAATGGCCCAACGGTCATGCCGTTGGGTCTTTTGCCATCGCTCCGCGCAATCCCAGAGGGTTCTAGGATCGCGGGTACTCCAGCAGTGACAAAAGCCCTTCGAATGATGTCGTTCAAAGCAGCGTGACGAGGAATGCGGCCAGTACTTCTAGCGCATGAAAGCCCATGGTGTCCGAGATGTTCCACGGGCTCTCCACACCGACACTGGTGTCATGTCCAGTCAAACAATAAATAGCATAGCAACTACTGTGCCATAATACTATCAATATTGCAAGTTAGCAATACATTGTGTGCAATCAATAATATAGATAGTAATCAATAGTGTCAAGTGGCATCACCTGTATCACCGTTACGGTTCCTAGAACACTGAGTCCTTAACCTCTACTGTTGAAGATGATCCGGCCAGAAATTGCTGGAGAATTGCAGTAAAAACACTCACCAGGCTGGCCAAACACGTTGGCGAGGGTCTAATGTCAATTTTTAGTGAAATTTTATACAAGGTGGTATTAGTGACACCGTACCTACAGCTTAACATGCTCTCCTTAACAGTGGTATTGTAAATCTATGACAAATGTACATAAGAAAAGTGTATTTGTCATTGGTGTCACTGGGGTTTGAACCAACTTTTTAGAATTTCAAGAAAAGCATTCTTACAACTAGCATGTAAAAGTTGTTTGGCTTGATTGATCATGATGTCCCAGGTTTATGACAATAGTTCTTATTTTGTAGGCATAATACTGAATGTTTTTAAAAAAAAAATGAATACAGTTGTTTTACAGACTTTTATTCAACAAACTTACTACTTGGCGGTACAAGCCAACATGCTCCCATCAGTTTATATTCAGCTATCAAGTGCACCGCTAGTAAATGTGTTGATGATGACACTAGGACAAATTCCTTACCTTTCTCAGCACTGGACACCATGAGGGGTAGGATGAGACATTCTAGAAATGACTCAAACTGTTTCCGAGCTCCCTCATTGGACAATTCATGAAGCAATCCTCGTAGATTCTAAAAGAAAACAAGATAAACCTGTTTTAATATGCATGTATCTTTATGGCAGTTCCCATGCATGCACATTCTGTTGTTAAGACCATTAGATTATACACAGAGATACCAGGTTTGATACCTGGTTGGGACACAATAATTTATTTGTGATATTTTTGAGTCTGAGGTACTACAAAATCTACAAGCTTGCCACTTATCCTAATGGGCCTGTGGTAAAGTTGACCAAATATATATTATTTTTTATGCATGGGATATTACATGGTGATGAGATAAAAATGATATGACAGCTGATATTGAAATAAATAATTTCTTACCTGACATCTCACTGTATTTGCATCGAAAGGAACCAGCAAATAATCACACGCTTCTCTTAATTCTTGTACAGACATGGTAGGAGGGCATCTGATTGTGCCACCTCGGTAATATTCTAGAATGGCGCGGAATACAGTGGCAGAAATCCCTTCAGCCACCTCAAACTCACCCCGTTCGTTTGGATATGTAAACTCAATCCCTGTGCTAAACATACGACCAAGCATAGTATTTGGATGAGCCGTAAACTGAGCAGGGTCTACAACAAACCGTGTGTTATCAACAACTAAAGTAATACGGTCTTCATTGGCAAACTTCTTCAAGTCTTGCTGGGCTGTCGAAGTCGATGGCTGATTTTTTTGAAGCATCGTGCTCGAAGGAATTCTAGATCTGATATTGGGACTACGTTTTGATAGCCTTTTACGACGCTCATCTGCGTCCCGGCGATATTCCTCCGTGTCACTGCTGCTGTCAGGGTAAAGGAAACTTCTCGTTGCACGTGAATCAGGCATTGCCTCGGAACTGTTAGCATTCGCTTCAGACATTGGTTTCAACTGTTTTCGCCTCACATCACGAATAAAGGAACATTTGGAACGATTAAACCGATGCCGACGGAAATGAGGCCTGCGTTTTCCACGTATTTTGAACTCTTTCGCCTTTGTTCTTGCTGGAAAAACAATAATGAAAATGAAATGAACGCTCGAATGTCCCCAAATACGTCACAGAAAAACTTACTGGGTTTTTTATTGTCTTTGCTTTACGTCCACTTACTAATAATGACAGCACTACACTTTCGAAGCATTTATTCGTTTGTGATTTAGGGTGCTTGGTCACGGTGCATGCTGCTGGAGAAAGTTACCACAGAACAAGAAAGTTACTGGCGAAGGGCTTCTCGCGAGCCACCCGTGCGAGTAGTACGCACAAGTTAGTAGCTCATTATGTTACTGCTCATTATATGACATTTGTCGACATATGTCTTTGTGAGTTGAATCGAAAACACATCCTCATGGTTGGTCGTGTCAGGCTTTTAAAGCATTTCTACACCTGGGGTAGTAGCTCACCTCATGTTGGCGCAAATGCCTTAACATGCGCATATAAAGGTTCATTAAAGTCTATGTTTTTGTAAATTAATTTACTAACTATGTATTCCACCGGCGAGGTTGACCACATCAAACAACTCCTACATGATGTGTATTAAAATATTCAATTAATTGCTTGGGATAAACTATTGAATAATAACAAAAGCTTTGTTGTTGGAGAGGTCTTTTTACATTTAATTCATTTTGCAAGTAGGCATAGGACAAAAAGAGATGCATTCTGCACTTTTACATGTATTTTTTTACAATATTGATATAATACAATATCATTTCATAGTACAATTAGTGTATTTGGATCAGAACGAGTACATGATAACCATCATTTGGGAAGAAAAACAGTAAAATAATATATATATAATTATTATAAATTTAATATTATTAAAATACACTTACTATTATTGATTTTACGTTTTTAGTTATTTGTATTTTTTTTTTGCTTCGGTCTATAAATATGTAATATTCTAACCTTTATTACTGTGTAATATTGTATTATATTTAAAAATATGATGAGTGTACATACACCTTTGCAGGTAGGGTTTGGTAGTAACCGAATTATTTACACCAGTAAATATTTCATATACCTATATGAGTATTCATATATTTATTCATTCATTTCCACAGCACATTGCAGAACACATAAAGGTATATACGAGGGGCGTTCAAAATATTCTCGGTATGTGGATAAAAACAAACAAGTACGAAAAGTTTGATATTTTTATTTTTCAATATACTCCCCCCCTATGTTCATACACTTATAAGATCGATCAATTATTTTTTTTAATCCCTCATAAAAATCTTTTTTATCTTTGGTGTAAAAATGCTCCTCCACGGCCGTCTTCAACGCTTCATCGTCAGAAAATTTATTTCCACGCAGATCCTTTTTAAGATTGGGAAACAAAAAGAAGTCGCTTGGGGCTAAGTCCGGACTATAGGGTGGATGAGTAACAGTTTCAAACCCACATTCAACAATAGCTGCCTTGGCAATATGAGCAGTATGGACAGGGGCGTTGTCATGCAGAAGCAGAACACCTTTGGTTAACTTTCCTCGCCTCTTTTCTTTGATCGCATCTCTTAATTGACGTATAACGTTAGCGTAGTACTGCCCTGTGATATTTACACCTTTTTCTTTATAATCGATAAGCAAAACTCCTTCACAATCCCAAAATATTGTGGCCATGACCTTGCCAGCTGACGGGATTACCTTGAACTTCTTGGGATGAGCTGAACCCTTAATGTGCCACTGCATGGACTCCTGTTTGCTCTCTGGGTCATAATGATGAACCCAGGTTTCATCTCCAGTAACTATTTTTTGCAGCACCTCATCGGGATTTTCACCACACAGGTCGATAAAATCTGAACAGCAAGCCACACGCATATCCTTTTGAAGAAGCGTCAGCATTCGCGGAACCCATCTTGCACTTACTTTTGACATATTAAGATGGTCATGTATAATGTCATGTACGGTACCAATAGAGAGATTGGTTACTTGAGCTATAGATTTTACCTTCACTCGGCCGTCTTCCAATATAAGTTTTTCCACTTTATCAATATTTTCTTGTGAGGTAGCCACTACAGGCCGGCCAGGTCTAGGGTCATCTTCAATACTCTCCCTTCCACGCTTAAATTCGCTTGACCATTTTTGAATAGTAGATAAAGAAGGAGCAGACTCACGGTAAACACAATCCATTTCCTCTTTTATGGTTTTTTGATTTTTACCCTGTTTTGTCAAGAATTTTATGACGGATCGGTGCTCTAATTTCGTTAAAATTGTTAATTCGCTCATGGTGTTCATGTTTGTTCGGCAATTGCAGAAAAACAAAAGAACATCTCGGTTCCAATTTTACTTTTTTTTAATGTCAATGGATGAATCTTAGCGGCCAGTAACAAATATATATATAAAAGAGGTTGTAACGTATCAATACCGAGAATATTTTGAACGCCCCTCGTATGTGAGTCTACACATTTGCCAAATTAGGAAATATATATACCGAGGATTTTAAAGCGATTACACTAATTATACCTTTGATCACAATATTTCACAATGTTTAAAGCAGAATGCTCGAATCGTAACGAGTTTGTGGTGCCAGCATTAATATTAAAGAATTTTCAATATATATATATTATTCACAGAGATAGGTGATATTATTAAAGATAGCTATTTGTAATTCATAATTTTGAAAGGGTTATGTTGTGTTTTATATTATAAATATTCAAATCAGAAAGAGACATACTTATAGCTATTTAAATTGTGAAAGCGAGAAGTAACTCTAATGTTTTTCGAAAACGATTAATATTATTATTACCGGAACTCGAGCTAAATATTCCGACTCGCGTTATCAATTAATAACGAAAATTTTTCTTCATTATACATTACGTGTTATTGTTAAACAAAATTCAAGCTCGGTACCCAATAACACACAATGTGCAAAGGAAAATACAGGTTACAATGTATAACTCCGAGTAAAAGAATAGCTATCCGTCCGTCGGGCTGCTGACCTTTACAACTGTCACAAAGTGAATAATTTTACAATTTTAATTATAAAATCATAAATAGTAATTATAAAATTGCCAACAAGCTTCCTAAAGTGTGCCTTAAAACATGTTTAACGTATTCATTAGACCATATATTATATAAAACAAGTATTTTACGTCATAACTGTTTTCCTAAAGGCGTGTTGTTTTCAGTTATTTTTTTTATAATAGTGTAAATAATGGATA
The DNA here is from genome assembly GCA_910589645.1 of Tinea semifulvella. NCBI lineage: Eukaryota > Metazoa > Arthropoda > Insecta > Lepidoptera > Tineidae > Tinea > Tinea semifulvella. The sequence goes on along the minus strand of OU342623.1, from coordinate 642,676 downwards.
AACCTGCCGAATATCATGACCCTGACTATCCTATGCCTTCAACCAGCACTTCTTATGAACAGCCGGTGCATTCAATGGAAGAAAAACTGAATAAGATCAGGGCTATTATTGAAAAAGAGTTTACAAATGAAATAAATTATAAACAAGAGGAATTAAACATTATAGATCGAAGGTAAATTGTTGAAGTATATGTATAGATTCATAATAAAATTATTTATTGACTTAAAAGCATAAAGAAACATATAAAGTAAACATAACCTAACTATCACCACTTGGGGATATAAAAATCAATTGAGCATTGGTTTACTGATGAAGGCAGCCTTCTTCGATCGATAGTTCGAGAATAAATCGCTACTTAGAATGTGCCTTCCATTACCATAAATAATAATTGCTATCATAAAATCAATATTTATTAGAATGTACTATTCTATTACAGATCCACCATTCTACTTTTTTCCCTACCCAACCAAATATTGTGTGATTCCATTAATGCGAAAAATTTCAAAATCTTTCCATAAACGTATTTACCGTAGACCTGCTTGGGCCCAATTCTTTCAGTAAGTTGTCCAAAGATTTTGCTGAAACTCCTCTTGCACCAACTACCACTGCGTAAAGCTGAGTCTTGGTACCTGTTCCTTATTTCCGTTTCATCTGCAAGATCATAATATTAATTCAACTTCATGTTGTAGTCTTTTGGAATATACAAACACTACTGTTCCAGTATCTTATTAAGGATTAAGGAGAGCTCATTAAGCTGTTTGTCTCGGCTACACTAATACCAACTTGTGGAATCGATTTTAAAATTGATATCAGACTCTGTGTGGCCAGCATGGCAGGAGTAGGCCAATTTCTCCAAAAATATGCCCTGGAAGGCTAATCTCCTAAAGCAGTCGATGTCCAGAACTATGTATTCTAGGTGATGTGATGATACTTGCATGTGACCGTGCATCCACTTGATAATAAGGAGGATGACTTAGTTGATATGGTTCTTTACAGATCATGGTGGGCCCGTATGTCTCTCCACCGATTGCGCACAACTGCTGTCTCCAGATACTACACCTCTGCACTGTCTCCTTCTCAGAAACAGGAGCACATTGCCCTCCAAACCGAGCAGCGGGCCAAGGCACATGTATGTATATATGTCTAAAGTCATCAGGCCTTATTCTGTGCTTCTAACCACTGCGAGTTTTTGATGGCTAAGTTAAAGAGGATTTAGGAGACAGTATGGTTTATAGCAGAAGAAACAAATCATGTCATCGCTTGGTGTGCAATTTTCTAACTCTGAAGCCTCTGCTCTGCCAACATTCCAACGGTGGCATTGGCGATGATGTTGCTGTGATCGCGACTATATGTATTATTATGCCGGTCGCAATCAGTCTCTGAGTCCATAGCACTTATTTCAGTAATTTGACATATACTATGAACAATAAATGATTGTGCTTCTGTGATATCCTTTACAGGGTGATGTAAATATTTGTTTTTATAAATTCAACATGTAAATTGAGGAATCAAAGACCTGTTAGTTTGGCACAAGGGTGTAATAACTTTTTATGTCATTTGTTATACTTTAGTGTAAGAATATTTGTGAAGTGAGAATACCTGCCTCCGTGGTCTAGCAGCTAAGTCCGTGGATTTAGACTAAGAGGTAGCGGGATCGACTCCTCAGGACACAATAAATTTTATTTTATTTATTTGTGATATTTCTCATGGTTGTTGCTAACACATGCATACTTACTTATATACATTCACTCAAACCCACATACACCAACACACACACACCAACCATACACACAAACAATTATTTAAGTCTTGCCTTCAGCAAATATAAATAAATATTGTCTAGAGTAAAATAAAATGTTGTAAGTACTAATCCCTACAATGACATCTGAAACACCGTCCACCGACTATTCCAGATGTCACAGCTAAACTGCTTCTGTTACTATGTACAATTTATTTTATGCCCTAACCTAGACCGGACCAGAGTAATCTGGTAAGGTGGGTAAAAGCTACGGAAAAGAACTGTACATTGTGTGGTGCTGCCATAGGAACTGCTAGACACACACTTGTAGGGTGCGTTACTCTCCTAGAAAATTACTCACGCCGACATGACAAAGTCCTAGGTGTTATCCGTGAAGCAGTAAGTCTTTCTATTGCAAGAGCCAGAAAGGGACTGACTACAAATAAAACTTTGACCACATTTGTAAAGTTAGGGCAAAGCACGAAAACTAAATGCAAGCCTACCTCGATCCTTGGCGCCGCATCAGACTGGAAAATTCTCATGGATACATTTGAACACCATTATAGGATCCCAGATGAACTAGCTGTATCAACCTATAGGCCAGACATCTTAGTGTTTTCTCGGAACTTGAAAAAAGTTATCCTTATTGAACTTACCGTTCCGTGGGAATCAAATATTCCAAAAGACCACAACATGAAGTCGAATAAATATTATGATCTCACAGAAGAAATGATCAGGAACGGGTTCAAGACTCAGCTTTACGCAGTGGAAGTTGGTGCAAGAGGAGTTCCAGCAAAATCTTTGCATCACTTACTGAAAGAATTGGGCCTAAGCAGGTCTGCCGTCAATACATTTATGGAACGAGCTTCCAAGACGGCATTAACGGAATCATACAGTATTTGGTTGGGTAGGGAGAGAAGTAGAATGGTGGATGGTGAGCGTATTATCGCGCAATAGAAAAAAAAGGAGGCCTCCTTTTCTTAAACCAGCCAATTGTCGGTCGCAAGCCCGAGACACCATTCTTCTCATCTCTTACCCACACACGATGGACCCGGCACCCGCACGGTGAATCCATGGAATGCTTAGAAATTTGTCTTCTCTCTGTAACAACTGAATTGTAATGTATAGTTATTTTGCAATAAAGATTTTTATTATTATTATTATTGTTTGGTACGCAGAGACATTGATGAGCTTGCCATATGTCATAGGGCCCATAGTAAATTGCTAAATTTTAATCCGCTTCTTGAAAAGCGTGTTTTCTGTCCACCCCAAAAGCGATACGGTTGTTATGATACTTTACTTTAAGAATACCTGTCTGGCAAAAATAACTGTATTGGCCATATTCTCCACAGAAATTTCTGGAAGGCTTCTCCTCCGAGGAAGATCTCTAGTAGTGGAGATCTAGGGGCTGTGATTATGATGAAATATATTTGTCAAAAATATTTACTTGCAGCCGCCAGAGCCCAGAGAACCTAGACCTAGTAAAAAGTGCCCACCTACATCTCTTATAGAATTTTTCATACATGTCTTTCATCAAGCTTTGAAACAAATTTTAAACAAACCACTAAAATGGTTTTTTATTATTATAAAATATTTTTGTATTATAATTTTGTATTATTACTAACACTAGATATTATAAGATTTCTTTAAAAATTGTTACTTACACATATGGAATTTATTCTGAAATAAAGTTTTATTATTATTATTTAGGTTTATATGACAAACTCTCGGTTTTTTGGCCGGATTTTACTAATGCTCGCGAGCCTTAGCCAAGGGAGCACTATTTATGGAAGTGAGTGAATACTTTTAATGATGATCTGGTTCTGTTTGTAGGAATTTCCTGATGATTCTGCATGTGTTAAGTATTGTGGCTTTCTGTAATGAGATGTATGTGTGTGGGGATAAATCTAGTAATTGGAGTGATTGCTGTAGAGTGTAGGCTGTAGGGATGACACCTGTAGATGACAGAACTATTGGTACCATTGTGACGTGGCGCATGTGCCACACGCGGGATATTTCGTCTTTAAGATCGGTATATTTTCTTATTATTATGGAATCATAAAAATTTACTTCGGACCTTCTGGAAGGACCATCTATAGTATCTAGGGGCTGTTATGTGCTCGGGCTCAATGCTGCTCTTCTCCCCACTAAGAAATGTGTTTCCCTTTATTTAGGCCAGTTCAATACTACACAATGAACAGAAGCGCATCCATCCTTCACTGAAGAAACTGATTGGGAAGGAAACAGTGGATCTAGATGAGATCTTTAAATTCAGATCACCAAGAATTACTACCAAGAAGAACTATATGGTAAGTCACTTAATTATAATTAATTATTTGTGGATCAGATTAAAACTGATAAGAAAATCTAGTAATGCAACTGTAGTATCATTAAATAGTGAATAATTGGCGGAGAATGTTAGGCGTATCATGGACAGAGTTCAGAACCAACTAGTCCATATCAGCAATGTTTTGCTAGCCTTTTAAACAATAATATACTAGGTATCTACCTTTTTATTAAAATTTTGAATTTTTAGACTATTTATCCTCTGGTATGTCTCTTTCTGTTAGGCCATCAGTAAAGTATTTTTATATAGGTGAGCATTGGTTTGCTTTAAAATCATATCGACGGTTATGAACCAATAATGTCTAACTTACTTTTTTTGCGAAATCTACTGTATTATGCTCGATATGAAAAATACTATCCCAGTTCAACTATATTTGACATTTCCAGGCTATGCTTCAAGCTAAAAACTCGACAGTCCCAGCCGACGATGTTACGTCATTGCGTCCCATTAAAATGGAGGTTACTGAAGATAACCCTACTGAAATTCAATCTCCCACAGAAGTGCTCATTAGACCTAAACCCAAAGTTTTTAAACTTAACAATAAAGTGGTAACACTGAATGAAGATACAAGAAATAAACAAAAATATCGATACAGGATTATTATAGGTAAGATCATTATCATCTTAGTCAAATCACAACTATCCACTGATGAATCATCAACTCTTGATAATTGGCGTGTTTTTGTATCAGTGTTTTTCACATTAAACACAACACAATGTAACTTATGGTATAAATTGTAAATAAATTATTTTTAATCAGCACACCATTAGCAACAATTTCTTCGTAATTAAAATTATATTAGATCAAAATTTAACTTTATTTAATTTTTATTTGGTATTAAAGACGACTGCATGCAGTAAATATAGCCTAGAAATTATAAAAGCTCAGTGTTATTTATAAAAATAATAAATGGAATGGGTCTAAAATAAAGCCTTGAGGTACACCAGAAGTTCTAGTAGAAATGTTGTAATTGAATCCTATAACAGTTTTAATTTACAACTTTAAAGACTAACCTAGTACATAATCTCATAGTCTATATTTAATGTATAAAGTATATTTTATTAAAATTGTATTGTTAACTTTATCAAATGCCTTTTTAAAATCAATGTAAACTGTGTTGTTAAATCTTAACTTGAATTGTATTTGTCTTTTAACGTCGCACAATTATTATAAAATTTGTCACGAATTAATTCATTTATCTTACATACCTTACCTAAGTCGATGTTTAACATATTATTTAAGTTTATCCGTGCATAAGCTAGTTATTTCGTTTGGCAGTGTGTTATACAAATGAACACCCAGCCGCAAAAAAAGACTTTCTAGTTTTACTGAGGCGAAGATGAGGTTTGCTGAGGTGAAGCTAATTTTAACTTACGACTTACTATTAAGAGAATGCAGGTTTCTTTCTACATTTTCTTTACTCCAGGTAATACATCAAAATACGCACCTCCGTCGTCAGCTGCGGACCGTTCTAGTCACAAATGGTTGCTGTACGTGCGCGGAGCTCCGCCCAGCTCCGACCTGTCCGCCATACTGTCGGCGGTGCACGTCACTCTGCACGACAGCTACAAGCCGCACCACACACTGCTCTTACAGTCAGTATTGTTATTTATGAAAACTATAAGACAGACAGCTTGTATACTAGCTACGCAGCACCTAGTTCCAACATTATGGTAGAAGCTGATCATTTTTACATAAACAGTTTAATAATTATTATACCTCGTGTAATTGTCTAAAGAGCAAATATTTTTTTGAAATAAAAATGGCGAATATTCATCATAATCATTACAGCCCCTAGAACACAGTGTCCTAGACCTCCATTGTTGGAGATGGGTCTTCCAGAATATATATTTAGAGAATTTGGCCTACACTCGCCACGCTGGCCAGACGGGTTGTCTGATGTCAATTTTTAATGACAATTAAAAATTAACCACAAGTTCGTATTAGTGGAACCGGGACCGACAGCTTTACGTGCTCTCCGAGGCACGGAAACAGTGGTGTTGTAAATCATTGACGTAAATGTACGTCAGAAAAGTGAATTTCTCATTGGTACATGCCGGAGGGGGTTTGAACCGACCTTTGTAGGATTTCAAGGAAAGCGTTCTTACAGCCGAGTCACAACCTTTTTTTATGATGTATATTGCCGTGTCTACAAATCATACAGACGGTTGCAGAAAGGATGATTATCTTTTGACATGTTTAACGTTGTTTATGAAGCACGTCAAATACGCCTTAAATACCCAAAGTGACAAACTATCTACCAATCACGTGGAATTTATGAAAATGTTGATCATAGATTATTTTGTACATGCTTTCTGCACCAATGTCGCCCACAGCCGAGAGACGAAATAGAGGGAGAAAGAATTACGTAAGTCAACGTTCGTGCGATCGTCGAATTTGCGCTACCTACATGATTAGGCTCTGTATGAGTGGCGATATTTTTAGGAAAACTTCTCTGCACCGTAACTTAAGTTTTTATTACTGAATAATCCAAATAAAATATACCAACGTAGTTTTTTATTTTTATTTTAGACTATAAAATAAAAATACTTGCTCTTTAATAAATTCCACACTGTATAATGTGTAAAACTAGGTAAACTTCAGCTTGGGTAGCTTCAATGCAAAACATCCAACCTGCGTTTAGATTTAGCATTGTCAATCTCTCAAAAAGTAACCACCTCCCGTACCACTGTTAAAATGTTATTTAATTTTATGTTAAGATACAAGTATGCATTTTTTTTTGTTATCACCTCCTAATGGATGATAGGGAAGGCAAAGGGATCTAGACCATACAGCCACGTTTCTTAATAAGGTTATTATCAAATTCCAAAAGTTCCAAATTTAAATGCTTTTCTTGGAGTCACAAGTATAGCCCAAAAAACGCAACAATTGTGCACCATATATTAAGTCTAATTTATAATTTTTCATAATTATTTACATTGTAGAACATTATTAAATAAAACAACACCACTTTTGCCTAACAATATTTACAAAACAAAAACTTGCACTTGACATGTCCATGCAAAATGGCGCTATAGATCTTCCATTTTATTTTTTAGTGGAACGCTTGTGATAGCATCAAAAGTCAGTTTTTTTTGTAATGTATTTGAAACCAAATTATCTATTTTACAGTAAGCCACCATTCCACGTATCTCGCCGTGGTTGGGGCGAATTTCCCGCCAAATTAGAGTTACATTTCGCCATGCCGGCCATGAATAGGCCTATAGCTGTAGAACATACTATCAAATTAGACAGAAATTATACAGGATTCCAAACTTTAGGTAAGAAAACGAGGTTTTATTTTTTAATCCTTATATATAAATCTAGCAACTTACTAGGGATTAAAATTAATCTAATAAAATATTTGTTGTAGTAAAATAGACGAAAACGTTATAAATATTTTTACAAATCTAAAATTAGGTATATTAAAGTGAAAATATCTACAAAATGCCCTTAATTTTATTTCCTAGAAAGTTGACTTTAATAATCTTTGAAAATATGAAAAGAGAAAAAATATGAGTTATACACAGTGAGGGACAGGTTCCTCCAATATAGGTTCTACACGCTGAGGCGCAGTTTACTCCAATATGGGTTATACACAGTGAGGCACAGGTTACTCCAATATGGGTTATACACAGTGAGGCACAGGTTCCTCCAATATAGGTTATACACGCTGAGGCGCAGTTTACTCCAATATGGGTTATACACAGTGAGGCACAGGTTACTCCAATATGGGTTATACACAGTGAGGCACAGGTTCCTCCAATATAGGTTATACACGCTGAGGCGCAGGTTCCTGCAATATGGATTATACACAGTGAGGTACAGGTTCCTCCAATATTTTAAATATCAAAAATCATGACTTCTGAACTAGAGCTTCTGGTCCTAGTCAGATAGTGCTACTGCGCACACAACCTATCGTCCACGGGCTATTCACCAGGAGATGTTCCCCGGGCAGGTGATCTCTTTGCTGGTTTAGTGGCCCCCGCGCTCTCCTGTTTTAAACCCATGTGATTATCACCTCTGTGGTTACCTAAAGGTAGACGTTTAAAAGTGTCATCCAAGGACCCCAAATGACTACAGTTGACTATAAAAAAAAAAAACTATGTGTTTTATTTTGTCAGAGTACCTAATATCACACTGATTTTCGTTTTAATTAACAAAATCATTTATATTTTATGTTGCCTTCAAAACATTAGTCAGAGTGATGGATGAAGCGGGCTTTTTCTTATTGTAATTGCTTAAAGTGAAAATGCAACTCGAACGACTTTCAAAACGAAATAAATTAGTGCTTCAAACTTATTGTAATAGATAAGTCTATGCTTATTATATACCTTGTTGTTGTATATTAATTGTTGTGTTATAATTTATTTTAGATTAATTATAAACAGTTTTTCTATTTCACTTATAGGTTCAGAAACGATAGTGGATGTTTGGCTATACAGTAATGAAAGTATGCTCACTTGTAGATACGACGACGATACGGAATCGAACATCGATCCCTTGGAAAGTAAAATCGAAATAAAACAGGAAATGCCTGATATAGTACCTGAAGTACCAACCTGGTTGGATTTTTTTGCACAATCTAAAGAAATGAACGTAGATGATATGATTAATAAACCTATTAAAAAAGAATTTATTGAATATGATGAAATGAATGATGATACAGATAATATGTATGAAAATGATGATAAGAAACGGCTTATTAAATATATGGAACCGAATAGTGGCAAAATTTACTACATAGAAATGAATAGAACACTGGATGTTAATAATGTTAAGGAAATTATTATTAAACAGAATTCAAACTCAACGAGTCCTACAAAAGATTTAACGAAAAATAAAGGTGTAAATGGATATCCAAAAATCCAGTTGAATAAACAATTAAATATATTAAAACCAAAAATTAAAATTGAACAAGAAATAGTTGAAACATTTAATGATTTCTCGCATATAGAAAATGATCATTGTTATATAACGGCGCCTAAAATGGAGTTGCCAGCCGAAAGCGATATAGTGTCGCCAATTAAAAAAAGTTGCGAGTATTTGTACGAAAAAATATGTAATGATATAAGTAGGTTTTCGTGTATTAAAATTGCTGTAAATTACCTATTAAGCAATATTCCTTTGATTAGAAATTTGAATGAAGTAAATTTGAAACATTTCCCGTTCGTTGTCAATGATGAACAAACTTATTGGTCTTATGATTTTACTAAGAGAAGAAATATTGAGGTAAGATTGATTTATTTAATAAATTATTAACAATTTAAACTAACATGTGTCAGCAATGATTGCGAGATTAAATTTTGTAATAGCTTCGAGATTAAATTTAACAAAGTCAATAGTTTAAAGTAGTACTATGAGTGTTTTTGTTAAATAAATATTTCATTTCTTTTATAGTGGTCCAGAGCGAAATTAATTAATACAATATTAAATGAGCACTTTAAATATGGCCTCACAATATGGCGGACCAAACAGATATTACTGTACGCAAGACTTCACGGACACTATCCAATACTCACAGATAACACCAAAACAGATAAGTCTGAGGTGGATAATAGACATACTATAAGGTTTGTACATGTTTTTATATATTCCAAAATAATTTCTAGGTTTCGAAGTCATCTAGACCAATTTTTATCAAAACAGGACCAGTAGTTAAGACGTAAAAGCAACATATATATTTTAACAATTTTTTGTCGCTGATTACAGATATTCTATAAGCTTTGTGTACATTTTTATATATCTTAAAACCATTTATAAGTTCTAAGGAATATTATTAAAAACAATAGCTACAAGGAATAGTTAAAAATAATAGCTACAAGGAATAGCTAAAAATAATAGCTACAAGGAATAGCTAAAAATAATAGCTACAAGGAATAGTTAAAAATAATAGCTACAAGGAATAGCTAAAAATAATAGCTACAAGGAATAGCTAAAATTAATAGCTACAAGGAATAGCTAAAAATCAAGGAATAGCTATAGTTATAGCTAAAATGCTTACCTTATACGTGACTTTGCATGGCTATATCTAGGCTAATATTTTATATTTTATTCTATTGATAGACACGAACAACTTACCCTAAGAAACCATATGTGATTTCTAATTTGGCCTATGTATTATATATATTACCTTTATGTACTGTGGAAATAAATAAATAGATATACAGACAGTTAAAAATTAAAGATTATTATTATTTATTTTTTCAGTAATCAATGTCGTCATAAAACGTTAAGTTTATTCAAAGACAGTGATTATGAAGACGAAGGATTTCTAGAACTGGATCTTACTGGAGATGACGATGTCGACGTACTCTCTATAGGTAAGTCAGTAGTGAATGACTGAAATGAAATGAAATGAAATATTGTTTATTTGCAATAAATACAGTACAGTGGTCACAAAACTTTAGTCAGGTTTACTCACATATATTGTACCTGCAAGCAGGCGTGCAAATCTTTACTTACATACTAATATCATAATCACAACTACATTAAAACAAAAAACATTATTAATTAACCTGTTTTACACTATAGATTTGAATTTAGGGCCCTGCAATTTTTTTTTTTTTTTCAGTCAGGTCACACAGCGCCATCTAGTTTCCGTGGTAAGCTACGAGGCTTGTGTTACGGAAACTAGATGGTTGATTTATTATATTTTTTTATTTTGTAAATATATACATATTATTCATATAAACACCCAGACCGAGACAAATTATACAATGTACAACTTGCCCCCGGTGGGAATCGAACCCACGTCCTCCCGAGTTCACGGCAACGTTTGTTACCACTAGAACACGGAGGCGATCATTTATTTAGTCAGGAAGCTTATTATATATTATTATACACATATTAAATACATTATTAATTACATTCCTGTGCCTCGGAGAGCACGTTAAACCATCGGTCCTGGTTCCTAGTACCAATTTGTGGAATTGTTCATTAAAAATTGACATCAGAGTATTCCAAATTCTTCAGATATATGTTCTGGAAGGTCCATCTTCAACAGTGGAGGTCTAGGGGTTGTGATCAAATCAAATAATCTTTATTTTCAATCAGTTATACATGAGTTTCAATCAGGGGCCTGAAGGGGTCTCTGGGACGCCTGGATCTCAGTATGCCTAGTGTGACAGTGAAGTTTCGTAAACGCAATTATAGTAGTAGTTTTTTTACTGAATTTTCGATGTTCATTGCTTATTATTATAGCCAAACTTGCAATAACACGCAATGTAAAATAAAAAAACCTAACTACAGCAGTTACGTTTTCCGAAACTTGCATTTTACACTAAGCACACTGGACATCCTGCACTTCCGGTCGCAAACAATATTGCAAAACATTAGGCGCTTGCAGATAAAAATACTATTAACTAAATATTTATTTATCATTCCTTATTGTAATTTACAATCGGCGAACATAATGGCATTCTCTGACCGTTGACCGTTGGGACAAATGAGATTTCTTCATTTGATCGAGGATAGTATTCAAATTCAAATAGTTTATTAATCAAAAAATAATCCTACAGAAGATGTAGGTAGGCACTTGTACAAATAATATCTAAACTATTTAGACAAATGTGTCGCTGCTAGCTAAACTAATAGTCTTTCAACTACTGTTAAATATAGCTATAATAAGGTATGAAGGAAAGTATAGGGACAAAAATAAGGAAAGGCATGCTACGATGGTTCGGGCATGTTGAAAGGATGAGCGATGAAAGATTGACGAACCAGATATATAATGCGAAAGTTGTGGGTGAAAGAGGCCCTGGCAGACCGAGACTCACATATCACGATCAAATAAATAAAACACTGACTGAAGGTGCATTAAAAAGTCTTCGTAACCAAAGGGCATGTGTGAAGAGGTTAATGAATGTCGACGAAGCGAAAGAGGTATGTCGTGATCGTGTCAAATGGCGCTCAATTGTCTCTGCCTACCCCGCAAGGGATCTGGCGTGAAGATATGTATGTAGGTCTCTTTCCGGGGCACAACATATTTAAAAGATGCAATAATAATAAAGAAGAAGAAGGGCATGCATATTTTTGTATTTGTGTGTAATAATATAACATAATACAATATAACAAATAAATAATATAATATATGTAAATTGGTGTGTGAGGGTGATAGTAAAGTAAATCGAATTTATAATTTTATTGTGATCAAAATATCTTCATCATATAGTCATAGTTCCTTGTTAGAAGCCAGATGTTAACATTTTTTTTGCATTCAATTTTATTCAATTTAAATATATCAATATTATGATTGGTCTTGTTGTATATGTATCCACCCAAGAACCCAGCAAATCTCTTAGCAAATGTGGCCCTGCATATATTGTAGGTACTGATTAGACCTCTTTTTCGTTTGGAGTCAATATATTTACTATTCCATCTCATCGTATGACGTATCATTACAGCCCCTAGAACACAGTGCCCTAGACCTCCACTGATGGAGATGGGCCTTCCAGAACATATATCTGGAGAATTTGGCCTACACTCGCCACGCTGGCCAGACGGCTTGGCAAGGATATGATGTCATTTTTTTTATGACAATTTATTAACGTTTTCACAAGTTGGTATTAGTGTAACCGGGACCGACGGCTTAACGTGCTCTCCGAGGCACGGGAACGGTGGTGTTGTAAATCTATGACAAATGTACGTAAGAAAAGTGCATTTCTCATTGGTACATGTCGGGGGGTTTGAACCGACCTTTGTAGGACTTAAGGTACGCGTTCTTACAACCGAGCCACCACCGCGCCATCGCATACGCAATCGTATGACGTATACCTACTTAATATTACAAATTACAAGGATTAAATGAGTTTAGTGTGGGTGTGTGTGTGAGTGTGGTAGTGTTTTGTGTGAGTGTGCATTAACATGTTTTTTTTTTTTTTTAGTTGTGATGCATATGTAATTTTTATTTTATTTTATAGATATACCTAAAATTAAAACCGAATCGCCTCAGAAATCGTTAATTCTAACACCTCTCCTAGTGGATAGTCCAGAAGATAGATTGAACTTCTTATTTCTGGAGAAATGTTGTGCCGTCATAGGAATAACCCTCAACAACCAGGACATAGGACATGGATATACTTATAGGTAAGAACATCTAAAACTATATACCCTTAAATCTTATCAAATAGGTGGTAGGCTGATGATGGTAACCAATGGTGGTAATTTCCCCTGTCTGACGGGGCTGTGTAGCATCCACCATTCGTGCCGATAAACCCAGTAAAGTGTATCCACACAGTCAAGCTGACATAGTGTTGGAGACTGATGTCAGTCATGAGTGTCTGATTCCAGTTGGTAACATGGCATCTTATCATCAGGTGGACGTAAGGTCACATGTCGTGCTAGTGCATATATAAAAAAAAACTACAAAATCGAAAAATGAAACGTGTTTTATAAAGTTAATAGCGTAAAGAGCTAAGAGAGAACATATCTATATATATATATATATGTAACGTTAATTACTACTTTCTCGCTAACCCGTCTGGCCAGCGTGGCGAGTGTAGGCCAAATCCTCCAGACTGTTCTGGAAGGCCCATCTCCAACAGTGGAGTTCTAGTGGCTGTGATGAAGATGCATTACTAACCCTGTGAATTATTTCCAGTGCAGTCCACGCAGTGTTACTTTTTTCATTTAAGAAATTCGCAGAAGAAATGATCAGAACCGCTTTAGCTCACAAATTGACGAGGGAAAAGAGAAAAATACAGGAAATCAACGGATTACCCAATCTACCTGTATGGGATAGGTATGTATTGGTGAATTTATACGAATTGATCAATCAGGTGTAGGTGCAGTAAGAATTGACCAATCATGTGTAGGAGTACGAATTGATCAATCATGTGTAGGGGTACGAATTGACCAATCATGTGTAGGGGTACGAATTGATCAATCATGTGTAGGGGTACGAATTGACCAATCATGTGTGGGGGTACGAATTGATCAATCATGTGTAGGGGTACGAATTGACCAATCAGGTGTAGGTGCACTGCAGATTGACTAATCATATGTGAGTATGATTAGACCAATCAGTTGTAGGTGCAGTACGAATTGACCAATCAGTTGTAGGTGTAGTACGAATGGACCTTTCATGTGTAGAAGTACGATTAGACCAATCAGGTGGAGGCGCGGTACGAATCGACGTATCAGTCATTTTTTTAAATATAGAAAGCACTCCTGAAAATCACTGCCTCCGTGGTCTAACGGTTAAATCCCTGGGTTTATACTCGGTTCGATTCCTGATCGGGACACAATAATTTATTTGTAATATTTCTCAAATTTACCACTTGTCATGATGGGCCGGCAGTAAAGTTGGCTAAATGTGAATCTTTGAAACAGATAATGCCTCTTATTGACTATTACACAGAATTATATATTTATTTAAATTTATTTTTCAGTTGGGAGTCTCACAGTTTGTGTTCCGAAGACATAGTGCTGAGTGGCACCCGTCTGTCCTTCATTACCAACTCTCAACTTGGTAAACAGAAACAAACTCACTTACAACCGCTCTGATAATATACTTATTTTATATAATACTTGACCTTTCATTCAAGCCCATCGTTCCGTTATCTAGCTGTGTCAGCCTATAGGCCAGACATCTTACCGTTCCGTGGGAATCAAATATTCCAAAAGACCACAACATGAAGTCGAATAAATATTATGATGCTTTACGCAGTGGAAGTTGGTGCGGGAGGAGTTCCAGCAATATCTTTCTCTTCTCTTCTGAAAGAATTGGGCCTAAGCAGTTCTGCAGGAGATTATGGAAAGAGCTTCCAAGACGACAGGAGTAGAATGGAGGATGGTGAGCAAGCCCGAGACACCATTCTTCTCATCTCTTACCCACACACGATGGACCTGGCACCCGCACGGTAAATCCATGGAATGCTTGGGTGTTCTCTTTATTACATAGCTATGAGATCCATTGTTGGAAAGATTTAAGAAGAGTCTCGACTAAATAATAATAATAATATTTCCAGACAGGTCACACAGCGCCATCTAGTTTCCGTGGTAGTGCACGAGGCTTGTGTTACGGAAACTAGATGGTTGATAAACTACATATTATACTTTTTTTTTTTGTAAATATATACATATTATACATATGAACACCCAGACCGAGACAAATTATACAATGTACAACTTGCCCCCGGTGGGAATCGAACCCACGACCTCCCGAGTTCACGGCAACGTTTGTTACCACTAGACCACGGAGGCGGTCGAATATGTCATTATAACATTTGTCAGTTATACCTATTGACCTCCACGACGACGATATATCGCATCCTATAATATAAGGGTTCAAGTTGTATTGTGTGATTTTAAATGCTAAGGGCAGAAGATGGAATTATCCACCAGTTAGTTAGAGAGAGAAAAAGGACAATAATGACTCATCTGTCTCTCTCACACTCTCCTTGCGCGTCTCTCGTTCTTACCAAGAATCTTTCAACGCAATTTCCAAAAAAAATACCGTTTCGTATTGTCCTTGTATTGACTAACGGTGCGATATATTACTGATTTTAAAATGAGAACTTTATTGCGCGGTCTTGGTGGGGAACCTATTTCGTTGAACATACATCCGTACGTCAGGACAGCGTTCAGGAGGAAACAGCGCGGCGGAAAAAGGGAAGAGGGGCGGATAGGCGCGTGCGTATAGCCGCTGCCTCTCGCTCTTTCTTCCTGTCGAAACAGCGCTGCGGGGAAGAGAGGCGGATAGGCGCGCGCATATAGCCGCTGTCTATTTCTTTCTTCCTCTTGTAACAGCGCGGCGGGGAAGAGGGGCGTCTAGGCGCGCGCGTATAGCCGCTTGCCTCTCTTTCTATCTTCATCTCGAAATAGCGCTGCGGGGAAGATGGTCGGATAGGCGCGCGCGTATATAAGATGCCTCTCTCGCTCCTTCTTTCTTTACGTGTCTGCAACTATACGTGTGCACGCAGCCACGTGCATTCATTTAATCTCCATATTCCTACCAACTACGAAATCAATAACCTGCAAGTTTAGTTCTCACGTTTGCGGTACGTCCCGCGTACCGTTCTTTTTTTCCAATTTATCATGAAATAAATTCCCGATTTATTTAAGATACTCGAAGTTAAGAGAAGTAAATCATCACGACAGTTTCCCTTTCGGGGTGGTCAGAAACCACGTTTATAAATAAGCGGATTCACATTTAGCCAGCTTTACTGCCGTCCAATCATGACAAGTGGCAAGCTCGCTGATGTCTCCAGCGTACCAAACTCGAGAAATGTCACAAACAGAAGTTAAGATAATGGGGAAAAACAAATAAAACACGAGAATATGCAAAAATGAATGGCACATTTATATTTAATTAATATTATCCATTTTTATAATTACAACTTTCTGTTATATCATTTTGGACTCTGTCAGGCTGACAGGCTCGCTGCATTATACATAAATTTGATTTCATATAAAACATATAAGAATATGTCGATTTAAAAAAAAACATAAAAATGTCATGTAAAAAGCCTCATATTTAAATAAACTTTAACGTGAAAAAATAAAACAAAAAAAGTGCCTAAAAACACAAAGTTTACGTACAAATCTGCAATAAGTGAGCACAATCCAAATAATTATTGCAAAAGAAAATAAATTACTTTTTAGACAATAATTATTATTATTTAGGTATTATTATTTCGTGTCGTCTTCAATTTGCGCAACAAACCGACTCTCACTTCTATTTATTTTGAACCAAACCTTCTCTAAGTGTTATTTTTTTATTAATAATGTATAAAAATACATCTATCACTATATAAATATATATTTTTAAATATATAACTTCTCGTTTCGCTTTTCAAATAGTTTAAAATAAACAAAAGTGAGAGTTTGCAAAAAACTCATCTTCAAGTTTGGGTATTGTATAATAGTTAAGAGAAAAACTTAATTTAAGCTAAATGGAAGAGAAAGGATAACTACGAATATAACTAAAAAAGAAGAGAGTGCTTAAGAACTAACTTTTTTTTTATAAGATACAAAAAAAATGTTTTTAACTATTAAAGTCGTGCCCGTTCGACTTCGAGGACAGATGTGTGCGATTTTGGTGTTTCTCTTAGACTTAAAAACTATATAATACAATAGAGCAAAAAACTCTAAAAAAAAAAAAAAAAACTATTCCTAGCAATTGCTTAGCGCGATTATCAAAAAATACTAATTCCTCGCTAAGCAAAAACCACGAATTTAGGCCAAAACTATAATTTAGAAAAAATATGTAAAAACAACTTAACAAGAGTTTTGTCAATTTTGAGAAATCGTCCAAAAACGCAACCTGTCAAAACTTTACTAATAATACTTCCATATATTCTGCTAGCTATATTTAACAGTAATTGAGAGGTATTAGTTTAGCGACACATTTGTCTAATATTACTAATTTAGATATTATTTGTACATTGTACATTTTTTGTAGGATTATTTTATTGTGAAACCCTAGTAAAAAGTATTTTTGATTAATAAACCATTTGAATTTAAATTATTTGAAACAAAACATCACCCCTCGTCTAATTGTCTGCTCTGGTGACAAGAGGGCTGGATCTTCCTCGCCCAGAGGAATCAGCATAGCGAGCCAGCGGCCACCATGCCGCGCGGATACGATTTATATTTAAATTAGGTTTTTTTTTTGTGATTATTTTATTTTTAATATACATCTGTCATTTATTTACTAAATTTTAACTAAATTTTAACTAAACTCAAACTCAACCTAAAATCATCGCTTTTTTTTATTATTTGAGAAAAAAAAAACATTTAATTTAACAAAAAAAAAAACCTATTTACAAAATATTTTTTATTTTTGTGAATAAATACAATTGCAATTTACATTGTCGTAAAACCAACCGTTCAGTAGTGTAAAAAATTATTCCTATATTTGAAAGTATTATTAGTTTTATATCAACAAGCGTATATATATACATATATATATGTTTGGTCACAACTAAGAACACTGTACCATTTACATAATCGACTGACTACTTCGTTAATACAATCTCTAATTGTTCAATTACCGAAAAATATTTTTCCAATAATTACCAAATTCGTTCTACCCACTTTATTAAAAATAATATTCAAATATACGGCGTAATTTTGTATTAGTTACTCTAGACTAAAATGTTATTCTATTGATAGAAACTATTAACTTTAACGAAGAAACCATGATAAGTGACATTTTTTTTTGGCTTCTCCATAAATATTGGCTTTTTTTTTCATTTCTGACACATGTATTCATAGAAAAGTATAGATTTCATAAGTTTACAATAATTATTTTTAAAAAAACATGGCGTGTCTATTCTACTATTTACTTTTTTTTATTTAATAATATTAGATTATAAAGTGGTTATAACGAATTGGTATATAATTTTGTTTGTAGTCTTAAGACGATCTCCAAAATTCTAATTGATTATAAAAAGTCATATTTTTGAGGTTCATCGAAGCAGCGTAATTTCTAGTACGTCAAAACTTTACAAACAAATTTTTACTCAATTTTGATAATTTGTCAGTTACATCATTCGCTGCCGATGGCGTAATAATTCTAAATAATGTCATGAATTACGAGAGAGTCAAAAAAAAAGAGAAAATTTACCAAAATAATAAATAATTTTAAAAAACACAAATTGAGCTTTAATTTATTTCCAATAAATTCATTTGATTTTTTCCAATATTTACAGTTTGCTACCAAAAAACTATATTTTTTGTTGAATTAAATTGTCATCATTAATTTGACGTTAATGTCTTTATTTGGGAGAAAAAAAAAAAATCCAATTTTTTTTTCCTCGTCGGAAAAATAACGTCTGTCGGCAGTCCGTACCAATAATTCGAAACACATAAAAAAAACATACTATCATAGTTTTATCCCTATAAAGATACAAAAATATATATAATACTATATAATATTAATTAAAGTATAAAATAAAAACTACTTAAAGTAGATCACCGGGATCTTTACACGAAATTATATAATTCCGCTAACACAAATATAAAATGTCTCTATTCGCCCGGCTTCCAATTCGACTTGTCCCGATTCATCCGAATCAAATAATCTGTTCATATATTTCATTAATATAAATGCACCTATTATCGTTCCCCACGATATTACCCTAAAGTTTTAAAAAAAAAATTGAATACAAATATTTGAAAAACTTTTTTTGGTAATACCTCAGTTAATAGGTGCCAATTTTAAATAAATTGATAACACCGTTACGTTAATAATTTAATTCAATTCTCACTTCGATAATTTTGCTAGCATTTACTAATTAGTAATTATTTTATATTTTCAAGTTATTTTACAAATGTCGTGCCGGGCGTTAGAAGACAATTTTAAATACCAAATTAATGTCACTGGATATGTTAACATATTAAGTACTCGATTATTTAAATAGCAGCCATTTTTAAATAAAGAACCCATATTGCTCTCAAAAATAACATTTAGCTTGGGGATAAAATCGCCACATAATAAATAAATCAATACATATTTTATATTAATAAATTATTTAAACTTACTATTGTACTTATTTATTATTTTAAACAATTTTATATGTCATAAATAATAATAGTTAACGGCCGAACATAAATACCTATCCATCTTTGGTTTTACTCATGGAACAAATGTCAAAATTTAATCTACACTAAGCTAAACCAAAGATAAAATATTGAGCCCTAAACTATGTTATGTCAATTTTATTTATTAGGCCCAATTGATCCGCGGACGAGTTTACCCCAAGCCGAATGAGAACTAAACGAATAAAAGACGCTCAACGCCCGATGTTGAGAGTCTTAACCGAGAACGGTGTGTGTGACAGTTGGTATAACTGCAAAAACAGCAAAAATGAGATTTTCAGTTTTAGCAGCTTTCAAAATGGCGACACTTTGACGTAAAACCTAGACACAATTACTTACGTATTTATTATTTAACTGTAAATATATTTAGTAATGTTTCGCCAAATCAGGGCTTGGTTAAATCTCTTTTGCCCCAATCACATTGTCATGGAACAAGAGTGACTAAACACATTTATTACCTAGTTTAAACCAAGCTTAAATAAACGTTTCTAAATAGCTCTGTTTCGTCACAAATAAATTCTATACTAAATATAAATAAAGTAAATTAATAAATCAAAAAATAGTGTAAAATGACTTGTAGTTCTGTCAAAAAGTCAAAATTATTCATAAAACTAAGAAAAGAATTTAGTTTTTTCAATATGGCCACATTATATTTTTTTTCTATAGTCTATACAGTAAAATCTTTTTATTTAAATTCTATATCTTACAATCCATGCCGTTTCCGGTCTTATCCCTTACATTATAAGACCTATTTTCCTATTTACACTGTACACAAGGAATACCGCACGCTCATTGGTCAACCAATCAGAACGCTGTAAATTATTCACCCATGTAGAAATCACCCAGATATTTGTATAAATTTTGCATAGTTCTATTTTAGTGAAATAGGAATTTAGTTTTTGATTTAGAAGTAATAAAGTAGAAGGCGAGCCACGCTGCTCCAGGAATAAGTCTTATGACCAGAGACTATATCTAAAGCTGACGAGTCCCAGAGATTGCAGGATGAGGGGAGATATAATTGAGACATTAAAAAATACTAATTGCCCTCACCTAGATGATATTTCCCCGTCGATATCACGGAATGAAATTAAGAAAATCCAGTAATACAAATGTGAAATATCACTTCATGAATAATAGAGTGGTCCTCAACTGTAAATACTTTACACCATAGCTTGATATAGGCATATCAGCAATGCGCTGCGAGTCTATATATATAATATAAATAGTCATTTTAAGTAATAAACAGTAAAAAAAAAGATTAACTAAATAATAAGTTGATTTTATTATTTAAAAGGAAAAAAAATAGATTTTTTTTTAATATAAAAAAATATATATATACAAAACTTACACAAATAAATAGGAAAACGGTCTTAAATTATTTCTATCTATACCGTTCATAATAATCTATTGTCATTTTGTCAAAATAGTTTTTTTTTTTTTAACTACCTTTCGTACATGTTCTAGTATGATAAAATCTCATTTTTTACAATACACGCGTTCTTTTAACCATATACAAAGTTTTATTTAAAATCTCTACAACTTTAAGTTAATTTATCTATGTTATATTTTTATACCGCATTTAATTGTAAAGATAACAATTTTTTTTAGAGTCCTATTTCAGTATGTCGACCATGTCAAATCACTATAGTCACTACCACGGTCAGCCATTTTGAAAGTAGGTTAACCACAAAATACTAAAATTGTAACGCAATCATGACACAGCTTTAATTATTATATCAAAATTTACACACAAATCTACAAATATGTCGACTAGGAAAAATATATATTGTTTAAAAAAAAATTGTCACAAAATCCTTTGTAACAAAATTGTCAGTAACATATGTCGAGTGACAATTGTCATGTGACAGGTGACATATGTCAACTTTGAAAATTATTTTCTATAGAATTATAAACATGACAGGATTTTGGTTATACAATTATTTTGTGAAACCAGAATTATTTTTCCCTACGCGTATTTTCAAAATGTTTCCCCTTCGTGGTGGTAAGAAACCAAGCTTATAAAAAAGCGGATTCACATTTAGCCAACTTTACTATATGTATATATAATAAGTGGCAAGGTCGTCGATGTCTCTAGCGTACCAAACTCGAGAAATATCACAATTAAATATTAATTAAATGAATTTATTTACATTAATAAATATTTTTGTGTCCCAACCAGGAATCGAACCCGGTACCTCCGAGTCTTAATCCACGGACTTAACCGCTAGACCACGGAGGCAGTTAGTATTTTACAAGTGATAGTCACAGTGATTTATTTCCTTGACAATGGTCGCACCTGTCGGCATGGTAAAATATGGCCCAGGTGTCATTGGTAGAACAAATCATTATCAGAAAAACAAAACACTACTGTGACAAGTGTATTTTAGTAGATGTTATTACTAATTGATCTCGCTCACAACTTACGAAATAGAGAGAGAAAGAATTACGTAAGTCAACGTTCGCGCGATCGTTGACCTCTCCCTACCTACTTGATTAGGGTGAGTATGAGTGACGTTATTATCAGGATAAGTTTATCTGAGCAGTAACTTAAGATTTTAGTACTGAGTAATAAAAAAATACGTAATTCTTTAATTTTATTCTAGATTATAATATAAAAATATTTGCTCTTTATTAAATTCCACGCAGTATATTATATTAAATATAAGATATATATAACATAGTTAAATTAGCTCAAAATTCACCCAATCAAAGTAAATTAAATTAAAATTACTAGCACATGTATTAAAGGCATTATTGGCACTTCAGTATTTTTTTAACGGTAACTATTTCACCTAGGTGAAATTATATTATGTCGCTTTATATATTTGATATTTTACCAGTATTATTATTAAACCAGCTTGCTAAAATGGACCTTTCTAAATTTCCTAAGAAACAATATTTAGAAATTCAATTTTAGAATTAACTTCTGACATATTGTTTCTTAGAAAAAGTTGATTGTTTCTATCAATAGAATATCATATAATATAGTATAGTAGTATATAATCTCACCTAGGTGTAATGCCATTAAAGTTTTAATGAACGGTAATAAATAAAACTATATATATACTAAAATTTAAAAAAACATGGCGTGGGATATAATAGGAGAACTAAACGATATTTAAGATATATCTTATAGCTATATATATGTCTAATAATATACACGTACATACTAAAGAGTCCATTTTCAGCACTACACATATACCGCGAACACACCAAAAGAAAAATTTTGGAAAATTGGAAATTATACAGTAAATACAATTTGGTACATTTTACAGGTAAATTTACGAAATAAAATAAAAATCCGGATGGCAAATTGTTTATAGCTAAATTCATTAATTCCAATTTTTATCATAACAATAAAACTATTAGATATGTATAATAAATTTAATTTAATACAAAAAAAAAATATTTTTTTTAAATCAATATTAAATTTATTCCACTTTTAATAGATAAAATAATAATTAATTAATTTCAATTCTTATTAAACCATATTTTGTGTAACACATTCAATTTATAAAAAAAATCATTTCAATGTTAATTTAGTACCCCTCTTAATAAATAAATAAAAAACTATAAAATACCTATTTGGTTTTAGCAATTTATAAACATTTTTTCAATTTTTATTCACATGTAAAATGTACCTTATTGC
Source organism: Tinea semifulvella (assembly GCA_910589645.1). NCBI lineage: Eukaryota > Metazoa > Arthropoda > Insecta > Lepidoptera > Tineidae > Tinea > Tinea semifulvella. The sequence continues at coordinate 619,396 of OU342623.1, read as the reverse complement.
ATTGTTATGTCATATGTTGGTATGACGAAGGCGTGTTGTGTGTGCGGGGTGTCCAGGGGTGCAGCGGATGCTATTGTGGGGGCCCGTTAGGGGGACCTGGTAGTTGACTCATGCCCTGAAAATAAACAAAATCTATTACTTCAAGATGGGTACTAAGAACGACCTTTACCGATCAAGTATCCACTTTTGATGAACAAAAAAATTACAACAAAAGCTATGCTGAAAGAAGTCTTCTGGTCAATTTTGTTAAAAATCAATTAGGTGTAAAAAATACAATTTTTTTGGAAAAAAAAAAAAAAAAAAAAAATCCTTAAGTAGGTTTCATTACTTCCTAAAAATTAGATCCTTATAAGCGAATTTATTGTTTATTTTAGTTGACCAAATGTGAATCAGCTTATTTATAAGCGTGGTTTCTGACCACTCCGGAAGAGAAACGGTCGTGATGATTTTAAAATATCCTTATTAGCATTACTTTCAATGATGCTACTCCTGCTAGTGGAAGATTAAGCAGCAGAGTGGTCCAAAGAGTAATCTGTTAGAAGACCACCAGCTTAACAAAAGTAACATCATTAAACAATGTCGTTTTCATCATCATCATCATCAGCCTATGTCTCCACTGCTGGATGTAGGACCCCCCAAGGCTCGCCATTTCACACCATATTTTACCACTCTCATCCATCTTCGAGGTCGTCTCACTCTTTTCCTGTACGTGGTCTCCACTCCAGAACCCATCTACTCCATCGGTCATCGGTTCTGCGACAGACGTGTCCGGCCCATTGCCACTTCAACTTACTAATTTTGAAGGCTATGTCGGTAACTTTAGTTTTCTGACGGATGTCCACGTTTCGGACTCTATCCATCAGAGTTTGGTGACTGTACCACAACTTTAAAAAGATAATTGTATAAAAGAGAAATACCGGGGTTAGCTCTCTCCATAGCTCGCTGATCGACATTAAACTTGTGGATCAGACCCATTGTCAGTTTCCACATTTCTGTTCCGTACGACAATACTGGAAGAATGCATTCAAACACTGTGGTATGTTTGATAACAGGATGTGGCGTAACTTCCCGAATGCAGCTAATCCTAGTTGAATGCGCCTGTCAGCTTCCTTGCTGAAGTTGGCTAGGCCAAGTTGGATAGTGATGTCGTTTTAGTTCTGCATAAATGTGAAAAAAATGAGGTTTTTAGTACTGACCGGCATGGGTTGGTAGTGGGAGAGAGGGGCGGCGAGGAGTTTGGGTGCCTCCTCCGCCTTCTCCTCCTCGCGTCTCTTCAGACACGCCGCCTTGGGGTTTAAATTCCGCTCTGAAATGAAATAAGACAATAAATACACTCTTACAAAAAAAAAAGTTATCAAATTAAATCATTTATTTTTCCTTTGGTTAGCACAACATTCTTGTGATAGTGTGATAATCCTTGAAATAGGAATATTTGTCAATAAACATTCTAATCTCTTTAAAAAATATAATACTTATTAAAAATATAAATACAAATTTGTACCTAGAGAGATACGAGAGTTACCTATAAAACGTTTTACTATTGAGATAAAGAAAATTCTTATTGACAACTGTTTTTACTCAATAAAATAATTTTTAGCATGCAAATTTTGACATTAACATTGTATTCCAATAAATTGACAAGAACAACATTAAATATAAACTATATGCAAATAAATATCTATTGACATAAGCATATTGTATGCCCATGATATGGGTAGATTGCATCATCATGACATGTACATACAACTGTTATTAGAATAAGCAATCAATACAATAAAGAATTTTGAATTTGAATAAACACTTTTTTTTACTATTATTTCGATTATATGATAATAATATTTTTATTTTTTATATTGAATAGATAAAATATAGCTTTTATATAAATGAAATAAGATACATATAAGTAAGATAAATATCTATTAAAAATAGATTAGATAGAAAACTACCTAATTACACGTAGATATATATTAAAACATCCTAATGTTTTTATACGTAACACTAAATTTTATTTTTTATTTATTTTATATTATATTAATGTTATTTTATTTTAAATGTAACACTATTTGTAGACAATGAATCAAAATAATTATTGCAAAGTTAAATTACTAATGCAAATGTAGGTAGATGTTAAAAAAGATAATGAAACGGTTAGTGGCCTCCACCATAGATCTAAAATATATTTAGAATGGGCAAATTATTATTTTTATTTACAAAAATGTTTATCATTACGATCTAACAGTTACCTCTAACTTGTTGCTCCAGCGTCATGATGACCTCGACAGCCATGTTGAGTATCCCTAACTTGGTCTGCGGCTTGTCACTCTTCAGGTGGGTCATGCACATCCGACCGAGCTCCTTTAGCGCCTCGTTGATGTCTCGTATCCTTATCCTAAACAATAAACAAATGTTTGTACGTCTTCCACTTCTATGTTACTGAACCGATTTTGATGGGATTTAGCAGAAATGTTCTTTGGAAACCAGAGCCGGTCAAAGGGCTTATGTTATATTTTTTTAGACAATTCTTGTTTAATATATATAACCATTGCAAGCTTACAATATTAGTTCTCCTTGAAAGTAAAAATTGGTAACTGCCTCCGTGGTCTAACGGTTAAGTCCGTGGATTTAGACGGGTTCGATTCCTGGTCGTGACAAAAAAAAAAATTGTAAATAAATACATTTCATCATCATCATCATCATCATCATCAGCCTGTATCTCTCCACTGCTGGATGTAGGCCTCCCCTAAGGCTCGCCACTTAACGCGATCTTTCGCTACCCTCATCCAACCCCCACCAGCGACCTTCTTTAGGTCATCTGTCCATCTGGCGGGGGGTCGTCCCACTCTGCGTCTTCCCGTACGTGGTCTCCACTCTAGAACCCGTTTGCCCCATCGATCGTCGGTTCTGCGGCAGATGTGTCCGGCCCATTGCCACTTCAGCTTGCTAATTTTAAAAAAAGCTATGTCTTAATATTTAATTAATATTAAATAAATTAAATTAATTAATATTTCTGACCACCCCGAAAGGATTCACATTTAGCCAACTTTACTATAGGCCAATCATGACAAGTGGCAAGCTTGTATCAAACTCGAGAAATATCACTAATAAATTAATGTATTTATTTATATTACTAAATATTTTTGTGTCCCGACCAGGAATCGAACCCGGTACCTCCGAGTCTTAGTAATGTTATTTCGCTTATTTATAAGCGTGGTTTCTGACCACCCCGGAAGAGAAACAGACAATTTCACTTTGACGTCACAATTACATTTAAAAAATAATAATAATAATTATACGATAACAAACTTATTGCTAAGCTAATATTGTAAAATTAACAAATAAATAAATAAATTATGTAGACATACCTTTCCCTAACATTGTTGGCTTGTCTCCTTTCTCTCTCGCGGGCAGCTTTAGTATCAGGGTCGACATCGTCCTCGTCCGCCGACGAACAACTGGTTAAACATCGCGACAAATATAACATCCTTTGACGAATTAACACTGAATATCATACAGTGTGAACAGTAACATAGAATGTGAACAATATAACATAGAATGTGAACAATATAACATAGAATGTGAACAATGTAACATAGAGTGTGAATGGGGTTAGACGGTGACCTTCAGCAAGGAGTTGTCAAAACGGCTGACGGAAAGGTCTAGAGACAGGAAGGTTGGCAATTATTTCTGCCAACGTATTAGCCTCGCTATACAGAGGGGAAATATTGCCAGTCTCCTTGGGACTATCTCGGATGGGACGTCTCTAGACGACCTTTTTTATTTATAGTCTAGCGTATTTTTAATTTTATTATTTGGGTAGCTTTTAACTTGTATTTAATGTATGTATATTAATTTACATCGAATAAAATATGTTATTTATATAATCAAATCAAATCAAAATAATTTATTTCCATCGGTTCTCTCAAAACAACTTGGATACAGTCAGAAGTAATAAAATCAATACAATTTTCAAAACATATGTACTAATCAAAGTGGTAACAATGGTTGGACCGTAAACAGGCAATAATCCATATTTATGTATGTTAGGCACAACATTATTGCTACAAGCAAGTACAACTAACTAACTTAGAAACTACTTAAATAAGATCGTGGCTGTAAAGAGGCCGTGTCAGTTTACATTCTAAATACTTAATAATAATGATGTATAGAAATTATATACATATGTCAGATAATTTATAAATGTATAAAACAAAAAAAAAAACAAAAAAAGACGTCATCTTATAATCTAAATACTAATAATGATATGTCAATTAAACATAAATTCATAGCTGTAAATGGGCCGTCAATAAACAATATGACATAGAATGTAAACAATATAACATATTTAATAGCTATGACGATTTCTGACAGTATTTAGGAAAAATAGTGTGTTGTTGAAAGAGTGTTTTAATGATAGTAAAAAATTAGGATCGTTTGGGAACAAATAATATTTCAAGTTGATTAATCAATACTCCATACAAAATGTATGAGAAAAGTTTTTCCAGATTTTTTATTTTTCTCTTATATACCGCGTGATTTTATATGGACTATGAATAAAAAGTATTTATATAAATAAATATTAATACATTAAATATAAATTAAAAGCTACCTAAATAATAAAATTAAAAATAAACTAAACTATAAATAAAAAATGTCCTCTAGAGACGTCCCATCCGAGATAGTCCCAAGGAGACTGGCAACATTTCCCCTCTGTATAGCGAGGCTAATACGTTGGCAGAAATAATTGCCAGCATTCCTGTCTGCAGACCTTTCCGTCAGCCGCTTTGAACTTTTCCAAAAACAACTTTTCCAAAGAAACCATATGTAAAGAATCAAAAAAAATACTATCGGTAAATTTTTTTTTTGGTACCTTCCATAAAAAATAAGTTTGTTTGGAAATGCTGTCTGTTTTTATCAATAAAATGACATAATAGTCTAAAGTAATGCTCGGTGGTGGCTCGGTTGTAATAAGAAATACACTTTGCGTACGTACATCTGTCCATAGATTTACAACACCACCATTTCCGTGCCCCGGAGAGCACGTTAAGCCGTCGGTCCCGGTTCCACTAATATCAACATGTGGAATTGTTAATAAATTGTTATTAAAAATTAACATTAGATCCTCGCCAACCCGCCTGGCCAGCGTGGCGAGTGTAGGCCAAAATTAACATTAGATCCTCGCCAACCCGCCTGGCCAGCGTGGCGAGTGTAGGCCAAAATTAACATTAGATCCTCGCCAACCCGCCTGGCCAGCGTGGCGAGTGTAGGCCAAAATTCTCCAGATATATCGCCCTATCGCATTAAAAGTGTACAATATCAAAAAACATTCAAAATTGAGTTAGTGTGCGGAAACGTTCAGTATCACCAATAGTTTTCTCTTAAAAAATGACTAATGAGCATAGTTCAACTCATACTCGCTAGATGGCGCGTTGTTTAGTTTTAAATTGGCCGCAGTAAGACCTTGTGTCGCGCGAATATTATGCAATTATTAGTTTAGATCGAAAGTATTCAAAAACGAAAATTTAACGCAAAGGTAAGCATATTTTCCATTAATACTATATAATCTGAAAATAATACACTTATTGCTAGATAGATATCGTAACTAGTCAAAAAATAACAATAAACATTGAATAGTTCATTATTAATAAAACTATAACACGTTGAATCTTTAATGGCGCCTCCGTGGTCTAGTGGTAACAAACGTTATGGTGAACTCGGGAGGTCGTGGGTTCGATTCCCACCGGGGGCAAGTTGTACATTGTATAATTTGTCTCGGTCTGGGTGTTTATATGTATAATATGTAGTTTATCAACCATCTAGTTTCCGTAACACAAGCCTCGTAGCTTACCACGGAAATTAGATGGCGCTGTGTGACCTGTCTGGAAATATTAATTAAAAAAAAAAAAAAAAACTGATCTCCTGTAATATTTGTAGGTTTTGAGATTATGCAGTTTTAATGCGAAAGGACGATTTGTCCTTCAGGCCCATCTCCAAGAGTGGAGGTTTAGGGGATGTAATGATGGAGGGCATACAAAGTCACCTAAGATGAGGGTAGATGAGGTTTGTAATGTCTATTGTACTTACTATCGACGCGATCGTTTGTTCTGGTTGTTCTTGGCGAGCAGGTCGGCCGAGCCCGAGGACGACGGCTTGGAGTCCACCCCGGAGTCGGGGGGCTCTTTGCGTTTCTCTGCAAATAAAAACGAAATCAAACTGTAAATAACAGCAGGGTTGGAAACCATATCATGCCACACAAGAATATACAACAATTTACAAGGATTTATCGCTTTTGCATCTATCTCGCTCGCACAATCCAATACCTTCAAAGATTTTTCAAGTCTCAGTGTACTTTAGAGAAATATAATCTATCATCTTTCTAGGAAATAAATTTACAACATCATGGACATATGCTGACATACATAACTGGTAGATGTGCAAATGTATTTTATTAGTGACATAAATGACTGGTAGATGTGCAAATGTATTTTATTAGTGACCTAAATGACTGGTAGATGTGCAAATGTATTTTATTAGTGACCTAAATGACTGGTAGATGTGCAAATGTATTTTATTAGTGACCTAAATGACTGGTAGATGTGCAAATGTATTTTATTAGTGACACAAATGACTGGTAGATGTGCAAATGTATTTTATTAGTGACCTAAATGACTGGTAGATGTGCAAATGTATTTTATTAGTGACATAAATGACTGGTAGATGTGCAAATGTATTTTATTAGTGACATAAAGGACAGGTAGATTTGCAAATGTATTTTATTAGTGACATAAATGACTGGTAGATGTGCAAATGTATTTTATTAGTGACATAAATGACTGGTAGATGTGCAAATGTATTTTATTAGTGACCTAAATGACTGGTAGATGTGCAAATGTATTTTATTAGTGACACAAATGACTGGTAGATGTGCAAATGTATTTTATTAGTGACCTAAATGACTGGTAGATGTGCAAATGTATTTTATTAGTGACATAAATGACTGGTAGATGTGCAAATGTATTTTATTAGTGACATAAAGGACAGGTAGATTTGCAAATGTATTTTATTAGTGACATAAATGACTGGTAGATGTGCAAATGTATTTTATTAGAGACATAAATGACTGGTAGATGTGCAAATGTATTTTATTAGTGACATAAATGACTGGTAGATGTTCAAATATATTTTATTAGTGACATAAATGACTGGTAGATGTGCAAATGTATTTTATTATATTCTGAACACCTCTTAATATTGGTTTAGGTCAATGATTTTTAAATAATTATAACAATGCATTGTGAGAATACAATAGAATTGGCGAGAAGGCCAAATTGTAATAAATGATTTGAATTTGACATCTTTACAAGTCACAAAAGCCTCAATTTTGCTTATCGTTGTGTAATTCTGTATTTGATTTATTGTGTAAATCTGATATAGCTGAGTTTTCCTTGCAGATTCTTTTATCAGTCAGATTAATAGCAGTCATTGGAATCTGCTAAGAGCTCACTCTTTGTACCACTTTGCTGATAAGTCTTCCGCTAGCAGGAGTAGAATCGTTCTAAATAATTTAAATAATGACGTGTCACAAATGCCTGTATTAGGTTTACGTAAATAAAGATATTTTAACTTTGACTCTATGTGCCAACTATACATATAGTCTGGCTAATGAAAGTAGATACTCGAGTTACAGTGTAAACTTTATATAACACTGAAGGGACTGTGCATTTGATGGCGTTATAGAGAGTTGTCGTTAAAAAAAGTGGAGAGAAAAATCAGAATTGGAAGACAAGCTAAACCAAAGCTAATTAATTTCGACGCTTTGGGAAGTTTGTCGTTTATTCGAGTGACGTTACATGGTGTTTACATTGTATTTGCATACCATTATGGTAGGATACAGCTGGACTGTAAAATTGTATTATCCAATTTCTACCTGTATTCTGTGCAATAAAAGATTTTGAATTAGAATTTTTCGAATGGCATCACTATTGTGACAGTATAATGTTTTCAATATGGCTGCTGTCAAACATTTGCTTCAAATTGTTTTGATATTAATTCCTTATTTGCGTTGTAAAATATAAATAAAACTATTGAAAGTGGAGTCCGAAAGATATTATTTTACATCATGTTTAAATTCCAAGAAAAAGAAGTCGAATTTAACAAAAAATCAAAATTGTTTACGTGTGGTGTTAAATTTCTTAGGTTTAGTATGATTTATTATTTTGATACTTGCAACAAATTTTTTTCGTTTTAATTTTTTTGACAAATGTCAAAAACCCGAACATAGATGATCAATTGTTAGATAGGAACTTTGAGGGTTACCCTACTAATATTATTTAAATTCGTTATCTACTTTCATTAGACAGACTATAACAATTTATCCATTTCATCGGTGGATAGCAGCTGGTGGATGATCTGCGGTTTAAGTAGTTGCTAACGCATTACAGAAATATCTACGATATTACTAAAAGAACCCACTGGTTAACCGACACGACATGTGACCTTGCGCCCACCTGATGGTAAATGACGCGCGAGGTCCATGAATGTTACCAACTGGAATACACTTATGACTGACATCAGTCTCTAGCACTATGCCGGCATGACGGCAATTCGAGCCTGATCCCGAAACGTGTGGATACACTTTACTGGGTTTATCGGCACGAACGGTGGATACTTTCCCGCCCCGGCAGGCTGGGGAAATTACCACCCATTAAACATTAAACAAGCGTATGTTCGATAAGAAGTTATGGCGTACTCGTAACTTTCCTAATGCCACCCATATTAGCTGAATGACAGCTTCTTTGCCGAAGTTGGTTAAGCCTAATTGGATAGTTGAAGGTAGACATATTTTTGCTGAACTCAGAGAGCGGCTATCCCACGCAGATTGGTCTCGGCATGATCTGCTAAGCATGCTAATAGCTTAATCATTGGACCACTTTGCTCTTCCACTAGCAGGTGTAGAATCATTCAAAATAATAGGCCTGGCAATTATTTATCCCAAAAATTTGGTATCCCAATTCAAAGGCGAAATGCTGCTAGTGTATTGGGCACCATGCCACAAGACAGCGATTTGGAGGAGCAATTTTTTTTGCAAGTATGTATTTTTATTTTCAATGTATTATTATTTTTTAGGTTAAATTTAGATTTTGTTTGAATATAGTTTATTTAATATTGTAATTCTTTTATATTGTTTCAAAATAATTAAATTAATGACCTTTCATAAATGCCTGCAATAGGTTTATTTTGACTTTGACTTGATTTTGATTAACGTAACGCTATATAGCCGTCTGGCCATTCGTGGCGTGTGTAGGCCAAATTCTCCAGATATACATATATTCTGGAAGGCCCATCTCCAACTGTGGAGGTCTAGGACGCTATGTTCTAGGGGCTGTAATAATAATAATAATAAAATATTTTAAAATAATGATTTTGTTGATTTGTATGATATGCATTAGGTTGACTATTGAGTAAAATTGATTTGACATGTTAATGGCATGATGGCAAGTGACAAAAGGTCTACTCACTGGTGTTGGGAAGCGCGTGTCTCTCCATTTTGACCGCCACCTCGCTATGGCCGCCCACTCGACTCACTACAACAAATTTCACGCCTTTAATAATTCAACATTTTTTTTTAATACTAGCACGACATGTGACCTTGGGCCCACCCGATGGTAAGTGGCGCGCAAGGTCCATGAATGTTAGCAACTGAAGTCAGATACTCATGACTGCCATCAGTCCCTAACACTATGCCGGCTTGACTAGATGCTTTTTCACACTTATTACTATAAAAGTTTTTTAGGATATAGTGAGGATTGATTAATTATTTAGGTATTTTTGTATATCTATTGCATTAATCATATGTGAAGAACACTTGCTAACGAATTGGCTTAGGCTGTTATGTTAGGTTAGTTTGTAAATAAATAAAATAAATAAATAATTAATAAATATTAATTAAATAATTATTTTTTGTTTTATAAATTATCTGACATCTGTATATAATTTCTATACATCATAATTATTAAGTATTTAGAATGTAAACTGACACGGCCTCTTTACAGCCACGATCTTATTTAAGTAGTTTCTAAGTTAGTTAGTTGTACTTGCTTGTAGCAATAATGTTGTGCCTAACATACATAAATGTGGATTATTGCCTGTTTACGGTCCAACCGTTATTACCACTTTGATTAGTACATATGTTTTAATAATTGTATTGATTTTATTAGTTCTGACTGTATCAAAGTTGTTTTAAGCGAACCAATGGAAATAAACTATTTTGATTTTGATTTTTTTTTATTAATAATACATTATTATTATTATTATTGTAATGTATAAATTTTAACAAATGAACCTGTTAGCAAACCTCCAGTAATGTTTTCTTAGATCCTATAAATGCTGATAAATAATAAAAAAGTGTGATGTACTGACCTGCCGAGGGAGCGGGGTGGATCATGTCGGGGTACAGGTCTGGTGCCTCCGCGTGGTTGCGAAGGACATTGATTGCGTCATCCAGTCTCTCTTCCATTCGAGCACCCTGTATAAAACAAACAATATTAACTAACAACCTTAGTGTTTAGCAGTTTAGATAATAATAACTCATTAGCGTTCCTAAATGCATTCCGTTTACGTAGTGTATGTATATAATTAGTTATGTAGTCTACGTAGTGTATTTATATAATTAGTTATGTAGTCTACGTAGTGTATTTATATAATTAGTAATAAATAAAACAGGTTTATGAATATAATATTTTACCTGTGCCCACCCATGCGCGTATACATAACACTACCTTTAACAATTGTTTCACAGTAAGAGTATTAAAGAGTTTTCCTAAAACTATTCGGTCTATTGATTTAAAAACATGGGAAAGCTCTTTTATATGGCAGCTTGGTGCATACTATAGCCCTGGTCTGAATGTAATGCATTAGGTTTTGTCTAACTTGTTTTGTAAATTTATTAATATCGAACCAACAATGGACATAACATGCTGATGATGTTTTCCATGATGCGCTAGGTGATGATGATATTTTTCTAAAAAATAAATACAAAACTGTATAGTACATTACCTTTACCATTGCTAAAAGAAAAAATTACTTTTTCAAAATTTATGACAAAGACCTTCAGTAACTGTCACTGATGACGCCGCTCCAAAGAGAGGCGAAATATTTGGCAATAAAATTTTATAGCTTCAATTTATATATTTTACCAAGTAAGAAACACATCTAACACACTTTATTTGTTGCAGAATATAATAAGTATACTATATATATATATATATATATTTATATATTATATATAAGTATATTTAACAAAATACTTTACAACTTAAATCAAAGCGCAAAACGGGCAAAAAGTGACAGCCGTCGTAGTGACGTTCCCAAACCTCAACGAGTAGCGTTGTAGTCTCAAATCAATTGAATGACCATTATCGATGATTTTGCAAATAATATTCTAACATTAGTTATGTAGTCTAAGTAGTGTATGTATATAATTAGTTATGTATGACGAGTCACTGGCCACAGAATTGTTGCTTAGTCATTGTTAGTTGTGTTTGGATAGGGTTAGGGTGTTATTGTTAATTTAAGATATATTTTTTATTTTCCTTTTAGTTTTAGGTCTTCTTAGGTTAACTTAATTTAATTTTATATAATTTCTTTTTGTTTTCAATAACTTTAATGTATTTTGAAAGACGTTATGATTAATGCATGCTGTAATGGTCTAATAAAAAGGGCAATAACCATGTGTTAGTTTTAGTAATATTATAAATATGATTGTACCTTTTGTTGACTGTTCCTTGAATAAATAAATAAATAAATAAATGTAGCCTATGTAGTGTATTTATATAATTAGTTATGTAGTTTAAGCATTATTTTTATGATATTTATTATATATTTAATTTAACTAGTTATGAGTAGTTCTAATAATTGCTATTTGATTTTTTTTTTGTGACTTTTATTTTGCCATGACTAAACTTCGATTTCTTGTCCGGAAGGTGGATGGTAAGAGAATGCCAAGCGGCATTACATACCCCTTTTGTATTGAACATAATTTTTTATTTAATAATAATAAATAAATGCACAAGTAACTATCCAGAGCCGTATCCAATATTCCCTTTCTATATCCCGGGGATCCCGCACTCTTAATGTTCAAAAAATTACATATTTAACAATTAAAACTGCCTCCGTGGTCTAGCGGTTAGTAATCACCACGACCGTTTCCCTTTTGGGGTGGTCAGAAACCACGCTTATAACAAAGCGGCTTCACATTTAGCCAACTTTACTGCCGGCCAATCATGACAAGTGGCAAGCTCGTCGATGTCCTCAGCGTACCAAACTCGAGAAATATCACAAATAAATTAAATGTATTTCTTTACATTACATACCGGATTCGATTCCTGGTTGGGACACATTAATATTTATTAATTTAAATACTCGCTTGCCACTTGTCATGATTGGCCTACATACAAAGTGTATTTCGGGATTTTTTTACATTTAGATGCAATTTTCTCATGGCCATTAAATGTAAACGTTAATGTCACTGTCAAATGTAACTTTAACGGATTATTTGTACAACTGATGACATCAAACGAAGTTTTCCATGCTATAGCTACTGATCATTCGCAAATCAAATAATAAGCCAAAAAGCATGCATTGTAATATTCATTTACTACGTCTATAAATAAAAGTAACAATAAATCAATTATTATTTATTTCTTTTTTTTATATATTTTTTAAATAATAATCCATGACTGCGTAAATGACTGAATAAGGCCGCGTTCGTTTTAAGAAATAATAGCATGAAAATACCACTATTTTTAGCACAAGTCGTTCGTTTAATGAAATTTGATGCTAATTTCGTATGTCAGTACCGTGTTGAAAGGAGGGTTATTGATGTTACTTTTTGACAGATGTCATTAACATATAAAATGGTTTGTTTACCATTTTATATACTTTATAGTTTTCTATTATATTTGTTAAAAAGGTATTTTAAACGATTTTATGTAATAAATTCAAAGACCATAATCTGGGAACTCGCAAAATTTCTAGTGTAGCACTGCCAGCGTTTCTGTCGTCTGTACATAGTACTGTCGAGCTCTACGGGAAAATCACAAACCCATCCTTGGGTTCCGTTGAGCCGTCGTACTTGTCAGATGCCAGAGATGCCTGGTCAGTAGCATGCCCCAATGAATCTGTTCCAAATTTAACAAAATTTCAACGACTATGGGACGAGCCGCTCTGCAAACTGGTACTGGACGATATTTTATCTTCCAGTAACACGAGAGAGCGGGCTCGCCTCATGGCCGTTTCCACTAGGGAGTCGGGTCTCTGGTTGCAGGCTTTTCCCTCAGCATCGGTTGGCACACTCCTTGATCGAAATACACTGACAATGGCGGTGTGCCTTCGTCTCGGAGCCCGGACTGTCCACCCACACCAGTGTCGGTGTGGAGAGCCCGTGGAACATCTCGGACACCATGGGCTTTCTTGCGCTAGAAGTGCTGGCCGCATTCCTCGTCACGCTGCTTTAAACGACATCATTCGAAGGGCTTTTGTCACTGCTGGAGTACCCGCGATCCTAGAACCCTCTGGGATTGCGCGGAGCGATGGCAAAAGACCCGACGGCATGACCGTTGGGCCGTGGAAACTTGGCAGGTCCCTGGTGTGGGATGCGACATGTGTAGACACATTAGCCCCATCACACATCCAGGCGACCTCGTCAAGCGCGGGAAGTGCGGCGGTTTCTGCTGAGAACCTCAAGCTGCGCAAATACGCCAACCTCAGTACAGGTTACGAATTTGCGCCGTTTGGGGTCGAGACGATGGGCCCATGGGGACACTCAGCCAAGCGTCTGGCCAAGGAGTTGTCCAAGCGGCTAACGGAAAAGTCTGGAGACAGGAAGGCTGGCAATTATTTCTGCCAACGTATTAGCTTAGCTATACAGAGGGGAAATGTTGCCAGTCTTCTGGGGACTATCCCTGAAGGGTCGTCTCTAGAGGACATGTTTTACTTATAGTTTATTTTTTATTAGGTTTAGTTAATATTTAATTTAATTTTTACTTTTAAGTAGTTTTAATTTATATTGTAATTATTTTATACTGTTTGTATATTACTTCAATAAAGAGCATAATAATATCATGTGTGTTGGTTGCCATGGTATAATAAAACATGAACGAATGTACTTGTCAAAAACTAGCCTCACCGCTCGTTTTATTTAAGAAATGTTAGCATTGGTAAAAAAAAAGTGCTATTTCTTAACAAAAACGTCATTTCCCACTGGTTTATGAAGTTGCTACGAGATGTTGGAAATGCTATAACACGAACGCGGGGTAAGTAATTACTTACTGTTTATTTTTATTTTTAATTCAAGTTTATAACAGGGTTGCTGTTGATGGTTGGTAGTTTGTTGTATCCGTAATTAGTATTATAAGTATGTATTTATAAATTACTATTATAGCATCTGTTAATTTAAGTATCTTTTATATCATGTTTGCGTTATTATTCTATCCTTGTTTTTATTTTTGTATCCAGTTTTTTTTTCTTTCCATAGTATTTGTGTTTAACTTCTATTATGTATATAATATTTTTGGCTCTCAATGTCTTCTTATTGTTATTAATTTATTACACAGATGTTCAAACTTGTCACGTGCCGGCAAAGCCTTTAAAGGGGCCCCTTAGTGGTTCATATTATTTATTAGTTTTCAATTTTACTATCTTGCAGAGTGACAATTTTGTTTATCTGTGATATTGTTTGCGTATGTTGACTGTTTGTTGCCTAAATAAATGAAAATAGATTATTATTATTATTATTATTTTAAATGAAAATTAGTCAAATAAAACTTACAGCTTGTTCATTGTGGTCCCTGAGAAAGACTATGGCCTCGTCGAGTCTCCTCTGGTCGGCCGGAGCACCCTGAGCGGTACTGACGTCATCGTGGGGCCTGGCCTTACTTAGTTACACAAACTAACCATGACGGTCAAAACGCACTTTTTTCTAATAGCTATAATATGTCGTCATTATGACATATACCATACGGTATAGTATAACTGCCTCCGGATTAGGTTTAAAGTTCATGTATTATCAATGAATTAGCCGATTTATTAAATTAATCTAAATAATAGATATATGTATGTATGTATAGTGGAGACCACCACTTAAGTCCTCAGCTAAAACTGGAACTTTTTTTTGTATACTAGCACGTGACTTATGACTGACATCAGTCCCTAACATTATGCCGGCTTGACTGGGCATGACGGCAATTCGAGATATTTTTTTAGGTTGTGATATTATTTCATATTAAATAATTTTATTAGGAATTAGAATTTGTGTTTTAATAATTATAGAAAGATACAATTTATAAAAATTAAAATTTTATGTTTTTTATTTACCGAACTGTAATTTATTTAAATGAAATTATTAAAACCACTTAAAAGTAAACAATTAAATAAATATGAACTAAACCTAATAAAAAATAAACTATAAGTAAAAAAGTCCTCTAGAAATTATAAATTAAATTTTATTTATTAAATATTGTATTTTAAATAATTATGTTATATTTTGGTTTATTTTTTTATATTTTATTTATTTTTTTAAACAAGATTAATTCTTACTTTATTTTTCTGATCCCGAAACGTGTGACTTACTGTGTTTATCGTCACGAACGGTGGATACTTCCCCAAAAGTACCACCATCACACAGTATCTAAAGACACTTGTACAAATCAAGGTAAGTCTTGTTTCGAGCGGCGTTATTTTCTCCTAGTCCTCCTTGAAAGAAAAAATTGGCTTCCCCGCCCCGGCAGACTGGGCAAATTACCACCATCAGTCCGCCTACCACCTATTTGTTGTTCTCGTTGAAAGTATGTGCCATTTGCAATGATGTCAAATGCCAATAAAATACTACACAAGTGCCACGGCTGGCTCGATCTGACTTGAGTGGTGGTCCCGACTCTATATTAGAAAAATAAATATTTGTGGGTAGGTGTAAATATTTTATGTAATGTGATTGATTTACTCGTTTAATGAAACTATAGTATTCTTATATATTTGGGTTAGTCAATGTTATTGGGGTCATATGAGGGTCACGGCTGCGACTTATTGTCACACACAATGTAATTGACCATTATTTTTTATTTTCGCGTAGTTGATTTTTGATTAATGTGTATTCCTATTAACATAGCTCTAAGTCAAATTGTTACTAACAAATATGGATAGAATCTAAAATAAATGAATTATTATACAATACTGTTGCAAACAATACCAAAAATTTACACAAAATATTTGTGGGTAGGTGTAAATTTGATTTAGTCGTTTAGTAGTAATAAATATAGTATTCTTATATAACGTTTAATTGTAAATCTTTCCCACAAGACAACAATAATTAGTTAAAAACTATTTAAAAAACATAAATTTTATGTATGTTAAAAGGTTGAGTGAAGAAAGATTGACGAACTAGATATATAATGCAAAAGTTGTGGGTAAAAGAGGCCCTGGCAGACCGAGACCCACATATCACGATCAAATGAATAAAACAATAGCTGGAGGTGCATTAAAAAGTCTTCGTAACCAAAGGGCATGTATGAAGAGGTTAATGAATGTCGACGACGCGAAAGAGGTATGTCGTGATCATGTCAATTGTCTCTGCCTACCCCGCTAGGATCTGGCGTGAAGATATGTATGTGTGTAAATTTTATTTAATTAAAACAAAATCGATTTAAATCCGAAGGCAGAAGATAATATCCGATTTTTCTAAAATTTTCTTAGTTAGTTCTTATAACAATAAGATACATTTTTATTGCTATTATAAGTCAAATTAATAATGTTTTTTCTCCATACTATACTGACACTACACTGACCCACCATACTAACCATATTATATATTATATCAGTTTTACGAGGTTAAAAAACTCGACTTTTTTTCTCACCTAATTATTATATTTATTCGAAGTAAATTAATATAAATTAAATATAAATTAAAAGCTACCGAAATAATAAAAATACAAATAAACTAAACTACAAATAAAAATGTCCTCTAGAGACGTCCCATCCGAAATAGTCCCAAGGAGACTGGCAATATTACCCCTCTGTATAGCGAGGCTAATACGTTGGCAGAAATAATTGCCAGCCTTCCTGTCCAGACCTTGGCCAAGCCCCATTTGGACTTTTTTAAACGTAATTAGAAAACGAAATTTATTTTGAAAAGCGATATTAATAAAACAGCAATAACATGTCATTCATTAATCACAACAAAACACTAAACTACTCAAAAAACATCTAATGTTAAAAAAAAAAAAACAAAAAAAAACCATTCGTAACTAAGTAAGAATCAGGCCCACACAATATTAAAAAACAAATTTTTTTTTTATATTTAGCACATAATAAAACTTAACAAAATAATGTTTTTTCCACTTATAAAAACAGATATCAAAGATTTTGCTCTTACTGTACTAATATATTATTCTGTAGCTGACAAGTCACAAACGAAACCAAAAAATAAACGGTTCCTTGCTGTGTGACAGAGATGGCGTGCATCCCGCATCTCTGTCACACAGTACCCCCACCGCTGACACACTGGTTACGACTATCTCGGTTCAGAGTTTATTTCAATATATATTTGATCATTTGTAGGTCAACTTGGTTTTGTGACTTTGACTTCAACTTCAAGAGATGGGCTCAACAATTCTATTGATAGAAACAATCATTTTTTAAGTAACAAAAAAAAATGGCTTTTCCATACAAATAGGCTATTTTAGAACAATGGAGAAGTAAAACAAAATTGTTATTCTGACATATGGTTTTTAGGAAAAGTTGATTCTATCAATAGTATTCTATTAGTTCAAAGTAAGAGCATACAAAATCACGCATAATAATAAGTGGAACAAACATGTTATAATCATACATAAAAAAATTAAAAACGATTTACAAAAAAACCTACAAATAAAAAAACTATTTTTTTGGGTTTAGTTTTTAATCGTCATTCTACTTACATTTTGAATGGAAAACAGATAAATTTGACCAAGAGTCAGTAATTGACCACTAAGTTTTTATTCAAACAAATTCTGCACTTTATTGGACTAAAATATTAGGAAAGGATTAAACTACCGATCCTCAGTTAATCTGACGATTACAAAATCAACCCCTTAAAAAAAAAACTATTAGGACATGCTTTAAAAATACATGCGGAAAATAGAGATTTTTTATTTATTTATTAAACACTAAATAATATAAAGCCAAAATTTAATGTTTTGTGATTTTATCACCCTTTATTGTTTAAGTTTACAGCGCATACTGTTTAAGTTTACAGCGCATATGTTAAGTTTACGGCGCATATTATTTAAGTTTACAGCTCATATGTTAAGTTTACAGCGCATATGTTAAGTTTACGGCGCATATTATTTAAGTTTACAGCGCATACTGTTTAAGTTTACAGCGCATATGTTAAGTTTACGGCGCATATTATTTAAGTTTACAGCTCATATGTTAAGTTTACTGCGCATATATTTGTAATTATATGTTATGTTGTATAATACTGACCATGACTGGGGGGAACACGTTGACCTGGTGATGTGGGGCACCGTTAGGGAGGAGGGGGGCCGCGCCCGAGGGGGGAGGGGACAGACCTGGCTGGGTCCAGTTTGGTTGCTGAAATAGTTTTAAAAAACAACTTTAAAAATTTATATTTATAAATAATTCTTTTGTGTACTTATTGATATTGTTTATGAAAATTTACGGCAATTGAATTTTTAAATACTTTATTTTGAAAATCTTATACAACAAAATAATAACAATTAATAGGCTGATGGAAAGGTCTGGAGACAGGAAAGCTGGCAATTATTTCTGCCCACGAATTAGCCTTGCAATACAAAGAACAAATGTTACAAGTAAAAGTAAAGTATCATCATGAATGTATCCCTTTCGCGGTGGTCAGAAACCACGTTTTTGATAATGCGGGTTTACATTTAACTAACTTTACTATAGGCGAATTAAGACAAGTGGCAAGCTTGTCGTCCTAGCCTAACAAACTCGAGAAATATCACAAATAAATTTAAAAAAATATTGTGTACCGACCAGGAATCAAACCCGGTACCTAGGAGTCTAAATCCACGGACTCAACCGCTAGACCACGGAGGCAGTACCAATAACAGTCTGTTACCAGTCTTTTTGGGATTATAATAAAATTTCTCTTATAAGTTTTTTTAAATTTTTATTTTTTGTTAAACTGCTTCTGTGGTCTAGCGGTTAAGTCTGTAAATTTAGACTCGGAGTTACCGGGTTCGATTTCTGTTCCAGACACAACAATATTTATTAATTTAATTTATTTATATATGTTGAAAGGATGAGCGAAGAAAGATTGACAAACCAGATATATAATGCGAAAGTTGTGGGTAAAAGAGGCCCTGGCAGACCGAGACTCACATATCACGATCAAATAAATTAAACACTAGCAAAAGAAGAATTAAAAAGCCTTCGTAACAAAACGGCATGTATGAAGAGGTTGATGAATGTCGACGAAGCGAAAGATATATGTCGCGATCGTGTCAAGTGGCGCTCAATTACCTACCCCGCAAAGGATCAGGCGTGAAGATATGTATGTACGTTAAATTAATTTATTGTGATATTTCTTGAGTTTGGTACGCTGGAGACATCGACGAGGCGACTTGTCATGATTGGCCGGCAGTAAAGTTGGCTGTAATCCGCTTCTTTATAAGCGTGGTTTCTGACCACCCCGGAAAGGAAACGGTCGTGACCTTGAAGATATTTATCCTAATAATAATAACAACAAACAAAATAGTTTGTACAATATTATTATCATTATTTAATTTCGATTATTATATTTGTGAAATAATAAATACTAGTTTTGATGTGTAGAAATGCATCTTTTACCTGTCCATTGTGGGGATGTGGCCTAGGATATAATCTGGTGTGTATGGCGGGGGGCGGCGAGTGGACCGGGGTGGCGGGAGAACTGTATGACGAGAGGGAAGCCGCTTCTGATACTGCCCCTGCTGCGCCGTGAGGGTACATCTAAACCAAACATAACATTATTTTACAGCGTTTATATTTTTAAGCTCTCTAGCTTTTTTTTTTTATTCATATTTTATTAGGGGCTTTTACCCAAATTGAGAATGTCAGCCCCATCGTAACTTAACCTAAATAAACAAACAATTATCAGTTTTCCATCTGCCTATTCTTATTATAAATATTAAAAAAAAAAAATACTAACCTATATTATATTTCAATTTCAAAAATTCTTTATTGCACTAAAAAATATTGTACATAGGCGGGCTTAATGACTAAGCATTTTCTAACAAGCAACCTTTGGGAGTGTGGAGAGATAACAACGAAGGGTGCAATTTATTATAATAGACTTACATACTAATATTACATATACTGAATAAATATATACATAAATACCTACATATCTATATATATTATAATTAAGTTAAATTAGTACACACATGGTTAAAGTAACAGTTGATTTAGAATAATAATAATGATAAGGATAAAATACATAAGTGATTAATATAATGAACTAGGAGACACTATTCTGCTTATTTCGAAAAAAGGTGGTGAGTAATTGTTTAAAGATGTGAACGGAGGGAGCTTGTCTGATGGTCAGTGGGAGCTTGTTCCACTGGCGAGCAGCAGATACGGTGAAAGAATCCGAATACCTGCTAGAAGTGTGGGGTGGGATTTTAAGTTGATTGTTATACTAAATATATATATAACGATTGGGAACAAGGGTCAGCTAGCACCGAATTGAAGGCACCCATATTATATGGATTCAGTTTTAGATGATGTATCAGGTATATCCAGCTATGTTACTTAAGCGCAAACGTTATATAATGGTATCCGTTAACTATCTTGATATCACGCAATTAAAGTTGGTATTTTCACGGACGCTGTCAAGGTCGAGCGCTTATAGAGTTGAGAATTGAATCACTACAGCCTTTAGAACACAGCGTCCTAGACATCCACTGTTGGAGATGGGCCTTCCAGAACATAATATCTGGAGAATTTGGCCTACATTCGCCACGCTGGCCAGACGGCTTGGCGAGGTGATGATGTCAATTTATAATAACAATTTAATAACGGTTCCACAAGATGCTATTAGTGGAACCGGGACCGACGGCTTAACGTGTTCTCCGAGGCACGGGTATATTGCTGTTGTAAATGTAAGACCAATGTACGTAAGAAAAGTGTATTTCTCATTGGTACATGCCGGGTGGGTTTGAACCGACCTTTGTAGGATTTAAGGAACGTGATTTTGTAATTATGACACAATCTCTGATGTAAATAACAAAATCCACTAATAACGTTTGCGACTAACAGAATAGGCCTGCTGTAGGTTTACAGATACCTCTATTATATCTATACATAAATTTACACTGTATATTTTTACGTTTACAACCCTTATTTTTTTAACTTTACAACCCTCATATCTTTAAAGTATACAGTGCTTATTTTACAAGTTTTAAACCTTTTTTTTAGTCTGGAAATACTTTTTTTTTATGTTATATATTATTTCTTAAATTTACAGCTTTTTTTTTAAACTTTACAATCTTTATATATTTTATGTTTACAGCTGATATATTTGTTATGTAAACAGCGCTTATTTTTTAAGCTTTAAAAGCGCTTATTTTTAAAGTTCAGCACGCTAAATTTTTTAAGTTTACAGCACTTTCGTTTTAAGTTTACCACGCTTATATTTTTAAATTTACAACCCTTTTATTATTAAGTTTTCAAGGCTTTTATTTATTCAAGTTTACAACTTATGTTGAAAGACGAAGTAAGATACACTTACCGCTTGTAACGTGGGCTTCCCCAACAACATGGTGGGATCTGTGGGGGAGTGAGAGGGTGCGGCAGCTCTGAACGATGACATGGGAGGTAGGGGCAGCTCCGCGCTCGCCGCCGCTGCTTCTCCGCCTAGACCTGGAACATAGAGTCATGGTTATGCAGATTGCCAACAACAAGGACCGTGGGGGCCAATGCAAGAAGTTCAAATTCATATTAAACAATAACATTATTTTAACAATAGAAAATTGGACAAAACGGACACATCCACAAAACAACTTTATATACTGTCTAAAAATAATTACCCTAAAATATATATAAGTTTCATCCCGATCGGTCAAGTAGTTTTGAAATAAGTAGGGAACATATTCAAATACATACATATCTTCAAGAATACAAAAAAAGTACAATTCCATTCTGAAAGAATTAGAAATAAATCAACGCCGATCTTGGTCCTGACCTTGCTTTTGTGCAAGACCACCTATATGCAAGAGACATATTTTCCTATATTTAAATTATTTTTTTGGATGATAAAAGTATCATCACGGCCGTTTCCCTTCCGGGGTGGTCAGTAACCCCGCTTATAAAGAAGCGGATTCACATTTAGCCAACTTTACTATAGGCCAATCATGACAAGTCGCAACGTTGTCGATGTCTCCAGGCAGCGTCCAAATAAATTAAATATTAATTAAATTGATTAATTTATATTAATAAATATTTTTGTGTCCCGACCAGGAATCGAACCCGGAACCTCCGAGTCTAAATCCACGTACTTAACCGCTAGACTTTGCTTTTTTTTGTAAATAAACCTAAATCGTACATTACTTATATTGTCTTACATATGGATTATTACCTGTAACGGTCCAACCATAACAACGCTAATAATCGGTGGTATTACTGTTTTGCAAGACCAAGATTGGGATACTTTAACCGCGGGGTCCGTCATCTCGTTGACCTTACCTGGTGATACAGCATATGGGTCGTGTTGATATGGCGGTGGCTGGTAGTAAGGTGGCCAGTCACCGCCGGTGTAGTACGGTTCCTGATAGCCTGCCGCGCCGCCCGCGCCCGCACCCTTCGGCGAAGCGTATCGGGACGGGGAATCGTGACCGAATTCATCGCTGCCATACTGTAATGGAGAGAAATAGGTTTGGTTAGAAAATAAGTAATGTATCATCACGATTGTCATCCCTAACTGGGTCAGAAACAAGCGGAATTTAAAAAAATATATATTAAATAATACATTAAATTCAAATTCAAATTTCTTTATTGTATAGATTGCTTATTCTAATTATTTCTAATCTGCCCAATTATGGGCATACAATATGCTTATGTCAATAGATATTTATTTGTATATAGTTTATATTTAATATTGTTCTTGTCAATTTATTGGAATACAATGTTAATGTCAAAATTTGCATGCTAAAAATTCTTTTATTGAGTAAAAACAGTTGTCAATAAGAATTTTCTTGAACTCAATAGTAAAACGTTTTATGGGTAACTCTCGTATCTCTCTAGGAATTTATTATATACTCCAATGCACATTATGTGGCAGTTTCTGCTGTAATATTCACTTACACATCTTGGGTAGATTAGTCGGGTATAATCTCTAGGTACTATATGTTACTATAAATAAGGAAATTAAAACTATTCTTTGAAATAAACTAAGAGAGGAGGGAGGGGGAGGGAGAACTCGTTGAATAATTTATTTTATTTATTCAGGGAACATACAGATCTTAAAACATAATTACAACAATTCTAAAAGTTACACAATCCAGCAAAGTTTCCACTTAAATATTAAACATAGATTTTGCAAAAAAATAATAATAATGACAATACACATTCACACTTACATAATGATGCGTAGATTGATTTTTTTTTTAATATTGTCTCTTTATTTTTATTCTTATGTTTATTTTTTTATAGTTTAAATTTTAAATTGTTAATAATCCGTTCATGCTATATGTTTAGTGAAAATAATGTTATTCCGTAATTGGCTAGGTGTTCGGTAATCATTTGAATGTAAATGTTTATTTGTAAAATACAATTGTGGAATATGTAAATAATAAATAATAGAGATAAGCTTAAAAACATAACCTATATAACAAATACAACTAAATAAATATACATATATATTCTCTTCTCCATAGTACAAGCAAGAATGTCCCGATTTATGATCAAGAACGAGTACTTCTCACGCCAGCACCAGAAAGGTTTTTTGCCGGGAGTTTCTGGCTGCTTAGAACACAACACCTTACTCGCTGAGTGTTTGAAGGATGCCAGGAAACAGGAGCGGCAACTAAGCGTCTGTTGGATCGACTTGGAAAACGCATTTGGGTCGGTGCAACATGAATTGCTGCAAACTGCGCTAAAATGGTATAACTTTCCAACACTAATCAGAGATATAATTGCCAATTATTACAAGAACTTGAGATTTGTCGTAACAAACAAGGACGGCTACACAGACACACTAAAATACAATGTGGGCCTGTTCCAAGGCTGCTGCCTATCACCTGTAGCTTTTAATATAATTATCAATATCCTAATCGACAAACTTAAATCTCGTGAGAAGAAGTGTGGATATAGATTCAAACAAAACAACATCTATACGGAATCCGTCTTAGCTTTTGCAGACGACTTGGCGGTGCTAACAAGAAATCCCAAGCAATGCCAGGGCTTGCTGAAAATAGTGGATGATTTCTGCTCATGGACAAAGGGAATGAGAACGAAACCATCAAAATGCTTCAGCCTATGTCTGGCTAGGCGAAACACTACATTTACGTCTTATGATCCTGGACTGAGTATTGCAGGGCAGAGAATAGCTCCGGTAAATGAAACCATGCCCTTTAAATTTCTTGGCAGAAGGATAAATTTTCAGGGAAAAACACCATCCCTAGAAGTAGTTGTAAAACAATTCACTGACGACATGAATAGGGTTACTCAACAGCCTATAAGCAATGTCAAAAAAGCTTGGATATATGACAACTACTTAGCATCTCGCCTCACTTGGCCTTTCCTAGTATATGATTTCAACAAAAGCCTACTATCAAGTCTGGACGCGGACGTCATAAGAACATTGAAGTCTTGGCTTGGATTAGCCCAGGGTGCTGACTCCTCAACATTCTTTAGAGGACGGAGAAACTTCGGAATGGATCTGAAAAGACCATCTGAATTATACAAACATCTACGTATAAGCAAATATCAAATTCTAACCAGCTCCCAGGATAATACAATTTCATCCCTTCCAAGAGACCCTCTGGTCTCAGATATGGAACCGAGACTACTATTCTTCAAGAAATTCATGACAGGTGCCCAGACTGACAAAAGAGGCATTGGCTGGAAGAAAAAAGAAAGTGACAAAGAGGTTATAAAATCCTTCCTCAGGAAAGATGAAGAGCATGAATACAGAGTGCACGCGATGACTCTAGAAGTTCAAAATGACTGGCTAACTTTGGGCGATTTTTGCATCCCTCCAGCCCTAAAGTGGCGCACACTAATGTACGATTGGTCTCCGGCGTTGCTAAAGTTCTACCTAAACGCTTTTCAAATGTCCCTCCCGGACCAGAGTAATCTGGTAAGGTGGGGAAAAGCTACGGAAAAGAACTGTACATTGTGTGGTGCTGCCATAGGAACTGCTAGACACACACTTGTAGGGTGCGTTACTCTCCTAGAAAAGGGCTATTACTCACGCCGACATGACAAAGTCCTAGGTGTTATCCGTGAAGCAGTAAGTCTTTCTATTGCAAGATCCAGAAAGGGTCTGACTACAAATAAAACGTTGACCTCATTTGTAAAGGAAGGGCAAAGCACGAAAACTAAATGCAAGCCCACCTCGATCCTTGGCGCCGCATCAGACTGGAAAATTCTCATGGATACATTTGAACACCATTATAGGAACCCAGATGAACTAGCTGTATCAGCCTATAGGCCAGACATCTTAGTGTTTTCTCGGAACTTGAAAAAACTTATCCTTATTGAACTTACCGTTCCGTGGGAATCAAATATTCCAAAAGACCACAACATGAAGTCGAATAAATATTATGATCTCACAGAAGAAATGATCAGGAACGGGTTCAAGACTCAGCTTTACGCAGTGGAAGTTGGTGCAATAGGAGTTCCAGCAAAATCTTTGCATCACTTACTGAAAGAATTGGGCCTAAGCAGGTCTGCCGTCAATACATTTATGGAACGAGCTTCCAAGACGGCATTAACGGAATCATACAGTATTTGGTTGGGTAGGGAGAGAAGTAGAATGGTGGATGGTGATCGTATTATCGCGCAATAGAAAAAAAGGAGGCCTCCTTTTCTTAAACCAGCCAATTGTCGGTCGCAAGCCCGAGACACCATTCTTCTCATCTCTTACCCACACACGATGGACCCGGCACCCGCACGGTGAATCCATGGAATGCTTAGAAATTTGTCTTCTTCCTTAGTAAAATAATGGAAAATTAAAAAAATAATTAAAAGTAGTACTTAATCAAAAAATAAATAAATAAAAAGTGAAATAAATGAATAATAAAAAATATTTATTATTGTCTTTTATTATTGTACAAATAAATATTTTCTTTCTATCTTTCTTAATTTTAGACAGAGAAAAGTAGCTAAAAACATTTATAATAATTTGCCTCTATTTTACCAAAACAAATATATCTCCGAAATTGATGACTACATAAAATTTCACTCACACTTGAGATATCTTTGAAAATATTGGATTGTGCGAAAGAGACGGATGCAAAACTAAATAATAGATAAAAAAGTAAAGTATCGTCACGACAGTTTCCCTTTCGGGGTGCTCAGAAACCACGCTTATAAAGAAGCGGATTCACATTTAGCCAATTTACTATAAGTCGATGTCTCCAGCGTACCAAACTCGAGAAATATCACAAACAAATCAAATATTAATTTATTAATATTTTTGTGTCCCGACCAGGAATCGTACCCGGTACCTCCGAGTCTGAATCCACGGACTTATCCGCTAGACCACGGAGGCAGTTACTTAATAAAAATAATAGATATTGCCAGTAAACTCCGAACAAAGCCTAAGCCCAAGTAACTACAATTACAAATATAACCAACCCATTTATGGTGAAAATTATTGCAATGGACAGTTGCAATAAAGGTGTTGTTGGAGATTGCCTTACACGACCATAACACTTCATCTATATATAGGGCTTGCTTACACGTTCAACTCAACTTATACAACAATTGAGATGTGACTCCTGACCAGGAATCAAACACGGAGGCAGTTAGTAGGTAGGTAGGTAGGTAGTTAATAAATTAACATTCATGGACCATGCGCGCTACTTACCATCAAGTGGGCGCAAAGTCACATGTCGTACTAGTATTTAAAAAAAAAAAGCGTATGTAGTGTAATTTCTTCAGAAAACTGCGAAAACAGAGACATGCCGAGGAGTCCCTCGGTTTGACTGCTGGAAGGAATAATTGAGTGGAGAATGCGCTGGGAAACGTCTTAAAGGATTTAGTTACTAGTTCCTTATAACTGGAACATTAACTTGATCATATAAGTGCGGCTTTAGCAGAACAATGGTCATGTTCTAGCCAAAACAAGGGGTTCTATTTTCGCAATAGTAATGCGCGAGATTAGTTGCAGCCAATCAGCAGCATTGCTTTTTGGTCTTATCTTAACTTTCTCTACGTTTTAAAACATAACAGTTAAGGGATAATTATTTCTCTGTTCCTCAGAGAACAAGACAGGGCAAGAAGCCAATGAATTATTATTTGATTGTGCGTTTATTTTTTGAAAAAATTACATACATTGCAATTAGATAAAAAAAAGTAGAGTAAGGTATCATCAAGACCGTAATTTAATAAACGGTTGTAAGAACGCGTACCTTAAATCCTACAAAGGTCGGTTCAAACCCACCCGGCATGTACCAATGAGAAAAACACTTTTCTTACGTACATTTGTCATAGATTTACAACACCACCGTTCTCGGAGAGCACGTTAAGACGTCGGTCCCGGTTCCATACCAACTTGTGGAATCGTTAATAAATTGTTATTAAAAATTGGCAAGCCGTTTGGCCAGCGTGGCGAGTGTAGGCCAAATTCTCCAGTTCTGGAAGGCCCATCTCCAGCAGTGGAGGTCTAGGACGCTGTCTTCTAGGGGCTGTAATAATAATAATGATAGGCCCATCATGACAAGTGGCAAGCTCGTCAATGTCTGGCGTGCCACACTCGAGAAAATTGACAAATAAATTAAATAATTAAGTTCAGTAACGAACCTAGAATCCTCCGAGCCTAAATCCACGGGCTTAACCGCTAGACCACGGAGGCAAGCAATTAGATGAACAATATTTATAGGATTCTACGAGCCAATTACAAATTGCCACTGGAAAAAAATCTAAAGCAACTTAACCTAATTTTACTGAAATTACAATGTTTTGATGTTCGTTCTTATCAGCAAAAAAGAAGAAGTATACGTGCAAATTGTTACGATAGTGTCCAGTATCCCTATTCTGTTAAAGTCGCAAACATTATTAGTGCATTTCGTTATTTATGTCAGAGATTGAGTCATAATTACAAAATATTATTCAATTCCCAACTCTATAAGTGCTCGGCCGTGCAAATACCAACTTTAATAGCGTGATATGTATATAGTTAACGGATTCCACTATATAACGTTAAGACAACAGAATACGATGATGATGTTTTCAAATTATAAATCTGTCGTATATTAAAGAAGGAAATGGCATGTACGTAGAGGTAAGATCTATCTAGGTATGTAATCTTACATTTGTTTGCTATTAGGAATATCCTAACTATTTTATTATTATTTTTTTCACACTAATATTATAATAAATAATAATTATAATCTTATGCTACATGTCGTCAATACAACAAATTTTCACGAAAAAATAAGAATGACAGTCTAGACATATTTGCTAATTCTTTGCATGTTTTTAAGCGCAATGTATTGTCACTGCAGCGGATCCTGGCTGGGACTGTAAACAGAACTGTTGTTTAACCAAATTTGATCCTTGGAACTGTGGTTGCATCATGTTGTATTGTACTTGATTAGGCTCTGTATTAATGTGGATATTTTTAGGATAACTTCTCAGCACCGTAACTTAACATTTTATTACTGAATAATTAAAATAAAAAATACGTACTTTCTTATTTTTATTCTAGATCATAATATAAAAATATTTGATGTTTCATAAATTCCTCGTAGTATATATACAAGTATATAATAATATATAAATATTATATTTTTCTTTACTAATGTTTTATAAATATGTAATATTTATAATTATTGTTTGGAGAAATAAACTGTATAAATAATATAAAAAATCCTTTTGGCTTAAGATCTAATAATCTATAATACTGTCACTTTAATTTAGGCTGTGATTGTTCTTAAATTAATAAAAGGTTCAAGTTCTAGTATTTGCAGCAATTTTCAAGAGTTCACCTATCACGATCAAATAAATAAAACACTAGCTGAAGGTGCGTTAAAAAGCATCGAAAAAAAAGGGCATGTATAAAGAGGCAATAACAAATGGCGCTCAACTGTCTCTGCCTATCCCGCAAGGGATCTGGCGTAAAGAAGAAGACAAATTTCTAAGCATTACATGGATTCACCGTGCGGGTGCCGGGTCCATCGTGTGTGGGTAAGAGATGTGTCGGGCTTGCGACCGACAATAGGCTGGTTTAAAAAAAGGAGGCCTCCCTTTTTTAATTTTATTGCGCGATAATACGCTTACCATCCACCATTCTACTTCTCTCCCTACCCAACCAAATACTGTATGATTCCGTTAATGCCGTCTTGGAAGCTCGTTCCATAAATGTATCTCCTGCAGACCTGCTTAGGCTCAATTCTTTCAGTAAGTGATGCAAAGATTTTGCTGGAACTCCTCTCGCACCAACTTCAACTGCGTACAGCTGAGTCTTGAACCCGTTCCTGATCATTTCTTCATAATATTTATTTGACTTCATGTTGTGGTCTTTTGGAATATTTGATTCTCACGGGACGGTAAGTTCAATAAGGATAACTTTTTTCAAGTTCCGAGAAAACACTAAGATGTCTGGCCTATAGGCTGATAGAGCTAGTTCATATGGGATCCTATAATGATGTACATATGTATGTAATTCTGCATGAAACAATTTTATCTAATTATTCTCGTTCGAAGACAGAAAACATTCAATTGTTTTGCTTATTTAACATCGGAAGATAAAGTACTAGGCATTCATAAGTTTGCAGGAGATTCTGACATTCCGTTGATAAAAACGGTTTATCATACAACGAACAGGTGGGCATATGACTAGCTGCATTCTACAATGAAGTAATTAGATTAGAATGATTAGATAATAACATAAATTATACGTATCATTCGGAACAATATCTATGTATGTATTATATACAAATTATAAAAATCCTTTCTCGAGAACCACTCTATCCATTGTTGAGAACAACATGAAATCTGTGTAATAATTTTTGACTTTATCGCGAAAAGACGGACAGGCGCGGTGGAGGACTTCTTTATAATATGTAGTGATTTTTATTTTTAAGTAGTATTTAATAAATGCCACCGTGGTCTAGCGGTTAAGTCCGTGGATACGAGTACATTTAATTAATATTTAATTTATTTGTGATATTTCTCGAGTTTGGTACGCTGGAGACATCGACAAGCTTGCCACTTGTCATGATTGGCCTATAGTAAAGTTGGCTAAATGTGAATCCGCTTATTTATAAGCGTGGTTTCTGACCACCCCGAAAGGGAAACGGTCGTGATGATACTTCTATTTAATAAATTAATGTAATGTTAAATAGATTCTATTTTGATATTAGAATCGTTCTAATTATACCAACGCCCTGTATAGTGAATTAATATACATCCTTTTGATGTGCTAAATCCTGACCGAGATGAGTCAATGCTCCTTCAGGAATTCAGGATGACGCTGCATCCTGTTACAGTATGTGTTATAAAACTTCGCGATTCATTAATATAAATATGTCATCTTCACAGCGCCTAGAACATTATTTATTGTCTTACTACACTGGGCCGCATAGAAAGCGGGTCGGTAACAAAAACCTTAATATCTTCCAAAATATTGGAGCTAGCTTTATGAAATAGAGACTGTTATAGACAATTTTATAGTGCTTAAATCAAAATCATAAAAGTTTAAGATTATGAAGTTTATTTTTAATAAATTAAGTTAAATAAAAATTACCATTTTTTACTAGATTTCGAAAAATGACCTACGGTATCAAATATGCAATTTTTGCACATTTTATTATTTTGTATTGTCACCACGAGCTGTTAATACAGCTGTTATACGGTTTGGAATGCTTTCCACCAGATTTCTAAGACGATGCTGAGGAATATTCTCCCATTCCTCTGTTAGTGCTTCTTTCAGTTCACGAAGCGTGATTGGAGGGGGATTTCGCTGGCGTACACGTCGTCCTAGTTCGTCCCAGGCATGCTCGATTGGGTTCAAGTCTGGGCTGCGTGCTGGCCACTCCATGCGTGTGATAGCGACATCTTCAAGGTAGTCAAACACTATCCCAGCTGTATGGGGACGAGCGTTATCTTGCATAAAGATGGCGTTCTCGCCCATGTTTACTAATAATGGGCCAACATACTCATTTAAGATTTCATTCACGTATCTTTCTGCAGTTAAAAAAAGATCCCTTTTTTAAAGATACAAATTATTATCCGAAAAACATGGTGAATAAGGCCGCGTCTGAAAATCGCGATATCTATTGTGTTAAATATGTAAAGGCTGGGGAATGATATAAATGATAATTAACCTTCCCCACAGCCGAGAGACGAAATAAAGAGATAAAGAATTACGTAAGTCAACGTTCGCGCGATCGTTGAACTCTCGCTACCTACTCTTACTTGATTAGGCTCAGTATGAGTGGCGATATTTTTAGGACAACTTCTCTGCACCGTGAAAATACGTAGTTCCTAATTTTTATTCTAGATTATAATATAAAAATATTTGATCTCTAATAAATTCCACGCAGTATATATGTTATATACGGTATCTTCTTTTGTAACCTTTTTCTTTAGCCACTTCTTCACATGACTGGTTATATCATGTGTATTGTTATTATATTATATATATATATATATATATTCAGTCATAATATTTATCAGAAAAATATATAAAAAAATCTAGGAAATCTACACCCTGTGACAGTCTTTTAACTCCTGTTGCTACAAATCTTAACTTTTCTTTAATTTTAGTAGTACATTTTTTTTCCAGTACATTCAGTTAAACATGGGCAAAGTATTAATTTCGAATACTTGCTTGGGAAAAAAGTGGCATTTTCTTCCGAACTGGAGCAGTTGGCTGTAAATTTTAGGCAACAGTTTACAGATGCATTATTCAGGATTACATAAGAAAAATAAAATTTAAAAAAAGTTAAGATTTGTAGTAACAGGAGTTAAAAGACTTGCACAGGATGTAGACTTAATCGTTTTTTTTTGTAAATACCTATAACCTTTTAAATATATAACTAAGATTTTTAAAATATTTTTCTGATAACTATTATGACTTCGCCTATCACCCCATTCCGGCTTGACGTCGACTTCTGGGACACCCTGTATAAGTAGTAAAGAAAATCAATGGTAAGTAGATGATAATTTGTAAGATATATGTAGGTATATGTAAACATAACAACAAATACATACTAATAATACCTAATAATTACATTCTAATACATAAACATAAACAAGTACATGTATAAATTATTCATTATTATATGATATATATTACATATATATATTATATGAAACCTTTGTAGGATTTAAGGATAGCGTGCTTACAACCGAGCCATCACTGTTCATACTTTGACATAATCTTTTTGATTTGATTACATACTTAGAGCACGAAATGAATAGTCATAGGTATATTTTGTCCCCATCAATTTGTCATGAAACAAAAGTGACAAAAGTTTAGACCGAGATACGTTAACATAAACGTCTTTATTGAATATACCCGACACCTTCCCCGCCGCTAATGGATCCAAGAAATTTGACACTTCCCTAGTCTAGTAGACACCGATAAAGGTGAAGCTATACGCCATTCATCGAGTCCTGAGATACAATGTAAACAAAGAACCAAATATTTTAAAGGATCTCAATTATTATGCAAATATCGAGTACCGTTAAAGCAAGATTTAAATTATTTAAAAAAAAAGTATCCCTTTCGGGGTGGTCAGAAACCACGTCCATTCTTTTAAGCCTACTTTACTATATATCTGCCTCCGTGGTCTAGCGGTTAAGTCCGTGGATTTAGACTGGGAGGTACAGTTATATATCTTTATTATTATTTTTTTATTTTTAATTTAATGTAATTGACATTATAATTTTAGCTTAAGTAATCATGACATTTTTTATTTTAGTATTATTATTATTTTAAATTAAAACTGTTATTTATAGTTTTAATGTATTCATGTATAACATTTTTTCTTCATTATTACTGTAAGGTCTTTGGTATTATAAATTATAATAATATAATTTAGTATTAAGTATGACAATGCCAATTTACAGCTGCTATTTATTATAATTTCAATAAATAGATTACAAATTGACAAGGCGGTTTCTACTGTTCCTGACCAGTAATTTTAAATCCATTACCTATTATTGAGTTGTTCAGCTGATATTATGTTTTTGTTTTGATCACTAGTAAATATTTGTATACATTATGTAAATTATATAAAATTATAAATTTAAAATGTAATAAAACTGTTATGCCGTGTAAATGTGCTAAAAATATTGCCTATTTACTGAATAAATTATTTCATTTGATTTAATTTGACAGGGTTAGATTCCTGGTCTGGACACAATAATATTTATTATATAAATAAATAAATATTGAAGAATTTGTGATATTTCCAGAGTTTGGTATGCTAGAGACATCGACATTCCAGCAGATGTTCAGATTCTTATAC
This sequence comes from Tinea semifulvella, assembly GCA_910589645.1. NCBI lineage: Eukaryota > Metazoa > Arthropoda > Insecta > Lepidoptera > Tineidae > Tinea > Tinea semifulvella. The sequence continues at coordinate 585,698 of OU342623.1, read as the reverse complement.
AGTCAGCAGGTCGCCAGTAGAACCGACTACCTCTTTACATTCGTAAAGCACCATCCATCATTAGTTAAAAAAAATTGCTTAAACACTTTCACAAAAAGCAAGACGAATCTACATAACTTTACAGAGTCCGTATATTATTGTATGTATGTTTATTTATTTATTTAGTACACACAGCAGTACATATATTATCACACACATAACATAGTATAATTATAGCTTATCTAATATATGTACCAATTAGGTGTCACAGCATTCACCAATACAAAAAGAAGAAGAAGTTAAAAACTTATTACTGTTAAAACAATTAAAAACTTACTACTGTTAAAACAAAAAAAAAATAAAAAATTAACAAAAACTATAAAATTTTAAAATTTACAAAATAAAAATATGACTTCTAAAATAAAATTATACATTTTTCTCTTTTTTAAGAATTAATTAGGAAACATAAAAATTATAAGCTACTCAAATATTGATGGTTTGAAATGTTCGAGAACATTTTTTCTGAATACATTGTAACGGTCATGAAATATGTCTATATCATTATTGGCACTGCAGAGACTACTGTAGGTGTTGCACATTCGGGATGTTGACGAATGTGAACCTACATTAGTTCTTGAGGGAGGACAGCACAGGATCTTGGTTATAGGGCGACGTGGAATTTTATAGGGTACTGTCAGGGAAATGTGTTGCAAGAGTTCTATACATCCAGTCTGGCCATTGACAATTTTATGTAATAGTAAAAGGTCATGTATGGATCTACGTGATTTGAGAGCAGTCATTTTGAAGAAATCTAAACGTTGGTTGTACGGACATCGATGTGAAATTGCTGGGGCTTTGTATGCTAAATACCTAGTAAAAGATCTCTGAATGCTTTCAACTCTTTGAGAATGTATTGCATATGAGGGATTCCATACTGAACATGCATATTCCAAGTGGCTACGTACTAATGAATTGTATAAATAAATTTTCGTTTTAATTGTAAACTCTTTTGTGTTACGTTTTAGAAATCCCATCATTTGTGCAGATTTTTTTACTTTAAGGTTAATGTGGTCAGTATATTTTAATTTATTGTCAATAATAACACCCAGATCTTTAATTTGTGTTACTTCAGCTAATGTTTCACTATTGAGTTGATAATTAAAAGCAAATGGAGACCTCTTCCTAGTAAACTTTATATGGAAACATTTTTTTGCATTTAAAATCATGTCATTCGCTTCACACCAGTTACTTATCTTGTTAATGTCACTCTGTAATAATAATGAATCTGTTGTAGTTTTAATGGTTCTAAATATTTTAAGGTCGTCTGCAAAAAGTGAATACTTGCAGTATTTAATATTTTCTGTAATATCATTAATAAAAATTGAAAATAATATCGGGCCCAGGTGAGAACCTTGATATATGTTTGTACATTTATATATCCATATGTAATATATATTATGTATATTATTTATTTATTATATAGTATATAGTAGGTATAATTATGTGTTATTTATGTATATATCGGTAGATAAGTACCATAGGTTTATTATTATATATATATATATATTTCTTTTAGTTATAAGTTATTTTCTCAATAAAACTCTTTGTCAAACATTAGTGGTCATCCACCTACAATCCCTGCTCACATCTTCCAAAGGTTAGCTGTTAGATAATGTTTTTAGACATTAAGCTCGACTATGTACTGTAAAATGTTTTATTTTCTGTGCAATAAAGAATTTATCTATCTATCGACGAGCTTGTCATGATTGGCCAATCTAAAATTATAGTTAAAATTATAATTAGACAATCGAAAATGACAGATGCTATAATAATGTAAGGTACTAACTAAGGCTGTTCCCAAAAGGAAATACCTTCTCCAGCTGTATTTTTCACATGTATCGATTTGTTATTATAATTCCAAACAAACAGGATGCAAACCCGTGACTCATACTTCAAGGAATTACTACAGCTACATATATCAGTGGTCCTAGTCTGTTTCTTTTGCCGAAAACGTTATACATAAAATAAAATGCGTTTATTTCGGAATAGTATACATAGGGTAAAGTAAAATTTTCTTAATAGCTCCCAACAATGTTAATAAGTGTATATATGTATATTAATGTGTATGTATTAGTATTTAGTATATTGATACTATAAATATACTAAATACTAATACATACACAAAAATATCCATCATCGACCTAAAGGATTTATTATATTGGACTCAAAGAGCTCTCTGCTTGTAATTGACCTACAGGCTGCAATCTATACAAAGGAATTTAACTAAAGGACATCGGACACAATGTCAAACTACAGATATAGTGCAAAATGTATTTCTATCGGAAAAACTCGGGTCTCAATCGGAATACCCGAAGTGTCAATCAATTACTTTATTAAATTTTTGTATATCCATTAATATGGAACTTTATTATTTAGTGTCAAATAGTGTAGTAGGATTTGTAGTTAGATTGTCAAAATAATGTGCTAAGGAACTAAAATCGCTCACGATCCGTGCCGGTATGTTTTGTTAAACTTATAGTTGGCTACACTGTCGCCCGTGTGGGTGTGTGCGTCGTTCCAAAGATTATATCTCGGTCATAGACGACTATTATACCAAACACTATACAATTCGAAGTAATATACAAACAGTATAAAATACGAGTACATCAGTCAAAGAACCAAAGTTACCGATATAGCTTTTAGAATTAGCAAGCTGAAGTGGCAATGGGCTGGACACATCTGCCGCAGAACCGATGAACGATGGAGTAGACGGGTTCTGGAGTGGAGACCACGTACTGGAAGACGCAGAGTGGGACGACCCCTCGCCAGATGGACAGATGACCTGCGGAAGGTCGCTGGTGGGAGTTGGATGAGGGTGGCAGAAGATCGTAGAAGTGGCGAGCCTTGGGGAGGCCTACATCCAGCAGTAAAGAGACACAGGCTGATGATGATGATGATAAAATAATTACAATATTAAATAATTAAAAAATAAACCTAACATTAAATTAATCACAATAATTACAATTAATAACTTTTATTTTTACATTTTTTATGTAAGTATAATATAATATAAATATATTATATATATAATAAGAATAATATAAATTACTATTAATATAAACCACTTAATAATAAAAAATACAACTTAAACGTATTAGCCTCGCTATACAGAGGGGAAATGTTGCCAGCCTCCTTGGGTACTATCAGCCTCGCTATACAGAGGGGAAATGTTGCCAGCCTCCTTGGGTACTATCCCTGTAGGGTCGTCTCAAGAGGATTTTTTTTACTTATAGTTTACTTTTTATTAGGTTTAGTTTATATTTATTTTAATTTTTACTTTTAAGTAGTTTTAATCATTTCAATTAATATTATGGTATATAAAAAAAAAGGAAAAACAAAATATTATAAATGAAAAATTGGCTCCAAATCGCTATCAATGGATAAAGGGCCAAGGTAATTGTTTTTTTTTACAAAAGGAAGCTAGATAAACTTATAAATAAAGAATACCGAATATATTTAGTTACAGAGTCTGGCCAGCGCATGGCGAGTGTAGGCCAAATTCTCCACAAATTTAGGAGAGATGCTAATTTCTATTTCAGCAAGGATGATGTGCTGTTAATTCCTATATACTACTTTTTTGTCTGAAAACACACTTATTCTGTTCTGAAAACAAACTGATTCCGTTCTGAAAACATACTGATTCAGTTCTGATAACAATCTGATTCAGTTTTGAAAACAAACTCATTCAGTTCTGAAATACTTATTTTGTTCTGAAAACAACCTGATTCAGTTCTGAAAACATAATTATTATGTTCATAAACAAACTCATTTAATTCTGAAAACAAACTGATTCCGTTCTGAAAGCATACTAATTCAGTTCTGAAAACATAATTATTCTGTTCATAAACAAACTCATTTAATTCTGAAAACAAACTGATTCCGTTCTGAAAGCATACTAATTCAGTTCTGAAATCACACTGAATTAGTTCAAAAACCTTATAGTCCAAACTAAATAGTTAAAAAATAGTTCTTGTCCTTAAAACTAGATATTAGGTCGTTGGTTGCGAGGTAATATTGTCTCTATTTTTGGATCACTAATAACTATTCTATGGGTGAAGAGCATTGGACATCATAAGCGTAAACACAAGGGCTTCGATATAGCTATCTCTTTTTCCCATATGGAAATAACGGCGAGAGAAATAAGGACAAAATATAACGAGTGATAAGAACAAATTATAAACTAGAGTTCAGAGAAATAAAAGACCAATTTTAAATTTAAGTTCCTCCGTGGTCTCGGGTTCGATTCCTGGTCAGGACACAAAAATATACCACCATTGATGTATGGAAGCGAGACGTGGATATGTCAGAATACGCATGAGAGTAGGGTTAATGCAGTAGAAATGAGGTCGTTGCGTCGGATATGCGGCGTCACTTTGGCGGACCGCATACGTAACGTCGAAATACGGAAAATGGTGGGTATAAAAGAAAGCATAGGGACAAAAATAAAGAAAGGCATGCTACGATGGTTCGGGCATGTCGAGAGGATAAGCGAAGTAAGATTGACGAACCAGATATATAATGCGAAAGTTGTGGGTGAAAGAGGCCCTGGCAGACCAAGACTCACTTATCACGATCAAATAAATAAAACACTGGCTGAGGGACATTAAAAAGCTTTCGTAACAAAAGGGCGTGTATGAAGAGGGTGATGAATGTCGACGAAGCGAAAGAAGTATGTCGTGATCGTGTCAAATGGCGCTTAATTGTCTCTGCCTACCCCGCAAGCGTGAAGATATGTATGTATGTGTATGTATATACATACATACGTATGTATGTGTTTTCTTTAACTAAATTAAGTAATTTATTTAAATAAGTATTAATTAAACTAAAAACTTATAATATATAAACTACTATTAATAAAAAAAACTACTTAATGATTATTAAAAACAATTTAAAACTAAAACCAAAATTAAATAAATATTTAGATTAAATAATATAAATATATAAAAAAGTGCACGTCGCACATGACGATCACCGGCAATGCAATGTCAATTAATAATTGATTGTCCTAGCTTCCATTCCTGTTTGGCTTCTTGTCCCGTTTAGTTAATTTAAATTTACACTTGGAGATTATTACAACGGTTAGACAAAAATACAATTCAGTAAAATTTTACATAAAAAATAATAATTTACAAAATACATTAGATAGAATAAAAACAAAAATGGCGTAACTTACCCCACTCTCCTGACTAGTGGCTGGCGGTGGCTGAATTCCATGTTCTTCGTTGAACCTTCTTCTCGCCCTGTGTCTTAACAACGCCGAAGCATCAGGCTGTCCAAATTGGAACACTTGCTCTTCTTTCCCAACCAAAAACACCTTTTCCGCACCCATAAAATCCGTTGTCAAATACTCTGTGTCGGGCCGAACGTTTCCGATGATCTCCGAGGTTTGCCGAAGCGAGTCCGATTGGCGTATGGGCTCTTCTCTGTATCCTGTGTCGCATATTTGACTGAATGTGTTGAAATACTCTGAAGCTAAGTCGTTTTTGGGCTGATTATATTCTGTAATTGGCGGAGGGTCTGCTGGTAGGAAGGTGTGCTCCATCATGTCATGTCGAAGCGCCATTTTGATTTCTGTCATTTAATTTTGACAGTATTCTTTCGCCTGATGTTTGACATCACGGTTTTACTGTCCGTTTAGTATTTGCACTGTTTATTTTAAAGTGTTCTTGCACTATATCTTTGTAATTGCACTATTTATTTAGTTATTGCACTGATTGACTTTACCGTTTCGATTTGCTGTTTATGTTTGGAAGATTATTAAAAACTAACCAATAAATATTTCACCTAAAGTAGGATTTGTCGAATCATGGGCCCTGACAAACACAATGTCGAAGTTAGAAGCTTTTGAAATGTGGCTATACAGGAGAATGTTGAAGATATCATGGTAGGACAGAGTAAAAAACGAACAAAGGAGTTGAACTACTGAAAATGGTAAAGCGAAGGAAGTTGGAGTACTTGAGACACATCATGCGCAATAAAAAGTATATCTTGCTGCAGCTCGTCATGCAAGGCAAGATACAAGGCTCCAGAAGACCGAGTTTTTTTATTTATATGCATTTATGACAATAATCTTGACTTTGGCATTTAAATAAATATATCTGTATGCCCTTAAGGGTAGTATAGCTGAACGAGCAAACTACTGAATACCAATTGTAATATGTATGTACCTATACTTAAGGATGAATAAATGATTTGATTTAATACACAGGCATGATAAATTCATTTAATAAATAATAAAACAAAAATAATATTGAGGCATAAAATTTATACTCTTAAATAATAAAATGTAACCAAGGAAGAAACTGATCCTCAGCTTAACCCAGAGAATTCTAGTCTGGGGATCAGAGTTCCTCCAAAAAATTATGTAAACAATTTTTTACGTTTTTGTATTTTTGTATTGTATTTGTACTCTTTGTACAACTAACAAATAGCCTTAAGTACTGTATTAACATTATGAAACTGTTGTACTTATGCAATAAAATTATTATTATTATCTGCGCCTGTCAGATTCATTTCAGGCGATACGTTTTCGGACAAAATCTCGAAAACGAAACGACCGGACGAAACACTGCCTCACCCCGCTGGGTAGTAAATAAAATTAAAGACATTTTGTATATATTACACTGTCATATGTTTGACTTGTCGCTTTTTTTCACTTTATTTAGATTTAAAGTCGTTCGACTTGACGTTTGTCTATGGTTTTCATACAAAATTCGATAAAAAGCAAGCTTTGCTTTATTTGCTTTCAAGTAGAACATCTTGCAATGAGAATAATAGCAAAAACATAACGATGTTCTTCTATTTTACTTAAACAAACACCTTCGCATCTCAGGGGGACAGCGCATAAAGCGGGAGCCGCGGCGGAAAATGCGGAGTCCGGCAAGCGGCGCAAGTATGTAAGTATAAAAGATTACATATTTGTGTTGTTTGCTGTAGAAACTCTGGGCCCATAGAGTCCAAGCGCAAAAAAGTTTTTAAAAATATAACAACGCGTCTTGTCGTCTTCTCCGGTGACAAGAGGGCTGGCTCTTTTTTCGCCCAAAGAATCAGTATTGCAATTCAGCGGGGAAATGCAGCCTGCGTTCTTGCCACCATCCCTCACCATTTATTAATATTTATTTATTAACATTTATTAATTAATATATTTCCAAAATATCTGTAATATTATGCCGTAGTAAGTAGATTGACTACATAAAAAAAAACTTAAACTAGAAAAAAATTTAAAAAGTTGGATTGTGCGAGCGAGAAAGCCCTCCAAAAACTATTTATCATGAAAATAATCCGCGAACAGATGCTCTCAGAGTATGAGACCGACCACCCAAAGGTGTCTCGGCCATTCTATAGCCATCTGACACTTGACAAAAAGTTGTCGGACAAAAATCCATTGGGATCGATAGCACTGTGGGAACCCTTTACAATATAAAAAGGGTTGAATATCAGGTAGCAACTATTGGGATCGTTCGAACAATCAATCAATCAAACATTTTGATCAACTCAGATTTTTATTTTATTTTATACTAGGACGACATGTGACCTTGCGCCCACCTGATGGTAAGTGGGGAGCGAGATCCATGAATGTTAGCAACTGGAATCAGATACTCATGACTGATATCAGTACCTAACACTATGCCGGCTTGACTGGACATGACGGCAATTCGAGCCTGATCCCGAAATGTGTGGATACACTTTACTGGGTTTATCGGCACGAACGGTGGATACTTCCCCGCCCTGGCAGACTGGACAAATTACCACGACCAGTCTGCCTACCACATATAGAATTAAATATTCGTGACTATTCCTAATAAACATTATCTAAAAGTAAGTAAAGTAAAGTATCATCACGACCGTTTCCCTTCCGGGGTGGTCAGAAACCACGCTTATAAATAAGCGGATTCACATTTAGCCAACTTTACTATAGGCCAATCATGACAAGTGGCAAGCTCGTCGATGTCTCCAGCATACAAAACTCGAGAAATATAACAAATAAATTAAATGTATTTATTTACATTAATAGATATTTTTGTGTCTTAATCCACGGACTTAACCGCAAGACCACGGAGGACTAGAACATTATCTAATTTATCGTTAAGGTTAAATATAAATTTAAAGCGAAAGGTATGTCTCTTGTACCATGGAGTGAGGGAAGATGTCTTGTTTGGGATGCCACCCTTTGCCGCTTGCCACATTTCCTCTACATCAAAAAAGGCCGGTTCGGTTGCTCATACAGCCGAATTTAGAAAGCACATCAAGCATTAAACAAAGTTATAACTTTGTGGCATTTGGGGTTGAAACAATGGGGGTATATTCTCTTGATACCCACAAATTTATAAAAGAGCTGGGTAAACGAATTTTTCAAGAGTGTGGCGATCCCAAATGCTATAACTACCTAAAACAGAATATTTCAATTATAATTGAACAAGGAAATGCGGCGAGCGTTTTAGGTACCCTCCCTGGTGGTAAGCTCTTAGTTTATTTTGTTATAGTTTTAATTTCATAGGTATTTTTAGTTTAGTTTTATTTATAATTAGTTTTGTATCTACTTCGAATAAATATATACTCTATTTTATTTTAATTAAAAGCTACCTAAATAATAAAATTAAAAATAAAATACACTATAACTAAAAATGTCCTCTAGAGATCCATCCGAGATATTCTTAAAGAGACTGGCAACGTTTTCCCTCTGAACAGCGAGGCCAATAAGTTGGCAGACCTCTCCGGACCTATCCGTCAGCCGCTCTCATAACTCCTTGGCCAGGCGCTTGGCTGAAGGTCCCCCATGAGCACATCGTCTCGACCCCAAACGGTGCAAGTTTGTAACCTGTACTAAGGTTTCCAAGCATTCGTTTCCAAGTCGTTTGCGGTGGTGGCTGTGCATCTTTGGAACCAGTTACCAGTGGACATCCGTCAAGCTCCAAATAGAACACTATTTAAGAAACTGGTCTATGCGCACTATTTAAATTTACCATAAGCTTAATACACTCTCTGCTATATTTATTTCTCTCATTATAGTCATCATATAGTAGGTATATTATATTTATGTATATTCATAGAACGTATGTATGTAGTTTTATTTGTATGTATTTGTGTATGTATTAGTATGTAAATACGTATTTATTCACTAGTATATATTGAAGTCTAATATTTTTCTATTAGTTTTGATAGCACCTGCCTTATCTCGTCGTAACTGCTTTAGTTGTCCCAAAGGTTTGACCAGTATAGAATGTCTAGCGGCATTAGGTCCGCCTTTGTACTTTGTGCAATAAAGTTTATAATAAATAAATAAAAATATATAAGGTTGGCGTATTTGCATAGTTTAAGGTTTTCAGCAAAAAACACAGCACGCCTTACGAGGTCGCTTGGATGGGAGATAGAGCTAATTTGTATACACACGTCGCATCCCATATTCACGGCCCAGCAGTCATTCCGTCGGGTATCTTGCCATGGCTCCGCACAATCGCAGATGGTTCATAAAGTACACCAGCAGTGTGCAGTGCCCTTCGGATAATATAAAAAATAAATAGTATAAGAGCCCTGAAGCCCATACTTGATCGGTGAAGGTCAATTCGCAGAAACAGCTAGTTCATCAGTGATTCAATAGTGATGACCTGATAATTATGTTGACGTAAGTTCCCACGGCTAAGAGTGCATCGCAAGGTATCGGGTTCCGTTCTCGGTCGGTGGTCGACCACCGGCGATGATCGACTTTTGACCACTACGCAAATTTTATTATGTCAATAAATTAAAAGTTTGCGACGATTTTTTTGCTTTAAAATATAATTACACTAAGGCTCTATATTGTACAGATTAAAGTTAAAAATGGCGTCGATTGTACCATTCGAATCCGTTTTCTGGCCCCGAAAATCCCGGGACTGTTCTTGGCTAATCTCGGGATTTTCGGGATTGCCATAAACAGTCTAGTTTGCCTTCCGTAGTCCGTAATAGCATTTATTATATAATGACAAAAAACCACCCTTAGATATGCCGTACGATGTATAAGTATGGAAGTCAAACATTGGATGCTTTGATATTTCTGCGCTTGTATGTTCGAAATTTTAAATAGTTTTTTTGTGTTGTCTTTTTGATTTCATGCAAAAGTATAGTTTGTTTTGTCTTTGTTACTATGTTGTGATTTGTTGTTTATTAAAAACAAAACCTCGCCAACCTGTCTGGCCAAACGTGGCGAGTGTAGGCCAAATTCTCCAGAGATATGTTTTGGTAAGCCCATCTCCAGCAGTGGAGGTCTAGGACGCTGTGTTCTAGGGGCCGTGATGAACGAATGAAAAAACAAAAAAAAATGAGTAACTAAGAAATCACTTAAGTTTTTCAATTGAGCGCAATTAGTAAACACAGTCTTATCCCGAGATAGCCCGGGAATCCCGGGATATTGCATCAAAAATCTATTATATTATCTACATTCAATTTTTCTCTATTTTATAAGAATACAAATTTCTAAGCTTTCCATAGATTCACCGTGCGGGTGCCGCCAGGTCAATCGTGTGTGGGAAAGAGAGATGAGATGAATGGTATCTCTCTATGAATACGACCTACGCTTTTAAAACAGCTGGGACCATAGCGGCCCTTTGTGTTAACTAACGTACCACAAATGCAGTGATGCTTCTTTATAAGCGTGGTTTCTGACCACCCCGAAAGGGAAACGGTCGTGATGATACTACTAGTACCTACCTAAATGAGGTGAAGGAAGAACATGGAGACAAAGACTGGATTTACCATCAGAAGCGACAGTAATTCCACGTGTGATAATTAGTCCGATAAAACTGATTGTAGGAGTTAATGGTATTACATTATTAGAATGGAATTATTAATAATAATAATATAATAATAAAGCTGTTTATTCCTTAATTAATTAGTAATGTCAAATCTAAATTCTAATAATTTATATAATAATGTTTTTCTAATTAAGGACCCCTCGTCGGGTAAAGCTCTCCTCCTTTTCTTCCATTTCTTTCTATCCTGTGCCTCGTCCATCCAGTGTTGTCCTGATTCTTTTACTATCTCGTCCTTCCATCTTTCCTTAGGTTTTCCTTTATTTCTCTTGCCCTTCGGTCCCTTCCATGTAGTAACTACTTTAGTCCATCTGTTATCTTTAAGACGTGCCGATTAGGAATTATTATAAACTATAAATCTATAATTTAGCAATATTTCGTCAGACGACCACACGTCTATAGTAAAACACGCGCTTTCCCTTGAAATTATGCAAAATTCTTCTACCTACTAAGAAGTAGAATGTGCCCTACTGGGCCGATCGCATCCAAATTATTCTAATCTAAAATCAAATATTAGATATCTGGGACACCACGGGCTTTTTACTAGGTATAAAATAAATACTTAAATAAATAAAATTCCACATTTAACATTCCTAGTACAGAAATTCCCGAAAGGTGGAACCCTGGGGTTCCGTGGAAGAGCCACAAGGGTTCCGCGTTCCGTCCCAAAATTAACAAAACATTCGTCGAAAAAGCAGCTCCAGATCTTTGCATCCAACTGTCAGTCATTAAGTGCTATGTTAAGAAAATACGTGAAAAAACAATTATTATTCTCATTAAATTCATAAAAACATCTACATAGGTACTCGTTACTTGCCTAGTTACATTGTATTTCATTATTTAATAAATGTTTTTTAATACATATAATTGTTTTTCATGTATATTTGCTCTTTATTTTCAAATCAAACATGAAAATATACAAACAACAAGGTAATAATTTTTTGTCATCAAATTAGCTAGGCCCAGCTGCTAGGGTTCCTCTAGGAAAAGTATAATCAATTAGGGTTCCGTGGCAAAAAAAAGTTCCTCTAGGAAAAGTATAATCAATTAGGGTTCCGTGGCAAAAAAAAATGGGAACTTCTGCCCTAGAACACAGCGCCCTAGACCTCCACAGATGGAGAAGGGCCTTCCAGAACATATATCTGGAGAATTTGGCCTACACTCGCCACGATGGCCTAACGGGTTGGCGAGGATCTGATGACAATTAATTAAAGATTCCACAAGTTAGTAATAGTGCAATCGGGAACGAATGGCTTAACGTGCTCTCCGAGTCAAGGGAAGTGTTGTAAATCTATGACAAATGATAATGCCGATTTTTCTTAGAGAAATGGGCCCAATAAAATGTTCTCGTGCCATATTGACTTATTTTTTATTTAATAGTTAACATATTGTGATTTCATAATCTGCAATTCATTTTATTTTATTTTTTTACGTTAATAATTACATAGTCTCGATCCCGCCGATTTGAAATCCAGTGTTTCATCTATAATAAAGTACCTGGTCATAATAAAGAACCTAATCATTTAAATAGTGCTTTGTAAATATTTCATACATGTAGTTTATCAACCATCTAGTTTCTGTAACACAAGCCTCGTAGTTTACCACGGAAACTAATAGATGGCGCTGTGTGACCTGTCTGGAAATATATATTATTACATTTATTATTATATGTATGAGTATATATAAATGTATACATGTAGGTTTATGTATATATGTATGTAAGTATCTATATTACATGCTAGGGTTTGTACATTGCTGTAAGATATTTATTGTTTTACTCCATTTGTCCGCTTGATTTTTTTTAAGTGTACAATTAATTAATGTAATTTTTAATTTAAGATATTTATTTGATAAAGTTTTACTTACTAAATGTAAGTGGGTGATCCTTAAGGTATTTTATAACTATTGATCACTGTAATAATATGTTTTTAGGCCTAATATTGTTTTCTACTCCTTAAATAAATCTAGAGACAGGAAGGCAGGCAATTATTTCTGACAACGTAAACTATATTTATTTGCGTGTTAACACGTTTTTGAGTGAAGTAACCCGATCAGTCGTGTCTACGCTTTGGGTCTCAGAAACCCGTGCAGTGTCACGGCAACAAAGAATGCGTTTTTTTGCCCAACTGAGATTAGCTTACAGTTTGGGCATTCAAACGACAGTTTATACTGTCTTTTGAAAAATAGTATTAATAGTATAACATCATCAATACCGTTTCCCTTTCGGGGTGGTCAGAAACCACGTTTATAAATAAGCGGATTCACATTTAGCCAACTTTACTATAGGACAATCATGACAAGTGGCAAGCTCGTCGATGTCTCCAGCGTACCAAACTCGAGAAATACCACAAATAAATTAAATATTAATTAAATGTATTTACTTACATTAATAAATATTTTTGTGTTCCGACCAGGAATCGAACCCGGTACCTCCGAGTCTAAATCCACGGACTTAACCGCTAGACCACGGAGGTAGTTAAAAATATTATTGACAGTACAAACAGGAGATAATTTTCAAAATTAGACAAGTATGTTACCTGAAAAATATTCAAATGAAATTAGCATAATTTTTATTTGATTAAACAAAAATACCTTCAGAAATGTAATTTTATCTGGCGGGAGTCACTCTGTGTCTTTCAGTAAGTGATCTCCATCTCCAAGCTTTGCTCTACTCTCTACTGAATCGTTCATAGGTTCTGCGACAGACGTGACCAGCTCGTTGCCATTTCAGCATGCTAATTTTAAAAGCTATGTTGGTAACTTTGGTTCTGTGACGGATATCAACGTTTCTGACTTTATCCTTCATAGAAATTTCGAGCATAGTTCTCTCCATAGCGACATTGAACTTGTGGATCAGACCCACTGTCATTATCCACGTCTCCGCTCCATACTACTACTGAAAGAACGATATTTGTATATCAATATTTAAGAAAAAGCTCTAACCAAAATTAAAAAACAAATGTGACGCAGCAAAAAGTTTAAAATCAGCTGCTTTGTGATAAATTTCACTAAGATTTAGTTCACAAGTAACAATAAACAAGAAATCCATTGTCAACAGCACCTTTCGTCCCAAGAATGGCGGGTTTTCGACAAAAATCCTCTTTTGATGAATTACCGATTCATACAATGCATTTTAATAACATGCTAGGACATCTTTGTACTCAAGATAAATTTCAAATACCCTTAATACGGAGGGAAAATATACTGGTCACTACTATGCTTAAGACAGTGCTGTTGCGAACCCCTTAAGCGTATTTTTTAACCGCCTTATATGAAGATTTCATGTCATTTTAGAAATCTATTTTTATTGTAAAAAAGTAGGAGTTCTTCGCGCCATTTTGCGTGGACATGTCAAGTGCAAGTTTTTGTTTTGTAAATTAATTTGCTGTGGATATTATTGGTCAAAAGTGGTGTTGTTTTGTTTAATAATGTGCTACAATGTGAATAATTATGGAAAACGATAAGTTGGACTTTAAATATGGGGCACAAGTTGCAGTTTATTTTTTGCGGTTTTCCCGCGCTGTGAACTCCCATATTATACCCGACGTGTTTGAGCTATAATGCTGCGAGTGACTCCACGAAAAGCATCAAATTCTGCAGCATCTGGAATTTGATGATGACCTCATTGACTCATAAAAAAGAAATATATATTACGTCAGACTTGGCTGTATGGGCTAGACCCTTTGCCTTCCCTATCACCTCATTCATCATCCATCGGGAAAAGAGAACAAAATAAAAAAAAAAAACAAAAAAAGCAGTCGAGTTTTCGTAGAAATCATTTAATACAGTCAATCTAGTTGTGTTATATCTCAAAATAAATAAAAAAAAAATGTTTGACGTCTAGCTCATCATCAGCCTGTGTCTCTCCACTGCTGGATATAGGCTTCCCACAAGGCTCGCCACTTCGCACGATTTTCTGCCACCCTCATCCATCCTTCCTCAGATCATCTGTCCATCTGGCAAGGGGTAGTTCTACTCTGCGTCTTTCAGTACGTGGTCTCCACTCCAGACCTGTCTACTCCATGTCCAGCCCATTGCCAATTCAGCTTTGTAATTTTAAAAGCTTTGGTAACTCTTCTTTGACAGATGTCAAGTTTGACTTTATCCTTTAGAGAAATACCTTGAACTTGTGACCAGACCGACTGGTCCACGTCATTGCTCTATACGACATTAATGGAAGAACGCACTGGTTGAAAACTCTTATCTTCAAACACGTCTAGTTGTATCACAAATATTACCAACCAGAAATCAATCCATCTACGTACTTAACCGCTAGACCACGGACGTAGCAATTCTAAAAAGCAGGTCCTGTTTAAACACAGGTCAAATTCCGAGACACTATTCTTCTCCACGATGGACACAGCTGGTGAATACATGGATAACTTAGAAATTCGATGCAATTTAGACAAGTTTTTTTTAAATTATCATTACAGCCTAGACCTCTTTCAGAATTTTTTTGGGAATTTGTCCTACACTCGTCACGCTGGCTAGACGGGTCACATGTTAATTTTATAATAACATATTATTAACGATTCCACAAGTTGGTATCAGTGGAACCGGGACCGACGGCTTAACGTGCTTTCCTCCTTACGGGAACGGTGTTGTTGTTAATCTATGACTGCAGTACGTAAGAAAAGTGTATTTCTCATTGGTACATGCCGGAGGGATTTAAACCGATATAATAAATAAATAAATAAATTTGTAGGATTTTAAGAAAAGTGTTCTTAAAACCGAGCCACCATCTTTTTATAGGCAATACTTTCATATTGAAGTCCAATACGACAGGTGCATCCCAACCGGTAATCGAAGCGGTTCCCTCCGCGTCTTAATGAATTCCTCATCATTATTATAGCTATAATGAGCTTAGTTTTATTAACATGCTAAGTTATGTTTTTGAATAGCAATATATATTTTACCATTACTTAGTTTTGTTAGATCATAAATTAATTATTTTATAAATAATTGAGAGCTGTTGGCTCCGTTGGAGGAATCCTTCAAAATCTAAAAACTGCCTCTGTAGTCTAGCGGTTAAGTCCGTGGATTTAGACTCGGAGGTACCGGGTTCGATTCCTGGTCGGGACACAAAAATATTAATGTAAATAAATACATTTAATTATTATTTAATTTATTTGTGATATTTCTCGAGTTTGGTACCCTGGAGACATTGACGAGCTTGCCACTTGTCATGATTGGCTTATAGTAAAGTTGGTTGAATGTGAATCCGCTTATTTATAAGCGTGGTTTCTGACCACCCCGAAAGGGAAACGGTCGTGATGTTACTTTACTACTTTACAAAATCCAAAAATGGTAGCGATTCGAACCTTGTACCAATGAGAATTCACTTTTCCTAAGTACATTTGTCATAGATACGCAACACCACAGTTCCTGTGCCTCGGAGAGCACGTTAAGCCGTCTGATCCCGGTTCCACTAATACCAACGTGTGGAATCGTTAATAAACTGTCATTAAAAGACCTATTGACCCTGATCAGCGTCGCGAGTGTAGGCCAAATCCTCTGTTTATCGTGCCAGCTGAAAACCGCCACACTGATGACATCTATCTACGTATCTACTTCGCTAAAGTTCATCACACCAGGATGTCTTCCGAATCGGTCGAGTAAATCACCGAGCTGGTCTCGCAATGGCAGGACACGAATTTTAAGGCGTATCGCATTCTTGTGCGGTCGGACAAATTATTATTTTTCTTGAAAAAAGTTTTTTGGCCGCAGGATGTATTTCGTCGGTAAATGGGCCTACGAAATGCACCACGGAAGATGCGACGAGGCCTACCCCAGCACCGACCCCTCGTAAACCCCACTGCAGCAGTCAGCCTTCATCAGAAGGTGGTTGCCGTACCAATGGGTATTACTTTGACAATAAGATGAAGATGCGGAATGGTTGGGGAATAGAAATATAGGAATAAGTATCGTAAGCGAAGGAAGTTGGAGTACTTGGGATACATCATGCGCAATAAAAAGTATAGCTTGCTGCAGCTCGTCATGCAAGGCAAGATACAAGGTTCCAGAAGACCGGGAAGAAGACGCACTTCCTGGCTCAAGAACCTCAGGGAGTGGTTCGGGATGAGCACCAGATCCTTGTTCCGGACAGCGGCCAACAAAATCAAAATGGCCTTAATGATAGCCGACCTCCGATAGGAGATGGCACCTTAAGAAGAAGATCGTAAGCGGTACAAAATCGCTAGAATAACGCGGTAAGCCGTGCGAGTCCCACAGGACTTTCACAAAGCTTCCCAAACAGGTCAACGTCCAGCCAAGCACGTGGACGGGCAATCCAGTCCGAATCACCTGCCATCATGGACCTATATACATTACACGAGAACACCGCGGTATTCTTCGACGTTTCCTCAAAGGCTGTTCCACTCAATTATTCCTTTCAGCTTTTCAGACGGAGGGACGTTTCGACACGCGAGGAATAAATCTATCAAATATGCGTTCTCTTCTCCCGATAGATGATGAATTAGGTAATAGGGAAGGCAAAGGGTCTAGCCCATACAGCCAAGTCTAACGTAATATACCTTTCTTTTTTATGACTTAATATTTATTCGAAGTAGATACAAAAATATTAAAATAAAATAGATTAAAAAACGAATTACAAATAAAACTAAACTAAAAATACTTATGAAATTAAAACAATTCTACAAAATAAACTAAGTTATATGTTGAGTTTGATAACCTACCATATTTTCTTACGGCTACCGCCATGAACACACCGTCTTAAAACCAGTTGCAACCGTTTCCGCAACTACTTGTAGTCTTCATTCTCCGGAAAACGATAGCGTGTAGTTTTAAAAAACAACTATTTACTTCTACTTTATTAAACAGCCGAAGCCGGGTCAACAGCTAGTCGCTCTTAACTGTCGCCGTTTACGCTTATTTTATGACATTGCACGAACCATAATGGTAGGTTAATATGAATAGGTGACGTCACAATATGTCAGACAATGCGACGCCTTAGATTATAATTAATTAATACAGCGGATGTCTTTACCATATACAAGTATTACTAACAAATAGGAGGTCCCTTGAACCATACATTACACTAAGAGCGCGTTTCCATTAGATCGTGACAACTTTTTAACCGACTGCGCGAAGCAAAGAAGGGTTATATGTTATGGAGAATACAATCCCGAGCATGTTTTTATCCAGGGGGAAAGACGATGGCAAGAGGATGCGTGGTAGGTCTCCGATGAGATGGGCTGATCAGGTCAAGACTGCAATGGATTATCCCCTACATGTGTGCATCAGGAAAGCTTCATTCCGAGAGGAGTGGCGACGGCTTGTTAAGCCTATCATCATTTTCATCATTACAGCCCCTAGAACACAGCGTCCTAGACCTCCACTGCTGGGCCTTCCAGAACATATATCTGGAGAATGTGGCCTACTATATTAATACTATATATTAGGGGCTGATGTGTCTGATTCCAGTTGCTAACATTCATAGGCCTCGCGCGCCACTTACCATCAGGTGGGCGCAAAGTCACATGTCGTGCTAGTATAAAATAAAAATATGTCATTTATCTAAGCCCAAATCCCCTTACAACATGAATTACACACAAAATTTACCCTATATAGAAACCAAATATTTAAAATCGCGAATTGTATTAATAAAAACAACAGAATTTGTTATACAAAAACCTAATACTTGTTCCCGAAGCAATAGGGTTTAATATTGATTCTATGTATATCCATGAATGTGTTCGGTTAAGGCCACGTCAGCGTCTAGAATTCTTTATAGGTATTGAATAAATGATGAATATTGCCTATAAATTGATCCACACATTCTTATACGTGAACTAGTTTATCATTGTATCTGTATTACGAAAAAACATTCAAAAACACATATTAATCATTACGATTACAGACATTTCATTTATTCTATTTAAATATAGTTTATTTTAATTGTTACATTTAATACATTTTGGACTAAAAAGGATAAATAACTAAAACTAGCTTAAAAAAAAAAAAAAAAAAATCCAGTCAGGTCAGACAGCGCCATCTAATTTCCGTGGTAAGCTACGAGGCTTGTGTTACGGAAACTAGATGGTTGATAAACTACATATTATACTTTTTTTTTGTAAATATATACATATAAACACCCAGACCGTGACAAATTATACAATGTACAACTTGCCCCCGGTGGGAATCGAACCCAAGACCTCCCGAGTTCACGGCAACGTTTGTTACCACTAGACCACGGAGGCGGTCTAAGTACAAATTTATATACAAGTAAATATATACTAAACCTAATAAAAAATAAACTATAAGTAAAACATGTCCTCTAGAGACGACCCTTCAGTGATAGTCCCAAAAAGACTGGCAACATTTCCCCTCTGTATAGCTAAGCTAATACGTTGGCAGAAATAATTGCCAGCTCTCCTGATTTGGCGTGAAGATATGTACGTGGTAGGAGTAATGAACTGCTACTGGACCATTATGTTGACTAAAACTAACTCACAGTATTATGAGAATCAACGATTTTAACAGAATTTAATCATCATGTTCACAGCGCCTAGAACACAGAGTCCTAGATCCTACTGTTGGAGATGGGTCTTCCATAAATTTCTGGTGAATTTGACCTACACTCGCCACGCTGGTCAAGACACCCGTTGGCGAGGATTTGATGTCATTTGTGGTATGGTATTTGTGGTGGTATTGTAAATACGGAAAAGGGTAGGTATAAAAGAAAGCATAGGGACAAAAATAAGGAAAGGCATGCTACGATGGTTCGGGCATGTTGAAAGGATGAGCGAGAAAGATTGACGAACCAGATAATGCGAAAGTTGTGGGTAAAAGAGGCCCTGGCAGACCAAACCTCACATAACACATCAAATACATAAAACACTAGCTGAAGGAAGGTGCATTAAAAAGCCTTCGTAACAAAAAGGCATGTATGAAGAGGTTGTTGAATATCGACGAAGATAAAGAGTTATGTCGTGGTCGTATCAAGTGGCGTTGAATTGTGTCTGCCAGGGATCTAGCGTGAATATACGTATGTATGTTGTAAATCTATCACGTCAGTAAGAAAAGAGTATTTCTCATTGGTACATGCCGGGGGGGTTTAAACCGACCTTTGTAGGATTTTAAGGAGAGCGTTCTAACAACCAAACCACAACAAAATGCCAGAAATAATTATGAATTACAATAACACACATTGAAATACATATTTCATAATATAAACAAACAACTTTTGCAAGAATTTGAAAATATTACAATAGCTATAACGAAATGAGTTAAATATCATTGTTATTTAGTTATTAAGCACGTGTGATATGGATACTAATAGTTTCGCGAAGCTCTACCTAATTATTACCTAGCTAAAGAATCATTATCTTTAAGTTCTTCTTAAGTCCAATTCACAACACTTAAGTTCTTCTTAGTTAATATTTTACTTAAGATTTATGACGTTCCTTTTCTGGTGACAAAAAAGGAAATATTAAGTTAAAAAGC
Organism: Tinea semifulvella; assembly: GCA_910589645.1. NCBI lineage: Eukaryota > Metazoa > Arthropoda > Insecta > Lepidoptera > Tineidae > Tinea > Tinea semifulvella. The sequence goes on along the minus strand of OU342623.1, from coordinate 565,410 downwards.
TTGCCACTTGTCATGATTGGCCTATAGTACATACATACATACATATCTTCACGCCAGATCCCTTGCGGGGTAGGCAGAGACAATTGAGCGCCATTTGACACGATCACGACATACTTCTTTCGCTTCGTCAACATTCATTAACCTCTTCATACATGCCCTTTGGTTACGAAGACTTTTTAATGCACCTTCAGTCAATAAAGGCCTATAGTAAAGTTGGCTAAATGTGAATCCGCTTATTTATAAGCGTGGTTTCTGATCACCCCGAAAGGGAATCGGTCGTGATGATACTTTTTACTCGTATTATTGTTCAAAATAATAGAATGTGGATTTTATGGTACATTTGTAAGAAACATATATATATGTGTATATCTCGATAAATATGATATTTAAAAATATAAACATGTGAAACGAAACGGGAACGTTCCAAGTCTATAATCCATATTTTTTTATTATTTAATTAAGTTTTAAATAGTCGTAATCACTAATTTTTATAGTATGTTTTATGATTGCCAGCAGACCACGAAGGCAGTTATTTAAGCGGCAGTGGCCCGGTTGCAAGAACGTCATTACAGCCCCTATTGTCTAGGGCCTAGACAATAGGCCTAGACTCTAGGCCAAATTCTCCAGATACTCGTATATGTCCTGGAAGGCCTATCTCCAACAGTGATGGTCTGGACGTCGTTTTCTAGGGGCTGTAATGAAATGAATACTTAGGCATGTAAAGAAAAATATTGTATACGGCATTATTTAATAATTGAGTTATAGGTTATTAAAAAAACTAAAGAGAACTACGTAAAACAGGATGGACAGAAAACTGTGTTAACATTTAGGCTACCTACCAGAGAAAAATTACACAGTTCAATAAATTGTTCGATAATTTAGTTATATGGTATATTATAGTTTATGTAAATAATAATGTTTGAAAAACCAACCACAAGAATAAAATGTTATTACGCGACCAGACTATCTATTTCAACCTATAATTAGTATTATTTTTATTATCTCAATTAATAGGCACCGATTTTACGATCCTAACACGAAACCACTTTATTTTTGGAGAAGACGGTGACCATAAAATCAATGTTACTGAATAAATTTTATTTGTTCGATTTCTATAAATTTGAACCGACTTTTACGACTCTATTAAAACTATTCTTGGGATTTTAGTTTTTTTCAGCTTTCAGACGTGGTTTTTCAAAGACTATGAATTTCAATTCAATCCCTGCTCAGTCATTTTAAAGGATAGCTATTAGATAATGTTTTAGTCATTAAGTTCGCCTATGCATTGTAAAATGTTTTGTTTTCTGTTCTTTCTATAATATTTTAATAGAAACATAAAATCCAATCATTTTAAAAGTTATTAGGATTATTATCGATTATTCAATCGCGTGTTTGCCATTTTAAAATAGCAATAGAATAAAAATATTATTTAATTAGACAATAACATTTGAACTATAGATTGAAAGAAAGAAAATACTTTTTCAGCGTCTCTAGATTGACTCTATCTCTTTCATTGATATGTATAAAAACAATGTAAAATGTAAATAAACCTATATTTAATCATCAACGTAAAATATTCACAAAAACAAACCTCGAACTTTCAAAAAATATTGCAATAGCGTTTCGAAAAAATCGAAACTTTTAAACAAAAATCCAACTCCAAGATGTGTACAAAAGAAAACGCCAACTTTTCAATTTAGAACACCTCAAAAGCTTCCAAACCAACTTTTAAGCTTACCATAGAATACACAATATAAGAAAACAATATTAAAAACACAAAAAGGAAATCGAAACGAATATTTTTTAACACTATAATATCACTTTAAGCACTTGTTCACAAAAGTTTTCGTTTGATAAAAGTTTTATTTGTTCACCGGCAGAGTCGCCACTTCGTCACTCGCGCGGGGCTTGGTAGGACTAACGTCCATGGACGCCCCGAGCCGCTCACTTTCAATTGGTGTTACCAGACGCACATAACATTTTCCTTTAAAAATCTTTATACAATAGTAACTTATAATTTGTTTAGCCAGAAGTAATCTATACGCATTAGTGTGAGATGCATTATATTTTCAGCAAGTTTTCAGTTGTTTTAATCAATTAAAATAGATAAGAATATATAAAAATCAATTCGCAACGTTTTAACAATTAACAGTAATGTAGGTGCAGTGGGTTCATGAAAAGTAAGGTGGATATAATAACTTTTTTTTACACCTTTATAGCTAAATAATAATGTAACCAGCAAAATATAATTATGTTTCATTTTCTAACTAACGTATTAGTTACACAGATCTTTTACATTTTTCGGGTCACTAATGCAAAACAGTGTTGGAAATTACTTTCAACTTCTTGAAATAGTGTTCTGTTTAAATAACTCCCTTTTGCTTCAGAGTGATATGTAACTTAGATAGATTTGTTGTTAAAGACATTTATAACAGTAATTTTTGTACCATGATACCCACTTTTATATTAAGTAGAACGTAATATTTATACACATAAATAACAAATATTTGTAAATAATTTTTAAATGTATCTAAATATGAAGAATAACAGACAAAATGACATACAAAAACAAAGATAAAACATAACATTTAATATTTATTTGCCCAAACTCAGGCAACAAAAGCTCTTTCTACTGTGGCAACACCGGTTGAATCGCGACGTTGCCGCTGCGTGCACCCGGGGCAGCGCAAGGGACAATGTGCGTTCAAAACCACGAATGCTACATTTAAATGAGGTTAAAGTTTTACCAAGTTGATGTTTATTTTTCATGAGTTTGAAGAACTTTGAAGGAACAATAACGTGGCTCGGACGATTCCATCCTTAAGCTATTAAGCTAATTAGTTTGAAAACAGAATATAGCTACCTACTTCGGGATCAAATTGTTCTGTAAAAATATATAAAAACGTGTCTAAGGGTGAATTTTATACAATTTAACAATTGTATTATAAAATAAAACGAGATGAATTATATTTTCAGATAAATATTAAGTAAACGTATATAAACGTATAAGTTAAATGAAATAATAACAAATTTAAAAAAATAAAAAGTATAAAAGATAATTTAACAAAATACGTAAGCATCGTAAAACTTGAATAGACAATAAAACATTTTTTATAATATTTTTTTTTTGTAAACAACCAAACGAAACGTAAGGATAAGATCTTATGATTGTCCCTTAAAATCCAATTAACGTAAAACCTCGACCTTCAAGTACAAATCTCTGAATGACAAAAGGAGTATCCATCGGAGCCAACAATGGGCAAAAAAATCGCCGATTGTATTTCTAATTTGTATTCAGCTGCGGTGTTGATAAGATTGCAAAACAATACACAAATCTAGTTTTATCTACATCACATACGTATAGTACATATAGTCACATACGCGAATATAATATATCAAGCAATGTTAATGATTGTCACACAATGACACAACCTACAATAACTAATTAGTGATAATAATACACAAATTTTGAATGTAGTCATCATCAACTTATAACATCCCACAGCTGAGCTCTGATATCTCGAAATCATTAAACCATGATAGTGCGATATGCGATATTTGGTGTTTTCAAATAATTACGACCAACAAACATTAGCACTGGACGACACTAGGATTATAAAGATCAACTATTTGATACTATATTCCAAGAGTTACTTGGAAACTCGTAGATTTTGGAGGTATATTGGTTCGACGACTGCAGTAAATAGATTAATTTGTATCACTTTACTAGGCTTGTTGCCACTTTCTTTATAAAATAAATAAGTTATTTTGTCAAATCGTTTATTTTTAGTAAGTACGAGTGTGTTTATCAGCACAGGTAGAGACAACCCTATAAGTATATATAGTATATAGCATCTTTGAAATTGGGCCTCTGGTTCTAGTTTATTAATATAGTCCTCTTCCATTTTATTGGCAGTCATTATGTTGTTTATGACATATAACTCGTATGTTAATTCGTGCGGAATAAAACAGATAGTTCATAAAAAATATCGATACAAATGTTGGATTTGTCATACGAACCGGTGACGTCACAAAACTAGTTGATAAGATATGTATGCTATTAATTTCTTTACGATAAGCCAATTAAAGTAAATTCATCATTATGATATGTTTTAGTATTCCGTCTGGGAATTTAATTATTAATATATTATGATGACACAAATATTTGGTATAATATCTATGTACTCGTATATATGCGTTTATTTATAAGTGTAGTGTCTTAGACATTGTTTAATTTTGATATCGGCACTACCCTTAATCACACAGTCTCCCAAAGGTTAGATTAGGCATTATTCTTCATTTTTTGTTCACTTATAATACAGTTTGTGCAATAAAGAATTTATTAATAATAACAATGATATAACAATTTAATCAAAATTAGAAGTAAAAATAAATAATGTCTTAATATTCACGTAATTGTTTAAAATCATGAGTGTTGTTTAAGTACTATTTGAAGCTAATCCGAAAAATATGTTTCTTGACATATTTTGAAAAATCTTAGACTGTACTTTGCAGAATCTGTGTCGCAAAAACTCACCAATTTAAAACATTGCATTGCAAAGTAGTCTGAAACACCTGGTATTGAATGTAAACAAATGTGCGAAAGGGTTAAAACGAGAAATGTCACCAGTGAAAAAAATTGGACTAACAACGTTACGTTAGAAGACTATATCAGTTAAGAAACTAAGTACCAGGCAAGCATAAACAGAGAAGGCTTGAAACATCTGGTTCTGAATGTAAACAAAGGGGCGTGATAGGCTAATAACGGGAAAATTTTGAATTAAAAATTAATATAGCCCCGAAAACGTACAACAATTTTTATAAGACCATCAGAAGAACTTCAATTACCAGGCAAGCATAAATGAACAGAGAAGGCTGAAACATCTGGTGCTGAATGTAAACAAAGATGCGTGAGAGGCTAATAACGGGAAATTAGTACAAGAGTCAGAAGACTATCAGCAAAGAACCTGAACCACCAGACAAGCATGAATGAACAGAACTGAAACATCTGGTGCTGAATGTAAACAAAGATGCGTGAGGGGTCAATAGGAAAGTGTCATTACCGCCACATGTTTTAATGCAAGTAAACACTCCACAGGTGCAATTAACGCAACACTATGGCATGTTATAATACATTGACCCAATTTATCTTGATTTAGTTTTTTGATAAAATATTTTAAATTAGGCAAACCTTAACAGGATGTTAAGTCGCTGGTGGTTTTAACAATCGTGAATTGAGTGACTTAGAAGTAGATACCTATATTTATTTAACTGTGATATTTCTCAAATTTGATACGCTAGACACATCGATAAGCTTGCTACTTGTCATGATGGGCCTAAATGTGAAGTTGGCTAAATGTGAACTAGTTTCTTACAAAAAGCGGTGTTTCTGATACCCCGTAAGGAAAACAGTCGTGATAATACTTTTTTTTAAATTTAAAACTTTATTGCACTATGTACGAAGAGGCGGACTTTCCGCTAAATTTAGGAGTGAATAAAATATTAAGCAGGGTAATCCTGTTTTATTTATAACTATTAAGTCAAAATGAAACAACACAACTTACGAGTAATTAGTATTTAATAACCTAATAACAAACAAGGTTGGACATTCATTCACGACAAAAATATTTAAAAAAACCTATCAAATTCATAACAAATATATTATCTCTTTAAATTATAAAATATGTACTTTGAAAGATGTATAACTGACATCTACAATATATGAAACATGCTCGACACATTTCTATCGATTCGCATCGTACGTAATACATTCGATACGCAATCTAATGAAGCACAATTACATTACTAACTCGTCTACAGAAATAAATAGAATATTTCAATTTAATCTGTTAAAATCTTTCAAGCTGTAATCGATTCCATACTAGCAAGTTTTATTACGTGAGTTTTTACAAATATATTTAAGCTACATAAATTCATATTGTAGCCCTAGAATACAAAGTCCTAAAATTTGTTCTAAAACTAACTAAAAGCATTACTGCAAAAGACGAGCCTACCAGAAGATTTTTGAAGAATATAGTCCATGCCTAGTTGTGGCAAACGGTTAATTCCCAATTAACTTTAATAAACAATTTTATTCATTCATTATAGCCCCTGGAACACAGCGTCCTATACCTGTTGGAGATGGGCCTTTCAGAACTTACTATATCTGGAGAATTTGGGACTACACTCGGCACGCTGGCCAGATGGGTTGCCGAGGATCTGATATCAATTTTTAATGATAATTTATTAACGAATCCACAAGTTGGTATTAGTGAAACCAGGACCGTCGGCTTAACGTGCTCCCCCGACGAACGGAAACGGTGGTGTTGTACCTATATCAATGTCAAATGTACGTAAGGAATGTGTATTTCTCATTGGTATATGCCGGGGAAGTTTGAACCGACCTTTGTAGGATATTGAGGATAGCGTTTCTTGTTAATAAACAATTAAGAAAAATACTAAATAGTTAATTAAAGTAAAGTTAACGTAAACTAACAATAAAATAAACCAATAAACAACAAACCAATCGCATTTTAAAACAAACAACAGAAAAGCCGCGAAAAGCCAAAACGTCGAGAAGTTAAGCTCAACCATTCGTACGTGGTTACATTACATCTAAAAATCACCCACATTTTGAATTTCGAACTATCAACGAGAACGCGGCGTTGCCAACTCTCCTCCCCCTCATTGAAGAGCGAGACGCTAAAGGTATAAGCGAGATACAAGATAGCTAATATACACGCGACTATGGCCTTTATTGTAGGTTACAAATATGGGGTATAGTCGCGTGCTGGTAAAGTTTTTGATGTTGTAGAGGGGTTAGGCGAGTGAGGTGCGGAGGGTTGATTGTTTGATAAATAATTACGACTTATTACAAGTTCAGTGCAACTTTTCAAGTGGGACAACTATCGGATACAAAAGTACTTTTAGTTTATCATCTATTTAGGTTATGACGGTTTGTTTCAGAGCTTTAAGCCTAGTTGGATAAGAAAATATTTACTGGTGTATACACTTACCCTAATATGCGTAATAAACTATGTCTATCTGATTTTATTTTTTCTTAACGATGTTTCTTATGACCCCTCAGACAAAACTTCAACATACGAGCGAAACCGGGTTAAACAACTAGTTATTAACCATCACTAATACAGCCCCTAGAACAAAGATCTAGTCCTCCACTGTTGGGAGATGAGTCCCCCAGAAATATCTGGAGAATTGGCCTACACTCGCCACGCTGGCCATAAGAGTTAGCGAGGGTAATTACAATTATTTAAATTAATTAAGACCAGTATTTCATACTTAGGCTTTCTGTTTTATTAAAAAATAAATAAAAATAACCCTGTGATATATATTATATTATCTGTTTCGTTTATTATTTAACATTTTCGTTAAAACTTATTTTCGAATACTATAAAGTAAATTATTTCAATTTTACAGGTATCTCAAAATCCATATTAGGCCCTTACGACATTTTTTTTAGTGTGACAAATAAATTACATTAAAAAATATATATCAATAATATTAAATACATGTGACCTCGTGTCCAAACTAACTGTTACCCGTCATCGTGTTGGAGTAGGGAAGTGCAGTGTTAATTGGTCAAGGACCACATCGTACCCTTAATACAATAAGGGCTTAAGTCAAAAAAATTATATAGTGTGATTTTAAATGCTATCTACCAGTTAGCGCTGACAGAGAGAGAAAAAGGATCATAATGAAACGGTAACTGTACTTGTCTCTCTCACACTCTCCCCGCGCGTCTCCCGTTCTTACCAGAATCTTTAAACGCAATTTCACAAAAAAATACTTTTTCGTATTATTCCCTTGCATTAGATACTAACTTGCTCGGTGGTGGCTCGGTTGTAAGAACGCGTTCCTTAAATCCTACAAAGGTCGGTTCGAACCCACCAATGAGAAATACACTTTTCTTACGTACTGCAGTCATAGATTTACAACACCACCGTTCCCGTGCCTCGGAGAGCACGTTAAGCCGTGTCGGTCCCGGTTCCACTAATAAATAACATCTTGTGGAATGGTTAATAAATTGTCATTCAAGATTGACATAATATCCTCGTCAAGCCGTCAGCGTGGCGAGTGTAGGCCAAAATTCTCCAGATATATGTTCTGGAAGGCCCATCTCCAGCAGTGGAGGTCTAGGACGCTGTGTTCTAGAGGCTGTAATGATAAAAATAAATGATTACTAACGGTGCGATATGTAACGCTTACCATCAGCAGGGCGCGGGGTAACATATATTTAGACGTAGTTAGGCCATTGAAGTTGGAACTTCGATTAGTCCAACATTCAGAAATATCAAATCAGTATTTTATCTGGATCGTTTATAAAATATTAAATAATTATCTGAAAAATTATGGTTTAAATCCCTTTTGCTTAAAAGAAAAAATGGTATGTAATCATAGAAAAAAAAGTAAAGTATCATCACGACCGTATGTATCCGAACAGGGTGGTCGAAAACCCGCATTTTTTTTTAAGTTTACATTTAGCCAATTTTACTATAGTCTAAATTCGAAAAATATCACAAATAAATTATTGTGTCCCGACCAGGAATTGAGTCTAAATCCACGTACTTACCGCTAGACCACGGAGGCAGTATGTAATGAAACATGATCTGAACATCTATTTATTATTATTATATGTTCATCACAGCCCCTAGGACATGGGAGATGGGCCTTCCAGAACATATGTCTGGAGATTGGTCATGCTGGCCAGACGTCCGATGTTCCGAGAAAAGCCTAAGATGCCTATAAGGCTGATAAAACTAGTTCATCTGGGATTCTATAAGGATGTTTAAATGTATCCATGAGAATTTTCCAGTCTGATGCGGCGCCAAGGATCGAGGTGGGCTTGCATTTAGTTTTCGTGCATTGCCCTTCCTTTACAAATGTGGTCAAAAATTTTTTTGTTTTCAGTCTCTTTCTTGCTCTTGTAATAGAAATACTGCTTCACGAATAACGCCAAGCACTTTGTCATGTCGGCGCGAGTACGCACCCTCTAGTATGTGTCTAGCAGTTCCTATAGCAGCACCACACAATGTACAGTTCCTTTCCGTAGCGTTTCCCCACCTTACCAGATTACTCTGGTCCGGGAGGGACATTTGAAAAGCGTTTGGGGTAGAATTTCAACAACGCCTGAGACCAATCGTACATTAGTGTCATCACAACCGTATGTTCATCACTTTAGGGCTGGAGGGATGAAGAAAGCTCCCAAAGTTAGCCAGTCATTTTGAACTTTTAGAGTCATCGCGTGCACTCTATACTCATGCTCTTCGTCTTTCTTGAGTCTATGACAAATGTACGTAAGAAAAGTAGAAATCTCAGTTCGATCCACGTTCTTTGTAGAACTACCATAATGCCCAAACCATTGTACATAAGTCCACTTTGAATTTGGCTTAGGGTGAACTTTTAAACGGCGAATCGTGAAAGTCGTAAAACTTTTTTCACACATAAGTGAATTTAATATTTTAAACACGAACTCCAGTATTCTTGGGCTGGGCTTTTTAAAGGTTCCTTCACCACTCCCTCAAGATTTAAGTATGTATGTATGATTTAAGTATGTATTTAAGCTGCCCATCCTAGCTGAATGCGTCTATATGCTTTTTTGTTGAAATTGGAATAGACAGTCTAGACATATTTGCTCAAAATCTTTGCATGTTTTAAGCGCAATGAATTGTCGTTGCAGCGAATTCTGGCTGATATTGTAAACTGAACTGCTGTATGATCAAGTACGATCCTTGATTGTGGTTGCATCATGTTGTATTATTTTAACTTAATATTGTTATTTTAAACCTTTATCCGAAATAATATTTTTATATCGGACTAAAAAGTGAAAATAATTAAAACTACTTAAAAGGAAAAATTTAATTAAATATAAACTAAACCTAATAAATAATAGACTGCCTCCGTGATCTAGCGGTTAAGTCCGTGGATTAAGATTCGGAGGTACCGGGTTCGATTCCTGGTCGGGACACAAAAATATTTATTAGTGTAAATAAATAGGTACATTTAATTTTATTCGAAGGAAATAAGGTACAATGATTTTAAAAAATAATAAAATATTAATTAAACTAAAAACTTACATCTTAAAACATAAATTACTATTCATAAAAATAAACCTAATTAATAAATAAAAATATAACTAAAAACTAAAATGAAGAAAAAAAAAACAAAATAAAAATTATTATAAATAAAAAAATTGCTCCAAATACAAAAATACATATCTTTCCTCTTTATAATATTAGTGTAGACTAAGATATATTTTTAATACATTAATATTGTAATTCGTTTTAACTAGAGATGCGACGAATATTCGGTATTCGGCGTATTCAGCATCTTTTCTACTATTTGTATTCGGCCGAATTATATGGTTTTGTTTCCGAATACATTCGGTTCGAGTATTTCTATGTTCTTGGCTATATGACAGACATGGTATAGAACTAAAATACAACATTTCTTATGTAAGATTTATGTTATATTATAAGTCAAAGGAAACCTATGAAGAATGTGTTGAATAAAGCTAATGAAATAAAGCAATTAAACTTCAAATCAACGTTTATTTTGAAACCTTATTTAATTTTTAAAACATAAAACAATATTTATTTTTAAACTGACATATATTTTGTTTTTAAACCTTAATCAAATCCAAATGTCTTTTTAAAAATTATATCAATTTTGAAACCTCAATCATCATTTCAAATTTTTAATTAACACATTTAAGTGGAAAATTGACAATGATAGACACCATAACAGATATAAGTATATATATATATAGACAGAGAGACACTATATAAATATTTCATGTTAGAATCTGATTACGCGGCAAAACAATGAAATGGTAAACCGAATAATTCGGCCGCATATCCGGTTCGGTAAAGGTTAAACCGAATAGTATTCGGTATTCGGTTATTCGGTGAAACCACTATTTGGTGCATCTCAGGTTATAACTGTTAAATAAATAAATTCAAGTCCTCGCCAAGCCGTCTGGCCAGGCAGCGTGGCGAACGTAGGCCAAATTCTCAAGTTCTGGAAGGCCCATCTCCAGCAGTGGAGGTCTAGGTGGCTGTAATGAATAAAATAAAAAAGACAATTTTTTTTTTTTTTTTTTTAGCTCGTACAATGGCTCTGCTGATCCTTTGGCCCAAATATTCATCAGTGACAATTAACTTAAATCAGCTAATCCACGGAACTTTTAGATACATTATCATGTTGTTTATATAAAACCTTCCACACAACTTTATTAGCATAACTCGTTATATCAAAAACAATACTATTTATATGCAAATTGTAAAAAACATTTTTTTAAATACAATTTTCCATTGATTTATGACTATTTTTTTATTTTTTGTGACCTTGCCCCCATCACAACTAGATCCATACATACATATCTTCACGCCAAATCCCCTGCGGGGGACAATTGAGCGCCACTTGTCACGATCACGACATACCTCTTTCGCATCTTCAACATTCATCAACCTCTTCACACATGCCCTTTTGTTTCGATGGCTTTTTAATGCACTAGATCCATGAATGTTAGAAACTGGAATCAGACACTCATGACTGACTTCAGCACTTAACACTATGCCGGCTTAACTAGGCATGACGGCAATTCGGAAATGTGCATTAAGAGCGGTGGTTGCTCGGATGTAAGAATGCTTTACTTAATATAATATTTTAGACCACTTTGTTATTTACACGTTTCCTCAACGCAACCTCCACTCAACATTTCCTCAAAAAAATATCTCTAATTACGATTAAAGTTCTAAATGGTGGTGGCTCGGTTGTAAGAACGCGTTCCTTAAATCCTACAAAGGTCGGTTCAACCCCACCGGCATGTACCAATGAGAAATACACTTTTCTTACGTACTGCCGTCAAAGATTTACAACACCACCGTTCCCGTGAGCACGTTAAGCCGTCGGTCCCGGTTCCACTAATACTAACTTGTGGAATCGTTGATAAATTGTTATTAAAAATTGACATCATATCCTCGTCGAGCCATCTGGCCAGCGTGGCGAGTGTAGGCCAAATTCTCCAGTTATATGTTCTGGCATTGGAGGTCTGGGACGCTGTGATCTATTTGTATCTCTTGAGGGGCTGTAATGATAATGAAAGTTCTAAATAAATTTAATTTATTTGTGATATTTCTCGAGTTAGGTACGCTGGAGACATCGACGAGCTTGCCACTTGTCATTACTGGCCTATAAGTTGGTTAAATGTGAATCCGCTTATTTATAAGCGTGGTTTCTGACCACTCCGAAACGGAAACGGTCGTGATGATACTTTACTTTTAGCTGGAAGGAAATGTTGAGTGGTGGAGCTTTTGAGATAATGTCTTGGAATACTGGTGATAGTCTTCCACTAGCAGGAGTAAAATCATTTAAACAATGACATAAATCACATTTGAAGACGAGAGTTTTTAACCAGTGCATTCTGCTATGCTTGGTATTTCTCTGATGGATAAAGTCAGAAACGAGGAAATCCGTCGAAGAACCAAAGTTACCGATATAGCCTTCAAAATTAGTAAGTTGAAGTGGCAATGGGCTGGACATGTCTGTCGTAGAACCGATGAACGATGGAGTAGACGGGTTCTAGAGTGGAGACCCCCCGCTAGATGGACGGATGACCTGAGGAAGGTCGCTGGTGGGGGTTGAATGAGAGTGGCAGGAGATCGTGTAAAGTGGCGAGACTTGGGGGAAGCCTATATCCAGCAGTGGAGAGACACAGGCTGATGATGATGATGATAAATCACATGTCGTGCAAGTATAAAAAAAAACTAAGAAAGTTTGAAATTAATATTAGATTGGCACAAATAATATATACCTACTCGCATATTTATTCAAAGGGTGCATGTTACTATAGATTCACATAAATATAGTCTTAAAATCGCTAATCATATGGGAGACATTGGCCCCATCTAGTACCTACACAGTAGACATATTTTTTTTTATTAAACTTTATATTGCTATCCAAGTTTATATTATATTTAGTAAATATGTTTTTTTTTTTTAATAAAAAGTAAAGTACCATCACGACCGTTTTCATTTCGGGGTGGTCAAAAAACACGCTTTTAAATAATCGGATTCACACTTAGCCAATTTTATTATGGCCAAGTGGCAAACTCGTCGATGTCTCCAGCGTACCAAACTCGAGAAATATCACAAATAAATTAAATATTATTTAAATGTATTTATATACATTCATAAATATTTTTGTATCCCGACCAGGAATCGAACCCTCCAAGTCTAAATCCACGGACATAACCGCTAGACCACGGAGAGAAAATAAGACAAAGCACGACGATAGTATACTTAGATATTAGATGACTTTTGGACAATCGAGAAAAACTAGTGTTTGAAAAAAGAAGGATGACAACCGTGACTATAAAGATTTGTGATGAAACGCTAGAACAAGTAAATGAAATTATGCAGTGTTTTCACTGCGAATGGGAAGTATGATAGGGATGTTGGAAGAAGAGTGCCCTGGGGTCACTGAACGCCAGTAGAAATGTCAGTGATAAAGCTCGGCTCGCCATACACACAGCCAAGCTGGTACCAACACTTATGTATGGATGCGAGATGCATGTCTACGCATGAGAGTAGAGTTAATGCAGTAGAAATGAGGTCGTTGCGTCGGATATGCGGCGTCACTTTAAAAGGGTAGGTATAAAAGAAAGCATATGGAAAGTATTGTTCCGACGGTTGGATGAGAGAAGAGAGAAGACTTATCTTAAGATCAAATTAATAAAACAATAGCTAAACGTGCATTAAAAAGCCATCGAAAGAAAAGGGCATGAATGAAGAGGTTGATCAATGTTGAAGAAGCGAAAGAGGTATGACGGGATCGTGATGTGTCGCTCAATTATTTCTACTTACTAATTGCCTACCCCGCAAGGGATTTATCGTGAATATACATATGTATGTCCGAGTATATAGTCATATTTTTTCTTTTATCATACGTCTATGGATAATAGGCTAGAACATGATTATAGACTAAGATATACTTGGGGGTTAATAAATTGCAAAAATATAGACTGCGCTGCACTGTAATAAATAAAATTATAGTTTAAAATACCTGATGTCACGTGATGCTACAGTACTCACAGTCGTACCTTGAGTGCCTGATCAACTGATATTTGATTACTCTCAAATTATTTAATTTATTATATTAATGTATGGAAGCGAGACGTGGATATGTCAGAATACGCATGAGAGTAGAGTTAATGCAGTAGAAATGAGGTCTTTACGTCGGATATGCGGCGTAACTTTGATGGACCGTATACGTAATAACGAAATACGCAAAAGGGTAGGTATAAAAGAAAGCATAGGTACAAAAATAAAGAAAGGCATGCTCCGATGGTTCGGGCATGTCGAAAGGATGAGCGAAGAGAGATTGACGAACCAGATATATAATGCGAAAGTTGTGGGTAAAAAAAGGACATGTATGAAGAGGTTGATGAATGTCGATGAAGCGAAAGAGGTATGTCGTGATCGTGTCAAGTGGCGCTCAATTGTCTCTGCCTACCCCGTAAGGGATCTGGCGTGAAGATACGAGTATGTATGTATGTATGTATGTTGTGGGTAAAAGAGGCCCTGGCAGACCAAGACTTGCCTATCATGATCAAATAAATAAAACATTAGCTGAAGGTGAATTAAAAAGCCATCGAAACAAGAGGGCATGTATGAAGAGATTGATGAATGTCGAAGAAGCGAAAGAGGTATGTCGTGATCGTGACAAGTGGCGCTCAATTGTCTCTGCCTACCCCGCAAGGGATTTGGCGTGAAGATATGTATATGTATGTATTAAAAAAAAACAGACGAGTCTTATATTGGTAACCGTAGTTTTCTTTTATTTATTATTTTGTAAATAAACATTCGAATTAATATTTTATTACCACCCTTCCCGTGCCTCGGAGAGCACGTTTACCCTTTCAGACCTGGCGTTCACAATTCAGTACACTTGAGTTGTAACTGCATTATGATTTGTGTGTATTTTGTTACATTATTTTTATCATTATAACCCACTCGTTCTGAGACACGATAATACTAACATAAGCACGCTTAAAGACGTACAGAGACGTACATTAACTGTTGCTAACTTAACTGTTAAAAATTGACACCAGCCCCAAAAATTATAGTAACAAATTGGGAAACTCACGCAAAAAAACTCTTTTTCACCCCAACACTAGCGTACGCAGGTGGATGGTAGGGCACTAAAAGTACCATACATATATATTATAGGTATAGCATCCATATAGGAATAGTATTACATCCGAAAAAAAAATATACGTTCGAGAAACTGGCTGATATTATTGTTCGCTTGGCCATATCAATGGCCGACATGTTGAATCAATTGATTGAATGAACATTAAATTTAGTACCACCTACCGTCCACTAGGCGGCGCCAATTATGTGAATCGAAATTTGACAATTGTTGGTTCTAAGTTATATTGCCACCCCCTGACCAGATCCTCGCCAACCCGTCTGGCCAGCATTGCGAGTGTAGGCCAAATTCTCAAGATTTTTTTGGAAGGTCCATCTCCAATAGTGGAGGTTCTCCCTCTGTGTTCTAAGGACTGTGACGATAAAGACTAGACTAGAGACGGTCAAATGTCCTTTGCAAAATATATAATTATATTTTCTATAGAGATTTTATTTCATCATTAAAACGTTAGAAATGATACCACGCTGTAATTTAGCCCATAAATATCAGAACATTCGAATTACTGACGACTGATTGAATGATTGAATTTTTTATTCGTTTCCTGAAACACATTAGCTTTGTGAATTCGTGAAGTCATTGCTTCAAGAGACTTTGTTATTAGTTCTATCGAAAAATAATGTTTTATTAAAAAAAAAAAACTTGGTCACTTCGCACCGAATAATAAAACTCAAATCTATTTATTTAAAGCTCATCAATATTTAATTAGTTGAATAACACATTTTATTAAAAGATAATATAAATAAAACTACTTACTTAAAAAGAAAAAAAAAGAAAAAAAATAAACTAAACCTAATAAAAAAAACTATAAGTAAAAAACGTCCTCTAGAGACCCTTGAGGTATCCCAAGGAGTCTGTATAGCGAGGCTAATACAATGGCAGAAATAATTACCAGCTTTCCTGTCTCCAGACTTTTCCGTTAGCCGTTTGGACAACGACTTGGCCAGACGCTTGGCTGAGTGTCCCCATGGGCCCATCGTCTCGACCCCAAACGGCGCAAATTCGTAACCTGTACCAAGGACATATGTCGAGCCTAAAAGACCTAGCAGTGTAGGACCACCAATTACCTATAAACTTTTTAATTTATTATTTTTTACTATGTTTTAGTAAAATAGAGAAAAATCGTTGTTTTTGCTATTTTTTTCTGTCTAAAATTTGGTATATGAAAGTGAAATTATGTCCAAAATGTCAGTAATTTTATCACTAAAAACTTAATAGACTAAATTTTTCAAAAGTACAAATAGATTTAAAAATCATCGACAATATTGGTTTGCTCGAGCGAGAGTGACAGTGTAGCACAAGCTATTATTTACTAATAAATTCATTATTCTCCAATAAGCAGACAACTAGAATAAATAAAACAAATTCAGCCAATTAAACAACGTAGCACAAAAGTTTTTTTCGAAAAGCACAAACATCTCAAGACGTGCATAGCGACGCACGCGCTCGGCGACAGATGTTTTCGTTCGGGTCACCTTCGGGCGGTTCCGGAGGTGCTCGGCTTCCACGGGACCTCTAGGGTTGTGGGACACTTGTACCTACCTACCTGCATTGGAGACAAGTTTGATAGCAAAATGACCTTTATATTGTTAGTTAATAGAGTCTGGTTTAGTTTATAACTATATTAGCATTGAAAGGCAATTGTATATGATCGGCACAAGTTATAAGCAATAATTTGAAAGTACAAAAAAATAAAGAGTATTTATTGATTAGACAGTTTTTATAGATATGGTGACATGACATTTTCGAACTCAGTTGAAATGGCTCAATATCCGCTTTCGCAGATCTGCCTATCTACTTGTCCATTTGTATGGTATCCTAAACAATCCTCGTGCACCTCCTTACCTCAAAACTCGATTTGAGTTCTTGTGCGATACGCACAACCTCCCTCTTCGTTCTGCTTTCAACAATCAACTCAAAATCCCATCCCACTCCTCTAGCAGATATTCAGATTCCTTCACTGTGTCTGCAGCCCGCCAGTGGAACAAATTACCACTGGCCATTAGACGGGCACCATCTGTCAATGTTTTTAAACAACTAGTCACTAACTTGTTTCTTGATAAGCAGGAGCACACTGTATCTAGTACACATTGAATATTTGGCACGCAATATGTTTGTATGTTTATTTGTATATATATATGTATTATATGTTCATAATACTTGCATGTAGTTTATGTAATTGCTTGGTATGTAGTGTATTTATAAATTAGACTAATATTATTAGATTGTTGCACCCTGCCCATAATCTCTCACCATCCCAAAGGTTAGTTGTCAGAGAATGCCTAACAGGCATTAAACTCGCCTATGTACCTAATTTTAAGTTTGGTGCAATAAAGAATTTGAGATGATTTGAAACGAGAGAGAGCCCAGTCGGTCATAGTATTGTAATTTATTATGTTTAGTTTGGCCAAGAATCAATTCCAATATATAAACCTTTTTGACCGCCTCCGTGGTCTAGCGGTAGCAAACGTTGCCGTGAACTCGGGAGGTCGTGGGTTCGATTCCCACCGGGGGCAAGTTGTACATTGTATAATTTGTCTCGGTCTGGGTGTTTATATGTATAATATTTTCAAAAAAAAAAGTATAGTAAGTAGTTTATCAACCATCTAGTTTCCGTAACACAAGCCTCGTAGCTTACAACGGAAATGAGATGGCGCTGTGTGACCTGTCTGGAAATATTTATTATTATTATGATTTATTATTATAAATATTCTAATTCGGACATTTTGAGTCAGCAAAAATATTGCTTTTTCAAACATAACTACTATATTATTTATACTTACTATGGTGTATTTATTGAATTGAAACTATTAATATTTATAATATTTGGTCCTTACATATGAAATTGACGTTTTGTCGAATTGGCCACTTTGATCTCAAATATCTGGCGTTTGGCTAGGAATTCCAAATTCTAATTTATTTCAAATCAGGATTATATTTATTGTTCATCATTAGATTGTTCTTTGACATCGGTCTGTTCACAATATAGAAAAAATAAAATATCGCGTTATTTACGAATAGGAATTCCTCCGTGGCACCAACGCTGCAGAAACAGCGCAAATGATTAATTCTTGTTCTTTTACCATCTACTTTTCCGTTACTAAAAGATTTTCCACATTGTGACTGTGGTCTAGTCCGTGGATTTAGACTTGAAGGTACCGGGTTTGATTTCTGGTTGGGACACAAAAATAATAATTAATGTAAATAAATACATTAAATTAATATTTAATTTGTTTGTGATATTTGTCGAGTTTGGTACGCTTATTTATAAGCGTGGTTTCTGACCACCCCGCTGATGATAAATACCAATATTGTAAAAAAAAATTGCAGAATACATCTCTTTTTTGTCTAAAATAATTGAACCGAATTAATTAAATTGAAAATGGGTAATTCTGATCAAATGACAAGATCGTTTTATAGTCGTCTGCCTTAGTGTCACTAAGGGTTGGCATTCTCAAGGGGGTCAGGACATAACTCACCACGCTACATTACTACGGTTTAAACACAGCGAAAATTGATTCCAGCAATATATGGACGCCCCCATACAGTAGCCATGGGATGATCACGAGTCCCCTTCCGTCCTTGTCCGCCTTTCGCCACAATTAACGACCGGGAAAATTGTCAAATCGTCACACAAACAATAGTGAGCAAAAATCAAATAATATATTTTGAGAGCAACCCTAGCGTCGCGTGCGCAGGACCCGCTTATTAATTTTATGTAATTACGGTCATAGCCGCTTTGTGTTCCGACCACGGTCAAAAAGCACCGATATACAAAAGGGTATAAGGCTGAATTTTGCGATTATTTAGGTAGCTTTGAGAAGGGGCTGTGTGAAAAGGATGCTATGTTGCCAAAGACGTCATTATACGGCCCATCTCAACAGTTTGGTCATCAGGTTGACTTTTGACTTTGATGGGGCACGTCATTGAATGAAATAACAAAAGTGACAACCTAAATCACGTAGTGTATATTAATGGCGTATTACTGACAGCTTTTATTTATTTATTTAAATCTGTATTGCACAAGTACAAAGGCAGACTTAATGCCGCAGCATTTAATGACTGTCAAACCTTCGGAACAACAAAAGCAATAAAACAATGATTATATAACATAATGACATATTTAAATAAATATATACTTGAACTTGCTGTTTACCCGACTTTGCCCGTGTAAACGGCGTAATTATTATCGTTGCGCATTACTTTGATTTTGCTGTATCTCCTAAAGTGATTTATAGTATTTATTTAATTTGCATGGTTTAAAGGCATAATGCCTTATATTATTTAGGCATAATATGCCTAATCTTCATGAATCTTCAACAAACATATTTAAAATGGTAAGGATTAATACCCGTATTTGTGTAAATAGCTTTCTAATTACAGCTTTAAATTAAATTACAAATTGGCCATTTATTTTAGTATTAAAATATAGTACGTTAATCTTAAGATAAGACATATGCCATCTCGGACTTTTCTGTAGACCTATATAAGATACACAATTCCACCATACATTATTTTGTTATATCTCAAAAGGTTTAGGTAGCGTTTTTGTTAAAAGCGCGCCCAGACGGAGTATATTTTTCCGACACCTCCAACAAATATCGTTAATGTATACAAAATCTCTATCCATTGGTGAAAAAAGCATGAAAATCAGTGCAGTAGTTTTTTAGTTTATCGTTGAGACAGACAGATCTAGTCAAGCCGGCAAAGCGTTAGGGATTGATGTCAGTCATGTCTGATTCCTGTTGCCAACATTCATGGACCTTGCGCGCCACTTAACATCAGGTGGGCGCAAGGTCGTGCTACACTAACTAACAGCCGCGGCGGAGGTCTTTGTTTGATAAATATGTGTGTGAAATCAGTATTTACATATAAACTACACATATACGCTTTTCGGTCTAAAACGATCCTGCAGCGCTTCTGGCATGTTCTTTAAAGCCAGAGTAAACACATTCGATGATATTATGAGGCAAAGAGTTGTGTCATTCCTTGGCCGTCTCGTACATCTGAGAACAAGACCATACAAAATCTGTATGACATGTTGTCCTTTCTGTATTGGATAGATCTGGCCGCTAGTGTACTGCTGTGTCGGTTGCTGCTGCTGCATATCTATGAATGTATAATTTTTATTTCAATCATCCTTTCTGCAACCGGCTGTGTTGTGTAATCATAACTTTTACTAGTAAATCCAGATTTCGGGCCACCACGTGTTCAAAGTATGGTATTTAAGACGAGCCATATATCTACGTCTGTCTATGTCGGATTTTGCTATACAAATTCTCCCCTATAGAGTTTTTTTTATTTTAACAGTACGGTCGCTGAACTTACGCGTCTTTTCTATACGTGGTCTGAGGGTTCCTTTGTGAGCTGATCATGGATGATCTATATTTTTTATTTATTAGCATAGTCGGACCCTATAGTCGTCTCTTTCTTTCAAATGCTTAATACAGGTCAGAAAGGGAGGCTATAATGAACCGGTTTTAATTATTATTGTCCTTTTGAAAATGATCGTATAATATAACTCAATTTTATTCCGTGTACCTTTTAATTTCTTTATTTTAGAATACTAAAATAAATAATTTTAAATGTCAATAAATGACGATGAAGTAATTAAAATTATTGGTTAATAATTGTTCGTTGTGAGGTATTTTCTGTATGTTTTATTTTGTAAATCTGATAGCTGAGTTTTCCTTGCAGATTCCTTTCTCAGTCAGATTAAACATTAACCTCACTTATCGATTAGTACTAGGGAACCATAAACAGGCAGAAGAGACTTGTAAATTCCTAAATTAAGCTGCTTGCTATCTTTAAATGCCGCGTCACTGACGGACCGTATACTTAATGACGAAATACGCAAAAGGTAGGTATGGAAGAAAGCATAGGTACAAAAATAAGGAAAGACATGCTCCGATGGTTCGGGCATGTTGAAAGGATGAATGAAAAGAGATTGACGAACCAGATATATAATGCAAAAGTTGTGGGTAAAAGAGGCCCTGGCAGACCGAGACTCGCATATTACGATCAAATAATAAAACAATAGCTGAAGGTGCATTAAAAAGTCATCGAAACAAAAGGGCATGTATGAAGAGGTTGATGAATGTTGAAGAAGAGAAAGAGGTATGTCGTGATCGTGTCAAGTGGCGCTCAGTTGTCTCTGCCTACCCCGCAAGGGATTTGGCGTGAAGATATGTATCTTTAAAAACCCAGCAATCAGTTAAACACCAGTGAAATCGAATTATTAATTCCAAAAGTATCAGGCAAGCATAAGGAAGTAGGAAGCGCGTTCTCTTCCATTGGATAAATGGAAGAATCTTTAGGATTAGTTGCTAGTTGAACTAAAATTTCGGTTTTAGAAACACAATTTATTTACTAGAGAAGTATGAGACAGACGTCAAGACTAACTGTCAAAAATTTTGAAGGGAGTAATGGTTAATGTCAAATAAAGGGGTGTATCAGGCAAAGCTTTTTGTAGATGTCGCTAGCGGCACTGGTACCTTGTTTACAGCTATGACGGATCATTTTTTTTATGTTTTTGTAGTTTTTTAATTTTTATAACAAAAAAAAAAAATTTAACTTAACGTTACCTACCTTAAAAGACGAATTAGGAAAGCGAACACCGTCTTTAAAAAGAAAAAAGGTTTAATTAATAGAACGGCAATTTTGAGATCACCATACTTTTGATTTTGCTTGGATATCTCGATTTGTACATTTAAAAGCTGCTCACTTCGGCAATATAATCAATAAATAATAAGTTTCGTAATAAAAATACAAGTTTTATATGCAACTGACAGTGCTATTGGGTACCGTCTATCGTGCGCCATCTATCGTGATAAAAAGATAGTGATACACCCCATTAATATACAAACAGTATAAAAGAATTAAAATATAAATTAAAACTACTTAAAAGTAAAAATTAAAATAAATATAAACTAAACCTAATAAAAATAAACTATGAGTAAAAAATATCCTCTAGAGACGACCCTTCAGTGATAGTCCCAAGAAGGCTGGCAACATTTCCCCTCTGTATAGCTAAGCTAATACGTTGGCAGAAATTGCCAGCTTTCCTGTCTCCAGACTTCTCCGTTAGCCGTTTGGACAACTCCTTAGCCAGACGCTTGGCTGAGTGTCCCCATGGGCCCATCGTCTCGACCCCAAACGGCGCAAATTCGTAACCTGTACTGAGGTTGGCGTATTTGCGCAGCTTGAGGTTCTCAGCAGAAACCGCCGCACTTCCCGCGCTTGACGAGGTCGCCTGGATGTGTGATGGGGCTAATATGTCTACACATGTCGCATCCCACACCACGGACCTGCCAAATAATTTCCAACTAACAATTTAAAACAAAATTAATGCATGCAATATTTAATTCTAAACGATAAACTAGATTTTGGTAAATCGCCAGTGATATTGAACATATGAAATCGAACAGTACCAGGCAAACATAAACAGGCAGAAGACACTTACAAATTAGAAAATTAAACTTTAAAAATAAACTTCGAATCGACGCATGGATAAAATCCTAGATTTCAGTGAAACACTAGTATAATCGAAATGATTAATTTACAAAGTATCAAGCATAACAAAGTAGGAGGCGCTTTATAGTCGTCGAGACAATAAATAGGAAAAATATTCAATTCAATTAATTTATTAACCATAAGATACATTAAGTACACTCGGTTTTGTCAGTTATACATATTATTGTTTACCAATCATGGCAGGATAGCAGAAGAAATGCCATTAATAGCAAAGAATCGTCATTTACCACTTAACACTACAAACAATCAATACCTACATAGATGCTGCTGTACAAGGGCGTTGTCACTTTAAATCTAGAAAATAAACTATTTTGAAATTATATAATAAAATAATAATTATTTTAATGAAAGAAAAAAAAAGTACAAAATTGTGTATATTCAAATGAAAAAATGCATTTATTCGAAAAAAATATTTAAAAAATATAAAATTAAATTAATATTAATACTAAGGATAGGGATATAAGTCCCGTCCGCGTGGAATGGTGGCAAGAATGCTGGCTGCATTTCCCCGCTGAATTGCAATACTGATTCTCTGGGCGAAGAAAGAGCCAGCCCTCTTGTCACCGGAGGAGACAACAAGAAAATAAATAATCACATTAAATGTCAAAAATAATAACAATGATAACAAAGAATAAATAAAAGATAATTTAATAAAATTTAAAAAACTTTAGGAATAAACATTGGTTGCTGAATGGGTTATAATATCAAATTTATTCACTAAAGAAGAATGAGAAAGATCGAGACAGACGTTAAAAACAGCTGTCAAAAGTGTTGAGGGGGTAAAAAGTCAAATAATTCAAAATATTTAGATTTCAGAACGAAACAATAATCATTAAAGAAGTTAAACCACTTTTACGTCTTGTTCCGCAATAAATTAAAAATAGGAGACCTCCCTTTCAAACCAGCGTATTGTCGGTCGCAAGCCCGAGATTCTTCTCATATCTTACTGACACACGATGGACCCGGCACACGCACGGTGAATCCATAGAATGCTTAGAAATGATAATGCCCATTTTTCTTAGAGAAATGGGCCCAATCAAATGTTCTCGTCCCATAATGAATTCTTTTTTATTTGATATATATTGTGTTGTTATTTATTTTACCTTAGCCCAACGACAATTGCTGTTTTTACGTTAATAATTACATAGTCTCGATCCCGCCGATTTGAAATCCAGTGTTTTATCTATAATAAAGTACCTGGTCATAATAAAGAACCTAATCGTATAAATAGTGCTTTGTAACTATTATCAACCATAAATTTTAACCAATTGACTATTTAATTAAATTATACTTTAATGCTGGGGTAAAAGAGATGTTGTAATTAAATTTAAAAATACACAAATAATTGTTATGATTATTGAATTGTACATATTTAGTCGAGGCACGCTGCGAAAAAGTTGGGGCCTGGTTTTGGGGAATCTCTTTTGTCCTCTCTCTCTTTCATATTTTTTTTAGTAAAATAAAGGAAAGTCGTTTTACCACATTTAAAGCAAATAAACGATTTTAAATGTGTTTTTTTTTTGGTATTTATCTTTGTCTAAAATACGTCCGTATTTTTTAAAAAATATATAGTTGTTGGAATGTGCGAGCGAGATGGATGCGAAAGCCTCTTATAACTAAAAGATATAAAACCTAGATTTTGGTAAAACGCCAGTGAAATCAAAAATATGTAAACGAAAAGTACCAGGCAAGCATAACGAAGTAGGAGGCGCGTCCAAGTGTTCCGTACAAACAAGAGCAAAACATCGGGTCCGTTATTGCACCTGCCGTTTGTCAAGATACTACGCTAATGCCGGTCCCGTACGATTATCACATTTGCTTTAACCCCTCTCATATTTAAAATTTTATTTCATCATCACCAGATGGGCCTGGAGAATTTGGCCTACACTCGCCATGATGGCCAGACGGGTTGGCGAGGTGTATGTTTTTAATAAAAAAATATTAACGTCTTTACAAGTTGGTATAGGTGGAACCTGGACCGATGGCTTAACGTGCTCTCCGAGGCACGGGAAACAGTAGTGTTATAAATGTTTTATGGAAAGTTTTCTTATAACCTAGCCACCACCGCATATTATTATATTTAATATTTATTGTACAGGGTACACAATAAAATAAAAACATTTAAATAAAAAAATAAAAAAACAGAAGATTTGAGCCTATCCCGGTTTTTAATGAGTCCCGACTGTAAAAGTGGACTGGAATGTACTAAAATATATTAAAATATTACAATGGTGTTAAGCAGTTATAAAACTATTTAGTGACGGAACCCTTGGAAATGTTATTTTTTTTCTTTTTAGTTTTTATTTATATTTTTTCAGATATATTTTTTTTAATTGGTCGACGAAGACTACTGTTAAAACTACGAAAATATCGAAACATGCTAAAAGGAGTCACCATGCCGATTTTGATTTACAAAAAAACTTATTAAAGGTCAGCATTGTAATTATTAATATTGTTCTTAATTTAGAAGTTTTATTTGGTTATTTATAGAATTAAATATACATTATTTTAAATACGTCATCGTTTAGTCGTACGTCGACATGTATAAAGCATGCCTAACATTATTTAGCATACGTCGTAAGTTATGATAAGTCATCGATTTCCCAACCCATACGAAATTACAAGGTCCTTCGCGCCATTTTGCACGGACATGTCACGTGCAAGTTTTTGTTTGGTAAATTAATTTACTGTGGATATTGTTAGTCAAAACTACCACGTTGTTTAGTTTAATAATGTGCTACAATGTGAATAATTATGGAAAACGAGAAATTGTACCTTAAATACGGGGCACAGGTTTATTTTTTGCGGTTTTTCCGCGCTGTGGACTCCCATATTATATCCAACGTGTTTGGTCTATAATGCCGCCAGTGACTCCTAGAAGAACATCAAATTCTGCAACTTATGGAATTTGATGATAACCTCGTTAACTCATAAAAAAGAAAGATATATTACGTCAGACTTAGCTGTATGGGCTAGACCCTTTGCCACGTGTACCTACCAACTTTGGGGGCCATTCTCAAGCAATGATAATGTCACATGCTATATTTATCGAAAATTCTATCACAATGTATACAAAAATAATAGTTTAACTTGATATAAATATGAAGCTCTCTCGACGCTTGCTAGCTCGCGACTGTTGGTGCAGCTACATGACTTCGATTGGTTTTGCGGGAACGTTTTTATATTAGTCAGGGCTTATCTATAAACATCAATGGTAGTGCCTTAAGTAAAAATCCATGTATGTATTGTTGCTGGCGATAAATAAAAGTAAAGTATCATCACGACCGTTTCCGTTTTTGGGTGGTCAGAAACCACGCTTATAAATAAGCGGATTCACATTTAGCCAACTTTAGTATAGGCCAATCATGACAAGTGGCAAGCTCGTCGATGTCTCCATCGTAACAAACTCGAGAAATATCACAAATAAATTAAATATCAATTAAATGTATTTATATACATTAATACATATTTTTGTGTCCCGACCAGGAATCGAACCCGGTACCTCCGAGTCTAAATCCACGGACTTAACCGCTAGACGACGGAGGCAGTTGATAAATAATAAATAAATAAATAATGGATGTGGTGAAAGAAGCTTCGTCTGGCTGTATGTATGTTTCGCATTCACGACTAAATTACTGAATTGATTTTGATTGAAGTTGGTGCGAGAAGAATTCCAACGAAATATTTCTCATAAAGGCCATCTCTAACAGTGGAGGTTGGTTTAAGTAAAGTATAAGACCGCTTTACTAATCTGAGACTGAGACCTCGGTCAGGTCAAATCAAAAGTCAGTATACACCTGGTCCGATTACCATAATCAGTTGGTGGCCGATTCCCAAATATTGACACAAATCTATTTAGGTTCTGGGTTAAATTTGAATTTGTTGCTAAGTTAGATTCTAACAAAGAAATATCAAACAATCAGTTTTAACCAAAGACTTTAAATATATGCAACGAGGGGACATTCCTCTGTTTTCCCCGACAGGATCTCAGCGGGTAATCACTTACTGGCATCGGTTACTGGCATAACAGCGCCTGTGTGGCTCACGAACACTATTTCAGCTCTCCATCAGGAAGTGGTCTCCCGTTGGAGGACCAAGCGCAAGACAGAGCGATATTCTGGAGATGCTTGAACGACAAATCCTCAATAGTACGCATCTCCAGATATCGAGCTATGACGGAATGGAACCATGGCGCTCTGAAGACCACTCTGAGTGATATGTTCAGCTGACTTTGGTTCATGTCCCTATTGGTTTTGGCCAAAAGGTAATGCCAGGCTGGCGCAGCATAGGTGAAATGGGAACAGATGCACGTCTTACAGATCCGGACCTTCGTCCTGAGCGGCAAGCTGGAATTCATAACAGGACGTAACATGGCTCGTGCCGCCTTCACCTGATCGACGGCGTGGCAGGCCATTTCACCATTTGCAATTGTTAGTTTTTTTTTTTAAATGTATGGAAGATAAATTGCGGATTCCACATCTTTGAGTATGAATACTAACAAATATACATCTCTCGGTTTATTCATCTGTAAAGTTTAATATTATTAACTTATTTTGGTAATTTATATTAACTTGCCGTGTTATACACATTTTTTTTTCACTTCCTACCAAAATATTAATTATAGATTTGATCAAGAAGTAATATAGAAACAGTATAAACGAATTACAATATTAAATAATTTTAAATAAAACCTAATATTACATTAACTTGAAAATGGCGCGGGACATTATGACATACAACTGATAGCGCTCAGAGCGATCTACCTCGATTTCGTGAGCGGTCTAAGAAAAATGATGTCATTTGTGACGTCACATAGCTTTGGCAAAACAGTTTAAGCGCGTCTCGGAACACCTTTAAGCGTGCTAAGGTTACTATTATCGTGTCTCGGAACGAAGAGGAAGTGTGGAGTGCTCTGAAAGACCTGTCGCAGTGTTGATGTATCTTGGCTTTGTGAAGCCATCAGTTGCTTGTAGACTAAAAAGCTTTAGTTGTTTGTGTTGCGAATCGCTCACCAGTAATAACTTAAAATCGAGATTTTAATTTGGTAATTTGTATTCAATTTTATATGAACCTGCGTACCGATAGAGAGATCAAGTTTCGTGCTATACCGGTGGGAAATACTCCTTTTATTTGTTATATAATTATAATCAACAACTATTATCGGGGGACAAGAGGGCTGGCCAATATTTGGGTCAGCATTACCATTCAACGTGGCAATGCTGCCAGTATCCTTGACACTTTGCCCATTGGCAGCGATTTGGACCAGTTTTTTAATTTATAATAATTTTAGTAAAATTTCGGGGTAGTCAGAAACCACGATTCACATTTTTTAGCCAACTTTACTATTGCCCAATCATGACAAGTGGCAAGCTCGTCGACGTCTCCAGCGTACCAAACTCGAGAAATGTCACAAATAAATTTAATATTAAATGTATTTATTTACATTAATAAATATTTTAGTGTCCCGACCAGGAAACGAACCCGGTACCTCCGAGTCTAAATCCACGGACTTAACCGCTAGACCACGGAGGCAGTTGAGTTTTTTTTAAATGACAATTTATTAACGATTCCACAAGTTGATATTAGTAGAACCGGGCTTAACGTGCTTAAGAAAATAAATGTACTTAAGAACAGAGTATTTCTTATTGGTACATGCCGGGGTTCGAACCTCTTTAGGATGTTAAGGAAAGAGTTCTTACAACCGCCACTACCGCTCTTGTTGTACCTATCTTCTATATATATAAAGGTGAATGTCTGTCTGTGTGTTCCCTATGCATTGCAAAACTACTTGACCGATCGGGATGAAACTTTGGGAATATGTTGTGTGAACATCGGGGAAGGTTTCTGACATTAGATTGCATAATAAGTACATCTTATTTATATAAAACAAAATCGGGTTTGTTAGAACACTTATAACTCGAGAACGGCTGGACAGATTTTCAGTTTTTGATTTGTTGGATTTGTCTCCGTCCCGAATAGCTGAATAACTATAAATAAAATTGGAAATTGACCATTCAATGACTGTTAGGCGGTACGAAACTGTTTTTGTTTTAGCTATAGTATGACAATGCCTTTTTACAGCAGCTATAATTTATGTGACATTTTAATAATGTTTTAGCTTATAGTATGACAATGCCACTTTACAGCAGCTATAATCCTTGGTGTATTTATTTTATAATTGTATGTCTTAGTTTATAATATGACAATGCCTATTTACAGCAGCTATAATTTTAAGATTATAATTATGTATATGGGTTGTAATGTGCTGCTCCAAATACAAGCTATTTCCCAGAAAATAAGCTTTTCGTTATATTAATTAATTTTTTGACATGTAAAAGCGCAGAATACATTATATGTATTGTCCTATGCCTACTTACACAATAAATAAACTAAACTAAACGAAGTTCTCCGGGTCAGCTAGTTCTAAATAAATAACACTCAAATAATTGTTAAAGGAGTTATTGTATAAAAAACTCAACTTTATCAAACAGTCAAGTAGTAAAGTTGTCATATTGACAAAGCTTATCTGTCAGACACGTGCTGTCAATGGCACTGTTGACACAAATCGGTTCGTCAGTTGATAACACATTTATGTTTGCAAGGAAAATTATACTGTTTATTTTGTAAGCAGCTGTAAATGTTTTAAATTTTCACGTTATACTATCAATTAACAGACTTTAAACTGCCTCCGTGGTCTAGCTGTTAAGTTCGTGGATTTAGACTCGGAGATAACGGGTTCGTTTCATTTAAATAAATTCATTTGATTAATATTTGAGTTTGGTACGCTGGAAACATCGACGAGCTTGCCACTTGTCATGATTGGCCTATAGTAAAGTGGCTAAATGTGAATCCGCTTCTGGTTTCTGACCACGCCGGAAGAAAAACGGTTGTGTTGATACTATATTTTACCATTTTACAGCCAAGAATTTAGTTTCCTGACTTTATTATTTTAGATTGTAAGCTGACGCCACATTTTACCATTGTTAGTACAAAAAAATTAAGTTAAATAAATAATAATAATAAACCAATATGACTCCGTCCCCCACCAATCTGACAGGACGCACCTAAATCCCGCCAGACCAGCAGCCGCACGAAGCCAATGCACGGCGAACCATATCATACAGATATCATCTTCAGGATATTGTTAGTGCTTGACCTAACTCTGTTAAGCAATGATACAGGGGTGTTGCGTCTTATAGCAAAAAGTCATCTTTTTAATTTTTTTTATACTAGCACGACATGTGACCTTACGCCCACCTGATGATAACACCGCGCGAGGTCTATGAATGTTAGCAACTGAAATCAGACAATCGTGACTATGGCAGTCTATAACACTATGCCGGCTTGACTGGGTATGACGGCAATTCGAGCCTGATCCCGAAACGTGTGGATACACTTTACTGGGTTTATCGGCACAAACGGTGGATACTTCCCCGCCCCGGCAGACTGGGGAAATTACCACCATCAGTCCGTCTGCCACCTATAGATGGCATGGGACGCACTACAGTATCGCGGACAATATTTACTTAAGTTTCCTTAATGATTTTAAAGTTGAATAGTGTAAAGCTAAGAGCTAAGGTGTCCTTGCTCTTAGGTGTAAAGTTATTCTGACGTGAGTTCGGTTACGTTCGGCAAAACTCGGGCTTAAAAGTGACATTAACAAAATCCACTATTTTAAGAGTCAAATCTATATTTACATGACATGTTTTATACATGTCGGTAAGTATATGTAATTTTTACGTCAATAAACTATTTAATAATATAATTAATGGGTACTGCTGAGATTTATTTACTTGCCTTATTGTGTCGTACCTACAAATAAGAACTGATTTTGCGTCCGACTTACCTGTGAAACAGAAAATAAATAAATTAGTAAAAGTCTAATTTTAATTAATAACAATAATAAAATCTAACATAATTGTTCTAAAGCTTCTGTATCTTCGGCATCTTGTGGTCACAGAAGTACCCATCAGGTACTGTGACCACCTTCCGAGGGGTACTGAAAGCTGTAGACGGCGCCGTCGTCCCTGGTGTAGTGTTAAGCATGGCAGAGGCCAAGAGTGGAGAGTTTGGAGTAGTTTTAAGTCATCTACAATAAGGGTTCGGTATTTTTACCTCCAGAAACGTGGACACTGACGGTAGGTCTGGTCCACAAGTTCAAGGTCCCTCAGCGAGCTATGGGGAGAACTATGCTCGGGATTTCTATAAAGGATAAAGTTATTAACGTTGACATTCGTCAGAGAACTAAAGTTACTGACATAGCTTTCAAAATTAGAAAGCTGAAGTGGCAATAGGCTGGACACATCCGTCGCAGAAGCGATGAATGATGGAGTAGACGGGTTCTGGAGTGGAGACCACGTAATGGAAGACTCCCCGCCAGACAGAAGGTCGGCAGGTGGCAGAAGATAGTGCGAAGTGGCGAGCCATGGAGGAGGCCCATATCCAGCAGTGGAGAGAAATGATGATGATTTTTACCTCTGAACTCAAAAAAAGACACGACACAAAACAGTTACTTAAAGTAAGCTCAAAAAATATTTTTTTTATTAAAAAAAGGAATATGTGTCTGAGCAAGTCTTGCAATACTTTTGCGCAAGACCTTTATCGGAGGTCTGGCGCAAAAGCAAGACCAGGACTGCAAGATTGGGCAATTCAGCCTTGGTGGGGATAATGCGCGGGACCCAGGAGTATCTTTGGGCTGCGTGAAGCAAATCCACGAATATATTTGCGGGGTAAAGAACACCTAACGGCCAGATTTTTTTGTTTAGGATATTATTGAGGTGCTATGACCGCACACGAGTGCGAAAGACCTTGAATTCTGTGTCTTGAATGGTAAGGTTGCTCGTCCTGTATGTGTTTGAGGACATGTCCTTGCGCAGCCGCGAGATACATAGACAAAGATTGATCCGTAGTCCGTTTATGGATTTTTTTAGAATTAACTCTTACATCTGTCTCGTGCTAAAGATGTGCAATACTATCCCAACTAGTGGGTTTACCCATTCCTATAGCCTGGAGTCATTCAAGCGAAGTGTGAACCATCTGAAAAGCTTGAGATGGTTCTGCTAAGTACTGCACAGGTGCTCTCAATGTCATCAAGCTATAATCTTATTCCTTCCTCTCGATTCCTCAATCGAACCACACGCACAAGTCAGAATATGCATCCACATACCGGAGTCAGCATACCTACGCGTACGTATAAATTTTTAGACTCGTACATCACGTTAATAATGTGGAATGAGAAAAAAGATCTAGTCAAGCCGGCATAGTGTTGGGGACTGATGTCAATCATAAGTGTCTGATTGCAGTTCCTAACATTTCTGGACCTTACGCGCCATTTACTAGTGACTGCGTTCACATGTGTCGTGTTTAGTATACAAAAATTTTTTTTTTGATAGGTCGGCATAATCGTAGAGACTGATGTCAGTGGCTGGCGTCGATATAAAAAATAAAATATTTGCCAATTAAAAATTGATCTTTTTAATACAAAGTGCAGCTATTTAATATTATTGTTTGGAAAAAGCTTAAAAACTCATTGTCTTGTCGAAGCGTAGTAGAGCAAAAAAAAAGGATAGATTTACCGCGGAACATCTGGCGCGTAAACCCGCACCCCCGCAGAGAGGGATGGAAATATAAAAAGCTTCCGTGAGAAAGAGAGATGGATGACTATTATCAAAATGCACCCTCGATAGGCAAAAAAATGGAATTAGGTGCGCGCACGCAAGATTTTGAAGTTCCGTTTCCGAATAAGATTGGATTTAAAGTTTTCGGTGTTGTTTTTTTCTTCATTAGTCTTATAACTTGACTGACGAAGTCCTTCCAGAACATTTATTGAAACAGATTCCACAAGTCGGTATTACTTAGTGGTAATCAACTCCCTACTACTACTACTAGGCCGCTGCTGCATTCGTCGTTACCACCCCGGGTAAAACTAAACAACTATAAGACGTTTGTCTGCTCGCGCCTCACCTACGCCGGGCCGGCATGGCACCATCTGGTGGCTCCATCCATAGCGGCTAGAATCCAAGCGCAGCAAAACATCTCCTTGCGCGCGACAGTCGGAGCTCCGTGGTTCGTGCGCAACACAGTCCTCCACGATGACCTGAAGATGGAGACCATCGAGCAGTTCGTGGCCAGGCTCTCGAAATCCATGTTCGATCGAGCCGACCACAGCCGCTTCGACCATCTTCGGGGCATCGCACCTCTCCACGCACGGCCACCGGAGGGCCGTCGCCTGCCCCGTGAGATCCTGGGGGCCGAGGCGTAACCAGCACAGACTGGCTAAACTGTATGAAGATTTCTTAACAGAAACTGTCCTACAGGTGCCACAGATCCTTTAGTGGCCCCCTCCCCAGCGGCTCTCGCCGCCGAGGTAAAACAAGCAACCGGCGCGGGTTGTCGCCCGCCGTGATTAACGCACGCTGAATAGGGATCACCCCGGAGCGGTCCGCCCCAGGGCGAAGACTACTCCCGGAGTCGCCTTTTTATACAGTACACGACATGTAACATCGTCCCCACCTAATGGTAAGAAGTGTGCAAGCTCCAATGTTAGCAACTGGAATCAGACACTCAAGACTGACATCAGCCCCTAACACTATGCCGGTTTGACTGGGCATGACGGCAATTCGACCCTACAACGCAAGGTCAAATTATCATATCAGCCCGCCTACCATCTATTTGTTTTCGTGGAAAGTATGTGCCATTTGCAATGATGTCAGAGAGTATCATCACGACCGTTTCCCTTTCGGGGAAGTCAGACCATGCTTAAAGAAGCGGATTCACATTTAGCCAACTTTACTATATATAGGCCAATCATAATTAAGTGGCAAGCTCGTCGATGTCTCCCGTGTATCAAACTATGATGTCAAATGCCAATTTTTACATTCATTGAGAACTAAGCTAATAACATAACGTATATCAAAATATTGATTGATTATAGATTATCTTAATCATCCTTTCTGCAACCGGCCGATTGTCGTCTAACCAAACCGTTAAAACAATATTGACCCGGGGCGGCACGAATTCATGAATTGATAAGAAATATGCATTTTTATAATTTTACAATTACATGGGAATAGACGTGTTATCACGACCGTAAACTTTCCGACGTAACTAACCACACTTTTTTAAATCGGCTTCACATTTTCTGCCGTCCCACCATGACAAGTGGCAAGCTCGCTTTAGCGTACCAAACTCGAAAAATATTACAAATAAATTATTGTGTCCCGACCAGCAGCCCTATTCTGTTACTTAGCGCAAACGTTATATAATGGGATTCCATTATATTAATTAGTCAACGGATTCCATTATAGAAGGTTTGCGCTTAAGTAACAGAATGGGGCTGCTAAAGATTCGTGAAACGGAGACTCTCCAAGGCACAGAAACAGTGGTGTTGTAAATCTTTGACAAATGTAAATGTACGTAAGTTCCCATTGGTACATACCGGGGTTCGAACCCGCAAGCACCGCTAAGTTTACTTTAATAATACATAAATAAATATCAAAATTATATAATAGCGGTTATCCGAGTCCGTTCGTTAAAGGATTTCTTTATATCGTTAGCGCTTAAAGAATAAGAATTTGGCTAGAGAGCTCTCTTAAAAGGTATAAGGTTCGATGTTGTACCGAATCTGTCGTCCACCGTTCTATTCCCACGCACTACAGGAAATGTAAGCTACACTTTAAAATAGACAACCCTACGTCACCTTCTATAAATTAAAAAAAAACACGTTCAGGTACTTTTACCGCGTATTTTTTATATGGTTCCGTAGATGGTAGCCATAGAGTTCCACTTATATTTATATATTATAATTTACATACAAAATGATTTTTCTATGTCATCTACTTCGCTCTTTCATATTATGATCTCAAGGAAGAAATGATCAGGACTCAGCTCAGGACGGGTTCAAGACTCAGCTTTATTCCCGCAAAATCTCTGTCTGCAGGATATTTATAAAACGAGCATCCAAGACAGCATTCATGGAATCATACAGTATTTAGTTTTGTAGGAAGAGGAGCAGAATGGTGGATGGTGAGCGTCTTGTTGCGCAAATCAAGGTCTTCTTTGTAAATAAGCCTCTGGCCGGTTCCACATTCTTCTTAACTCTCTGTCCCACACACGATGGACCCGCCAAACGTAGAATGCTCAGAAATTTGTCTTCTTCTTGTCGAAGAGAACGTATAAGAGAACTTCTGCAGCATGCAGGTCGGCATATTGTCAGTAAAACAAAATGAATTTGAAATGCACGTCGAACAACGACCATAGCCGGCAATAACTGTCATACACTAATTCATTCTAAACCGTTAGGTTTCTTGACCTGTCTTGGCCTCCCTGACTGTATTCTACAAACAAGCTATACCACGGTTAGTGTCGTAAAGACCAAAACCGAACCAAACGCACATCCAAAAATATGCACCACCATACCGTAGCTACGCGGGAATCTTACATATGTCGAACGATCAAGAAGTTAATTTCTCTCTCAGCCAGTGTGTTTTCTTATTCCTATATAACCTGCAGCCCTATTCTGTTAATTAAGCGCAAACGTTATTAGTGGATTTCGTTATTTACTGTACGCTCTTGCTAAAGCTCGACCTTAACAGCGTCCTTGCAAATATCAAAAATAATAGCGTGATATATATATATAGTTAACAGATTCCATAATATAACGTTTGCGCTTAAGTAACAATAGGGCTGCTGGATTACTTCAAGCCAAGTGTTAAAAAGCATCGTGTTACGCCGGCATGGCATAGTGGTAGTAACTCATGTATTTTTTTGGAGTTTTGCGCCCAATGAAAATAGTTAGAAATCCGATAGCTCCGCCACTAGCTATTTACTAAGCGCAGGATAAGAAAGGGCATTATTGTTAGGAATTATTTCAAAAAACCTATCATTTGCAAAAATGGAAAGGTTTAATAAACGTCAACGCATCTCTAATCTGCGCACCCGCATAAATGAACACTGGCGGCATTCCGGCTCCCCCAAACATCTGTCCACGTGCCTTCTCCCTCGCACTCCCGCCCCCACCCTGCACCCATCTCTGTCACACAACACCAGGTATACACTACACCTGAACTACGTCGGTGTATGTGAGAAATTTCGCAAATAGTATAAATAAGGTTAATGTAAATTTTAAATTTGATTTGGGTACTGCACTGGGTGCAAAATCTGTTTATGTCCTGACGTGCGATTCAGATAGTGGACGATACTAAAACTTTGTCTAACTAACATTAGCTGCAGATTCGCCGAGACCAACAATGTCCAATTAAAGGTCTATCTTCATTCTACATTTTCATACAAACCTTGTTTAATTTTTTTTGATACTAGTACGACATGTGACTGGTCCACCAAATACTCACCAGTACCTTTTTCTGAGTCAACGTTTACTTGTGACAGGATTTAGCCGGTTCACCTGGGTTCAACCTCTGTGATTTCGATTATCGTACAGGATCCATTTTAATCACAAGTAACAATACGATTCAAATTGCAAAACGCGATATTTTAAATTTTCCATATTGTGACCATACAAATCTAAAGTGAAGACAAATGAATCACTAAATTCAAAACACAAATACACAAGCCTAAATTTAAAATTTGGAAATCCTAGCCAAACGCCAGATATTTAAGATCCAAGTGGCAAGTTCGACAAAACGTCAATTTCGTATGTGGTATTCATGCTGTGGTCTTTTGGAACATTTGATTCCCACGGAACGGTAAGTAACTTTTTTCAAGTTTGAAAAAAAAACATTATTATAATACAGCTAGTTCATCTGTTTTAGTTCTAGCTAGTTCATATACATATGTCTAAAATGCCCGTAATTTTATATCCTAGTAAGTTAACATTTCTCAAAAGTGAGTGTACTTGAAAAATCTTAGAGTGTGCGAGCAAGAGGGATAATATTGCCTAGTGACAGCATGGCTTTAGGCTCTCGCATCCCTTATACCAGGGGTGGCCAACCGGTCGATCGCGACTATTAGTCCAGTCGATAGTGGCAAGGCAAAAACTATACATATGTAGAACAGCCTGCGCAACTGCTGCACGCATCATCTTGTATCATTTCTGGGCATTAATAATAATAATATATTCAATTTAACAGATAATTACAATCCATTTTTGTTAGTATACCTATCACTATGTTAGTAACAATGGTCTACATTAAAGTTAGTAAACTTAAATTTTATGTTAGTGCCTTATTTATACTTATTTGTACACGTGTCAATTTGTGTGAATCTTAATAAGTGATACTGTATTGTGGACAGTCCACTTTATCCGATATGACCTTAAGCATATTGTTGGTGCTGTCTCTAATTCTATTGACTAGAGATGCAGTGCGTTTACGCATGATAGCAGAAAAACTATCAACAAACACGATTCTCTGCAAACATTTCGGACGCACTGCAATAACGTGGCAATTGTTTCGTTGGCATTGGTTTCCAACGAAAAATATACAAATTTGGAGAAATGTGTTTAACAACTGCATTCGTTCAATGGTTCAACATAATTATTTGTATTTTTTTAAGCTTTTTCACACTTCGCTTGAAGGACTCCAGCAGCCCTATTCTGTTACTTAAGCGCAAACGTTATATAATGGAATCCGATTACGCTATTAAAGTTGCACGGCCGCTGTCAGTCGAGCGCTTATAGAGTTGAGAATTGCATAATATTTTGTAATTATAACGCAATCTCTGACGTAAATAACGAAATCCACTAATAACGTTTGCGACTAACAGAATAGGGCTATGTTAGTAACAATGGTCTACATTAAAGTTAGTAAACTTAAATTTTATGTTAGTGCCTTATTTATACTTATTTGTACACGTGTCAATTTGTGTGAATCTTAATAAGTGATACTGTATTGTGGACAGTCCACTTTATCCGATATGACCTTAAGCATATTGTTGGTGCTGTCTCTAATTCTATTGACTAGAGATGCAGTGCGTTTATGCAGGTTATAGGAAAGTGGAAACACAGAGGCTAGAAGAGCATTCCACAACATTATTGTGCGACAGATGTATGAGTCCCCAAATTTATACGTACGCAAAGGGATGGTGACTACGGTATGTGGGTGCATATTCTGACCTGTGCGTGTGGTTTGTTTGCGAAATGGAGAGGAAGGAGTCAGCATTTTTCTAATTAAAACAAACAAAAAATTAACACCGTTCTCGGTTGGATTCTTTAAGGTTGGCAATTTCGAACTACATACCAGATTTTTTTACCTCTTAATAAAATAAAAATTACTCAAATAAATCAAAATAATTTATTTCCGTATGGTTAGCACGTAACACTTGGATATTGTCAATACATACAATCCAATAAATAAAAATAAAAAACAAATAAAAAATATCACCATTGACCATGGCCGGACCGAACCCAACAGCAATACAATAATTATAACTAAAACATTGTTGCCATAAACGAGGAATTTGTTTTTACTTAATATTAAATTCGTGGCTGTAAAAAGCAAGTCAGCTTACAATCTAATAATAATTATGTCCATAAATATAAATTTGTGGCTGTAAAAAGGCCATGTCAGCTTACAATCTAAAAACAATTATATTTATGTCCATAAATATAAATTTGTGGCTGTAAAAAGGCCATGTCAGCTTACAATCTAAAAACAATTATATTTATGTCCATAAATATAAATTCGTGGCTGTAAAAAGGCCATGTCAGCTTACAATCTAAAAGTAATGATATTTATGTCCATAAATATTAATTCGTGGCTGTAAATGCCGTGTCAGCTACTACATACTTGTCGTTTCATTTGAGATATCAAGAAGCTTGTAAT
This sequence comes from Tinea semifulvella, assembly GCA_910589645.1. Lineage (NCBI taxonomy): Eukaryota > Metazoa > Arthropoda > Insecta > Lepidoptera > Tineidae > Tinea > Tinea semifulvella. The sequence continues at coordinate 526,869 of OU342623.1, read as the reverse complement.
TTTGTCAGGAAACATTAGATCTTCGTTTTAGTCAAGTCGGCCACCCCTGCCTTATAGGATACACGTCTCGTATGTGACGTTTAAAAAAAACGTGTAGTCGCAAGCGCCGGCACGCGATTGGAGCCTCACACGCCAGGTGTAACCCCTCCCTTCGTCTGCCCTTCCACCTAAGGCTTACGAATTAAATGATCTTACCGGACAGATATACCATATTATTCAAGAGGGTTCAACTTATTTGCAACCCTCTAGCTCGCACAATCCAATATTTTGTAGTCTATCAAATTCAGGGAAATACAATTACAGCAAATGTACGTAAGAAAAGTGTATTTTTCATTGTAAATTGCCGAGGTTTGAACCGACTTTAAAACAAACTATTAAAAACAATTATTTATTACAAACGATTCACCACCGCTCAATATTAATACCACGGGATTTTGTATGCTCTTACTTTAATGATCATAATAATAAATAATCATTAACCTATTGGTTTTGACTTATTTATTATTATTATTTTTTTCTTTTACTTTTGCTAGTCACAGTTCAATTGCACTATTAATTTACTATTCTTCTTCTTAGTCGCTACACTCTTGGCAGAGTGGTCGTGGTCGCCATTGGAGTGCTAGTGGCACGCTTAACAAGCCGTCGCCACTCCTCTGGGACCCCGGCTTTCCTAGTGCACTATCCATCTCATCGGAGACCTACCACGCATCCTCTTGCCATCGACTTTCCCCTGGACTACCAAGCGCTCGATTGATGTTTCTCCACGCCGTGACACGTGTCCGAAGAAAGTGAGAATGCGTAATTGTACAGTCGAGGAAAGGCGCTGTCTGATCCCTAGTTCCTCCAGTATGGATTTGTTTGTTCGGAAGTCCGTCCATGATATGCCCAGCATTCTCCGCCAACACCACATCTCTAGAGCATTAATTCGTTTTTTTTCTGTTTCGCGAAGGGTCCACGTCTCCGCAGCATACAGAAAAATAGGGAACACAAGAGCTCTAACCAGCCGGATTTTTAATTTACTATATTTTACTCTTATTTCTGTTTTAATTGTATTGTCTAAATAATATAAAATCTCTTTGGCTTGTGTTCCACTATTGCTACTTTGTTTATAAGTTTAATATAATAAGCTGTATTTTTTTTTTTAATAAATAATAAATAAATAAATAAAATCATAATGTTATTCTATTGATAGAATAACTAAAAATACAACAACTGTTCCTAAGAAACATGACAGTGACATGGCAATGTTAGCAACTGGAATCGGACACTCATGACTGACATCAGTCCCTAACACTATGTCGGCTTGACTGGACATATTGATAATTCGAGCCTGATCCCGAAACGTGTGGATACACACTTTACTGGGTTTATCGGCACGAACGGTGGACACTTCCCCGCCCCGGCAGACTGGGCAGATTACCACCATCAGTCCGCCTACCACCTATTTACCACTTGTCACTTCTGACATATAGTTTTATGGTGGTTAATTTATTTATTTATTAAATACTTAACTGAACTTTACTTAAAAGTATGTTCAAAGACGAACTTATAAAGCCATTTCGGCTTTTTCTACCAGCTTACCTTTGGGAGAGTGAGACAGTATATGTGAGGTGCAATTCTAACCAATAAACTACATAAATAGTATGAATACATAGACTACATAAATACTCATCAATATATAAGTATTAAACAAAATTGTAACTTTGTGGCATTTGGGGTTGAAACAATGGGGGTATATTCTCTTGATACCCACAAATTCATAAAAGAGCTGGGTAAACGAATTTTCCAAGAGTGTGGCGATCCCAAATGCCATAACTACCTAAAACAGAATATTTCAATTATAATTCAACGAGGAAATGCGGCGAGTGTTTTAGGTACCCTCCCTGGTGGTAAGCCCTTAGTTTATTTTGTAGAATAGCTTTAATTTCATAGGTATTTTTAGTTTTAGTTTTCTTTATAATTAGTTTTTAGTCAATTTTATTTTAATATTTTTGTATCGAATTACCTACTTCGAATAAATATTATTTTAAAATTGTAAAAAAAAAAAAAAAAAAGTATTATAGAAGATATACATATATGAAGATAATATATAATTAGGAAGTAGAAATTTGTGGAGTTAAAATATATTGTTCTGCTTGTTTAAAAAGAAAGTATTAAGTAGTTTTTTAAAGATGTGAATGGAAGGAGCTTGTCTGATGCTCAGTGGAAGTTTGTTCCTCTGGCGAGCAGACGATACGGTAAATGAATCTGAATATCTGCTGGAAGTGTGGGGTGGGATTTTGAGTTTAAATAAGTTTTTTGTTTCTATCAATAGAATAACAATTAGTCTAAAGTAAGAGCATATTATATTATGTATTTGTATGCCCTAAGAATTTTCTTAGTTCATATTTTTTAAGTATTTGACCTCCAGTGATCATTACTCGTGCCGCGTCTCTTGTAGGCGTAAGATTTCCTTCACATAGTAATGAGATTGTCACACCTTTTAATTCATATAAACAAGTATTTATGAATGAACGGGGGACACAAGGTCGAAACGCCTACGAACCAAAATACCTTACATAACCTTTTTAGCGGAGAAGGCTTGTTACTTAGGAAATGAAGTCTGCTTTTTTATACTGAGCACGACATGTGAAGTCGCACCCACCTGATGGTAAGCAAGATCCAATAATGGGAGCAACTGACGCTAGCCACTAACGACCGACATTAATCTCTACCACTATGCTGGCTTATCAAGATGTTTAGAAGTATTGTTTCAAGCAGTGTTATTTTTATATATATATCACCATGGAAAACTTACAATATTAGTTTTTCTTGAAAGTTATCATCATCATCAGCCTGTATCTCTCCACTGCTGGATGTAGGCCTCCCCTAAGGCTCGCCACTTAACGCGATCTTTCGCTACCCTCATCCAACCCCCACCAGCGACCTTCTTTAGGTCATCTGTCCATCTGGCGGGGGGTCGTCCCACTCTGCGTCTTCCCGTACGGGGTCTCCACTCTAGAACCCGTTTGCCCCATCGATCGTCGGTTCTGCGGCAGATGTGTCCGGCCCATTGCCACTTCAGCTTGCTAATTTTAAAAGCTATGTCAGTAACTTTCGTTCTCTGACGAATATCAACGTATCGAATTCTATCCATCAGAGATACACCAAGCATAGCTCTCTCCATGGCTCGCTGAGCGACCTTGAATTTATGGACCAGACCCACTGTTAGTGTCCACGTCTCTGCTCCGTACGACATTACCGGGAGGACGCACTGGTTAAAGACCTTAGTCTTTAAACATTGTGGTATAGACGATGAGAGGATGTGCCGGAGTTTCCCGAATGCCGCCCATCCTAGCTGAATGCGTCTGTCGGCTTCTTTGCTGAAGTTGGCTGCTCCTAATTGGATAGTCTGCCCGAGATAGACGTAATTTTGCACAACTTCGGGAGTAGCGTTTCCTATACAGATTGGCTTCGGCTTGACATTATCATTGAACATGACTTTCGTCTTGTCTAAGTTCATTCCGAGACCAACCTGCTGGGAAGCTACGTTTAAGCCGTTCAGCATTCCGCTAAGATCCTTGAGTGAACTGGCCATAATGACTATGTCATCCGCAAATCGGAGGTATGAGATGAAAGTAAAAATTGGCATTTGACATCATTGCAAATGGCACAAAGTTTTAACGAGAAAAACAAAAAGGTGGTAGGCGGACTAATGGTGGCAATATTCCCAGTCTGCCGGGGCGGGGAAGTATCCACCGTTCGTGCCGATAAACCCAGTAAAGTGTATCCACACGCTTCAGGATAAGGCTTGAATTGCCGACATGCCCAGCCAAGCCGGCATAGTGTTAGGGACTGATGCCAGTCATTAAGGTCTGATTCCAGTTGCTAACATTCATGGACCTTGCGCGCCACTTACCATTATAAAAATAAAACGAGATTTTTAGATGCTGTTTTGGTGGTGCTCTCAATGTAGTTATGGTATGTTGAAGCTGGGTCGAAGTTCCAGGTTTTGAAGAGTAGGAAGATGAGAGTAGACTTTTGGACGTCAGCTCGAATGCCTGAGTGTGATACCCTAGATTTTTTAGCTGACCAATATATTACACGGGCAAAGCCATGTCAAATAGCTAGTAGTACAATAATTATACGCGTGCATATTGTTATATCTATCAAACGCGTGCCTTATCTAGTTGTTACAGTACGAATATTGCTTTACTAACATTAAATACATTATTTAAAAATATAATAAAATGAAATATTAACCCAGGTATCTTAAATAAAAACATTAAACAAAAAACCAAGAAAATTTCAAAGTCGAACAATTTAAATCGTCCAACTAGAATAAGGCCTATTCTCGTATTAACTAAATCGTTTTGTGTTCAGATTTAAATTGTATTTTTGGAAAATGTAATTATTATTAAATTTCTAGATAACTGCCACCTTGGTTAGTTCCTCGGGACATAATAATCTATTTGTGATATTTCTTCTATAATAAGTATATATTGATGAGTGAAACGCCTGCAAGAGAAGACCGAGGGTCTTTTATGGGAGGCACAAGGAGGCTTTAGACCTGGAAGAGGATGCACTGACCAAGTCTTTTCGCTCTGCAATGTCACAGAGAAGTTTTTGGCCTTAAACCAAAAGGTTTTCTGTGCTTTTGTGGATTTGGAGAAGGCTTTTGATAGAGTTGTAAGAAAGAAGCTTTGGGACATATTGCCGGAGTATGGAGTGGATGATAAACTGCTACAAGCTATACAGTCCTTGTACAAGGGCTGTAAAGCTTGTGTGCGGGTGGGGGGAGGTATGTCGTCTTGCTTTGAATCCCAAATGGGCGTCAAACAGGGCTGTGTTCTTTCTGCCAGATTGTTTACTCTATATCTCGACAAATGCCTAAAAAGAGTAAGAGAGAGTGACTGTGGGATAAAAATGAGTAATCTAGTGGTAAACTGCCTGCTTTATGCAGATGATGCTGTTCTCATGGCATCGTCCGAACAACAACTGCAATCACTAGTTACAGGAATGAAGGAGGGATGTGCAGAAAAAGGATTCCGTTTGAATGCGAGAAAAACCAAGGTACTAGTGTTTGAAAGAAGTAGGATGACAACCGTGACGATAAAGATTGATGATGAAACAAGTAAATGAAATTATATATCTGGGCAGTGTTTTCACTGCGGATGGAAAGTACGATAGGGATGTCGAAAGAAGAGTGAACGCGGGAAATAGTGTTAATGGTGCCCTGGGGTCACTGATCGGCAGTCAACATGTCAGTGACAAAGCTCGGCTCGCCATACACAATGCCATGTTGGTACCAACACTGATGTATGGAAGCGAGTCGTGGATACGTCAGAATACGCATGACAGTAGGGTTAATGCAGTAGAAATGAGGTCGCTGCGCCGGATATGCGGCGTCACATTGGCGGACCGCATACGTAACGTCGAAATACGGAAAAGGGTTGGTATAAAAGAAAGCATAGGGACAAAAATAAGGAAAGGCATGCTACGATGGTTCGGGCATGTTGAAAGAATGAGCAAAGAAAGATTGACGAATCAGATATATAATGCGAAAGTTGTGAGTGAAAGAGGCCCTGGCAGACCGAGACTCACATATCATGATCCAATAAATAAAACACTGACTGAAGGTGCATTAAAAAGCCTTCGTAACAAAAGGGCGTGTATGAAGAGGTTGATGAACGTCGATGAAGCAAAAGAGGTATGTCGTGATCGTGTCAAGTGGCGTGTGTATGTATTATGAGTGTTTATGTAGTCTATGTATACATAGTATTTATGTAGTTTATTGGTTAGAACTGCACCCCACATATTTATACTGTCTCACTCTCCCAAAGGTTAGCTGGTAGAAAAAGCCGAAATGGCTTTAAGTTCGCCTTTGTACATAGTTTTAAGTAAAGTGCAATAAAGTATTTAATAATAATAATAATATTTCTGGAGTTTTGTACGCTAGAGACATCGACGAGCTTGCCACTTGTCATGTTGGGCCTATAGTAAAGTTGGCTAAATGTGATTTCGCTTCTATGAAAGGGTGGTTTCTGACCACCCCGGAAGGGATAATTTTCTTTTTTTTTCCTTTAGATAACTTGGTAAAGTTTGTAGTTTTTTTTATTGTAAAAGTAACTCTTTATAAGCGGTCCAGTAGTATAGATAAATGTCAATTAAGGAAAAATAAACAAACAATAATATTCATACAAAATTGGATTTTTATCTAATATTTTTGTGTTACATACAAACACCCAATGTTGGATAGTTGGATATTTTGTTGGTAGAACAGTAGATATCGCTATGTTTTGTAGTGCTGAAATTATACATTAAAAAATACTTACAGGATATCAATCTAAAAATACAAACTACGCCTAAAAGTGTACACAGAAAAGCAAAGTGCTAAATGAACAAAAACACAACACAATACGTGACTAAAACAACAAAACGTGAAATAAACGACACAACACTAAAAAAAAACAATACAACACATAAATTATACAGAAATACCTTTTTTATTTCTGAAAAATAATACTAATTACACGTGCCTGATATAGATTTTTGTCAATTTTAATATTTATTAAACAAAAAGGTAATTTTATAGCCAAAATGGTGCAAACAATATCAGGTAAGTGTGACCACATAATGTAAAAACGATACAACAAATAAAAACCTATTAACAAATCAAATTATACCATGACAACACAGCATGCAGTACTAGTCGCGATCGGAACAAAGACGAAATCGTATCAATACATTTTTGAGTTTAAAATACATCAAATTATCATAAAAAAATATGTTTTTGACATTATAATAATTAAGAGAATGCCAATCAGTATTCAATATATTAGACATAATTACAGTTTATTTATTTCACTACAAACATACTTTTAATATTATTATTTAAATTAATTACGTGGAATTTGTTAAAGAGCAAATATTTTTATACTATAATCTAGAATATTAATTATTATTATTATTATTTTACTACTCAGTAATAAAATCGTAAGTTACGGCCCAGAGAAGTTGTCCTAAAAATATGGCCACTCATGCCGAACCTAATAAGGTTAGGTAGCGAGAGTTCGATGATCGCGGAAACGTTAAATAACGTAATTGTTTCTCTCTCTATTTAGTATTTTGGCTGTAATAACTTTTTTTAAATAATGATTTTTACTTTAAAAGTTCGGTACCTTTTTTATTTCCTAAAGGTGTTCAACCAATGACATCTGAGGTCTAAAAAAAATTTGCTCTTTTGACAATTTCACGCGATATACATATTTTTGATATTGATAGAATCTCATTATTCCGAACCATCTATTCTTTATAAGCATCTGATATCAATTTTAAATCGTTTTAAAATGATATCAGAATAGGGAGCTTACGGCCAAATCCAATATGTATAAACGTCAAAATTCTTACTTCTTTAATTTCTTAGTAATTTATGAATTATCTGTATAGAACTTCAACCAAACAAGCTTTCCTCTAGTCTCAAATACTGTATATAGTTCTGTTAATACAGATTTGGCCGTATTTTTTTTGCAGTATAAAGAATAGATGGGCTAATGCCTCTAGTACATTAGGCTCACCCATTGTGGGGGTACATCAGCGTGCTGATGGTGATGTGCATGGTGTACGTGGTGCCTTCTCTCCGGCTGGTGGTGCCCGTTGGCAGCCGCGCACGAAGTGGCCGCCACCCCATACTGTGTAACAGTAACAGTCAATACTTCTTCACAATATGCTGTCCTGGTATGCTGCCCAGTGTGGCGAGCATAGGCCAAGTAATTCAAGTTTAGTTATAATAATACGACAATATTAAGTAAAATAAATAATTCCAGACAGGTCACACAGCGCCATCTAGTTTCCGTGGTCAGCTACGAGACTTGTGTTACGGAAACTAGATGGTTGATAAACTACATATTATACTTTTTTTTTGTAAATATATACATATTATACATATAAACACCCAGACCGAGACAAATTATACAATGTATAACTTGCCCCCGGTGGAAATCGAACCCACGACCTCCCGAGTTCACGGCCACGTTTGTTACCACTAGACCACGGAGGCGCGGTGGTGGCTCGGTTGTAAGAACGCGTTCCTTAAATCCTACAAAGGTCGGTTCAATCAAACCCACCCGACATGTACCAATGAGAAATGAGAAACTTTTCTTAAGTACATTTGCCATAGATTTACAACACCACCGTTCCCGTGCCTCGGAGAGCATGTAAGCTGTCGGTCCCGGTTTCACTAATACCAACATGTGGAATAAATTGTCATAAAAATTGACATCAAATCCTCGCCAAGCCGTCTGGCCAATGTGGCGAATGTAGGCCAAATTCTCCAGATATATGTTCTGGAAGGCCCATCTCCAGCAGTGGAGGTCTAGGACGCTGTGTTCCAGGGGCTGTAATGATGATGATTAAGTAAAATCTAATATAACAGAATACATGTGTCGTTTGCTTCCAATTAAAAGCATAATTTACAAATACATTCTGCATCATCATTACAGCCCCTAGACCACAATTGTTGGAGATGGGCCTTCCAGAACATATATCTGGAGAATTTGGCCTACACTCGCCACGCTGGCCAGACGGCTTGGCGATGATCTGATGTTAATTTTTAACGACAAGTTGGTATTAGTTAAACCGGGACCGACGGCTTAACGTGTTCTCCGAGGCAAATCTATGAAGTAATGTAAGAAAAGTGTATTTCTCATTGGTACATGCCGGGGGGGTTTAAACAGACCTTTGTATGATTTTAAGAAAAGCATTCTTACATCCGAGCCGCCACCGCGCCTTCAATTTCGATTCACCATACTTAACTCAAAACACGTGATTTCGGATATGTTCTGATAAAGAATTGGACCTATCTGGAGGCCCATCTCCAACAGTGGAGGTCTAACTGTTCTAGGGACTGTGACGCTGGTCAACGATCTATAACTTATTGATCAAAATTTCTAAAAAATATTGTTAGCCATTAGGGTAAACCATAGTATTGTTGACATCCCCAATGATTGGCACTGTGACATTTTATTGAAGATTCTTTTGTTTTTTTACTGGTAACAAAAAATATGACAAAACATTTTTATTTTATTTTTACAACTCCCAATTACATTTTAAACGTTAGCCATGTCAGGTATTTTTTTTTGGTTTATTTAATCGTCATTTTACAGAATACATTAGTTCTAAATACGTAATTTATTCACATAATATGTGTTCCTGAGTTATAAGAGTTGGGGATCATTAAATTCCAAGTGTTGTAGTATTTGATGCTTTCATGAAGTATCGCGTCAATATCGTCCAAACACGTCGGGTATATGAGAGTTCACAGCGCGGGAAAACCGCAAAAAATAAACTGCAACTTCTGCCCCATATACTCGTAGAATCAAATTATTTATTCACATTGTAGCACAATCAAAAAAATTAAACAAAATAACACCACTTTTGACTAACAATATCCACAGTAAACTAATTTACAAAACAAAAACTTGGGACATGACATGTCCGTGCAAACTGACGCAAATAACCTCCCAACGAATCTACCTAAATCATGACAATTACTAAGCTTAAGGTGCAAATTATTGTATGGTTACCCTATATCATTTTTTGAATAGTTATGGTTTGAAACAGGAAAAGGAAATAAAAAAAAATTAGGAATAGTCTATATAATATTAACTATTATTAAACTTTTAAACTAATCTCAATAGTAGGATTATACACTAAAGGTTTATGGCCTCTTCAAAAGCACCGCCATTTATCAAAGTGACTCCTGAAATTCCTGTAAAACCAGATTGTATTGAAACTAGATATTTAGCACCTGTCCGCTTGTTCTACGATTAACTTGTAAACCAATTATATTTGCCCATTTACTGCTAATACTGGATTGTTTTATAAATAGACATTGAATACCCGAGAAACAACGAAATAAATAGGAAAAACACATATATCACTTGTGTGAGGTGTTAAAAAGATACTTTTAGAATATCCACAGGTAAAACTTACAACGTCCTGCAGCTTATTATCTATAGCTTCTTTTATGTTCCTTGATCTATAGCACGATAAAGCGTTGACGAATATTGTGCCTTGTACTATGTTTTTTTTTTTTTTAATTCCCTTTATTTAATCTATGCTTCTTTTAAAAATATTTCATTTGTAAGCTTGTTCAGGTCAAGCTTAATCTACGAGTAAATCACCGCGTTTTGCCAAACTCTGCCACGTATTTTTGTTTTATATTAGCACGCACGACATGTGACCTTGCGCCCACCTAATGGTAAGTGGCACGCGAGGTCCATGAATGTTAGCAACTGAAATCAGACACTTATGACTGACATCAGTCCCTAACGCTATGCCGGCTTGACTGGACATGACGGCAATTCGAGCCTGATCCCGAAACGTTTGAATACTTCCCCGCCCCGGCAGACTGGGCAAATTACCACCAAGATGGTCTAGCCAATGACGTATTTTTTTTTATTAGGCATTAGGCCAAAACCACAACGTCTTGCAGTCTATGTTATCGCGAAGTCCTATGGTCGCGACATGTGTTTCAAGAACCTGTATGGACACCATTCATGTGTCAATAATAGGCACAATTTAATTGATCTTCAATAATTGGTTCTCGACCGGTTTTCAGATGTGATATTATCTTATAGAGAACAGGTGACGATCGTGCATTGTAATTCAACGATCTTTACCTATCCTCAACAATCAAACAAAGGAGTCACTTTACTTTTTCTATATTCTTCGTAGTTTAGAATGTAGCCATCCATACGTAATTTAAAAAAAAAAACCTGTATGTGATACCAATGAGAAATACACTTTTCTAACCTATATTTGTCATAGATTTACTTGCATTGCATTTATGGAAAGAGCTTCCAAGACGGCTTTTTTTTCCACCTGATGGTAAGTGGCACGCATGGTCCAAGAACGTTAGGAACTGGATTCATACACTTATGACTGACATGATGATTCCATGTCGTCTCGATGCAGCTTATTTTAGCTTTAGTTGCTAGGTTTTTTTTAAATCCCGATTTTAAAATAGTGATTTAAAGCATCCACAATCATTGCTCACTATCCCAAAGGTTAGCTGGTAGAAAATGTCACTAGACATTAAGTTCGCCTATATGTACATTTAAATGTGTTTTTGTTTATTGTGCAATAAAGAATGTATTACTGAGCTTAAGTCCGTGGATTTATACTCGGAGGTTCCGGGTTCGAATCCTGGTCGGGGCACAAAAATATTTATTAATGTAAATAAATACATTTAATTTATTTGTGATATTTCTAGAGTTTGGTACGCTGGAGACATCGACAAGCTTGCCACTTGTCATGATTGGCCTATAGTAAAGTTGGCTAAATGTAAATCCGCTTATTTATAAGAGTAGTTTCTGACCACCCCGAACCACCACGGTCGTGATGATACTTTACTTTTTTTTTACTTTAAAGAATTTATCTATCTATCTATGCAGTCATGTGAGAATATTTGAATATCCTTATTCAAAGGCGAAATGCTGCTAGTGTATTGGGCACCATGCCACAAGACAGCGATTTGGAGGAGCTATTTTTTTTGTAAGTATGTATTTTTATTTTCTATGTATTATTATTATTGACTGCCTCCGTGGTCTAGCGGTTAAGTCCGTGGATTTAGACTCGGAGGTACCGGGTTCGATTCCTGGTCGGGACACAAAAATATTTATTAATGTAAATAAATATCTACATTTAATTAATATTTAATTTATTTGTGATATTTCTCGAGTTTGGTACGCTGGAGACATCGACGAGCTTGCCACTTGTCATGATTGGCCTATAGTAAAGTTGGCTAAATGTGAATCCGCTTATTTATAAGCGTGGTTTCTGACCACCCCGAAAGGGAAACGGTCGTGATGATACTTTACTTTACTTTTTTCTATTATTATTATTTTTTGGGTTAAATTTAGATTTTGTTTTAATATAGTTTATTTAATATTGTAATTCTTTTATATTGTTTGTATAATACTTCGATTAAATTTGGATAGTTCAGCAACAGAAAAGTGCAGTATATATATTTTTTAAATAACGTTTTTGATGTTCCAACACTCCATTACAAAGTTTCACAATTTATTATTTATCAATTTGTGTGTAACAGGATAAACAATCATTGAAAGTGCCAAAAGTGTCGGGGTCACTTCCCGACGATCTCCCGAAACTAGTGGACATAAACTAGGGGGAAGGCGGTCATTGGGAGGGGGCGACTTGCGTTTAATTCGTGGACTAGTCTAAGTTGTCGGCTTGTACCGTTAGCAGAAAAAAACTGCAAAATTCATAAAAAAACATCTCTTTTCGAATATTGTAACTGCGGCTGAAAGAAAGGCTGGCAATTATTTCTGCCAACGTATTAGCCTCGCTATACAGTGGGGAAATGTTGCCAGTCTCCTTGGGACTATCTCGGATGGGACGTCTCTAGAGGACATTTTTATTTGTAGTTTAGTTTATTTGTAGTTTAGTTTATTTGTAATTTTATTATTTCGGTAGCTTTTAATTTATATTTAATGTATTTTAATTTACTTCGAATAAATACTATGTATTTAATATTGTAACTTTATTCATGTTTTTTATACTAGCACGATATGTGACCTTGCTCCCACCTGATGTTAAGTGGTGCGCGAGGTCCATGAATGTTAGCAACAGGAATCAGACGCTCATGACTGTTCCTAACACTATGCCGGCTTGACTGGGCATGACGGCAATTCGAGCCTGATCCCGAAACGTGTGGATACACTTTACTGGGTTTATCGGCACGAACGGTGGATACTTCCCCGCCCCGGCAGGCTGGGCAAATTACCACCATCAGTCCGCCTACCACCTCTAAGCTCTAAAATGCAAAGTCGAACTATTGACGAAAGTCAATGACGAATTTCTATAAAATCCTCCAGAAATTGATTTGCAAGGTAGTTCTCTAATCAAAAAAATTAAGATATAAAAAAGTTAAATTCATTCGAAATTATTTGCAAATTTGCTATTACAGTTGCACAGTTATTTTTTTTCACCAACTTGTTTAGTCCAGAAACTACATTCCCCCTAATAATAAAATAAAAATATATTTTATATAATAAATATTTTAAAAAATACGTGTAATTATTATAAATAAATAAATAAAAACTGCAAAAAAATTCATCGTCCAGCTGCGATTTACTGTTTAAATAACACTAATTTTTAAGCTTAATTTATCTGCATAGTAAAAATTAGCAGTCAGTCACGAAACTAATAATTTTGCTAATATAACTGGTTTATACTTTTTCTGCTAACGCTCCAAATACTAGGGGGCCATAAAAGCTGAAGAGATATCCTAAGAGATGCTCGAGCGAACTGTCCCGTGTAACTTCTTGCAGACATACAATCCTGGTACACTTTATAGATTCTACGTACAATAGGGAAGTACCAAGGTTCACAAAAGAAAAAATCTGCATGGTTTATACTCAACCCGAAATTACATCATTTGACAGCTCAAACCGATCTATTGATTTGAATATGTGGAATGCTCTTCCAGCCTCTGTGTTTCCACTTTCCTATAACTTGGAGTCCTTTAAGCTAAATGTGAAAAGCCATCTAGTCAAGCCGGCATAGTGTTGGGGACTGATGTCGGTCATGAGTGTCTGACTTCAGTTGCTAACATTCATGGACCTTGCGCGCTACTTACCATCAGGTGGGCCCAAGGTCACATGTCGTGCTAGTATAAAAAAAAGGACTTAAGACGCAATGGACCACTTAAAACTCACTCGATCACTTGAAGAAATAGTAAAAACAACAAGCGCCCAACAGAATGCTATTTAAAAGCATGCTCTTCACACACTTTTTGAATAGTTCCTAACAACTGTATGCAATATTGTATATATGTATGTATTATTATTTATTTGAATTTAGTATTATTATATATATTTATGTTTTATATTAGTATTAGATTTAGTAGAATTTTAATTATCTATTTTCCTGTTTAAATATTTGCACCTACCTCCCACATAATAATAATAATAAAGCCATAATAATGTTTTTCTTTCTAATTAAGGACCCGTCGTCGGGTAAAGGTAAAGCAAGCGAAGTGTAAAAAGGCATCTAGTTAAGCCGGCATAGTGTTAGGGACTGATGTCGGACATAAGGGTCTGATTCCAGTTGCTAACATACATGAACCCTGCGCGCCACTTACCATCAGGTGGGGCAGGGTCACATGTCGTGCTTGTATTAATAATTCGAAACAAATCCGGAATGATGAGATGGAACGGAAAGAAGTGAGTTGTGAGAAGATCGGAGAGATTTATCACGAAAAGAAGAGAAATAAGCGAATTTGTCCTTGAGGTATTTCGGTGTCGCAGGCTCATTTAAAACAGAGTAAAGGAGACAGAGGACTCCTAAGGTTCCTGCGACAGCGAATTGGCAGCCACTTCAACCTAGCACGATACTCGGAGATGTGATCATATTTACGTAAGCAATAGATGAACCAGATACATGCATTTAGTAAACGGTCCATTTTGTTGAGCAACATCTCCGACATATCAATGCTGCACGCGTCACCATAGTCGAGGAGAGGAAGAAGAAGGCTTTGTACAAGGGTTATTTTAGCTTTTAACGGCGGTGTTCTCGGGGCTGTAATGACTAAAAATGAATGACATGTGTTGTCTGACAGACACCGGGCCTCCATTCTGCGAAAATTAGAACATTTACCATCGAACTATTCTACACGACTCTATTGACATTCTGTTATTATGTTAAAACCTTATAATAGTGTTGAAATATTAAATACCATTAATGAAAATATATTTAATGATTAAATAATGTTTGAAAACTCCATAGTTGCTGAATATACTGTTCTGTTGGTGAACTGTTCAATTAGTCGGTCCCGGTTCCACTAATAGCAACTTGTGGAATCGTTAATGAATTGTCCTCGCCAACTCGTCTGGCCAGCGTGGCGAGTGTAGCTCAATTCTCCAGATATGTTCTGGAAGGCCCATCTTCAACAGTGGAGGTCTAGGACGCTGTGTTCTAGGGGCTGTAATTGAAAAATGAAAAACTCTAAAAACATATCCACGTCTCGCTTCCATACATCAGTGTTGGTACTAACATGGCATTGTGTATGGCGAGCCGAGCTTTGTCACCAATCATCGAGTGAGTGAATTTTGACCTATTACTGTCTGTCACATACATAATCTTCAACTTTTGGTTAAATAACAATAACTCATAAAGTATACATACATCATTTTATTTATGAGGAAAAACATATTCCCTTTTCTTGTTAGATTCCCTCATAATGCCTTTACTTCAACCCCGTAACCGTTTTTGCATACATAAATCCACATTTAGTTTATATGTTTTATATTTCCTGTAGATAAATTCAGTTCTTTTGGCAACATGTAAGCTCAGTTAAGAGGTTTCAACGCTTTCGCATGCCTCTCGCTTGTACAAACCAATATTTTCAAATAGTGTACTTTCACTACGCCATAAGGCGCGCACCGTCCGTCAACGTATTTAAAAACATTCTAACCACATTATTTCTTGAGAAACTTGTATGTCTCTTGAATTAACAGAGTTGTTTAACATTTTATTTATAAATATATATCTATTTATTTATAGTGTATATTTATGTATGTGTATTGTTTTTTTATATTGTGTACGTATATGTATTTTTGAGTGCTATAAATGCGTAATCATGCTTATTTTACTAATTTAAGTTATTTTAATATGTTTTTTCATCCTGCCCATCACCTTACATGATCCCCGAGGTTAGCTGGTGAACAATGCCTTATGGCGTTATAGCTCGCTACGTACTAGGTTTTTAAGTGCAATAAAGTATTTAAATAATTGTTTCATTCATTCATTACAGCCGCTAGAACACAGCGTCCTAGACCTCCACTGCTGGAGATGGGCCTTCCAGAACATATATCTAGAGAATTTGTATAAAAATAAATATACATCACAATTTTGTTGTTACATAGATTAGGGCATATAATAAATTGTACATAGTGACAAAAACAGTTCAGCTGTGACATCTGAAATAGTCGAGATCGATTAATAGTCGTTTATTACGATTTGTTTTAGGGATAATGATTTTTATCTTTAAAAAATTTTTACCGTTTTTGGTATGATGGCAGCGTATTATGGCGCAATGAAATAAAAGGGAGGCCTACTTTTGTTGGTCGCAAGCCCGAGACACCATTCTTCTCATCTCTTACCCACACACGATGGACCCGGCACCCGCACGGTGAATCCATGGAATGCTTAGAAATTTGTCTTCTCTCTCATTGAAATGAAATGAAATATCGTTTATTTGCAATAAATACAGTACAGCGGTCACAAAACTTTAGTCAGGTCTACTCACATATATTGTACCTGCAAGCAGGCGTGCAAATCTTTACTTACATACTAATATTATAATCACAACTACATTAAAACAAAAAACAATATTAATTAACCTGTTTTGCACTCAAGATACTCTTTTACACTATAAAATCAATGGTCCAGTAGCCATTTCGTCAGTAGTAATTTGAATTTAGGGCCCTGCAATAATTTTATTTCGTCAGGAAGCTTATTATATATTATTATACACATATTAAATACATTTTTCATACTTATGTCTTTAAAAAAAACTTGGCTCTTTTTTGTCTGGGTATGACTTCACTACGCTTCCTAAAGTGTTCTGGGTGAGAATGTACGAAAAGACACATCTCTAATGTACATACACGGTAGCGGTAATGTTTTTAGTGTTTTAAAGAGAGGTTTGCAACTGTCACGATACCAGACATTACAGATTGCTCTTATGCATTTATTTTGTATTGTGAAAGCACGGTCTATGTCTACAGAGTTTCCCCAGAGTATTAGACCATAGCTAAGAACTGAGGACACATACCCATGATATGCCGCCTTTGCAGCTATTGTATTGACTACATTTCTTGAAAATACACTCAGGACTTGAAAAATCTTTGCAAATATTAAATGCAAACGAGAGGGCTGCATAAGCGTCAAAAACCCCATAAGTGAGTTAGAAACGATCAAACTGACAGTAAATAGTGGAATTGTTCCAAAAAATATTTGTGCTATTTCTCGATTTTGGTAGGTTAGAGACAACGAGCTTGCCATTTGTCATGATTAACCTATAGTAAAGTCGCTCAAATGTGAATCTGCTTCTTTTTAAAGAGTGGTACCTGACCACCCCGTAAGGGATACGGATGTGATCATACTTTACTATTACTTAGATGCAAAAGTTATTTTAAATAAAACAATACACTGGTTGCAAAGAAATGGTTTTTTTTTGTAAATTACATGAGGGTAGATTTTCGGGAGATGGCAGGATCTTCATAGCATGGTGGTGAAAGGAGTGGAGAGGTGTAAAGAAGTGTGAGGAGCGCATCAAGGGAAGAGGTATTGCCCTAAAAACACAAGTTAAAATTGGTTAAAAGTTCCTGGAAAAAACAAACACTTAAGTATATCTTTAAAGTGCGTTTGTTGCCTAATTTAAGTACGAGTAGTTAATAGTCAAAGTATCTTTATTCACGTAAACCTATTACAGGCATTTGTGACACGTCATTATTTAGAATGATTCTACTCCTAATAGTTTTTATAATTTTAACGGGTCTTTACGCGATTTACCTTAGAGACATATTTCTCCCGACGACCCGTGACCACGGCCAATGCAACTTGGCTGAAACGTCGGGAGAAATAACGTCTCTAAGGTAAATCGCGTAGAGTAAAGTATCATCAAGACCGTTTCCCTTTCGGGGTGGTCAGAAACCACGCTTATAAATAAGCGGATTCACATTTAGCCAACTTTACTATAGGCCAATCATGACAAATGGCAAGCTCGTCGATGTCCCCAGCGTACCAAACTCGAGAATTAATACAAATAAATTAAATATTAATTTATTTGTATTTATATACATTAATAAATATTATTGTGTCCCGACCAGGAATCGAACACTATTATGAATGTGCGGGAAAGTTTAAAAAGGATGATTCTACTCCTGCCAAGGGCGTAGCCCGGATTGTATATGGGGGGGCAAAGAAAATCCTGGAATATATTAAATTTTTTAACGTTGTTCTTCTTAACAGATGACTTTCACATAATCAGTGGAGGTAGTAATTAAAAAATATATATAAATCAGAAATAGAGCCTTCTACGACCGCTCTTTTAAAAGGGAAGTCGGGACTCCTGCTAGTGGAAGACTAAGCTGTTAAGAAAGAGTAAGCTGTTAGCAGCGGACCCCAGCAGCTTGATAACGTTATTACCTTAGCCAAAATTTTAACTAAACATTTCGAAAATAATACAACACACCATTAACAAATCACAAAGTAACTCCCAATATCGAATCGAGAAAATAATTTAAAATTTAAAATCTACTTGACATGCGAGCTGCCAATTTATAATGTTTAGTTATTATATGGCGCTCTGTCTAAAATTCCAAATCATGTCTTAATTCTTGCTAGATCTGTATTGTTTAACCACGCGAGACAGTGCCGTTCGCTACTTCCGAGCATACGATTTTATAATTGACGCACGCTATCGGATGAATAGAGTTGTGTCGTTATCGGTAATAAAACGTAACCGTTATCTATTTTCTAACAACAATGTAAAAACTATCTACTTCAAGTATTTGGGCGAATGTGCGAACGTAATTTAGTCTGTCCGCTACGAGATTGCTACCAATCGCTACGAAGCTATTTCAAGTAAAGTTTTATGAAAAGTAGATAGGTTTATCTCGCAAACTAGCAATCGTTGTAAAGTCGTACATAGTTTAGTCCATATCATTTCATTTATTTATTCATCTTTAGATATATTTAGTACACTCAGTTTTGTAACATTACAAATTAATTATTTTTCTATTGTTTGCTACTGTACTTTTTGCTATTAACTGATTTCATTTTTCTCTTTTTTAATTTTGTTTATTTAAATTACCAACGTTGTGAAATTATTTTTGTAGTTCCTAGGAAGAACACTGACTACTAGGACACAGCCCAACTAGTCTTGGAGTCAGGGTTTTAACTATTTGTTACATAACTGTTCCCTAAGTTAAGTCCATATTTATAAGAAAAAAAATGTAATTGTTTCAATAAACTTTATTATTATTATAATTATGGTCAGATAGAGATAGATTTCAACGAACATTGCGCCGTCAAGAAGTTTTATCAAAAGTAGATAGTTTTATTGAGGCAAAAAACAAGCAATCGTTATGAAGATCAGTAGATAGTTTAGTATCTATGTTAAATAGTGCCCAACTATACAATATATAATAATGTTATAATTTTCATTATTTATTAACTTCGATCCTTAATCGATAAAAATATTTTTAGTTTGATTAAAATCGCCTGATTTTTTTAATTGTAATAGTTAAGAATTTAGCCTTCAAACGCACACTGAAAAATCACCCTGCTAAGCAGCAGCAGAGCAGATCCATAAGTTGATGATATTAAATAATTTTAAAAAACTCACCATTCCATTATCCATTCCTCCATAAGGTGACTGGTATCCAGGTTTTTCTGTGACTGCAAATTGAAATAATGTATTATTATTTATTTACAAATTAATAGCGACCAGTTCTGCCTGTTGTTCCTTTAAATTTATTGCTTTTTATTTATAAAAAAAAAAGTTTTTCAGTCCGTGGGCGAACATATTCAAAATCGTAAATATATATGTTGCAAAAGCTTGTAGGGCCCTCGGATTTATAATGAGGTCATGTAAGCCCTTTAAGTGTATGAAGACGTTAAAAGTCCTGTAATGCGCTTATGGCCGTAGTCATCTTGAATATTGTTCACAAATATGGAATCCCTGTTATCAGGTCTATATATTGAGGCTTGAGAATATCCAAAAAAGATTCATTCGTCATCTCAGATATAAATTTAAGCTATCTAATCGCCCATACGATACTATGTGTCATAACTTACATCTTCTTCCATTGGAAGTTCGACGCAACATCACTGATGTTGCATATTTAATAAATGTGGCAAATGGTACAGTCGATAGTCCTGAGTTGCTGGCTTGTTTGGTTTTGCGAATACCTAGGTTTAATCTTCGATGTCCCCCACTCTTGTTCGTACCATATGCTAGTACCAGGTATAGACAGAACAGTTATTTATTAAAAACATGTAATAACTATAATATGTTTGCGAAAGATTTGGACATAGACGCTTCGTTACGTTGAATCGATCATCGGCAGCAATTCCCAATGAGTGATTTGTTTTTCATTACCAACTTACTTATGGTTCTCTTGCTCTTTATTACTTAACTTTAGATTTATATGTGAAAACCTTTAATAGTTCTTAGTGAAATTACTGTATAATATTTTTTATAATATTTTCAACTGTTGGTTTTCCAAAATGAATAAATAAATAAAATAAATAAAATCAGAATGTGCAGTTTATTTGATGACGTAAATAGGAAGCACAGTGACAAACCCCTCGTCCCGAGACACGATAATAGTAACCTAAGCACGCTTAAAGGTGTTCCGAGACGTGCATAAACTGTTTTGCCAAAGCTTGTGCACCTTATTCTAATTCTACATTCTTTATTGTATATATTGCTTATATTAATAGATATTTATTTACAATATTTATTTAAAAATAGTTAACATTGTTCTTGTTAATTTATTGGAATGCAATGTTAATGTCAAAATTTGCTCGTTAAAAAATCTTTTAGAGTAAAAACAGTTGTCAATAAGAATTTTCTTTAACTCAATATTAAAACGTTTTATGTGTAACTCTCGTATCTGTTAATAAAGGTATCTAAGACATTGTAAGAATAGATGCTATTTTTACTTGATTACCCAATACCAGTAAAAACTGCGGTTTAGACGCTGAGGGTACCTCAGGGTTCGATCCTGGTCCCACAATAATTTATTTGAGCTAAATGTGAATCCGCTTCTTTGTGAACGAAAGGGAAACGGTCGTGATGATACTTTACTATTAGTTCTGGAAAATGTTTATAATCATCTAAAAGCAAATTTCAGGTTATAACTCCAAACCATGAGTCAGTATAACCACGAGTACAGTCGATTTAAAATAAAGGATTTTAAACGAAACACCGAAATTATCCCAACAAAACCCTAATTACACCCCATTACAGACTGTGGCAGCGATTGAGAGACGTATATTTGTCTCTCTCTAACGCAGGCCAAATAGTCTGCGAGACAAAGAGAGGAGACAATAGGGTTGGCGCAAAGTTATTATGTAAATTAGCAAAGCAGTTAATTGCAGTTTCTGTTTAGGGTGTTTTATAAGAGTTAATTAGACTTTTTAATGGACTCCATTAGATTGCTTTAGACATATTTTTAGGTTTGGTTTAAGAGCCATAGTCGGTCGCAAGGCCGACACCTACAGGATTAATATTTTATTATGTACTGTACACTATATTTTATTTTCCAGTACCAGTTTTATTGTAAAAATTGACAATAATATAAGTGTTACAAACTATAAATCATATAAAAAAAATATTGACACTTGGGGTGCTGTCGCGTCGTATTTCGATTGAGTCCCGAGTTTTTCCGATAGAAATACAAATTATGCACTATATCAGTAAGTAAATAGGTCACTATGCATCCTAATAAATGTTAAGACTTTTGTAAAAATATCTTATATACATATGGTCCAGTGCATATGGTGCCTGCTATAGTAGTTTCTGTGTTCAAACTTCAGATGTGCTCAAAGAGTCTTTTGATGACAGTAAGAAATAGGATCGTTTGGAAACAAAGACTATTTCCAGTTGATTATTCGATTTTTTTTTTCCAAAAAAAATAATAGGAAAAGTATTATTATTTTTTTTGCGTTTTCTGACATTTATAGTATTCAAACCGCAAATGGCTTTAAAAAAGTTTTTGTATAAAATTACCATTTTCTTGCCGACTAAATTTTTTCAAATCTGTAAATACAGTTCAGAATATCTCGAAAAATTATGGATCCTTGGAACATTTTCCTGTAACTATAACTGTTAAGGTACCTGCCCTTACTGACCTGTCTCAAAAATCCACCTGTAAACATTCCTGTTAAAGTCACAAGATTTAGGCTTTTAAATAGCGGTCTGCAAGAGTCAGTGGTGGCTGCACCGCATATAGCTAACACGCTTTTGGGCAAAAAAAAATCAGCTTGTCATGTCGACAACAGTGGAAACGCTACCCCTCGACCCTGCACCCTCGCCGTACAATATTGTCAGGGCTTAGCACTGGTAAATCCGCGCACTGTTTAATTGAGTATTTTGTGACGTCACCGTGACGGGGCGATATGTTTCAATGAGTTTTATTATAGGGTAAAAGTAAACATCTAAGCTAAGTAGTTTCTGTTTTAGTTCTATTGGTAATTAAACGGACCTTTAACGGTTTACATTACAGCCATACAGATTATAATTATTTTAAACGCAAACGATGTATAACTACCTTCAATATTTTTGTTTTTTGTAAAACTCTTCTAATGAAGTACATCTATAATATCTACACAGATACAGTGTTCGGTACGAAGACGTCGAAGTGCAGTGTACAACAATAAAACCACAGACCTGTAAGAAATGTAATGTAGGGTTAAACGATAGATGTTTTAAAATTAATTATGTATTTATTTAGTCTTATTAAAATTATATTCTTCTTGTATTTGAAGCGAGTTAAAATTCAAATTCACAATATTTTCCCAGCGGGTTGTTAACGACCCTATCAAAACCCTACTTGTCTTGTTTTCTTAAATAACTTAACAAGGTCTTTTCTGTGTATCTTAAGGCTAATATATCCGAATATGGCGGATATCAATGATCTAATGTTTTTAGTGAAATAGATAATAAATGTTTTTGCTATTTTTCTCTGTCTAAAATAAGGTATAATAAAGTAAAAAGATGTAAAATGCCATAATTTTATTTCCTAGAAAGTCAAATGAATATATATTGTGTTGTTAATATTATTTTTTGTTTTAATATATATACTTAATATTAACATATTAAAAATTTATGAACTCTAGGTCTATTACTATGCTTAAATGTTTATGTATAACGTTTTTGTGACCGTCTGCTTTTAAATAAATAAAAAAAAAATATTTGTAAGGTCTGTTATTTCTATGACAGTAACCAAAGGAAATCCAAAATTTTGTAATTAAAAAGTTGCATTTAATAATAAGGCTAAAGAATAGAACTAAAGTAAAAATCCAAGTCTTAACATACCCTATGGGACAAACTTGGGGGTTAAATCAGGACATTTCTTGAGCTACCGCGCAGTTTTATTATGTAGGTATCTTTTTACGGACCCCAATGGAAGACCATTACTAATAATGTGCTTTGGAGTAGACGAACCTTAATCCCATAGGTTTGTAATCTGAAGCTGTTACTCCAGTAACGGAACAATATAAAATAAAAACCAAAATTAAAACACATTCCAAGTCAAAATATATTTATTCACGTAAACCTACGAGTTTGTGCATTTGCGACACGTCATTGTTTTGAATGATTCTACTCCTGCTAGTGGAAGACTAAGCAGCAAAGTGGACCAGAGAGTAAGCTGTTAGCAGAAGACCAATAGACTAGCCTATCATATACAAATGACCTGTTAATATTTAATCTGTCAGAGTAAGAAACCTGCAAGGAAAACTCAGGTATATGAGATTTACAAAATAAAACAAATGACAAATTTACTCAACAGCGATAAATAAATAACCTTTTAAATTCAGCTATGAGTACTAATAGAATTACAATACCTGATACAGTGGTATACTACCAGGTATGTCAGACAGAATTAAGATAAAGCTATTTGCCCATGTGCAACTCGAAAGCCAAACTCAAATCCTCTGCCAATGTAAGAATAATAAATCCGATAAACCTTATTCAAAATCTTCTTTCTATGCATTTTTTAAATAACCAAGTATTAATATCCCCTTGGTCTAACTTGGGGGTACAATCGGGACATTTCTCGAGCTACCCCGTTGTAGCTAAACGCCGTGGACCCTAAAATGCATTGTCAAGTGAATAATCCAAATTATACAGCGCTGAGTAAGGCAGAGTCCCTCGGAGCGTTATAATTTTGGTATACTGTTCCATTTGTTTCGACATTTTTAATATTTTTAATGCTTTATGCAGTGGAAGTTGGTGCGAATAGAATTCCATCAAATTCATTGCACTTCTCAATGAAATTATTTGCCCTAAATAAGGTCTAACGTCGTCAGTACAATACAGAAATGAGCTTCTAAAAAGAAATTCGCAAAATAATACAAATTGGAAACAGAAACAAACGAGCGTGTAACAAAATAATTGTATTTCCCAATCATTGTCTTGAAATTTTGGACATATTTTCATTTTCATATACCTAATTTTAGACAGAGAAAATAGCAAAAATATTTATATCGATTTTCCTTTGATATATATATTTTATTTGAAGTATAAAAGAACTACAATAATAAATACTTTATTTGTTTTTATTAGGAGTAAAGTACATAGATTAAAAAATAAAATAAATAAGAACTAAATTATAAAAACTAAAAATTAATAAATAAAATTACGACTATTCGATGGGCGTAGTGTGCCGAGGACACTCGCTGCGTTCCCCCGTTGAACAGCGAGGCTGACCCTTTGAACAAGATATTCTCTACTCAAAGGGTCACCCGTCGCCAAGTGGAGTTTCTTACCAAGCTCGCGGGAGAACACAAGAGCCTCCTCGGACCACGGGCCCATCGTTTCGACTGCAAATGGGATGAAGTGGTGATTTACAATGAACTTTGCGTACTTGTTGCATTTAAGGCCCCGGGTTTCTTATGGCTGGATGTCACGGACAGAGTGTGTCAAAACATGTGGCATCCTAAACCAGTGCACGGTTTGTATGGAATCAACGACATCTCATCCAGACGCCTACCATCAGACCTAACTATCCCCGATGGTTCGAGTATGCAGGGAATATTAACAGATGTAAGCGCCCTTGACAGGATGTCAAGGATTGCTTGGTGTCTCAAGATCCTGCCGGCACTTTTTTGGTAGCATAAGGCATGGTGGCATTTTTTTTTTCATTCATTACAGCCCCTAGAACACAGCGTCCTAGAACTGTTGGAGATGGGCCTTCAAGAAATAATATCTGAAGAATTTGGCCTACACTCGCCACGCTGGCCAGACGGCTTGGCGAAAATATGATGTCAATTTTTGAAAGACAATTTATTAACGATTTCACAAGTTGGTATTAGTGGAACCGGGACCGACGGCCTAACGTGCTCTCCGAGGCACGGGAACGGCGGTGTTGTAAATCTTTGACAAATGTACGTAAGAAAAGTGTATTTGTTATTGGTACATGCCGAGTGGGTTTGAACCGACCTTTGTAGGATTTAAGGAACGCGTTCTTACAACCGAGCCACCACCGCGTTATAGTGGTGGCATAGTTCGTCTCAATTGGAACCACAAAAACAAATATTTAATTAATATATCTCGACATGTTCGTAAATTTGATTCCCTAGCATGCTACATTTCTTACAATACTGAGAACAATTAACATTCTAATAGGTTTAAATAATAGGACAACGCCAAGTAACATAACTTATAAGCTCTTAGTATTAAATCTAAATCGATATTAGGTATAGGGGTGCCAGTCATAAATTGTAGGTAATACTCGTAGGTAAATACGAGGTGGTGGATCGGTTCGAACCCCGGCTACATGAGAAATACACTTTTCTTACATACATTTGTCACTTATTTACAACACCACTGTTCCCGTGCCTCAGAGAGCACGTTAAGCCGTCGGTTACGGTTCCACTTAATCTTGTGGAATCGTTAATAAATTGTTATTACAAAAGTGACATCAGAGCTAACCCGTTTGGACACCGACCGTAGCGATTCTAGGCCATAAATCTCCAGAATTTTTTGGAACGGCCATCTCCAGGAGTTCCAGGACTTTGTGCCCTAGAGGCTGTGATAATGTAGGTAAATAAAATTTGTATGCATTTTCTTTAAAGTTTCGATCAGCATATGGAGCGTTAAGGCGAGCGATGTTTTAACAGCTTCAATCAATCCATTCCGTCTTGCGATTGAATTTCAAGTCCCTCACTAGCAGTCGCAGTTGGCAATATACTTTAACATATACTGTAATATCAATATACTAAATACTAATACATACACAAAAATATACATAAATATACGTATATACACTTATTAACATTGTTGGGAGCTATTTAGAAAGTGTAGATAGACGAGTTTTTTGAACGAAGATCTGGTAGACGCTTGCCTTATGTTTACAGGGAGATTGTTCCATAAATAAAGATACTGTGACGAATGGCAGCCCTAACTCCAATCATATAATTATGCGACGTTTCGACACTTCCCTATAATAATACGGTAACTAATGATATAACTGCAGTATGTTAACTCACACACTATGTCAATTTCGCCTGCATTAAACATATATGACTATAACGCCACGGATGATTTCTTTTCTTAAAGCTACATTCTAAGAACTGTTACTTACTGCACGGCAATACGATTTTATAACCATTTGAAACGATGAATACCAAAGATTTTTTTTTTTTTTATACGGAGCACATGTGACACCGCGCCCACCTGATGGTAAGCAGTACGCGAGGTCCAAGAATGGGAGCAACTGACGCCAGTCTCAGACGACCGACGTCAGTCCCTACCACTATGCCGGCCTATAAAGATGCTTTTTCACACTTCGTTTGAAGGACTCTAGGTTATAGGAGTGGGGAAACACACTGGCTGGGAGAGCATTCCACATCTTCAGCGTGCGACAGATGTAAGAGTCTCCAAATTTGTATGTACGCGTAGGGATAGTGGCTACGGTATGTGGATGCATATTTTGGCCTGTGCGAGTGGTTCGGTTGCGGAATAGAGAAGAAGGGATAAGGTTGTGGAGCTCTTCAGAACATTCACCGTAGTAAAGCTTGTAGAACACGGTCAGGCATTATTCAAACGAGATTTTTTTCGATGATAATTTGACATTATAGACCTAGCAACTATTTATTGTTGTTAGTTACATTTATTTGACATCAAATTTTAAATTATTACAATAAAATAACTATTGACTTAACATTAATTTGAAACATTGACATTATACTTAATAAAGTTAAATTAAAAAAATATATATATAATAGTAATTTTATATAGTTGTTATTGATGAATATATGTGTATGCATGGGTGTGTGTATGTATATATACATACACATTTTCATGCCGCGGTAAAATGCGTCGGAAATTATGTATAAGACCACATTGTTATTTTGTACACAGTATTCTGGAAATTAAAGATATTTTGATTTTTGATTTTGATGGACAAGCCAGAACCCAACAGACGTCATAGTCTGTATAATAATAATAATTATACTTACAGAAAAAATATTAAATTTATTCGAAATATTTTATAGGCAGAGTATTTTATATGAAGCTATTCATACTTGTCGGAAACCGGTTTTGTGTCGGCGCCGATAAGAAATGTCGTGTGTTTTGCCAGCCCTCTACGCCCGGAAATCAATCGTGTCGGATCTCGCTCGCCTATGAGTACGAATGTCGCTATTCACATTTGTCAGATGTCGGTGCCGATAACCCTCTCTCCGCTACCCCTTGTTCTGTTCGTGCCAAACATAATTTCGTCTCTTCTCTAATTCTGTTATTAAGTTCTGAAATGTTCCCAAACTAAATCTTTCCCTCAGGATAGGGTGCACCCAATATTGTATATTCTGGGCTCTCTTTCTTTGTTTTCTTCTTAAATCACAACAAGAACTTCATCAACGTCCATCGTACTTACTTGTTTTGCGTAGAGTGCTAAAAATTGGTATTAGCTTCAACCCTGGCCGACAACCGATTATTAACCGAAAGTGTGAACAAAGGCGCCGACGACATCCGATTAATATACGGATCCGACACCCGACAAGTGGGAACGAGCTCAACGTCGAAATACGGAAAAGGGTTGGTCGAAACTAAATATTTATCTGATAAGACTTATTGAAATGCGGCATTTAGTAAGTAATTTAAATGTAACGGTGTTGAAAGTCATCGTATGATTTTAAGGTTTTTAGAACATTGAAGAGTAATATAAGCCATTTACTTTTTTTTAATAAGTATTTTAGTGATACTGGGACATTTTGTACTAATCATGTGATTTTAGTCAATCTATTAATAACATATTTAGTACAATAAAACTAGCTTCTTGAATTAAATCAGAACTCTATCAACAGCTTCATTATTCTAGGTTTAAACTAATTTTGTGTACAGTAACAAAAAAAAATGTTTCTATGTTCAAAGACAATATAGAATGCCTTATTGAAACCAATCATGACACGGTAAAGTACCCTATAACAGGCTTACCGCATGCGAGCCCTCGACCGCGGGTGGATTTAAAAATAATAGTATTTGGCGCGAACACGTGGCGGGCGCGCGTCATTTGAAGAGCGGCCGTCGTCGCGGCAACACGCTCGGTTAGTAATATTTATTGGCAAATATTGGTTTGTGTGATTTTGTATTATGGTTAGTTAGCTTTTTCGTGCTTCTTGTTTAAAGGTTTTAATTTTATTGAAGATATTAGTTTTTGAAATCCAAGCATCTATCTAACGAATCATAATATTACACTATTTTTGTAATTACTGCTTTTTGAATATAAATAAATTCTATCAATAAAATATTAATAATAAATGTTATAATATAACAATGAAAATGCATTCAGCTGGGATGGGCGGCATTCGGGAAACTCCGACACATCCTCTCATCGTCTATACCACAATGTTTAAAGACGAAGGTCTTTAACCAGTGCGTCCGCTAACAGTGGGTATGGTCCATAAATTCTCAGCGAGCTATGCTTGGTATATCTCTAATGGATAGAATTCGAAACGTTGATATTCGTCAGAGAACGAAAGTTACTGACATAGCTTATTTATTTTTAAATTATTATTTAATTTATTTGTGATATTTGTCGAGTTTGGTACGCTGGAGACATCGACGAGCTTGCCACTTGTCACGATTGGCCTATAGTAAAGTTGGCTAAATGTGCATCCGTTTCTTAACAAGCGTGGTTTCTGAACACCCCGGAAGGGAAACAGTCGTGATGATGCTTAACTTTATTTCTAATAGCTTTTCTAAATTTTATTTTGTTGTAGTTTTCGATATAGTTTCGTCAAGAAGACGTTGTTTGTATAATCCAGAATGTTTTTTTTTTCATGAATTAATCATAGTCCTTATAGTCCTAGCAATACTTAATAACAAAAAAAAAATACCATAAAAAAGGATTTTTGCAATTTAATCTCAGGACAATACATAGTTATGGTCGGATTCACCCTAATGATATCGAAAGCCAGATCTGATAAAACAGGCCACTCCACAATATGAGCCACTTCATAATATTCAAGTACGGCCATTTGAAGGGAGAACGAGGCAAGCTTGTTGATATCAACTCATCCATGGGTTGATGTTATTTCATTTGAAATTAAACGTGATCCAAATCTGTCACAAGTACTCGTATACGCTTTGCTATATACCAGGGGTTCCCAAAGTGTGTGTCGTAGAGAGTAAATAAATAATAAATAAATAAATGAAGTTTTATTTTAGTACAATTATAAAATATACATAATAAAATAAAATAAAATATTTGCCAAACACTAGTCAAGCTCTCGGAAGGAATCAAGCAGAATACCCACGCCCACTCCCAAGCGCCAGGATCAACCCAAGTTCATTTACGGTTTGGGCTTTGCTGAACAGACAGCCAATGTGAGTGTATTTTACTGAGGATCCCGTCGCAAACCGCTCTCAAAATGAGATTGGTTGAAGAGCGTAGCCGCTTCCAGAAAGAAGTCTGGTACCCTCGCCGCAGCGAACATGCCCGATGCACTGCAGTACCTCGGTCGGCGCATGAGGATACGGAACGCATCATTGTACTGTACCCTCATGGCACTGTATGATTTTCTATGGTAGCTGATCCATAGTTGGCAAGTGTACATACATTGATAGTATTTTTTAAACAGCGTCAACTTGACATCTTTACTACACTTGCCAAACCTACGCGCGATGTTACACCGGAAGGCCAGAGCGCAGAGTAAAGAGGGGCGTTGCGGTACGGGGAGGTTAACTAAACTTAGGTATACGCAAGATGTGTGGAGATAACCAAGGTGATTGTTTAAGTTTTCATCGTTGTCGGTTCCTTTATGTTGAGCCTAGAATGCATAGTGTGGGACGGCGACATTACTTTTGAAACTAATTATGTTTAATAGTATCATCACGACCGTTTTCCCTTTCAGGGTGGTCAGAAACCACGCTTATAAATAAGCGGATTCACATTTAGCCAACTTTACGATAGGCCAATCATGACAAGTGGCAAGCTCGTCGATGTCTCCAGCGTACCAAACTCGAGAAATATTACAAGTAAATTAAATATTAATTAAATGTTTTTCTTTACATTAATAAATATTATTGTGTCCCGACCAGGAATCGAACACGGTACCTCTGAGTCTAAATCCACGGACCTAACCGCTAGAGGGAGTTATAATATAAATACATTTAATTAATATTTAATTTACTTTGATGTTTCTCGAGTTTGGTAAGCTGAAGACATCGACGAGCTTGCCACTTGTCATGATTGGCCTATAGTAAAGTTGGCTAAATGTGAATCCGCTTATTTATAAGTGTGGTTTTTGATTACCCCGAACGGTAGGTCATGATGATGATGATACATTTATTTCTCCACAAGCCCTAATACAGTTAAAAAAATACAGTTTATTTCATAAGCTTTTTGGACCCAATAAAAATGCAGCGATAAAAAAAATATTCGGTTTTACGATAGAGCTCTGACCTCTTTGCACCACTTTGTTATTTTTTTGTACACGGTCCGCTCTGTCGGCGCTTGACCGAATAAAATATTTACTCCGAAAAATCCGTTGAAATTTTGCTGCTATTTGGTAAAGTCACTTTATAATAAGTGGATAGTAGAGAAAATCTGTATAGGGGTAAACCATACAAAGTTTGGCACCTTAAGCATAGTAATTGGCAACATTACACAAACAGCGACTTCTACTTCACTTGAG
Source organism: Tinea semifulvella (assembly GCA_910589645.1). NCBI lineage: Eukaryota > Metazoa > Arthropoda > Insecta > Lepidoptera > Tineidae > Tinea > Tinea semifulvella. The sequence continues at coordinate 495,927 of OU342623.1, read as the reverse complement.
TGTCAGAGGCACGCTTAACAAACTGTCGCCACTCGTCTCGAACTGCAGCCTTCCTAGCGCACTCATGTAGGGGGTGATCCATTGCTGCTTAAGCTGGTCAGCCTACCTCATCGAAGACCTACCACGCATTCTCTTGCCATCGACTTTTCCCTGAACTACAAGGCACTCAATGGATGTATTTCCACGCCGCGACACGCGTGTCCGAAGAAAGTGAAAATGCTTGATTGTACGATTGAGGAATGGCGCTGTCTTATTTCCAGTTCCTCCAGGATGGACTTGTTGGCTTAACTCCATTCTTAATATGCCTAAAATTTTCCGCCAACACCACATTTCTAGAGCATCAATCCGTTTTATTTCTGTTTCGCGCAGGGTTCACGTCTCTGCAGCATACAAGAAAATAGGCAACACAAGCAGGCAGACCTGCTTGTGTTGCCTATTTTCTCAATTGTCAATACATTTATGGAAAGTGCTTCCAAGACGGCATTAACGGAATATTTGGTTGGGTAGGAAGAGGAGTAGAATCGTGGATGGTGAGCGTATTATCACGCAATAAAAAAAAGGAGGCCTCCTTTTCTTAAACCAGCCTATTGTCGGTCGCAAGCCCGCGACACCATTTTTCTAATCTCTTACCCACACACGATGGATCCGGCGGCACCCGCACGGTGAATCCATGGAATGCTTAGAAATTTGTCTTCTTCTTGTATAGCCCGGAAGATGTTTATTGACCTAATGTGCTCTGACCAGCCGGATTTTAGTAGCTTTCGTAATGTTTCGGTTCCTCCATATTTCTTTGGCTTGTTCATAGCAGATCTCAACACTGCCAATCGACGCTTAATTTCCTTCTTACGCATTAGTTATTAAACAGCTTATTAGTTAGGGCTTTAAAACAGTACGTAAGTTTTTTTTTTTAAATGTATATAAGTACATACCTATCTAATTTTATTTTTAATGTTTATCAAAATTGGCCCTAAGACTTCTTTAAACATCTCGCTATTCCTTGTAGTTTAGGATTTGGCATTGTAATTATCGTTTGTCTAACTGACTGTAAATATTTAATAACTTCACTTTTATTTATACCGCGCAATAATTTAATTAACGACGTAAATGATTAATTTACAAGTAATTGATATTGTTTTTTGTTATCGTTTAACATTTGCTTTACAAGCTAAATGGTGCTATGAGTCGACCCTGAGGTTATCGTTCAACTGAAGCTGGCCACAGAACATATGCTGCGTTTCTGCAGGGATCACAAGGATAACGAAAAAAATTCTTATGAAATCTTTTATAAGGATTTTACATCGTAATGTGTATCTCCACCTCTATGTATAGACCAAGGCTCACTATTTCACACTATTTTCTGCCATCCTCATTTATCCCCTACCAGCAACCTTCCTCAGGCTATCTGTACACCTGGCGTGGGGTCGTTCAACTCTGCGTTTTCCAGTACGTGGTCTTTCACTCCAGAACCTTAAAAAGCTATAACGGTAACTTTAGTTCTCTGGCGGATGTCAACGTTTCGGAATTCAGGGAAATCTTGAGAAATGCTCTCTCCATAGCTCGCTGAGCGACCCTGAACTTGCGGATCAGACCCCCTGTCAGTTTGGCGTAAATTCTAAAATGTATCAGTTAACTTACATATTTATTACGTAAGACATTTTTTGACCCGCTCTATACATTTTTTGACCCACTCTACTAATTTTTTGACCCGCTCTATATATTTTTGACCCACTCTATAAATTTTTTGACCCGCTCTATACATTTTTTAACCCACTCTATACATTTTCAATCAATGTATCACAGCCTCTCTACAGCAGAGGATAAGTCTTTCAGAACAAGTTTATGTAGTATTGGGCCTACCTTGTCAAGATCCAGTTTTTTTTAAAGACGGAGATCGAAAAATTGTCTAACGATACGACCACAGCCTGAAGGGTCACCGCCTGCGAGGTGGTCGCATGCCCGACTCACCGTGGGGCCTCATAAGGAGACCTTAAGGCGCCTACTGACTAAAACCCTATAACCCTTTCAGCACGGACAATAACAAGCGTGCGTTATTACAAAAAAATATCTAGCGATCGCCAAATATCAAATCAAATCAAATCAAATCATTTATTTCCTTAGGTTAGTACACAACACTTGGATATTGTCAATACATATATTTTAATACAATATAAACTTGGCTGGACCGAATCTAACAGCAATACAATTTATAATAAATAAAAAATAAAACATTGTTGCCATAAGCGAGGATTTTGTACTTATTTATAACTAGATACTCAAAATTTAATTCGTGGCTGTAAAAAGGCCGTGTCAGCTTATGATCTAATAACATTTAAGTCCTTAAATATAAATTCGTGGCTGTAAAAAGGCCGTGTCAGCTTATGATCTAATAACATTTAAGTCCTTAAATATAAATTCGTGGCTGTAAAAAGGCCGTGTCAGCTTATGATCTAATAACATTTAAGTCCTTAAATATAAATTCGTGGCTGTAAAATGGCCGGGTTCAATACTGTTTTGCCGCTCCGAACCAGCCTCGATAGAACGTGCACTCATGTAGTTACTTAGTGATTATCTTTATTAAATTGTTAGAATAGTCCTAGTCCTTTTTTATGAAAAAAACATACAATAGTGATTTTTATTTCCATCACATTACCCATAGACTTTGTGGAATTTTCTAGTAATATTTTTTGTCGTGCTGAAAGGGATAATTCGTCTCTCTTTCACTGTTGGCCCTGTGTGGCATTACAGATAAGTCTCGAGCTAAAAGTAAAGCTAGCCAGACGGCTCAGTAAGATATATATTTTTTTCATAATTTATTTAACAATTTAGAGTTATAATCATTGCAAATGTTACGGTTTAGTTTCCAGCTTAAAATGGCTTGAATTTTGCTTTTAAGAGCACTATTTTAGGTCGTTATTATCTGTTATTAATTACGAGTTAATATTTTTATTAAGTAATAAAAATTATAATCTTTAAACACAGGATTTTTAAATAAATAAAATTTGAACTTAATTATGATATTGTGACTTTTAATATATAAAAAAAAAACTAGCATGGTGTAGTGGTTAAGTTCGTTAAGATTTGGACGCCGAGATACAAGGTTCAATTCCTGGTCGGGACACAACAATTTATTTGTAATATTCCTCGAGTTTGGTACGCTAGAGACATCGGCAAGCTTGCCATGGCAGTAAAATTGACTAAATGTGAATATCCTAGGTACTTTGAAATCGTGGTTTCTGACCACCCGGGAAAGGATACGGTCGTGATGATACTGAACTATTTTTATTTTTTATAAAATTAAATTAATTAATTATTATCATGATAGTCCCTAAAACACCTAGTACTCCATTGCTGGCCTACACTAGCCACGCTGGCCAGACAGGTAGAATGTATTTTATTTTATACTCGTATTATTTACGAGTAAGTAAAGAATCATCATAGATAATACCGGCATGTACCAATGAGAAATACACATTTCTTACGTACATTTGTCATAGATTTAAAACACCACCGTTCCCGTGCCTGATCCCGGTTCCACTAATAACGAATTACCAATCGTTATTAAATTGTCATAAAAAAATTCATTAGACCCTCGCCAACCCGTCTGTCTGGCCAGCATGGTGAGTGTAGGTCAAATTCTCCAGAAATGTCTGGAATGCCCATCTCCAACAGTGGATGTTGAAATTATTACCACGACCGCGTTCCTTGCGCGGTGGTCAGAATCCGATGAAATCACATTCAGACATTTTTTTAGGCCCATTGTAACAAGTGGCAAGCTCATACCAGACTCGAAAAATATCACAAATGAAATAATATTAGTGTCAAGGAGTCGAATCCGGTACCTCTGACTCTGAGTTAGACTGATGATGATTTTTATGTAGATTTTTTTTTTTATTTAAATTTCTTCCTAGACGAAAAAAAAATGTAGTAAACGGTTTTTTTTTTCTCATACTATGTCGAAATCCCTGTGTGCAGCTGCGTAAATATCGCGTCCCCGATTGACGTACCCGATATCAATTTATTATGATAACAGCGTGTAAATTAAATAACCTCTTTTAACCTATGATGCCCTGGTACTTTTGCCGGATTAGTCAGTATTTTTTTTTAGTATAAACCGTTTTATGACAAAAAAACAGTTTATCTATTTCACAATGATTTTGAGGTTAAGGGCCGGTAAGACAATAAATTAGGTGGCGCCCATTTTGCATGTTTTTTTGACCGATCGAATTTGTAAATGAAATTATTTGACTCCATTTTTCCGGTTGGTGTAACGGTCGATGGTACCAGGGTCTCATAAGTTGTTGGTAGTGTGTCGTGGCGATGATTAATGCCATACGAATCATAACTTTCTGTGCTAAGCGTGACTTCCCTTATTTGGTGAGAATTGTACACCTACAGCGTGTTTGTTAAGCTAGCTACTTCTATTTATTTACTTGATTGGAATAGACAAAAAAAATATATAGAATTCTCTGCTAAATTCGAATATAATCGATGCTAAGCCGCCGGTCTTCTTAAACAGTCGGGACCCATTGTTGGGAACCCTGAATATTTAATGGTCCTGGGGCCTAATTCTGGCGCTTTCGACTTGCGTGATGGTTTGAAATATTCGAATGAAAAGCGACAGATCTCCATAAAAAAATGTTAGTTTTATTTGAGCATACATGTCGAAGGCCCGGGAATCGGGGCCCTGACTGTTAAAGTAGCTATGTAATAAAAATATATAAAATTATTTCTATGGTGTAGTTAAGCGGTTATCAAACTTTTGGCGATGGAACCCTTGGGTTTGTTTTTTTCTTTTTAGTTTTTATTTATTTATTTTCAATTTTTAATTTAAGATATTATTTTACGAGTCAAGTTTTTTATATTTTTAACTATTCGTTACATCTTTAATTTGGTGCAACTCAGCCTTAGTAGTATTATTTGGAACAACCTGTATCTGTCAACATATCAAGATTGAATAGCCACTATCAAGTCCATTCCATATTTAAAAACTCATTATGGAGGGATCATACTGAGTTGACATCTATCATTTATGTAATCCAGGTACCTTACCTACCATTTACATATCACTTCTTCTCTATTCCGCAACCGAATCACACGCACTGCTGCCCTATATTATAGGAATGGGGAAACACGCTGGCTGGGAGAGCATTCCACATCTTCAGCGTGCGGCAGATGCAAGTCTTCAAGTTATATATGCGCGTAGCGATAGTGGCTACGATATGTAGATGTATATTTTCGCCCGTGCGTGTGTTTCGGTTGCGGAATAGAGAAGAAGGGGTATAGTTTGTGGCGTTTTCTCTAATTTTTATGAATGTTTGTAAATAATATTAAGTGTTTCTGACTCCTCATTGCATAGTGTATTGGAGTGTAATACGATGTAAAGTGTATAAAAAAAAGGTTGTGAAGCTCTTCCGAACATTCACCGTAGTATCTCTAACAGTGGAGGTCTGGGACTAAGTGTTCAGAGGGCTGTCATTATGAATATATCAAACAACATCAATGATAAATCATTAGATTTATTATTTATTTTTATTTATAGGTAATATATTTTAATCTACGAGTGTACTGATTTGCAAACATTCCCCTACCATATGAAACTATCATGTCCATAGACTTGTGCCGACTCCTATATATTTTTTGTCTTAAAGACACGTGTGGCTAATGTGTAGGGGCTCGGCCAGACAAAAACAAAAACCTATCAATAGTTTAGACTCCGCTCTTATCCGAAATTATTCATCATCATCATCCTGTGTCTCTCCACTGCTGGATGTAGGCCTCCCCCAAGGCTCGCCACGTCACACGATCTTCTGCCACCCTCATTCATCCCCCACCAGCGACCTTCCTCAGGTCATCTGTCCATCTGGCGGGGGGTCGTCCCACTCTGCGTCTTCCAGTACGTGGTCTCCACTCCAGATCCCGTCTACTCCATCGTTTATCGGTTCTGCGGCATATGTGTCCAGCCCATTGCCACTACAGCTTGCTAATTTTAAAAGCTATATCGGTAACTTTGATTCTTTGACGGATTTCAACGTTTCTGACTTTATCTTTTAGTGAAATCCCGAGCATAGCTCTCTCCATAGCTCGCTGAGCGACCTTGAACTTGTGGACCAGACCTACCGTCAGTGTCCACGTTTCTGCACCATACAACATTACTGGAAGAACGCACTGGTTGAAAACTTTTGTCTTCAAACAAAATTATTACAACCTCTAATATCGGAATCGGTTACGGTTCCATTCGGTTATCCCCATCGTTCGTTGGTTCTGCGGCAGATGCGTTCAGCTTCTTCTCTATTCCGCAACCGAACCACTCGCACAGGCCAAAATATGCATCCACATACCGTAGCCACTATCCCTACGCGTACATACAAATTTGGAGATTACATCTGTCGAACGCTGAAGATCTCTCCCAGCCAGTCTAATTCCCCACTCCTATAACCTGGAGTCCTTCAAACGAAGTGTGAAAAAGCATCTTTATAGGCCGGCATAGTGGTAGGGACTGATGTCGGTCGTCTGAGGCTGGCGTCAGTTGCTCCCATTCTTGGACCTCGCGTACCGCTTACCATCAGGTGGGCGCGGTGTCACATATCGTGCTCAGTATTAAAAAAAAAAAGCTTGCTTCGAATTCTATGCATTGCAGAAACACCCAGTATAGTTCATCCCAAAGATCGCTCAGCAACCTTGTATTAATGGACCAAACCCACTGTCAGTGTCCACGTCTCTGCTCCGTATGGCATTACCGGGAAGACGTACTGGTTAAAGACGTTCGTCTTCAAACATTGTGGTATAAACGATGAGAGGATGTGCCGGAGTTTCCCGAATGCCGCCTATTCTAGCTGAATGCGTCTGTCGGCTACTTTGCTGAAGTTGGCTGCGCCTAGTTGGATAGTCTGCCCGAGGTAGGCGAAATTTTGCACAACTTCGAGAGTAGCTTTTCCCACGCAAAATGGCAGCGGGTTGACATGATCATTGAATATGACTTTCGTCTTGTCCAAGTTTATTTATTTATTTATTTATTTAAATCTTTATTGCACAAAGACAAAGGCGGGCTTATAATGCCGCGACCCGGGTAACCACGTTTGAGCCGTTTGAACATTCCGCTAAGATCCTTTAGCGAACTGGCCATAATGACTACGTTATCCGCAAATTGAAGGTGTGAGATGAATTATCCATTGATGTTGTATGTCGCACATTCCATTCTAGCTTTTTTAAAAACATCCTCCAAAGCATTCGTAAACAGCTTGGGGGATATGATTCCCCCTGTCGCACGCCTCTGCGCAGTTGGATAGGTTTTGTATGCTGTACTAGACGGTCATAGTCGCAGAGCTGTAAGAGACATCCCAGCACCTCAACATATTGATAGTCTATTGGGCATCACTGCAAGGATTCCAGAACAGCCCAGGTTATGATTAAGTCAAAGGCTTTGTCATAGTCAACGAACGCCAGACACAGTGGCAGATTATACTCCTAGGTTTTCTGTAAATCTGGTATATCTGTTGCAATATGTGAATGTGATCTACCATACTAAAGCCTTTACGAAACCCAGCCTGCTCCGGGGACTGGAATTCATCCATTCTCTGAGAGAGTTGATTTGTGACTACCCTTGAAAACAACTTATATAGACATGGCTCGGGCTTATATTATGGTAGATACTAGTATTTATTATTATTATTCCCTATTCCTTACTATTTTTTTTTTCTGTTTTTTAAAACGACTATGAATTGTCTACTTTGTTTTAATTCCTTGTCTCTTGGTTGCTTGGAGAGAGAATCGAAAGTAAATCCAGTTTTTTGGGTCACAAATTCCCTCCTAGACAATATATCCAGCATAATAAAACCCAAGTATATTCTCTCTATGAAGAAATAGTTACTTGTATACTAAACAAAGATAAATAATATATTGAAAAACCCACAATTTACCAAACTCTTATTTACTCAGCTGCAATTAAAGTAATTATTCGTAAAATTATTAACTAAGTACATTACTATATGTGGCAAACTTATATTACTACCGTTCAAATTCTTGCAAGGCTGAGTTGATGTTCTTTGCCAAAGAACTAACAGACTACACGAGCAGATGTAGACATAGGTCAAAGACTGGAGACAGTCTAGTTAGGTCTTTCACAACGAAGACAGGCGCCTAGCGCAATGTCTTGAGCCTTAACAAAGCTAAGCTTCGCACAATAGTTGGGGTGATGACTGGACACTATGCCTTTAACAAACATCTATACACTCTATAAACATTTAAGGTGTAGAGGAGGAGATGGTCGCACATGTGCTCATGGAGTGCTCCAGTATGGCTGCACTTGGACTGTATTTCTCCAGACATTTCCAGATGTCATGTGACAGGTCTCCTGGCCTTTCTTGGACAGCTCTGCTAAAGGAGTGGTCACGCACAATAGTCTCATGGAGACTAACACCCATATTGTAAGACGTTTCCTCAACGGCTCCTCCACTGAACCATTCCTTCCAGCTGGCAAACAGGTGCCCTCAAGAGATCCTTAAAATTGGTATTGTGTTCCCGTATTCTAATTATTCATTTTATCAAATTACTACACGCTCTATCACTTTTGACATTCATAAGTCTGTCTCTTTCATATTATAAATATTCATATGTCACAAAAATTATTTATAATTTTGAAACAAAATATGATTGGAATGAGATTTTTTTTTAACTAAATTAAAAAAAAAAGGAAATAAGACATTGTTTATTTGTCATATTTCTCAAGTTTGGTCCGTACCAAGAGACATCAACAAGTTTGCCACTTGTCATGAAGGACTTATAGTAAAATTGGCTAAATGAAAATGGCTTATAAAAGCATGGTTTCTCACCACCCCGGAAGGGAAAAGGTCGTGACGATAGTTTAATATTTATCCTTTCAGAATCCCCTAACAAATATCACTTGTACTTTGCAACCGTGACTTATATATTATAATCAATAAATAATATTCTATAGATTTATATTTTTAATATATTAAATTTTAATTGATATATTGCACCTACCTCACATAAATGTGCTTGTTGTCCCGAAGGAATGTCAAGCAACATTATTTCATGCCTTTGTATATTTATGTGCAATAAAGTTTTAAATAAAAAATAAAATAAAGAATGAATAAAGAGTGATAGACTACACTTCTTAATAGTAATTTTGAAAAGACTATTGAAAATATTTAATTGTGCAAGTGAGAGGGATGCAAAGCTTAACAACAACCTAAAGAGTAATAGTGCTTAGTTTTAGGGTTTAGACGAATTTTGTAAGCGTATAAATAAAATAGTGTTAATTTTCCAAGGCGGTAGTAAAAACTTGCTAGCGCACGTCACCCGCGACTCAACTCTGCTTCGATAAATAAACAAAAAACGTAAACATACACATAAAGAGGACATAAAAATCACGATTAGCAATCAATTTAGCAGGTTAATAGGAGCTATCACGTAGCAAACCAAACCAATCACACACCAAATCATAAATAAAAACGATTGTTTACAATTATTATTAATACACTCTCGCCAAATTTTCCTCCTAAATAATACCTGAAACATCGGCGAACACGTCAATGTAAATAAAACCTATGAAACGTTTTAAATCGTTCAGTAAAACACTAATCGAGCACAATGGTGCATGAAACCCTAACAAATAAGCGATCATAACATAGCCTAAAAAACCCTATTAAACCTTATTATTTTGATTTTATTCATATAAAAATACAATACAATAACCTTGCGATCTTTCATAATGAGTTTACACATAAATATCAGGAGATAAAGCAATAAATTTAATGAAATACTCGCATGACTCCCAGAGGCGAAGGAACAACACGCATTCACTTGGTCGAAATTCACAATTAAACACTTCACTTAAACTAGAATGTTTGTATGCTAAAAACGCCACTAATCACTTTTATTTAATTTCTCACTCACCTTGTTGTTTATTTGCTATCTTATTAAAACAGTTCTGAAATACTTCGTATAAATGCATAGGCTCGTCATCGCTTGTCGCCATTTTGGATTTTACTGTCGAAATAAAACCATAGCTAAAATAGACCAAGGACACAGTTCATTTTATATTAAAATTGTAATATAAACCCTTATAAAATATAACATTTTTATATATTCTTTACACAGATATAAAGTATTTCATATTTCCACCAATTTTCATAAAACTAGACGCTGATTTTTGTGGTCTCAACTCTTTGGTCTTAACCACAGTATGTAGTAGGTATATACCTATTTCTTAAAAAGTCAATATATTTTTTGTAATTAGGTACTTAAGAGAAGATGGGCCCATGGGAACACTTAGCCAAGCGTCTGGTCTAGGAGTTGTCCAAACGGCTAACGGAAAAGTCTGGTGGCAGGAAAGCTGGCAATTATTTCTGGCTCGATTTGCAGAGGGAAAATGTTGCCAGTCTTCTTGGGACTATCCCTGAAGGGTCGTCTCTAGAGGACATTTTTTACTTATAGTTTATTTTTTATTAGGTTTAGTTTACATTTGTTTTCTTTTTTACTTTAAAGTAGTTTATATAATTTTATTTAAAAAAATACTATTTATAAGAGAAAATAAATAGTAATTTTAAGTATAATAAAAACATGAAATAATTTTCTATCATTATATTTTATTATAATAATAATAATTTTGTTGGAATAAAATGTTAAATATCTGCCTAAAGTCATAGAGGTCAAAAAATTATGAAGGGTGGTTCGCCATGTTTTGCTTCGAAAAAAAAAACGAGTTTGACGTAAGAGCGACCCTACAAAATTTTCGAGTGCGCTTGATAATAAATAAAATACAAATACATGTAACATGTTTTCATTGAATTCATTAAATTCCCAAAACCAGGTAAATGTGTTTAAAAATAATTAATTCGAGTATTTATAGCTTGTTTTGTGTTTGTCATCTCTCTAACCTTTGCAACAATCTTTCAGATTTTAGTTTCGTTTAGTCAGCTATCGGCTCGTTATCCGCAGCTATTGAAGCAAAGGAAGCAAAGCGGTAGATACAAGAGTGTAAAAGAAAAGGAGGCAGTAGCCGCGCATGATGCAATAATCTGTGCCGAAAGTTTTACAGAAAGTTTAAAAAATTTTGATAAGAATGTCTTAAATGAAATGAGAAAAGTCAATGTGCAGTGCTTGGGGCCTTTAGTCGGGCCCCGGAGCCTCGTGCGTACTGTTGCAGGTGTAAATTCTGCTAAGAAAGTGTCTTATGTATCAGCAAATAGTTTTGAATTGAATAAAAATGGTGTTCACTGGGCTAGTCGTCCGACTGTAACTTTAGATTTTGGCGGGAAGAACCCTAAGTTCCATTTGTCAGATAACTTCATTGGAGTGTTAAGTCAGAGTTTGTTTACATACAATGTACAAGTGCGGGGGTTTAAGACCGAGAGAAGCATTGACGCGGACTCCAAGAGAAATCCGAACCTGATGAACAGACTGCGTAAGTTTCTGGGTCAGTATGTTAGCTGTAATTGTGTTGTAAAGTTTCTATACGTATTAGCTAAAAACTGTATGGATTATTATATGTATATATTTTTATGTAAATCATGCTAGTATAAAAAAAACCTATCCTATCTCTTTTTTTCTTTTTCATTGAATAACATACTTTTGCTTGCCAATCCCAGTGTTGTAGGCTAAGTTCTCTAGAAATATGCTCTGGAAGGTCCATCTCCGACAGTGAAGGTTAGGACTGTGTTCTAGGGGCTGGAAAAGTGAAAGCTGAGATAGAAATTAAATCAATGCATAAAACAGATATTGAAATGTGGAACCATTCCTTATAAAATTGTGCCGACCACATGGTATTACAATCAGGGCAATATAATTTTCAAATTTTCAGGTCTGTCAGTGGGTCCAGAGAAGTCTAGTAGCAATATAAATGCAGACGCAGCTCCTCGACTGGATAAGTTGTTGACAGAAGAAATGTCACTCACAAACGAACAGAAGGATAAAATTAAGATAGCCTTTGCAGAGGGATACATGGCTGGTATGTGGACTTATTGTCATTAAACCTTATTAAAAATTGGGATGACATCAAAAATTAAAATCAACTTTAATTTATTTGGCCAGCTAATAAAAAATTGACTTATTTATTAACTAATAACTACAAATTTTAAAACAAAGTCCTCTGCCGAGTCTGTTTGCTATAAACTCATTAATTACGCCACCTATTTTCATAATGTTTTCACCAAAGGATAGAGTGGTTCTCGAGAAAGGTTTTAGTATATAATTTGTTCAGTTATTGTATACATCTACAATAGGAGGTGTCGGAAATAAATAAGCCTCAAATTCAAATTAAATTCAAATTAATTTATTCAGTAAGTAGGCCTACTTTAGGCACTTTTACACGTCAATACAATAACAATTATTTATTTTAACAATAGAAATTAAGACAAAACAGACACATTAATCCACCAAACAACTTTATAAACATTCTGAATGTATATATAATGTCATAAATGTATTTAGCAGCTGTATACGGGCGTTGTCATACTACATACTAAACTTATAAGCTAAAAAAAAAAAATATAAATATAAATGTCAAAATAGAATATATTATACTTGTATATAAAATTATAGTAATACAACTAAAATGACGAAGCCTTTTTGTCCTGATGATATTCATCAACTGTATAATATGACTTTTGTATTAAGATTTTTTTAATGTAAGTTTTAAAGATGTGTGCTGGCTTTGTTAATATTTCTTCAGGAATTTTATTATAGATTGGCACACATTGTCCCATAAATGAACGCCTAGTTTTTTTTAGTCTATAACCTGGTACATATAGCTTATTTTTACTTCGTGTATTCAACGAATGTAAATCTTTATTCTTAGGGAATTTATGGATATTTTTATGTACATACAATATATTTTCCAAGATAAACTGAGATGCTACGGTAAGAATGTTAATGTCCCTAAACTTAACTTACTTAATGAAAATGCTGCTTAAACCCTTTGATATATAATAAAATAATGTATGGGTTGATTAATAGGCGAGCAGCGCATTGCTGATATGCCCATATCAAGCACTGCCGCCCTATTCCGTTACGTGGTCTCAAACGTTAGATTGTCAAAATAGTGAATTCTGTTATTTACTACCACTTTTAGCCCGAGTTTCTCCGATCATAGCCCAACCTTACGTCAATATAGCATTTTCCACTATTTCAAAGGTCACCCATGGGGTTGCAACTTCAAAAACATTGGGAAAACGTAAATTAAATACTTAAATTGTCCGCCGCGAATTTATATTAAAGTTAACAACATTTATATTAATTAAACTAAGATTATATATTTACATTAAACATAGTTTTATAATACACATCAGGTAATAAATCAAAAATATGGCAAATGCTAAAAGAAATATATAATAAACTTTTTAAACTTTCGCGCACATTCATAATAGAAATATATAATAGTTTTTTTTTAATGAACGCATCGTAACTTTATTTTGCTGTCATCTGTAGTGGAAACCTTTATACAAGAATACCAATTTTAATCGTGTTTTACACTGACAATTCTGTTATTCAAGAGATTCCACTATATAACGTTGGCGCTTAAGTAACAGAATACTGTTGATGATGATGATGAATTATTTTATTAATTTAATAATATGAATGCCTGCAACAGAAATAGTGAGATTGCAATAAATAAAAAATAAAGAAGCAGTTGGTGGCGGTTGCTTAAAATCTAAAATAGTCACAGTTCCCTTTCCATAATGACACATCATAGATTTACAATACCACACTGTGCCTATAAAATATTTAATTGTCTAACCAACAATAAGTTTAACCAGACATGACATTAATTGCTGATTGATTTAGAAATGTTTCTTTTTCATAAGTTCCCAACCAAATAGTTTTTTTGGTATCATCACAACCGTATCCCTTGCAGGTTGGTCAGAAACCACGCTTATGAATAAGCGGATTCACATTTAGCCAACTTTACTATAGGCCAATCATGACAAGTGGCAAACTTGTCGATGTCTCCAACGTACCAAACTCGAGAAATATCACAAATAAATTAAATATTAATCATATTTATTTATAGTTTTCCTCTGAATCTTAATCCACGGACTTAACTGCTAGACCACAGAGGCAATTAATGAGTTAAAAATAGTTTTATTTTTCACAAATACTTAAAAATTCTTTTTCAGGTTCAAGTCCAGAGAATGCTAGGGGTTCTAAAGCCAGCAAATACTTAAAAGTTGCCCAGCAGCTGTTGACTTTGGTGCTATTTGTGGCTATCTTCGTGAGCGTCATGGCTTCTGTCAGCGGATCTGTCTTCAGGTATAGGTGACCACGATCTTCTTATAACTTCTACATTTCATAGGGGCCTGGTACTTTTGTTTCATTAACAAGCGTTGAAAATAACATATTCATGATTTTAAAATAAATTACATTTATTAATTCATACAGTAAAGTCCTAAGCATGATATTTATTCAAAACTGAGTTGGGGATCATCAAAATTTAACAGCCGGTTGCAGAAAGGATGATTAAAATTAATCTATGATTAATATATTGAATAATTGAACTGCCTCCGTGGTCTAGCGGTTAAATCCGTGGGTTAAGACTCGGAGGTACCGGGTTCCATTCCTGGTCGGGACACAAAAATATGTATTAATGTAAATAAATACATTTAATTAATATTTAATGTATTTGTGATATTTTTCGAGTTTGGTACGCTGGAGACATCGACGAGCTTGCCACTTGTCATGATTGGCCTATAGTAAAGTTGGCTAAATGTGAATCCGCTTATAATCGTGGTTTCTGACCACCCCGAAAGGGAAACGGTCGTGATGATACTTTTATTTTTATTTTGAATACACCTTGTGATTGGTAGTTTATCACTTTAGATGTTTTAGCCAATGACGTGCGTAATAGGCGTACGTTAAACTTGTCCAAGGATAATCATTATTGAGCCTTTATGCAACCGGCCGCAAGTGTTACAAAATTTGATCCAATTCTTCTCCCGAAACACTCTGGTACACTGAAGTTCACAGCGCGGGAAACCCACAAAATAAATTGACGACACTGAAGGGACTGTGCATTTTATGGCGTTATAGAAAGTTGTCATTAAATGGAGATGGAATCATTATATGGAAGACAAGCTAAACCAACCAAAGCCAATTAATTTTTACGCTTTAGAGAGTTTGTCGTTAACTCGAGTAACGTTACATGGAGTTTAATTACATTAATACTAAATAAGTATTTTTTTTATTCAATATGTATATTTTCGTTTGTGTCAATAAACTATTGTTATTATTAGTTACCAACGCGCAACGTTTATCAGAAATGTATACAGAGGTCGTTTTGGAGTTATTTTAAGTCATCAACTATAGGGATTCAATATTTTACACACCTGAACCCTAAAAAAGACAGACACGAAACAGTTGGCAATTGAAAAAATCAGTTACCAAAGCACAAAAAAAAAATGTATAATTTTTAGCAAAATTGGGATAAAATGTCTGAGCTAGAGTCTTGCAAGACTCTTTTGCAAGCGTAATAGCAAAACTATGGTTAGTCTTGGAATTGGTCTCGCTAACCATATCCATTAGACGATGACAAATGAGCACTTCGGTCTTCGGGTAGGGAAGTGTGTTCAGCTTATTCGTTTAGATTCATTTCATTCATCATTACAGCCCCTAGAACACAGCGTCCTAGACCTCCACTGCTGGAGACGGGCCTTCCAGAACATATGTCTGGAGAATTTGGCCTACACTCGCCACGCTGGCCAGACGGCTTGGCTTCGTTTAGATTATTATTGATTTATTTAACATTGTTACTCATAGTTTAATTTTATTATTTCATTTTTTCTATTTTTTTTTGTATATGTTATTGTGTTTACCTATACTATAACTTATCATTAGGTTATTTGTGTTTAATCTTTAATTTTATATATGCATAGTAGCTGTAAGTTTACCTAACATAAATAAATAAATAACATATCGGCATATAACATATATAACATATAATAAGATTAGGCGTCACTAACACATAACTGCCCCTGTGGTCTAGCGGTTAAGTCTGTGGATTTAGACTTTGTGGTACCGGGTTCGATTCCTGGTCGGCACACAATGATATTTAATAATTTATTTGTGACATTTCTCGAGATTGGTACGCTGAAGACATCAACGAGCTTGTCACAATTGGCCTATAGTTCTTTTCATAAGCGTGGTTTCTGACCACCCCGGAAGGGAACCGGTCGTGATGATACACACACAAGCACCAACATAACAATTTTATAACATACCAACCTTAGAATCTAAATCTACGGACTAACTGCTAGACCACGGAGGCAGTTAATATTAATACTAGGCAATTTTTATTGTTACTTCAATACTAGACAATTTTTACTGTTACTCCGATACTAGGCAATTTTTACTGTTATTCCAATACTAGGCAATTTTTACTGGTATTCCAATACTAGGCAATTTTTACTGTTACTTCAATACTAGACAATTTTTACTGTTACTCCAATACTAGGCAATTTTTACTGTTATTCCAATACTAGGCAATTTTCACTGTTATTCCAATACTAGGCAATTTTTACTGGTATTCCAATACTAGGCAATTTTTACTGTTACTCCAATACTAGGCAATTTTTACTGTTACTCCAATACTAGGCAATTTTTACTGTTACTCCAATATTTTTTCAGGATCCAACTGGGAAACCAGGTGGAGGTAGATCCCGAGGATATTTCTGTCACTTTTGATGATGTGAAGGGAGCTGATGAAGCCAAGCAAGAGTTGAAAGATGTTGTAAGTTGTACTGTTGCTATTTTATGTTGTCCAGCAGCCCTATTCTGTTACTTAGTCGCAAATGTTATTAGTGAATTTTGTTATTGACGTCAGTGATTGTGTCATAATTACAGAATATTATTCAATTCTCAACTCTATAAGCGCTCGGCCATGCAAATATCAACCTTAATAGCGTGATATATATATAGTTAACGGATTCCATTATATAACGTTTGCGCTTAAGTAACAGAATAGGGCTGCTGGTACTTGACCTGGTACCACGGAGGCTTTTACATATATTTTTCTTGTTCCATAGGTAGAATTCCTAAAATCTCCCGAAAAGTTTTCCACTTTGGGGGGAAAATTGCCCAAAGGTGTGCTCTTAGTTGGCCCCCCGGGGACAGGGAAGACTTTGTTAGCTCGAGCGGTGGCGGGCGAAGCCGCGGTCCCCTTCTTCCACGCGGCGGGACCGGAGTTCGACGAAATACTGGTCGGACAGGGAGCCAGGAGAGTCCGGGATCTCTTCAGTTAGTATTCACATTATACATTTGAACATCATAACCTTATTGAACTTATCGTTCCGTGGGAATCAAATATTCCAAAGACCACAACATGAAGTCGAATAAATATTATGATCTCACAGAAGAAATGATTAGGAACACGTTCAAGACTCAGCTTTACGCAGTGAAAGTTGGTGCGAGAGGAGATCCAGCAAAATCTTTGCATCACTTCCTGAAAGAATTGGGCCTAAGCTGGTCTGAAAAAAAAACTGTTATATATTGACTTTAACAGTCGCCTATTATACAGTCGGGACCCATTGAAACCCATAGGGGTGGTGGCTCAGTTGTTACCACGCTTTCCATAAAATCCTATGCAAAGGTCAGTCCCAACCTTTCCGGCAGAAATACACTTTTCTTACGTACATTTGTCATATATTTACAACACCACCATTCCCGTGAGTAGGAGAGCACGTTAAGCAGTTTCCACTAATACCAACTTGTGGAATCGTTAATAAATTTTGGTCGCTGGAGACATCAACAAGCTTGCCACTTGTCATGATTGGCCTATAGTAAAGTTGGCTAAATGTGAATCCGCTTCTTTATAAGCGTGGTTTCTGACCACCCCAAAAGGGAAACGGTCGTGATAATACTTTACTTTTTTTTCTATGCAACTGACAGTTATATTAGGTACCATCTATCATGCGCCATCTACCGTGATAAAAAGTTAGTGATACACCCCAATATAGTGTAGAGACAGTACTAAGACAACTCTTATCCCGGACTGACTTAGCAAATCCACTTCGCTTGCCAATATACGAATACTGCTATACTTGTGTATATAGTATAATTTTGCTCCTGCCTCTCATTCATTTATTATTATTAATCATTAACCTATTGGTTTTCACTTATTTGTTGCGCGTGGACATGTCAAGTGCAAGTTTTTGTTTTGTAAATTAATTTACTGTGGATATTATTGGTTAAAAGTGGTGTTGTTTTGTTTAATAATGTGCTACAATGTGAATAATTATGGAAAACGATAAATTGGACTTTAAATATGGGGCACAAGTTGCAGTTTATTTTTTGCGGTTTTCCCGCGCTGTCAACTCCCATATTTTACCCAACGTGTTTGAGCAGTGGACGGTTCCGCGAGTGACTCCAAGAAAAGTATCTAATTCTGCAGCATCTGGAATTTGATGATGACCTCATTATCATGAAAAAGAAAGATATATTACGTATGGCTGTATGGACCCTTTGCCTTCCCTATCATCTTATTCATCATCCATCGGGAAAAATAAAAATGAATTGTCTAAATAATATAAAATCTCTTTGGCTTGTGTTCCACTATTGCTACTTTGTTTATATGTTTAATATAATAAGCTGTGATTTTTTAAAAATACATAAATAAATAGTTCATTTTTTACGAAACGTGATTTTTAAATGATTTACAGAAGCGGCTAAAGAGCGAGCCCCGTGCGTTATTTTCATAGATGAAATAGATTCTGTCGGAGCAAAAAGAACTAATAGTGTGTTACATCCATATGCTAATCAGGTAAGATTTTTTTGACTAATAACATATACAATGTAAACTCTATATAACGACACTGAAGGGACTGTGCATTTTATGGCGTTATAGGGAGTTGTCGTTATAGAGAGTTGTCGTTACATGGAGTTTACAGTGTATATGAAATTATATCCTCAGTGTTAATCATTTAATCATTTATTTGTTATTAACAAAACCTCTTTACAACCGGAATTTATTTCAGTGTTTGTTGTAAATGTTTCAGTTCTGTTATTTGTCATGTACCTATCTATAATGCTAAGTGTGTATAATATATATAGATATAATATATGATAAATGTATGGTGTTAAAAAAAAAACTAAAGGGTCTTCCAACAGGGATTTCCGAACTTTGACAGTTGATAACGGCCATCTTGTTCCAGCTACATCTGTCAAATTAGTTGTCATTGATTCAGATTGTTTTGCCAAATCACCATGTACGGATATAGTATTTAACAAGTGCAAATATATATATATATTTAAAATAAAATGGGTGTTCTGTTTGGACAACGTACCGCCCGCTTCGCACATTTTACGGTCGCCATAATCGTCCTACTGAGACTATTCGCAATGTGGTGGATAAATTTGAGTCCACTGGTTTAGTACACCAGTACATCTGTCAGAGTGTGCAGGAGAATCCGAGGTAGTCGATTTTGCGTTGCTCACAAGAACTCGGTCTTTCGCAGACCACAACTTGGCGAATTGGCGAGTTAGTAATCAATATGAATTTGTGTCTGACTCCGTGGTCTAGCGGTCAAGTCCGTGAATTTAGACTTAGAGGTACCGGGTTCGATTCCTGGTCGGGACATAATAATATTTATTAATGTAAATAAAAATACATTTAATTTATATGTGATATTTCTCGAGTTTGGTACGCTGGAGACATCGACGAGCTTGCCACTTGTCATGATTGGCCGGCAGTAAAGTTGGCTAAATGGGAAACGGTCGTGATGATACTTTATTTTACTATTAATTTGTCTGTGTAAATGAATTGTGTTTCTTCTAGACAATAAACCAGCTGTTGTCAGAAATGGACGGTTTCCATCAAAACGAGGGGGTCATAGTGTTAGGGGCCACAAACAGACGTGATGACTTGGACCAAGCACTGCTTAGGCCAGGAAGGTTTGATGTAGAGGTAAAAAAAGTGTTTTTTTTCATTTATTTCTCTTAATCGATGATGAATTAGATGATTGTGAAGGCAAAGGGATCTAGCCCATACAGCCATATCTGTCATTTCTTTTTTATAAGTTTATGAGGTAATCCACAAATTCCAGATGGGAGTTCGCAGCGCGGGAAAACCGCAAAATATAAACTGCAACTTGTGCCCCATATTTAAAGTCCAATTATTTGTTTTCCATAATTATTCACATTATTAAACTTTATATACTCCCTCGTTCCATTTGGCACAGACATGTCAAGTGCAAGTTTTTGTTTTGTTAATTTACTGGGGATATTGTTAGGCAAAAGTGTTATTGATATGTTTAATAATGTGAATAATTATAGAAAACGATTAATTTGACACTAAATTTGGTTGTCCCATTTGTTGCAGTTTATTTTTTGCGGTTTTTCTGTCCTATATTATACCCGACGTGTTTGGGTGATAATGACGAGAGTCACTCTATAAAAAGCATCAAATGAATTTGTTGACAAAAACATCTAGAATTTATTGATAACCTCATTAACTCATAAAAAAGAAACAATATATTACGACAGACATGGCTGTATGGTCTAGATCCCTTTGCCTTCCCTATTTTCTCATTCATCATTCATTGGGAGAAGATTCTTTCTTTTCTATCTGCTCTTATATAGTAAAATTCTTTAATTTTACTTTGTATAAATAAATAAATTAATTTTAAAAAATCAGCAACGCTCTCCCAAAGTGACGTTTAGGAATTTATGTTTTGGGGAAAGTGTATGTGACCAGTCCACAAATAGTCCTGTCCTTAAGGCTCAATTAACCAAAAATAAAATTGGAATACTCAATAAAAAATAATTCAATAAAGTGAATAATTAGTTTTTTCTTTGTCTTAAAAAGTTAATTAACAAGTAGGACAGATTTCCAGAACACAGACGATATGTTAAAACTTCTAAACTAACAAAAAAGTGATTGTTGTGAAACTAATCAACAAACAACAAATCAAAATCTTTATTTGCAATAAATGTGGTACAATATATATGTGACAATCAAATTTGGCTCAACACATTTAGCCATGGATACAGCATGCAAATTTATTGGTCAGACTTACATTATAAAATAAATAAATAAATATTTTCAGACAGGTCACACAGCGCCATCTAGTTTCCGTGGTAAGCTACGAGGCTTGTGTTACGGAAACTAGATGGTTGATAAACTACATATTATACTTTTTTTTTGTAAATATATACATATTATACATATAAACACCCAGACCGAGACAAATTATACAATGTACAACTTGCCCCCGGTGGGAATCGAACCCACGACCTCCCGAGTTCACGGCAAATTTTGTTACCACTAGACCACGGAGGCGGTCTTATATATACAAACTTATGCTACATAATTATAGATGATATATATCTTAGTATAAAATTTTCTCAGTTTTTTTTAAATTCCTAATTTAAATAAATTTGTAGGTAGTTACACTTTGTGGAAGTTTAATGGACGCGACGCAGTCCAAAAATCAGTTCATAATGTATAACTAGTTTTATTTTTTAGAGTTTTACCTTTGGACTGACAATATGCATATTTCCTGTTTAAGGTTCACGTCCCAACCCCAGACTATTGCGGTCGTCGCGATATCCTCCAGTTATATCTGTCTCGAGTCACCGCCGCCAGCAATGTGGACCCTTCCGCACTCGCGCGGGGCACCTCGGGCTTCACCGGGGCCGACCTCGAGAACATGGTCAACCAGGCCGCACTCAGGTCTGTCATCACACTTCGCTAGCTCATCCGACACTCAATCAAGTCATCACACACTTCACTAGGTTGCTACACACTTAAATAGTTCACCACACACATCGCTAAGTAATCACACACACCACTCTATGATCACACACTTCACTTGGTTACTACAAACTTAAATAGTATATCACACAGTCCACTCTATCATCACACACTTCACTAGGTCACTACACACTTAAATAGTTCATCACACACTCCACTCTATCATCACACTCTTCACTAGGTTACTACACACTTAAATAGTTTATCACACACTCCACTCTATCATCACACACTTCACTAGGTCACTACAGACTTAAATAGTTCATTACACACTCCACTCTATCATCACACACTTCACTAGGTTACTACGGACTTAAATAGTTTATCACACACTCCACTCTATCATCACACACTTCACTAGGTCACTACACACTTAAATAGTTCATCACACACTCCACTTTATCATCACACACTCCACTCTATCACACACACTCAACTCTATCACACACACTTAGCGAAGTCATTGCACACTCAAACAGTTCATCCAACACTTAAATAGTTCATCACTCATTTCACATCTTAGATCACTATACACTCGAAAAGTTCTACACACTGGATAATAAAAGATTCGACTTGATCGTCACACACTTACTTCATTAGGTCACTAAATACTTAACTAGATTGTCAAGCACTCAAATAGTTTACCTTACACATAACTAACTCACTACAGATACTGCTATGTCACTACACACTCAACTAGCTTATTACACACCTAACTAGCTTTAAATTCACTTAACTAGTTTAAATTTAATTTTAACTTAATACACACTCCAAATTGCATCCTACACCTTTAGATCATAACTCACCCAACTACACACCTACTCAACTAGTTTACCGCACACTTAACTAGTTCACTACACAATTTCTCAAATATCTACCTACATACGCTTAACTAGCTCACTACACATTCACTCAACTAGCTCACTTCATAGTCAACTAGCTTCCTACACACTCGTTCGACTATCTCATTACACACTCGTTCGACTGTCTCATTACACACTCGTTCGACTATCTCACTACACACTCGTTCGACTATCTCACTACACGCTCGTTCGACTATCTCACTACACACTCGTTCGACTATCTCACTACACACTCGTTCGACTATCTCACTACACACTCGTTCGACTATCTCACTACACACTCGTTCGACTATCTCACTACACACTCGTTCGACTATCTCACTACACACTCGCTTAAGGGAATATATATATACAGTACAATAAACTTAATTGTATTTTTTAAAAAATATTTTTGTATAACTAGGGCGGCAATAGATGGAGCCAAAAATGTGACAATGAGACATCTGGAGGACGCTCGGGACAAGGTCCTCATGGGACCGGAACGGAAGTCCCGACTCCCGGACGAGGAAGCGAACCTTATCACCGCCTACCATGAGGGGGGACATGCTATCGTCGCCTTCTATACTAAGGTAATGTATACAAAACTAACCACCATATACATATCGGCATTCTTAGTTGTAAACTCTCCAAATTTCGAAAGGCATAAATGTTACCATTAGAAATATTTCCGGTGAAATAAGTATTTTTTCTGGCAACTTTGAAGATTTTGTCGTAGAACATTTTGTCAGAATTAATTTATTTGGTACCCAAACAGATCACAATCGATACAGTTTCCTACAACAAGTTTACAACAATTTCCTAATTTCTAGATTGCAATTCTAAAGCATTGTCAAAGTCAAATTATCTTTATTCACGTAAACCTATTACAGGCATTTATGAAACGTCATTAATTTAATTATTTTGAATGGTTCTACTCCTGCTAGTAGAAGACTAAGCAGCAAAATGGTCCAAAAAGTAAGCTGTTAGCAGAAGACCAGCAGCTTAGCAGATTCCAGTGACCTGTTAATGTTTAATCTGACTGAGAAAGGAATCTGCAAGGAAAACTCAGCTATATCAGATTTACAAAATAAAACATATACAAAACCGCACCACAACGTAACAAATTACAAAATCAAAAATCTGATCATTGGTTCCAAAACCTATTGTTTATAAGAAATAAAAAAAGGAGTTCTTCGCTCCATTTTGTGTGGACATGTCAAGTGAAAGTTTTTGTTTTGTAAATTAATTTACTGTGGATATTATTGGTCAATAGTGGTGTTGTTTTGTTTAATAATGTGCTACAATGTGAATAATCATGGAAAACGATAAATTGGACTTTAAATATGGGGCACAAGTTGCAGTTTATTTTTTGCGGTTTTCCCGCGCTGTCAACTCCCATCTTTTACCCGACGTGTTTGAGCTATGGTGTCGCGAGTGACTCCAAGAAAAGCATCAAATTCTGCAGCATCTGGAATTTGATGATGACCTCATTAATTCATGAAAAACAAAGATATATTACGTCAGACTTGGCTGTATGGGCTAGACCCTTTGCCTTCCCTATCATCTCATTCATCATCCATCGGGAGAAGAGAACCAAAAATAAAAAAAATGAACACTTTTATAAGAATGTAAATATCTATTGGAAGAATGGGAAGGTATTGTGAGCTGATTATTCAAGTATGTTTAATTAGTTATTAATGTTTACAGGACTCCCACCCGCTGCACAAGGTGACCATAATGCCACGAGGTCCTTCCCTAGGACACACTGCTTACATACCTGCTAAGGAAAGGTGAGATAAACCTTACATCTAATTTTATTTCCAGAAAAATCTTGCAACTTTGCAAGACACAACAAGCAGCAGTGGACTAGAACAATTGACCAGTCTCGGTTGGTAATAGCGAGGATTTCCATCATGGTTGACAATACAGATCTGACGTCTGGCTAGATCTTAAGAAGCTGTAGTACATGACACTAGTACTGGTCCACCAAACACTCACCAGTACCTTTTGGACCTCTTGGGACCGGCTAACGGTTCTCCTGGGTTCAACCACTCCGATAAATCAAATCAAAATAATTTATTTCCGTATGGTTAGCACGTAACACTTGGATATTGTCAATACATACAAGCCAATAAATAAAATAAATAAAAACAAATAAAAAATATCACCATTGACCATGGTTGGACCGAACCCAACAGCAATACAATAATTATAACTAAAACATTGTTGCCATAAACGAGGAATTTGTTTTTACTTACAGCTAGATACTTAATATTAAATTCGTGGCTGTAAAAAGACTATGTCAGCTTACAATCTAATAATAATTATGTCCATAAATATAAATTCGTGGCTGTAAAAAGACTATGTCAGCTTACAATCTAATAATAATTATGTCCATAAATATAAATATAAATTCGTGGCTGTAAAAAGGCTATGTCAGCTTACAATCTAATAATAATTATGTCCATAAATATAAATTCGTGGCTGTAAAAAGACTATGTCAGCTTACAATCTAATAATAATTATGTCCATAATTATAAATATAAATTCGTGGCTGTAAAAAGGCTATGTCAGCTTATAATCTAATAATAATTATGTCCATAAATATAAATATAAATTCGTGGCTGTAAAAAGGCTATGTCAGCTTACAATCTAATAATAATTATGTCTATAAATATAAATATAAATTCGTGGCTGTAAAAAGGCCATGTCAGCTTACAATCTAATAATAATTATGTCCATTATGAACTTATTTTGGTAATTTAAAATAACTTGCCGTGTTACATACATTTTTTTTCACTTCCTACTGAAGTATTATTTATAGATTTGTTTAAGAATTATACAAACAGTGTAAACGAATTACAATATTAAATAATTTTAAAGAAAACTTAATTTAAATAAACTTGAAAATGGCGCGCGACATAATGACAAACAACTGACAGCGCTCAGAGCGATCTACCTCGATATCGTGAGCAGTCTAAGCGCGAGAAATGATGTCGTTTGTGACGTCACACACCTTTGGCAAAACAGTTTAAGCGCGTATCGGAACACCTTTAAGCGTGCTTAGGTTACTATTATCGTGTCTCGGAACGAAGTGAAATACAATAATTTGAATTCCTAACCAAACGCCAGATATTTGAGATCAAAATGTCGATTTCATTTTAGACAGCATGTTTTATATTAATGGCTAACCAATCGTTCCATTTAATATTTGTGCAGATACCACGTGACCAAGCAACAATTACTGGCCATGGTGGACACCATGATGGGAGGGAGGGCCGCAGAAGAACTCATCTTCGGACCTGACAAGATCACTTCAGGTTTGTTCCCAATCGCAAAAAAGAGTTATTTTTTATATTTTTTTATATTTCCAGACAGGTCACACAGCGCCATCTAGTTTCCGTGATAAGCTACGAGGCTTGTGTTACGGAAACTAGATGGTTGATAAACTACATATTATACTTTTTTGTTTTGTAAATATATACATATAAACACCCAGACCGAGACAAATTATACAATGTACAACTTGCCCCCGGTGGGAATCGAACCTCCCGAGTTCAGCATGTATGTTTGTTTCTTTGTGGCACACTGGAGACCAAACGCGTGGTCCAATTTTGATGATTCTCACGTCAATCGATTCGTTTTAATCAAGCAAGTATCACTGAAGATATGACATTAATCAAATTTCAGTAAGGCGACAACCAGACGCCATATTGTGGGAAAGAAAAAAAATCGAGTCGACTATATTGAGTGGGGTATCGTCGAATAGGTATTTTAAAATCATTTTGTTGGCAAGTCCTAATTCTGTCATACCTGGTGGAGTACCACTGTACCAGGTATTGTAATCTCATAGGTACTTAGGTAAATTTGAAAGATATTTATTTATTGTTCGAACATGTTGAAAGGATGAGTGAAGAGAGATTGACGAACCAGATATATAATGCGAAAGTTGTGGGTAAAAGAGGCCCTGGCAGACCGAGACTCACATATCACGATCAAATAAATAAAACACTGACTGAAGGTGCATTAAAAAGTCTTCGTAACCAAAGGGCATGTATGAGAAGGTTGATGAATGTCGAAGGAGCGAAAGAGGTATGTCGAGATCGTGACAAATGGCGCTCAATTGTCTCTGCCTACCCCGCAATGGACCTGGCGTGAAGATATGTATGTATTTATTGTTGTTGTGTAATTCTGTATATGTTTCATTTGTAAATCTGATATAGCTGAGTTTGTCTAGCAGATTCCTTTCTCAGTCAGATTAAACATTAACAGGTCACTGGAATCTGCTAAGCTGTTTGCTTGGATTCCTTGGACCACTTCGCTGCTTAGTCTTCTACCAACAGGAGTAGAATCATTCTAAATAATTTAAATTATGATGTGTCACAAATGCCTGTATATATATGCTCATAGCCGCTGCCTCTCGTTCTCTCCCGCTCCTTCTTTCTCTTTCATTCTTCTCAAAACAGCGCGGCGGGGAAGGGGAAGAGGGGCGGATAGGCACGCGCCACGCGAATAGGCGCTGCCTCTCGTTCTCTCCCGCTCCTTCTTTCTCTTTCATTCTTCTCAAAACAGCGCGGCGGGGAAGGGGAAGAGGGGCGGATAGGCACGCGCCACGCGAATAGGCGCTGCCTCTCGTTCTCTCCCGCTCCTTCTTTCTCTTTCATTCTTCTCAAAACAGCGCGGCGGGGAAGGGTAAGAGGGGCGGATAGGCACGCGCCACGCGAATAGGCGCTGCCTCTCTCGCTCTCGCCCTCTCCTTCTTTCTCTACGCGACTGCAACTATGCGTGCGCACGCAGGCATACGCATTCAGTTAATCTCCATATTCCTACCAACTAAGACATCTGTTCTCAAACTTTTTTGGTGAGCAAAATACTTGATAGAACCCTACAATAAAAAATAGTTTTTAAAAGTGTATTCCTTATTAATAAGCATAATAAAAGTACAATGTAACAGTTACTAATTATTAATTACACCAGAGAGAGGTGTTTTGATTTTTTTTTCTAAATTCTTGCGGAACCCCTACAGGGGTATCGTGGAACCCTAGGGTTCCGTGGAACACACTTAGAGTATAGCTGAACTAAGAAATTAATAACCTGCAAGTTTAGTTCTAACTTTAGCAGTACGTCCCGCGACGCATACGTTTTTTTTTTAGTAAATTCACTTTTTTTACACCAGTCGTTTAACAAAACTACTTCTTATTCCAGTGAATAAAATCGACTAAGCACTGACGCTTAGTTTCGGAGATAGTGGGTCTTAAATGCGATTATACGAACGGTTTTAGCCAAAGTTTTAGTTGGTTTTTATTCTAACACGCCCAAATATAAATAAACCTAATAAAAATTAGTCCCATCCGAGATAATCCCAAGGAGACTGGCAATATTTCCCCTCTCTATAGCGAGGCTAATACGTTGACAGATATAATTGCCAGCCGTTTGGACATGCTATTTTCTAATGAATTTATTAATTTTGTTTAGGTGCATCATCGGATTTGAAGCAAGCGACATCTATCGCCAATCATATGGTGAGGGAGTGGGGAATGAGCGAAAAGGTATGTATGCGAGTTTTGTATAAAAAAATAACAAAATATCATCACGACTGTACGAGTATCTCTTGCAGGGTAGTCAGAAACTATGGATTTCAAAAAAAGCAGATTTACATTTAGCCAACTTCACTATAGGCCAATCATGACAAGTGGCAAGCTCGTCGATGTCTCCAGCGTACCAAACTCAAAAAATATCACAAATAAATTATTGTGTCCCGACGAGGAATAGAACCCAGAACCTCATTGTCTAAATCTATGGTCTTAACCGCTAGACCACGGAGTCAGTAAAATTACAAATTGCTCAACTTATAAAAATATATGTAATTATTGTTCGAATTAGCGGACACGGTCGTGATGATACTTTACTATTTCGTATCTATATATATACTATCTAGTATTTTGATCGTTGTGGTGCAGTTTTGTATATGTTTTATTTTGTAAATCTGATATAGCTGAGTTTTCCTTGCAGATTCCTTTCTCAGTCAGATTAAACATTAACAGGTCACTGGAATCTGCTAAGCTGCTGGTCTTCTGCTAACAGCTTACTTATTGGACCACTTTGCTGCTTAGTCTTCTACTAGCAGGAGTAGAATCATTCAAAATAATTAAATTATTGACGTTTCATAAATGCCTGTAATAGGTTTACGTGAATAAAGATATTTTGACTTTGACTTAGTATACTTTAGTAAAAAAAAAAGGAATCTCTTTATATAAGCAAATAGTTATATTAGTGTCGTAAATTAGTTGTTTATTTACTATTACGTGACGTCATCTGGTAGCCATTTGCAATTGCGGCGTTTCTGAGCGAAAATTTAAACACGAAATTTAAAAGTAGATTTTAAGACGATTTAAATCGCATAAAAAAAATCAAGTTGCCATTATATGGTAAATATTTTCCAGGCGCGGTGGTGTCTCGGTTACGATTACGCGTACTTTAAATCCTACAAAGGTCGGTTCAAACCCACCCGGCATGTACCAATGAGAAATACACTTTTCTTACGTACTGCCGTCATAGATTTACAACACCACCGTTCCCGTGTGAGGAGAGCACGATAGGCCGTCGGTCCCGGTTCCACTAATACCAACTTGTGGAATCGTTAATAAATTGCCGTCTGGCCAGCGTGGCGAGTGTAGGCCAAATTCTCCAGATATATGTTCTGGAAAGCCCATCTCCATCAGTGGAGGTCTAGGGGCTGTAATGATGAATGAATGATTGATTTTCCAGGTGGGCCTTCGTACTCTGGAGCAACCTCGAGGGGCTTTATCTGCTGCAGAAGTACTCGGACCTTCTACTAATGAATTGGTCAGTATTTATTGAATTATTATACCGCGTGGAATTTATTAACAACATTTTTTTATATTACAATCTAAAATAAAAATAAAGAAGTACGTATTTTTTTACTATAAAGATTAAGATTTAAAATCTTAAGTTACGGGTGCAGAGAAGTTATCCTAAAAATATCGCAACTCATACTGACCCTAATCAAGTAGGTAGCGAGAGGTCGACGATCGCGCGAACGTTGACTTACGTAATTTCTCTCTCTATTTCGTCTTTTTTTTTATACTAGCACGACATGTGACCTTGCGCCCACCTGATGGAAAGTGGGGCGCAAGGTCCATGAATGTTAGCAACTGTAATCAGACACTCTTGACTGATATCAGTCCCTAACACTATGCCGGCTTGACTGGACATGACGGCAATTCGAGCCTGATCCCGAAATGAGTGGATACACTTTACTGGGTTTATCGGCACGTACGGTGCATACTTCCCCGCCCCGGCAGACTGGGGAAATTACCACCATCAGTCCGCCTACCACCTATTACAAATCTTTAGACTGTGATCGAGATGTTGCAGAAAGCATTAAAATGATCAACATTTTAATATATTCCACGTGATTGAGTTTGTCACTTATAACGTGCTTTATAGGCATAAATAATAAATATTTCTAGACAGGTCACACAGCGCCATCTAGTTTCCGTGGTAAGCTACGAGGCTTGTGTTACGGAAACTAGATGGTTGATAAACTACATATTATACTTTTTTTTTGTAAATATATACATATAAACACCCAGACCGAGACAAATTATGCAATGTACAACTTACCCCCGGTGGGAATCGAACCCACGACCTCCCGAGTTCACGGCAACGTTTGTTACCACTAGACCACGGAAGCGGTCAGGCATACGTTACACATGCGAGAAAAACCAAGGTACTAGTGTTTTAAAGAAGTAGGATGACAAACGTGACGATAAAGATTGATGATGGAACTAGAACAAGTAAATGAAATTATATATCTGGGCAGTTTAACTGAGGATGGGAAGTACGATAGGGATGTTGAAAGAAGAGTGAACGCGGGAAATAGTGTTAACGATGCCCTGGGATCACTGATCGCCAGTCGAAATGTCAGTGACAAAGCTCGACTCGCCATACACAATGCCATGCTAGTACCAACACTTATGTATGGAAGCGAGACGTGAATATGTCAGAATACGCATGAGAGTAGTGTTAATGTAGTAGAAATAAAGTCGTTTCGACCACATACGTAACGTCGAAATACGGAAAAGGGTTGGTATAAAAGAAAGAATAGGAACAAAAATAAGGAACGCTACGATGGTTCTGGCATGTTGAAAGGATGAGCGAAGAGAATTTGACGAACCAGATATGTAATGCGAAAGTTGTGGATAAAAGAGCCTCGGCAGACCGAGACTTACATATCACGATCAGATAAATAAAACAATAGCTGAAGGTACATTAAAAAGTCATCGAAACAAAAGGGCATGTATGAAGAGGTTGATGAATGTCGAAGAAGCGAAAGAGGTATGTCGTGAACGTGACAAGTGGCGCTCAATTATCTCTGCCTACCTCGCAAGGGATTTGGCGTGAAGACATGTATGTATGTACGTTAAACATGTCAAAACATAATCATCCTTTCTGCAACCGGCCGTATAACTCCCCAGCCTTTGAGTATGTACGCGGCCTTATTCACCATTCAGTAGTGTTTCGTTTTTCGGATAATGATTTTTATCTTTTCAAAAAAGTAACACTTTTTACTTCAAAAATGGGTTCTACCAATGACACCTGAAGCCTAAAATAAATAAATTGTTTATTACATTATTATTACAGTGGAGTTTAGCTTAGACATTACGACCTAGCTTTTAGAATTATATAGTTTGTTTTTTTAGGTGGATGGAGAAATCAAGAGGATTTTATCTGACAGCTATGAGCGAGCTAAAGCCATTTTAAAATTGCATGCCAGAGAACATAAAGCACTGGCTGAAGCTCTTATCAAGTAAGTACTCAAGGCGGCATATAATAGGGACTTATTTATTCACCATTAGATACGTTTAGTACACTCGGTTATGTCAGATTACGAATTCGTATTGGACCTCAACCTGATTCATCAAATCATACTGCACCTCCACCTGATTCGTCGATTTATACTGCACCTCCACTTGATTCGTCGATTTATACTGCACCTACACTTGATTCGTCGATTTAAAGTACAACTCCGCCTAATTGTTCGATTCATACTACACCTCCACTTGATTGATTGATTCTTACTACACCGCCACCTCCACCTTATTGTTCGATTCATACAAGAACTTCACCTGATTGTTCGATTCATACAAGACGTTCACCTGATTGTTCGATTCATACTACACCTCCACCTGATTGTTCGATTCATACAAAAACTTCACCTGATTGTTCGATTCATACTACACCTCCATCTGATTGTTCGATTCATACAAGACGTTCACCTAATTGTTCGATTCATACTACACCTCCACCTGATTGTTCGATTCATACTACACCTCCACCTGATTGTTCGATTCATACTACACCTGCGCCTGATTATTCGATTTATACTACAACTTCACCTGATTGTTAGATTTATACTACACCTCCACCTGATTGTTCGATTCATACAAGACCTTCACCTGATTGTTCAATTCATACAAGACCTTCACCTGATTGTTCGATTCATACTACACCTGCACCTGATTAATCTATTCATACTACACCTCCAATTGATTAATGTATTCATACTGCATGATTAGTATGTCACAAGTGACACGTTTTTAGATTGCTTTTTGTATTAATTATGTAAAATTACATCCATTGGTTAAAAAACTTATATACTGAACTAATATTTATTTATCATTTCAGATACGAAACATTGGATGCTGACGATATCAAAGCCATAATGAACGGAGAGAAGATTAAGTTAGAAAAGCCCAAGAACAAGGAACCCGTGACCTCCCCACAAGTCCCCACTCCCACTATACTGCCCCAGCCCGCGTGAAATTGGTAACTAAATATCATTTATAAAAGGGACTATAGCAAAAGTTTCGGACGCTATATAATAATTAGTTTTTTTTTAAACTTGCAAGACCTGATGGTAAGGGGCACGCGAGGTCCATGAATGTTAGCAACTGGAAACAGACTCTCATGACTGACATCAGTCCCCAACACTATGCCGGCTTGCCAACGTGTGGATACACTTTGCTGGGTTTAACGGCGGTGTAAGTTTACATATCCAAACTCAACTATTTTTGTGTGAGTTTACATATCCGAACTTAACTATTTTTGTGTGAGTTTACATATCCGAACTTAACTATTTTTGTGTGAGTTTACATATCCGAACTTAACTATTTTTGTGTGAGTTTACATATCCGAACTTAACTATTTTTGTGTGAGTTTACATATCCGAACTTAACTATTTTTGTGTGAGTTTACATATCCGAACTTAACTATTTTTGTGTGAGTTTACATATCCGAACTTAACTATTTTTGTGTGAGTTTACATATCCGAACTTAACTATTTTTGTGTGAGTTTACATATCCGAACTTAACTATTTTTGTATGAGTTTACATATCTGAACTATTTTCGTGTGAGTTTACATTTTCACTGAACTATTATTATGCGAGTTTACTTTACCTGACTATTGCGCGCAATTTTATATTTCCGAAATTATTTCGTACGAGATGACATTTCTATATATATAACTTTGTAGTTAATGCCAAATATCTTTTTAGCATTATTCTTAAATTGTTTTCTTTTGTTTCAGATTCTAGAAATATATATATATATATATAGAAAAAGAACAGTAATTATATGTAGCATACAAACTAGAAAAAAATAATTTTACCTATGTCTAACAGTTGTGTACCTGTATCATGGTGTTACTATATTAATACAGAGAAAATATGAATTAACCGTGCGGATGAGAGAAAAAAATGTGTTTCATTCCAGATTAGTTAATCAACATATACAAATAATAAAAATAGATGAAAATATTTAACTCATAAATCACTCTTTATAAGATATAAACCTCATTGAATTCCTGATTTGAACAAAACACTAGTAACTGTGTTTTTAACCTTCAAGTACCGACGTGCGGTCTGAGAGGCCCCGGGCACTTGACCCCTTTCCCGACTATTATTTAATATTTTAATATCTATATACAACAGTCATGAATTGAAATGAATTAACTACCTCCGTAGTTTAGCGGTTAAGTCTGTGGATTTAGACTCGGACGTACCGGGTTCGATTCCAGGTCGGGACACAATTTTTTTTTTAAATTTAGGTTTACAAACGGTAACACACATATATATAATAACATTTAAATAAACAAATTGTTAAGTATGTTACCAACGACGTAAACCACAGATTATATAAATAGGTAACGTCAGATAGTGAAGTAAAAAAAGAAAAATATGAGTAAAGAAGAACAAAAAATTAAGTAAACAACAATAATGATAGGTATCAATAACACATTATGGTTTTAGTTTATCCAAAATAAAAATTATGTATGTAATATATTAATGTAAATAAATACATTTAATTTATTTGTGTTATTTCTCGAGTTTGGTACGCTGGAGACATCGCATGATTGGCCTATAGTAAAGTTGGCTAAATGTGAATCCGCTTATTTATAAGCGTGGTTTCTGACCACCCCCGGAAACGGTCGTGATGATACTTTACTGAAATGAAATAATTTATTGGTACAGGGATGTAGATTATTATATGTAATTATATCACATGCTTCGCTATTTCTAGCGTACAAATACTTATTTAGTCACATGACTTTGTCGAGCTTAGTGTCTAGGTATTTTTTTGTCAAATAAAAACATTTATGAACCAGCATTTGTTTGACTCTTAATTTTAGTGGCAGCTCCCTTATAGTAACTGAAAGCTGGAAGCCAACTGTTGGTATTCCAGAAAATAATATATAAAATAAAAATAAAAAACGATATCCGCTTTTAAGTAGCTGCAAGTGCTTTGGAGCAAGAAGTGATGGTGTCGCATGCACATTTAGTGAGTAATTACGATTTGAAATTCCGACGCGGTCTCTCAGGCCTCACGTCAATACTAACGTTACAAAAACCGCACGTAGGTACTTAAAGGTTAACATCCTAAACCCACCTGGGTTTGAACCTCAGCATGTACCAATGGGAAAAACACTTACGTACATTTGTCATATATTTACAACACCAGCCGTCAGTCCCGGTTCCACTAATACCACTTGTGGAATCGTTCATAAATCGTCTTAATAGCCGTCTGGCCAGCGTGGTGTGTGTTGGCCAAATTCTCCAACAGTGGAGGTCTAGGGACTGAGATGAAAAAAAAATAAAAACAATATTCATTAATATGGCATTCATTAGGCTCTAAGACAGAATGAAAATATTTCTCAAATATTAAGGGTCGGATTTAAATTTTTGGAAATCCATCTCGCTCAATCCAACATTTACAAAAAAAATTAAAGACTTAAGTGTACTTCCAGCCTCTGTGGTTTCGCTATCCTATAACTTGGAGTCCTTCTCTCCTTAGTCTTCGAGAAGTGTGAAAAAGCATCTAGTCAAGCCGGCATAGTGTTAAGGACTGATGTCAGTCACGAGTGTCAGACTTCCAGTTGCTAACATTATAAAAAAAAACACTTGATATAATTAGTTTATAAACTTACTAGGAAATAAAATTACAGATATTTTTGGAGATATATTTATCATATATTTGTTTTAGTAAAATAGTGGTAGGTATAAAGATTTGCGCGAAAGTTATAAAATACCTTTTCATTTAACGTTAACATTATATATCATAGTGCCCTCGGGGTATTTTGTGACCTATCCAAGGCCTTTGATTGTGTTCATCACGGTATTCTTCTTGACAAGTTAAGACACTACGGTCTTTGGGGAAAAGACTTAACTCTTTGCAGAAGTTACTTGGAGGAGAGAAAACAGGTTGTTGATATTGGTAGAACACGCTCTGGTAGGCATGAGATTAAGCTCGGAGTTCCTCAGGGATCCATACTAGGACCACTATTTTTTCTTATTTATATCAGAACTAAAATGGCGTATAAATAAATATATACAGCGTGGAATTTATTAAAGAGCAAATAATTTTATATTATAATCTAATATAAAACTACGTATGATTTATTTTAATTGTTCAGTACTAAAATCTTAAGTTACGGTGCTGAGAAGTTATCCTAAAAATATCGACACTCATACTGAGCCTAATCAAGTACGAGTAGGTAGCGAGAGGTCAACCATCGCGCGAACGTTGACTTCTGTAATTCTTTCTCTCTTCATTCCGTCTCTCGGCTGTGGGCGAGACCAATTAATAATTACACTCCCCAGCCTTTAGGTATGTATCACGATGGATCGCGATTTTTAGACGCGGCCTTATTCACCATGCAGTAGTGTTTTGTTTTTAGGATAATATTTTATCTTTAAAAAAATATCTTTTTAATTTCAAATAGGGGTTCTACCAATGACACCTGAAGCCTAAAAAAATATTTGCTCTTTTGACAATTACACGCAATTTGACATTTGACAATATACATATTATTAATATACATTGTTAATAAGTGTATACTCGTATATATATATTTGTGTATGTATTAGTATTTAGTATATTGATATTACAGTATATTGTAGGTTTTTTTTTATCTAACATAACTTTTATTGGATTAAATTGATATACATTAAATATAAATTAAAACCTTTTTTTTATCATCACGACCGTTTCCCTTTCGGGGTGGTCAGAAACCACGCTTATAAATAAGCGGATTCACATTTAGCCAACTTTACTATAGGCCAATTATGACAAGTGGCAAGCTCGTCGATGTTTCCAGCGTACCAAACTCTCGATATTTCTCGAAATATCACAAATAAATTAAATATTATTTAAATGTATTTATTTACATTAATATTTTTTTTTTGTGTCTCGACCAGGAATCGAACCCGGTACCTCCGAGTCTAAATCCACGGACTTTACCGCTAGACCACGGAGGCAGTTTCGCTAGACCTAAATTAAAAGCTATATATATATATAAAATAAAATGAAAAATAAACTAAACTACAAATAAAAAATGTCCTCCAGTGACGTCCCATCCGAGATAGTCCCAAGGTACTGGCAACATTTCCTCGAGGCTAACACTCTGGCAGAAATAATTGCCAGCCTTTCTGTCATGTCGACAAATCTTTATATATTAAAAAAAAAACAATTCGATAAGTGATTATTTCTGAGGGTAGATGGAAAATAATTTGAACCGTTACACAACAGTTGAAACATTGCTTTGTGGTAGGAAATAGTGTAAGATTGTAATTTGTACAAATGTATTATGAAATTAACATTTAAAATTACTGATGTTACATGGACTGTTACATTTAGGGGGCGCATATTGATTACGTCAGGGTCGAACTCATCCACCAACAGCAACTTGTGGAATCCTCGCCAACCCGTCTGGCCAGCGTGGCGAGTATAGCCTAAATATGAAAATAAATTCCAAATTAACCGCAGCAAGACTAAGGTAATGATTGTAGACCGTGCCAACGATAACTGGCCAGAAATTAAACAGGTAGCAAAATGCGATGTTGTTCAATCATACATTTATCTGGGAGCATTAATATCGAATAGCGGTGGATGCGAGGAAATGGGGTGTATCAGGCAAAGCTTTTTGTAGATGTCGCTAGCGGCACTGGTACTGGTACCTTGTTTACACCTATGACGGATCATTTTTTAAATTTATTTGTAGTTTTACATTTTTATAACAGAAAAATGTATTTAAACTTAACATTACCTACCTTAAAAGACAAATTAAGTAAGCGAACACCGTCTTTAAAATAAAAAAGATTGAATTAATAGAACGGCAAATTTTGAGATCACCATATCTTTGCTTTCGCTTGCAAATCTCGATTTGTACACTTAAAAGTTGCTCACTTCTGCATAATATCCAGAAAATAATAAATTTCGTAATAAAAATACAAGTTTTCTATGTAACTGACAGTTATATTAGGTACCATCTATCATGCGCCATCTATCGTGATAAAAAGTTAGTGACACACCCCATTAAGCGTCGTATGGCAGTGTCGAGGTCTGCTATGGAGAAGCTTAAAAAAAAAAGGAGGAACCGAAACATTACGAAAGCTACTAAAATCCGGCTGGTCAGAGCTCTTGTGTTCCCCATTTTCCTGTATGCTGCAGAGACGTGGATCATGCGCGAAACTGAAATAAAACGGATTAATGCTCTAGAAATGTGGTGTTGGCGGAGAATGTTAGGCATATCGTGGACGGAATTCCGAACCAACAAATCCATCCTGGAGGAACTGGAAACATCGAGAGCCTTGTAGTTTAGGGTAAAGTCGATGGCAAGAGGATGCGTGGTAGGTCTCCGATGAGATAGACTGACCAGGTTAAAGCAGCAATGGATCACCTCCTACATGAGTGCTCCAGGAAGGCTGCAGTTCGAGACGAGTGGCGACGGCTTGTTAAGCGTGCCACTGACACTTAAGTGACGACCACGACCACTCTGCCAAGAGTGTAGCGACTAAGAAGAATTAGGTACAGTAAGATCATACAAAGTCACTCCTTATTTTTGTCCTGTGGCGCTTTAGCCTTACCTTTCCACTGCATACTCACTATATTATATATTTTTAAGTACAGGGTGCGCCAGAGAAACTTACTTATTTGAA
This sequence comes from Tinea semifulvella, assembly GCA_910589645.1. Classification (NCBI taxonomy): domain Eukaryota; kingdom Metazoa; phylum Arthropoda; class Insecta; order Lepidoptera; family Tineidae; genus Tinea; species Tinea semifulvella. The sequence continues at coordinate 457,806 of OU342623.1, read as the reverse complement.
AAAACTCCCGAGCGGTGAGTTGGGTGGGTAGAGGGGTGAGGGGGGGCGCTATTGGAGGGGGAACTCTCCAAGTTTGTTTCTTCCTCTAGTCAGTTGCCATCATGCTCTGGCCTAAAGAAAAGCGAGCATACGCCGTCGAGAGCTTCTTTTCTAACGGTTGCTCACTTGTTGCTACGCAACGTGCCTTCCGCGCTCGCTTTAAAATTCTTCTTTTTTTCTTCCAAGCCTCGAAGAAATAAACGCTAAGGATGTGTGGTTTCAGCAAGATGGAGCCACATCACGAGGCTCAATGAATTTGTTGCGACAACATTTCCCCGACCGGCTTATCTCTCTCAGAGGCGATCTCACATGGCCGGCTCGCTCTCCAGATTTGGCTCCAAGCGATCTCTTTTTATGGGGTTATTTGAAATCCCTGGTTTATGTCGATCGGCCACGGACAATAGCTCACCTCAAAAACAACATTCGCGACGCCATTGCCAACATAGCGATTGATATGCCGCAAAGAGTGGATACTAACTTCAGAAATCGACTTAATCAGTGTATGCGCAATGGGGGTCGCCATTTAACTGATATCATTTCCAAGTCTGTATAAAAAAAATATGGGATATTGTATTCTAAAATAAAATAAAAATTAAAACAATAACTGAAGTACTTTTGTTTTTAATGACGTTTCAAATAAGTAAGTTTCTCTGGCGCACCCTGTATTTGTATTTTAGATTTAAAGTGATTCATGAAGGAAAGTCAAATAGTAACTTTGGTTTGAAATCAATTCGTGGTTTCTGATCACCCCGCAAGAGGTACTCTACAATATACAATAGTAAAAATGGATTAGAGTTCATTGAAATTACTATTTTAGTAAATGATCACTTTTGATTTAAGATACCTATTGAATGTAACATAAACTGTTTATAGTTGGCTAAATTTTAAATAGATAGTTAAAATAAAATTTAATTGGAAATACCTTGTTTTTTTTTAATTTCTAAAACGACCAAAAATATTCTCACTTTTTCCCCTTGAGCAATAAATTTCAGAGCTAATTCCTTATTCTTCGTGTATCACCGCACATTCTCACCAGAACTTGGTTAAGTCAATATAATTTAAAGCAAATTGTACACAATATAAATTTAACGTTAAAATATCTGTCCTGTCTGGAGAGTGCAATGTGAAGACAAGGAACAGTGTGCTTAGTGTAACATGCAAGTTTCGGAAATCGTAACTGCTGTAGTTACGTTTTTTATTTTACAATGCGCGTTATTGCAAGTTTGGCTATAATAACAGGCAATGAACATCAAAAAATTCAGTAAAAAAAACCTGCGTTTACTAAACTTCACTGTCACACTAGGCATACTGAACTGGTAGTAGATAGGAACATCAACACAATAAAAAATATAGGTACCTATATTATAAATTTATTATAATTATACAATATTATAAGGTCGTGGGTTCGATTCCCACCGGGGGCAAGTTGTACATTGTATAATTTGTCTCGGTTTGGGTATTTATATGTACCTATATATTTACAAAAAAAAAAAAAAGTATAATATGTAGTTTATCAACCATCTAGTTTCCGTAACACAAGCTTCGTAGCTTACCACGGAAACTAGATGGCGCTGTGTGACCTGTCTGGAAATATTTATTTATTTATTATTTATAAATATCTACCTACCTAAGTACATAAATTAAGTTGTTGCGGCTGTATATGGGCCTTGTCAATAAAAATATATATTATTACATAGGTACCTAACTAAATTAAAATGTCATTTGAATAAAATTTGTAAGTGGGTTTGGTTACCGGTCCTAAATTATTTCTACAAATAAAAAATATATCTTTAGTTTGCCTCTATTTGAAATAAAATTAACATTTTTTTAAAGATAAAAATCCATATCCGAAAAACAAAACACTACTGTATGGTGAATAAGGCCGCGTCTGAAAATTGCAATATCCATCGCCATAAATACCTGAAGGCTGGGGAGTGTTATTATTAATTGATCTCCCCACAGCCGAGAGACGAAATAGAGAGAGAAAGAATTACGTAAGTCAACGTTCGCGCGATCGTCGACCTCTCGCTACCTACTTGATTAGGCTCAGTATGAGTGTCGATATTTTTAGGATAACTTCTCATCACCGTAACTTAAGATTTTATTACTGAATAATTAAAATAAAATATACGTAGTTCTTTATTTTTATTCTAGATTATAATACAAAAATATTTGCTTTTTAATAAATTTCACGCAGTATAATATGGATTTTTTGTCTTGCATTTGTATGAAATTTATATACAGGGTGGATGTTTGAGACATGCCAGTAAGGGCATTTTTAACCTTACTGTCAAAATAAATGAAAAGCCGTAATTATATCCATAAACATTGTAATTTGTAAAAAATAAAAGAGCATTGTACAGTTTTGTAAGCAATATATTAGTGTATTTCTATCTTCTGTCAGTTTTTCCGACTCCTCTCTTGCCGGAGAACAGATGTTTAGGCATCTTGGTTCCGATGAAGCGATCAGCTTCTCCCTTCAGTCCCATCTTCTTGGTCTTCTTGGCAATCGCCACGTGAGCCATGTTCCTAGCTTTCTTGCGCATCTGAAGAGAGAATAATACATGTTAAATGGCTATACATTCCCAATAATACATTTTAAATGGCTGTACAGTCCCAATATTACATTTTAAATAGCTATACGTTCCCAATAATACATTTTAAATGACTATACAGTCCCAATAATATATTTTAAATGGCTATACAGTCCCAATATTACATTTTAAATGGCTATACGTTCCCAATAATACATTTTAAATGACTATACAGTCCCAATAATATATTTTAAATGGCTATACAGTCCCAATATTACATTTTAAATGGCTATATGTTCCCAATAATACATTTTAAATGACTATACAGTCCCAATAATATATTTTAAATGGCTATACAGTCCCAATAATACATTTTAAATGGCTATACAGTCCAAATATTACATTTTAAATGGCGACACAGTCCCAATCGGATAAATTTGTATTTAAAGGACGTTCGTCTTTACCTAGGTAAGGACAGAAGTAATTGGTAATTTAAATATATAGTCCTTTGCCAACCCGTATGGCCAGCAGCGTGGCGAGTGTAGGCTAAATTCTCCATCCAGCAGTAGAGGTCTAGGAGCTGGGTTGATGATGATGTACTCACGACAGTATCCTTGACTCCGAGTTGGTCCCTGGCAGGTTTGCAGATGGTGTCGTCTCTCCTACTCCTCTTGGCGGGAGGAGCCGAGATGGAGCGAGAGCGAGTGCGAGTGAAGTGAGCTTCTTTAGTATCCGACATGTCCACACCTGTCACCAAATGTATAATGTTAATAGGTATGCTAAATATTCTGACATTTATGAAGCATCATGTTTGACCTAACATTTGTGAAGCATCGTGCTTGACCTGACATTTGTGAAGCATCGTGTTTGACCTAACATTTGTGAAGCATCACGCTTGACCTGACATTTGTGAAGCATCATGTTTGACCTAACATTTGTGAAGCAACGTGCTTGACCTGACATTTGTGAAGCATCATGTTTGACCTAACATTTGTGAAGCATCGTGCTTGACCTGACATTTGTGAAGCATCATGTTTGACCTAACATTTGTGAAGCATCGTGCTTGACCTGACATTTGTGAAGCATCATGTTTGACCTGACATTTGTGAAGCATCACGCTTGACCTGACATTTGTGAAGCATCACGCTTGACCTGACATTTGTCAATCATAATCTTTAACCTGATATGTGTGAAGCATCATATTTGACTTATCATTTGTGATGCATCATATTTGACTTAACATATATAAAGCATCACATTTGACCTGACATGTGTGAAGCATCATATTTGACTTATCATTTGTGATGCATCATATTTGACTTAACATTTATAAGCATCACATTTGACCTGACATGTGTGAAGCATCATATTTAACCTATCATTTTTACTAATATTAATATTAAACCACGTTATACACTGACCAAGTTTCTCCATTTGGTCCCTAAGTTTTCCAGTGGAGCGATCCCTCTGCCTGGCTCGGGTGTTCCGGGGTAGTATGGGTTTGGTACACTGTTTGGTGATGCGACTGGAATCCTTGAGGATCGCCTTCTTGTTCCGTATTTGTCTGGCGAGCTCTCTGATCTCCTTCATGGTCTCGTCCAGCTCTATCTTGGGCACCACATAGAGTCCTGCCTCCTCTCGGAGTTCCTCTTCCTTCTCCAAAGCGGCCAGTTTCTCAAATATCTCCAGGTCGATATAGTCTGCGATGTTGTGTCCCTCCCATAGTTCTGGGATGATGTCATGTCGTTCCTCTTCTGGAATCTCCTCGTAGTTCTTTTTCAAGTCTGAAAATTTAAAAGATTATGATTATTATTTATTAATTCCATCAATGATTCAATTTGGCCCTATAATATTTTTTCCCTAAGTTGGGATCAGACTATTTCACAGACAATATGTAGTTAAAAAAACTGTTATTTCGTAACTTATACACAATTTTTTCGTAAATTATACAATTTTGTATACCTAGGACATAATCATCTGCCTCCTCCAGCTCGATATCTCTCTCCAGCTTCCTCTTCCGAGTGGCTCTCTCCGCCGCCGCCTGCTTCTTGGCCAGCACCGCGGGCGGGATGACGGGGGGACGGAGACGACTGTCCCGGGGAGAGGGAAGAGACACGTGCAGACGATTTAGAATACCGTCCACCTAAAAAATAAATAATTTAAATAAAAGAAAAAAATCGCAATCTACCCTCAAAACAATATACAAACATATGCAGTAGTTTTTTTCAATTTGGAACTTGTGTCGAGAACTAAATGTCCTTTTCAAGGGTCGTTTATCAAAAATGTATAAATTGCAAATTCAATATTACAATTTAGGAGGTATTTCCTAGGTAGTAGAAGATAAATATTTTTTTAGTGACAAAAATTCCAGGTAGATGTGCAAATGTTTTTTATTTTGGTGTATGTGGTTTATATTTAGGTGAATTGATTTGGTATGTGTCAACCTGTCTGGCCACTGTGGCGAGTGTAGGCCAAATTTTACTTCTCCAATTAAATTACAATAATCAGGAATGTTCTTTTTAAAATTAAAGTTACTTTAAAACGCAATTATATTTACCTTCTTGGTTCTCATTTTCTCCGTGACTCTATGTCCCAGAAGTCTCTCGCAAGCTTCAATCTTTACTTCCTGGACTCCTTCCTCGGTCAGAGTGGACATCCTCATTAGGGGGACAGTGGACAGACCAGAGTTCGAATCCGCACTGAAATGCAGGAAAATATATTTTACTCCTTGCCAACCCGTGTGATGAGTGTATGCCTAATTCTCTAGAAATTTCTAGAAGACCCATTTCCATATTTTACCAACATGTACATTGAAATTTATTTTAGGCCATCAAAAACACAAAAGGCCTCATCTATATCTACATCAACATCATCTATAGTCGTCACCATTTTGTAGATTTCCAACTTTCGAGTAATTCTAGTTGCACCTTTTTGATAATTTACTTGTCTATATCTATTATTTTGTGTGTTACTATATTTTATCGCGATTCGGGAGTATTCCGACCAATTTTGGATGGTTAGGTAATATTGTGATCAGTCAGTGCATAATAGTCTCTTTCTGTCTGCTTTCTCTCTATATTACCTCAGTCGTCATTATCGCAGTCGTCATAGAGTTGTCAGTAGACGTAATAGTCTTCAGTAGCTGTAATAGAAGTTGTTAAAAAAGTCGCCGCGTTCGTTGTTGTAACCCCGCATTCGTAAAACCCGCAAATGAACAAATTCCAAGTGCTGTAGGAGTTTTCTCTCTTCCCTGTCTTCATCCATCTTGTTCTTCCTTTCTACTGCAAGAAGCCTCATCGAAGTATACTGACTTGTTAACATTTCCGTTGGAGCAGTTGTTCTCGAGTTCCCGGAGTGCTGCCTGTTTGTCCTCCGGCAAGTCCTCGGGCCGGACCACATCCATCTTGTTGAGCACCACAATCAGAGGCTTGTTACTGAACAATGGCTTGATGCTCTCAAATAGAGATATCTAGAAAGAAAGTAAATAATTAATTTGTCAGAAATATGGTAGGTAGACTCTGACCAACGAAAGTAGAGACTCCATATATAATTATATAAGGAAAAAACAAACTTGATACTTGCACTTTTTTAATCATTCAAAATATAAGAGTAGTTTTCTTCTATCTATTCAGTAGCAAAGTCGAGAAACTGGCAGTCACTCGACTTTATGTCAGATCCTTTTTTATTAAATAATTATTTCAATTTTCAAGGTGAAATACAATATGTTATATCAAATTACAACGTTTAATTTATAGTAAAAGTTTGTACAATGGGTAAAACTTTTTATTTCCTGTAATGTGTCTGTTATATTACCTCTATCTGTAATGTCTCTGCTTTCTTACATTTACCTTTAATGTGTGCTATCTTACCTGTACCTGTAAAGTGTCTGTTTTCTAGCAGTGATGTCATTTTTCTAATTTATTTATTTAAAAACTTTATTGTCCAATGAACGGGCGGGCTTACTGCTAGGCATTCTCTAGCAGCCAACCTCACCTCTATATCTTACGTCTGCTATCTTGCCTATACCTGTAGTGTCCTTTATCTTACCTGTTCCTGTAAAGTGTGTCCGCACTGTTCTGAAGGGTCTACAAAGTATAGTACCGCAGCCCGCAGATGGGCGAGAGCCGTGACGGCCTGCATCTCTATGACGTTACGCTCTTCCAGAGGGTGGTCCAGAATTCCAGGTGTGTCTATTACCTAGAAAATAATTTATATTTCAGTTATCATTACTCTTAGAATGGCTGCCCAAACCTTACTGCTATACGGACGAATCAGCACGGAGACGTTTGCGTTTGTAGTACTTGGATCATCAGATATTTAGTAATAAATTATTATTTTTTTAAGATAATAAAACAGAAATGATACATAGATAAAAAGTAGAAAACAGACATAACAAACAATCAAACAACTTCCTTTGTCACTGAACATATAGAAAAGTAGTTAGTTCCCAAACTTTTTCAGTTCGCGACGCATTTACAGGTTAAGTATTTTATCCGAACTATTAAATAGCTTGACATCTGTCAAAAAACCAAAGTTACCATATGGCTTTTAAAATTAGCAAGCTGAAGTGGCAATGGACGGACACATATGCCGCAGAACCGATGAACGAACGATGTAGTAGACGGGTTCTGGAGTGGAGACCACATACTGGAAGACGCAGAGTGGGACGACCCCTCGCCAGATGGAAAGATGACCTGAGGAAGGTCGCTGGTGGGGGATGGATGAGGGTGGCATAAGATCGTGTGAAGTGGCGAGCCTTGGGGGAGGCCTACATCCAGCAGTGGAGACACAGGCTGATGATGATGATGATTAAATAGCTAAAATACAATAAATAGCAAATAAAGCGTAGCAAATAAATAACGTGAGTGTTCGCGCTGATCGCGGTAATTCGACCACTTTTGGATGGTTAGACATTATTGTGATTAGTCAGTCCATAAACAGACGTACTAATTTGTTTTCCTTATACCATGTCCTGTCGCTTTCTCGCCGCTTCTTTTCTATATTACCCATCTCGCTCACTAGTCGATTGCTGATAATAAATACTGACCTGCCACCTCAAGTATTTGTAGTCTGTGTGTCCAACATACAGACTCTTGGTTGTAAAAGCGTATGGCTGAACTTCCACATCAGCCCGAGTTATCTGAAACCAACAAATACCAAATAAATATTAAATTACAAGATACAAGTTTTTTGATTTGTAAATTACTTATTATTATTATTGATTAATAGGCGAGCAACGCATTGCTGATATGCCTATATCAAGCACTGGTGTAAAGTTTATTAAATTGTTAGTTATCGCCATAGTATATTTGGATTGTCACTAGCCACTTGTCCAGTTTTGTTTTTAAAAGTGTTTACTGTTGACGATTTTAATATGTATTCTGGTATTTTATTCCACTTGTTTTCTTTAGTTATTTAATTTAATGTACACTACAACTTTTTTTATTTTTAATACTGAACACGAGATGTGACATCGCGCCCACCTGATGGTAAGCTGTACGCAAGGTTCAAGAATGGGGCAACTGACGCCAGTCACCAACGACCGGCATCAGTCTCTACCACTATGCCGGCCTAACAAAATGCTTTTTCATACTTCGCTTGAACGACTCCAGGTTATAGGAGTGGGGAAACACACTGCTCATCTTCAACGTGCGACAGATGTAAGAGTCTCAAAATTTATGAGTATGCGTAGGAATAGTGGGTATGATATGTGGATGCATATTTTGGCCTGTGCAAGTGGTTCTGATGCGGAATAGAGAAGACGGGTTAAGGTTATAGAGCTTCTCAGAACACTCACCGTGGTATAGCCTATAGTATTTTAAAAGATTTTTCTTTGAGAAATGTAGCCAATCAACTTTCTAGGAAATCTATTGAGCATGGCGAGGGTATTTTATTTATTTAGTAGTGTAGGTACACCAAATTATTCCTCTATATATTCTGGAAGGCCCATCTCAAGCGGTAAGTGCAGATCTAGGAGCTGGGATGGCATGGGTGGTCAGAAACCATGATTTAAAGATTTAGCCAACTTCTAATTTACTATAAGCCCATTATGATGAGTGGCAAGCTCTCTAGCGTACCAAACTCGAGGAATATCACAAATAAAATGTGTCCCGACCAGGAATCAAACCCAGTACCTCTGTGTCTAAATCCACTGACTTATCTACTACATTTTACCATAAATAACTAACCTTGTTTATAAAGCTGGACTTGCCGACGTTTGGAAAGCCGCAGATGATGATGGTCCGAGTGTAAGGATCTATGGACGGCAAACGAGACAAATGTTGCCGGACCTGGAGGCAAATATATTTTTTTTACCTATATATATATAAAAATATATATTTTTAAAATAATGTTACGAAACTATAACATTAACTTAGCTTTATATATATGAGACCCAGAAGTAACGGGAATTGCACTGCAGTGGGGAAGGAGAGTAGAAGAATCTGAGCTAATGTGCTGTCGCCGTGAGTGTATCCATTTGTCTGTGAGAAATTTTGTAGAGAAACAACTGTTTCCATTTCGCCAAAAACAGGGTTACCCGATTGTCAAGAGCAACAAAAACAGGGTTACCCGATTGTCAAGAGCAACAAAAACAGGGTTACCCGATTGTCAAGAGCAACAAAAAAAAATGCGGAAATTACTGTCATGCTTAAGACTGCTTATGGATATGCTGCTTAAAGTAAAACCAGAGTCTACGAGTGAAACAAAAAATGAAGAAATTGAAGAACATTCACAAAACCCCTTAACTTAAATAGTGACTAAAATGTCAACAAAATAGATAGAATATTATAGAATTGTTTGACATCTCACCTGTTCTAGATACTGCAGGTTAGCGGCCTGCCTCTTCATGATGGTGGCCATCCGACCCAGAGCTGCCCTTTTTAACTGTTTACATCTGTATAGAGAATCTCCATACTTCAGAAGACGTACATAATCCTTGGCCACACTGAAAATAACAAAAAAGTATATACCACAAATAACACATCAGTATAGATTATGATGGGCCCAGCTATGGAGTTATTCAAGCAACTGACAGAAAATCTAGAGACAATAAGGATGGCAATTTTTACTGCTAACGAATTAGCTTAGCTATACAGAGGGCAAACATTACCAGTCAAGACTATTGTTGATGGTCCGTCTGTCTAGAAGATTTATTGTATTTATTATGTTTTATATATACATATATATTATAATTTGCATTAGGTGTATAGGCATATAATAGGCAAGCAGCCCATTGCTGATATGCCTATATCATAAACATGACAGTCATCAGCATAGCTGAGTTTTCATTGCAGATTCCTTACTCAGTCAGATTAAATATTGACAGGTCACTGGAATCTGCTAAGCTGCTGGTCTTCTGCTAACAGCTTACTTATTGGACCACTTTGCTGCTTAGTCTTCCACTAACAGGAGTAGAATCATTCAAAATAATTAAATTAATGATGTTTCATAAATGCCTGTAATAGGTTTACATGAATAAAGATATTTTGACTTTGACATAGTCTATGTCTATTGTCACTAGCCACTTGTCCAGTTTGATTTTAAAAGTTTTCAGAGTTGAGGACTTCAATATTTCTTCTAGTATTTAAAAAATTAAATGTAATCAAAGTCTTTAGAAATATTAATTGCTGGCTGATGTGATTTTTTTTCCTCTTATTTCTATTTGTTAAACATTATAAATGACACTCCGATACCCAATTTAATGTTATTTGTTGTTCGATATTGTCATAAGCTTTTCTAATTAAATTTAAATAAATAAATACATAATTAATTATGAAAAAGAAACTAACTTATCAATAAGATGTCTGGCAGTGTTGAGCTGTCCGAGACCTAATTTGTAATGGTCCTTGTCGTACAACACATTCATCAGGTCGGCATAGAAAGGATGGACATCATCTAGCTTTGGGAACTCCTGGAATTATTAAAAATCATATCAGTATCTGTCTCTAGAAGACAGAGTCCTAGACCCCCACAGCTGGAGATATGTTGCAGAGACAATACACTGTGCTGAAAATCTAGAGACTTTACTGCCTCACTCTTGGTCAGGGCTTTTCTGTCCAGTTCACCACTATTCTGAGTAAGCAGGGTGGCCATGGCCTGTAAGCCTAGCATGTGCAGATGGTTCTCTTTCTTCGCACTGTTTTCTAAAGTAGTGGGGAGAGGGGGGGACTTGCCCGGGCAAATTTAAAAAGTATCATTTTAAATTACATTAAAAAAACAGTCAATGGTGTTCGGTATCGTGAAATGATAACCAGTTTTTTCTTGCCTAGAATTGAAGAAATGAATGTGGAAGGCATGTGGTTCCAACAAGACGGCGCCACATGTCATACAGCCAGAGAAACAATTCAATTGCTGCATCAGTCATTTCCTGGTCGTGTTATTTCGCGTTTTGGAGATCAGAATTGGCCGCCTAGATCGTGCGATTTAACACCATTAGATTTTTTTCTTTGGGGTTTTTTGAAGTCGATGGTTTACGCGAATAAGCCGACGACGACTCAAGCCTTAAAAGAGGAAATTGGACGCTGCATTAATGAAATACCGCAGCATTCATGCAAAACGGTCATTGAAAATTTCATTAAAAGATCGCGTGCATGCCAGCAAAGCCGCGGCGGCCATCTGCACGATATATTGTTCCATACATAACTTCATTCTGTCTACTTTACGATATAATAAAGTTTCACGATTTTTTTTTACATATCTGTGTTTTATTTAAAATTTAAAAATTGCGTTTATCTTGGGACACCCTTTACTATAAATTTGATTTCTTAACCTGGATAAAGTATTAAATATACAGTAGCTTCTACACCTGTAAAATATATTTTCGTTGGTTTGTTTATATTCTGTCTCAGAGCTCTTTAAATGCTGTATAGCTATGCTAATCCATTATTTTATGTACTGGCAAACCATACTATAACAAGTTTAATTATTTAGTTTAGTTTCGCAAGACAGAGTAAAGTATCATCACAACCGTTTCCATTTTGAGGTAGTCAGAAACCACGCTTATAAATAAGCGGATTCACATTTAGCCAACTTTACTATAGGCCAATCATGACAAGTGGCAAGCTCGTTGATGTCTCCAGCGTACCAAACTCGAGAAATATCACAAATAAATTGAATGTTAATTAAAATGTAAATACATTAATAAATATTTTTGTGTCCCGACCAGGAATGAAACCTGGTACCACCGAGTTAATAAAAGAGTTAACTGCTAGACCACGGAGGCAATTATTTCGCAAGATCTTGGGACTTTAAGAAAGTATTTAACAAAAGTAATTATTTAAAATACATAATAAAACACTATACAAGTACTACTGAGCATGTCTTTATAAAATTTAATATATTAGGTATATTATAAAGTGTATAAAAGATCATTATTACCTGTATAATACGCGAAAGACGGTCATGAAAGTTTTGCTGGGTATATTTTACTTTTCTCATATAAAATCCACGGATCCTCGATATTTTATAATGCTTATGTACCACAGTCGGAGTTTTCCGTTGTGTCTTGGACAGCATAATATCTATAAAGTCCTGGAAAAGCATAAAAATAGTGTATTGTAGGTTAAAAAATCCATTGCACCATATTTTATTATTGCTTTATTTTAAACAGTATTATAATTTATTTACCTTGGCGGTAGGGACCACTGCGATCTTCTTAAAATTGTACAAACTCATTTTTGTTGATTGTATCACTTATTTACTAAATAAAGTCCAAAAGTTTATGGACGAAATGCACCTCACACGTAAAAAACACGTGCGGAAAAGAAATAAAAGCAAACGTCAATTTGACAATTAAACTTATATACCATTGCTTCAAATGTAAATATTCATACAAAATTAAGATGGCATAATCTTTGACTATAGTTTTTAAATTTGTGGTATAGTTAATGTTAGAACAAATATTTCCTTCATTTTGAAAGGAATCGTTCAAATACCATATTATTTAAATATGTCTGGTTTTGAAAAGAATATGAAAAAAAAATATCCGAGAAACCGTTTATAAAAAACTATTAAATATGTTTATGTTTAAGTATAATAAATAATTATATGACCAACAAACGTTTTAATTTGTTCCCAAATTAAATTGAAATATTAATAAAATAGAAACCATTTTTTATTACCGAAACGTCTCTTTCAATTTACCGATTTTTTCGCTCGTCGAGTCTGCGAGGTTAAAATTGTAAAATTAATTCATTAATATGAAATATTTAATCTATAAAATACTACAGAATACAAATATATCGTGGAAGTAAATTAATATTCTAGATAACATTCCGTCGCTGCGAAAATTTAAAGTAAGTAGCCAAGAAAATATTGCATCACCACGATCACCACCAGTCACTTGTTTTTAATAATTTCCCTAATAATTTTATTTATTTAATTATCTAAGTTTATTGATACCTTTCCTTATCTATTCTCCAATTTAACTTATTATTTATTTGGAACCCTGTTGATCAATAATCCCCAATACGTAAATTACAATTAATGAAATAATATGGTTTTGTTTCAAAGCAAAAACTGTTTTATGTCGTTTTAAATCGTGAATAACAACATAACAACGTTCGCGTGAACATTTAAAACAGTGAGTGATATGACATTTCCAGATAGTGACATCAAAGTGACCAAAAGCCATCAAAAATGTATTCCCGGCTTCAGAACACAGCTTGGAGCGCCCTGAAAGGCCATGTCATCGGAGCGAGAAGACCGTGCCACACTAACGCTGTAAAAAGAAAGGAAAATACAACAAATTTGCGTGTCGGCAAACTTAATAATGGTTTTATTTGTATGAACATTGAGCACATTCCAGAATATAATATGACAGCTTACTTATTACAGCATGAGGGGACTAAAACAGAGTATTTGCATTTAGAGAGAGATGATGCTAATAATGTATTTTCTGTTGGCTTCCGGACTACACCATCAGATTCAATGGGAACCCCCCACATCTTAGAGCACACAGTATTATGTGGATCGGAAAACTATCCGGTCAGAGATCCATTCTTCAAAATGTTAAATCGTTCTCTAGCTACTTTCATGAACGCTCTTACTGGCCCAGATTACACTTTCTATCCATTTTCGTCACAAAATGAGACTGATTATCGTAATCTGCAAAAGGTTTACTGTGATGCTGTGTTTAAACCTAATTTGCTACGCCAAGACTTCTTACAAGAAGGCTGGCGACTTGAACACACCAAGTTAGATGACAAAAACTCTCCGTTAAACTTTAAAGGTGTAGTTTATAATGAAATGAAAGGTGCATTTTCAGAAACCAGTTCTCTATTTGGTCAAAAATTCATCAACGCAATTCTTCCTCAAGGAACCTATGGCTTTGTATCAGGAGGGGACCCGCTAAAAATCCCGGATTTAACCCATACTCATTTAAAGAATTTTCATGCCAAATACTACCATCCCAGCAACTCTAGAATCTACTCCTATGGTAGTTTTCCTCTAGAAGCCAACTTGAAGTTTTTGAATGAGAATTATTTAAGCAAATATGAATTTTTGGATCCAAAAATAACTTTAGTCGAACCACAACCAAGATGGAGTGCTCCAAAAAAAGCTGTGGCTCCATGCCGCATTGACCAGTATGGGGGACCAGTTGAGAAACAAAACCAAATCACAATTGGCTATGTCATGTCCGACATTACAGATATTTATGAAACTTTCATGCTCACTGCATTATCAGAACTAATGATAATTGGCCCCAATTCGGCATTTTACAAAAGTCTAATAGAGAAAAACATTTCTGGTGGTTACAACTCTTTAACCGGTTACGATAACCAAATACGCGATACACTGTTTGCGATTGGTTTAAGAGATATGGAGAAAAGCAACTTTGAAACTGTTGAGAAGATTATAAATGAAACTTTAATGGAAATACATGAAAAAGGATTTACAAAGGATCATATTGAAAGTGTTTTACATGGTTTTGAACTAGCTATAAAGCACCAAAGTCCTAAATTTGGTTTGAATGCACTTTTTAACCTCATGCCTTTATGGAACCATAACGGCCCTATAATAGATGCTCTCAAAGTAAATGATTTACTTGATAGATTAAAAGCGGATTTGTCACAAAAAGATTACATAAGAGATGTTGTTGAGAAGTACTTCTTAAAGAATAATCATAAGTTAGTAATGACAATGGAACCTGACTCTAAGTTCGATGAGAGACTTGCAGCAGACGAGGCTGAGCTATTGGATAGAAAAGTTAAAGCACTTTCTCCTGAAGAAAAAGAAATGATTTACAAAGATGGCATTGAACTATCAAAGGCTCAGAAAGAGGTGCAGAATCTAGATGCTTTACCATGCCTAAAGCTTGAAGAGATAGTATTAAACAAAACTGCTCCTAGTCTCAAACATACAGCATCAGGTTCAATTCCTTTACAACTGTGTGAAGCTAACACAAACGGCGTCACTTACTTTAAAGGTGTTGTAGGCACTGATGGTCTAGATGACAAGCAAAGACTTCTGTTGCCATTCTTCAATTATGTTTTAGACAAGTTTGATACTAAGAAATTCAGCTATCGCGATTTTGATAAACACGTGGCTAAATCTACTTCCGGCTTGAGCGTTATGAGTCATATTACTGAGCACATTGGCTTGCCTGGTCAATACGAAGAGGGAGTACTTATTAGCAGTCATTGCTTAGATCAGAATTTAAAAACAATGCTGGATATTTGGAAGGAAATCTTCGATAAGCCTGACTTTTCTAATACAGAAAGATTTGGGATGTTGCTTAACAGCTACTGCTCTTCTTTGACTGGTGGTATAATTCAGAATGGCCATACATATGCCCTGCAGGCTGCCAGGTCCTTGATATCTTCTGCAGAACAGTGCAAGGAGCAGTCTCAAGGCATACACCACGTCATGAACATGCAGGACTTACAGAAGAAGTATCCTGTTGAACAATTGCAAACAGTAGTGGACGAAATTGCCAAATCCATTCTAAAAGGCGAGAATTTACGTGCGGCTTTTCATTACTCTGACAGCAATACTGATATTAATGATAAGGTAAATGATTTTTGCACGTCTATTTGTGGGGAAAATGATGAAGTGCATGGAATTAATTGGACAGATTCCAAAGATTTGGCCAAAGAAAACCGCGGACTGCATATTTCGATGAATATTCCTGTCAATTTCTGTTCTAAAGTAATCCCAACAGTACCTTACAACGATCCTGATTATGCTAAACTACGCGTTCTTTCTCGATTTTTAACTTCTAAATACTTGCACCCGGTAGTTCGGGAACAGAATGGAGCTTACGGGGGAGGCGCTGCTATGACTTTAGATGGAATGTTTAGCTTTTACTCATATCGCGATCCTAATTCTAGAGTGACACTGGACGCGTTTGATGGTTCAGCGAATTGGCTCGCTGATAACACATCACTGATTGATGATCAAAACTTGTTTGAAGCTAAGCTGTCTATACTGCAGCAGATGGATCAGCCTGTAGCTGAATACATGAAGGGGATAGACTTGTTTCTCTATGGGTTATCTTATGATATTTGGCAGACGCAACGAGCTAGGATTTTGTCTGTCAAAGCGAGTGATTTAGTTGAAGTAGGGCAGAAATATTTGAATAATAAGAATTGGTGCGGGCGAGCTGTGATAGGCGCTGGGGCGTCACAAAAGATTGAAAAGGAAGGTGAAGCTTGGACCAAGATTAGTGGTCCTCAGCAGGAATAGACATTAGGATAAATTAATTCAAATACTATTGGTCAAAAATTTAAATATATAAATCCATTTTTATATATTTAATGCTACACATATTAATGCTGTGATTTAGCTACCACTATTAACACGACGACTAGTCAAATGACAAATTATTTTGCTGATTATTCAACCAAATCTTAGTCAAATGACTGCTTTCGTCTTTCTAGTATTATTTAATAAATAATTAAATGTAAAGTCGGGATCATTATAACTTCCACTAGTATTTTGTCTTACCACCAGTTTCTCGGAAATCAACCAATCATTCTCCAGATACCCTTCGTTGCTTCAAGACAAAAAATACTCTTCGACAATTTGTACAATGCACATATTTATTAGCACACACAATATTGTATTTGTCAATGTTAACACCTATAATTAATTTTATTTAAATAATATTATTATTAAAATCTTCCTTAACTTTAGAAGTATATTTTAATTTAGCATTAACTTTATTGTTATTACTAACATTGTTAATTTTAAAATTGTTAATATATAGATTTATTTTATATTTTTGTTTGATTGAACTATTCTAGTTACTTCTAAACGTCGATGTATATAGATAAGCCTATTTAATACAAAACGTAGGTAGTCCAAAAACGTTCCGCTCGCCACATACCAACATATTATTAATGTAATTGAAATTTGATCAATCAGATGGATGTGCAGTACGAATCACCCAATCAAATGCTTTTTGCCAAAGTAAAAATGTATAAATCTATTACAGGCTTCTGTGACACGTCGATAGTTATATCCGTTAATATATATCACGCTATTAAAGTTGATATTTGCACGGCCACTGTCAAGGTCCAGCGCTTATAGAGTTGAGAATTGAATAATATTTTGTAATTATGGCGTAAATAATGAAATCCACTAATAACGTTTACGACTAAGTAACAGAATAGTGCTGCAGGTAGTTTTTATTTATTGTATTCTACATTGTTTTACCCGTTAAAGGGTTAAAGCTAGTTAGACTGAGATGTATGAAGCGTGGTTGGACTTTGTCTGGTATATTTTACGTTTACGTTGAATTAATTTTTGGACCATAATTTGTCGATTTCTTTGTCCTGTATTTGCTTAAGTTTGAGCAAAGCATAGGTGACAACGCTTAATAGATTTTAGCCTTTCTGACTAAATCCTCAAAGTATTAATAAGATAACGAGAACTTTTACCTTTTCAACGTGAACTATTTGTAAATTTGCTTCCATAGTGGGCAATTTGATTAACATCCAAAATTCATTTGTACAATAATTCGTTATGTTGAATGAGAACCGTGAGGCATCTTTTGCGGTGGTCCGGAAAGCATTTTTTTTTATTTCCGCAACTAGGGCACTTTAAGCAAAAATTTCAAGTAATGAAAATTAAATGTGTTCGATCGTAAAAGGATGGCAAATGAAAAACATTAGTTATTACCTAATTTTTTGTTTCATTTGCCATCCTTTTACGATCGAACACATTTAATTTTCATTAGTTGAAATTTTTGCTTAAAGTGCCCTAGTTGCGGAAATTAATTAATAACTTTAAAACTAAAAGTGATAATTATACTTTTAGCATATCGTTAGATGTTAGCTGAGGATGTTTTAAAAAAATCAGAAGAACTCCAACCCTGTTAGTTTTTTTTTAAACCCCATAGAAAGTTGCCCTTAAAATTATTTCTTTACCTTACTACGGTACTTCAGGCCCCATAACTTTTCTTCTCCACAATTTTCTGGTGTAAAATATTTTTTTGCAGGACCCTAAGACTAACGATTAAAACAAGACCATTAGCAACCCTCCAAACATCCTGTATATATATTTAACGGATTCCACTATATAACGCTTGCGCTTAACGTGCATCACATAATGTCTGTTTAGTATAAATATTGACTCGGGAAAAGCTAGAATGCTCATTTTGTTAATTATAATAAGATTATAGCCGCTGTGATAAATTTAGAAATTTACGTTATCACTAACCATACAATATTTAGTTGGGTGGAGACAGGAGCAGAATGGTGGATGATAAGCGTCTTGTTGCGCAATAAAATGAAAAAGGAAGTCTTCATTATAAACCAGCCTATTGTCGTCTGCAAGCCCGAGACACAAATTCTTCTTATTTCTCTTTCCCATACGATAGATCTGGCACATCATAGCACAAAAATAAACCAATTAAATAATTGCTTTATTGGAAAGTGTATAATGTGATTTTAGCAATGTTCCTTATTTGTATTTCAGAATGTCGATGCCAAGACAATTTGAAAGCGAAGAACATTATTTTGAAATGGTTTTGCGGTTTATAATGAAACAGCAGATGCTCTACAACTTCCCAAATACCAAAGTGCTAACATTGAATGTACTGAACCAAATCAATATAGATTTTAATGAGCTAAATCATTTCGATGTTTTTAATGATTTAAATTTCGGTTTAAATCAAG
This sequence comes from Tinea semifulvella, assembly GCA_910589645.1. NCBI lineage: Eukaryota > Metazoa > Arthropoda > Insecta > Lepidoptera > Tineidae > Tinea > Tinea semifulvella. The sequence goes on along the minus strand of OU342623.1, from coordinate 439,112 downwards.
TTAAACATTTGAGTTATGTTGATGAATTTCTTGCTACGTGTGAAGAGCTGAGTGGTGATAATTTGGTTTGGGAAGATAGTAAATTGGAGACAGACTTAAATGCTCCAGTGGGAATAAAAAAGAAGCATGAAATACTATATTTGGCGAAGGAAATTATTAATCTATGCGATGAGGCAAACTGTGATACTGTTGTAGATTTTGGTTCTGGGTTGGTTAGTATCATTATTAATAAAGAATTATTGTTTTAAGTGTATAAAAACGAATATATAGCAATAAGGAATATTTTTCAAACGATTTCTTTATTACCGCCTCCGTGGTCTAGTGGTAACAAACGTTGCCGTGAACTCGGGAGGTCGTGGGTTCGATTCCCACCGGGGGCAAGTTGTACATTGTATAATTATACAATGTACAACTTCACCTAATCTCGGTCTGGGTGTTTATATGTATATATTTACAAAAAAAAAGTATAATATGTAGTTTATCAACCATCTAGTTTCCGTAACACAAGCCTCGTAGCTTACCACGGAAATTAGATGGCGCTGTGTGACCTGTCTGGAAATATTTATTTGCGTGCTAGAGGAATTCCAGCAAAATCTTTGCACTGCTCAATATATTTATGGAAACGAGCTTCCAAGACGGCATTCACGAAAACATATATTTATTTGGTCGGGTGGGGAGAGGTGGGTAGTAAGCGTCTTGTTTCGCAAAAAAATCAGAACTTTGTATACCAGCTATAGTCGGTGGCAAACCCTTCTTCTCTCTCTTTCCCAATAATGATGGATCCAGCATCCGCACGGCGAATCCATGGATTGCTAAGATTTGTTTAAACCTTGCACGTATTTCAATAGGCATCACCGTTGCTTTTATTATATAAAGAATAGATTTATTTATTCGTGAGAAAATTTACAGCCTCTGCAATATTATGTATACAAAAAATATCTAATCTCAAAGCCTTACAAATTTTCACTGTTAGCTATAATGAAAAATAATAAAAATAAGAACCAACAAAATCAGTACAATAACAATGAGATATGAAATAACAATTGCATTGCATTTAATTGGGATAACCGATCCGATCGGTGAAAGTCGCTCTTACATCCGTATCGTTAGACGTTTCCTCCACTCAATTATGCCTTCCAGATGGCAAATGGAGGGACGCCTCGGCACGTCACTACGCTGCCCACTACTCTATGGGTTTTATACAAAATTCGGTAAAAAAGCAAGTTTTGCTTTATTTGCTTTCAAGTCGAACATAGCTTAAGTGATCACTTCGAGTGATCCTATTTGACAGCTGGAAGGAAAGGTTGAGAAGGAGAGTTTGAGACAACGTCTTAGAATACAAACTTACCCTTCGTTCCGAGACACGATAATAGTAACCTAAGCACGCTTAAAGGTGTTCCTAGACGCGCTTAAACTGTTTTGCCAAAGCTATGTGACGCCACAAATGACATCATTTCTCGCGCTTAGACTGCTCACGATATCGAGGTAGATCGCTCTGAGCGCTGTCACTTGTTTGTCATAATGTCCCGCGCCATTTTCAAGGTAATTTAATATTAGGTTTTATTTTAAATTATTTAATATTGTAATTCGTGTATACTGTTTCTATATTACTTAAACAAATCTATAATTAATATTTAAGTAGGAAGTGAAAAAAAAATGTCTGTAACACGGCAAGTTATTTTAAATTACCAAAATAAGTTAATAATATTAAACTTTACACATATAAAGATGAATAAACCGAGATATGTATATTTGTTAGTATTCATACTCAAAGATATGGTATCCGCAATTTATCTTCCATACATTTTAAAAAAAACTATCATTTTATAAATGAAAATGTGATTTTGACCGTTTCGAATTGATATCACGCTCTCGTGAATCGCGATATTTGATTCGGAACGAATGTCATATTCGTTCTAAGCACTCTGAGCACGATTCGGAATGAGGGGTTAGACTATCAAGACCCATATTAGAGCAATTAGTGCTCAGTGTGCTTTAGTTACTGCCACAGATACTGTTCCTAATTAAATCTCATATTTCAGGGTTATTTAGACGAAGTTATCTACAAATGGAGCAGATTAAAAGTATTAGGTATAGAATGCGACAAAATACGCCATCTTACAGCCAAATTGAGACAAGACAAGTATCACGAACACACCAAGCAAAGAGTGAAGTATAAAAACCACACAATAACTGATACTTCCGATGTTGCTATACGTGAAATTGTACATAGTAAATTCTCAGATACTGGCAACATTTGCTTAACCGGTCTCCACTCTTGCGCAGATTTGACTGTAACAGCTATGAACTTGTTTACTAAAATCCAGGAAGCAAAAGCTATGATTATCATTCCTTGTTGCTATCACAAAATGGAGTTAAATAATTCCGCTGAGCAGGTCTTTAAGAACTTCCCTTTGAGTGACACTTTAAAACGGGTTTACACGAAGTATAGGGGTTGGGAGTACCTACGAATACCATTTTTGCGGTTGGCAGCGCAGCCGGCTACAGGTGGCAAGTGGCTAAAAATTCAAGTCTTCAATTTGCTAGCTAGATCTGCTATTCAATTGTATGCTGATAAATGTAAGTACCTGCCTTCAAATATCCCATTGTCAACCCACTTCTGACTGTTAGTGTATTACGTGTTTTTGAAAACTTGATTCCATACTTCACATTGCGTATTATTATTATTAAAATTATTTATTGCACGTTACTTAAAAATATGTACAAATGCGAACTTAAAGCCATTACGACTTTTTCTACCAGCTAACCTTTGGGAGAGTGAGACAGTATTATTATATTGTTGATGTTTATTGTTCGTCCATGGGAACCTATAGGAACAATTGGATTTGTCTCAGTTATTTGTTTTTTTTACTTAAATATTAAAGTAAAGAAATAAAGTATCATCACGAACGTTTCTCTGTGGTCAGAAACCACGCTTATAAATAAGCGGATTCACATTTAGCCAACTTTACTGCCGGCCAATCATGACAAGTGGCAAGCTCGTCGATGTCTCCAGCGTACCAAAGGAGAGAAATATCACAAATAAATTAAATATTAATTAAATGTGCGACTTTAACGAAAAATAAATTTTCGTTAAAGTCGCTTCATTCTCAGAATTCAGAAGTTGAAGAAACTGGATTTCTTTAAGGCCGCGTTCGTTTTAAGCAATGTTAGCATGAAGATACCACTTTTTTTAGCACAAATCGTTAGTTTAATAAAAATTCTAACATTTGATGCTAATTTCGTATCTCAGTGAATGGAGGGTTATTGATGTTACTTTTTGACAGGTGTCATTTAACATAAGAAATGGTTTGTTTACATTGTTGTATACTATATAGTTTATATTATATTTGTTTAAAATATATTTTAAACGATTTTATGTAATAAATTCAAAGACCATAATACATTGTCAATTGATTTGTTATTATTTGTTACTTGTCAAAAAGTAGGCTTACCGCTCGTTTTTCTTGTTTAATGTTAGCATTGTAAAACTGGAATTTCTTAACAAAAACGACATTTCACGCTGGTTTATGAAGTTGCTACGAAATGTTGGAAATGCTATAAAACGAACGCGGCCTAAAACAATCATTTTTTTGCCTCATCTAAGAAATAATGCTGTATGTGTATACCACTTTAGAATCTCTATTAAATGCACTAACTTTTAAAATGACTTGCTAAACTGTCGTAGTACAGTTTGTTTTAGTATACAGTCGGTTAAAGTTGGGCGCAGTATTAATTTTAAATACTTGGTTCGACAAAAGGTGACATCCTTTCACCAAGCTAGAGCAGTTAGATTAGAATTTAAGATTACAGAAGCACTATTCAGGATTACATAAGAAAAATAAAATTGGTAAAGTGTAGATTTGAAAATACAAAATTAAATTACTTGTTACTATTATCATCATTACACATCCCCTAGAACACAGCGTCCCAGACCTCCACTGCTGGAGATGGGCCTACCAGAACATATATCTGGAGAATTTGGCCTACACTCGCCACGCTGGCCAGACGGCTTGGCGAGGATATGATGTCAACTTTTAATGACAATTTATTAACGAGTAATGTTGTAAATCTAAGTCAAATGTATTTAAGAAACGTGTATTTCTCATTGGTACATGCCGGGGGAGTTTGAACGACCTTTGTAGGTTTAAGGGACGCGTTTTTACAACCGAGCCACCAACCCGCGTTTTTTTCAATACCTATGTATATTTCTGATCACTATTATGATTAGGTCCATCACCCGATTTCGGCTTGACGTCGACTTCAAGTGGAATTTACATACAGGATTCCTTAAAATTGTCTTCCTATTCGAGAAGTCTTGTGCCTAATGAGTATTTTTTCTTACAGATAACTACAAATTAATCAGAATGAAAAGAAAACCGATCAAAACTAAAGTTATAGAACAGAACTTCGACTCGTACCTACACAGTGCGAGCATTAACTACGTAATTACTTGCAGCAGTAACAATTGCGACTCGCAAAATAACAATATTTGCAAGTGCAAACTCAAATTTAACATTTTGGAGGTTAAAGAAATGTGGCGGCAAGTTTGCGACGATTTGACGTTTCGAAAGGCGGCCATTTTTATTCTACTGCAGCGCCAATTGCAGCCGATATTCGAGAACTTAGTTCTTTTAGATAGACGCGTTTATTTGCAGGAACGTGGATTCAATTCTTATTTTAAGAAAGTTGTTAATGAAAAAATATCTCCGAGATGTTTGGCTCTTGTTGTTAAAAAATAAGTTTACCTATAAATATTGAATTAATATTTTTAATTAAAAATTAACTAACTTTTTATCACTGTAGATGGCGCATGAGAGATGGTAGCTAATTTAACTGTCAGTTGCATGGAAAACTTGTATTTTTGTTACGAAATTTATTATTTTCTGGATATTATGCCAAAGTGAGCAGCTTTTAGGTGTATTTCCAAGCGAAATCAAAGATATGGTGATCTCAAAATTGCCGTTCTATTAATTAAAGACGGTGTTTGCTTTCTTAATTCGTCTTTTAAGGTAGGTAACGTTAATTATAATACACTTTTCTGTTATAAAAAATGATGCGACATAGCTGTAAAACAAGGTACCATTGCCTCTAGCGACATCTACAAAAAGTTTTGCCTGATACACCCCATTGATGGCAACCCAGACACATTAAATATACATATAAGGCAAAAATCTATATAAGTCTCGTTCTACTGGGGCCTCTTTTACCCACAACTTTTGCATTATATTCCAAAGGTTTATTTAATAAATAGTGGATGCAGACAAAAAGGATCCAATCCACAATTTCTCACAAATTTAATTATGAATTTTAATCAGGTCCTTAGGATGATATATCTTATCAGATATGAAAATACAGTTTATGATATATTCTAAAGGTTGGACTCATCCATCGATGTATATGATGAATTTATTTATTTTCAGAAAAATCACAGCTTATAATTAGGACATAAAAATTACAATATTATATATTATTAGATCTTAACCCAGAAAGATTTTATATTATTTGTACAGTTCATTCTTCCAAAACAGTGGGTTAAATACTAAAAAAAAACTGAATGAATCTATTTTCCAAATTTAATGGCCTACAGGTTAAAATGAGCTTAATGTGGATTGGATCATGTTGTAGGCCTATGATCTGTTGTTTAAAAATTAGTTGACGTTGGCTTCTTTAGCTTTATATATTATCCTAATATTTTTTTAGATTTATGTTTACTACCTACCTCCGTGGTCTAGCGGTTAAGTCCGTAGATTTAGACGCGGAGGTACCGGGTTCGATTCCTGGTCGGAGCACAATAATTCATTTAATTTGTGATATTTCTCGAGTTTGGTACACTAGAGACATCGACGAGCTTGCCACTTGTCTTGATTGGCCTATAGTAAAGTTGGCTAAATGTGAATCCGCTTATAAGAGTCGTTTCTGGCCACCCCGAAAGGGAAACGGTCGTGATGATACTTTACTGATTTTTTTTAGAATAAAAATAGATGAATTTTATTGTTATGTTTAAACAGGTGCCTAAATTTTTTTTTTTTTTTTTTTAATAGTGGCAGATTTTTTTTGCCTAAATGTTATTTATTTTTATTTCGTATCGTATGTAAGTAAATATTAAATTATATATTTAAGTAAGTACATATTAACTATGCATTTAAATGTTAAAGTTTGTGATTTAGGCTGTGTTGCACCAAATCGAAGTCTCTGATGATCATAAGGCACGTGTTTGGCTAAAATAAAGTGACAAGCAAACTACCAATCACTGCATAGTTGTGCCATAGACACAAGTTTATTTATATATAATTAAATAAAACAACAAATAAAAAAAAAACATAAATGAACATCAATATTTATAAATTTTAATTAAATACTCGTAAAATAACGTCGCCTACGGTTGTTTCATGCATTGATTTAATTTCCTTTTTTTAGGGATGGGCCGGAATTCGGTTAAACCGTTCAGTTAAGCAGTTTTAACCGAACTTCATCTGCCTAATATTCGGTAAAACAGAATATTAAAATGACTGAGCTGTAGGTAATTAAATCTCTAAAATATTAACTATAGACTATTCTTCAAATGATGGCTATTTAAATATAATGATTGTATATTTCTGTATTTGTATATTTCCAATTAAATATTTTTTGTTAGTACATATATAAAATATATTTAAACTCATGTATATTAAATAGCTACCCCAAGTTATTATATAAGTGTAGACAGTAGAATTTATAAATAAAAAAAAATCCTGATGATTAATTAACTTTTAATATTTATTCATTATTTCTGGGATGGGCCGAAGTTCGGTTTAACCGAATTTTTGCTCGGTACCGAATGTTCGGCTGAAGTGCGTATTCGGCATAATCCACATTCGGCCCATCACTAAATTTTTCCATCTCAGCTGCAGTTTTCATTAATCAATATTTTTATTCTTTCATTTCTATCTGAAATCATGTTTTGAGCAAAAACGACACGAAAAGTTTGTAATATGGTAAAAAACACATGTGTCTCCGCAACTGTAGGTACGTTATTAACATAAAACCAAATAATAGTATTTAAATTATATTTTAATTCTTTAAATAAATATATAGCGTGCAATATTATTTACAATGATGTTTTATTTATTATGACAACTGCTCATCAGTTCATCACCTTCGAACCGGTCATTTTAGTCGAGTTCCTACCGTAAAGATATCCTTGCGCTGACCTGCTATATACCTACGGCTAGCTCGCTGGAGAATCTTAGCGGAATGCTGTGGGTTTAAACTTGGCGTCCCAGCTGGTTTGACGGTATTAACTTTGACAAGACAATAGTCATCATTCCACCAAACGATCCACCACGATCATGTCAAACCAAAACCAATTAGCGTATGTAATGCCACTCAAATTGTGCAAAAATACCCCATGTTCTTATAAGCGCTTTGAAAGTTGTTCGAATTACGTTTTCTATCATTTAAGCAAAATTCAGTAAAAAAAGTGTTTTTTTTTCAAGTCGAACTCGGCTAGGCCACAATTTTAAAAATGGTAATCATAAGGTTGACGTTGGCTTAAATAATTGCTCATTAGACGAAAAAGTTCATCTAGTCGATCATATATAGATGCACTATTACAGATGCACACAACTATAATCTTAAAAACACCAGCCATAAGGTTGAAATTAGGTCCTTTTTATCTAGTATCCACTTAGGTTAGGTGGCTTGAATTTGTAACAAACATTTTGTACGTAAATGTGTTTAATGCCCGCTCTATCTTATGCTATGTTCGATTTGAAAGCGAATACGCAAATAAGGTGGAAAAAAGCGCTTAAAGCGACAACACAGGGTTTTAAGTGCAAAATATATAGTAGGTATGGAAAAAGAACATGTAAAAATATTTTGAGGTAAGTTTTTTTTTTTTTTTAAATCCTTTTGGTCACTTTATGAGGCTGCTTTTCTCTTCTCTTCTACATTTCTTTGTCTGTAAGATTTCGGCCCTTGATGTTGCTATTTTATACAACATCTAAGTCCGAGATCATAGGTATGTGCGTTAGAAGGTGCTACTGACAGTTTTCGGTAGTTTCGCTGACGCTCACGCTTCCACACACCAATGTCACTTTTTATTTTGAGGTAAGTTGGAATGCAAAAGATTCCAGATTCAAATACAAAAAGAATATTATTCTTCCCAACATTATTTAATTTTTAAAATTAACTTAAATAAATATAAATACCCAGTAATTATAGTAAGAAATAGCAGGTGGTTAAACTAACCAATTTTAATTTAGCTAAATGAAGGCACAAAAAGTGAACATTAATACTATTGTAGTAGGTAATTTAATTTAATTTAATTATTATTATTTAATATTTCCATAGAATCTAAAACTATAAATTAATTATACAAAGCAGTACCCTGCTGCATTTTCTTTTTCGAGGGTAGTTTTAAATAAACAATCAGTTTGCTGTTGACCACCGTGCATTGCAGACGTGTCTAAAAATATATTACAAAAAACTAGCTGAATCCATTGTATTTAAGATATCTCTTTCAAACATGATTGACTCAGAAGACACACAAAAGGAGAAATTTGTCCTCTTTAAATTAGGTTTTCAGTTTCCATATCCTGAATATCAAAATCAACTTTCATTTCATCTTTTAGTTTGGGTCTGCCTCTTTGCTTTGGCTCCATCACCTGCTTCTTCCACTCATCAGTCATACTTGTATTTGGCAATGGTAGCATTTGTCCAGTCACTGGATTAATTGGAACCACACCATCTGGTGTATGCTTCTTCTTTGACATATCCATACTGTGTCTCCGTTTCATATGCTTATTGTAATTTGGCCAGTTCGTAAACTCTCTCAAGCAATGCACGCAAGAATACGGCTTAAAACCAGTGTGCTGACGAATATGTTGCTTTAAAATTGTCTTGAATCTAAAGGCTTTGTTGCAGTATTCACAAATGTGTGGCAAGCTGTCTGTATGTATTATTAAGTGGGATTTTAAATGGGTTCGGAGTCTAAATGTTCGTCCACATTGTTCGCAGGAATATGGTCTAGGACCTCCGTGAATACCAACATGTTGCCGCAGCTGGGAAGCTGTACGGAAACCCGCTTTGCAAATCTCACATATGTGGTTCCGAGAATCTTCATGCATCATCATGTGTGACGTTAGCGTCCCTTTATCGTAGAATGTTTTCCCACATTTCTCACATGTCTGGTCTCTGCATCGGACCGTGTGGATTTGCTGATGCTTTTTCAAATTTCCGCTACTAGCAAATCTCTTATTGCAAACCTCACAAGCTACTTCTTCTTCAATTTTCTTTACAACCTTTTTCTTTTTATATAAATCTATGTGATTGCTAAGGTGTTCAAAACTGTCAAAGGTGGTGTTACAAGCCGTGCATTGGAAATCAGTATTATGTACTATTCTATGTAGAGATAAGTCATTCTCATTTTCAAAACTAAGGTTACACAAATAACAGGATGTTTTTAATTGCTTCTTATGCTTTCCAACATGAATTACAAACTTATTTAGACTCTTTTTCGTACTATTTTTACAATCTATGCATCTAAATGCCATACAAGTGTTGTGGATTTCAGTGGAATGGGAAATAAGCTCCGAAACTGTGAAGAATTGACTATTACAATACAAACATAACCATGGATAGTCTTTCCATGTCGCGCACTTTAGTTTGGACAGAGGTAAGTCGTGATCATCCAACGCATCTAAGACATCTTGCAAATTCAACTTTTTCTTCTTTTTTTTTTTACTTTTCCTGGTAGATACCACAGTCACTTCCAAATCTGCGTCGAAGATATCATCATCGTATTCCTCCTTGACTGGTTTTCCTTCATCTTTAACGCTTGCTAAAGAATATTCAAAAGGTTTAAGGTCAATCGGCACTTCGCATTCTTCTTTTATCAACTTATCGCCAAATATGCTCTTTAACACGTTTTGCGCCTTCTGTATGCGTAGTAGGAAGTTGAGAGCGCTATCTAAATGGTCTGTACATACGAAACAAACTGTTTTAGGCAAAGAATCAGCCAAAGATAGGTCAAGAAAACTCGCGTTAATTCTGTTTAGTTTTTCGATAATATCTCCCTTCCTAGCGCTGTCTTGTTGCAGATCCAGAAGCTTATTAGAAGGTTTAGTTTCGGCACACAAGCGGCAGTACAAACTGTTATTAAAATCCATGTTATTCTGCATATTTATTAGATTTTCATTGTATTCACAAACATTTATAAACAATGTAAAAAAATCGCACTGACAGTTTACTTTTTTTTTTTTTGACAATTTCAATAATTTTTATTTTTTTAGTTTACTTAACGTCTTTATAATTTAATCCTTACCTGCTATACTATAATTTTTCATATAGGCCGACGCTAGTAAAGTCCATCTTTTAATATGTAGACAAATAACGCTATTTTTATAGTTTGTATTCATAATAGATATAGGATACTAAATCTATGGTATTCATTGTAAATTGCGTGTATTTAAACAAAGCTTAACATCGACGAGCTTGCCACTTGTCATGATTGGCCTATGGTAGAGTTGGCTTAATGTAAATCCGCTTATTTATAAGCGTGGTTTCTGACCACCCTGGAAAGGGAAACGGTCGTGATGATACTTTACTAAACAAAGCTTGTGTTTAGATTAAGGTATCCGCGATGTATAATGAGAATATTACCTAGGGCAGTCCAGTTGTTCCTGTGCGCCTCTATTAGGTAGGTAATGATTGTTCCGCAACAATTTAAGAGTTCAGAGTGCAGCTGTAGGATAACAACAGTGTTACTTTAAAAAATGGTTTAATGGGGTGTATCAGGCAAATCTTTTTGTAGATGTCGCTAGCGGCACTGGTACCTTGTTTACACCTATGACGGATGCTTTTTTAAATTTATTTGTAGTTTTTTTATTTTTATAACAAAAAAATGAATTTTAACTTAACGTTACCTAACTTAAAAGACGAATTAAGTAAGCAAACACCGTTTTTAAAATTTTCAGATCACCATATCTTTGATTTCGCTTGGAAATCTCGATTTGTACACTTAAAAGCTGCTCACTTCTGCATAATATCCAGAAAATAATAAATTTCGTACTAAAAATACATTTCTATGCAACTGACAGTTATATTAGGTACATGCGCTATCTGACGTGGTTAAAAGTTACTGATGCACCCCTTTACTCTTTATTTCAAGAACTTCAGTAAAATAAAAGGATAGGGCAAGGTTAAATCTAAGCATTAAAACAGACTATTATTCCAAAATTTTAAGTAAAAACATAATTTATTACTATAGTATCTATGTTAAGAAAAATATACAACCAAAATTTCATCATTAGGTAGACTTTTTGAAGCATTGATCATTTTTGTTGACCTGCACTCATTTATTTATTTTAAAAATACCTACATAATGGCTAGGTACCTAATGAAAGTAGATACGAAAAGCGCGGCAAATTAAACAAATATTAGTAAGGTATCCCTTAAAAAGTTTAGTAAAACATGTAGATAAATATATACGAATAATATAAACGAAAAAGTGAAATATTTCACCGATTTGTTGCAAGTAGTATATTAAGTATACTAACCTAAGAAATTCAACACTCGAAAATAATATTATTTTTGGTTGAATTCAGCTTCTTTTTCTTGGAATTTGGACACCATTAGATGATACAACTTTCGGACTTTATTTTTAAAAATTTTATTAATATTTAACTATGCAAATGAGGAATTAACAACAAAAAAAATTAAAGCAAATGTTTAACAGCCATTTAAAAAATTACATTGTTACAATAGTGTTGCCATTTGAAATAAATCTATTATCTACTTTCATTAGCCAAACTCTAATTGCAGAGCTATGAAACCAACTACCTACACATTTAATTTGGTCATAGATCACGCACAATGTTCTCAAGGAGGCAGAATAAATACATTTGATTTTGTACTTAAAGCATTATACATAGTTAACAGGTTATTCTTATAGATATTAAAACTATCATGACTTATCATCATTAGGTCCAACACTCTTCTTTATTCTTTGACTTTTTCCCGCTAAGATCTGTGCTGTCCATTCTTCTGTGTCTTCTGTGGCATACATCACATTACCAGTGACGGGGTCAATGGGAAATACACCAGTGGCAGTCTTCTTGGTTTTAGCCTTAGATATTCCGTGGCGCCGTATCATGTGCTTGTTGTAATTCGACCAGTTATTAAAAGGCATATCGCAATGATCGCACGTATACGGTTTGGCACCTGTATGGGAGCGTTCATGAACTTTCAAAACTTGGGCGAAGCGAAAGGATTTGGGACAAAATTGACACATGTACGGCATTTTAGCTGTGTGAATAATTCTATGACTTTTTAACTGATATGGACGACAGAAGGATTTTCCGCATTCCTCGCAAAAGTATTTTTTAATACCATAATGAGATTCTACATGGCGTTTTAACATGTTGAGGTATAGGAATGCTTTGTTGCAAATTTTGCAGACATGTGGTTTATTATTTTCATGTGCTTTGATGTGGTTTATTAGAGTTCCTTTGTTAAAGAATGCTTTACCGCATCGGTCACAGGAGAAGTCTCTTTTCCGGTTAATACTGTGTCGTTTCTCATGGTCTCGCCTAACATTCATAGATTTGAATTCCTTTTTGCAGAATTGACAAGTTAAGTCGTCTACAGTGATGGGTGCTCCTCTTTTTCGTCTGATCCTTCCTGGTCTATATAATTTTATGTGTAAATCTAAGGATTCTTGGTCGTTGAATATGTGTCCACAAAAGTTGCATTGAGTTTGGGAGGAACTGATGTGTTCCAGCATGTGAGTGCATATGTCACTTTTTGTAAGAGTAGCATTGCAGTAATAGCAAATATCTCTGTAACAAATTAGTTTTTTTTAGTAATAAGCATTGTTAATATAAATAAGCAGGTTAAATTTAAGCAGTTGAAATGGTTCCACCATTTGCTACAGGTACCGGCAGATAAAAAGAATGCTTGATAGCTCTGGGCAGAGCGAATTTGTGCATCGATAGTCATGAACAAAAGTTAATTTTTTTATTTTAATAACTGCCTCCATGGCCTAGCGGTTAAGTCCGTGGATTTAGACTCCGAGATACCAGGTTTGATTCCTGGTCGGGACACAAAAATATTAATTAATGTAAATGAATACATTTAATTAATATTTAATTTATTTGTAATATTTCGTGAGTTTGGTACGCTGGAGACATCGACGAGCTTGCCACTTGTCATGATTGGCCTATAGTAAAGTTGGCTAATTGTGAATCCGCTTATTTATAAGTGTGGTTTCTGACCACCCCGAAAGGGAAACGGTCGTGATGATACTTTACTTATTTATTTATAATATTATTTTAATAAAATAATATCATCTTCGGTCTGTTTCGTGCATAATTTTTTTTTCAAATTTATTTCTATCTCTGCTCCCTTTTTATTAAATATTGAATTTTTTATTAAAGCATGTTTCGAACAATAACAAATAGTTGTCAAAACAGAAATGAATAACCAATTACAAAAGCTTATAACAAGGCCAAAAGTCTGCAACTGTACATTTTAAGGGGCGGAACATCAGGAACCAATAATTTGTTTCTGCACAATTTCCGGCCAGTGCTATAACATTTCTTGTGTTGTGTGTACAACCACTTTATTTTTCAATTGGTTTACACACTCATATATAAAAACAAAATGTGGAGGATTTTACTAGTACCTATTTTATTCTTTTATTTCTTATTTGTTAAACAGTAATTTGTCATATTGTAAAAGGTCAGAATAAATATAAGATGTATTTTTGAAATTGCTCTTCCATTTCTTATACACACACACTTATAGAGGTGAGTTTGTTAGTATTCATACCGAAAAATGTGGAATCCGCAATTTATCTTCTTTACACTTAAAAAACTGTAATGATAGAAATAAAAAAGGTATTTAGTCCATTCCAAATTGATATCACTCAGGAGCATCCAAATCATGATATTTAATTCGGAACAACTATCAGTATCATAATCGTTCTATAGCTCTCTGAGCATGATTTGGGGAACGAGGGGTATATGTATCAATAAAAATTTGTGCAATGCTGTTTGTTGACCCTAAATAATAAAGAAAATTTAATTTGAGATATAAAATACCTACTCCAAATTACTCCTGTGTTTTCGAACATGAGAAATAAACATTTTAATGCCAGTGATCTTGACATTGCAGTCTGCACACTTCAGGCCCATACATTGGGCGTGCTCCTGCATGCAATGATAACCCAGCCCTGCCGCATCACCACACACCACCTGGCAGAACCGACACACCCAAGGATAACACTTCCACGAATCATCCAAAACACCATTCACCAAGCCATTTTTACTTTCCAATATATCAGACTCGTCTTTGGGCTCAATTTTGATAGTTATCTCAATATCTTCGTTTTTCACATCCACTTTAGAATCAGGCGAGTTTGCGACGGAATCTCCATCCAAATAGTTTGTCGCTGTAAAGCCTTCCCACCCGTAAATTAGAGAAGCCAAAACCCCTTGAGCCTTATCTATTTTATTAACAAACTCGCAAGCTTCGTTTAAGTACACTTCGCAAGAAAAACAAATAGTTTTTGGGAATGTAGAGTCGTTGGAAAAATCCAACTTCTTCGTGTTCAACAAAGACATCTTTTCTAGGATTTCTTTCCATTTTGTCGGGTCATTTTTTAAATCATACATTTCTTTATCACTTTTAGTTAGTGCACAAAATCGGCAGCAGTAACTGAGACTCATTATTTATGTTAAAATTATTGAAAACTAATATAAAAGTAAGATAGTAAACATCTTTTAAGAAATATACTTTTTTTTGCAATTTGCTGATTTGATCGGTTAGGCAATGGAACTAAGTCCTGTCTGCAATGTTTAAACCTCTGCCCTAAAAAAAAAAAAAAAAAATGAGTTCTAGGCAGGAGTTCTTCGCGCCATTTTGCGTGGACATGTCAAGTGCAAGTTTTTGTTTTGTAAATTAATTTACTGTGGATATTATTGGTCAAAAGTGGTGTTGCTTGGTTTAATAATGTGCTACAATGTGAATATTTATGGAAAACGATAAATTGGACTTTAAATATGGGGCACAAGTTGCAGTTTATTTTTTGCGGTTTTCCCGCGCTGTCAACTCCCATATTTTACCCGACGTGTTTGAGCTATGGTGCCGCGTGTGACTCCAAGAAAAGCATCAAATTCTGCAGCATCTGGAATTTGATGATGACCTCATTAACTCATGAATAAGAAAGATATATTACGTCAGACTTGGCTGTATGGGCTAGACCCTTTGCCTTCCCTATCATCTCATTCATCATCCATCGGAAGAGAACCAAAAAAAAAAAAAAATGAGTTCTAGGCACCTATTTGCACGGACATGTAGTGGAAGTTTTCTTTTGCAAATAATTTTACTGTCTTAGTCAAAGAAATGGTGTTATTATGTTTAATAATGTGAATAGCTATGGAAAACGATAAATTGGACTTTAGATATGGGGCACAGTTGCAGTTTATTATTTTCCCGCGATGTGAACTCCCGTATTATATTATACCCGACGTGTTTGGGCTATAATGCAGCAAATAACTAATAATAAAATAAAGCATCAAATTCTGCAACATCTGGAATTTGATGATAACCTCATAACATAATATATTACGTAAGACTTGGCTGAATAGGCTAGACCCTTTGCTTAAAGCAAAGCAAATCGAAAAAAAAGATCCTAGGTTTCAACCACAGATTACGCGAGTAATCATACATAGATCTAACTAGATTACGCGAGTCCCTGCATTTGTATGAAAACCAAGCGTGCCACTTTTGTTGTACCTACTGTGACGTCACAAGAGCATTTTAGTGATGGGAATCTCCAGTCCGCGCGAAACCGATATAAAATAGTTCCGACGTTGACAACATATACTGTTTATTGTGTAATATTAGAGATTTTTAAATTTTAGAGAAGGGTTCCGGTGCATCGAGCCGTCGACCACAATGTCAATCTACTAACTCCATCATTAGTTGACGTTTTCAGTACATCAATAGTCGGTATTGCTTTTGTAGTCAGTCGTCGAAACTTTTTTGTTAAAACTGCCCTCAATAAAACGAACAGAACAAATTCGACTATGTTTTGTTGGAAACCAATTTTCATGCCCCGTCGCTTCAATCCATTTCATTTTAACGTTAGGGTCACTTGGAAACCTGTAATTATAATTAATAATATTCTGAATTAAATCACTAACAGAAACTAATTGTAATAAAAAAATATATTATGTGTCACAAAATATCCCAAGGCGAACATTATCATTCCTCTGTTTCCAAAATCGATTTTCGAATCGAGCAAGTGTACAACACTATTTGCTTCATTTGACAGAAAAATGATAATAGTGACCCTACCAAGAAGCTTCGCGACGAATGAAAGTATCGATAGTTCCATTTTTATTGCGTGTTTTAGTAAACAGGCTCTACAACTTTGCAACTTTAAAAGCGGCAATGTATTATGAACATGCGGTGCACACTTAGTTACGTAGTTTTCTTAGTAAAACCCACAACAAACATAACGTGCATAAAATAATTGATTCTAAAATAAATGAGACACAATTTAATTACAAAATTACTTGCCGATGAAAGGAAACGTTTCCATTATTCCGTCCAACTTTTCTTGTAGAGTTTTTACAGCTCAATACCGCACAGTGAGGCATTTTTTAGATTTAGATTGACGTTCGTTACCGACAACGCGGACCGCAGACTAAATGAAACCGCATCGAAAGAGGTGCATTGCACTTCCTTTTGGCACGCGAAGTACATACACTCGAGTCATCTAGTTAGATCTATATCTGTGGTTTCAACGCTATTCGAGCGATATTTCGTCTTTCTTCTCTTTGATAATTAACAATGCCCCAAAAAGTATTAAATCTAGTAATTAATATAACCGATATAAGATATTTGTACAATTAAAAAACCAATGAAATCACAACGATAACAATAAAAATTTGAAAAACCCAGGTACCTAAATGTATTAAACATAACAATTAAATTATACAATATACGAAATATTTACAATAGAAAATAAGACAAAGCACGACGATGGTAATATAAAATAGAAAAGAAATCGAATTCTGCAAAATTTGACCAAGGACAAATTGCTTTATCTGCCCGAAAATAAAAAGCATTCAGAGTTAAATCAGTGACGTCCTTCGCTGTGAAACTCGCGTCCTTGTCTACGGTTATTCGACGTCATCAAAAGCTGCCAAAGCGAAATAAAGCGCTCTCAGTCGAACATAGGGTTGAAAGCATATAAAGCTAAGCTTGCTTGTTTACCTACCGAATTTTGCATGAAGACCATAGACAAACGCCAAGGCGACCGACTTTCAAAGCAAAATAAATGGTGTCTCGGGCTTGCGACCGACAATAGGCTGGTTTAAGAAAAGGAGGCCTCCCTTTTTTATTTTATTGCGCGATAATACGCTCACCATCCGCCATTCTACTTCTCTCCCTACCCAACCAAATACTGTATGATTCCGTTAATGCCGTATTGGAAGCTCGTTCCATAAATGTATTGACGGCAGACCTGCTTGCTTAGGCCCAATTCTTTCTGGAACTCCTCTCGCACCAACTTCCACTGCGTAAAGCTGAGTCTTGAACCCGAACCTGGTCATTTCTTCTGTGAGATCATAATATTTATTCGACTTCATGTTGTGGTCTTTTGGAATATTTGATTCCCACGGAACGGTAAGTTCAATAAGGATAACTTTTTCAAGTTCCGAGAAAACACTAAGATGTCTGTCCTATAGGCTGATACAGCTAGTTCATCTGGGATCCTATAATGGTGTTTAAATGTATCCATGAGAATTTTCCAGTCTGATGCGGCGCCAAGGATCGAGATGGGCTTGCATTTAGTTTTCGTGCTTTGCCCTTCCTTTACAAATGTGGTTAAAGTTTTATTTGTGTCAGTCCCTTTCTGGCTCTTGCAATAGAAAGACTTACTGCTTCATGGATAACACCAAGAACTTTGTCATGTCGGCACGAGTAACAGCCCTTTTCTAGAAGAGTAACGCACCCTACAAGTGTGTGTCTAGCAGTTCCTATGGCAGCACCGCACAATGAACAGTTCTTTTCCGTAGCTTTTCCCAACCTTACCAGATTACTCTACTACGGGGACATTTGAAAAGCGTTTAGGTAGAATTTTAGCAACGCTGGAGACCAATCGTACATTAGTGTGCGCCACTTTAGGGCTGGAGGGATGCAGAAATCGCCCAAAGTTAGCCAGTCATTTTGAACTTCTAGAGTCATCGCGTGCACTCTGTATTCATGCTCTTCATCTTTCCTGAGGAAGGATTTTATAACCTCTTTTTATTTTTTTTTTCTTCCAGCCAATGCCTCTTGTCAGTCTGGGCACCTGTCATGAATTTCTTGAAGAATAGTAGTCTCAGTTCCATCTCTGAGAGCAGAGGGTCTTTTGGAAGGGATGAAATTGTATTATCCTGGGAGCTGGTTAGAATTTGATATTTGCTTATACGTAGATGTTTGTATAATTCAGATGGTCTTTTCAGATCCATTCCGAAATTTCTTCGTCCTCTAAAGAATGTTGAGGAGTCAGCACCCTGGGCTAATCCAAGCCAAGACTTCAATGTTCTTATGACGTCCGCGTCCAGACTTGATAAGTAGGCTTTTGTTGAAATCATATACTAGGAAAGGCCAAGTGAGGCGAGATGCCTGATATGATGAGATAAGTGATATTATGTTTTTTTTCTGTAAGTTATTATTGTAATCATAAATGTATTTATTTACGTATTTCAACTCTGGTTTTTACTTTATTATTTACATTTTCACTCTGGACCCATAATATTATTCTCTCACTCTCCCAAAGGTTAGTAGAGAATACCTTTATGGTATTATGCTTGCCTATGTACAACACTTTATATTGTATATTTTGTGTGCAATTAATAATTTCATTATTATTATTATTTTATAAACATTCTATTTACCTATAATATGTTTCGGTATTTAATTTCATTTACATTTGATCGGATGAGATGTGTCTTAGGCCCAGTTGCACGATAGCAAGGAACATAATCCTCCCGTTCAGTGACATGATAATAGCAACCTAAGCACATACAATTTTATCTATTGCGCCTGGCTCAAATCCTTTACTTTTCTGAAAACGCATTTCCTGAGATGATCTTTCTCTTGGCCATATCAATTTTATGTTTTCTAACCATATGTTTGTTGAAATTAGTCCAATCAGTAAACATTCTTTCGCAGTCATCACAAGAGTATGGCTTGACACCTGTAAAAGATTATTGGTAATTAATTAGTTAATAGCCGGTCTAAATTAATATTAGGTCCTTACATATGAAATTGACGTTTTGTCGAACTGGCCACTATGATCTCAAATATCTGACGTTTTGGCTAGGAATTCCAAATTCAAATTTATTTCAAATTTAGGCTTGTGGATTTGTGTTTTGAATTTAGTGATTCATTTGTTTTCACGTCATTAGATTTTTGTTTGATATCGATCTTCACAATATTTAAAAAAAAAATGCGTTATTTACAAATATGAATTCCACCGTGGCACCAACGCTGCAGAGCTCAAAGGATTAATGATGACTATGGGGAAGCTACTGTAAAAGAAAACACGGTATGTTTTCGGTTCCAACGTTTTCGTTCTGGTAATTTTGACCTACAGAACAAACACACTTCACGACAGACGGTCGCTGAATTAGAGGACCTGTAATTGGAATATCTCTGACACTCATCATATTTCCCAGACCTTGCTCCAACAGATGACAAGTTTTTTCGTAATTTGAATGATTTCTTGCGAGGAAAAAATCAATACAATACAATGTCATGTTGGTACCAACACTGATGTATGGAACCGAGACGTGGATATGTCAGAATACGCATGAGAGTAGGGTTAATGCAGTAGAAATGAGATCGTTACTTCGGATATGCGGCGTCACTTTGTCGGACCGCATACGTAACGTCGAAATACAGAAAAGGGTAGGTATAAAAGAAAGTATAAGGACAAAAATAAGGAAAGTCATGCTACGATGGGTCGGGCTAGTTGAAAGAATGAGCGAAGAAAGATTGACGATAATGCGAAAGTTGTGGGTGAAAGAGGCCCTGGCAGACCAAGACACATATAACACTGGCCGAAATTGCATTAAAAAGCCTTCGAACAAAAGGGCATGTATGAAGAGGTTGATAATTGTCGAAGAAGCGAAAGAGATATTTTGTTATCGTGTCAAGTGGCGCTCAATTGTGTCTGCCTACCCCGAAAGGGATCTGGCGTGATGATAACTATGAAAAAAAAATCCGATGGGGCAGTCCTTTAAAGATTTTAATGATTTCAATTTTTTCAGCAATGGAATCAATTACCTACCTATAAAATGGCGAGTGTATAGATAATAATGGAGCATACTTCGACAGATTAAATATATAATTTTATTCTTTTTTTTCGTTCTACTTTTCCATATAAAACATCAATTTCATATATAAGGACCTAATAGTTTCACCTTTAATTTTAGACTTTCCTCTATTTTATTTATTTATGCAAAACGTCCGAAATTTTCCTAAAGTATACTAAGACTTCAAAAATCATTGAACATATTGGATTGTGAGAGCGAAAGGAATGCATAACCGTTAAACCCTCTTAATGAGGGTAGTTATAAAACAACTGTCAAAACATAATAATAATAATAACCTGTGTGCTGTCTGAGGTGTATATTCAGATTTGCTTTATATCTGAATGATTTGTCACATTCTGAACATTTAAATGGTTTTTCATCTGTGTGCATTATTTTATGGCTCTTAAGCTGGGCTTTAAGTCTGAAACTGCGCCCACACTGGTCACAAGTAAAAGGCTTAGTTCCAGTATGTATGTTCACATGTGATCGCAATTTTGCAGCAGAAACGAAGCAATTGCAGCAAATTTTGCAAACGTGTGGCTTTTGTGTGTGCGTTAACATGTGAATAAGTAAGTTTTTGTTAGAATAAAACATTTTACCACATTCTTCACACGAAAATTCTCTTTTGCGATTGGGATCATGACTTTTTATGTGGTAAACAAACCCTGCGCGGGTTTTAAACTCTTTCAAACATATGTGGCAACTCAAAACTGCTTTCACAATAATTTGCTTTGTGGGAACATTATATAGTTGTTGATGTAAGGCTAAAGTTTCTGTATTGGAGTGTATTTCTCCGCAACTGTGACAGATTCTGTTAGCTGAAGTGAGGTGCGTGGACATGTGCTGCTCTCTTGATGTTGATATTTCTTCATCACAGTAAAGACACCATCTTCTAGAAAAAAACATAATTTAGATTTTTATCCTTTGGTTCTGATCTGTCCCCTATCCCCGTCATCCTTCTTCACATTTTACATAATTTTGGTTGATAAAATCATGAATTAATCATTCAACTAGATAATAGAAAACATTCTATCATTTAAAAAGTCAAGTATTCAAAAAAGGATGTAATTAAAAAACTATGGTCGAATGGAATTAAAGTTTGAATCCTAGAATACCAACATTTATTGTTCACTGAACCCTATTGAATGGACCAAGATTTTCGTAGATAAGTAGCTGGTAGAGATAATAAATCTGGGGAATAATTAATAAATGTGTCCCTATCACCACACAAAATCGCATCCTTTATGACAACTATAAACTGCCATGTTACTCTGTAAAGAGGTAGGTATTATCATACTATAAGCTAAAGCAACACAAATATAAAAATTGTCACTTTAAATTATAGCTGCTGTAAAATGGCATTGTCCAACTATAAGCTATACTATATAAACACAATTAATTTAAATAATTAATAAGTCCCTGTTCTTGTCTTGGAAATATTCATCAACAGTGTAATTGATGTTTAATAGATAACTTAAACCAATTAATTGGCAGATTTATTAGTTCTTCAGGCAGCTTGTTGTAAAAAAGGAATACATGGCCCAATAAAGGACTTACTATGTTTACTTAATCTAAAGCGTGGAACATATAATTTATTTTTATTGATAGGTGCTTTTACCAATAAGGGATTTTACCAATGACAACCTACAAAGCTACCTTAATCAACTGTCAGCAACTAAGGACACTAATTATTCTCTCTGGAAGGCCACTAAGAAGCTTAAGCGTCCTAAGACAAAAATTACTCCTATACGGAATGACCAAGGGAGCTGGGCATGCTCAGACCACGAAAAAGCCACTGTATTTGCAAAGCATTTGCACTCAGTATTCCAGCCCTTAGCAACTAAGCAACCATCACATGACATACAAGTGATGTCATATTTGGATTCAGCCAAGCAACTTTGCACTCCAATTAAAAGTGTTACACCAAACGAAGTAAGGCAAAAAATTAAAAGTCTTCCTGATAATAAATCTCCAGGTTATGACCTAATTGATGCAAGAATATTGAAAAACCTCAAAAAGAAAGGCATTATGTTCCTTGTAACAATATTCAATGCATGCATTAGATTGGACCATTTCCCAGGACAGTGGAAGATAGCTCAAGTAGTAATGATTTTGAAACCGGGTAAACCACCAAACGATGTGACATCATATCGACCAATAAGTCTCCTTTCTGCAATTGGCAAGTTACTTGAGAGCATTCTACTGGATAGAATGAGACAATACTTACCAGACGTCATCCCAGATCACCAGTTTGGATTCAGAGAACAACATGGCACATTGGAGCAAATACACAGAATAACTGACGTCATTAACCGTAGCTTCGAACAAAACATTTACTGCACAGGAGTATTCCTTGACATTAGTCAAGCTTTTGACAGAGTCTGGCATGAGGGACTACTATACAAAGTTAAAAAACTACTCCCACACTCCTTCTTTAACATATTAAAGTCATACCTGGCTAACAGAAGCTATGAAGTTAAGTATAACAGCGAAACCTCTGAACTCTATGACATCAAGTCGGGTGTGCCGCAGGGTAGAATACTTGGACCCGTCCTTTATGTAATATATACATCAGACCTACCTACCAACAGTCGTACCACAACAGCTACATACGCAGACGATACAGCAATGCTAGCTACACATAAAGACCCTGAAGTTGCATCTGCCTACCTGCAAATACATTTAGATGAGGTGGAACAATGGCTCGATCTCTGGCGAATTAAAGTTAACCAAACCAAGTCGGCGCACGTTACTTTTACACTAAAACGCAAAACTTGCGCTCCAGTTACACTCTACAACCAACAAATTCCCCAAATGGAGGATGCAAAATACCTGGGAATGCACCTGGACCGTCGACTCACATGGCATAAACATATATGGACTAAACGCAAGCAGCTGGATACCAAACTTAGAAATATGTATTGGTTGATAAGCAGAAACTCACAAGTAAGTGACAATAACAAAGTTCTTATATACAAAACCATCCTCAAACCAATTTGGACATATGGTATTCAGCTGTGGGGAACAGTTAGCAATAGTAACATCGACATCCTGGAGAGATTTCTGAGCAAAGCTCTGAGGCTTATGCTTGACATTCCTGTTGGCAACAATTAAGTATTTTTTATTTAGCTGGAACGCTTCTAATGTGTCTCTGGCAACTCTCTCTTGTCTGTGCTCTCGTCGGTGTGTCACTTGATGTAAAATGTGTTAACCTAACCTAAATAAAGTGTTCTACAAAACTACCTATTTTATTTATCTGCTGATCCAAGTCCACTGCCAACAGGTTATGGGCCCAGCAGCATAAAACAGAAAGGAAGTTAAAATCGGCAAGTCAGCCGGGACGGATAAGTACTGTGGCGCAGTTAAAGTGTGGTTAGTTACCGCGTGGTTGGCGGGTCAGTGTTTTTTTCTTGTTGTAAAAAAAGTCACAGGGAGGTGAAATATGGACCAGCAGGGAAGTGTGGGTCTGAAGCTAGAGGGAGCACGAAATTGGGGAGTTTGGAGGTTTCAAATGGCAGTATTACTTCGGGGCAGCGGGTTGTACTCGGTTGTTGACGAGTCGGAGGTGAAACCGGAGGTGTCTGGAATATTGGAAACTAAGGAATGGCTCAAAAAGGATGCCAAAGCACAGACCCAAATAGTAAGCAGGTTAGCAGAGGATGTCATGTTACATATTTTAACTTGTGACACAGCTGCTAAGATGTGGAAGAAATTACATACAGTTTATGAGCAGAAAAATGACACAAGTTTACACATACTCCAACAAAGATTTTTTAAGTTATCTCTCACACCAGATATGGGCATAGCAGTGTTCATTGCTAAAGTTGAGGAATTGAGAAACTCCATAAAGCAACTAGGAGAAGAAATCTCAGATAAGTTGATCATCACAAAGATTTTAATGGCACTGCCGGATAAATTTAGTTACTTTGTTTCCGCATGGGAGTCGTCCCCAGACAACAAACAGACTCTTGATATCCTTACTTCTAGGCTGTTGGTGGAGGAGGAGCGATTGAAAAGTAAAACTGACTGCGAAGAGGCATTGTTAACTAAAACAAAAAATATTGTAAACATCAAGTGCTATAAATGTGGCAAGTATGGGCACGTGCAAACTAAATGTAGTGAAAATAATTCTAAGGCTTTGAAAGAATGTTATTTCTGTAAGAAGCGGGGTCACATGAAGAAGGATTGTTATTTTTACCAACGGAAAATTGGTTCAGGCAGAAACTCAGGTCAAGCAACAAGTAATGCTTTTGTTATGTTGCCAGCCCTAGTAGGAAACTCTGAGAGTGATAAGTGCAATAAATGGGTGCTGGATAGTGGGGCATCTGAACACATGTGTTTTGCACGAGAACTTTTTCATGTTTATGATACTTTATCACCTGCAAAATCAGTTGTTATTGGTGATGGAAAAATAATTAGTGCAATTGGCGTTGGCCAAATACAGTTGCTGGCTTTTGATGGACAATATTGGATTGAAACCATTTTAAATAATGTTTTACATGTGCCGGAGATGTCATCAAACTTATTTTCTGTAAGTAGTGTCACTGATAGAGGTCATGTTCTTAAAATAGAAAGAAAACAATGTGAAATCCTAAAAGCTGGAAAAATTTGTGCAGTAGCAAAACTTGACAATAAGCTATACATAATGCAATTTAAATACAATGATCAAAGTTGTTTTCTGGCTAAAAATGTGGTCAGTGATTTAATATGGCATGAGAGAATGGCACACCAAAGTTTAACACATGTTAGAAAGGTATTAACAAATAATAAAATAACATTCACAAGGGAAGAAAGGGACTGTGCTGCATGTTTAGAAGGAAAAATACATAGATTACCATTTAAAAGGAGTGAAAGTAAGACGAGTAATGTTGGAGAAATTATACATAGTGACATTTGTGGTCCTATGGAAGTTGAGTCTATAGGAGGTTCACGATATTTCCTATTGTTAAAGGATGATTTTTCTAAATATAGAGTTGTTTATTATTTGAAAAATAAAAATGAAGTAAAATCATATATTGAGAAGTATATCAATATTTTTGAAAATCAAACCAAAAAAAAAATCAAAGTCATTCGAACTGATAATGGCTTAGAATATGTAAACCATGATGTGAAGAGTATGTTGGATAAAAAGGGCATATTACATCAAAGAACGGTGACATACACACCTCAACAGAATGGGAAGGCGGAACGGGATATGCGTACAATCGTTGAAGCCGCTAGAACCATGATACAAGCAAGAAAACTTGGAAAGGAGTTGTGGGCGGAGGCTGTTAATTTGGCTGTATATATTCTAAACAGAACATCAGAAAGCACCGTTCAGGGTAAGACACCCTATGAGTTATATAGTGGGAAGAACTTTGACATTACACTGTTAAGAACATTTGGATCAGATGTTGTTGTACATGTACCAAAGGAGAAGAGACTGAAGTGGGATCCTAAAGGTGAAAAGGGTACTTTTGTTGGATTTGATGAGAACATAAAAGGATATAGGATTTACTTTCCTGAAAGAAATGTGATAGCTACAAAGAGGGATGTATTATTTGTAGGAGATCAGAAGCAGGACTTAGGCTCTGGAAATATTGTGGGTGCTGAACCGGTACCACAATTTGATATCAATAATTATATTGAGACGGAGGAGGAAACTGAAATAGATGGACAGGAACCAGAAACAGAGACACAGGAACAGGGTGTAAGATCACCTGACAATCAAATGTTAATAAGACAAAGGCCGACTAGGCAAAGGAAGATACCAGTTTGGCTGAAAGACTACGAGACATGTTTTATTGCTATTGGAAATGAACCCAGTAGCTTCGCTGAAGCTATGGAAGGTGAAGATGCAGAGAAGTGGCAGGTGGCAGTGAATAATGAATTAGACATGCTAAGGGAAAATAATACATGGACTGTGGTTAGTGATGTGCCAAAAGACAAAAATGTAGTTCAAAGTAAATGGGTATTTAAATTAAAAAATAGTGAAAGTGGTGAAGTGCAGTACAAGGCTAGGTTGGTAGCTAGAGGCTTCCAACAAAAGGACTGTTTTGATATAAATGAATTATATGCACCAGTTGTTAAAATGAGTACCTTTAGAATATTTGTTGCTATAGATACTAAGTTGAATTTACAAATCTATCAGATGGATGTTTGCGGGGCTTTTTTAAATGGGGAAATTAAAGAGGAAGTTTATTTAAAATTGCCAGAGGGTACACAATCTTTAAACACAGGGTCTTTTTATTGTAAATTAAATAAGTCATTATATGGGTTAAAAAAGTCCCCAAAATACTGGAACGATAAGTTTGATCGTGTCATGTCTACTGAAGGATATGTAAAGACAGAAAATGATTGTTGTTTTTACATTAAAACAAGTAAAGATTGCAGCATTTTTTTGCTGTTATATGTAGATGACATTTTGTTTTTTGGTAATAAAGTTGATGAAATTAATAAATTAAAATTACTGTTAAATAAAAACTTCAAAATGAAGGATTTGGGGAAAGTGTCAAAATATCTGGGAATTAATGTTAAACAAAATTTAAAACAAAATGTCACTACATTGGATCAGAAGGATTATTTAGTAAATATTTTAAAACTTTATGGAATGGCTGACTGTAAGCCAGCAATGATGCCTGTTGACTGTAATTTTAAATTCGAAATATTAAAACGTGAAAAATCTGAAACTTTAGAGATTGAATTTCAATGTAGAAAGCTAATTGGGCTTCTGATGTATGTGGTTATGGGCACAAGGCCAGACTTATGTGCAGCCATAACCATGCTTAGTAGGTTTCAGGGATGTGCAAGTGAACTGTTGTTTAAAATCCTAAAACATGTACTAAGATATATTAAAGGGACTCTCGACCTTAGCCTAACCTATAGGAAGTGTAATAATAATAATATAGAAGGTTTTGTGGACTCTGACTGGGGAGGGGATGTTCAAGATAGGAAATCTACAACGGGTTATTGTTTCTTTGTATTTGGTTGTAATGTGATGTGGAGTTCAAAGAAACAACAATCTGTTACATTGTCAACCACAGAATCAGAGTATGTGGCACTGGCTTGTGCAACAAGCGAAGCTTGTTGGATACAATCTTTTTGTTAGAAATAAAAGTAAAATTTGATAATGTTATTCTGTATGAGGACAACCAGTCCACAATTAAGATTGCCAATAACCCTGGGTGTAATAAAAGGGTTAAACATTTGGAAATAAAACATTACTTTATAAAAGAAAAGTTGGATAATGGTGATTTAAGGATTAATTATATTCAAAGTAGTGAGCAGGTTGGAGACATTTTTACAAAGTGTTTAGGTAAAAATTTGTTTGAAAAGTTTAGAGCTAAGTTGTTTTTTGGGTTGGATTGTTAATTGAAGTTTATAATTATAAGGGTGATGGTATTTTGTAGGGTAAATGCACCAGTTATAGATTGGTAGTAGAAATAAACATATGTAAGTATAGAAATAAAAATTATTTAATTGGAAGGAGGTGTTGGCAACAATTAAGTATTTTTTATTTAGCTGGAACGCTTCTAATGTGTCTCTGGCAACTCTCTCTTGTCTGTGCTCTCGTCGGTGTGTCACTTGATGTAAAATGTGTTAACCTAACCTAAATAAAGTGTTCTACAAAACTACCTATTTTATTTATCTGCTGATCCAAGTCCACTGCCAACAATTCCTTTCTACATTAGAAACAAATATATTCACTAGGACCTAAGAATGAATACTATAAGAGAGGAAATAACCTCATACAGCCACGGGTATCAACTGAGACTCACACCACACCCGAACGTGCTCGCCTCAGACCTGAGAGGGTCCGGCAGCATCACACACCGCAGGCTCAAGCGAAAGAGTGTCCCTGGCCTTGGTGCCAGATTTAGCAGAGACTGAGGAAGGAGCCAATGGGTTCCCCTCCAATACTGACATCAATACAGATAGACATATCAAACAAAAGAGTGGCCCATTGTACCTGTACAGATTGCCACGAATGCAGAAACCAAAGGAGAAAAAAAATAATTGATAGGTGCTTTATATACAGGGTTACAGGAAAAGTCGTGCTAGATCCGTTCAGGGCGTGGAGTACCCATCAGTTCTGATTTATTTCTCTATGAAACACTACCCTAAATTTAACCCTTTTCGAGATTTTCGACTTTTAATTTTTTTATTGAAAATTGCCGATTTTTGGGCTACTAAAATTAATTTTGTTTATTTTGTGTGCCTTATTATTATTATTATTGCATTTTTACATGTGTAATAAGATACTTTAGACGTTAATCATTAAAATAGTGCATAAGTTAATTGAATAGGCCGTAGTAGACAAGTGAAAGTTAAGAAATTACAAAAATAATTAGCAAGTTTTTTTTTCTCTAAGGGATATCTAAAAAGATATTATGGCAGTTGTTCGGCAGATGTATTTATAAATATCTACATATCATAAGCTATCTAACGAGGTATAACAATCTAAAATTTTCAACTTCAGGTAGTAGTTCTAACGGACCTTGTTTTTCAAGTTAAGACGCACCGTGCAAGCAAGACAAGTGATGATTTATGCAGGTGTAAGTGAAAGAAAAAACGTGTAGAGACTGATTAGGGCTGGGAATACAACACAGGATATTGTTTTGGTTGGTATTCTGCTTTTGTGCTTCGTACATAGTAGATCTGATATCGTTTTGCTCTTTTTCTCAACATGGCTGTGATTCTGGACTATTTCTTCTGATTTGTGACTACTGTGCTTGTTAACCGGACTCTTAGCATCTATTACACATGTAAAAATGCAATAATAATAATAATAATAAGGCACACAAAATAAACAAAATTAATTTTAGTAGCCCAAAAATCGGCAATTTTCAATAAAAAAATTAAAAGTCGAAAATCTCGAAAAGGGTTAAATTTAGGGTAGGGTGTTTCATTGAGAAATAAGTCAGAACTGATGGGTACTCCACGCGCTGAACGAATCTAGCACGATTTTTTCTGTAACCCTGTATATGTATATATATTATAAGAATCCTCCTTAGGTCATCCGTCCATCTGGCGGTGGGTCGTCCCACTCTTCGTCGTCCCATACATGGTCTCCACTCCAGAACCCGTTTGTCCCATCGGTCATCAGTTCTGCGGCAGATATGTCCGGCCCATTGCCACTTCAGCTTGCTAATTTTGAATGCTATGTCAGTAACTTTTATTCTACGACGAATTTTAATGGTTCGAATTCTATCCATACTATTTCCCACATTGTTTTTAAAACGTTAGTTGTTTTTAAAAGGTGGGACCATACGGGCTAGAATAAAAAAACTACTTACTCCAAGTACAGGCGGTGACCAACAACATGATCAACAAATTGACTAAAATTTAAAAACTCTTCCTCACAATCAGCACATTTTAGCCCATTACAGCTCTTATGTGCGTTTTTACAATGTATTCTCAAGTCGGACACATTATTACATTTATGCACACAATATTTACAACTCCATTCGTATGATTTCCATGATTTTTCACTTATATTACTTATTGGATCATTATATCTGATGTCATATTGGTCTTTATTATCTGTGTCATCTTTAATTTCATGTTTAGGTGATTTTATATCAGCAGAATCGTATATTTTATCGATAGTAACGTCCACTTCGTCACATTCATATTTTGGCTCTAATTTTATGTCTTTCTTTAATTCTGTCGCTACAAATATGTCGTTTAATTTTTTTTGGGATTCATTAATTTTCTCAATAAATGTACAAGTTTTATTCAATAAGTTATAACATGTAGAACAAACGGTTTTTGGGAGAGTTGAAGCGAAATCGACCGGGCAACATAACTTTTCCAGTTTCTCTACAACATCCTCGAATTTAGTCTTATTCGTTTCCAAATGTAATATTTTAGCTGAAGATTTGGGTTCTACACAGAAACGACAATATAAAGATTTATTTTCTTCCATGATATTTGATATAATGCACAGATAGACATCGAAAAATCACGTAAAAAACCTTAAAATAATGAAAACAAAAAGAAAACCAAAACAATACACAAAATCACAGACTATATAGCTAATACAAAATACACTTTTTTATTAGTTTGCTTAACGTCACAGATCTTGTATTATGGTTCCTTGTCACAGATTATATACTTGATGTTTTAAGGGCTTATTTTCGCCATGAAAATCGTTCGACTTGGCGTTGCTATATGGTTTTCAACATAGATTTAGTATCCTATATCTATGGTTTGCAAAATTCGGTAAAAAAACAAGTTGAACGCTTTTATTTGCTTTTAAGTCATACACAACAATAGGCGGTGACAATAGGCTTAACGTCCTCTAGTCAAAGCTGATTCAGTATGCCCAGTGTGACAATGAAGTTTCGTAAAAGCAACTATAGTAGTAGTTTTTTTTACTGAATTTTCGAAGTTCATTGCCTGTTATTATAGCCAAACTTGCAAAACACGCAATGTAAAATAAAAAAACGTAACTGTTGGAAATGTATCGAAATAGTTTTATGTTATTTTTTATTTCTTTATAATTTTCATCTTATGAAAAAACATTAGAAAATGTCAATAATGACATTTGACTGTCAATTATAATTTTGTAAGAATGGTGTTTATATTTTTTATCTAAATTAGTTTTATGTGATTAAAGCCACTAATTATCACATACAAGTTGGTTTTATTGAACGGCTGATGCTCTTCTCGTTATATGGCGACCGTGAAAAAAGAAAAATTGAGAAATTTTAGACGCATTTAGCCCGACCCGGTTTTCATCACGGAACCTTTGTGGAAACGGGGTAATATTGTAAAATCAACATGGAACGACTAAAAAGAGAGCGCACCATACTTAGAAGGCAGTACACTTTAGCAGAAAAAGATTTGGAAGCAGTTTTACTAGCTGAAGAGTCCGGAAACCTACAAGTTGAGGTATTATCTGCTTATGAATATGCTAGACAAAAAGCAGAGTCATTATTCAAAATCGAAGATAGCATTAAGGATACGTGGTTAGCTGATGAATTTATAGATGAAGCAGAGATGTGTGAAGATATTGAAGGTGCTGAATCTTATCGGAAGCGCTGGATCCACGTAAAGGTTAAGTACCAGAATGCTATAAAAATTGAAGATGATGACATGAGTGTAAGTAGTAGAAATAGTAATAAAACAGATCTTAAGCAAAATTCAGGCAAAAGGAGATTGCAACTTCCTAAAATAGAATTACGTAAATTTAATGGAGATATTAAGAGTTGGGTAAATTTCTGGGGACAGTTTAAGAAGATTCATAATGATGATGATATAGACAATGATGATAAGTTTCAGTATTTGATTCAAGGCACGAAGGAGGGTTCAAAGGCGCGACAGCTCGTGGAAAGCTATCCACCATCAGGTGAGAATTATCATAAGGCTATAGAACAGCTCAAGTCAAGATTTGCCAGGGATGAGATGCTAATAGAGTACTATGTCAGAAATCTTTTAAAATTAGTTTTAGATAAGACAAATATGAGAAATACTTCTCTCAGAAATTTATATGACCAATTAGTGACACAGTTGCAGGCTTTAGAAACACTAAATGTCACAACAGATAAATATGCCTCAATGTTATTCCCAATGATTGAATCCGCAGTGCCTATCGAGATTTTAGTGGCCTGGGAGAGATCGTCTGAAAAGAAGGATGATAACCAGTTGTCAAGTTTACTTAATTTTCTCAAGAAGGAAGTGGAGAGTGAAGAAAGGATAGCGTTGGTACAGAATTTTGCAGTTATGGATATAAATAATAAGACTGTTAATGAACCTACTACCTCATGTATTATAGCTAGCAATAATAAATTTAAAACACCGACATGCGTTTGGTGTGATAAAACGACACATGGAAGTATGGAATGCTATTCTCTATCCAAGCTTAGTTTAGAAGAAAAACAAGAAAAGTTAAGAAAAAAGAATGCTTGTTTTATTTGCTTGATAGTTGGCCATAGTGCAAAGAAGTGCAGAAATTATCCGAAATGTTTGTCATGTAAAAAGCGTCACACAATTATTATGTGTCCAGGACTTGACAAAAAGGAACAGGAAATAGAAGAACAACAGTGTACATCAACATTATTGTGCACGGACACTACAACATTTTTGCAAACTATTATGGTGAAAGTAGTAAGTGGTGGTAAAAAGATGGTAGTTAGAGCATTGTTGGACAGTGGTGCGCAAAAATCTTATATTAAGACGGATGTTACAACTATTTTAAATATGAAACCTGTAGATAAGTTATTGTTAAGTCATTGTGTGTTTGGTGGCATCGAAACCTCTAAAAATATTCATAATGTTTTTGATTTTGTAGTAGAGAGTTTAGATGGCCAATATAAAGTCAAAATGTCAGCTTTGGATAAACTAAAGATTAGTGGTCCTTTACCAAGAATAAATAATAGGGACATATTAGCAAAGCTGAGAAACCTAAACATTGAGCTAAGTGATGTAGGTAGTGAGCCCACGGAAGTGAGCTTATTGGTAGGCACAGATTTTATTGGTTATTTATTAACCGGTAGTATTGTTCATCTAAAAAATAGTCTAGTGGCTATAGAAACTAAGTTAGGGTGGACAGTACAAGGCCCAATAAGTACTCACAATAATTTTAATGGTTCTTATCTAGTTAATGTTGCTTTACCTGAAATATGGGATTTAGAAAGTTTAGGGATCAGGGACTCAATTGAAATAGAAACAGAAGCTAAGAAACAAGATGAAATTATGACTTTTTTCAGAAATACAGTTAGTTTAAATGAGGTTGGACGTTATGAAGTTCATATTCCTTGGAAAGCGGGACGAGAAGTTTTGCAGAATAATAAAGATATAGCGGTAAGACGTCTGTATTCAACTACAAAGCGACTGGAGAAATTAGGAAAGATAGATGATTATAATGAAGTGTTTATGGAATGGCTGAAAGAAGGTGTGATTGAAGTGGCACAAGCAGATGATAGTGGACATTATTTACCACACCACGCTATAATTAAGGAATCCAGTAATACTACAAAAATTAGACCTGTGAGTGACGCATCAGCAAATGATAGGAATGGGTTCTCATTAAATTCTTTTATTGAGAAGGGTATTAATATTTTAGAAATTATACCGCGTTTAATAACTCAGTTCCGGATGCACGAGATTGGCATATCAGCAGATATTAAAAAGGCTTTTCTTCAAATATCGGTCACTCCAGAAGATAGGAAATATTTACAGATTCTATGGTGGATGTATGTGAAGAAAAGAAAATTATGTTGGAAAGATGTTGTAATGTTAGATACGAATGAAACTATTACTAAATATACTCATAATTTTCATTATTTTTCAAGTTACACTAAAACTAGTTAGATTGTATAGCTATAATTATTCACAATTGTAAGCATAATTTAAATAGGGGAACTAATGAATTAATTTATACTGAAGTTGGTTTAGCTGAGAAAGCGTTATTTAAAATAATTCACGATATTGAATGTTTAAATATATTAAGATCAGATTTTAGGATAAGGTTTCGTAATGAGTACTTATCGAGTCTTGTACACAAAATCATTTAAAATGTGTAACTAATATCAAAAAGCAATTTTGGCCTTTAATTGTAGAAATGTTACAAGGCAAAGATAATTGTTATTTTAAGAAAGACAAAACTACAGTGGTTAAAACTGAAAATCTAAGAATTATAAAACAAATTTTAACCATTGTACTCTAGAATACCTTCACTCACTGGAAGTAGTAGGATTGTAAAATTACCTCACTGTTATACATAATACTGTGTGTAATGTGCTTTTAGCTTTATTTTATTACAGCTAAAAGGTGGGGAGGATGTTGGAAATGTATCGAAATAGTTTTATGTTATTTTTTATTTCTTTATAATTTTCATCTTATGAAAAAACATTAGAAAATGTCAATAATGACATTTGACTGTCAATTATAATTTTGTAAGAATGGTGTTTATATTTTTTATCTAAATTAGTTTTATGTGATTAAAGCCACTAATTATCACATACAAGTTGGTTTTATTGAACGGCTGATGCTCTTCTCGTCAGTAACTACACCAGTTACGTTTTTCGAAACTTGCATTTTACACTAAGCACACTGATAAATGCTATGTTAGACGGTCGACAGCATAGATATCGACAGTCGAACGATTTCGAAAAAAGTACTTAAAGCGTAAAGTCAAACACAAAAAAGAACATTCTTTGTGTTGACTCGTCGCTTTAATTAAGCGCTTTTTTTTACTTTATTTCGTTTTGAAAGTCGTTCGACTTGGCGTTGATCTATAGTTTTCATACAACATTCGGTAAAAAATAAAGCATGCTTTACTTTATTTGCTTTCTGAAAACCATAGGACCAAGAATCATTGGTCCTAAAAGCATTGCCAAATCGAACGATTTTCAAAAGCGAAATAAAGTGGAAAAGCGATAAGTCAAAACGATTGTACAATGATCAATAAATAGCTGTCAGCAGGTAGTTATTAGTTAGAGAGTTCTTCGCGCCATTTTGCGTGGACGTGTCAAGTGCAAGTTTTTGTTTTGTAAATTAATTTACTGTGGATATTATTGGTCGAAAGTGGTGTTGTTTTGTTTAATAATGTGCTACAATGTGAATAATTATGGAAAATGATAAATTGGACTTTAAATATGGGGCACAAGTTGCAGTTTATTTTTTGCGGTTTTCCCGCGCTGTCAACTCCCATATTTTACCCGACGTGTTTGAGCAGTGGATGGTTCCGCGAGTGACTCCAAGAAAAGCATCAAATTCTGCAGCATCTGGAATTTGATGATGACCTCATTAATTCATGAAAAACAAAGATATTACGTCAGACTTGGCTGTATGGGCTAGACCCTTTGCCTTCCCAATCACCTCATTCGTCATCCATCGGGAGAAGAAAACAAAACAAAAAAAAAAAAAAAAAAGTAGTTATTAGTTAGGTACTTTATATTGTTACTACTATTTGTATTTTACGTAGTACATTGCTTGTTATTTCATATTTTAGTAGGGTTACTTTAGTGATAAAGATGTAATGTACATTGAAAATTTGGTATTGATTAATAAACATACTATGCAGATGCGGTATTGTTTTATTAGCTGATCTGTGTTGGTTGTTTTGCTTTTCGTGGAGTTGTTTTTGTGTAAAGATTACAAAATGGAACAGTAAATAATGGAGAGAAAAGTTAATTTATATTGTCGTTTCTGCGTGGAACCCAAACATTCAACTAGAATATTCCATTTAGAAACAGACGAGAAGAAGCGCGAGGATATACAGCAAAAACTTGCGAAGCTAGCTTGCCCGATCGACTTTACTATTGAATCAGCGCTACCAAAAACCGTCTGTTCTAAATGCTACGGCTTACTGACGAAAGCTTGTTCATTTGTGCAGAAAATACAGGAATCTCAAACTGCATTGAACAATATATTTTTGACAACAAATATGAGAAAGGTTATAAAACTGGAAACTAATTATGAAGCAGAAATCACGTACGATGATAACTCTTTTGAACCGAAACACGAGCCTGATGAGGATTACAAAGTCGTAAATGTATTAATTGAGATTAACGCGACATCTTGGAAGTCTTATATCTGGTCTTGCAAGTTTTGTGTGGAAAAATTCAATGATTTAAGGGATTTGCGTGCCCATTTTCAAGGGTACCATAATACATGCAATGGGTTTAAGTGCTCCGACTGCGATGTTAATGCTGAAATGAACTTTAGCCAGTTTATTGAGCATGTTGTTCGTCACCGCCCATACCTTAAGTAAGTAATAAGTTATTTCATTTTTTAAAAGTACACCCGAATGCAGTTAGACAAATGCAATGTCTAATTTAATATTATGCTATTAATTATTATATTATTATTATGCACCACAACTACTCTGCCAAAAGTAGCAACTAATAATAGTTGTTTGGAAGCCTGTAATACTGTTATTCTTCTTGCTTTCCCACAAGATGTTGCTTCTCTGAGCGTGTTTTACCGGCTATGCTATAATGAGTGCTCTGAAAAGCTCTATAACCTAATCCCTTCTGCAACCAACCCACACACACAGGTCAGAATATGCACCAACATACTGTAGTCGCCATCCCTACATGTGCTATATGCACATTTTATAAAGGTGTGGAATGCTTTTAGCCAATGATTCCAGCTTCCTATAACCTGAAGTCCTTCATCCGAAGTGTGAAAAAGCATTTAGTCAAGGCCGGGATAGTCTTTGGGACTGATGTCAGTTGCTAACATCCTTACCGCCAGTTTCTCAAGAAAAATGATTTTTTTTCCTTTCTTATATAATAGTAAAATGGTGGATGGTGAGCATCTTGTTTGCACAATAAAAAAGGCCTCCTTTGTAAACCAGCCTATTGTCAGTTGCAAGCCCGAGACATCTCTTACCCACACAATGGACCCGGGATCCATATGGAGAATCCATGGAATGTTTAGAAATTTGTCTTCTCCAGGTCCTAGCATTTTTTAATATTAAAAGGATACTACATATTCTGTATTTCATATTATTATTATTATTATTTGCTATGTTTGACTTGAAAGCAAAGCAAAGCTGTAATGCTTATTTTACCAAATTTTGTTTAAAATGTATGAAAAGCAACGCCAAAGTCGAATCATTTTCTAAGTGAAATAAAGTGAAAAAAAAAGTGCTTAAAGCATTAAGTCAAACACAGGGATTATGTTATAAAAACACAGATTTTAATTATTATTCTTGTATTACTAAAACATTAAATTCAATTAAAACTGTAAATTTGAAATGTTCCATTGATGTTTTTAACCAACGATATGACACATAAAAATACTTTATTGATCTATGCTAGTCAAAAGCATTAACGAGAGACTACATGCTGTCTTAGTATTGTCGCTTAGCAAGCAACACCACAGAAGTCAAAAATCTGCAACTTTCCATCACTCTACATTATATATACAATGCACAAAACAATTAATTATTATTATTTACAGCATTTATCACTAATTAGAAAATGAATATTCTGAAATTCAATTAGAAAACTGGTTAATAACAGCCCTGTAAAATTCTAAAATCAATTAGAAAACTGGTTAATAACACCCCTGTAAAATTCTGAAATTAATTGGAAAACTGGTTAAAAACAGCCCTGTAAAATTCTGAAATCAATTAGAAAACTGGTTAATAACAGCCCTGTAAAATTCTAATTTAAATATTATATTCATCAAATGCCTAACACAAATAGCTTAAAACTAGTACATACTAGTTACGGAAAGGACCAAAAAAAAGCAACATTACATTTATTTACATAAAAATGAAGTAATGTAGGAGGCAGGGCTGGTTCACTAATAATGTGCCCTGCAGCCCTATTCTGTTACTTAAGCGCAAACGTTATGCAATGGAATTCGTTAACTATATATACATATATCACGCTATTAAAGTTGACATTTGCACGATCGCTGTCAAGGTCGAGCGATTATAGAGTTAGGAATTGAATAATATTTTTATAATTTTAACGGGTCTTTACGCGATTTACCTTAGAGACATATTTCTCCCGACGTTTCAGCCAAGTTGCATTGGCCGTGGTCATGGGTCGACTGAAGCTATGCGGTGTAGTCTCGTACATACTGGGCGGCAGATGTAAACCTACCCACTTATCACTTTAAAAGTTTTTAGAAATCATCAATCAGGTCAATCGGCTGCCCGCGTTCTTACCATATGTGAAAGGAGTAACGGATAAAATTGGTACAGCTTTCAAAAAGTTATCCATCAATGCTGTGTACACACCATTCTCCAAAGTAGCAAAACACGTACGCACCCCAAAAGATGTCATTCCTTTTCAAACGCCTGGCGTATATAAAGTGGACTGCAGCTGTGGGAGTTCATATATTGGCCAAACTAAGCGCACAATAGCCGAGAGGGTCAAGGAACATATAGCAGCTGTAAAAAACTGCCAATTAAACAAGTCAGCAATAGCAGAACACCTAATGGATAGTGGCACAAACCATTGGATTGAGCTGCATGACCCAAAGATACTTTCCACCGATCGTCACTATTACCCTAGAATAGTACGTGAAGCGATAGAAATAAAGAAACACAAAAATTTCAATCGAGAGGGGGGTTATAAGCTATCTTCATCGTGGAATCCAGTAATCAATAGGTTTCGACGCCGGGAAAAATCGCCCGGTGTCGCCAAGGATATTGTAAGTGTCGTGTGTCGTGATTTCTAAAAACTTTTAAAGTGATAAGTGGGTAGGTTTACATCTACCGCCCAGTATGTACGAGACTACACCGCATAGCTTCAGTCGACCCGTGACCACGGCCAATGCAACTTGGCTGAAACGTCGGGAGAAATATGTCTCTAAGGTAAATCGCGTAAAGACCCGTTAAAATTATAAAAATCTATTATGAGTGTGCGCGAAAGTTTAAAAAGTTTAATGAATAATATTTTGTAATTATGACGCAAGCCCTGACGTGAATAACGAAATCCTCTAATCACGTTTGCGACTACGTAACAGAGTAGGGCTGCTGGGCTCCAAAACATGGGATCTGTGCTATGGAGACCCCAGTGCTTTTCCAATTTTAATGGTGTTATCTATTTATTTTTTTAATTTATATACGAGTATGTGCCTACACGCTTTTGTTGCGGCTTAAGTATTCTTTAATAAATAATAAAATCATTCGTAAAGATAACACTAGTTTTATTTATTATACGTATGTATTTTAATTTTATATGCCTTAAAACACGTGCGGAGAGGAGAAGGTATGGGTAAAATGAGAAGGGTTTATAGATACAATATGTTATTATGGATATATCTTATAGAGTTGTGCGCTCCTAGGAATTTGCTAAGTAATAATGATATACCAAACAAGTTTTCCAAGTACCCTGGAAGGGGTTATAGTTGTGATGACACTTATTAGTGTTATAATTCCAGAAAATGCTGTTTGTCCTGCGAGGCAGAGATAACAACATCGAGAGAGGAGCATATGGCCACGCATATGACGACAGCAAACAGAACCTGCGTTAGTTGTGGGGAAATACACACAAACTCGGAAACCCTCACTGTTCACCAACAAATCTACAATGTGCCACGAAAATTGATCAAAACCCTTCCCGACGTAAGTTGCTATATTTGTTCCAAAATGGTAACCCGACATTCTTTGCGGAAACATCTTCAAAGTCACGACCCGAAACGCACGAGAGATTACGCTTGCGAACAATGTGGAAGAACATTTTTCGAAAAAAACACACTTATCAATCATATGGTTACACATGCTGACAAAACCCACCCGTGCAAAATATGCCCCAAAGTATTTGCTTCCGTCGCAAAACTAAAAAGCCACATTAAAGCTCATATTGGTTTGAAAGCATTTGAATGTAACTTATGCAAGAGAACTTTCCGACTTAAAGGACAACTTGTCGCCCACAAAAAGACGCATTTAAACGAACGCATGTACAAATGTTCATACTGTCCTAAATCATTTAACTATTCCACAAATTGGAAAATCCACGAAAGACAGCATACAGGTTACAAACCTTACTCTTGCGATGAATGTGACAAGTTATTCACAAACTGGTCCAACTACAACAAACATATGAAGCGGATTCATAAGACAGACCTATCAAAGTTGAAGCATACTGCTCAAGGAATGCTCATCATTAACCCGACGACTGGCGACGTTATTGAGAATGACAATTCTGCCCCCATCGAGGAATGGAAGAATGAAATCATGAAACCAGTCAAAAAAACTAAAGAAGCTAAAAACACAAGTAATAATGATAAATAAATATTAAATTTGGCTGTAATGCTTTTAAGAAACGCATACATTCTATAATAAAGATGTTTCAGTTCTCATTACTGTCTCAAGCTTTTAAATAAGCTGGATTTAGAAGTCCCTTTTTCAATTCAATTTAATTTTGCAAGTAGGCATAGGACTAAAAGAGATATAACACAATATATTTTTTTTAGTACATATTGGTGTATTTGGAGCATTGTAAAAACATACTATGGTGTCTAAAACACTGTCAAATCCCTGTAGTTTCAATTCACATGACATCCTGAGCATGCTCCACAAGCTATTATATTTTCTATCCCGCAACTAAACTATGACTATGCACCCACTGTAGCTATTATCCCTACGTGTACATATAAATATATAGACTAACTTCTCATGCTGAAAAACACTCCCAGCCAGTGTGGTTCTCCATTCCTATAACCTGGAGCCCTATTCTGTTACTTAAGCACCAACGTTATATAGTGGAATCTCTTGAATAACGGAACTGATGATCGGAAAAACTCGGGCTCGAGTGGTAGTAAATAACAGAATCCACTATTTTGACCATAGATTTAGTATATAATTTTGACAATCTAACGTTTGCGCTTAAATAATTGAATACGGCTTTTTTTTTATTTTTTTTATTTATTGTTTAAGGACAACTTACAGCTAGATACATAAAATATATATAGAGTACATATGGGTAGGGTATGGCTATTGACAAGTTGCCACCGATAGGTAAAATTACATAATTAGGTGGTGCTCGCTGCAATAACAACACAAGTAAAATTAACCTAAACTTAAAACTAAGAACAATAAACTACATAACATAGAACAAAAAAAAACTAAAAAAAAATAAAATTAAAAACAATTATACATAGATACCTAATAAAAATAAAAAAATAGAAAATGAAATAAACTAAACAATAAATTTACAATATATGTAAATATAATACTATTGATGAGAACCACTGGCGAAACGTTTTGTAAGAATGCGTCGTGTAGCTGTCGGAGATAATATAAATGGATCCAAGTCGTTGCAATAATCATTAACATAACTTGGCTTGGCCAGGTATAATAGATAATACAATTGTAGTGTTCGAATTTACGGAACTATCAATGAACTCCGAAGCAAACCCCACCCAGCGAGCTAAACCGACAACAATAGCTTCTTCATTTTAGCCTTAAATGCGGCGCAAAATAAATATTGATCATACTGCTCAAGGAATGCTCACCATTAACCCGAAGACAGGCGACGTTATTAAGAATGACAACTAGGTCCCAAGAATGAAATAACCTGTTAAAAAAATAAATATTAAATCTGGCTGTTAAGAAACACAGATTCTATAATAAAGATGTTTTAATGCCCATTACTATATCTAAAGCTTGTCACTGAATAGGCTGGCTTTAGAGACCTGAGCATGTTCTATAAGCTGTACCGCAGTGGGTGTTCTGAGCCCTATTCTGCAACGAATTATGACTGAACCCCTACACCACAGTTGTTATCCCTACGCGCCCATATATGGAGACTTCTGAGGATTGGAAATACTCTCCCAGCCAGTGTGTTTCCACAATCCTATAACCTGGAGTCCTTCACAAACTGGTCGAGACAGAAGACTATAAAATTTAAGCATACTGCTTAAGGAATAACCATTATTGACCCAACGACATTGAAAAAGACGTCGAGGGATGTAGGAACGAAATAATGAAACCTGTTAAATTCTAAAAACACAAGTGATAATTATAAATAAATTAAGAAGTTTAAGAAAGTCTTAAGAAATAAAAGAAGTTTTAATGATAATGTTAGGCAAAAACAGTATTATACTGTAGTAAGATGGCGATGAAGGTGAAATTGTTAATATTGTTGAAATGTCAAAAATTGACATGCAGGTATAGGTAACGAAATTTGGAGCATAGAATCGTTAGATTAAGACATATTTGTCACAAATTTTAGTGGCTAATAAACTGGATTTTTCATTGTTTAGAAATATTTTAAATTATGTATTAAACACATCGATGTCTATAGATAGGCGTATTCAATAAAAAAACTCACTCTAAAAACGTGTCGCTTGCCACGTGTAACTACCAACTTTGGGGGCCGATTTTCAAGAAATGATAATGTCACATGCGATATTTATCGGAAATTCTGTCATAATGTATACAAGACTAGTTTCACTTGATATAAATATTAATATTAACCGTGCTCGACGCTTGCTAGTCGCGACTATTGGTGCAGCTACATGACTTCGATTGGTTTTGCAGGAACGTTTTTATATGAGGGCCTATCTATATACATCTATGATTAAAATAATTTATTATAAGGTTGTATTGTAATATACTCAGCTGAGTCTTGAATCTATTTCTGGTCATTGAAAACTTTTCTACATATCCAGACTTTTCATTAACCTATTGGCAGACATCCAAGAATGAGAGGATCTGACGTCAAATTTGTCTCCCAATAACTACTTCAGCTTGTTAATTATGCGATAGATTGTTGTGTTTATAATAAATATAGTATAGTAAACATGGTTAGACTCTGGCAAACGAAAGTAGAAAACAAGGAAAGGTAACTAATTGGAAAAAGTGTGGCTACTCTGTGGCGTCATCCGAACACTAGCGCCGCCAGGTAGATGGTAGGATCCTAAAAGTGCCATATGTAGCATTAAAATGTTTGAGCCCGTAATAAATTAACTGTGCCCCTAAATTTAAAAATATTATGTATTTTCTAACTATTTTACCATACGATATGGATACCAGATACTGAAAATAGACGCAATAGGTAATGAGGAACCGCTGCTCTTTTTGCGGCCCTGGGATTTTCGGGATTAGTTGTTGAAGGAACCGAGAGAACCGGAACTTTTGGCTATTTTTTTAACGCATCGCTGTTAATTTTAATAGGTCTTTAGTATGTAGGTACCAAACATTGTATTAATAAAAAATATTTATTTATTAAAATAAACATAAACAGAACCCTTTACTATTCTTTAAAATAAATAAATAAAGACGCTGGAGTTTTTATAACTTTAGACGTTAATGATTTATCTACACTATTATTATACAGTTGAAAGATTATTTGTATGTTTTTTATTAATCGATGGTGGCTCGGTTGTAAGAACGCGTTACTTAAATCATACTAAGGTCGGTTCAACCCCACCGGACATCTACCAATGAGAAATACACATATAACATAAATGACAAGTTTATTATGTTCAAACCACAGACAAGAAATTAGTTACCAACTACTTTTCATCCCTGTGTTCGACTTGTCGCTTTAAGCGCAAATTCGGTCAAATAAGCAAGCTTTGCTTTATATGCTTTCAAGTCGAATATTCATTCATAGGTATATGAATCAAAATTGTTCCAAGTTTCCACCCCCTGGTAGACGCAGATCATTATTACTTCTTCTTTAGTGCAGTATTTTTTGAGTTTATCGCGAACACGCGAGGACTTTGTTTTATAATATTGTAGTGATATTAAAGTGATGATAAAAAATATATGAACGTTAATTTATTCCTCATATCATCTGGGTTACCATACCTTTTTTTTTTTTAAATAATATTTTATAAATATTTTCATTGGCCAGAGTCTAATTACAAGTATGGGGCAGTGGTCACCATGTCAGTTGTTAAGTTATTAAATTGTATATCCAAGTATGTAGTTGTAAGTAAAGGCCCTTGAAACATGTCCGCCAAATCGTAGACTAATTATGTAACGCAATTTTAGTCGCTTGCCAGTTTTTCGTCTGCGTGCGGCATTTTTTTTGGGCACCATATTATGTTTAATATATAAAATAATATTAAATTATATAGAACAATAAATAGTAGTTTTTATTAATAGTAATTGGTCACAGATCAGGTTAGTGGTCAGAATCACGTTCATGAAGAAGCAGATTCACATTTAGCCAATGCGCACGACCGTCGGGGCCCCCTGGTTCGTGCGCAACACCGCCCTCCACGACGACCTGAAGATGGAGACCATCGAGCAGTTTGTGGCCAGGCTCTCGAAGTCCATGTTCGATCGAGCCGACCATCTTCGGCGAATCGCGCCTTTGTTGTCTATAATAACTTACTAGGAAATAAAATTACATTTTGCAGATATAATCATAGATTTATTTTAACGCGCATTTTTTTTATTTTAATGCGAGAAAAACCAAGGATGACAACCGTGACGATAAAGATTGTTGATGAAACTCTAGAACAAGTAAATGAAATTATATATCTGGGCAGTGTTTTCACTGCGGATGGGAAATTGGGAAATATTATAGGGATGTTGAAAGAAGAGTGAACGCGGGAAATAGTGTCACTCCCTGGGGTCACTAAAAGTCAGTGACAAAGCTCGACAATACAATGCCATGCTGGTACCAACACTTATGTATATAATAATAATAATTGACGAGACGTGGATATG
Organism: Tinea semifulvella; assembly: GCA_910589645.1. Lineage (NCBI taxonomy): Eukaryota > Metazoa > Arthropoda > Insecta > Lepidoptera > Tineidae > Tinea > Tinea semifulvella. The sequence continues at coordinate 394,673 of OU342623.1, read as the reverse complement.
TCAGAATAGGTATGAGAGTAAAGTTAATGCAGTAGAAATGAGATCGTTGCGTCGGATATTTTGACGGACCGCATAGGTAATGACGAAATACGCATTAGGGTAGGTATGAAAGAAAGCATAGGGTCAAAAATAAGAAAAGACATGCTCTGATGATTCAGGCATGTTAAAGGATGAATAAAGAGATATTGACGAACCAGATATATAATCCGAAAGTTGTGGGTAAAAGACGCCCTGGCAGACCAAGACTCACATATTACGATCAAATAAATAATACAATAGCTGAAGGTTCATTAAATAGCCATCTAAACAAAATGGCATGTATGAAGAGGTTGATGAATATCGAAGAAGCGAAAGAGGTATGTCGTGATCGTGGCAAGTGGCGCTCAATTCTCTGCCTACCCCGCAAGGGATTTGGCGTGAAGATATGTATGTATATATTTGTTTAAGTAAAATAGAGGATAATCGTTACGTTTATCGTTGCTATATTTCTCTATCTAAAATTACACGTGAAAATATCTACAAAATGTCGGTAATTTTATATCTTAGAAAGTTGAGACTATATTTATCAAAACTACACTCTGACTTTTTAAATATTGGATGTCAAACCGAGAGGGTCGCAAAAGCGTGGACCCTATAATAGGTGGTAGGTAGACTGATGTTGGTAATTTGCTCAGTATGTAACTTTGTATAATAAAAAAAGCAAGTTTGATTGGTAAAATCAAAAAAAGTAAGTTGGACTGGTAAAATAAACATAAGTCGGACTGGTAATATCAAAAAAGTAAGTAGGACTTGTAAAATTAAAAAAAGTCAGTTGGACTGGTAAAATAAAAAAAGTAAGTTCGACTGGTAAAATAAAAAAAGTAAGTTGGACTGGTAAAATAAACAAAAGTAAGTCGGACTGTTAATATCAAAAAAGTAAGTTGGACTGGTAAAATTAAAAAAGTAAGTTCGACTGGTAAAATAAATAAAGTAAGTTGTCTGGTAAAATAAAAAAAAGTAAGTCGGACTGGTAATATCAAAAAAGTAAGTTGGACTGGTAAAATTAAAAAAGTAAGTTCGACTGGTAAAATAAATAAAGTAAGTTGTCTGGTAAAATAAACAAAAGTAAGTCGGACTGTTAATATCAAAAAAGTAAGTTGGACTGGTAAATTTAAAAAAGTAAGTTCGACTGGTAAAATAAATAAAGTAAGTTGTCTGGTAAAATAAACAAAAGTAAGTCGGACTGTTAATATCAAAAAAGTAAGTTGGACTGGTAAAATTAAAAAAGTAAGTTCGACTGGTAAAATAAATAAAGTAAGTTGTCTGGTAAAATAAAAAAAAGTAAGTCGGACTGGTAAAATCAAAAGAAGTGAGTCGGACTGATAATATCAAAAAAGTAAGTTGGGACTGGTTAAATCAAAAAAGTTGAACTGGTAAAATAAAACAAAAAAGGTAAGACTGGTTACATATATATTTATTTAATGTTATATATATATTATTTCTTTTATGCTATGCTATCTCTTTTGGTACTAATATTTTTTTAATATTATTTATATTACTACTATGATATTTAACTTAAAATCCCTTTCCACTCTTTCCTTTACATTAGTTGCAGCTTGCCAGTAGAACAGACTTCCTTTAATTATTAGGTGCACTATCTCAAATATTTAAAGATAAGATGTGGTCAGAAACCACACTTTTAAAGTGGCAAGCTCATTGATGTCTCTAGCGTATCAAACTTGAGAGATATCACAAATAAATTTAATTTTATTTATTTAAATTAATAAATATTATTGTGTTCTGACCAAGAATCGTACATGGTACCTCCGAGTCCAAATCCACGGACTTAACCGCAGTTTACATTTATACAATAAATCATTTATTGTAATTATATTGTACTATTTTTAGCTGTGCTTTTAGGTTTCTTTCCTCTTTTTAAATGGACCATGATCTTATTTCTCCATTCCTCAGTATCAACTGTCTGCACCACTTCATCAATCTTACCTGTCAACGGATTTACAGAAAACACACCCTCTGGAGTAATCTTCTTCTTAGCCATGTCAGTCTTATGTTTTCTCACCATATGCTTATTATAGTTTGCCCAATTACTGAAGAACATGCTGCAATGATCACAGGAGTAAGGCTTATAACCTGTATGCTGTCTCTGATGGTTCTTTAAAATCTGACTAAAACGGAATGATTTTCCACAATCCAGGCATTTATAGGGCATCTCATTTGTATGGATAATTTTATGACTCTTTAACTGTTCTTTAAGTCTGAAGCCTCGTCCACATTCCTCGCATGTAAAAGGTTTAGCACCAGAATGCACACCTACATGAGCTCTTAATTTTGGAAGGGTAGCAAATGATTTTGTGCATATTTTACAAACATGAGGTTTTATGTTATCATGAAGTAGCATGTGGCTCTGCAACGAAGCTTTGGAGAAGTATGTTTTTCCACAACGTTCACATGTATAGTTTCTTTTTCTGTTGACATCATGAACTCTCTGATGGTCGCGACATGCATTGCGGGTTTTAAATTGTTTTGAACATATTTGGCAGACAAGAGTGTATTTTCTTTTACTCAGGTCTTTGTATAACTGTTGATGTGCGGCTAAAGCTTCTGAATTAGGTAAGATTTCTCCACAACTATTACATATTGTGTTTGGCGGAATGATATGTGTTGGTATATGTTGTTCTCTTGTCGTAATTATTCGCTCATTGCAGTACAAACAGCATTTCCTGAAAATATATAATTTTATGTCAGTCAAAAAGACATTATTTTTAGCATTATAGGATTCATCACGCAGGTGCCCTATGCACAAGCAATCTTCTTGGTGGAGATTGGATGGCTCCGACTGAGTAAAGGTCATGCATGCACAATGGTCTCATGGAGACTAAGTACAGAGAAGGTACGGTCATCACAATAGTGCAGATGCCTGGTCCATTGTGTGTGGGATAAAGAAGATTGGTGTCTCAGAGCTGCAACCGACTATAGGCTGGTTTATTAAGTAGACCTCCTCTTTTTATTGCGCAACAAGACATCTGCATTCTCCTCTTCCTACACAACCAAATACTGTATGATTCCATTAATGCCGTCTTAAAAGCGTTTACTTAATGTTTTGATGGCAGAATATCATCAAAATTCAGGTATATACTATATATTTTGTTACAATATTTTTTCGCCATTTCTCACTACTCTAGTCCGACAGGTTTGTGAGGGTAATTCTCGGTCTACTTACTTTAAATACTGATGATGGCTACAAACATGTTTTATGAATTTACTAAAGTCATCACATTTCTTCTCACAATCTATACATTTGAAGCCGTTACAGGTATTATGACTCTGTTTACAGTGGGTCCGCAATTCAGAGACACTGCTCAGCTTTTCCATACAAAATTTACAACTCCAAATGTATGAATCCCATGTTTTTTCACATAATTGACTTATTGGGACATTGTATTCGTCATCAAAGGGTTCAGATTGATCTATTTCGTCTGGGTCTTCTTTAAATTCATGCTTAAGTGCCTTAAAGTGTATAGTTTCGTATAAATTGTCAGTTGAGTTGTCCAAATCGTCATCTAAGATTATCTCTAGTTTAATTTTTTTCTTTAAATCTGATGCTAGAAATATGTTTTCAAGTGTTTTCTGCGATACTTCTATTGTTTGAATAAACATATAAGCTTTCGTCAATAAGTGATAACATGCAGAACAAACAGTTTTTGGCAGAGCTGTCGTAAAGTCTATGGAACATGATAGCATATCCAGTTTTTGTAAAACATCCTTACATTTATTCTTGTCCATTTCTAAATCTAGCAGTTTGGACGAATGTTTAGGCTTTACACAAAAGCGACAGTACACTGTTTCACTTATTTCCATTATAAAAAGGTTAGGAAAATTTAGGACATTTTTTGAAATTAATCGAGGAAACAGTAATTAATCTTTCTTTCTTTTTCTTTGTCGTCTAACCTTCGATGTTATTCATGAAGTATCCTTTATTTGTGTTTCACGAATAAATGCAGAATAAAGTACTAGTTAATACAGAAAATTGTATTTTTTATCTGTACAGAAAATACAATTTTGTTTTCTTTTTTCTGCAATGAATGAATGAATGAATCTTAAATGCCATGAATTAGGTGTTTGGGGAGGCAAAGACATTTCGACCCATGACCATCATGGTTGATGTATTATCATCGAAGCGTTAGGTACAGAATTTGATGCTTATCGTAAAGAGTATAATATACACTAGCGTAGAATATAAAAACTACGCTTTGATATATTATATTCGTAGCCCTATTCTGTAACTTAGTCGCAAACGTTATTAGTGGATTTCGTTATTTACGTCAGAGCTTGCGTCATAATTACAAAATATTATTCTATTCTCAACTCTATAAGCGGTCGGCCTTGACAGCGTCCGTGCAAATATCAACTGTAATAGCGTGATATATATATATATATATATACTTAATGGATTCCATTAAATAACGTTTCCGCTTAAGTAACAGAATAGGGCTGCAGGTATCATTTTAAAAAGAATACACTTTCCACAGACTTATAAACTACCATAGAAGTAGGAATTTATTACTCTATGAAAACTACGAAATATTCAGACATGAAGAATGACTTATGCAAGTTCGACATTTCTATAAAGGATTGCAGACTGCTGACTATTTGTTGAGGACGACCTTAGAGCCAATGAGTATAGTATCTTAGAGCTAAAAAAAAAAGTAAAGTATCATCACGACCGTTTCCCTTTCGGGGTGGTCAGAAACCACGCTTATAAATAAGCGGATTCATATTTAGCCAACTTTACTATAGGCCAATCATGACAAGTGGCAAGCTCAACGATGTCTCTAGCGTACCAAACTCGAGAAATATCACAAATAAATTAAATATTAATTAAATATATTTATTTATATTAATAAATATTTTTGTTTACACTTTTTAAACTTTCGTGCACATTCATAATAGATTTTTATAATTTTAATTTTTAAAAGTGATAAGTGGGTAGGTTTACATCTGCCGCCCAGTATGGAGACTACACCGCATAGCTTCAGTCGACCCGCGACCACGGCCAATGCAACTTGGCTGAAACGTCGGCAGAAATATGTCTCTAAGGTAAATCGCGTAAAGACCCGTTAAAATTATAAAAATCAAATATTTTTGTGTCCCGACCAGGAATCGAACCCGGTACCTCTGAGTCTAAATCCAAGTGACAAGTGGCGCTCAATTGTCTCTGCCTACCCCGCAAGGGATTTGGCGTGAAGATATGTATGTATGTACGGAAGAATATAATCTGCCACTGTCTTGCGTTTGTGGACTACGAAAAAGTCTTCTCGAGAAGGTCTCTATCGAGACCTGGGCTGTTCTGGACTCTATGCAGCGATGCCTAATTGACTGGCGATACGTTGAGTGAGGTGTTGAGATGTCTATATAGTGCTGCAACTATAACCGTACAGATACAAGGCCAGCATACGAAACCAATCCAACTGCGCAGAGGTGTAAGACAGGGTGATGTCATTTCGCCGAAACAGTTTTCCAATGCGTTGGAGGACGTGTTTAAAATGCTGGACTGGAAAAACTGCGGCATAAATGTTAACGGAGAATACATCTCACACCTCCATTTTGCGGATGTCATAGTCATAATAGCTGGAGGATAACTAACACAAGCCTGTAGCTTACCACGGAAATTAGATGGCGCTGTGTGACCTGTCTGGAAATATTTATTTATTTATTATTTATCTTAGCGGAATGCTAAACGGCTTAAATGTGGCGTCCCAGCAGGTTGGTCTCGGTATGAACTTGGACAAGACAAAAGTCATGTATAACCATAGCTGGGCACCGTTAATCAAATAGTTAACTTCGTTAATCGTTAATCCGCTACAAAAAAAGTTAGCTTCGTTAAACGTTAAAGCGTTACATTTCGGAAGAATTAACGGAAGTTAACGTTAATCGTTAATCCGTTAATATGTGTAAAATTGTATTTTTATATCGTTGCGTTAGTGAACTTATAAAACCTGTTGGTTTAGGTTCTGGAAGTTAACAGGTTAATATATAATATTGTCAGAATGAGTTCTCTTTTTTGTCTTGCCTTGGTTAGAGCCCGCCTTAAAAATCTCTTCAAACTGTACCTATTGTGACTTATGTACCCTTCTTACATGTTGTTTCAAATTATTCAGGCTTGATACATGAACTTTTATTTTGGTGTCTTTCGGCAAGCGACGCTTACAAGCAAAAAGTATTTGCTGGCCCGATCTGGATACAAATTCCACATACTCAGTCAAATGTGGCCAAGGATTCTCATCAGGACCGCTGAAATCCGATTCCATGTTCTCCATGATATAGTTTTAATTACTACACTGCACAGTACACTTTTCTATCTAACTAATTACACTGCACTCTTCTTTATTAACACGCAAATTATCACTGACAGTAATTTATAATAACAACAAACACAACACTCGTCACTGCACTGGCGCTAGTACTTCGCAGTTTTCTTACTCGCACGCGCCGGCAAAATATATCTAGTATTGTTTTTGTCTCACGCGCCGCCGCGCCCGGCATTTGTCGTTTCATACTTGTCTGAACCTGTTTTTCGCGCCACACCGCGGTGCCGTGCGGTAAATAGTGGCATTGGATTAACGATTAACGGACTTCTGCATATTAACGGAAGTTAACGTGTCCGTTAACATTTTAAAAAGTTAACTTAAAAGTTAACCCGTTAATCAAAATGTTAACTTCGTTAATTAACGATTAACGGATTAACGAGTTAATGCCCAGCTATGTGTATAACGACCATGCCGTACCGAGATCAATCTGCGTTGGTAATGCCACTCTCGAAGATGTGCAAAAATACGTCTACCTTGGACAGACTATGCAATTAGGCTTACGCATTCAGCTTAGGATGGGCGGCATTCGGGAAGCTGCGCCACATCTTTCTATCGAACATACCCCAGTATTTGAGACGAGAGTTTTCAACCAGTGCGTTCTTCCAGTGCTGTCGTACGGAGCAGAAAACGTTTCTGACAGTGGGTCTAGTCCACAAATATAAGGTCGCTCAGCGGGCTATGGAGAGAGCTATGCTCAGTATTTCTCTGATGGATAAAGTCCGAAACGAGGAAATCCGTCGGAGAACCAAAGTTACCGATATAGCCTTCAAAATTAGTAAGCCGAAGTGGCAATGGGCTGAACATGTCTCTCGTAGAACCGATGAACGATGGAGTAGACGGGTTCTAGAGTGGAGACCATGTACTGGAAGGCTCAGAGTGGGTTGACCCCCCCGCTAGATGGACGGATGACTTGAGGAAGGTCGCTGGTGGGGGTTGGATGAGGGTGGTAGGAGATCGTGTGAAGTGGCGAGCCTTGGGGGAGGCCTATATCCAGCAGTAGAGAGACACAGGCTGATGATGATGATGATGAAAGTAGGTACAAAATTTTCCCTATTTTTTTCACTTAGCCGGAAATTAGATTATATTTAATATGTACTACGTCACACCCCCCACAGACCAACACTCCCTGCGGGATGAGGCGGAGTCCACAATCGTATCGTTTACGTCTCTGTCATAAATATCAAAAGCTTTTGACAGACGTAATAGATCTTCGACGATCGATATCTTTTCGGACGATTGTTCACTCCGCCTCATCCCGCTGAGCAAAGTCGCCATGTTATATCATAGACATAGGATCGTCGCGTCATATGTTATATGGTACGGCCCCTACATTGCTTTTATTTTTATATGGAGGCTATGCATTAAGGAATATAGTTACTATAGTTTATAGAGGTATTATGTTCCGAGATGGTCTAGTATTTATAATTTTAGGTAAAATAAATTTATAAATATTATTGAAAAACTATGTATGTATTATTTTACTAGGTACATAATTTATACATTTAAATATGTACATGTAGGTATTACAAGGTTGATGTTGCGCGAGGGAGTAACTCTCCTGAGTTACTAAGCAAAATTCTATTAAGTATACCAACACGGAACTAATTACAGGCGTAACGCGTTCTTTATTAGGGCAGGTGAGTTGTTCAATGATCTTAATAATAATCTTTTCAATGCTACTACCACGTCTACAAGACGCGCGATAACACGTGTTACATCTCTATATAATCTATGTGCGGTAAGCGACGAGCACTTTAGGAGAATAGAGGGTGTTTAGGCATTTCAGTATTGTTTCGCAATATATTATATATATCTTAAGTTTACAAGTGTAAAATAGCTGTAAGTTTTCCAAACATAGTAAATAAATTACACATATTGTATTTAAAAGTTTATTGTTTATAATACTAAGATTATAAGGTTTTCTTTCCTCTCTTTAGAGGAACCATAATTTTATTTCTCCATTCCTTGGTATCTACTGTTTCCTCCACTGCATCAATTTTACCAGTTAGCGGATTTATTGGAAAGACTCCCTCTGGTGTTATCTTCTTCTTTGCCATAGTAGTTTTATGCTTGCTTACCATATGCTTATTATAGTTAGACCAATTTGTAAACAACATGCTGCAATGATCGCAAGAGTATGGCTTGTAACCCGTGTGTTGTCTTTTATGGTTTGCAAAAATCTGACGAAACCGGAATGACTTTCCACAGTCAGAACACTTGAAGGGCATCTCATTTGTATGAATAATTTTATGATTCTTCAACTGCTCTTTGAGTCTGAAACCTCGTCCACATTCTTCACATGTGAAGGGTTTAGCACCAGAATGAACATTCACATGTGCTTGTAGTTTGGAAATTGAAATAAATGACTTTGAGCATATTTTACAAGCATGGGGTTTCATTTTGTCATGTGTTAGCATGTGGCCTTGTAATGTAGATTTTGAGAAGAAAGCTTTTCCACAACGTTCACATGTGTAGTCCCGCTTTCTGTTGTTATCATGAAGTTTTTGATGGTCACGGCAAGCTTTTAGACTTTTAAATGTTTTTAAGCAAGTGTGGCAGTGTAGGTCATTGTTTTCTTGTTTCATTGCGACTTTGTATAGCTGTTGATGTATGGTTAAAGCTTCAGAATTGGGTTGAATCCCCCCACAACTATCACAGACTGTGTTCGGAGGAGTGATGTGGGTAGATATATGTTGCTTTCTTGATCCTGTTATTTGGTCATTGCAGTATGGACAGCACTTTCTGAAAATACATAATTGGAATAAACAAAGATCAGGGGAAATATGAAGGATAGAGTATGGAAGGCCAGGAGACCAGTAACCTTCCTACAGGCCTCCGGAAAAGTCCTTTAACTATATGTGGCATTCTCCTATGCATCCTATGCAGTAGGCTATCTGTAATATTCGGTAAATAGGTGTTTGTTTAAGACACTGTCATGTCATGTCCTGTCATCATCAGGAAGGGCCAGGAAGACACCCATACTATCAGAAAGGATGTAATTTTTAATGGAGAATATGGTATGCAGTATTCTCACAATATTTTTTATATATATAAATAAGTCAGTAATAAGTTTGGGAAAATCCAAATTTTTGCAACCATTACTTACTTCAAGTGCTGATGGTGACTACCAACATGTTTAGTGAATTTACTAAAGCTATCACATTCCTCATTACATTCTATGCATTTAAACCCGTTACAGGCATTATGACTCTGTTTGCAGTGGGTCCTTAATTCAGAAACAGTGCTCAGGTTTTCCATACAAAATTTACAACTCCAGATGTATGTATCCCATGTTTTTTCATTTAATTTACTTTTTGGAACGACATTATTTTCGCCTTCGTATAGTTTAATATCATCTTTGTCGTCTTTAACTTCATGTTTTGGGGATTTAAAGCTGTCAGGATCGCATGAATTCTCAATTGAATCTATTCCATCACTTGACTCTTGTTTTATATCCTGCTTTAAATCTGATTCTAAGTATATGTTATTTAGTATTTTTTGAGATTCCTCTACTTTTTGCATAAACATATAAGCTTTGGTTAATGAGTGATAGCATGTAGAACATATTGTTTTAGGTAGAAATGATGTTAAGTCGATCGTATATGATACGCTATTTAGCTTTTGTATGACATCCTTGCACTTCTTTTTGTCCATTTCTAGATTGAATAACTTAGAAGATTGTTTAGGCTTCACACAGAAACGGCAAAATACAGCTTTACTTGGTTCCATTATGTTTAAATTGGAGTAAACAAAAAAATACCGAAGAAATATGCATTGAAAATATATAACTTTTTGTTTCCAATTGTTATTTAGGCATTGGATACAAGTTCTTCAGCCGAAATGCCATGATCCTTTTTTTAATTTTCAAGGGTAAGGCATAAGTTACATAGACCATTAGCCTAACTAATGAGATTTAATAATTTTAACCGACTTAAAGTGCATCTTGGCTGGCAACAGCTCCAAAAATAACTGTTAGATACTTAAGTATCAATAGTTTTGTTAGATTCCTTTAAGGCTCTTGCTTTGAAGTCGGTTTTTTATTATTATTTATTGTTCTAACTTTTATGTATTCTTATGGTAGTGACAGTTTACTGTTTGTGTACAATAGATATAGGATACTTAGATTGGCAATGCAAAAGAGAAAGAGCACAGTATTGCGTATGTTAGAGCGAGATAGATAGACAGGACCATTCACAGACACGGTCGCGGCTTGTAGCGGCTAGCGTAATTGTAAACAAAACAAATTCCGCTTATATTTGTAATAATCTACGGTTTTATAGTGTAAATTTGAAGTTAATAGACGTAATTAGTCATGGTTACTTGTGCAGTGCCTGGATATAACTCATCTAAGGAAGAAAACCCACATAATTATTAATTTCACACGTAAGTACGATTGAAATATTTAGGTGCCTAAATACAATGTTTTAGATCTGCTACTAAGGTTTTATACACAAACAGATGGGAAAAATAAACGCCTTTTATTACATTAATTCTCTGAATGCATAGGAATTCAATTTAAGATAATATTAAATACGTGAATTTCTACTATTTCTAACCTCACTTATGTAGAGATTGACACATATCGATAACATGTTATCGATAACATCTTATCGATATGTCGCTAAATGGCAAAGGTATTGTGTCTTGCATGCACCATAGCATGCATTATCTATGGATTATGCCTATATAGCCTTATTAATTTTCGTTAAATTCTTTAAAATGTTTTTTATATATTTTACTTTTTAATTTTTGTAGTTTCGTAGCTAAATGGCGCAACTCCTATTAATTGAACTAAATTGTAAATATTTTTATAAAATAATTAAAACTTTATAATGTTTCAGATTTCCCCAAAATATTTTAGAAAAGAATAAATGGCAAAAACCTTCCTTAGAAGGTCACTGCAGTGGTGGCACGTGTGTCGGGTCCTGGACCGTCCCTAAGGGCCTGGTTGAGCGGGGGGATGGCTGGCACATGCGTTACGTCCGTGATCAGGTGCTGCTGTGGGGGCCTGGGACCTCTGCCGAACACGTTCAATTTATTGTTCTTAAATTAGCAGAGGTTTTGCGTTATGTCGTCTTTCGGGTTGCACAAGAGGCTTGGGCAAGTAATTTATTTTAGTTTTGCCTTACCTGGTAGGGTACTACTGTACCAGGTATTGTGTCCTTATAGGACAATCTTGGATTAAAGGATATCTATTTTATGTTGTTGTGTAGTTCTGTATTTGTTTTAATTTGTAAATCTGCTATAGCTGAGTTTTCCTTGCATATTCCTTTCTCAGTCAGACATTAACAGGTCACTGGAATCCGCTTTGCTGCTTAGTCTTCCACTAGCAGGAGTTGAATCATTCAAAATAATTTAAATAATGACGTGTCACAAATGTCTTTAATAGGTTTACGTGAATAAAGATAATTTGACTTACTTTTTTTTATATACCTACAGTGGTTTTATTTTTCATAGAATCGTTTACTTTTAGATGGTGTAAATAAATAAACATAGAAGAATATTTGCTAGGAAACGCAACTAAAAAAACTATATTTTTCAATTATTGTATAAATTTTTCATCGTTTAATTGAAAATTTAACGTTGAAATCCTTTCATAATGTAAATTAAAATGTTACATTACCAAAATATGTGATTAGAAATCTTTGAAACTTGGGGTTTGCAAAAAAATATTTTTTCAAATATTAAATATTAGGTTTCCAAATTTATTTCATCAGTTTTTCGCATTTCCTGGCAAATTTTCCCGAAGTAATGTTATTTCCACTAAATGTAAAAAAAAATTGTAGATATAAAAAACGAATGAATACATTTTTTTAGATTTTCTCGGTAAATTTTTGGTTATATGGAAAAATGGCATGCACAAGTTATAGATGTTTTTTTTACCTATATTAGCTTGTGTTCCACTATTGCTATTTTGTTTATATGTTTAATGTACCTAATAAGCTGTTACTTTTTAAAAAATAAAAAATCCAACATGTTTTGTAGTTTAATTTTTATTACCTCAAACAAACATTAACTTTATATGTAGCTAAATCTGTGTCAAATCAGACAACACGAAAACGTTGCAATCTTTATCGATAATCTAAGTCAAGGCAGTCGCGAACATCACTATCCGTTTCGCACACATGCGCATTTCACGCACACCGGTGTTTTTCATTTTTGGTCTCGCCCTAATCATTCCATTGCCAATCTATATATACTAAATCTATGTTGTGTACCATAATATTTAAAACTTCCATCTTATCATTTATTTGAGCAAATTTCAATAGTTACTGAAGGTCTTTTATGGGAGGCACAAGGAGGCTTTAGACCTGGAAGAGTCTCACTGACCAAGTCTTTTCGCTCCGCAATATCACACAGAAGTTTTTGGCCTTAAACCTGAGGGTTTTCTGTGCTTTTGTGGATTTGGAGAAGGCTTTTGATAGAGTTGTAAGAAAGAAGCTTTGGGACATTTTGCCGGAGTATGGAGTTGATGACAAACTGCTACAAGCTATATAGTCCCTGTACAAGGACTGTAAAGCTTGTGTGCGGGTGGAGGGAGGTATGTCTCCTTGCTTTGAATCCCAAATGGGCGTCAAACAGGGCTGTGTGCTTTCCGCCAGATTATTTACCCTATATCTCGACAAATGCCTAAAAAGAGTGAGAGAGAGTAACTGTGGGATAAAGATGAGTGATTTAGTGGTGAACTGCCTGCTTTATGCAGATGATGCTGTTCTCATGGCATCGTCCGAACAACAACTGCAATCACTAGTCACAGAAATGAAAGAGGGATGTGCAGAAAAAGGACTCCGTTTGAATGCGAGAAAAACCAAGGTACTAGTGTTTGAAAGAAGAAGGATGACAACCGTGACGATAAAGATTGATGATGAAACTAGAACAAGTAAATGAAATTATATATCTGGGCAGTGTTTTCACTGCGGATGGGAAGTATGATAGGGATGTTGAAAGAAGAGTGAACGCGGGAAATAGTGTCAACGGTGCCCTGGGGTCACTGATCGCCAGTCGGAATGTCAGTGACAAAGCTCGACTCGCCATACACAATGCCATGCTGGTACCAACACTTATGTATGGAAGCGAGACGTGGATATGTCAGAATACGCATGAGAGTAGAGTTAATGCAGTAGAAATGAGATCGTTGCGTCGGATATGCGGCGTCACTTTGACGGACCGCATACGTAATGACGAAATACGAAAAAGGGTAGGTATGAAAGAAAGCATAGGGACAAAAATAAGGAAAGGCATGCTACGATGGTTCGGGCATGTTGAAAGGATGAATGCAGAGAGATTGACGAACCAGATATATAATGCGAAAGTCGTGGGTAAAAGAGGCCCTGGCAGACCTAGACTCACATATTACGACCAAATTAATAAAACAATAGCTGAAGGTGCGTTGAAAAGCCATCGAAACAAAAGGGCATGTATGAAGAGGTTGATGAATGTCGAAGAAGCGAAAGAGGTATGTCGTGACCGTGACAAGTGGCGCTCAATTGTCTCTGCCTACCCCGCAAGGGATTTGGCGTGAAGATATGTATGTTCAATAGTTACATGTATGTTTTTTAAGTAAATAAAATACACCAATTAATCATATTACATATTTATTATTAACATAATAACAAAACATATTCAAAACACATAATTATGTGTTTTTAGGTTTTCTACCGCTTTTTAATGGCACCATGATTTTATTTCTCCATTCCTCAGTGTCAACTGTCTCCACCACTTCATCAATTTTACCCGTCAACGGATTTACAGAAAACACTCCCTCTGGAGTAATTTTCTTCTTGGCCATATCAGTCTTATGTTTTCTTACCATATGCTTATTATAGTTGGGCCAATCACTAAATAACATGCTGCAATGATCACAGGAATAAGGCTTGTAGCCCGTGTGTTGTCGTTGATGGTTTGTCAATATTTGACGATACCGAAATGACTTTCCGCAATCTAAGCATTTAAATGGCTTCTCATTTGTGTGTATTACTTTATGTCTATTTAATTGCTGTTTAAGTCTAAAACTTCGTCCACATTCTTCACATGTATAAGGTTTGGTACCGGAATGGATGTTGACATGGGCTCGTAATTTTGCTAAACATAGAAATGACTTAGTGCATATTTTGCAAACATGTGGTCTCATTTTAATATGTGTTAGCATGTGGGCTTGAAGTGTGTATTTTGAGAAGAAAGATTTTCCACAACAATGGCACATATAATCCTGTTTTCTACTGTTATCATGTAGTTTGAGATGTGCATTGCAAGTTTTTCTTGTTTTAAACTGTTTTTGACATATGTGACATTTTAGATCATTTTTCTTTTGTCTTGTTTTCATTGGGACATTATATGATTGTTGATGTATGGCTAGAGCTTCAGAATTTGGGTGTATTTCACCACAACTATCACAGGTTGTGTTTGGTACAGCAATGTGTGTAGATATGTGTTTCTCCCTAGTTGTTGTTATTTGTTGATTGCAGTACGGACAGCATTTTCTGAAAGAATTATTAATTAAGTATGCATTTTGAAATTAAAAATAATCTTTCTGAGATATAAATCTTCATCCTAAGAAAGATACAGACAGCCATAAAGCTGTTAAAAGTAAATTATAAATAATAAAACAAAATTGATATGGAGGCATAACATTTAACCCCTCCAATGTATAATTTTTAGTGCAATAAATAATTAAAATAAATTAAATATAAAATGTAACCAAGGAAGAAACTGATTAATCTAGATAATGCTAGTCTGGTGATAAGTGTTACTTCAAAATTTTTGGCATAATATGCTAACATTGCATTATGTATTACACATATTATTATAAAACTGGTTTATAATCATCAACATAGAAACATAGCAGGCCTGGAGAGGTCAGGCCATATTCCACCACATTGGCCCAGTGCGGCTTAATAAAAAACTGTTTATACTTACTTCAAATATGGGTAATGACCGCAAACATGTTTAATAAATTTACTAAAGTTCTTACATTCCTTCTCACAGTCTTCACATTTAAACCCGTTACAGGCATTATGACTCTGTTTACAATGGGTCCTTAATTCAGAAACAGTGCTCAGCTTTTCCATACAAAATTTACAACTCCAAATGTATGAACCCCATGTTTTTTCATTTAATTTACTTATTGGGACATCATATTCATCGTCATACAGATCTATGTCATCTTTTAATTCATGTTTAGGTGATTTAATAGTAGAAGAATCGTATAATTTATCGATCGTGACGTCTACCTCGCATTCTAACTTCAAGTCTGGCTCTAATTTTATATCTTTCTTTAATTCTGTCGATAAAAATATATTGTTTAATGTCTTTTGTGATTCTTCTACAGTTTCTACAAACGAATAAGCCTTTGCCAAAAAGCTGTAGCATGAAGAACATACAGTTTTCGGTAGAGGTAATGAAAAGTCGATGGGGCAGGATAACCTTTTTAGCTTCTGTACGACATCCTTGCACTTCTTTTTGTCCATTTTCAAATGCAATATCTTAGAAGTATGTTTAGGCTTCACACAGAAACGACAATACACCGTATTATTTGTTTCCATTATAGAGAAATTCGAGTAAATGTAATGGAAATTTCACATCACAAATCTAGCAATACAAACAATGATCGCTTAGTAATGCTCTCTCTTTTTTCTAGCGACGTTCAACAGCTGTTAGAAAGAGACAGAATGATAAATAAAAATGTTTTTTTAATATTTATCCAGGCATCGGGCACAACTCTTATTTTGATAGAAGTTAATATCTCTGGAGTTCTTCGCGCCATTTTGCGTGGACATGTCAAGTGCAAGTTTTTGTTTTGTAAATTAATTTACTGTGAATATTATTGGCCAAAAGTGGTGTTGTTTTGTTTAATAATGTGCTGCAATGTGAATAATTATGGAAAACAATAAATTGGACTTTAAATATGGGGCACAAGTTGCAGTTTATTTTTTGCGGTTTTCCCGCGCTGTCAACTCCCATATTTTACCCGACGTGTTTGGGCTATAATGCCGCGAGTGACTCCAAGTAAAGCATCAAATTCTGCAACATCTGGAATTTGATGATCCCCAACTCGGTTATGAACTTTGTTATGAACATATATTATGCAAATAAATTACGTGTTTAGGACTGATGTATTCTGTACAATGTCTTTTAAAGACAATTAAAAAAATAATAATTAATATCTCTTTTTTAGGCTTAGATTTATTTTTGCCCTTGCTTTCATCATTTAAGTATAACAAGATGGCACAAGAACCAAAAGGTATGACAGCTAGGACAATCGCCTCAGAATTAATTAGTATGTGGCAGTGAATTGCCGGTTATAGTCGTGTTCGACGTGCACTTTCAAATTGATTTTGTTGTTTACTGACAATATGCCACATGCTACGGATGTGTAAAACTTACTATTGTCATTATTATTAAGTTTAAAACGATTAA
Organism: Tinea semifulvella; assembly: GCA_910589645.1. NCBI lineage: Eukaryota > Metazoa > Arthropoda > Insecta > Lepidoptera > Tineidae > Tinea > Tinea semifulvella. The sequence continues at coordinate 377,889 of OU342623.1, read as the reverse complement.
AACTATGTATCAAATGTACATATTTAGTAGTCTTATTTTTTATTCTCGTATACTTATATATCTATATAATATGTATTATAAAATACTCCTTTAATCCTAATCCAATTTTTTAAATCCTTTTTTCATTTAACCCGTCTTTCCCTAACTTTGACACTGGCAATTTGTTACTGATGCCATAAAAAAAAAAAAAAAACGATAAACCATTCTACATGCCATTGAGGTGAAACATGTGAAGCGAATTTTATAGCTATAAGATCTTGCAATGTAACCATGTTTTCTAGCAAATAAATTATTTTGATTTGATTTGATTTGATTTACAAAATAAACTAAGGGCTTACCACCAAGAGGGTACCTAGAAAGCTCGCCGCATTTTCTCGTTGAATTATAATGGATATTTGTTGCTGTTTCACGCAAAAAGCTACTAAACGATGATTTTTTAGAGTAATACGAGTAATCGTATAGGCTACTTACTTATATCTATATTTATTTTTTTATATTTTTTTCCAGACAGGTCACACGGCGCCATCTAATTTCCGTGGTAACGGAAACTAGATGGTTGATAAACTACATATTATACTTTTTTTTTTGTAAATATATACATATTATACATATAAACACCCAGACCGAGACAAATTATACAATGTACAACTTGCCCCCGGTGGGAATCGAACCCACGACCTCCCGAGTTGACGGCAACGTTTGTTACCACTAGACCACGGAGGCGGTCAAATCATATCAAACCAATAAATCGATTTTAGTAAAAATTGGCAGCTAAATTTCTTAGTACCTACTAGTTTTAGTGTTATTAAACATAATAAATATTAATAAAAGACGCTGCATAGTAAATAATAACTTTATTTAAAAAAACATGATACTAATTATTAATTTTCTAGAATTGCACATTTAGTATAGTGTTTACACTTTCTATTATAATAAAATAATAATAAAATTAACAACTATCACAGCTATAAAAATATTACACATTACACACTATTAAAAACAAAGCGATAGAATAGTACATACATACATATCTTCACGCCAGATCCCTTGCGGGGTAGGCAGAGACAATTGAGCGCCATTTGACACGATCACGACATACTTCTTTCGCTTCGTCGACATTCATTAACCTCTTCATACATGCCCTTTGGTTACGAAGACTTTTTAATGCACCTTCAGTCAGTGTTTTATTTATTTGATCGTGATATGTGAGTCTCGGTCTGCCAGGGCCTCTTTTACCCACAACTTTCGCATTATATATCTGGTTCGTCAATCTTTCATCGCTCATCCTTTCAACATGCCCGAACCATCGTAGCATGCCTTTCCTTATTTTTGTCCCTATGCTTTCCTTCATACCAACCCTTTTCCGTATTTCGACGTTACGTATGCGGTCCGCCAAAGTGACGCCACATATCCGCCGCAACGACCGCATTTCTACTGCATTAACCCTACTCTCATGCGTATTCTGACGTATCCACGTCTCGCTTCCATACATCAGTGTTGGTACCAACATGGCATTGTGTATGGCGAGCCGAGCTTTGTCACTGACATTTCGACTGCCGATCAGTGACCCCAGGGCACCGTTAACACTATTTCCCGCGTTCACTCTTCTTTCAACGTCCCTATCGTACTTCCCATCCGCAGTGAAAACACTGCCCAGATATATAATAGAATAGTGCAGATACTTATCGATAAAATTGATCTATCGATAAGCTACAAATTTTCTAGGCCTTTGTAAATTAATAAATAATATCTCTATACGATAAATACACAAGCTTTTGATTGCTAAACCACGTAGAATTGTCAACTTTACATACATTTATTTCTAGGACTAATATAAATATGTACTTATTATTGTCTATTTAAAATACATACATACAAGAATAATTTATTGTAAATGCCTACACAGAGTTTTTAATGTACCTACGATTATTACATATATTGCCGGGTTAGAGCGAAAACAAACTAACTCATTTTTTTTACTAAATTAAATATTTTTTTAAAGTTGTTTAAAAACTTCTGCTTTTTCCAGTGATAAAATCGACTAAGCACTGTGACGCTTAGTTTCGAAGATAGTGGGTCTTAAAAGCAATTAAACGAACGGTTTTAGCCGAAAACGCAAATTCAAAAGTCATTCAAAAGGCATAATATTTTTGTGCAAAAATGGCTACTTAGTTGGTATTCTATTCTAACACGGCGATATAAGAAAGTGTTCATATTAGATGTCCTGTACATTGATGATGATAAAAAATCAGCAAAGCTTACTTTGACATTGGTAAGGAAAACGGACGGGTGCTTGCACAAAGATACAGGTGTTGAGGTCCCGATTTGTCAGTAGGTACCTGTACATGTTGGTACTGATAGGTACAGATCAACCCTCATTGTCCGACATATACAAACAATAAAATCTGTAATCAACACTAAAAGTCTCAAACTATTTATTTATGTGCCAGCGCATAAGATAGCCGGTAACTCGCTTCGATGGCTATGCAATCATAGCAATGTAACATTGTTCTCAAATAGTAGAGGTTTTGTCAGCTTTCGGGTTGCTCACAAGCAAGTAATCTATCTACATTCCGACTTACCTGGTTGGGTAACAATCTACCAGGTATTGTATTCTCATAGGTACTCATAGGTAAATTTTATATTTGTTGTGTTATTCTGTATTTGTTTTAATTAATTTGTAAATCTGCTATAGCTGAGTTTTCCTTGCAGATTCCTTTTTCAGCCATATTAAACATTAACAGGTCACTGGAATCTAATAAGCTTGACTTCTGCTAACAGCTTATTCTTTGGGCCGCTTTGCTGTTCTTTCTGCATCACAACATCAAAATAATAAATAATTTAAATAATGACGTGTCTTAAATGGTTTACGTGAATAAAGATATTACTTTTACTTATTGTAAACTTTCAAGTAGCCATTAGCAATATTTTAAATTGATTGACTCCAACGGTTAAACTGTTTCTTATAAGGATTTAAATTGATGGGACCAACTACGCTGTTTATGTACTAGAAATAACACTAATCTTAAATTACCAACCTGTACAGTTATACTAACTAATACGTGTATAGATATTAAATTAATTATCAAATTATTTACGAGAATAATACGCTTCGCCGATCTGAAATGATGTTTTAATGGTTCCGGGTAATATTGACAAAAATGTTTCCATAATTGACAAAATGAGCATATCCATCTGGACTAAATAGACTTAATAATCTTAACCTAATTTTCATTCACTCAAATATTCACCAATATCTTTATCATCAGCCTGTGTTACTCCACTTCTGGATTTAGGCCATCTTAAGGCTCGTCCAAACCAAAGCTGTCATTAGTTAGGTCATAACTGACGGGGGATTGTCCACTCTGATATCTAAAATTATCGATTCTGCGCTATCTCTTTAACATCAATTGATAACTGCTCAATTATTGTATACGTTAATTACTTAGCTTTTTCGTTGATTGACATTCGAGGGACTGATGTAACAATCATCATCATCAGCTCTACTGCTGGTTATAGATCTACCTAGCTCCCGCAAGCGACCTTTATAGGTCATTCGTCCTTCTAGGCATGGGCTTCTACTTTGCGTCTTTCTGTACGTGGTCTTCACTCCAGAACCCGTCTACTAAACTAAGTTTTGTCCATCCGAGAAATACCAAGTATAGCTCTCTTCATATGCTCTTTAAAGTTGTAACTAAAACGGCCAAACCCGCTGTCAGTGTTTTTTGTTTAGAAGATGTGGTGTAACAATACCTAATTACAAATTATTTGATTAAGTATTTGGAGCACTTGCTAACCATTTTCATTTACTTAACTTAACTTATTATACATTTTATTATTGTCTCCCCACAGCAAAGGTAATTTCATACCATCCTAATAACTATAAATAATTATTGAATAAGAAATATGTACTTATATTATATAAATATTTTAACTCATGATATGGAGCTGATAAACTTAATATCATACTTACTACTTACCTTACTTAAAAGTTAACTTAAACCAAATATATACGATTTTTCTCTATGCTTTAGATTTTTTTTTATACGCAGAATTATAATATTATTTATTAATATTAGTTTTTTTTCTTTTCAATTGACTACTAAACTAATATGTGTATGATATAAACTTCAAAAATATCTAATTTGTGTCATCTACCTATACTGACAAAGTTCCTTAAAATCAATATAGAATAGTATCAAGTTGAAAAGCTATTCATCAAAGTAAAAAAAACAAATCAATGAATTCTATAAGAAGTTATCTAAATTTTTGTGTTAATAATAATATAGTTTTTGTGCGTATGAATTTCTTTTCGGTACATAAAGCGCTCTTTCAAATTGTAATTGACAATTATATTTGACAATATTATAAATTAACATTACCTAATTAAACTTACAGAACTTATTACCTACCTTACCTAATTACTTAATTGGAAGACCTTCGTGATATTGTTTTTCGTGATTATTCTTGGTTGTTCCTATATCTAAAATACCTTATTTAATATGCGAATAATATCAACTTAAGAGGGTTCAACGCAATTTAAAATAAGGTTTTAAAATTGCACCCCAAATATTATACTGTCTCACTCTCCCAAAGGTTAGCTGGTAGAAAACGCCAAAATGGCTTTAAGTTCGCCTTTGTACATACTTTTAAGTTAAAGTGCAATAAAGTATTTTAATAATAATAATAACGCTTTGCATTCCTCTCGCTCGCACAATTGAACAATTTTAATGATTATGAGTCTTGGAACTTTAAAGAGTTATTCTTATAGAACTTACCGTTCCGTGGGAATCAAATATTCTAAAAGACCACAACATGAAGTCAAATAAATATTATGATCTCACAGAAGAAATGATCAGGAACGGGTTCAAGACTCAGCTTTACGCAGTGGAAGTTGGTGCGAGAATCTTTGCACCACTAACTGAAAGAATTGGGCCTAAGCAGGTCATAGGTCATACATTTTTGTTATCTTTTCTGCGGCAAGATTTGAGTCTTTAAAAATATTGGATTTTGCTAGCTCTCGCTAGGGGTTTAAAAACGTTACACCCTCTTAAGATTTTATAAATTAATTACAATATTCTTAAAACTATAAAACAAATAAATACAAGAAAACATTATAAATTGCCTATTAGGCAAGTAAATTATCTACAAATAATTATTACAAAATATAAAATAATAATTACAAACTTCTTAAATAAGATTAAATAACTATAAACTTAACCTAATAAAACAAAATAGTTGGCAATTATTTCTGCCAACGTTATACAGAGAGGAAATGTTGCCAGTCTCCTTGGGACTATCTCTGATGGGACGTCACTTGAGGACATTTTATATATAGTTTCTTTTTGTATTTTTTTTAAACATCTGACTAAAAACTAAATAAATAAATAAAATAAATAAATAAATTTAATGTAATTTAATATTAAAAATGAGGAATTACTTAGCCTGAGTTGCACCAAAATTAAGTCTTTGTAATCGTAACGATTAAGATTAAAAATAGCGTCAAATATACAAGTTTTATTTCAAGGTCATCCGTCATTTGGTACAATCGACACCATTTTAAACTTTTATCGTTATTGTTATAGAGACAAAGTTTTGGTACAACCCAGCCTTAGGTACATACTTATTTCTACCATAGTTTTAGTTACAATCTAACAACATAATACTAATCTAGGAAGTTATAGTTGGCCGAAAGGATTCATTACAAATTCCTAACAAGCAATTTTAATTAAGAAATATCAAAAATATTTCTATTCATATTCAAATTATTTGGCAATTTTGCTTTTTTGCAAGACATTGAATATTTTTATTTTCAACCTTGTCTTATGCGTTGTTTTATTTACCAAAAGAAAATCTCTATAATTGTAAGACCTTCTAAATACAATTAGGCGCCATTTTTAAGTTTAATCGTTACATTTACTAAGACCCTATTTAGGTGCCACTTAGTATAATTGTCATCAGGGATCTCAATGCATTAATCCCGCAGTAAACTAATTATGATTGGCTACTAGTTTTTAAAATATTGTTGAAAATAGGATATTGTCAATAGAGTTCGATAGGGTTCGCACATCAAACTCTATTGACAACTCTAACTTGGTCCATTGCATCTTAATAATGTATTTTGATGAATCTGTCAAAGTAATTATTGTAAATACTTGCAGTTTTTGATTTTTTAAAAATTGTTTTTAAAGGACATTGTACAGAATACCTCAGCCCTAAACACGTAATTTATTTGCATAATATATGTTCATAACAGAGTTTATAACCGATCATCAAATTCCGAATGTTGCAGAATTTGGTGCTTTTCATAGAGTCACGTCAATATCGCCCAAACACGAAGGGTATACGGGAGTTTACAGCGCGGGAAAACCGCACAAAACAAAGTGTTACTTCTGCCCCATATACTCGTGTCAGATTAGAGTCAAATTTATCGTTTTCCATAATTATTCACAACGTAGCACATTATTACACAAAATAACACTACTTCTGACTAACAATATCCATAGTAAACTAATTTACAAAACGAAAAACTTGGACTTGACATGTCCGTGCAAAATGGCGCGAAGAACTTTTGTAGTTTTTGATATAATTACCAATTTCACGTGAGAACATTTATGCCAGTTTTACGATATGATTACTTATACTAGTATAAAAAAAATGCTGGCTGTGTAAATATGAAGTAAACAATATGTATTTTTACGTTCTATTTTGATGTTTTAACATATGTCAAATAAAGAAAAAGTAAGTGTAGTAACGTTTTAAAGTGGTTTACTATGTTCTAATATTGTTACAGAAGATCATGTGTTTTGTCCCGCATAAGACTCGGTTTAGCAAAAGTGTGATAGAGCAATTTGTGTTTGCTCTTATTCAAACGTCGGATTCTATTATATTTGGCAAAATTACTATTTTAATTAATCCAAATATTAATATCGAATCAAACTTAACTACTTATTTATAATCTAACAACTAATTACTATTATTAATAATTGAAATTGAAAATTTAGGGAGTCAAAATTATAATTTAAAAATAAAATAGTATAAAATGGGATTTCCAATAATAATGCAAAGCTGGAAAAAGTAAATAAAACAAAAAAATGGAAATAAAAATGATATATTAATTAAAATGCATAAAAATATTAAAATAGTTTATGGGTAGATACAAAAAAAAAATAGAAAATTATTAAAAAATATGAATATTAAAATAGGACGTAACATATAAATAAATTGGCTACATATTCTACAATTTATTATACATTTGTAGGCGAATATTTTTTTTTAAATCAATGTTACAACGATATTGCACTAGTGATATATCACTTACATGCTAACGAATACTATATTAATATATTTTATAATATATTAAAATGTGATAATTTTATGTAATAGAATAATATGAATAACCCATTTTAAAATTAAAACAAATATAACATTCATTCACAGAATCACTCACCAATCATTCTAATATGCATGCGAAATTGGCCAAACATTTTTTTTAATTTGAAGACGTAACAATTTTAGCCATCACTGTTTAATTAAACATATCGATACTTTTTCTCGCACTTCACAATTTTTTAAAAGTTTTTTTTAAAGTTCATTTTGTAATGGACCTAATACATTAATCCTAAGCACATAAATTATTTAGTTGTTATATTAGAGTTAACGATCATCAAAATCCATGTGTTTGCAGAATTTTATGCTTTTCGTGAATTAATTCGCGTCAATATCGCCCAGACACGTGTCGTCGGGTATAATATGGGAGTAGGTACAAAGCGCAGGAAAACGTTAGGTTAGTAATTTACAAAACTTTGACGTGACATGTCCGTGCGAAAGGCGGGAATCCACTTCATTAGGTATTTTATTTAAATAATAGTGTTCGTAAGATAGGTAGATACTTATGTCGGATAACTTAATACAAATATTATTTTAATTAATTAATTTGCTGACCGGTACCTAATATTGATGACTTGATAAAAGACATTAAAAGATGAAATAAAATGGTGTACAGATGTCTTAAATCAGAAAACTAAAGGTTATTGTTTATTGGAAAGGTGTCCGATCGCAGTTGCAAGCAGCCCCTCCCTGGCCCTGACGACATTGTATATTACACCAGGCTGACCAGCCCTCGGAGGCCGACAGCAGACGCGGATGTATTCCTACTATTTCTACTGTCGGCGAAGTGGTTTGAGTGTCGCACGCTGGACATCCTGAGAAAGAATAATGATGTAGTGTCAGCAAAAAGACGGCTCTTTTATTCCTCAATTTTCTGTGACGCTATCTTGGGCCGCTATTGCAGCTGTAGGTACACCGCTAGACGGTTTTGGTTCATAGGTAAAATATGGCTAGAGCTTGTGATCTTTGACATCCTTAAAGGTCCCGGTTCGAACTTCGGTATGTAGGTACTAGACTTTTTTCTTACACATTTGTTACCTCAGCCAATGACGTGCTTCTTAGGCATACGTTAAACATGTCGAAAGATATTTAGCCTTTCTGCAACCGGCCGTTAATGTTTGCGGCAGTGAGTGTAGGTACATACCTCCCAAGATGTATCTGTCAGACAGACAGAATGTCTTGCAGATGTCTTCCCAGTTAATTTCTGCCGTTACGTCCAGCGTACTGAGACAGTTGCAAAGAGGGTAGCCTGTAACCAACGTATAGTATGAAATAAAAATATATTATATTTAAAACGAACGGAAAAATGGGTACCGTGGTCTAGTGGTAACAAACGTTGCCGTGGACTCAGGAGGTCGTGGGTTCGATTCCCACCGGGGGCAAGTTGTACATTGTATAATTTGTCTCGGTCTGGGTGTTTATATGTATAATATGTATATATTTACAAAAAAAAAAGTATAATTTGTAGTTTATCAACCATCTAGTTTCCGTAACACAAGCCTTGTAGCTTACCACGGAAATTAGATGGCGCTGTGTGACCTGTCTGGAAATATTTATTATTATTATTATTAAAGATACAAAGACAAACTATGTACCCCATCTCAACCCTTGGACATTTACTCAAAAAAATATTACTGTACGTCAATTAGAATATTTACCATTTGGCATCTGAATTAAAAGCATTATGAGAATGCCCATTTTACTAAGAGAAATGGGCCCAGTAAAATGTTCTCGTGCCATAATGTTTTTTTTTTTATTTGATATGTAATATATTGTGTTTTCATAATCTGTAATTAATTTTATTTATTTTACCCTAGCATAACGACAATTGATTAAAACTTTTTTTTTACGTTAATAATTACATGGTCTCGATCCCGCTGATTTGAAATCCAATGTGTTATCTATAAAGTACCTGCTCATAATAAAGAACCTAATAATAACGCTGTACTTGCTATACCATCTCACCACTCTAGTTTTATGTCCGACTCATTTGCAGTTGTTGCCGCAAATCTGTGGAACAACCTGCCCTTAAATATCCGACAAGCGCCCAACAGAATGCTGTTTAAAAGAATGGTCTTCACACACTTCCTGAATAGTTCCTAACAACTGTAAGTAATATTGTATGTATTATTATTAATTTGAATTTACTTATTATCATTATTATATTATATATATTATTTATAATTATAAAGTATTAGTATTAGATTTAGTAGAATTTTAATTACCTATTTTCCTGTTTAAATATTTGCACCTACCTCCCACATACCATGTTCGTAATGTCCCTAAGGTTGACCGAGTAAGAATGTCTAGCGGCATTAGGTCCGCCTTTGTACATAGTGCAAAAAGTTTTAAATAAAAATAAATAAATAAATAATCGTATAAATAGTGCTTTGTAACTATTTCATACATAAATTTTAACCAATTGACTATTTAATTAAATTATATTTTAATGCTGGGGTAAAAGAGATGTTCTGATTAAATTTAAAAAAAACCACAATTGTTATGATTATTGAATTGTATTTAGTTGAGGCACGCTGCAAAAAAGTTGGGGCCTGGTTTTGGGCAATCTCATTTAAGGGATTATGAAAAAAATGATATTTAAGCTATTGGTACTAAAGGTATACTATTCAAATAAGGAATTTCTTAGTGATGAATATTAAATTATTATTATGATTATAAAGTAATTTATTTTTCTATTTTTATTTTTTATGTATTTTGACAATATTCTAGGTGTGGCAAATGTAAAGTATTGCCTAATTATATAGTTATAAATATTTTGATGCTGCATGACGGCAGGATACGCCAGAAAACTGTACATACTAGCTACAACATGTAACTGTATTCTAAAAAAATTATGATTTGATTTTGATTTTTCCAAAAAGACTGCAAAATTTGAGGCATAAAATAATGTTTCATTTCTCACCTTAAAATTATTTTAAATCCTCCTCAGCTGAACATAGTTTCAGCAGTGGAGGTCTAGGACTCTATAATCTAGGGGATGATGAAGTTATACCAAGTCTGTTGGAGCAGAGAGTGGGGCAGACGGCGGATCTGGGCTCCCCATACCTCTCGCTGGAGTTGTGGGTTTGCATCAGGGCGGCCTGGAGACCGACGGGCACCAAGTCCTTGCAGACAGGACCACAGCCCTCACCGCCTAGTCCTGGAAGAGAAATATTACTCAAAACATTTTTATTACTGCCTCTGTGGTCTAGCGGTTAAGTCCGTGGATTTAGACTCGGAGGTACCGGGTTCGATTCCTGGTCAGGACAAAAGTAATTATTATTGTAAATAAATACATTTAATTAATATTTAATTTATTTGAGATATTTCTCGAGTTTGGTTACCCTGAAGATATCGACGAGCTTGCCACTTGTCATAATTGGCCTATAGTAAAGTTGGCTAAATGTGAATCCGCTTAATTATAAGCGTGGTTTCTGACCACCCCGTAAGGGAAACGGTCGTGATGATACTTTACTTTACATTTTTATTACTGCCCCTGTGGTCTAGCGGTTAAGTCTGTGGATTTAGACTGGGAGGTACCGGGTTCGATTCCTGTATTAATATAAATATATACATTTAATTTATTTGTGATATTTCTCGAGTTTTCTTGTCATGATTGGCCTATAGTAAAGTTGGCTTAATGTGAAACCGCTTGTTTATAAGCATGGTTTCTGACCACCCCGAAAGGGTCGTGATGATGATATATTTTTATGGATATTTTACACGAAGCCAAGACAATATGCCAGTCCAATTATAGGCCGTTATCAGCCTGAGAACAAAGCTGTGCAGGCCATACATTATTACATAAACAAATGGCTCTTTCTGTTTCTGGGTTTTGTTGTTTAAGTTGTGTTGTATCATATGGGTGTATGTGTATATGTTGTCTGGGACTGGCCATGATAGTGTTATCTTATTAACTGATATATGATTTATTAAGTATAGACGAGACATTTCTAAGCATTCCATGGATTCACCGTGCGGGTGCCGGGTCCATCGTGTGTGGGTAAGAGATGAGAGGAATGGTGCCTCGGGCTGACAATAGGCCTAATATTACAAATGAGGCCTTCTTTATTATTTTATTGCGCAATAATACGCTCACCATCCACCATTCTACTCCTCTCCCTCCCCAACCAAATACTGTATAATTCCGTTAATGCCGTCTTGGAAGCTCTAGTGATGCAAAGATTTTGCTGGATCTCCTCTTGCACCAACTTCCACTGCGTAAAGCTGAGTCTTGAACCCGTTCCTAATAATTTCTTCTGTGAATATTTAATTCTGACGGAACGGAAAGTTCAATAAGAATAACTTTTTTTTGAAGTTCCGAGAAAACGGATTTATGTATACCACAAAAGTTTTTTTTTTATGCTTCAGGTGTTTTTGGTAGAACCCCTTTTTGAAATAAAATAATAATAAAAAATATGTATTCTTTAGTTTAATTTTAGATTATAATAAGTATATAAATATTTGTTCTTTAATAAATTCCATGCAGTATAATATATGCCATATATATATACGACATGTATGAAATATATTTTATTTATTTATTTATTAAGGTACAAAAAACAGTTAACAGACAAAACATTTGACAAAATACAGTGATATAAATAAGTGGTAAGTTTGCCAACCTAACATTTGTACACAGCATGCAGTAAACAATATTAAGAATAAAATACAGAAAAACATTAATATCGAAATTTAAACATATAAATAACAATTTGGCATACATATCTTATATATAACTAAAATTATATATATTTATATAAACTATATTATGTATATTAACTTACCCAACTGTTCCAAACGGTCCCTACGGTGAAAATAAAATGAAAATGATAAAGAGAAATATGAATTTGTTGTTATTTCGGAACTACATTTTGTTAGAACTGAATTAAGTGGAAGTCCTTTATTTCATTTCAGCTTCAGCAATTTTTCTTACATTCCTGGTCAGGACACATTTTTTTTTTATATTTCTCGAGTTTGGTACGCAGAGACATCGACGAGCTTGCCACTTGTCATTAAAGTTGGCTAAATAAGAATCCGCTTCCTTGACGTAGTTTCTGACCCCCGGAAAGGGTATCCACGTATGGTCGTGATGATACTTTACTGTTAAGGTAAACATGATCATATTACTTACCAATATTAAACTTAACAAAACATAACACCAAACTTCAAAACACATACTAGATAACTCATAACATCACATTTTGGTAGGTACATTAACACAGAAAAAAAAATAACAAAAAAAAATGAAAAAAATAAAAACCTGCGTGACACAGGTCCGAGCAGAGATTGCTCCTAGTCGGTACTGAAGGATTCCACCCTCTTTGTCGGAACTGAGCCAAATATATCCTCTCCAAGGCACCCCGGTCATACTTCAGCTGAAGGACAACTTCAGGGTGGCTCACGACATTTCCCGGCTCTCCGATTGGCTGATTGTTGACGAAGTCGGCCTGTGATTGGTCGGCGCCATCCCCGTACACTGTAAGGGCGGCAACCCCTAGCAGAAATATAGACGTCCTTTTCAACATCTGTTGGATAAAAGAAAAAGTATCATCACGACCGTATACCTTTCGGGGTGGTCAGAAACCATACATTACATATGCTAGTGATATGCCAGCTCGTCGATGTCTCATCATCAGCCTGTATCTCTCCACTGCTGGATGTAGGCCTCCCCTAAGGCTCGCCACTTAACGCGATCTTTCGCTACCCTCATCCAACCCCCACCAGCGACCTTCTTTAGGTCATCTGTCCATCTGGCGGGGGGTCGTCCCACTCTGCGTCTTCCCGTACGTGGTCTCCACTCTAGAACCCGTTTGCCCCATCGATCGTCGGTTCTGCGGCAGATGTGTCCGGCCCATTGCCACTTCAGCTTGCTAATTTTAAAAGCTATGTCTGTAACTTTCGTTCTCTGACGAATATCAACGTTTCGAATTCTATCCACCAGAGATACACCAAGCATAGCTCTCTCCATGGCTCGCTGAGCGACCTTGAATTTATAGACCAGACCCACTGTTAGTGTCCACGTCTCTGCTCCGTACGACATTACCGGGAGGACGCACTGGTTAAAGACCTTAGTCTTTAAACATTGTGGTATAGACGATGAGAGGATGTGCCGGAGTTTCCCGAATGCCACCCATCCTAGCTGAATGCGTCTGTCGGCTTCTTTGCTGAAGTTGGCTGCTCCTAATTGGATAGTCTGCCCGAGGTATACGTAATTTTGCACAACTTCGAGAGTGTCGTTTCCTATGCAGATTGGCCTCGGCTTGACATGATCATTGAACATGACTTTCGTCTTGTCTAAGTTCATTTCGAGACCAACCCGCTGGGATGCTACGTTTAAGCCGTTCAGCATTCCGCTAAGATCCTTGAGTGAACTGGCCATAATGACTATGTCATCCGCAAATCGGAGGTGAGGTCGATGTCTATGATAAATCATTGTGACCAGGAATCGAACCCGGTATTTCCGCATCTAAAACCCATTGACTTAACCGCTAGACCACGGAGGCAGTAAATAATTAGACCAGTTGGGTGCTGTTTCAGTTTTTGCACGTGACGTAACGCTAAAAAATTTTTTTAGCGTATCTTGTGTATTTTTTATTGCGAACAACACTTTTGTCTAATGAGATTTTGACCTAAAACCCTCAGATTCCAAGTTATTCGTGCAAACGTAAAAAAAAAAAATCATAGAAAAATCATATTTTGTTGATTTGAACAATGAAGCGGGTAGCTTCGAGGGGGCGCGACCCACGGATCTATATTCTCTATCGTACAAAGAATCTAAAAAAAAATTTTTAACTATACGTATCGTGCATCCAATTTACACTGAACTTTTACAGCATCAAACTGGTCTAAATCTGTTGGATAACATTAAGCGGAAAGGTCTGAAGACAGGAAACTTGGCAAAGATTTCTGCCTCGATACAGATGGGAAATGTTGCCAGTCTTCTTGGGATGTCTCTAGAAGACATTTATTATGAAGTTTTTTTATATACATATACTCGTTTTATATACATATCTCATTTAGCTTATTTATACATACATACATACATACATATCATCACGCCGGATCCCTTGCGGGGTAGGCAGAGACAATTGTGCGCCACTTGACACGATCACGACATACCTCTTTCGCTTCGTCGACATTCATCAACCTCTTCATACATGCCCTTTTGTTACGAAGGCTTTTTAGTGCACCTTCAGCCAGTGTTTTATTTATTTGATCGTGATATATCTGGTTCGTCAATCTTTCATCGCTCATCCTTTCAACATGCCCGAACCATCGTAGCATGCCTTTCCTTATTTTTGTCCCTATACTTTCTTTTATACCTACTCTTTTCCGTATTTCGACATTACGTATGCGGTCCGACAAAGTGACACCGCATATCCGACGTAACGATCTCATTTCTACTGCATTAACTCTACTCTCATGCTTATTCTGACATATCCACGTCTCGCTTCCATACATCAGTGTTGGTACCAACATGGCATTGTTTATGGCAAGCCGAGCTTTGTCACTGACATTTCGACTACCGATCAGTGACCCCAGGGCACCGTTAACACTATTTCCCGCGTTCACTCTTCTTTCAACATCCCTATCATACTTCCCATCCGCAGTGAAAACACTGCCCAGATATATAATTTCATTTACTTGTTCTAGAGCTTCATCATCAATCTTTATCGTCACGGTTGACACCCTTGTTCTTTCAAACACCTTGGTTTTTTTCGCATTCAAACGGAGTCCTTTTTCTGCACATCCCTCTTTCATTTCTGTGACTTATTTATAGTTTATATTTAATGTTATTTTTATACGGATTTATTGAACCTAATCACTCACTAGATATTATAAAACAAAGTTCTCCGCCGCGTCTGTCGGTCTGTTCGCGATAATCTCAAAAACTACTGCACCGATTTTCATGCTGTTTTAACCAATGGATAGAGTTGTTCTCGAGGAAGGTTTAAGTATATAATTTGTGGAGTTTTTGTATACATTAACCATATTTGTTGGAGGGGTTTAAAAATTAATTCCCACTGAGAGCTTTCAACGAAAACGCAGCCCAAACCCTTTGAGATATAACAAAATTGTGTTTCTTATATAGGTCTACAGAAAAGTCAGAGATGGCATATGTGTATATCTTAAGGATAACATACTATATCCATTTTAATACTTTACAAAATGGTCAATTATAAAGCGGTAATTGGAAAGTTATTTACACAAATACAGTATTAATCCTTATCATTTTATATGCCAACCTTGTTACGAATTTGCGCCGTTTGGGGTCGAGACGATGGGCCCATGGGGACCAAGGAATTGTCAAAGCGGCTAACAGAAAAGTCTGAAGACAGGAAGGCAATTATTTCTGCCGCTATCATCACATCACATCATCATTACAGCCCCTAGAACACAGCATCCTAGACCTCCACTGCGCTGGAGATGGGCCTTCCAGAACATATATCTGGAGAATTTGGCCTACACTCGCCACGCTGGCCAGACGGCTCGGATGGGACGTCTCTAGAGGACATTTAGTTTTCTTTTTAATTTTATTATTTATGTAGATTTTAGTTCATATGTATTTGATGTATGAGAATTTATATATAAAATAAAACCTATTTAAAAAATAAAAGTCCAATGAAAAACTTAATCCAACTTTATCTTTGAAATGCCAAGGAACAAACTTCGAAATTAAATTGAAAAAGTTTTCGACAGATTTTGCAGAGTAAGGAAAAGTTAGTAAAACCTATTACCAGAGGGTTGTTACGCTTTACATTCCTCTCGGTCGCACAGTTTTCCATGAAATAAAATTACTGACATTTTAGTTTCTTACTTGGTAAAATATATAAATTGAAGCTATAAATAAAATTTTAAAGAAATAAATTACTTTTTCAAAATTTTATAGCTTCAATTAATATATTTTACTAAGTAAGAAACACATCTAACACACTTTATTTGTATTTCAGATATGACGTTTTAGTTATAATTTATACTAAAACAAATCTATGCAGAGAAAACAAATTTTTAAGCTTTCCATGGATTCATCAAGCGGGTGCCGGGTCCATCGTGTGTGGAAAACAGAGAGGAGAAGAATGGTGTCTCGGGCTTGTTTACAAAGTTTATTGCGCAACAAGACATTCATTATTCTGCTCCTTATACCTTTCCCAACCAAATACTGTATGATTCCGTTTATGCCGTCTTGGAAGCTCGTTCCATAAATGTATTGACGTCAGACCTGCTTTCCAGTGGTGCAAAGATTTTGCTGGAATCCTCACGCATCAACTTCAACTGTGTAAAACTGAGTCTGAATAACATGTTTCATTTAAATAGCTCCTTACGCATATCTGTCTGCCTACGACTGGGCATAAAATATGTGAATCACATCGTTGTCCATGTGGCAAAGATGTTGATGAGCTTGGTCATCACGGGCTGTCGTATTCCAAAAGTGTGGGTCGCTTTTTCCGTCACAGCGCCATTAACGACCTCATACGTAGGACGCTTGCAGTTGTCTCGATCCCATCTATTTTAGAACCAACCGGTCTGAGTCGAGACGATGGCAAGCGTCCAGACGGAATGACATTAGTTCCTTGGAGATTGGGTCAATCCCTGGTATGGGATTTTACCTGTTGGGATTCCCTAGCCCCTCCTCACCTTCAAGGAACTTCTGTTAGAGCTGGTGTTGCAGCGGAACAAGCGCAGATCAGCAAGCGTCGAAAATATGAAACTATTTGCAATAGTTACTTTTTTTCGACGTTTGCTGTAGAAACGATGGGCCCGTGGGGATCGGAACTTAAAGCCTTTTATAAAGAAATTGTTCCAAGGCTCATTGACATCTCTGGTGACAATAGGACTGGCAGTTTTTTCTCCCAAAAATTTAGTATCCTAATTCAAAGGGGAAATGCTGCTAGTGTATTGGGCACCATCCCCCAAGACAGCGATTAGGAGGAGCTATTTTTTTTGTAAGTATTTATTTTTTATTTTCTATTATTAAAAAAATAATATATATATTATTATTATTTTATTAGTTTAAACTTATTATTAATTAGTTATTACTTATTTAATACTACTACTTAGAACACATTTTTAAACTAAACAAATTGTCATGAGTTTGATAATTCAACAAAATAGTCGTTCCAAAATTATAAAAAAAACCGACCGAATGACTGTTGAGCTACGAAAACTTGGCAAGTATCTGGTGTAGAATGCAACGTGTGTAGACACCTTAGCTCTATGTCACATCCAGGCAACCTCGTGAAGCTCAGGAAGTGTGGGGGTTTCTACTGAGAACTTTAAGTTGCGCAAATACGCCAACCTTAGTACAGGTTACGAATTTGCGCCGTTTGGGGTCGAGACGATGGGCGGCTGATGTAAAGGTCTGGAGACAGACAAGCTGTCAATTATTCTGCCAACGTATTAGCCTCGCTATACAGAGGGGAAATGTTGCTATATATATATATAATACTAGAATCTTACTAGAAAAAAAATGATATGGTGCTGCTACACCGCTGTTTAAAAACGTTTAGTAACGTTACTAAACATTTGATAACAATGTTACATATTGTTAGAAAATGTTTTAATAAATAGTAAACATTTCTAAACAATATTGTTTAGTAAACATTTGTTTGTAAACAGGTATCCAGGCGACAACAGGGTATGCGGGGGGAGTGCGGGGCCCGTTCTAGCGTGCTCCGCGCCGTGCGGGGTAGTGGAATTGTCAGTTGTTCATCAGTAGTCGCTAGCAGCATTTTTTATTAGTATCTTAATATGTTAATCGAATGAGCAAATCATCTTCCATTTTCGTGTAGACGCCTCGGAATGCCAAATCAAACTGCAAGCTGATTTCATGTTTTTATATGTAATAAAATGTTTATAAACATTTTCCATCAGTAGGAGCACTCAAAACATCTCACAATTCTTAATTTAACCATTTCTAACATTTGTTAGTAAATGTTAAGTGTTAGAAAATGTTTGTAAACGTTTTTAAACAGTGGTGTAGCAGCACCTGTAGTATTTAAACAGCGGTGTAGCAGCACCTGTAGTATTTAAACAGCGGTGTAGCAGCACCTGTAGTATTTAAACAGCGGTGTAGCAGCACCTGTAGTATTTAATTCTAATTTATTTAAGAATAGCTTGAGGGTACCCGTTTGTCAGCTGGAAGGAATGGTTGAGTGGAGGAGCCGTCGAGGAAACAACTTAGAATACAGATGTAAATCTTTGACATTTCCGACAAATCGGATCGATTGGACGAGTCCCAAGGTTTAATCTCCGCTTCCATCTTGTTTGTCCAACATGTTAGGACTATATGACCGCCTCCGTGGTCTAGTGGTAACAAACGTTGCCGTGAACTCGGGAGGTCGTGGGTTCGATTCCCATCGGGGGCAAGTTGTACATTGTATAATTTGTCTCGGTCTGGGTGTTTATATGTATATATTTACAAAAAAAAAAAACAGTATAATATGTAGTTTATCAACCATCTAGTTTCCGTAACACAAGCCTCGTAGCTTACCACGGAAACTAGATGGCGCTGTCTGACCTGTCTGGAAAAAAATAAATAAAACTTATCTATTTGAAATTGTCAACTGTTGGTTTTTCAAAATTAATAAATAAATAAGTAATCATTTCAGGTAGGTAATAAGGTAAGGTTAGAGAGACCCCCTACTTCGCTCGGGTAGTGAACGTGACGTACGTGACGGCCATTTTAATCCGTTTATTACAACCAACTACAAAGTACCACAGGCAAATTGTGTACAGACAGCAAAACAAAATAGGATTAAATTTAGTTCTTTTTGAAATTGTATTTATTATAACTAAGTCGACTAGTTTACCACTTGTCATGATGGACCTATAGTATAAATTTGGCGTGAAACAAATCTTTATTTTATTAAAACTGAAAATTATTCTAAAAAACTAAATTTAAATAAAACTAAAATCTAAACTATATATAAAAATATTCACCCATGACTTGATCATGTGGCAGTGTGCCAAGAACACTCGCAGCATTCCATTCGCTGCACAGCGATGCTGATTTACTGCGCGAAGAAACTGCCAGCCCTCTTGTCACATACAGCGTTAACCAGTCGCTTAGACAGTTCTTTAAAGAACTTCTTAGCGCTTGGCCCCCACGGTCTCATTGTCTCAAGACCAAAAGACAAAAACACGTAGTCATTAGAAACAGACTCGTATTTGCGACATTTGGCCTTTTCAGCCGAGTCCGCAGCCGCCCCAGCCCTAACAGAGGTGCCCTGGACATGAGACCGAGCAAGGGAACACAAGTATCGTCCCACACCAATGGTCGACCCATGGACCACGGCACCAAAGTCAATCCATCGGGTCTTTTACAATCACTGCGAGAGATCCCAGACGGTTCAAGAACCGAATGGATCCCGGCAATAACCAAAGCCCGGTGGATTACATTATTGACAGAACCGTGGCCAAAACGACGATCAGCACTTTTCTGACAAGATAGGCCGTGGTGACCAAGCTGGTCAACGATGCTGCCACATGAACAATTTGGCTAAATATTAACAATCACCAAAAAAGGGCAGTTTTTAATCACCTGTCGGAATTTAAATTCAGTCGAAGAATTAGTTTTGACCGCTAATTTCTTGATTTTTTCTATAATACAATACTCCTTCTATACGCCTCTGGATTTATTTTATTTTACTTGGGATTGCATTTATTGGGTTCGATTCCTGGTCGGGACACAATAATTTATTTGTGATATTTTTCGAGTTTGGTACGTTAGTGACATCGATATTTTGTTGGTATAACTTCTGTTTGTCTTGCTTTTACGTCTACTACTGAACCGATTTAGAACAAAAAAAAAGATAGATTTGTTACTTAGATTTACGCAACATGTAAGTAATCCTACGACTCTTTATTATGTCTGCCTGTTTTCGCTTTAGATTTGATTAGGTCAACTACTTATGAAATAAATTAAAATTATTTATTGACCTAATAAAAGACAAAATGTAGTTCGCAAAATCCTACAAAGGTCGGTCCAAACTCACAACATGTACCAATGAGAAATACAATTTTCTTACGTAATTTTGTTATATATTAACAACACCACCGTTTCCGTGAGGAGGAGAGCACGTTAATCTGTTGGTGCCGGTTCCACTAATACCAACTTGTGGAATCGTTAATAAATCGTGGAATGTGAAGGCCAAATTCTCCAGAATTTTTTGAAAGGTCCATCTCCAACAGTGTTCTGGAGGCTGTAATGTTGATGTGATGATTGACCCAATTAACTCAAGAGCTAGTTCAAAATACAAAACTATAAAATTTTATTTAATAATTTGTAAAAAAAAATCGATTAAGTAATGTTCTAAATTTTTAATAGTTATAAATTGGTTTTCTGTTGACTGTACTTAACAAGCACGCCCACTCCTGAACAAAGCATTCGACATCAACACACCGTCTTCACCTCTAATCTTCACACAATAAAGGTTATATTACTATATCTACATAACCTTACATAAGTCTGTATAGATTTGAAAGCAGATCCTGAAAGCTTGCTGAAAGAAAGAGACAGAATGACGATTTCTTTAATGTATGAAAAAGAGAGAAGAAGTTAGAGTATTGATCGGGATCGTTATGTAAGAGGCTTCTACGGTCGCCATTTTGTAAGTAAATACTTAAAGTATCCATTATCTGTATGTTCATGATATAAAATTATTATATTTCAAGAAATTGGTAATAAGAGTAACGTAATGACACTTCATTACAGCCCCTAGGACACACAGTCCTAGACCTCCACCGTTGGAGATGGGCCTACTAGAAAGGAAATTAACAAAAAGCATGGACTTTACGAGTAAGTTAGTCTAAGAAGACAAATGTCTAAGCATTCCATGGATTCACCGTGCGGGTGCCGGGTCCATCGTGTGTGGGTAAGAGATGAGAAGAATGGTGTCTCGGGCTTGCGACCGACAATAGCCTGGTTTAAGAAAAGGAGGCAACCTTTTTTTTTTTTATTTCGCGACAATACGCTCACCATCCACCATTCTACTTCTCTCCCTACCCAACCAAATACTGTAGATTCCGTTAATGCCGTCTTGGAAGCTCGTTCCATAAATGTTTTGACGGCAGACCTGCTTAGGCCCAATTAATAATGCTGCATTTGAGTCAAATTATCGTAAAAAGAAAGAAAACGTACACATTATTATAAAAAATAAATTAATAAAAAAAACTGCTTCCATGGTCTAGCGGTTAAGTCCGTGAATTTAGACTCGGAGGTACCGGGTACAATTCCTGGTCGGGACACAATTATGTTTATTAATTTAAATAAATGAAACTTAATTAATAATTTAATTACGCGCGGTGGTGGCTCGGTTGTAAGAACGCGTTCCTTAAATCCTACAAAGGTCGGTTCAAACCCACCCGGCATGTACCAATGAGAAATACACTTTTCTTACGTACTGCAGTCATAGATTTATTATTAAGCCGTCGGTCCCGGTTCCACTAATACTAACTTGTGGAATCGTTAATAAATTGTCATAAAAAATTGGCATCATATCCTCGTCAAGCCGTCTGGCCAGTTTGGCGAGTGTAGGCCAAATTCTCCAGATATATGTTCTGGAAGGCCCATCTCTAACAGTAGAGGTCTGGGAGGCTGTGTTCTAAGCTGTAATGATGATGAATGATGAATATTTAATTTATTTGTGATATTTGTCGAGTTTGGTACGTTGGAGACATCGAAGAGCTTGCCACTTGTCATGATTGGCCTATAGTAAAGTTAGCTAAATGTGAATCCGCTTCTTTATAAGCGTGGTTTCTGACCACCCGAAAGGGAAACGGTCGTGATGATGCTAATTAATAATAATTTAATAAATTCTTAATGCACAGAAAATAAAACATTTTACAGTAGGTACATAATGTCTAAAATGATTGTTTTTACAAAACGCAAAACCTCTGCTAATTTAAGAACAATAAATTGAACGCCTAGATCACAGGGCCCCACAGCATCACCTGATCTCCCATTTATATAGTAAGATAGATAAATAAACTTACAATGAAATAGGTCCAATGTGCTCCCTGCTCAGGCACCAAGTGGCCCACTCAGTAGCTCGTATTAACACTGTTGTTATCAGAAACATAAAACTATAGTGCTTGTTACATTATCAGATAACATAATTATTTATAGAAGTCTCTTATACCCCATAATACAGAAGCTTTTGTCAAATGCAAGCATATAGAATATATCACCAGAAAAGTGATTTTGTGTGCATCGAAGGTCGTTGTTGGTGTCCAGGTGTCTTTGATAAAAATTCATATATTATGTGTATTCGAATTTACAATAAGTTACCCGAGTTTCTCAAAAAATTACCTGACAATCAGTTTAAAGGCCAAATTAGGAAACTATTGATAGAATGTTGCTTCTATTCGCTAAGTGAATATTACAACCACAAATTTTAAGTATTTTATGTGTATTATAACCATTACCTGTACAATATGTTTTAATAATAATCTGTATGTAATAAGTGTGACTAAAATGATAAATATAATAATAAGAATTTAACATTGTGAATAATGTTTAACAAAATTTGTGTGCCAGAAATGTGCAGAACTAACTTACTATTAATATTAACTATTACCATGTTCAATGCAAATAAATAATAATTTAATTTCATTTCATTTCATTTCAGGTTATTAAGGTCGACCCTTCCTTCCCACAATAAAATGTTTTACTACCTATCAACCACCTACTTACTTAATATTAAATTAATTAAATTCAAATCTAAATATAATATTAACCGCCTGCCAAAGGGAATTGTCTATGAATGTCTATGACATGCGTCTGCGCAGGGTTTTAAAATAGTAACGTAAAGGCGGACGAGTTGTCAAATCGGCTTGATCTGATATAGGAGAAAGAACATCGCTAGTCGTATTAATTAGTTCTAAATCTTCATAGAAGGTCCCGCTGGGGTGAGTTGCCATAATCTGGTAGTAATATTGTAAGCTGTACTCTATGTGTCAACTGCACTGGGGGGTTCCGGGATACTGGACCTTTGCCAGTGTAGCTGGCCTCCACGTCTTTAGGGCTAAAACCAGGGTGTTCTCCATTATTTCTACCCTACAAATCGTACGATCTGCTGAGGAGGAAACGCTACAGAGACCGCTCGCAGCCACCGACGACTCCACGCCAAATAACTTCTGTGGAGGGGTGCAAGGCGAGGCTGTAGAAGCCGAAGACTACCAGGCTAGTCGTTTCCCTATACCCATCAATTCAATAAACATCTACCAGGCTGTGCAATAATAGGCTAAATACAAATATCAGTTCTAAAAGTTGGTTTTATTGAACCCCTATCCTAGTCTGTCGTAACCCCTTTTCGACAAGGTCATTGCAGTGATGGCACGTGTTACATTAGCAGAGATTTTTTCATTTTGTCAGCTGTCGGGTTGCACACGGGCAAGTAGCCTATATTAATTCTGACATACCTGGTCGGGTACCACTGTTCCAGGATTGTATTCTCATAGGTACTTAAAAGTTGAGTTTGAAAGATATTAAATTATTTATTGTTGTTGTGTAATTCTGATTTTGTTACATTTGTAAATCTGCTATAGATGAGTTTTCCTTGCAGATTCCTTTCTCAATCAGATTAAACATTAACAGGTCATTGAAATCAGGTAAGTTGCGTCTTCTGCTAATAGATTACTCTTTGGACCACTTTGCTGCTTAGTCTTCTACCAGCAGGAGTAAAATCATTCAAAGTAATGTAAATGATGACGTGTCACAAATGCCTGTAATAGGTTTACATGAATAAAGTTATTTTGACTTTGAAAGCTGCAGTCAAACTATGGAACTGACGCCAGCCACTGTCGACCGACATCAGTCTCTACCATTATGTCGACCTATCAAGCTTTTTCGCACTTCGCTTGAAGGACTTCAGGTTATAGGAATGGGGAAACACACTGGCTGGGAGAGAATTCCATGTGTAACAGATGTATGAGTCTTCATATTTATATGTACTCGTAGGGATAGTGGTAAGTTTAGGGGTAAATATTTTGGCCTGGGTGTGTCGTTCGGTTACGGAATAGAGAAGAAATAAGGTGGCAAACTCTTCAGAACTCTGTGGTATAACTGTTATAAGTTTATATCATAACCCCTAGCGGGGTGACTTCACATTTACTTACTGCAGGCCCACCATGACAAGTGGCAGGCTCGTCGATGTCTCTAACGAAACAAACCCAATATAAAAACTTTATCTATTGTCCCGACCAGGAATCCAATCCGGTAAATCATTGTGGTCGAGACAAGCATCTGGCAATGAGTTGTAAATACAATTGACAGAAAAGTCTGGAGTCTGCAATTATTTCTGCCAACGTATTAGCTTTGCTATATAGAGGTGAAATGGACTATACCTGATTGGACACTGGAGGTCATTTTTTATTTAAAGTTTATTTTGATTACGTTTATTTTATATTTAATTTATTTTTAAAATTTAAGAAGTTTCTGATTATATTATAGCGAATTTCACAGCAATTGCAGCGGCTGAATTGGCTGCAAACGGCAAACGTAATAAGTACATAGAGTTATCAAATCGTTACCATTTTGTGCCGTTTGCCGTAGAGACGATAGGCCCTTGGTCTGAGGACGCTAAATCGTTAATACGCAACATAAGCGTTTTCCATCCGATGTGATCCTTTGAGTAGGGAATATCTTATTCAGAGGATCAGTGTTGCCATCCAACGAGGCAACGTCGCCGGAGTCCACGGAACATTGGGTTCATCTTCTCCTGGATTCGATGACATG
This sequence comes from Tinea semifulvella, assembly GCA_910589645.1. Taxonomy (NCBI): domain Eukaryota; kingdom Metazoa; phylum Arthropoda; class Insecta; order Lepidoptera; family Tineidae; genus Tinea; species Tinea semifulvella. The sequence continues at coordinate 352,760 of OU342623.1, read as the reverse complement.
TAGAGATTATAAACAAGATATTTGTAAGTATTTAGTTTTTGTATTAATTAGGTTTATTAATTTGTTTAAAATGTATTCTAAACGATTTTAGCTTATTTAATTCGAATAAATTATTTTATACTGTTTGTATATTACTTGAATAAAAATATAAATAGTTTAAGGAATCTCTATTCCTTAACTAAACCCTAACTAACTCCAATAATAAATCAAAAATGGCAAATGAATTATATTAATAATGAACGTATTAGCATATTTCGTATATACTACATCAAATAATAAACAGGCTAAATAATGTTATCAGTGCATTTAGTGAACGGACTTTATGTAAAAGCTTTTGAGAGATTATTTCTGTTTTAACGTGGCCGAAACTTTATCGAAACAAATCAATATTTGGCAAAAATAAAACGATTCCTTGCCAATCTGTCTGGCTAAATTCTCCAGAAATATGTTCTGGTCGACTCACTTCCAGCAGTAGAGGTCTAGGATTCTGTATTTTAGGGGTTGTGATGTTTCTTTTTAAGGTAAATTACGAAACGAACGTGGATGCAAGGTCACATGTCGTCCTAGATAAAATAAAATATTTTAAAAATCCGTCTTAGGTCCATTGAAGGAACAATTCTGACAAATTTTATCAAAATCGGTTCAGTAATATAGCCGTGAAGGCGAAACAAACATACATACTCGTACATACATACAGACTGTCAGACAGACAGACAAAGCTTTTTTATCATTTATGAATATGGGTAAAGGTAGATATAGTTTAATTTTTAAGTAATTTTTTTATCATGAAGACCGTATCCCTTTCGGGGTAGTCAGAAAACGCGCTTTCTTTTAATGAAGCAGATTCACTTTAAGCCAACTTTACTGAGGGCACATCATGACTAGTGTTTATATTTATGTCTAATTAAAATTTTGTAACCATAAGTTTTCCTAATAAAATAAAATAGTGACAAGCTCGTCAATGTCTCTAGCGCACCAAACTCGAGAAATATCACAAATATAGTAAATTATTGTGTCCATGAGCCTTGGAACTATTTCTTTATAGAAAGCTTTCAGATCTGTTTCTACAGAAAACGTCAGAAAATAAGTAACTATTTCAAATCGTTTCATATTTTCCACTCTTGCTGATCTGCGGATCCAGGGATTGGCCCAATCTACAAAGTACTAATGTCACTCCATCTGAACGCTTGCCATCGTCTCGACTCACTTGGTTCTAAAATAGATGGGATCGAGACTACTGCAAGCGTCCTACAAATGCAATCATTAATGGCGCTTTGACGGAAAAAGCGACCTGCACTTTTGGAACACGACAGTCCGTGGTGACCAACCTTGTGGACACATGGACAACGATGTGCGTAAGGAGCTATTTTATAAAAGTGTACCTAAATTTTTTGAAGGAAGTGCGTTTATCCAATGACCTGCACCATGATCCGACACCGCTAAGAGACGTGCGTGATCCCTCATCGTTACAGATGAGTTCAGTAGCGATTGATGATCACGTTCAACCATAGTTAAGTCTTCGCCCGGACAAGCCAATTCCAAGATTCCTTGGCCTCTGTCAAGTAAACCACCTCGACGTCCCTCATGAAGGACTTAATATTTTACAGATGAGGTTGTGAGTACTGTAAATATCCAAAAGTGCTTTATTATATCATTCACGAAAAAAAAGGTTGCAACGTTGAACAAATATACTATTGATGATCAAATCCTCGACCGTAAAAATGTTGCTAAGGATCTTGGTATCCTAATTGATGATCAGCTTTCCTTCCGTCCACACTACGATTATATAGTCAACCGATGCAACAGATTATTGGGTTTTGTATTGCGTACTACTAAGGACTTTAAAAGACCGTCTAGCCTTATTATCTTATATCAAAGCCTCGTGAGAAGTATTCTGGAATATGGATGCCTTATGTGGTCACCGTTCTATGCACTTCACGTGGATAGAATCGAGAGAGTGCAGAGGAGGTGTTTAAGAGTTCTGTGTTACAGGAGCAATCTCCACCGAAAATTAAAAAACTACAAACAAAGATTGGCCAAATTTGGTATTTTATCTTTGGAATCTCGTCGTAAACGGTATCACATCATATGTCTGCACCGAATTCTTCATTCGTCCTTGAACTCTCCGTCCTTACTGTCCTCGATAAATATAAATACCGCTCATAGATCCCGCAAACCAGTAACGTTTACTCTCGGCATGTATGCAAATAACACGTCCCACTTTAACCCTATTGTGAGGATGTGTAGATATTACAATGAACTGACAAGCAAACACAACATCGACATTTTTGACAGAAGACTTTCGACACTGAAGTCGAGTTTGAAGGATTTAATCTAACACCTGCTTTATTTATTTTTTAACTGATCTTCATTGATTTTACTTTTGGTCTCTTTTCTTTGTTATTTTTTGAAATAGTTTAATTCTCTTTCTTTTATTTGTAACACTTATTTACTTGTAACTAAAAAAAAAAAAAAAAAAAACACGTTATACGTGATTGTTTATAATACATGGCTGATATAGTGTACACATGCTTTGAGTTTTAGCAATGTCTATACACTATATCCATTATTTTTAGAAACTGTAATGCTAAAATTTGTTTTGTGTGCCTACTTAATAAATAAATAAACAGAAGCCAAGTAAGCTGGTAAACTTATAAACTAAATATAAATAAACAGAAGCCAAGTAAGCTGGTAAACTTATAAACTAAATATAAATAAACAGAAGCCAAGTAAGCTGGTAAACTTATAAACTAAATATAAATAAACAGAAGCCAAGTAAGCTGGTAAACTTATAAACTAAATATAAATAAAACTACCATACAAATATTTTTATTACATTTATTTTCATTTCTATTATAAAAGATTCAAATTAGCATTTAGCAATTCTCGGATCGAGTGGGAGTTTCATTACGGGGGCGTTGTGTCCCGCCCACAGAATGACGTCAATCTCTCTGGGGGGTACCCACACCACCCCCGACAGGGTGCTGGTCACCCCCATTGTCATTTTATGAACTTTTTGCGATAAGCACTCTTTTATGATTTTAAATTCAAAGTAGCTATAGATAGCCACTTGGCGTAGATTGTCACGGGTCTTTTGATTTAAATATTGAAATATTAAAATATTGAAAACACGATTTTGTAAGCCTTCAATAGCTTGTTTGGAATAAATAATTTAGTCTAGATTCACAAAGACCTGGAACTCCACTGCTGGAGATGGGCCTCCCAGAAAATTCTGGAGAATTTAGCCTACACTCGCTAAGCTGGCCAGGCAGATTGTTGAGGTTCTGATATTACTTTTCTAATGACAATTTATTAAGGATTCCACAAGTTGTACAATGTAAATAATAATTATATGTCAATTAAACAAATATTTGTGGCTATCAAAAATCAAAATCAAAATAATTTATTTCCATTGGTTCTCTCAAAACAACTTGGATACAGTCAGAACTAAGAAAATCAATACAATTATTAAAACATATGTACTAATCAAAGTGGTAATAATAGTTGGACCGTAAACAGGCAATATTTATTATATGTATGTTATGCACAACATTATTGCTACAAGCAAGTAAAACTAACTAACTTAGAAACTACTTAAATAAGATAGTGGCTGTAAAGAGGCCGTGTCAGTTTACATTCTAAATACTTAATAATTATGATGTACAGAAATTATATACATATGTCAGATAATTTATAAATTTATAAAACAAAAAATAATAATAAAAAACAAAGAAAACAGGAGTGTCTGAATTTATATTTGGTTGACACGGCCTATGTACAGCCACGATCTTATAAGTAGTTATTACGTTACAGTTAACTTGATTATAGCAATAATGATATTATAACACATATAGTTTTGGATCATTACTTGTTACGGTCCAAGCATAATTACCTAACTTGTGTTTGTTTATATTTTTTATGTACCTAATCGTCATTGTTTTAGTGCTGTGAATATAATAATAAAATTCTTTATTGCACACAAAATATAAAAACATGTACATAGGCGAGCATAATACTATAAAGGTATTCTCTACCAGCTAACCTTTATCAATATCCAAGTTGTTACAAAGAAAATAAAAGATTTGATTTGATTGAATGTACCGAATATTTTTTATCTAATTTGTTTTTATTTATATGCCCATAACTTACCAAAATTATTAAATAATGAGAACAGGAACAGGATTTCCTTTTTGTCACATGCTAACCTGCTGGTCTTCTGCTAACAGCTTACTACTTTGCTGCTTAGTCTTCCACTAGCAGGAGTCATCATCATCATCATCATCATCAGCCTGTATCTCTCCACTGCTGGATATAGGCCTCCCCCAAGGCTCGCCATTTTACACGATCTTCTGCCACCCTCATCCATCCCCCACCAGCGACCTTTCTCAGGTCATCTGTCCATCTGGCGGGGGGTCGTCCCACACTGCGTCTTCCAGTACGTGGTCTCCACTGCAGGACCCGTTTACTCCATCGTTCATCGCTTCTGCGACAGACGTGTCCAGCCCATTGCCACTTCAGCTTGCTAATTTTGAAAGCAATGTCGGTAACTTTGGTTCTTTGACGGATGTCAACGTTTCTGACTTTATCCTTCAGAGAAATCCCGAGCATAGCTCTCTCCATAGCTCGCTGAGCGACCTTGAATTTATGTATCAGACCCACCGTCAGCGTCCACGTCTCTGCTCCATACGACATTACTGGAAGAACACACTAGCAGGAGTAGAATCATTTAATATAATTTAATCAATGACGTGTCACAAATGCTTGTAATAGGTTTACGTGAATTTTGACTTTGACATATTGTGGAAATTACTGATATTATTATATAACAATAAATGGTTTTTGTTTTAATTTATTTAATATACACATGGTGAGTGCTCTGAAGATCTCTATAACCTTATCCCTTCCTGTCTATTCCACAATCGAACCACACACACAGTTCAGAATATGCACCCAAATACCGTCGTCACCATCCCTTCGCGTATGTATAAATTTGGGGACTCATACATCTATCGCACAATAAAGATGTGGAATGCTCTTCCAGCCTCTGTGTTTCCACTTTCCTATAACTTGGAGTCCTTTGAGCGAAGTGTTAAAAAGCATCTTTAGTCAAGACGGCATGGTGTTAGGGATCAGTCCATAGTGTGTCAGTCATAAGTGTCTGATTTTAGTTCTTAACATTCATGAACCTTTCGCGACACCATCAGGTGAGAGCAGGTTCACATGTCGTGCTAGAATGAAAAAAATAAAATGACAGTGTGGAAGATTCAAAGGTAATTTTCGTCACTGTACCACCGTTTAGACCGTATCCCTTTCGAGGTGGTCAGGAACCACATTTTTAAAGAAGCGGATTTACATTTTACCATATTACTATAGGCCCATCATGACAAGTAACTATTACAAATCAATTAAATAAATCATTGTGGGACACATCAGGACCATCGTCACAGCCACTAGAACTAGTCTTGATCTCCACTAGATCACACACTGTTGTCTGTGGAGATCCAGGACTGTTCACCACTAGCCAAGCTGGCCAGACGAGTTGGCGAGGGTCTCATGTAAATTTTATTTAATAATAATTTATTAACAATTCCACAAGTTGGCGACGGCTTAACGTGCTCTCTGAGGCACAGGAACGGTGGTGTTGTAAAAAGAAGTAAAGTATCATCACGACCGTTTCCCTTACGGGGTGGTCAGAAACCACGCTTATAAATAAGTAATTTACTATAGGCCAATTATGACAAGTGGCAAGCGTCGAAGTCTCCAGCGTACCAAACTCGAGAAATATCACAAATAAATTAAATAATAATTAAATGCATTTATTTACAGTAATAAAAATAATTGTGCCCCGACCAGGGATCGAACCCAGTTACCTTCGAGTCTAAATCCACGGACTTAACCGCTAGACCACGGAGGCAGCAATGTGGTGTTGTAAACCTATGATAAATGTACGTAAGAGAAGTGTATTTCTCATTGGTATACGTGTATGCCGTGGTTTTTTTATATTTTTTTTATACTAGCACGACATGTGACCTTGCGCCCACCTGATGGTAAGTGGCGCGCATGGTCCATGAATGTTAGCAACTGGAATCAGACACTTATGTCCGACATCAGTCCCTAACACTATGCCGGCTTGCTTGCTTGCTCGAAGACACCTAAAAAGCATGTTTAGAAAAGCGTTCTTACAACTGAGCCACCATTGCAATATGTTAGTAAAAATATCTTGTTCTGCTTTATTTATTTCACGCTCTGTGCTACATGAGGACTAACATCAGTCCTCAACACTATGCCTTCTTGCCAAAAATATATATAATTTTCAATAGATGATTGCATAATAATTTTACTGGAGATTTCCGTGTTACATAAGCCCCTTTCCTATTTTAGCCTAGATGCGCGGATCTGATCGATTCTGTGCTGTGACCTACATAGACAGGGGTGCAGGCAAGAGGGGTTGCATGGGTAGATGGATGGAATGGGGATAGAAATGCACTATAGTTGTTAGGTACTGTTAAAGGCAGTGGTCTAAAATCTACCGATTATGTTCTTATTTTTAAAAATAGGTACATACAAAATTGAATGCAAACTCGTTGTTATTATTTTATCCATAACAAAAATCGCCAGACAAACTTTTCGCGTCGTGGACAAATAGCTGCCAAACACACTAATTGATATATGGCGTTCAAACTTCACACGGACACCAACAAAGGTTCTACCATGGTAGGAAAAAAAAATACCGAATCCGTTTGCCCACGCAGTTTAAATGTAGGTACCGCAGTCCGGATCAAATTTAATTAGACCTTGTATACCTACAAGTTCCCATTGTAAACAATTTCAGTTGCTAGGATTTGAATATGGCCAGCCGAACTGTTTAGGTCTCGTGTAGAATCTACCGATTTTTCGGTATTTAAGTCGAAAATGTTTTTTTTTTAAATACAAAACTTACCTTGGTTTTACCCAGGATCAAACTGTGTATTTGTCACTTTTGTCAATGTTTTGACAGAAAATGATTTAGGTAGCTCAGTTCTCGTTATTTAGCCTTAAAATACGCAAACAGTCATAGATAATTAGATAAATAGTTAATGCGAGGAATACTGTTCTCACGTCTGGGATGGTTCCGCTAAGTATAGATGCTCTCAATGTCCTGCAGAGTCGCGATTCGGATAGTGGACGACACTACAGTGTTTATGGCTCTCGAATCGATGATATGCCGAGATGTGGCCTCCCTGAGCGTGTTCTATACAAACTTTACTATGGTGAGTGTTCTGTAGAGCTCTAAAACCTTACCCTTCTTCTTTATTCAGCGACCGAACCCAGGTCAAAATATGTATCCCCATACCGTAGCCACTATAACGCGTATATATAAATTTTGAGATTCTTACATCTGCCGCACGCTGAACATTTGGAATTCTCACGCAGTCAGTCGCCTTATTCCTATAAGATTCAACAGAAGTGTGAAAATGCAGCTTAATAGACCGGTATAAAGGTAGTTTTTTATTTTTTATTTTATTACTAGCATGACATGTGACCTTGCACCCGCTTGGTGGAAAGTGGCGCGCGATGCGTATGAATTTTAGCAACTGGAATCAGACACTAATGACTGATAGATAGATAGATAGATAAATTCTTTATTGCACAGAAAATAATACATTTTACAGAACATAGGCGAGCTTAATGTCTAAAAACATTTTCTAACAGCTAATCTTTGGGAGATGTGATCAGGGATTGTAAGGTGTATGACCGTTAATATTTGAGATAAAGAGATTTATTGAGTTAAAAACTTATACTAAAAAAAAAAGAACGATATTAAATCTATAATATAAATACATACAATACATAGATAACACATACATATACTGGTTACATACTATATTTATATATATATACTTGCTTATGGCAGCAATGTCACTTACTTATTTCGGTCTATCTATAATTTAATTTAATCTTATAATTTATTATTTTAATAATACTGTAAAAAATTGACAATATCCGAGGGTTACATGTGAACCATATGGAAATAATATATTTTGAATTTTTGAATATGCATACAATAATATACTGACATCATTATATGTCCCTAACACTATGCCAGCTAGTCGTATGCCGATTGTTAATGGCCGACGTCAAAGTCAAAGTTTAAATTCACGATGCTATAGCCAAAGTCAAAATCAAACTCATATTGCCTTTATTTTGCCCATTTCTGATTTTTCTCTTTAATATTTTTTTTTTTTAATATTTGTTCATCTAAAAATTCCACAGGTTTCATTTACCGGTGACCAAGCAGTATAACGGCTGTGGAGGTACTAGATTCGATTTCTTGTAACATAATATTTTATTTATTTCTAACTTTCTCTCCTCTGGCATAAAATTAAAATATATATTTTATTTATTTATTATACGATAAACCTTACAGCTATATTTTTAGATCATTAAAAAAAAACAAATTAAAATTGCCTCAGCCAACATAGATTCCACTATTTACTGAAAAGTTATATATGATGAATTTAAACAGATATTAAGAAAAGAAAATAATAATAATAAACTATTACTAATTATATAATATAAATTGCAATAAAACTAAAATAAAATACTAAACTAGATATTGGGTAATAATATTAATCCAATCTTTAATGATTTTTTTAAAATATGATTTTTGTGTAAAAATATATCCACATCCCTTATTAAACTATTATTATTGTAAGTGCGTGTACATCTATTAATAACAGATATTGTTTTATTTAAAACCTTGATTTATTAAAAGTAAAATTATAGTAATTAATAAATAAGGAAAAAATAAAGAGTAATGTGTAGCTTAAGGAAACTACAGGAAACGAAACGTCATTTAAAAAAAAAATATGGAAATTCTACCTATTAAAAACAGTTAAGTACTTATTATCACGACCGTTGCAATTGACAAAGTTAAATTTATGTTTTTAAATTGTGCAACTTAAATCGAAAAATGTGTGATTTTTTTTATACTATCACATCATGTGACCATGTAAGCAACTGGAATCTCAACACTCATGACTGACATTATGCCGGCTTCACTGGGCATGACCGCAATTCGAGTCTGATCCCGAAACGTGTGGATACACTTTAATGGGTTTATTGGCACGAACGGCCCCGGCAGCCTGGGCAAATTACCACCATCAGCCTACCACCTATTTGTGGATAGCCCGTGGATGATCTCGGGCACCATGGGCATTCTTGCGCTAGAAGTGCTGGCCGCATTCCTCGTCATGCTGATCTGAACGACATCATCCTGAAGGGATTTTATCAGTGCTGGAGTACCCGCGATACTAGAACCCTCTGAAATTGCGCGCATCGATGGCAAGAAACTTGACGACATGACCGTTGGGCCGTGGAGACTTGGCAGGTCCCTGGTGTGGAAAGCGACATGTGTAGACACATTAGCCCCATCACATATCCAGGTGATCCTGTCAAGCACGGGAAGTGCGGCGGCTTCTGCTGAGAGCCTCAAGCTGCGCAAACATGCCAACCTCGGTACAGGTTACGAACTTGCGCCGTTTGGGGTGGAGACGATGGGTCCATGGGGACACTCAGCCAAGCGTCTGGCCAAGGAGTTGTCCAAACGGCTAACGAAAAAGTCTGGAGACAGGAAAGCTGACAATTATTTCTGCCAACGCAGACTTAGCTATACAGAGGGGAAATGTTGCCAGTCTTCTTGGGACTATCACTGAAGGGTCGTCTCTAGAGGACATGTTTTACTTATAGTTTATTTTTTATTAGGTTTAGTTTATATTTAATAGTTTATAGTAATTTTTACTTTTAAGTAGTTTTAATCATTATAATGTATTTTAAATAAAAAAAAAAGATAGAAAGTTTTATTTAGTGATAATACATATACCGCCATTTTTGATAATTGATCTACTATTAATTTTGTTCGTCGAATTTGTACTTTCATTGTTTTTTTTTCATAGTGATTATCAAAATTAATCAAATATGATGCTCTAAATAAGAAAGCGTACCTACAAAATATAATTCAAATAAAGAACAATGAGAATATTCCGCCTATTTTGGTTTCCTTGGATACGGCAAAAACTGGTATCTACATTTTTCATCAATAGACTTCACACTGTAAAGAACAAATGCATATGTTCCTTGCTAGTCGTAAATGATTACGGTCGTAATGATACTAAATGATATTCCACGCTGGTAGAGTTTGACCTCTCCTCGACCTGGATCAGAACCCCCTACCCATCCCATCACGTTTGACCTTTTCACGGCGCATGTGCCAATATTACCCCGCAAAGAACCTTCTATACCTCGCCCAGTTCTTCGCTAACCTCGCCAGAACCAACCCGTACTCGCAAATACTAAAAAGAACTCAATTCAGTAAAAAAATATTAATTTTTGATTTCATATATGAAAAACATATATAAAACTTCCATACTCCGCAGTCACACCCTGTATATCTATAATTGCATAAACGACCCATACAATCGTAAGGAAATCTGTTTTTCCACCAAAAATATATCCTACAAGTAGTGGTGTAGGGCAGTTGTAGTTAATATTCAAATTTAGATAAAAATCAAATTGTTTTGTTGCCAAATTTTTAATCCCACATTGCCCTGTGATCGACAACATCCAACAGGTTCGTATTTTAGGTATCTTTAAAAACTCCGAACAAAGAACTAGTAGATATTTTTTTTCTATTTTACGTTCTGTTTTTAGCAATGTTCGTTTTTTTCTTTCGTACAGCATTCGTGCTAGCAACTATATCTGGAAATAATAGGTAATTTACGGTCGTTTTAAATAACTTTCGTTTCTTTATTTAAAAAATGTAGGTTTTTTTTTTAAATACTAGAAATGGCGCATGAATGTTAGCAACTGGATTTAGACAATCATGACTGGCATCAGTCCTAACACTATGCCGGCTTAACTGGGCATGACGGCAATTCGAGCCTGAAAGGTGTGGATATACTTTTCTGGGATTATAGGCACGAACGGTGGATACTTCCCCGCCCCGGCAGACTGGGCAAATTACCACCTATTTGTTGTTCTCGTTGAAAGTATATGCCATTTACAATGATGTAAAATTTTTACTTTCAAGGAAAACTAATATACATAACAAGATTTAGTGAAAATACTAAAAGGTAGGTACTTAGTATCTAAAAAGTAGTTAGAAATTATTTAAAAGATAACTTAGAAATGAGTTTTATCAGCAAAAGTATTAAGAATTGCTTCAAGCCAATAAAGATAAGAGAAGTTTTTTTAAAAAAAAAAAAACGTGTTTATTTCATTAGTTTTTTTTTAAATCATCGTCAGTTAGTCACGTAATAATGTTACCTTTTAACCTTTAAATTATAGATTTTTTCATTGCTCATGCGCAGAAAGTTGCGCATACCGACATTTTATACTAGGAATTCCAAGATGGCGGAGTAAGCAACAACGTATTTTTTAAATAATCTCATTGGTTAACTATTAACTTAAATTTTAACGAAATATCGATATAAAAGTTTTAAAAAAATCCTCTACTAGCTACAGCCAGTTTATTATTTAAAAACAAAATGGCCATTCGTTCGTATTTTCTCAAGTATCAGTCGCGGGGTTCACTTTCGTAGGTTGCGTCTCACACTTCCGTAACTTCGATAAAACCGTTCGGAGGTGAATGCAGAGGTACGATTTCTTGCGGAAGTCCCGTACATGCGGAAGCGAAATTCTGTTACAATCCTAGTTTAAAGATTACTAGATTTTGTAGGGACCATTGAATTAACCAAAGAGAATACGAGTTTTTTTTTTTTCTAAAATTATTATATTTTATTTCAGAAGTTAAGTTAGCTGATGTCTAAGCTAACTTTGGACGGATTTTTTTCCTACTGCAAGCAAATAGCAGAACATATCCAATTGGTTCGTTCATAATTCTAGACTAAGGGGCGGTAAATCAACCCCATACCTTAACTTTAAGATCGCCATACCCATCTGAACTTAAGACAATCTTAAATCGGAAGTTGAATTACCACCCCTAACATTTTTGTTGTATTTTATTTTTAAATTGGATTTAAATTATACTTTTGACATTATTTTACATAAATAACGAAGCTTATTCAATTCTTAATAATTTACAATTATCAACATTTAATACTACTCTCACACCTGTATTCTAAGACATTTCCTCGACGCCTCCTCCACTCAACACTTCCTTCCAGCTGTCAAACGAAAATAAGGTCTCTGTAATGGGGTGTATCACTAACTTTTTATCACGATAGATGGCGCATGATAGATGGTACCTAATATAAACTGTCAGTTGCATAGAAAACTTATATTTTTATTACGAAATTTATAATTTTCTGGATATTATGCCGAAGTGAGCAGCTTTTAAGTGTACAAATCGAGATTTCTAAGCGAAATCAAAGATATGATGATCGCAAAATTGCCGTTCTATTAATAAAACCTTTTTTTCTTTTTAAAGACGGTGTGCGTACCGGGTTCGATTTCTGGTCGGGACACAAAAATATTAATTAGTTAATGTATATAAATACATTTAATTATTATTTAATTTATTTGTCATATTTCTCTCCTTTGGTACGCTGGAGACATCGACGAGCTTGCCACTTGTCGTGACGGGCCGGCAGTAAAGTTGTCTAAATGTGAATCCGCTTATTTATAAGCGCGGTTTCTGACCACCCCGAAAGGGAAACGGTCGTGATGATACTTTACTTCGGTGTGCGCTTTATTATTTCGTCTTTTAAGGTAGGTAACGTTAATTTAAAATACATTTTTCTGTTATAAAAATAAAAAACTACCAAAACATTGAAAAATTATGCGATATAGGTGTAAAACAAGGTACCATTGCCGCTAACGACATCTACAAAAAGCTTTTTAACCCCATTGAGACGATTAAAATTAAAAATCGAGCCGAGGCGACAGTTTTATTTTGAAGGTCAGCCTTAACCTGGTACATTAGACGCCATTTTAAATTTTAATCGTATCGATTACAAAGACTTAATTTTCGTTTGACAGCTGTCTTAGAATACATGTGTTAGATTCGGAATGCAGGTCAGAACAAATTTAATTAATTTGTGATATTTCTCTCCTTTGGTACGCTGGAGACATCGATGAGCTTGCCACTTGTCATGATTGGCCGGCAGTAAAGTTGGCTAAATGTGAATCCGTTTCTTTAAAAAAAAGCGAGATATTACATTTTTTACAATTACCAAGTGATAATAAAAAAAAGTAAACTTAACCTCTTTTTATAGTCTTATATATTTTTTTATAGATATTTACATTTCAGAAACGTTTTGCTAAATCAAAGCCATTTAGATCCCAGTTTTTGCCAAAGCAACTTTAGAAAAACGTATTTGAATAGCCCAGTAACTGTAGCTCTAGCACGTACTTTGTTAACGGATCGAGACCATGAAATACAGGATTTGACAGCGACATGAGTTGTGTATTAACGGAACTACAAATTGTTTTACTCGATTCAGGTCACTGGAATCTGCTAAGCTGCTGGTCTTTTGCTAACAACTTGCTGGTGTATTGGACCACTTTGCTGCTTAGTCTTCTACTAGCAGAAGTAGAATCATTCAAAATAATTTAAATAATGACGTGTCACAATTGTCTGTAATTAGGTTTATGTAAATAATTACATTTTGATTGGATAATTTTGATGCGTGCTAGAATTAAAATACTGTTTAGATTTGTTGTAGTTTGACATCATCATCATCATCATCATCATCATCATCATCATCACCACGCTGATCACAAGTTGTCGTCCTTTGATTTCTTTTGTCGTTATTTTATTTTGTTTTAATAAAATCTTTATTCATTCATTGTTGTTGTTTTCTTTACTGTTTTTAGATGTTAAAATGCATGTAAGCACCTTGATAGCCTATTTGTTAGAGGAGCGCTTAAAAAATATACAGTGCGCGAGGAAACTAAACACCAAACATTTTGTAAGATTATGCGCGCGTCTCTACTAGATGTGGCGCCTCTACTAGATATGGCGCCTCTACTAACTGCGGCGTCTCTACTAGATGTGGCACCTCTACTAGATGTGGCGCCTCTACTAGTCGTGGCTCTACTAGAACAAACGTGTCACTTTCGCACGCACACTGTTACAACATAATATTTAACATGGCACGCATATGAGTCAACTAATTTATTTATTTATTAGATACACCAACAATACGGTTTAGATTTTATAATAATTTCTGTTCTAGATTGTAATTCAAAAGCAGTAAACACAACATGCTTATTGTGATTTAGCCAAGAATTGTCATTTCAATCAAATTATTTCATTATGAGCTGTGCTGTGCTATAGGGGCTGTGATAATATCAAAAGGAAAATGATAATAATAAAAATAATTTTAGTAAGATTAAATAACACAATGACTAATAATAATATTAATGATGATGTCGAATTAAAATACGAGTATTACATGTATAAAAAATGACATGGCTCTTTTCTTTTTCTTAGTCTCTACACTCATGGCAGAGTGGTCGTGGTCGTCATTGGAGTGCTAGTGGCACGCTTAACAAGCCGTCGGACCCCGGCTTTCCTCACCACTCCTCTTGGACCCCGGCTTTCCTAGTGCACTCATGTAGGGGATGATCCATTACAAAATTCATCTAATCGGTCCATCTCATCGGAGACCTACCACACATCCTCTTGCCATCGTCCTTCCCCTGGACTACCAAGCGCTCGATGGCCCAATCAAGGTCGCCCAATGACTCTTTTACAACCAAAATATTAAAAAAACTTTTATTTATTATCTGACATAATTATGGTAATTATAATTATTACTAATAAATATATTTATTCGAAGGAATATAATTAAAACTACTTAAAGAGTAAAAATTAAATATAAACTAAACTTAATAAATAACCTGTATTACTAATTAAGTTTTTCGAATGTAAGTTGACACGGCCCTTATACAGCCACGACCTAGTATCGTCATCATCAGCCTGTGTCTGTTCACTGCTGGATATAGGTCTCCCCCAAGGCTCGTCATTTCACACGATGTTTGGCCACCCTCCATCCAGCTCCTACCAACGACCCACCAGGTCATCCGTCCATCTGACGGGGGGACACCCTACCCCGCGTCTTCCCGTACGTGGTATCCAAACCATCCATCATCCAAACCCGCAACTCCAACGGTCACGGTTCTGCGACAGACGTGTCCGGCTCATTGCCACTTCAGCTTACTAATTTTAAAGGCTATGTCGGTAACTTTGGTTCTCTGACGGATTTTAACGTTTCGAACTTCATCCATTGAAGAAATACAGAGCATAGCTCTCTCCATAGCTCGCTGAGCGACCCTAAATTTGTAGACCAGGCCCACTGTCAGTGTCCACGTCACAGCTCCGTACGACAATAGTGGAAGAACGCACTGATTGAAAACTTTCGTCCTCATACATTGTGGTAAATTTATTTCTGACATTTTATTTGACATTTATTGTTATTATTACTGTTAGATTGTAAACTGACTCAGCCATTACGGCCTCAAATTTATTCTTAGTTGACACGGCCTCTTTACAGCCACAATCTAAATAATAATAATATTTAATCTAATAATTATAATCTTATTTAAGTTAGTTTTACTTGCTCATGGTAGTAATGTTATGCCTAACACACATAAATATATATATTGCCTGTTACGGTCCAACCATTATTATCCATTTGCTGACTATATCCAAGTTGTAACAATTGATTCAAAGAAAATAAAACATTTGATTTTGTTATTGATTAATTTGGCGCTTGCTATGTTCTGTCTTTTAGAGCTCGATGTCTCCAAACCTAGTAAATATCGCAACAAAATGGTTTTTTTTCTTATGCAGAGCGATAGAATGGCGTCTCTTTCCGGAACAAGCACGCCGAAGCTGACGTCTGCTGTCGGCAATCTCTACTATGACTGTAAGTGCATCATCTCTCAACCGCTGCATGCAATTTTTCCCCAACCTCATCCAAACCCCTCATGTATTATTATTTTTAGGTTTGGTACCTTATTTTAAAATTTTATTAAACTAACACGTCATGTGACCTTGTGCCGACCTGATGGTAAGTGGCACGCGAGGTCCATTAATGTTAGCAACTGGAATCAGACACTCATGACTGACATCAGTCCCCAACACTATGCTGGCTTGACTGTGGGCCCAATGTCACATGTTGTGCTAGTATATAAAACAATAAGACCAAGACCACTGATATGTTAGCAGGACTCTTTCTCAGACAATTTTTTTTCCAAATTTTCATATTATTTTTTTTTTTTTAAAATTTGGGTGTTGTGCTACAGCTATGTACGTACGTAGCCATTTAAAGTATGCTAGTCAAATCTGGAATCCTATCTATGACGTCAACATAAAAAGGATAGAGCGAAAATTCCTACGTTTCATTCAATTTAAAATTAAATGATATGATATTGATTACCACTTACGTTGCATGCGACACCACCTGCTCCCACTCGAAACATGACGAAAAGCTGCCGACCTCTCATTCCTTATTAAAATACTGAATGGTTCTATTGCTTGTCCAGAATTACTCTCAAAAATAGGTCTTCTCGCACCTACGTATAGATTTATGAAACCTCGCTGACTGCGCGTGCCCGCGGCTTCGAGTAACTATAGACAAAACTCATATATTGGCAGAGCATGCAACGGACTTAACGAGCTCAAATCTTGCTCCAAACAAGACTGGGAGAGTATTCCACATCTTCTGCATGCGACATATGAAAGAGTCTCCAAATTTATGAGCATAGCTGGGCACCGTTAATCAAATAGTTAACTTCGTTAATCGTTAATCCGCTACAAAAAAAGTTAGCTTCGTTAAACGTTAAAGCGTTACATTTCGGAAGAATTAACGGAAGTTAACGTTAATCGTTAATCCGTTAATATGTCTAAAATTGCATTTTTATATCGTTGCGTTAGTGAACTTATAAAACCTGTTGGTTTAGGTTCTGTAAGTAAACAGGTTAATATATAATATTGTCAGAATGAGTTCTCTTTTTTGTCTTGCCTCGATTAGAGCCCGCCTTAACAATCTCTTCAAACTGTACGTATTGTGACTCATGTACCCTTCTTACATGTTGTTTCAAATTATTCAGGCTTGGTACATGAACTTTTATTTTGGTGTCTTTCGGCAAGTCAACGCATTCAAGCAAAAAGTATTTGCTGGCCCGATCTGGATACAAATTCCACATACTCAGTCAAATGTGGCCAAGGATTCTCATCAGGACCGCTGAAATCCGATTCCATGTCTTCTATGATATAGTTTTAATTACACTTTTCTATCTAACTAATTACACTGCACTCTTATTTATTAACACGCAAATTATCACTGACAGTAATTTATAATAACAACAAACACAACACTCGTCACTCTAAGCACTGGCGCTAGTACTTCGCAGTTTTCTTACTCGCACGCGCCGGCAAAATATATCTAGTTTTGTTTTTGTCTCACGCGCCGCCGCGCCCGGCACTTGTCGTTTCATATTTGTCTGAACCGGTTTTCCGCGCCACACCGTGTTGACGTGCGATAAATAGTGGCATTGGATTAAGGATTAACGGACTTCTGCATATTAACGGAAGTTAACGTGTCCGTTAACATTTTTAAAAGTTAACTTAACAGTTAACCCGTTAATCAAAATGTTAACTTCGTTAATTAACGATTAACGGATTAACGAGTTAATGCCCAGCTATGTTTATGAGTACGCGTAGGGATAGTAGATATGGTAATATTTCATAATTAGTTTTTAGCTACTGTCCCCGTAGTCTAACAGAAGTACCGGATTCGTATCCTAGTCGGGACACAATCATATTTTTAATTGCTGTAAATCTGTTCTCGAGTTTGGTACGCTAGAGACATTGACGAGCTTGCCACTTGTCATGAAGGGCCTATAGTAAAGTTGGTTAAATGTGAATGAATTTCTTTAAAAGCGCAGTTTCTGTTCACCCCACCCCGCGAGGGTTACAGTCGTGAAGATACTTTATTTTTTAGTTTCTATCGCTGAAATATTAATTGGCATTTTTTTGTCTGTATATGAGCATTTTTTATTGTACTTGTAAAAGTAATTTACTTATAAATAAATTAACTAATAACAATAATAATAAAGTTTATTAAAACAATTACATTTTTTTTTAAAGTCAAAGTCAAATCATTACAATTTGGCCTTCTCGGGCTCTGTACAATAGTCACATTACATTGTTATAATTATTTAAATAAATTATATCAAATTTATTACAATACAAAATGAATTGACCTAAATATAAACATACACTAACAGTAAAAGGTGTCCAAAATATATTAATAATATACATTTGCACATCTACCAGGCATTTTTGTCACTAATAAAATCATTTATCTTATAATAGGCCTTGCCTATAAGTCGACGTTTGACATTAATTTTTAGTTTATCTAAACACAAGCTAGTTAGTTCCTTTGGGAGTGTGTTATAAAAACGAACACCAAGTACCAAAATATAAATATAAATATGGACTTAACTTAGGGAACAGTTATGTAACTAATAGTTAAAACCCTGACTCCAAGACTAGTTGGGCTGTGTCCTAGAAGTCAGTGCTCTTCCTAGGAACTACAAAAATAAATTCACAACATTGGTAAGTAAAATAAAGATAAGTAAAGAAGAGAAAAATAAAATCAGTTAAAGGTGAAACAATAATTAGCAGGAGCAAAAAGTTAGTAATGCAAAACTGGTTAGGCATTAGGTTAAACTCTTTCTCGGCCACAAATTACGAACCAAAAACAAAATTCATTAATCAATTTGGAACTCGAAATAGCCATTAGCGTTAACTGCGCCAGGATTAAAACTTGGCCTCCCCCATTGTAAATCATTGTGGCTTTTTTATTAATTTGGAAATACAGCCAGCATCCGTGATCCAGCGGTTAAGACCGTATATTAGGGCATGTAGTCTATCTTGATTCTGACTTACCTGGTGGGTTACCGCTGTACCAGGTATTGTAATCTCATAGGTACTGATAACTAAATTTAAAAGGTTATAAAGGTTTAAGTCTGGAGACAGGAAGGCTGGCAATTATTTCTGCCAACGTATTAGCTTAGCTATACAGAGGGGAAATGTTGCCAGTCTTCTTGGGACTATCACTGAAGGGTCGTCTCTAGAGGACATGTTTTACTTATAGTTAATATTTATTTTAATTTTTACTTTTAAGTAGTTTTAATTTATATTGTAATTATTTTATACTGTTTGTATATTACTTCAATAAAGGTTATTAATTGATCGTTGTGGTGCAGTTCTGTATATGTTTTATTTTGTAAATCTGATATAGCTGAGTTTTCCTTGCAGATTTCTTTCTGAGTCAGATTAAACATTAACTGGAATTTGCTAAGCTGGTCTTCTGCTAACAGCTTTCTTATTGGACCACTTTGTCTTCCACTAGCAGGAGTAGAATCATTCAAAACAATAAATTAATGACGTTTCATAAATACGTGTAATAGGTTTACGTGAATAAATATATTTTGACTTTGACTTTGAAAGGCACACAGGGCCAACAGAGAAGTAAGACGGTTATAGAGTTTTAGTCCGTAGTTTAAGTTTGAGGTCTACTTATGCGAATCACAACCCGGCTTGGGCCTTTCAGGCCGTGGTCGTATCATGAATAATTTCTCGATTTCATCTATAAACAAAAAAAAGAGCACAAAACCGCCCACTCTACCGTTAAAAACTTACGCCTGTAACTTTATACCAAGCTATAAATATGACACGCGCCTACGTTATTTCCTGTAGCATAATACCGCATTAAAGAAGGGCAAAGAACGAAAACTCAATGCCCACCTCGATCCTTCTCTTTCAGAGAGTATAGCATCTTCTAAACGCTATGATAATTTGGAGTCTCTTAAACATTCCATTATTAAAATCGCGACAGATGACTGTCTTCTACTAGCCCAAGAAATTGCACCACCACAATATATACACAATATGCTTGTAGATTGCCCTGTTGTGGTACATCCACACTGATCAGCTTCAGTTCGAGCTCTGGAATTTACCAAATAGAAATACTTTTCTTACGTACATTTGTGATAGATTTACTATACCACCGTTTCCGGGCCTCAGACAGCATCTTAAGCCGTCGGTCCCGGTTCTACTAATAACAACTTGTAGAATCGTTAATAAATTGTCACCAGGCCTTTGCCAACCCATATGGCCAGCGTGGTGAGTGTAGGCCACTTTCTCCAGACATACGTCCTGGAAGGCCCATCTCCGGCAGTGGAGGTCTAGGACTAGTGTGATTTATTTATTTATTCATTTTGGAAAACCAACATTTGACAATTTCAAAACATTAAACATTCTAAGAACTATTTATTAAAGGTTTTCACATATAGGTTTTAAAAAATTGAGTACAATAGCAATAAAATGAGAAAACATCACTGCAACACAATAATAACATACTCGTACAAGATAATACACAAATTCACTAAATTATAAAAACGTCATCAATACACAAGATAAATAAAACGAAAAAAATATAACCGGTGTGAAGTTAGCGGCCAAAAGTTTTCTGCCAAGATAACCCGCCCAATTTGAAAAGTCAATTAAAAAAAATAATTAATTTATGAAGAGCGATCCAATATTCATGATTAGTAAAAGGCCCAGAGTAATCTCGAGTAAAGTGTATGCCATATATATTTTATTTAAAACTCGAATCCAGTTTTTTAGAAAAACTATTTATAATTTGAGTTTTTTGAAAATTAGACTACCACATCCCCTGTGTAAGCCACGAGGACCTAGTACATTATAAAGAGGGCTTCAGTATTATTTACTGATAAAAGGTACAGGGTGTACTCATGGCTAGTTATTGCGATATGATTTTTTGAAATAACACTAATTAAAATTTTAGGAAAAAATACTTTGTTTCAAGTATTTTGGCAATTAGACTAACTTGTCCCCTGTGTAAGCCATATCCACCTAGTACATTATAAAGAGGGCTTCAGTATTATTTACTGATAAAAGGTACAGGGTGTACTCATGGCTAGTTATTGCGATATGATTTTCTGAAATAACACTAATTAAAATTTTAGGAAAAAATGCTTTGTTTCAAGTATTTTGGCAATTAGACTAACTTGTCCCCAGTGTAAGCCATATCCACCTAGTACATTATAAAGAGGGCTTCAGTATTATTTACTGATAAAAGGTACAGGGTGTACTCATGGCTAGTTATTGCGATATGATTTTTTGAAATAACACTAATTAAAATTTTAGGAAAAAATACTTTGTTTCAAGTATTTTGGCAATTAGACTAACTTGTCCCCTGTGTAAGCCATATCCACCTAATACATTATAAAGAGGGCTTCAGTATTATTTACTGATAAAAGGTACAGGGTGTACTCATGGCTAGTTATTGCGATATGATTTTTTGAAATAACACTAATTAAAATTTAAGGCAAAAATACTTTGTTTCAAGTATTTTGGCAATTAGACTAACTTGTCCCCTGTGTAAGCCATATCCACCTAGTACATTATAAAGAGGGCTTCAGTATTATTTACTGATAAAAGGTACAGGGTGTACTCATGACTAGTTATTGCGATATGATTTTTTGAAATAACACTAATTAAAATTTTAGGAAAAAATACTTTGTTTCATGTATTTTGGCAATTAGACTAACTTGTCCCCTGTGTAAGCCATATCCACCTAGTACATTACAAAGAGGGCTTCAGTATTATTTACTGATAAAAGGTACAGGGTGTACTCATGGCTAGTTATTGCGATATGATTTTCTGAAATAACACTAATTAAAATTTTAGGAAAAAATACTTTTTTTCTAGTATTTTAAAATTACACTATCTTATCCCCTGTGTAAGCCATATCCACCTAGTACATTATAAAGAGGGCTTCAGTATTATTTACTGATAAAAGGTCCAGGGTGTACTCATGGCCAGTTATTGCGATATGATTTTCTGAAATAACACTAATTAAAATTTAAAAAAAAAATACTTTGTTTCAAGTATTTTGGCAATTAGACTAACTTGTCCCCTGTGTAAGCCATATCCACCTACTACATTATAAAGAGGGCTTCAGTATTATTTACTGATAAAAGGTACAGGGTGTACTCATGACTAGTTATTGCGATATGATTTTTTGAAATAACACTAATTAAAATTTTAGGAAAAAATGCTTTGTTTCAAGTATTTTGGCAATTAGACTAACTTGTCCCCTGTGTAAGCCATATCCACCTAGTACATTATAAAGAGGGCTTCAGTATTATTTACTGATAAAAGGTACAGGGTGTACTCATGGCTAGTTATTGCGATATGATTTTTTGAAATAACACTAATTAAAATTTTAGGAAAAAATACTTTGTTTCATGTATTTTGGCAATTAGACTAACTTGTCCCCTGTGTAAGCCATATCCACCTAGTACATTACAAAGAGGGCTTCAGTATTATTTACTGATAAAAGGTACAGGGTGTACTCATGGCTAGTTATTGCGAAATGATTTTCTGAAATAACACTAATTAAAATTTTAGGAAAAAATACTTTGTTTCATGTATTTTGGCAATTAGACTAACTTGTCCCCTGTGTAAGCCATATCCACCTAGTACATTACAAAGAGGGCTTCAGTATTATTTACTGATAAAAGGTACAGGGTGTACTCATGACTAGTTATTGCGATATGATTTTTTGAAATAACACTGATTAAAATTTTAGGAAAAAATACTTTGTTTCATGTATTTTGGCAATTAGACTAACTTGTCCCCTGTGTAAGCCATATCCACCTAGTACATTACAAAGAGGGCTTCAGTATTATTTACTGATAAAAGGTACAGGGTGTACTCATGGCTAGTTATTGCGATATGATTTTCTGAAATAACACTAATTAAAATTTTAGGAAAAAATACTTTTTTTCTAGTATTTTGAAAATTACACTATCTTATCCCCTGTGTAAGCCATATCCACCTAGTACATTATAAAGAGGGCTTCAGTATTATTTACTGATAAAAGGTCCAGGGTGTACTCATGGCCAGTTATTGCGATATGATTTTCTGAAATAACACTAATTAAAATTTTAGGAAAAAATACTTTGTTTCAAGTATTTTGGCAATTAGACTAACTTGTCCCCTGTGTAAGCCATATCCACCTAGTACATTATAAAGAGGGCTTCAGTATTATTTACTGATAAAAGGTACAGGGTGTACTCATGACTAGTTATTGCGATATGATTTTTTGAAATAACACTGATTAAAATTTTAGGAAAAAATACTTTGTTTCATGTATTTTGTCAATTAAGAAAGAAAGAAAGAAAGAAATATATTTATTTGTCGCCAAACCATACACATAGCATAATACATTTTTTTAAAAAACTATACAAAGATAAATAGTAAAAAAAAAATATGCGCAAAATAATTAGCCCACCAGCACATGTATAGCGACAAAAAGGCGATCAGCTCGGCGTCCGCTACAACCTATAGATAGGCCATAGCGCCGATTTTCAGCCGCCGCCTTACGGATGGAAAACACGTCACGGATACAGATGTACTAAAATACAACCTATTTAACACATACATTGCACGAATACACACACACATAATAATAATAACATCCCAGCCTTGCATAGCAAAGGTGAACAAAGGTGGATTCAGGCATGCAGCTAGCATGCTCGCTGAGAAGCAATGAGCATTGATTTATTGACTAACTTGTCCCCTGTGTAAGCCATATCCACCTAGTACATTACAAAGAGGGCTTCAGTATTATTTACTGATAAAAGGTACAGGGTGTACTCATGGCTAGTTATTGCGATATGATTTTCTGAAATAACACTAATTAAAATTTTAGGAAAAAATACTTTTTTTCTAGTATTTTGAAAATTACACTATCTTATCCCCTGTGTAAGCCATATCCACCTAGTACATTATAAAGAGGGCTTCAGTATTATTTACTGATAAAAGGTCCAGGGTGTACTCATGGCCAGTTATTGCGATATGATTTTCTGAAATAACACTAATTAAAATTTTAGGAAAAAATACTTTGTTTCAAGTATTTTGGCAATTAGACTAACTTGTCCCCTGTGTAAGCCATATCCACCTAGTACATTATAAAGAGGGCTTCAGTATTATTTACTGATAAAAGGTACAGGGTGTACTCATGACTAGTTATTGCGATATGATTTTTTGAAATAACACTAATTAAAATTTTAGGAAAAAATACTTTGTTTCATGTATTTTGGCAATTAGACTAACTTGTCCCCTGTGTAAGCCATATCCACCTAGTACATTACAAAGAGGGCTTCAGTATTATTTACTGATAAAAGGTACAGGGTGTACTCATGGCTAGTTATTGCGATATGATTTTCTGAAATAACACTAATTAAAATTTTAGGAAAAAATACTTTGTTTCATGTATTTTGGCAATTAGACTAACTTGTCCCCTGTGTAAGCCATATCCACCTAGTACATTACAAAGAGGGCTTCAGTATTATTTACTGATAAAAGGTACAGGGTGTACTCATGACTAGTTATTGCGATATGATTTTTTGAAATAACACTGATTAAAATTTTAGGAAAAAATACTTTGTTTCATGTATTTTGGCAATTAGACTAACTTGTCCCCTGTGTAAGCCATATCCACCTAATACATTATAAAGAGGGCTTCAGTATTATTTACTGATAAAAGGTACAGGGTGTACTCATGACTAGTTATTGCGATATGATTTTTTGAAATAACACTAATTAAAATTTTAGGAAAAAATGCTTTTTTTCAAGTATTTTGGCAATTAGACTAACTTGTCCCCTGTGTAAGCCATATCCACCTAGTACATTATAAAGAGGGCTTCAGTATTATTTACTAATAAAAGGTACAGGGTGTACTCATGGCTAGTTATTGCGATATGATTTTTTGAAATAACACTAATTAAAATTTAAGGCAAAAATACTTTGTTTCAAGTATTTTGGCAATTAGACTAACTTGTCCCCTGTGTAAGCCATATCCACCTAGTACATTATAAAGAGGGCTTCAGTATTATTTACTGATAAAAGGTACAGGGTGTAACACTGATTGAAATTTTAGGAAAAAATACTTTGTTTCATGTATTTTGGCAATTAGACTAACTTGTCCCCTGTGTAAGCCATATCCACCTAGTACATTACAAAGAGGGCTTCAGTATTATTTACTGATAAAAGGTACAGGGTGTACTCATGGCTAGTTATTGCGATATGATTTTCTGAAATAACACTAATTAAAATTTTAGGAAAAAATACTTTTTTTCTAGTATTTTGAAAATTACACTATCTTATCCCCTGTGTAAGCCATATCCACCTAGTACATTATAAAGAGGGCTTCAGTATTATTTACTGATAAAAGGTCCAGGGTGTACTCATGGCCAGTTATTGCGATATGATTTTCTGAAATAACACTAATTAAAATTTTAGGAAAAAATACTTTGTTTCAAGTATTTTGGCAATTAGACTAACTTGTCCCCTGTGTAAGCCATATCCACCTAGTACATTATAAAGAGGGCTTCAGTATTATTTACTGATAAAAGGTACAGGGTGTACTCATGACTAGTTATTGCGATATGATTTTTTGAAATAACACTAATTAAAATTTTAGGAAAAAATACTTTGTTTCATGTATTTTGGCAATTAGACTAACTTGTCCCCTGTGTAAGCCATATCCACCTAGTACATTACAAAGAGGGCTTCAGTATTATTTACTGATAAAAGGTACAGGGTGTACTCATGGCTAGTTATTGCGATATGATTTTCTGAAATAACACTAATTAAAATTTTAGGAAAAAATACTTTTTTTCTAGTATTTTTAAAATTACACTATCTTATCCCCTGTGTAAGCCATATCCACCTAGTACATTATAAAGAGAACTTCAGTATTATTTACTGATAAAAGGTACAGGGTGTACTCATGACTAGTTATTGCGATATGATTTTTTGAAATAACACTAATTAAAATTTTAGGAAAAAATGCTTTGTTTCAAGTATTTTGGCAATTAGACTAACTTGTCCCCTGTGTAAGCCATATCCACCTAGTACATTATAAAGAGGGCTTCAGTATTATTTACTGATAAAAGGTACAGGGTGTACACATGGCTAGTTATTGCGATATGATTTTTTGAAATAACACTAATTAAAATTTTAGGAAAAAATACTTTGTTTCAAGTATTTTGGCAATTAGACTAACTTGTCCCCTGTGTAAGCCATATCCACCTAATACATTACAAAGAGGGCTTCAGTATTATTTAATGATAAAAGGTACAGGGTGTACTCATGGCTAGTTATTACGATATGATTTTTTGAAATAACACTAATTAAAATTTAAGGCAAAAATACTTTGTTTCAAGTATTTTGGCAATTAGACTAACTTGTCCCCTGTGTAAGCCATATCCACCTAGTACATTATAAAGAGGGCTTCAGTATTATTTACTGATAAAAGGTACAGGGTGTACTCATAACTAGTTATTGCGATATGATTTTTTGAAATAACACTGATTAAAATTTTAGGAAAAAATACTTTGTTTCATGTATTTTGGCAATTAGACTAACTTGTCCCCTGTGTAAGCCATATCCACCTAGTACATTACAAAGAGGGCTTCAGTATCATTTACTGATAAAAGGTACAGGGTGTACTCATGGCTAGTTATTGCGATATGATTTTCTGAAATAACACTAATTAAAATTTTAGGAAAAAATACTTTTTTTCTAGTATTTTGAAAATTACACTATCTTATCCCCTGTGTAAGCCATATCCACCTAGTACATTATAAAGAGGGCTTCAGTATTATTTACTGATAAAAGGTCCAGGGTGTACTCATGGCCAGTTATTGCGATATGATTTTCTGAAATAACACTAATTAAAATTTTAGGAAAAAATACTTTGTTTCAAGTATTTTGGCAATTAGACTAACTTGTCCCCTGTGTAAGCCATATCCACCTAGTACATTATAAAGAGGGCTTCAGTATTATTTACTGATAAAAGGTACAGGGTGTACTCATGACTAGTTATTGCGATATGATTTTTTGAAATAACACTAATTAAAATTTTAGGAAAAAATACTTTGTTTCATGTATTTTGGCAATTAGACTAACTTGTCCCCTGTGTAAGCCATATCCACCTAGTACATTTCAAAGAGGGCTTCAGTATTATTTACTGATAAAAGGTACAGGGTGTACTCATGGCTAGTTATTGCGATATGATTTTCTGAAATAACACTAATTAAAATTTTAGGAAAAAATACTTTGTTTCATGTATTTTGGCAATTAGACTAACTTGTCCCCTGTGTAAGCCACATCCACCTAGTACATTATAAAGAGAGCTTCAGTATTATTTACTGATAAAAGGTACAGGGTGTACTCATGACTAGTTATTGCGATATGATTTTTTGAAATAACACTAATTAAAATTTTAGGAAAAAATACTTTGTTTCAAGTATTTTGGCAATTAGACTAACTTGTCCCCTGTGTAAGCCACATCCACCTAGTACATTATAAAGAGAGCTTCAGTATTATTTACTGATAAAAGGTACAGGGTGTACTCATGACTAGTTATTGCGATATGATTTTTTGAAATAACACTAATTAAAATTTTAGGAAAAAATACTTTGTTTCATGTATTTTGGAAATTAGACTAACTTGTCCCCTGTGTAAGCCATATCCACCTAGTACATTACAAAGAGGGCTTCAGTATTATTTACTGATAAAAGGTACAGGGTGTACTCATGGCTAGTTATTGCGATATGATTTTCTGAAATAACACTAATTAAAATTTTAGGAAAAAATACTTTGTTTCAAGTATTTTGGCAATTAGACTAACTTGTCCCCTGTGTAAGCCATATCCACCTAGTACATTATAAAGAGGGCTTCAGTATTATTTACTGATAAAAGGTCCAGGGTGTACTCATGGCCAGTTATTGCGATATGATTTTCTGAAATAACACTAATTAAAATTTAAAAAAAAAATACTTTGTTTCATGTATTTTGGCAATTAGACTAACTTGTCCCCTGTGTAAGCCATATCCACCTAGTACATTACAAAGAGGGCTTTAGTATTATTTACTGATAAAAGGTACAGGGTGTACTCATGGCTAGTTATTGCGATATGATTTTTTGAAATAACACTAATTAAAATTTTAGGAAAAAATACTTTGTTTCATGTATTTTGGCAATTAGACTAACTTGTCCCCTGTGTAAGCCATATCTACCTAGTACATTACAAAGAGGGCTTTAGTATTATTTACTGATAAAAGGTACAGGGTGTACTCATGGCTAGTTATTGCGATATGATTTTCTGAAATAACACTAATTAAAATTTTAGGAAAAAATACTTTGTTTCATGTATTTTGGAAATTAGACTAACTTGTCCCCTGTGTAAGCCATATCCACCTAGTACATTACAAAGAGGGCTTCAGTATTATTTACTGATAAAAGGTACAGGGTGTACTCATGGCTAGTTATTGCGATATGATTTTTTGAAATAACACTAATTAAAATTTTAGGAAAAAATACTTTGTTTCAAGTATTTTGGCAATTAGACTAACTTGTCCCCTGTGTAAGCCACATGCACCTAGTACATTATAAAGAGAGCTTCAGTATTATTTACTGATAAAAGGTACAGGGTGTACTCATGACTAGTTATTGCGATATGATTTTTTGAAATAACACTAATTAAAATTTTAGGAAAAAATACTTTGTTTCATGTATTTTGGAAATTAGACTAACTTGTCCCCTGTGTAAGCCATATCCACCTAGTACATTACAAAGAGGGCTTCAGTATTATTTACTGATAAAAGGTACAGGGTGTACTCATGGCTAGTTATTGCGATATGATTTTTTGAAATAACACTAATTAAAATTTTAGGAAAAAATACTTTGTTTCAAGTATTTTGGCAATTAGACTAACTTGTCCCCTGTGTAAGCCACATCCACCTAGTACATTATAAAGAGAGCTTCAGTATTATTTACTCATAAAAGGTACAGGGTGTACTCATGACTAGTTATTGCGATATGATTTTTTGAAATAACACTAATTAAAATTTTAGGAAAAAATACTTTTTTTCTAGTATTTTGAAAATTACACTATCTTATCCCCTGTGTAAGCCATATCCTTCTAGTACATTACAAAGAGGGCTTCAGTATTATTTACTGATAAAAGGTACAGGGTGTACTCATGGCTAGTTATTGCGATATGATTTTCTGAAATAACACTAATTAAAATTTTAGGAAAAAATACTTTGTTTCAAGTATTTTGGCAATTAGACTAACTTGTCCCCTGTGTAAGCCATATCCACCTAGTACATTATAAAGAGGGCTTCAGTATTATTTACTGATAAAAGGTACAGGGTGTACTCATGGCTAGTTATTGCGATATGATTTTTTGAAATAACACTAATTAAAATTTTAGGAAAAAATACTTTGTTTCAAGTATTTTGGCAATTAGACTAACTTGTCCCCTGTTTAATCCTTAAGTTTAAGTTTTACATGAGTACACCCTGTACCTTTTATCAGTAAATAATACTGAAGCCCTCTTTGTAATGTACTAGGTGGATATGGCTTACACAGGGGACAAGTTAGTCTAATTGCCAAAATACATGAAACAAAGTATTTTTTCCTAAAATTTTAATTAGTGTTATTTCAAAAAATCATATCGCAATAACTAGTCATGAGTACACCCTGTACCTTTTATCAGTAAATAATACTGAAGCCCTTTTTATAATGTACTAGGTAGATATGGCTTACACAGGGGACAAGTTATTCTAATTGCCCAAATACTTGAAACAAAGTATTTTTTCCGAAAATTTTAATTAGTGTTATTTCAAAAAATTTTATCGCAATAACTAGCCATGAGTACACCCTGTACCTTTAATCAATAAATAATACTAAACCCCTTTTTATAATGTACTAGGTGGATACGGCTTACACAGGGGACAAGTTAGTCTAATTGCCAAAATACTTGAAACAAAGTATTTTTTCCTAAAATTTTAATTAGTGTTATTTCAGAAAATCATATCGCAATAACTGGCCATGAGTACACCCTGGACCTTTTATCAGTAAATAATACTGAAGCCGTCTTTATAATGTACTAGGTGGATATGGCTTACACAGGGGATAAGATAGTGTAATTTTCAAAATACTAGAAAAAAAGTATTTTTTCCTAAAATTTTAATTAGTGTTATTTCAGAAAATCATATCGCAATAACTAGCCATGAGTACACCCTGTACCTTTTATCAGTAAATAATACTAAAGCCCTCTTTGTAATGTACTAGGTGGATATGGCTTACACAGGGGACAAGTTAGTCTAATTGCCAAAATACATGAAACAAAGTATTTTTTCCTAAAATTTTAATTAGTGTTATTTCAAAAAATCATATCGCAATAACTAGCCATGAGTACACCCTGTACCTTTTATCAGTAAATAATACTAAAGCCCTCTTTGTAATGTACTAGGTGGATATGGCTTACACAGGGGACAAGTTAGTCTAATTGCCAAAATACATGAAACAAAGTATTTTTTTTTTAAATTTTAATTAGTGTTATTTCAGAAAATCATATCGCAATAACTGGCCATGAGTACACCCTGGACCTTTTATCAGTAAATAATACTGAAGCCCTCTTTATAATGTACTAGGTGGATATGGCTTACACAGGGGACAAGTTAGTCTAATTGCCAAAATACTTGAAACAAAGTATTTTTTCCTAAAATTTTAATTAGTGTTATTTCAGAAAATCATATCGCAATAACTAGCCATGAGTACACCCTGTACCTTTTATCAGTAAATAATACTGAAGCCCTCTTTGTAATGTACTAGGTGGATATGGCTTACACAGGGGACAAGTTAGTCTAATTTCCAAAATACATGAAACAAAGTATTTTTTCCTAAAATTTTAATTAGTGTTATTTCAAAAAATCATATCGCAATAACTAGTCATGAGTACACCCTGTACCTTTTATCAGTAAATAATACTGAAGCTCTCTTTATAATGTACTAGGTGGATGTGGCTTACACAGGGGACAAGTTAGTCTAATTGCCAAAATACTTGAAACAAAGTATTTTTTCCTAAAATTTTAATTAGTGTTATTTCAAAAAATCATATCGCAATAACTAGTCATGAGTACACCCTGTACCTTTTATCAGTAAATAATACTGAAGCTCTCTTTATAACGTACTAGGTGGATGTGGCTTACACAGGGGACAAGTTAGTCTAATTGCCAAAATACATGAAACAAAGTATTTTTTCCTAAAATTTTAATTAGTGTTATTTCAGAAAATCATATCGCAATAACTAGCCATGAGTACACCCTGTACCTTTTATCAGTAAATAATACTGAAGCCCTCTTTGTAATGTACTAGGTGGATATGGCTTACACAGGGGACAAGTTAGTCTAATTGCCAAAATACATGAAACAAAGTATTTTTTCCTAAAATTTTAATTAGTGTTATTTCAAAAAATCATATCGCAATAACTAGTCATGAGTACACCCTGTACCTTTTATCAGTAAATAATACTGAAGCCGTCTTTATAATGTACTAGGTGGATATGGCTTACACAGGGGATAAGATAGTGTAATTGCCAAAATACATGAAACAAAGTATTTTTTTTTTAAATTTTAATTAGTGTTATTTCAGAAAATCATATCGCAATAACTGGCCATGAGTACACCCTGGACCTTTTATCAGTAAATAATACTGAAGCCGTCTTTATAATGTACTAGGTGGATATGGCTTACACAGGGGATAAGATAGTGTAATTTTCAAAATACTAGAAAAAAAGTATTTTTTCCTAAAATTTTAATTAGTGTTATTTCAGAAAATCATATCGCAATAACTAGCCATGAGTACACCCTGTACCTTTTATCAGTAAATAATACTAAAGCCCTCTTTGTAATGTACTAGGTGGATATGGCTTACACAGGGGACAAGTTAGTCTAATTGCCAAAATACATGAAACAAAGTATTTTTTCCTAAAATTTTAATTAGTGTTATTTCAAAAAATCATATCGCAATAACTAGCCATGAGTACACCCTGTACCTTTTATCAGTAAATAATACTAAAGCCCTCTTTGTAATGTACTAGGTGGATATGGCTTACACAGGGGACAAGTTAGTCTAATTGCCAAAATACATGAAACAAAGTATTTTTTTTTTAAATTTTAATTAGTGTTATTTCAGAAAATCATATCGCAATAACTGGCCATGAGTACACCCTGGACCTTTTATCAGTAAATAATACTAAAGCCCTCTTTATAATGTACTAGGTGGATATGGCTTACACAGGGGACAAGTTAGTCTAATTGCCAAAATACTTGAAACAAAGTATTTTTTCCTAAAATTTTAATTAGTGTTATTTCAGAAAATCATATCGCAATAACTAGCCATGAGTACACCCTGTACCTTTTATCAGTAAATAATACTGAAGCCCTCTTTGTAATGTACTAGGTGGATATGGCTTACACAGGGGACAAGTTAGTCTAATTTCCAAAATACATGAAACAAAGTATTTTTTCCTAAAATTTTAATTAGTGTTATTTCAAAAAATCATATCGCAATAACTAGTCATGAGTACACCCTGTACCTTTTATCAGTAAATAATACTGAAGCTCTCTTTATAATGTACTAGGTGGATGTGGCTTACACAGGGGACAAGTTAGTCTAATTGCCAAAATACATGAAACAAAGTATTTTTTCCTAAAATTTTAATTAGTGTTATTTCAGAAAATCATATCGCAATAACTAGCCATGAGTACACCCTGTACCTTTTATCAGTAAATAATACTGAAGCTCTCTTTATAATGTACTAGGTGGATGTGGCTTACACAGGGGACAAGTTAGTCTAATTGCCAAAATACTAGAAAAAAAGTATTTTTTCCTAAAATTTTAATTAGTGTTATTTCAGAAAATCATATCGCAATAACTAGCCATGTGTACACCCTGTACCTTTTATCAGTAAATAATACTAAAGCCCTCTTTGTAATGTACTAGGTGGATATGGCTTACACAGGGGACAAGTTAGTCTAATTGCCAAAATACATGAAACAAAGTATTTTTTCCTAAAATTTTAATTAGTGTTATTTCAAAAAATCATATCGCAATAACTAGCCATGAGTACACCCTGTACCTTTTATCAGTAAATAATACTAAAGCCCTCTTTGTAATGTACTAGGTGGATATGGCTTACACAGGGGACAAGTTAGTCTAATTGCCAAAATACATGAAACAAAGTATTTTTTTTTTAAATTTTAATTAGTGTTATTTCAGAAAATCATATCGCAATAACTGGCCATGAGTACACCCTGGACCTTTTATCAGTAAATAATACTGAAGCCCTCTTTATAATGTACTAGGTGGATATGGCTTACACAGGGGATAAGATAGTCTAATTGCCAAAATACTTGAAACAAAGTATTTTTTCCTAAAATTTTAATTAGTGTTATTTCAGAAAATCATATCGCAATAACTAGCCATGAGTACACCCTGTACCTTTTATCAGTAAATAATACTGAAGCCCTCTTTGTAATGTACTAGGTGGATATGGCTTACACAGGGGACAAGTTAGTCTAATTTCCAAAATACATGAAACAAAGTATTTTTTCCTAAAATTTTAATTAGTGTTATTTCAAAAAATCATATCGCAATAACTAGTCATGAGTACACCCTGTACCTTTTATCAGTAAATAATACTGAAGCTCTCTTTATAATGTACTAGGTGGATGTGGCTTACACAGGGGACAAGTTAGTCTAATTGCCAAAATACTTGAAACAAAGTATTTTTTCCTAAAATTTTAATTAGTGTTATTTCAAAAAATCATATCGCAATAACTAGTCATGAGTACACCCTGTACCTTTTATCAGTAAATAATACTGAAGCTCTCTTTATAATGTACTAGGTGGATGTGGCTTACACAGGGGACAAGTTAGTCTAATTGCCAAAATACATGAAACAAAGTATTTTTTCCTAAAATTTTAATTAGTGTTATTTCAGAAAATCATATCGCAATAACTAGCCATGAGTACACCCTGTACCTTTTATCAGTAAATAATACTGAAGCCCTCTTTGTAATGTACTAGGTGGATATGGCTTACACAGGGGACAAGTTAGTCTAATTGCCAAAATACATGAAACAAAGTATTTTTTCCTAAAATTTTAATTAGTGTTATTTCAAAAAATCATATCGCAATAACTAGTCATGAGTACACCCTGTACCTTTTATCAGTAAATAATACTGAAGCCCTCTTTATAATGTACTAGGTGGATATGGCTTACACAGGGGATAAGATAGTGTAATTTTAAAATACTAGAAAAAAAGTATTTTTTCCTAAAATTTTAATTAGTGTTATTTCAGAAAATCATATCGCAATAACTGGCCATGAGTACACCCTGGACCTTTTATCAGTAAATAATACTGAAGCCCTCTTTATAATGTACTAGGTGGATATGGCTTACACAGGGGATAAGATAGTGTAATTTTAAAATACTAGAAAAAAAGTATTTTTTCCTAAAATTTTAATTAGTGTTATTTCAGAAAATCATATCGCAATAACTAGCCATGAGTACACCCTGTACCTTTTATCAGTAAATAATACTGAAGCCCTCTTTGTAATGTACTAGGTGGATATGGCTTACACAGGGGACAAGTTAGTCTAATTGCCAAAATACATGAAACAAAGTATTTTTTCCTAAAATTTTAATTAGTGTTATTTCAAAAAATCATATCGCAATAACTAGTCATGAGTACACCCTGTACCTTTTATCAGTAAATAATACTGAAGCCCTCTTTATAATGTACTAGGTGGATATGGCTTACACAGGGGACAAGTTAGTCTAATTGCCAAAATACTTGAAACAAAGTATTTTTGCCTTAAATTTTAATTAGTGTTATTTCAAAAAATCATATCGCAATAACTAGCCATCAGTACACCCTGTACCTTTTATCAGTAAATAATACTGAAGCCCTCTTTATAATGTATTAGGTGGATATGGCTTACACAGGGGACAAGTTAGTCTAATTGCCAAAATACTTGAAACAAAGTATTTTTTCCTAAAATTTTAATTAGTGTTATTTCAAAAAATCATATCGCAATAACTAGCCATGAGTACACCCTGTACCTTTTATCAGTAAATAATACTGAAGCCCTTTTTATAATGTACTAGGTGGATATGGCTTACACTGGGGACAAGTTAGTCTAATTGCCAAAATACTTGAAACAAAGCATTTTTTCCTAAAATTTTAATTAGTGTTATTTCAGAAAATCATATCGCAATAACTAGCCATGAGTACACCCTGTACCTTTTATCAGTAAATAATACTGAAGCCCTCTTTATAATGTACTAGGTGGATATGGCTTACACAGGGGACAAGTTAGTCTAATTGCCAAAATACTTGAAACAAAGTATTTTTTCCTAAAATTTTAATTAGTGTTATTTCAAAAAATCATATCGCAATAACTAGCCATGAGTACACCCTGTACCTTTTATCAGTAAATAATACTGAAGCCCTCTTTATAATGTACTAGGTCCTCGTGGCTTACACAGGGGATGTGGTAGTCTAATTTTCAAAAAACTCAAATTATAAATAGTTTTTCTAAAAAACTGGATTCGAGTTTTAAATAAAATATATATGGCATACACTTTACTCGAGATTACTCTGGGCCTTTTACTAATCATGAATATTGGATCGCTCTTCATAAATTAATTATTTTTTTTAATTGACTTTTCAAATTGGGCGGGTTATCTTGGCAGAAAACTTTTGGCCGCTAACTTCACACCGGTTTAATTAATGAAGGTTACTGAATGATTCAACATAACGAGCCGTCAACTGACGTCTGATATTTGTTGCTTTGGAGTTGAAAAGATCAATGTCCAACTCCTCTGCAAGTGCATTAAATTCGTTACAAACTCTCAAAAAACAACTATTCTGCCTGTACCTAGTCCTAGCATGCTGGACAAACAAGAGAGAAGGACAGCGGAGATTAAACCTTGGGACTCGTAGACCCAATCGATCCAACAACCCAGGACAATCAACTGTACCGTTGGATATATTAAGCAAGTAAGCAATATCAGTGATGTTGCGTCGGACTTCCAGTGGAAGAAGATGCAGATTTTAGCACATAACTTGATATCGGCTGTCATTGTGATGATTATGACAGTGGATCCCAAGCCTGAGACGCCATTCTTCTCTTCTCTATCCTATTTATATACTGTCTGCCTATCCTTCAAGGGAACTAGCGTAAGTATATGTAAAATACTATTAAATATAACGGTATGTTATAATGCTACGCCGTAGCTCACATACTCGTATCTACTACCGACGTAGCAATTAAATAGAAGGACTACGTGTCGTAGATCACGATCAAATAAATAAAACAATAGCTGAAGGTGCATTAAAAATCCATCGAAACAAACGAGAATTTATGAAGAGGTTGATGAATGTTGAAGAAGCGAAAGAGGTATGTCGTGATAGTGACCAGTGGCGCTCAATTGTCTATTTGACGTGAACATACTCGTATGCATGTATGTCAATAAAATAAGATGCCTTTGACAAAATGGAGGTAGATATTTAAAGCCCCTTAAACAAATGATACCAATAAAAGCAGTCTATAGTCGTAAATAAAAAAAAACAATCACAGACTCAGTAAGTCTGGCAACACCGCCTAATAGCAAAATAATCCTCCAATTTATTATTGGTACGGAAAAATAGGGGATGGCTATTCGGGAGTATGTTTAGAAGAAAATTAATTGTTTTTGTAACGAAATGTGACGTCAGTCCCTGTCACAATGTTGTGTGAAGTTAGTTCAATTCAACTAAGATCTATAGTACGTCTTCCGTGGTCTAGCGGTTAACTCCGTAGATTTAGACGCGGAGGTACCGGGTTCAATTCCTGGTCGGACACAAAAAATATATATTTAGTTTATTTGTGATATTTCACGAGTTTGGTATCCTAGAGACATCGACGAGCTTGCCACTTGTCATGATGGACCAATGGTAAAGTTGGCTAAATGTGAATACGCTTCTTTAAAAGCTTGGTTCCTGACTACCCTGAAAGGGATACAGTTGTGATGAATATTATATTTTTATTTTATTTTTGATATTTGAAACGCGTACGTAAATTTGTCGCACAATACAGATGTGGAATGCTGTTCCAGCCTCTGTGTTTTCACTTTCCTATAACTTGGAGTCCTTCAAGCCAAGAGTGAAAAAGCATCTAGTCAAGCCGGCGTATAGTGTTAGGGACATGTCAGTCATGACTGTCTGACTTCAGTTGCTAAAATTCATGGACCTTGCGCGCCACTTACCATCAGGTGTGCCCAAGGTTACATGTCGTGCTAGTATAAAAAAAAATAGTTTGAAAGCGACGCGATGGAACGCGAAGTTCGTGAATGTAAATAAGTGACACATGCACATGCTGCAATTTTAACCGTTTTTTTATAGTAAAGTATCATCACGACCGTTTCCCTTTCGGGGTGGTCAGAAACCACGCTTATAAATAAGCGGATTCACATTTAGCCAACTTTACTGCCGGCCAATCATGACAAGTGGCAAGCTCGTCGATGTCTCCAGCGGTCCAAACTCGGGGAATATCACAAATAAATTAAATGTTATTTAAATATATTTATTTACATGAATAAATATTTTTGTGTCCCGACCAGGAATTGAACCCGGTACCTCCGATTCTAAATCCACGGACTTAATCCCTAGACCACGGAGGCAGTTTATTTAATAATTTAATTTTTTTTAAATCATTGTACCTTACTTCCTTCTAATAAACAAATTGCTACATGCCAAAAGTTAACCAAGCATAACGGTCCGGGTTCGACCGACCCGCGGCGCGAGCTACTTTTAAAACTGTAATCCTTCAGATCCGCACTCACTCGTATAAACCTCATTTCATTTGTCGGTCATAAATATTATTCAGAACGAGACAACTTGATCCGTTCCTCCCTCAACCTAATCCGGACCAGTAATCATTCGTCCATTTTGTCTATTCCCACAAAACATCTCGATTTTTCATAGACTTACATATGGCAAGAGGGTTTTACGGTTTTGTATCCCTCTCGTTCGCACAATATATATTTTTAGAAGAGAAGAGAAATTTATAAGCATTCCATGGATTCACCGTGCGGGTGCTGGGTCCATCATATGTTGGTATGAGATGAGAAGAATGGTGTCTCGGGCTTGCGACTGACAATAGACTGGTTTAAGAAAAGGTCTCCTTTTTTATTTTATTGCGCGATAATACGCTCACCATCCACCATTCTACCTCTCTCCCTACCCAACCAAATACTGTATGATTCCGTTATTGCCGTCTTGGAAGCTCGTTCCATAAATGTATTGACGGCAGACCTGCTTAGGCCCAATTCTTTCAGTAAGTGATGCAAAGATTTTGCTGGAACTCCTCTCGCACCAACTTCAACTGCGTAAAGCCGAGTCTTGAACCCGTTCCTGATCATTTCTTCTGTGTGATCATAATATTTATTCGACTTCATGTTGTGGTCTTTTGGTATATTTGATTCCCACGGAACGGTAAGTTCAATAAGGATAACTTTTTTCAAGTTCCGAGAAAACACTAAGATGTCTGGCCTATACAACTAGTTCATCTAGGATCCTATAATGATGTTCAAATGTATCCATGACAATTTTCCAGTCTGATGCGGCGCCAAGGATCGAGGTCGGCTTGCATTTAGTTTACAAATGTTGTCAAAGTTTTATTTGTAGTCAGCCCCTTTCTGGCTCTTGCAATAGAAAGACTTACTGCTTCACGGATAACACCAAGGACTTTGTCATGTCGGCGTGAGTAATAGCCCTTTTCTAGAAGAGTAACGCACCCTACAAGGTGTGTCTAGCAGTTCCTATGGCAGCACCACATAATGTACAGTTCTTTTCCGTAGCTTTTCCCCACCTTACCAGATTACTCTGGTCTCAAGTCAAGTCGTCAAGTCTCACCTCCGTATTCTAAGGCATTTCCTCAACAGCCATTGACCTGCCTCCACTTTTTTTTCCTTCCAGCTGTCAAACGAAAAATAAGTCTTTATAATTGAGACCATTAAAATTATAAATATAGTCTAATGTACGAGCTTAAGGCTGACCTTCAAAAACTATCAGCTCGGCTCTATTTTTAACTTTAATCATAACTATTGCAGAAACTTAATTTTCTTTTGACAGCTAAAGGGAAATGTTGAGTGGAGGAGGCGTTGAGGAAACGTCGGATGTAAGTGTTCTTTTGAGAAATGCAGTCTATCAAAGTAAACAGTAATCTTTATGATGAGTCCACACTTTTCGGGTTGGTCAGAAACCACGCTTATAAAGGAGCGGATTCACATTTAGCCAACTTTACTGCCGGCCAATCATGACAAGTGGCAAGCTCGTCGATGTCTCCAGCGTACCGAACTCGAGAGATATCACAAATAAATTCAATATTAATTAAATATATTTATTTACATTAATACATATTTTTGTGTCCCGACCAGGGATCGAACGCGGTACCTCTGAGTCTAAATCGACGGACTTAACCGCTAGACTACGGAGGCAGTTGATTATAAACAAGCTTTTACTCTAGAATATGTAACAATTTTCGTATAAAAATTCGTCTAAAATCAAAATTTTTGACGACGTATCCGTTTCCCAAACTTTTATATAAGATCCTTGTTATTAGCTAAGATTTTTATTAAATCCCATGTGAATACCATTCTATAAAAAAATAAAAATAAAGCGTGGTTTCTGACCACCCTGGAAGGGAAACGGATACTTTACTTTACTTTTGCCCTTAGTAAAGAGGTTATAGTTAGCCAGCATAGTGACAGGGACTGATGTCTATTTATGACTTTTAGGCACTAAAAAACACAAGTAAACAGTATATTTAAATATTAAAAAAAAACATCAATTCCAGCATTGAGCGTGATTGATTAGTTTTAAACAGCTGACCAATTTTCCCCTCGGGGGTAGCTACATTCCTTAGGGGTAGTTGCGGAGGGATGGCTTATTGCCGTCGCAGGTGCACCGTTAAAATAATACACACTCTTGGAATGTCTGTATAGAGGATGTTTTATTTATTCTGTATAAGCTGTTTCCTCGCCAAGCCGTGCCAGCGTGGCGAGTGTAGGCTAAATCCTCCTGATATATGTTCTGGAAGGCCCATCTCCAGCAGTAGAGGTCTGGGACGCTGTGTTCTAGGGGCTGTAATGATGAATGATGTAATAATAATATATTATTTATTATACAGAAGCAATAATAGTGTGGGTACAAAGGCGAGAGCAATAGGCTATAATATTGTTGACGACGTAATTTCTACTCATTTTATTTAATTATTTATAGAATTATATTTTTTTTACCTTTTGATAGCTAATGTTTTTTTACGCAGTCTTGTTCCAAATTTCTACTAACTAACCTTTGTTCGGTGAATGTTGGTAAAACATAAACTATTATACTTCAGACAAAGAGGCGAACGACGGCCATCTCAATTCCACCACTTTAGCTATTTGGCGAAAAGCTACCGTGGGCCTTGAGGGTCTTGACATGCTATTAGAATATAAGATGACACGGCCCATTTACAGCTATGAATTTATGTTTAATTGACATATCATTATTAGTATTTAGATTATAAGATGACGTCTTTTTTTTTTTTTTTTTTTAATTATTATTTTTTGTTTTATAAATTTATAAATTATCTGACATATGTATATAATTTCTGTACATCATAATTATTAAGTATTTAGAATGTAAACTGACACGGCCTCTTTACAGCCACTATCTTATTTAAGTAGTTTCTAAGTTAGTTAGTTTTACTTGCTTGTAGCAATAATGTTGTGTTTTTAATAACAAAGTCAAAGTCACAATATCTTTCAAACCTGTTACAGGCATTTATGAAACGTCATTGATTTAATTATTTTTAATAAACAAGTTTTTTTTCCTCAATTAAAATATTCAATATAACAAAACAGACAAAGATCACCCATACAATAGTCATTTAAATTTACAGCCACGAATTAAAGTTTAATTTTAATATTTTATAATATTTAATATTAATGACATTTATTTAATTTCATATTAATATGATTTTAATTTTAATTTGACTTGGCCACTGTACAGCCACGAAATTAACTTAAATTTATTATAATTATTTCGATTATAAGTTGACACGGCTATAATGCCTCAAATTTAGGTTAAG
Source organism: Tinea semifulvella (assembly GCA_910589645.1). Classification (NCBI taxonomy): domain Eukaryota; kingdom Metazoa; phylum Arthropoda; class Insecta; order Lepidoptera; family Tineidae; genus Tinea; species Tinea semifulvella. The sequence goes on along the minus strand of OU342623.1, from coordinate 311,668 downwards.
CTACAGTACATGTTTATGGCAGCAATGTCACTTACTTATTTCAGTCTATCCATAATTTAATTTAATATTTTAATTTATTATTTATTTATCTATTTGCTTATAATGTTTTATTTTTAATTTTAAAAATATTGTAAATAATTTGTAAAAATTGACAATATCAGAGTGTTACATGTGAACCATATGAAAATAAATATTTTGAATTTGAGTTTACAACACCGATTCGTCGAACGACAAACGACATTCTTGACTTTTCACTTACCCACTTAGTTTAAAAAAAGTATTAATAAATAAAGGAGATCTATGTGTTGGATTTTATATTTATATTGAAACTCCTTTTTAATGATAAGCACCTTTTCCTTTCTATTAGTTTTGTAATGTCACTACTGTCTTTTAATACTTTAATTATTAATTTATGTAAAATATGGATTACTCGTATGTCTGTGAAATTGAATTGTTCTTATTGTGGTGAAACCTGGTAAATAAAACTTGGCTGTTACAATTAAAATTAATATAAATTCGTGAATTGTTTATTTAATATATAATACACACTGTATAATGACAGTGAACCCTTAATCGTAGTCGGTCGGGTTTGCGAGGCCCTTGATTAAAAATACTACAGCGGCACACGCCTCGGAGGGTTTTAATATCCAGCTTCCGACATAACTGCAAGGGTGACATGCCGGCATATAAATGCAAAATCAAAAACATCAAGAAAACCTTTTCAAATTCAAATCAGTTATAGAAAACTTAGTGTAGTATTCAACGAACATTTATGAGTTTCAAGCTGTATGTAATCTATAGATTTACTTAGGAAGTGCTTTCTAACTGACAACCCATATTTATGTACTGCTAACCTTTGGGATAGTAAATTTAAGTTAAGTAGTCAATTTCACATATAATTTAATAATTAATATTTATTTATTATATATATATATATATAGATTATTTTCAATCTTAATCACCCTATTACCTAACTTTTTACTATCACAACGGTAGTCTCGACAGATTGCTTGATTGATGACTTGATTTTTTTTTTTGTTCTCTTCTCCCGATGGATGATGAATGAGATGATAGGGAAGGCAAAGGGTCTAGCCCATACAGCCAAGTCTGACGTAATATATCTTTGTTTTTCATGAATTAATGAGGTCATCATCAAATTCCAGATGCTGCAGAATTTGATGCTTTTCTTGGAATCATTCGCGGAACCATCCACTGCTCAAACACGTCGGGTAAAATATGGGAGTTGACAGCGCGGGAAAACCGCAAAAAATAAACTGCAACTTGTGCCCCATATTTAAAGTCCAATTTATCGTTTTCCATAATTATTCACATTGTAGCACATTATTAAACAAAACAACACCACTTTTGACCAATAATATCCACAGTAAATTAATTTACAAAACAAAAACTTGCACTTGACATGTTCACGCAAAATGGCGCGAAGAACTCCCCGATTGATGACTTGATTGATTGACAGTCGTAAAAAAAATGTTGCCACTTCCAAAATAAAAAGCTGATTTGGTTAATATCATTAGTTCCAAAGGACGGTAATATTTTAATATGAGAACTTATATCATTAAATACTCAGACAACTCCGTATTAACTCATTTTATGTGTTTTATATCAAAAGACAATAATATTTATTTCTTTGCAACACTAGAAGCAAATGCCAAAATGTCAGCTGGTTGCTGCCACAAGTTTCGTCGATAAATAGTTTGCGGAAATCGCAAATTTTACAGATAAATTCGATACGATCCGACATTTTTATGACTAAAGAACATTAATACCCGAGCCCGGCTCCAATCTTCCCAACAATGGGCAAAATATATAAAATTATTTCAATGGTGTAGTTAAGCGGGTATCAAACTTTTTGGCGATGGCACCCTTGAGCTTGTGTTTTTCTTTTTATTTATTTCCTTTCAGTTTTTGATTGTTTTTTTTTAAATAAAGATGGGTTTTTTATTTTTAAATTAACATTTTATGCTATGTAACTAAGGCAACCTTGTAATAAACCTAGCTTACATTAAACAATAAAGTAATACGTTTTTTAAATATTTTTATATCCCAAACATCATTGAAAATTTGGTCTCCACGTTCCTCAAGCAACTTTCGACGCAGATGTCTATGGGATTTGCGTTTGATTTTAAACTCCAAACTGTTCATTTCAATATGCTCTTGATTACTTTACACAATATTACCCTTAATCCTCTTTAGAATAAATACTAAAACTGCAAAAGTTGAATTGAATGTAAGCTCTTTTAATATTGCAGTTGCTAGATCTTTTGGTAGGATTGTGGGATCTATAACAGTGTGTTTAAAGATTAGTGTTGTATGCATGGCTAGACAATTGTTGTAACGCTTTTGTCTGAAAGCAGTCAAGTTCAGTTCGTTTGACTTATTACCGTTCTGTTTGAATAATAACTGAACAATACCTGCGAGATACGAGTATGTTTGGAATACCAGTAAAACAAATGCCTACATTTAAAAAAAAATCTGTCTCTTTTTACTATATTTTTAATTTTTTTATTTTGTATACGGCATAAATAGGAAAAAAACATGCTATCAATATTATGTCGGTTTATTTGAATCATCATTATCATTACAGCCCCTAGAACACAGCGTCCTAGACCTGCACTGTTGGAGATGGGCCTTCCATCTACAGCCCTATTCTGTTACTTAGTCGCAAAGGTTATTAGAGGATTTCGTTGTTTACGCCAGAGGTTGCGTCATTATTACAAAATATTATTCAATTCTCAACTCTATAAGAGCTCGACCTTGACAACGTCCGTGCTAATATCAACTTTATTAGCGTGATATATATATAGTTAACGGATTCCATTATATAACGTTTGCGCTTAAGTAATATAATAGGACTACTGGAGAACTTGGCCTACATTCTCCACGATATGGCCAGACGGGTGGTATACGGGATATATACGAGAAGAGTTATTCACGTACAAAAAACACGTAAAAATTATATATTTATGTATTAACGTAGTATATATTATTTACTAAAAAGATATAATTATTTATTAATAAAAAATAGTACAAATTATAACTTATAAATAACGTACCAAAAGTAAACAAAAATTACATTGTAATCACATTATTTACACCCAAAATGACGGTTGCATTAAGTGAATCAACTAAATGAAAATATTATTTCTGGGATTTAGTAACAAATCCAATGTTTATTATCTCTCAAACAGCGCGAGGGGAGATCGGCTTTAGGCTGTTTCTGACACTTAAGTATTGACAGATGACAGTGTCACTCGGGTGAGAGGATGCGTGGGGTCATTTTGACACAAGCGGCCAGTAACGGATTAAGGGTTTCAAAGTTATAGCAGATTTAACTTTAAGCTTTAATGGATTTAAGTTTAGACATGTTTATATCTGAAATTTCTAAAATTTAAACAAAAAATAGTTTTTTTGTTTCCAAGTGTAATAGATAAAGTTGTGAAGAGAGTTTCGTTTTTGCACGTGATGGTCTCATGTGGTCTATTGTCTCCGTTAGTGTTTGGGTCATCAATAGAATAACATATGTGATGGTCTCATGTGGTCTATTGTCTCCGTTAGTGTTTGGGTCATCAATAGAATAACATATGTGATGGTCTCATGTGGTCTATTGTCTCCGTTAGTGTTTGGGTCATCAATAGAATAACATATGTGATGGTCTCATGTGGTCTATTGTCTCCGTTAGTGTTTGGGTCATCAATAGAATAACATATGTGATGGTCTCATGTGGTCTATTGTCTCCGTTAGTGTTTGGGTCATCAATAGAATAACATATGTGATGGTCTCATGTGGTCTATTGTCTCCGTTTGTGTTTGGGTCATCAATAGAATAACATATGTGATGGTCTCATGTGGTCTATTGTCTCCGTTAGTGTTTGGGTCATCAATAGAATAACATATGTGATGGTCTCATGTGGTCTATTGTCTCCGTTAGTGTTTGGGTCATCAATAGAATAACATATGTGATGGTCTCATGTGGTCTATTGTCTCCGTTAGTGTTTGGGTCATCAATAGAATAACATATGTGATGGTCTCATGTGGTCTATTGTCTCCGTTAGTGTTTGGGTCATCAATAGAATAACATATGTGATGGTCTCATGTGGTCTATTGTCTCCGTTAGTGTTTGGGTCATCAATAGAATAACATATTACTTTAATATACAAAATCACGCCGTATAATATTCGTATAACGCTTTACATTAAGTCATCAATGGTACTAACAACTTTGTCAGAGCGAAAATAAATTGTTTTTTTATCCACATAAATTCGCAGTTACAATTTAAAAAATCCAATCCTAAAAATATTTAGTAACATTTTAAGTAAATAATAAAAAAATAAAACACTGAGTCAAATCTCTTAGGTCCAGATTAATAGTCGTTGCTCCGCCATTGCTCAGAACTGTCAAAGTGACAGTTTTTACTTCAAAATCTGTCACTTTGACAGTTCTAAGCAATGGCTCGTGCTAAGCACTGGCGGAGCAACGACTATTAATACGAAACTAAATAACAAGACTAGGGTTAGTCTTAGTCATGGTCTTACTAACATTTCGGTGGTCTTGGTCATTTTCCGATCATTTATAGTCTGTTACCATTTCTATGTGTGGTCGTAACAGATAACCAAATAAGGAATTCTGTAACTAATAATTGAATTTTCGTGACATTAACAAAATATTTCTACTTATGATATTTGTGTCCAACAATAGTAAATCAAACAGTGGCCTGGCGGGTCTGACGGGACATCAGACGCACGTGCGGGCGGCGGCGACGCGTGCCGACCCGCGACTGCAAGGAGGGTTAAATGTAGACCTATTTTTTAAATAGAATTGGCCTTTTAAAAAAAGTTGTAAATATCGTCCGTCGGATTGTAACCAAAACATCTCCGTATGCAGAATGGAAGCGAACGGAACAATACATATTTTAAATTAATTTAGAAGAAACGACATATTAATATATTATTTTACCAATTATTCACGTATGACTAAAACTTCAAATTTCAATTACAATTATTGTAATTGAAAAAGTTTGGGGAAAATCTCCGCTTGGATGACCCTTTAAGTAGAGAATATTTTACTCAAAGGGTCAGCCTCGCCGTTCAATGGGCGAGTGTTCTCGGCACAATACGCCCACCGCGCCGGACGGTTATAATTTTAGTTTTTAATTTTATTTGTAGAGTAGTTTTTTTTTATGTTTATTTAATATTAGTATTTATTTTTAATATTTATAATTATGTCGTCATCTTTGCTGAAGTTGGCTACGTCTCATTATATAGACACCCCTTTACAACAGTAAAATTACTACTAGAATTTATCTTTGAAGAAACCTAAGCTAAGGAAATCGATCAGGCATTTACGACATTTACGGCACTTACTTTTAAAAATACGTAAGTTTTTGACTACATTTCACTACAGCCCCTAAAACACAGCCTCCTAGACCTCCACTGTTGGAGGTGGGCCTTCTAGAACAAGACTACTGGAGAATTCGATGTACACTCGCCACGATTTAATGACAATTTATTTACTAATCCACAAGTTGGTATTAGTGGAACCGGGACCAACGGCTTAACTTGCTCTTCTCCTGACGGGAATGGTGGTGTTGTAAATCTATGACAAATGTACATAAGAAAAGTGTATTTCTCATTGGAACATGCTGGGTTTTGACGAGTCTTTTGTAGGATATAACGGAAAGCGTTCTTACAACCGTGCCACCATCTACATCTACATTATAGACATGGAAAGCCGACATAGACATTAGTCACATAGTATTTTACAATATCTTTTCTTTATTGGTCTAATCGCTTATTAAACGAAGTTGGCAATTCTTGTAAAATGTATTGCCAGGTCTGTGAGACGCATTGTTCTATTCTCATGGAATTTCACTTAAATCTAGCTCCCCTGCGATTTGTTACACTCGACTCGGCCCTCTGCCAATATTGAAACACAACTTATGCGGGCTTTTCGCACTTCGCCGTTCAAGGGTTAACTCTATTTACATAAATAAATTCACTATTAATTACTCTTGCGTGTGATTTAGGGTTAAATAAATCCGATTTCGTATTATTTTCTTGTTATAATGTTTCATTTATTAAACTTATTTTATATACGCGTAATGATGATCAAAACTCAACAACTGGTTTGATACCCGATGAAGGTCCATTACGTTTTCTTAAGTTTAATTATTTATTATTATCTACATAGCTACGAGAATATAATGCCAAACGATTGTATTCGTTTAGTCCGTTTGTTCATATACCATAAAATCTGGTGATGGGAAAGCTGGCAATTATTTCTGCCAACGTATTAGTCTTGCTATACTATAGAGGAAATGTTGCCAGTCTTCTTGGGACTATCTCTCATTGGACGTCTATTTGTATTTTTTATGTATTTTTATTAGGTTTAGTTTATAGAGTTATTTAATTTTATTTAAAGTTGTTTGTAATTATTATTTTGTAAATATAAGTTTAAATATTATAACTATAAATAAATAAAAAAACCTCTAGAGACGGTTTAGTTAATTGTAACCACAATTTATGACAATAAATATTTCAAACTATTTATTCTACAAGTAGGCATAGGACAATAAATATAATGTATTCTGCCCTTTTACAAGTCAAAAAATAAATTAATATAACGAAAAGCTTATTTTTCTAGGAAATAGCTTATATTTGGAGCAGCACATTACAATCAAAATAGACATAATACAATATTAATCTTCAAATTATAGCTGCTGTAAATACGCATTGTCATACTTTAATATAGGTTTTATCTGATTAACTAATACGACGGCATAGTGATAAGGTCATGTCAGTCGATACCTAAACCAGATGGTCGCAGTCACATGTCGTGTTCACTAGAAAATAAGAAAAAAATAAAAGTTAGTTCTCTTTGCAAAATGGTTCAAATTGAATACTCATGTAATCCTCTGACGCTCCCCTTAAAGGCTTAGCCACACCAAATGCGTCTCGAACCATTCAATACCAAATACTTGTTACCATTTTGTCATATCATTTATTTTTGTCATAAATATTTATTTATTGATTATTTTTCCGCAGTGTGATAAATAGTGTCTTTAAGCAATATTTTCGTATGTATTTATATCATAGAAATAACATCTATTGAGTACTTAGTAATTAGAATGCGTCTATGAGGTGGAAGGACCAGGTCAAGACTGCAATAGACCACCTCCTACTGCAATTCGAGAGGAATGGCAACGGCTTATTAAGCGTGCAACTAATACTGTAATGAAGACCACAACCACCTCTTTCGCTTCGTCGACATACATGTTCTTTTATTTCGTAGACTCTTTCCTGCCCCTTTAGCCAGTGTTTTATTTATTTGGTCGTGATAGGTGAGTCCTGGTCTTCCCCTTTTACCCACAACTTTCGCTTTATAAATCTGGTTCGTCAATCTTGTCCGAACCATCAGAGCATGCCTTTCCTTATGTTTGTCCTATGCTTTCTATCCTACCATTTTTCGTATGTGGTGGTTACGCATGCGGTCCGCACAAAGTCACGCCGCATATCCGACGTAGTGATCAAATTTCTACTGCATTAAGAAAGAAAGAAAGAATAATATTTTATTTGTCACATATCAATAAACACACCTTAAACAAAAAAAATAGTATACACAAAATGTGTGGTGACAAATAGGGAATCAGCTCAGCATGGAGCTGCGACTCTGGGCCATAGCGCCGATTTTCGGCTAATCCCTTGTTAGGAGAGGTGTTAATGGATAATATATACATATATATAGTGTGGTGTATGTACATATAATGTATAATGAATGTATGTACAGTACTCCCAAATTAATAATGCGCATGCAGATCTTCGCTAATTGTCGTATTCCCGGAAACACCCGAATCATTGAATCGTAAGAGCCCTAAACAATGCACTTGCATTTTGCACCTTGTTCGAAAGAAATAGAAGTCAATATCATGAGTACACAATCGAAAACAATTCGGGCAGTCGTTTTTATATATTGGCGGTGACTTCACGTGTTCTCTATGTGTGGAATTATATAGAGCTGATATTACACACCCTTCTTGGTTTTGTTTTCATTTAATTTCAACTTTAATTATCTTATTTCAATAGTTTATTTGATAATTGCATGTCTGTCTGACACAGGCAGACATTTTATATTTAAAGAAGGTCACTACAGTACTATAAAATTTTCGAAGTAAATCAATCCAACAAAGATTGTAGCATATTCTCAATCGTGTGGTTTTCCTCGCTATTTACTTACATGGAATTATCGAATCAAATTTTGTTACTGATAAATCAATATTTATCTCTTTTAGCACAAAACACATAATTCTACTAAATTATGCATGAAGAAAATGCACTTAACCACTCTATATACATATCGTCTTCCGACGCTCGGGGAATACGACCGTTGCCGAACAGTGACGAAGATTTCTATGCGCATTATCACTTTGGGAGAGCTGTATATGTACGCATAAAAGGATAACTAATACATTAAATAAAAATAAAAAATAAAATATGTAAAACAAAATTATCGTAAAAATAATACTATAAAATATAAAGAAGGTATGCTGCTACAGTAGCTGTTGGTATGTTTATATATTTATTTTTAAAAGTAACCGATCTGACTGCATGTCGTGCAGTGGTGGGGGTAGGTTGTTCCATATCTTAGTAGATAGTTCCATATTAAACTCTACCATCATGCGTTTTTGTACACCCAAATGTATACGCTATTTTTGTCGCATCTGTACGCGTGTGTGTGGCCCTGGCCTGTAATCTTACTGTTACTTTTAAACTTGGGAATTAATAGGAGATTTAGTTGCGGCACTTTTAATGCACAGGGGGAAAAACAGGGATAAAAGTTCTGGAACAATCGATGTGTTAAAGTAGTGGAATTTAGGAAGAGGCAATTAATTTCGCATTGAGATAGTTCTTAGGTAAAATTACAGCATTTATTAGATTTCTTTTCTGCAGCTATTCTGCCGTACCGTGAGGATGCGAGTCCTCAAACCCGCGAGTTTCTGATGAGGGTGGTGGACGTGCTGGTGGATTATGTGGTGCAGGTCAACGATAGGAAACAGAAGGTATGTAGTTACATTCAATCCAGACACTGCCATCAATGCAAAAAAGGACGTGTTTCGAACCTACTAAGAAAATAAATCTTTCCTTAGTGGTATTTGATCACTTTACTCATAATCACTACAGCCCAGAACCATCAGAAAGCAGAGCCCTAACTGAAGAACCTTTACTGCTGGAAATGGGCTTTCTAGAACTTATAGAGAAACAATTTGGCCTACACTCGCCATGCTCATGCTGTTTGGAGAGGTGATAATTTATCAACGATTCAACAAGTTGGTGTCGGGACCTTAATGTGCTCTCCGAAGCACCGCTTTGGTGTTGCAAATCTATGGCAAATGTACGTAAGAACGGTGTAATTCTCATTGGTACATGTGTGGATTAAGGGAAAGCGACCAGCCGAGCCATATAGGGGTTAAACCGTCGGTCCCAGTTCCACTAACTTGTATCGTTAAGAAAGTGTAAAAAAAAAAACAAATCCTTGCCAACCCGTGTGGCCAGGCGTGGCGAATGTAGGCCAAATTTTTTAGAAATATGTTCCGAAAGGCTGACTCCAGCAGTGGAGGTCTAGGACTCTGTGTTCTGATGACAATAATGGTCTGTTTGGGATATGATTTCAGCCTGTCTATGTTTTAGATCCTGGAGTTCAAGATGCCGGAAGAGATGCAGAAGATCCTGGACCTAGAGCTTCCGGAGGACCCGCTTCCCCTCAAGCAGCTACTGGAAGATTGCAAGATCGCTCTGAAGCATCAGGTTAAGACTGGTAAGTCACTTTTTCATAATATAAAATTACATGCCTTTGGGCTTTCTACGTCATGGTCACGGCATGGTCAACGTGAAAACAAACAGGTCTTAATAACTAATTACATAATCAAGCATACATCTACTTAACCAATAATATGTTTACATATATAGGTAACTATAAAAGCAAGCTAACAATAAACATAAACTAAACCTAATTTAAAAAAAAAATATGAGTAAAAAATGTCCTCTAGAGACGACCCTTCAGGGATAGTCCCAAGAAGACTGGCAACATTTCTCCTCTGTATAGAGGCTAATACGTTGGCAGAAATAATTGCCAGGTTTTCTGTCTCCAGACTTTTCTGTTAGCCGTTTGGACAACTCCTCGGCCAGACGCTTGGATGAGTGTCCCCATGGGCACTTCGTCTTGACCCCAAACGGCGCAAATTCGTAACCTGTACTGAGGTTGGCATATTTGCGCAGCTTGAGGTTCTCAGCAGAAACCGCCGCACTTCCCGTGCTTGACGAGGTCGCCTGGATGTGTAATGTGTCTACACATGTCGCATCCCACACCAGGACCTGCTTGACTGAAATTAATGAATTGATAAAGTGCGACGTGAGGGAATTACAATTTGGTAGCTCGGATGTATAACTATTTATTTTACACTCAATTCGATAACGGAGTTTGTACGTGCTAGAGCTACTGTCGCTACCACTATTTATCGCATTCTACGTAAAAATATCAATTTCCGGATAAAAACTATCGCGTGAAATGAGACGTGATATTATTTCCTGTAACCGGAGGTTAAAGCCATCTCAGTTCAGCGGTTTTTTTGGACTTATGTATTCTCAAAATTAAAGTCTCTATTCCATTGCTGCGCACGGTAACGCGACGCAAGTTTTTGTTTACTTTGTATGGAAATGTATGAGCTAACATTCAATGCAGTCAAATTACGCACATTTAGGAAATATTTTTACTTTCTACTTTATGTGTATATTCTCTATTTGTACATAAACAAGGTTTCCATTGGGAACCAATGCACTGGGTGATCCGGTCCGCTGTCCCAGCGTACTATTTTAATTAGGTATATGACAGTAAAAATGTGCGTCATTCGACTTGAAAAATCTTATAAAATATTATCTTATGAATATTCAACCATTAATAGTGATACAACTAAAAACAAAAAAAAACTCAATATTTTTTTATCATTAATGACAGCGTAGCGTCCCCCTAACCTAACCTACCCTAAGCATTCACTTAGCTGTCACTTAAATCCTATCTAGGCGATAAGCGGACCCTTGAGACTTGTGCTCCCCTGGTACTCACAACAGAATAGAGAACAGAACAAAACAAGTAGAAAAACCATACATGGAAACCGCTGTCGCAATATCATTTTTTTTTAAACGAAATCATATGCTTTGAATTCTGAATTAATAACAAATATTTGGGCCAAAGGATCGGCATAGCTATTCAACGCTGCAATGCTGCCAGGATATTTTATTTAATTGACATCAAATTTAAAATTATAAAATAACTACTCATAAATTTATTTATTGACAACATCAACAACATTGACATTATAATAAAGTAAAAAATTAATAATGGTAATTTTAGTTGTTATTAATATACCTACATATTATAAAGTTTATAATATACACGTTTAATATGTTCATGCCGCTAGCGGTAGAATGGGTCGAAATATATGTATAAGACCACAATAATATTTTGTACACAGTATTCTGGAATATAAAGATATTTTAATTTTGATCATTGGCACTATGCACATTGGTAGTGATTTAAAGAAAGTTTTTTTATTTATAGGAACTTTTTGGGTTCATCGCTTTTTTAGTATTTGCTTCGTATTTAATTGTATTTCTTAATACGTAATACGTATCTAAATTCAAAGACTACGTGTTTGAGCCGTTTGCTGTAGATACGTGGGCCCGAACGCTAAAACATTTTTAAAAAACATTACCCGTCGTATAATTGTCTGCTCTGGTGACAAAAGGGGCTTGTTCTTTTCTTGCCCAGAGAATCAGCATAGCGATTCAGCGAGGAAATGCGGCCAGCGTTCTTACCACCATCTGCGCAGATACGATTTATATTTAAATTAGGGTTTGTAAGTAGGTTTTTTTTTATTTTTGTTTTGTGACCAATATAATAATAATTTATTTTTAATATTTATATTTCAACAAATACACGAAGTTAATAATTGATACAACATAATATATATAATAATGCTGCAATTTGTGTGCAATCTTGTTAATAAGAACTTGGAAAATTCAGCAAGATAAACGTGTGTACAACGCGCAACGGCTCCCGTTCACGACTTCTACTAATTTATTCATGTTCTGTTTTAGACGCTATATACCATTGTACTTGCAAAATGAACTCTATAACACTACTTTAAAGAGCTTTTTCGAGGGCTGCTCTCTCATTTTCCCCTGGTATTTTTTTCTATTAAAGATAAAAAAATGACGTAGGGCGTGATGATGAAAATGACGATAGAGACAATATTGGTGACGTCAATTTACGCTGTTATTTATCTTGTGTTTATGTCAAAGCTATCTAACCTACTCGTAAGTAAATACGATATATAAAAACAATAAAAAAACAGCCGAACTTTTTAAGTTCTGCTCGCACAATGCCAAGTTTAAAAAAAAAATAAGATCTATTTTTTTTATTAAGCAACAATGGTGGTTGCCCGCTGAGGCAGGATGCCGGGGTAAACGGGGGAATTTCCTCCTTCCCAATCCAGGCCCATTAGTCATCGGGTCACTGTCTGCAGGGATTCGAGAGTTTCGGATATAATGGCATCGTCCACAATTCGGACAGCTCGCCTACAGAGGCGACATTAAGAGCATCTGTGAGGTACTTGGCGGAACCATCAGTCTGATTGAAGGCGGAAAAAAACCGCCTAACTTTGATCAGTATTCCGAGCTTTTTTGACGCAGTTAAGGTCTTATTTCCACCCCGAGAATGTTGTACTGTACTGGGCTGTAGATCCAGCTTGGTGCACTGAAGAGTGGAAAGAGATACGAGTAAACTATAACGTGAATTTCTGTAGATAAAGATGATGCCAGTTTTCTAGTCTATTGAATTCCTCACCGCCCCGGCAAAGCCGAGCCCTCAAAATAACGATATCATAGAAATGTAATCAAAACTCTCTTTTCATATAAACCCACTTACAAACCCTATATATTGTAACCAAACTTACACTGTGAAAGTTGCCGTTCAAGTGGCTAGTAATAATTCGCGAGTAAAATATGTCATTTACAAAAAAACTGAGACAGAGATAGCGTGCTTGCTCATAACGGATGTCTCCGGATTTTAATTTTGTTAATTGCCATTTTGTTAATACGAGTTGTACGGTGATTGTTTTATGACAGTTGTCACGTAAGAACACGCGATTTAAGAATATGGAAAAGTATTAAAACCAAAAACGTTAAATTATTATGAAAACACATTACAAAAATGGTGGAAGTTTTGCGAAAACAGTTCGCCAATTACGTCAAGTTTTCGTTCGCAATAATACGCTAAATAAATCAGCAGTGAGGCGTTTAATATCTAAATTTGAGACCAAATTATCGCTGATTTGGGTAAAAGATCTGCATTTGCACGCGAACAAGGTTCAGTTGGTGCAAGAACACAAGCCAACAGGCAACAATGTTAGAATATTTTTTAAGCCTGCTTGTTACTCCACTGTTACCTACTTCATTCGGTCAATCCATAATTTAAATTAATTTATACTTATCATTTGTTATTTGTAATATATTTATTATTTTTATAATATAGTAAAATTTACAATATCTGAGTGTTACTTGTAAATAAATAATATATATATATATATATATTTTAATATTTATTTTACAAACATATGTGGAGTTAGGCATGCTTTAGTTTAATATTTGTACCCACCCTTCACATAAATGTCCAATAGCATTAGGCCCTTCTTTGTACATAGTGCAAAAACGTTTAAATAACTAAACATAACTTTTTATAAGAATGGCATATAAATAAATATTATAAATTAAGTGTAAAACTCTAGTCGCTCTACAAGTTTTAAGTGTAAATGCGTCAGAACACAAGTGAACAATGGCGCTTGATTGCGCTCCAATCAGATCAGTGGACAATACGGCACGTGTCAATGCGGACGTGTTTATGTTTGTGGCTTAGCTGGGGTAGATACGCCATGGATTTGATCGATGGTTGTGGAATTTTGCATTTTAATTGAATAATTATTTTAAATTTTAAGAGCGTGGCTGATGCGTTCTCACGTATAATTCTGAATTGTTAAAACAAGATTATCTTGGTTGGTACGTTACTAAGGCTACCAAAATCCGGCTGAAAGCTCTTGTGTTCCATATTTTTCAATATGCTGCTGAGTCGTGGACTCTACTGCAAACAGAACAACACAGGATGTGGTGTTGGCGCAGAATGTTGGGCATACTCGTATCATGGAGTTCCAAACCAACAAACCCATACTAAAGGAACTGGGAATCAAACCGCTCGCACTTCGCTAAGAGATAAGTTTAAGGAGTATGATATTCTTACTTATTCTCAATATATTCTAGAGAATATTATGTATGTCCACAAGAATATAAAACAATTTAAAAGGAATTGTGACTTGCATTCTCGCAACACACACAATAATCACAAATTAGCTTTGCCTCACCTACGCCTCAGTAAAACTAGTAAGTCATTTTTGTGACTTGGTGTTCGTTTTTATAACACACTCCCGAAGGAACTAACTAGCTTGTGTTTAGATAAACTAAAAATTTATGTCAAACGTCGACTTATAGGCAAGGTTTAATAGCAAGGCTTATAAGATAAATGATTTTATTAGTGACAAAAATGCCTAGTAGATGTGCAAATGTATATTATTAATATATTTTGGACACGTTTTACTGTTGGTGTATGTTTATATTTAGGTCAATTCAATTGTATTGTAATAAATTTAATATAATTTATTTAAATAATTATAACAATGTAATGTGACAATATAAAAGAGCCCGAGAAGGCCAAATTGTAATAAATTATTTGACTTGGACTTTGAAACAACGCCTTTCCTCGACTGTACAATTACGCATTCTTCTTTTCTTCGAACACGTGTCACGGTGTGTCGAGCACCTGGTAGTCCAGGTAAAAGAAGATGTAGGATGGGATGATCGACCAGGTGAAGGCTGCAATGGATCATTCCCTACATGAATGCATCAGGAAAGCTGCGGACCGAGAGGAGTGCATTACTTGCTAAGCGCGCTACTAGAAACAACTAATTTAAATATAAGATAAATCGGAGATGGCTGCTCACTTATCCCAACGGTTAGCTATCATAAACTGTTTTTAAACATTAAGCTCGCCTATATGTACTGTAAAAAGTTTATTTTTTGTGCAATAATGTATTTGTCTATCTATCTAGGACTATTTAACATTTAACCCCAAATTTTGTTCGCTGTAATTGTGTCCTGGACCTACAGTAATTTCGGCTTTGATCCTCACCTTCACCTTCGATTTCGCGACCCGTCGGCTATCAAAACAACTAAGAAGTTCGGTCGCCAGTTCGAGACCCAGAACAAAGGTTAGTTGCTACTAATTTCCAGAATTCTTCTTGTCAAATTGACTTAGGTACTATTGCTACGTTAGCTTTTATGAATGTTTTATTATGTTTGCCAAGGTTGTAACTTCATACTCCGACGCCATCGGCTTCGCTCACAGCAGGGGTCGCATCCCCTTGTTAAAATAATATTAATTCGTCAAGAGGTATTTAATAATAAGCCCCCAAACAATTTGTAACAGATGGGGACCTATAAACTCAGGTGCTGGTTTCATTCTGTTTTAATCCATTTTTTATATTCGTTTGACGTTTTTCATTATGATTACTGGCATGATATAGCATCGTCTCTCTCAAGGCTGGCTGGAATACTGCCCTTCGACCTCAGGAGGCTGCGGCCCTGTATGAAGCCAGGAGGTGAGTACCACAGCCAGCGCTGGCGGGCAAAGAAGTGGATTTGCGAAATCATCAGCAAGAATGTATCTATGGCAGCAGCAGCAAAATATGGGGCAGAGTCGGAGCGGCATTA
Source organism: Tinea semifulvella (assembly GCA_910589645.1). NCBI lineage: Eukaryota > Metazoa > Arthropoda > Insecta > Lepidoptera > Tineidae > Tinea > Tinea semifulvella. Next base: position 295,782 of record OU342623.1, on the reverse strand, counting down.
TCCGTTATTAGCCATATATATATGAAGCCACGAGGATAATTATAGAATATGGGTGGGAAGCTCGTATGGTCAGACAGACAGACCAATAATTGGAGTCAATGTCACCTTATAATTACTGTTTTTTAGTTTACAATTGTGTCCATCTGTAACAGCGACATCTATGATCGAGGAGCGGATCTTTTTAACTTCTAGAATGTTCCTAGAAATTAAAAACCTAAAACAAAAGTATTTATACATCATATTTTCATTTGCCTTAGATTTACAACACCACCGTTCCTGTGTCTTGATGAGCACGTTAAATCCTGTTTTTACTAATAACAACTTGTGGAATCGTTAATAAAATGTCAATTACATCAGACCCTCGCCAAACCGTCTGGCTAGTGTAGTCCCAATTGTCCAAAAATCTCTGGAAAGCCCATCTTCAATAGAAATCTCTAGGGGCTGTAATGATGAATGATGAAACGTTATTTTATTTTATTTCAAATCTATGCTACCCTAATTAGAAGCAACCTAAGGATGCTATATGGTAATAATATTAATTGTAAATACTACATAGGTTCTCAATACACTTTTAACTCAGTGTAAGATATAGCAAAAGAAAGTGAAAAAATGTAATCGAAGTTGAAAAAACTTACGACAGTTTATGGTGTAAAATAGAATATGAATCTCAGGGTATAATGCGTCTATACAAAAATAGATATAAAAAAACCACTTTTCAAGAGATAAGAATGTACAGCTTTCTGCTAGGCCTCAAGACTATCAAAACTCGAAGGTACCCAATAAAACCAATCCATAATCTCCAGACCCTTCCATATAGTGTACGGCTTATCTATCAAAATGTATTACAGTGCAACCTCTATATATGTCCTTTACTTAAAATTAATGCCGTGTATACTTCGTTTGATTCCAGGTTGAGAACACAATAATTTATTATGTTATCCATAATATTTATTAAGTATACACTAGAGTAATTGAAGAGCTTGTCAGTAAAATAAAATCATACAAGTATAACCTGTATGAGTAATAAGTATATTTACTGTAGATACTCCTATAAACAAATACATAAATAATTACATAATATTTTTATTTTATTTTAATAAAATATGTTGAGTACGCTACAGTTATTGGGGTTAGACTGTAATGGCGAACACAATGGGTCCCAGTACGCTTCCCTGCGGCGCACCCTAATCCTGTGATTTGCGTGATATTAACATTATTTACAGGCCAGCCCCCTCTCAGTGGGCGCCGTGAATATGCTTTGAATCAAGGTGGCTTTATAGAATTACTTTTGTCAAATTACAATTTGTGTGTTTGTTCATAAATAAAGTCAATAGCTTATGAAAAGTCTGTATGTTTAGGTATTTAAAAATATTTAGCTTGAATAATAAATTATTGATATATTATGTGATACTCATATACTGTATATATGATGTATCATCCGATGTGTCCAGGTAAATAATAAAAAAAATATCCAAGTTCCAGTGGATACTTATTATGTTACCAGAATATATCTTATCATCATGACAGCCCTAAGAAGACAGAGTGATCTCCACGGGCCTTTCAGAACATTAATGTATTAAAACTACTAAAGAATTTGGCCAACTCCAGTCAAACTGGCTAGTTAAATTATTACTACAATACGTTCCAATAAATACTTATTATGTTACCAAACCATAGATCTACAATTTTAAGAAAATACTAATTTTAATAGCGTTTTATACTAACAGTTTCGGCTATTTAATGGATTCCATTATACAAGTATAACAAATAGGCCTGCTGTGGGTTAAACAGCTTTGTTATTTAGGTTTAATAATTTCAATTCTTTGAATGTTTATGCACTAATATAATATGTAATTCAGTATGTCCATTAGATTCCATTAAATATTTTGTAAGACGCGGCGAGCCTGTACTAGTTGGTGTCTCGAATTACAAGATCGTGCCGGATAGTTTTTTAGTTACTTATTTATTTTATGTTATACTGTAATGATGCAGCAACTCAAGGTCCGAATGTAACTGATAGTACAAATAATTATAATATATAACTTTAAGGTAGGTTACCAAGGGCGTCGCCAGCTGTTGGCCCAGGGGTGGCAAATTGATATACTGTGTGACTTTGTATGGTCTTATGTTAGACTAATATGTTATTCTATTAAAAGAAACAAACTAACTGCCTCTGTGGTCTAGCGGGTAAGTCCGTGGATTTAGACTCGGAGGTACCGGGTTCGATTCCTGGTCGAGACACAAAAATATTTACTATTGTAAATAAATTTAATTTTATTTAATTTATTTGTGATATTTCTCTCCTTTGGTACGCTGGAGACATCGACGAGCTTGCCACTTGTCATGATTGGCCGGCAGTAAAGGTGGCTAAATGTCTGTTTATATATAAGAATCTGCTTATATATAAGCGTGGTTTCTGACTACCCCGAAAGGGAAACGGTCGTGATGATACTTTACTATAGATCTACTAATCCAAATAAATCTAAAACTATCTCTTATGCCGCTCAGAAATCTGATACCGACAAAAGCAAACTTTTCCATTAGCATTCCTCAACAAAATATTGCCGAAAAATATTCCATTTATTTCAACAAAGCCGGGAATCAGTGAGAGTTGGATGCGTCAAACAAGAGATTATGGACGCTTCGTCAAGTGTAAAATCGGTGCAGGCCGAGGGTCTTTGGTGCAGGAAATACTTTGGAAAATTGTTCTCCCGACCAGCCCTTCAATCAAACTGACAAACTTGGTTGTCCTACACATGCAATATCTTGCGACTAAACTGATTTAATTATTCAGAATCAAAAAATAAACATACACAAATACTATGACAGAAACTCAACTTTTTAAGAAGCAACCACTGCCGACATACTTTTGTTGAATCAATTTAAATAATTTAAATTAATATTAAGTATGTAAAAACACCAATTAAATTTATTGTAAACAGTTTATTTATATTAACGGCCGGTTGCAGAAAGGATAATAATTTAATCCATGATCAATATACTCGTATACTATGTGATTGGTTGTTTGTCGCTTTGGTTATTTCTGTCAATACCGTGTCTCATAGGCATACGTGCCTTTCTACTACGTAACTAAATGTAAATAGTTTTAAAAATATGATCCATTTTCTATGTACTAGCACCACATGTGAAATATTGTAGTATGAAATCGCTTATCTAGGACAACAAAAATACGAGAATCATCTACAACTCATCCATTGCTGGCTACAATAGTTAAATAGCTACAATGAGTCTTTCAAACACATTAATGAATGCGTAAGTTTTCTTTTATTTTGTGATGCGTTAGGATTAGATGTAAGCTGGCGTTATAAAAGGGCACTAATGTAGGGATCAAATTGTGATGGAAGACGGGATTATGGCACAGTTTTTATAGTCTATACTCACCCTTATGTTTCTATTTCAATGGATTTGTGTCTGCCAAGACAATCAACTAATTGTGCTTTGTCTTTTTTGGGAGGTTTCCTTGTTTTTTGGTTAGAATGCTGGTTAATTGGAAAAAAGGGATTATTGCCAGATTTTCTTTAAGCTACTTGTTAAGCTAAGATCGGCTTAAGCTAAAATCAATGAAGCACACTTCCTACCACATAATTCTTAAAAATATTTATTTTAGACCAAAAGACGTCCGAAGTTTTGGCTAGATTATTTTTGTGACCAACGATATCCGTTGTTTTTGGGTAATAGCCGGATTGGTAGTTGTTCTAAGCATAACTAAGTGCTTCCAAATTTCAAAAGTGACAGCTTTCATATAGAAAAACTGTCACTTTTGATGTTTGGAAGCATTGTTAGATCCGACTCAAATAGGGGCTTTACCTTTTTTCTTTGCTAAAATTTTTCTGTTTAACATACATAGATGAATCAAAACTTATCTCCTTTTCTGAACTAATTTACTAAAATGAATGTTAAAATAGAACAAAAGTCTACAAAGCAGACATTAAAAGAGAGTCGATTCAGGTACCGTCCCTCCCTCTGTATGCAGGAAGCAAGCCGTCATCATTTCGGGCCATTTACTGAGATAATTGAAATGTTTGATTGTGGGGGCTCGCTAGTGTATCGCTCTCTAACCAATGTAGCGAATAATTGCGAGATTGCGATACAAGCTATTTTGATAGAAACATAAACATCTTTCGGACTGACAATTACATTTGGAGAGTGGGACTAGTGAAGTATCATCAGGACCTTTACCTTCTGTGGTAATTGTAAACCACGCCCTTTTTTTAATATAGCGAATTCATTCACAATCGTATGAAAATGCAAGCTCGTCGATGTCTCTAGCATACCAAACTCGAGAAATATCACAAATAAATTAAATAATATATAGTGTCCCGATCAGGAATCGACCCGGTACCTCCGAGACAAAATTCACGGACTTAAAACCGCTAGACCACGGAGGTAGTAGGACTTTCTTTAATTTTTTACTTAAAAATTTACGCAACGACAATACATTGCACTTAAAAACATGCAAAGACTTATCAAATGTGTCTACAGTGACAATTCTTGTTATTTCGTGAAAATTTGTTATATGGACGACTTGTCCGGTTTAGTGATGAGTGGTAACCCAAATTGGATTTAAATTGTCATAGAACAAATAGAATATGAATAATATTAATAATGTTTTTTTTATTAACCCAATTAACTGAAGTGCAAAAAACAAATCAACGTATAAGCTGCACTGGTTGCAACTGGCTGCATGTCATTTGTTTGTATGTTCTGGAATGTTCATCTTTAGTGAAGATCTAGGACTTGGATGACGTAATAGTTTTAGATTAATAATCTTTAAATTACCTGTATTTTTTGTTCAAAGGTCATCCCCACTTCTTCAATCAGCTGTCTTGCGGTCTGGACATCATCTCTCTGGCCGGCGAGTGGCTCACTGCTGCAGCTAACACCAACATGTTCACCTATGAGATCGCCCCAGTGTTCATCCTAATGGAGGTTGTCGTCCTCGAGAAGATGAGGGATATGATCGGCTGGAAAACGGGAGACTCTATCTTGGCTCCAGGTACAACAACATTTGGGTCGTTCACGCTTCAGATCTCCTCCAGGAGCACTTTTTGTTGCTAGTTTGTATTTGTGTTGTGTTGCCTGTAGTTGTTAGTTGCTCGATAGAAAATACTACCATCTAGGCCGGCAATAAACTCCTTCAAATCAAATCAAATCATTTATTTGTTTCCACACAGGTAATCTAGCTAATATATTAACCTAGTTTATAAAAGTGCAGATGTGTTCTGCCATGAGGCGTACAAATATTGTATATATATGAATATTGTAAAGATACATACATATTATTACACAACACAAAAAAATAAAATAAAATTCACAGTAAAAAAAAATTGTATCTAATTCTGGTCGTGGTCAAATTAAAATTAGTATTTAGATGTCAATTTGGGTCATTTAAAATTTCTTGCACAGAATAATGTGATAGTTGATATCTCTAGATTTGGAGCTATGACGGAATTAAACAGGAACCACGGTGTTACTAAACTATTTTTTATTAAATATAACAGGAACAATGTTACAGTTCCTTTGGAACCCATAAAATAATGGCGTATACAATACCAGTGTAATATCTAAAAAGAGCTAGAGTTGAATTTCCACTTGTACTGACTAAAATTCCACTGGCTTTCACTGGCAAAATGCTTGGCAAATCTTTAATTTAGGTATATGTTGTCCCTCCTAAATAATTTCTGAATATAAGACAAGATTATCTGCATCGTTAAATTCATCTGTATATAAATCATACAAATTTAATGTCTCTGTGTGCAGGTGGATCTGTGTCGAACCTTTACGCCTTTCTGGCTGCTCGACATCACAAGTTCCCGGAGTACAAGGAGAAGGGTCTCGCCGTGGTCGGGGGACAGCTCGTCATGTTCACCTCGGACCAGGTAAGATAACCATTATGGTAATCCCAACATTCCATAGCTGATTTATTTATTTGCATACACTTAACGTTACAGTATTACTTACTTACTTTACAAATACCTCAAACTAGGTGAACCTGAACTACAGGGGTCAATCAATAATATGTTGTTAAATTTAAATGTTGTTCCCTAGTGCCACTACTCCGTAAAGTCTTGCGCCTCCGTTTGTGGACTTGGCACTGACTTCTGCATCGTGGTGCCGAGTGACGAGAGAGGCAGGATGGTGCCCCAGGAGCTGGAGAGACTGGTGCGACACCACAAAGACCTGGGACATGTTAGTATACGCATTAAATAGCTTTCAGCTTTCAACCACTTTACAACTGTATTTAATTCGTACGAACGATCATACAGCCGAACTTTTTATTGTTAAAACCATCGCTAAGGCACCGAACACCCCGCTAGACCCGGCGCTGTCAGCGTTCTGCGGTCCAGTTTTGCCCGTATTCTACTACGGTCTAGAAACTGGAGTTTTCTTTCTAGCACCATGGATTCTTGATTCACTAGATCTTTTTACTTAAAACCATGTCTATCAATAGTAGTTTAACATTGGAAGATGAAATCGTACACTTCTGCCATCGTATGAGATCATAGTTTTCCGATGGAAATACATTATGCACTATATCTATACAGTTAAGTCTAACACCTCCGTGGTCTAGCGGTTAAGTCCGTGGATTTAGTTTCAGTGGTACCACAGGTTCAGAAGTTGATACTTTGACTGTTGTAATCTAGTGTGTAGGTTTCTAAGCGAACTTATCCACCGCATAGATTACAAAGAAGGTGAACCACAGAATGCAGACCGCGGGGCGGTTTGTCAGACCCTTTAAACCATGAAAGCAGACGCGACGTCATTCGTCTAATGAATTTTATTAGTAACGGCCTGTTGCAATAAGGCTGATTATCTTTTGACACGTTTAACGTATGCATATGAGGCACGTCATTGACAATAACCAAATTGACAAGCTAACTAACAATCTGCGTGGTGTAGGTATATATAAATTTTGATCATAGATTATTATAATAATATTTTCTGGAATCCGCCGTACAGTCGACCAAAAAAGTGGTCTACCACCTTACGGTTGATATTTAATTGCACGTCATCTAATAATAAGGTTAATGACCCTGAAACTAGTACGGTCATTCGACCTTAGAAATATTTGGATTACAAAGGTTTGTCAAAACTGATAGATTTTATTCTCAACTTAAACTTGAATAACCCTGATCCATTTAGTTGTTATTTTTGCGGTTTTGGAGATTGAATGTTAAGTTGCCTAGTAACCAACCTACGGTATTGGTAGCCATCACTTCTAGCAGCGTTCTTTGGTCCTTATCGAACCCGTGTACCTGCAGGTCCCGTTCTTTGTGAACGCCACCTCGGGGACGACCGTGCTGGGAGCCTTCGACCCGCTCGTGGATATCGCTGACATCTGTCAAAAGTACAACATGTGGATGCATGTCGACGTGAGTATTATTTAAAAAGGTTCACGAAACCGCGTTCCAGTTATAAACATCAAAAACCAGCGCCACCAACCGTTTCACTTGAGGTGTGTTACTTTTTTTTATCTCCGTTAGCTTTGATTAATGAAAACAGTTTTTTTTAATTGACATTTGTAAAGCAAACGCTGTACGGTATTTTCTTCTCAAAATTTAGAATTTGAAGGATTTGCGGCGTTAATACGCACACCTAAAGCGCAATGACTTTTTGATATGGCAATTATTACGAAGAAATAGGAACAAAAGCCGGCACTGGATACATCCTTATAATCGCCATCGTTAAACCGTTCACAAATTATATTCCATATTAATTCAGTAACTTGTATTACTGTTGTTGCAGTTAATGATCATAAAGAAGAGGATTTTATTCTACTTCTTGCTGCCTGGTGCGCGACGCAAAAACTAAACGTGTTCAATCTCATAAATGTGCGACGCGCATGCTGTCACCACAAATTATTACGCAGCAAACTGCGCCGAGTAGCAAATGCTTCTCATGTGTGCATACTGATCAAATCAAATCAAATAATTTATTCAGTAAATAGGCACTATTTTTAGCACTTTTACACGTCATAACAGTTATTATTTATAATTTACATAATGTAGGTATACATTAAAATATTTACTAGTGATTCAATCAGAAACATAATATCAGCTGAACAACTCAATAATAGGTAATGGATTTATAAATAACTGGTCAGGAACAGTAGATACCGCCTCGTCAAATTATAAGTATTCTATTTATTGAAATTATAATAAATAGCAGCTGTAAATTGGCATTGTCATACTTAATACTAAATTATACTGCATAGGGGCATTAATTGTTCCCTAATGCTTAGGTGTGTGGCCTGGTTTAGTCTTATTTCACGACGCTGGATGCAAGACGAATTGGAATTTAAAACAAAAGATAATCATGAAAGCGCACTGGTATGGACATAGCTGAACTCATGCGCCGCAATTTTTCTAGCACTGTATCAGGAATATAAGGCTGAGATTGGTATACTGTTTGGATTTCTAAGAAACGTTTATTCATTGAATTCATTTGATTATTTCACAGGCTGCCTGGGGAGGAGGTCTGCTTTTCTCCAAGAAATACCGTCACCCGCGTCTCACTGGCATCGAAAGGTGAGGAGACTTAATAGAATTTAATTCTATTAAGAATAGAACCTTTTGCTTTACTACGGTTGTCAAATACGTTTGACAATACATAATTTATAATGTAATAGCCATACTCGTAACAGACAACGGTTGTTGTGTCCGGTTGTTAAAAGGTTTTGCATTAATGCAAAATCATTAATTACAATTTATCCTTTTCGAGCTCTTTTGTATTATCACATTTCATTGTAATATTTAAATTATTATTTACAATACAATTAGAATTTACCTACCTATAAACACACCAACAATAAAAGGTGTATAAAATATAATGAAATACATTTGTACATCTACCGGGCATATTTGACACGAATAAAATAATTTATCTTATAATAGGCCTTGCCTATACATATTGTCGACTTCGACGCTAAACACGAATTTTTAGTTTATCTACACATAAACAAGTCATACGTACATACATAGTTCGGGTAGCTTTTTCAAGCGCTTTGTGTTATTGATAATGTCGAATAAACAAGGACAAGAACGCGGGGTTTACAGCGAATGACGTTACTGATTTTACTGCGAATGATTTTTATTTTCGAGTGATGCAATAAAAGCAAATTGTCTATGGTCAAAAATATTGTCACATTACGCAGCATTCCTTTCTTTTCTATTTCATATTACCATCGTCGTGCTTTGTCTTATTTTTCTATGGTAAATATTTCTTAGGTATATTGGGTATATTTGTTTATTAATTGTACATTTATCTTATATCTATTTTATTTATTTAAATTTCCGATTACATAATTAACTGAGTAAATGTGATTTTAATTAAAGGAGAAGACGGCCTGCTCATAATTATCATTGAGTCTAAATTTAAAACTAGGCATACAAAAATATTATACATCATATAAACAAATTATTTACCTACCTAACAGTTAAATCTATTAACTTAAATTATAATTAATAAAACTAATACCTACCTAATGACCTAAATAAATGACAGAATATTACACATATTATAATAACAAAAAATCAGTTTTAATAAAAAAATACAAAATTACAAAAAAAATACAAAATTCCAATTAACAAAAGCTAAAATCAACAAAAATATCGGTTATATTAATTATAATTTAAAGACAAATTTCTAAGCATTCCATGGATTCACCGCGCGGGTGCCGGGTCCATCATGTGTGGGTAAGAGATGAGAAGAATGGTGTCTCGGGCTTGCGACCGACAATAGGCTGGTTTAAGAAAAGGAGGCCTCCCTTTTTTTGTTTTATTGCGCGATAATACGCTCACCATCCACCATTCTACTCCTCTCCCTACCCAACCATATCCTGTATGATTCCGTTAATGCCGTCTTGAAAGCTCGTTCCATAAATGTATCTCCTGCAGACCTACTTAGGCCCAATTCTTTCAGTAAGTGATGCAAAGATTTTGCTGGAACTCCTCTCGCACCAACTTCCACTGCGTATAGCTGAGTCTTGAACCCTTTTGTTAATGATAATTTTGGGAATTTACAAATATAAGAAATACGAAATATCATTTGAGTAGCGTTGAAAAGTGTAAACGCTTTACTTCGCTTTGATTTATGCAAGTCGATCGACTGTTGGATTGGCTTCAAACGTCCACGCTTTGAGGTAACAATTTTCCAAATAAAACACGGCCAGTGTATTACGATCCATTGCGATCCAGAATATCGATACAAGGCACCCAGATCAAACATCATTCGGTAAAGCCCTTTAGCAATGGAGATCTAGGATTCGATGTTCTTAACAAGATAGCAAAGGGTTGTAATAAAAAAATATCAACATAATATTGAGAAACATAGCTACGTGTTTTATCAATATTCAGCACTTTTGTAAACATAATACTGAATCCAGAGCTGATTTGAATATGTGGATGGACTAGTTATCTTATTGACGCAGCCGAGGTTTCGATAGGGGAAAGGGGATGGGATAGGGGCTTGCTTTGTAGATAAGGTGGTTCAATCACGTGGGAACTGTTTACTGAGTATCCTTACTATGGTAAACTTTTAAAGAATCGAGTTAATGGTTTATCAACTTTAGTGTAGGACTATACGTATGCCACAAGAACGCCGGATTTGTTTTTAAACAGAAATTTTGCTTGAATTCTTTTATTTATTTATTTATTTGCAATGATGTCAAATGTGAACGTTACTTCCAAGGAGAACTAATATTGTAAGTTTGCCGTGGTGAAATATTAAAAAAAAAGCACCGCTCGAAACAAGACTTACTGTATCCTTTTTGCAACCGGCCGTAGGCATAGATTAAGCACGTTTCAATATTGACAAATTAGACGATTAATGTTAGAAAAATACTGTCGGTGAAAAGATTTCAAAGAAATCGCAAGACATATTAAGTGTTTTTAATTGATGAATGTGTTTTACTCTCGCTTCAGAATATCTGATGGAATTCCAGAGTACTTCAGTTGAGGGGGATGGGGGAGTGTCAGAGCTAAACACAAGCGGTGAACCGTGCATATATCGGTCTAGGGTTGTGTCGTACGAATTTCTGACAAACAAAAAGGGTTTACTCGTATATTCAGGAGTCATATTTTAAATATTTCTAGCAACATTATCTTTATTTATTTTTTGCGTTCCTGTATTTTAAATATTCCTAGCAACATTATCTTTATTTATTTTTTGCGTTCCTGTATTTTATATATTTCTAGCAACATTATCTTTATTTATTTTTTGCGTTCCTGTATTTTAAATATTTCTAGCAACATTATCTTTATTTATTTTTTGCGTTCCTGTATTTTAAATATTTCTAGCAACATTATCTTTATTTATTTTTTGCGTTTCTGTATTTTAAATATTTCTAGCAACATTATCTTTATTTATTTTTTGCGTTCCTGTATTTTAAATATTTCTAGCAACATTATCTTTATTTATTTTTTGCGTTCCTGTATTTTAAATATTTCTAGCAACATTATCTTTATTTATTTTTTGCGTTCCTGTATTTTAAATATTTCTAGCAACATTATCTTTATTTATTTTTTGCGTTCCTGTATTTTAAATATTTCTAGCAACATTATCTTTATTTATTTTTTGCGTTCCTGTATTTTAAATATTCATTTTGTCAGATATTCTACATGCTCTATAACATTTTCACATTCACAAGTTTGTCTCTTTCATATTATGAATTAATATAACACGAACATTATTTATAATGCATTCTGATTTAAATGAGTTAAACAATTTGTTTTCTTTAAAACTGTGTTCCTTTACTAAAATAAAATAAAATAAGGTAGCTTATTGGTCTAGCGGTTAATTCCGTGGATTTAGACTCGGAGGTACCGGGTTCAATTCTGGTCGGGACACAAAAATATTTAATAATTTAAATAAATACATTTAATTAATATTTAATTTATTATTTAATATTTAGTACGCTTTGTTTCAAGCGGTGTTATTTTAAGTATAAATATCACCATGGCAAACGTACAATATTAGTTCTCCTTGTGATAAAAAACCCTGGCATTGTATTTAATTGCAAATGGCAGTTTACTCACATTGAGCACAACAAATAGGTGGTAGGCAGACTGATGGTGGTAACTTTCCCAGTCTGTTGAGCGGGGAGGTATCCACCGTTCGAGTTGAAAAGCGTCGTCAAGTGGCTGTTTACAGTTTTTACACTTTTCGGGATCAGACTTGAATTGCCGGCATGCAGGGGGTGTCGACGTAGTGGTGTTGGGGCGAACAGTCGGTTTCTAAGCCTTTGTTTGAGAGAGAAGGGGTGACCCGTCGGTCAGGGAGACCCGGAGAAACGGTTGTCCCGCTGGCCGCCCGCGGTATAGTACAGGGGCCCACCGATGACAACCATCATCGGCTGGCTGCCCTATCATGCTGCGCATAATCCCGGGTGCGCTTGACGTGCCGGTTGGTGACCGGATTGTGGGGTCCCGGCAAGCGTTCCTGGGGGGGTTCGGGGGCCCTTCCGTGCGACGGATCAGCCAATGTCTCTCTTCAAACAGCCCAAGGCAAGGTGGCCTTCAGTTTGCTTCCATGCCTACTGCGTCGACACCGCCTCTCCACACTTCCCTTCTTTTTCTTCCTCTTTTTCTTCATAATTTTTGTTCTATCCCAAACCCACATGATGACGATAAAAAATAAAGGAAAACGTTTTGCAGCGGTGCACACCCCCACCGTTGAGTTTGGCGTTGACTTCACAAACATTCGAGGCCTAAACGCCAACCTCAACGCCGTCCACCACCATCTGGAGACGACTCACCCGGCAATGCTTTTTCTGACGGAGACACAGATACGGAAGCCCGCGGACACATCATACCTGCATTACCCTGGATACTCGCTGGAAGAGTCCTTCCTCGCGAAAGCTGGGGTTTGCTTATATGTCCGCGATGATGTCTGTTGTCGCCGCCTTCGTCACATGGAGGACTCTTCCTTTTCCGTCCTTTGGGTGCATGTGGATCTGGGGCATCAGTCTCGTATCTATGTGTGCCTCTACCGATCCCACCGGGGAGACTATGAGACAACTCAGCTTTTTGAATATCTGAGTCAAGCGACAGATGACGCGCAGGAGCGGTTCCCGACCGCGGAATTGGTGTTTTTGGGAGACTTTAATGCTCACCATGCTCAATGGCTGGGCTCTCCCAAAACTGACCATGCGGGAAAAACCGCTCACGACTTTGCCCTGACATACGGTCTGACTCAACTGGTGACTCAAAACACCAGAGTACCAGATGTAGCCGGACATGCACCTTCCTTGCTGGACCTACTGTTGACGAGCCATGCTACCGGGTATAAGATGTCAGTTTTAGCACCGCTTGGTGGTTCTGACCACTGCCTGGTGGCTACGACAGTGCCACGCGCTCTGCCTCCTCCTCGTAAGGCCGTCGAGCGTATTGTGTGGCACTACTCGTCAGCAGATTGGGATGGATTGCGCGAATACTATGCATCCATCCCATGGAAGCAACGCTGCTTTAAGGACCACGACCCATCCAGGTCTGCAGCTGCAGTTGCTGATGAGATACTACTGGGGATGGAATATTATATTTCATTCTCTGGGGTCATCAGTAACTGCAGAAGCAGACCCTGGTACAACAGCTACTGCGCCTCGGCAGTTGCATCAAAAAATGCAGCTTACCGAGCGTGGGTAAGGGGTCGATCTCGTTCCGATCCCAACACGAACTCCTTAAAGTCAGCCTATAACAAGGCTTCCAAGGTCTGCAGGAAGGTGTTTGCCAGGGCAGAGTCCCAGCGCATCTCTCAGATTGGCCGCGACTTAGCCGCGCGACCTGCTGGAGGTCGCAGTTTCTGGCAGCTGGCCAAATCTGTAGAGTCAAACTTCTGTCGCTCTTCTTTGCCACCTCTACGATATCCCAATGGATCATTGGCCCATACCGCTAAAGAGAAAGCCGACTACCTGGGCAAACTCTTTGCGGCCAACTCTCGACTCGACGACGGGAATGCGCAGCCCCCCACACTGCCAAATTGCGGCACTTCAATGCGCGAAATACGCATTAGACAGTGTGATGTGCGGGCAGTGCTCCGATCGCTTGATGTTCGTAAGGCTAATGGTCCTGACGGTATCCCAGCTGTCGTTCTCAAGAGGTGTGCTCCTGAGTTGACTCCAGTCCTCACGCGCTTATACCGTCTGTCGTACTCCTCTGGTGTTGTGCCGGACACTTGGAGGGTGGCTAACGTCCAGCCCATTCCGAAGAAGGGAGATCGTTCGGACCCTTCTAACTACCGCCCTATTGCCGTAACCTCAGTTCTGTGCAAAGTGCTAGAACGAATTATCAACGTCCAACTTGTTCGATATCTAGAGGATCACTCCATACTTCATGACCGCCAATATGGCTTCCGTCCTAAGCGGTCAACGGGTGATCTTCTAGCATTCGTCTACCACGTCTGGGGTGAGGCAATGGATAAGTATGGCGAATCTCTGGCGGTCAGTCTGGACATCTCCAAAGCCTTCGATAGGGTATGGCACAAGGCACTACTATCCAAGTTGCCGGCATATGGTCTGCCCCCGCAGCTGGTGGGCTGGATAACCGGCTTCTTACATGAGCGCAGCATTCGGGTCCTTGTGGATGGGAATGCGTCTGGGCTCATGTCAGTGAATGCCGGTGTGCCGCAGGGCTCTGTATTGTCCCCAACACTGTTTCTTCTGCATATCAATGACATGTTGACCCTTGGAAACATTCATTGCTATGCAGATGACAGCACGGTTCATGGGCGATACCTTAGTCCGCGAGCTGTGGGAGCCGCCAAAGTAGAGGAGTTGCGCCGTTCCCTGACGACGGAACTGGACGGCACCCTTCGCAAAATTTCTGCGTGGGGTGCCCAAAACCTAGTCCAGTTTAATGCCAGTAAGACTCAGGCATGCGCGTTGACGGTCAAGAAGTCTCCCTACTCTCCTATTCCTACTCTTCAGAACACCGTGCTGGAACTTCAACCCAGCTTTAACATACTCGGAGTCGAAATACGCTCAGATCTAAACCACAGAAACTACATTGAGAGCATTACCAAAACAGCGTCGAAAAAACTTGGGATACTGAACAAGGTGAAGCGGTTTTTCCCGCCTGCTCTAAGACTTATGCTGTATAAAGCTCAGATAAGGTCATGCATGGAATACTGTTCTCACCTCTGGGATGGCTCCGCTAAGTATCTTACAGATGCTCTCAATGTCCTGCAGAGGCGGGCAATTCGGATAGTGGACGACACCACAGTCTCTAAAACTCTCGAATCACTGCAGCTTCGCCGTGACGTTGCCTCTCTGAGCGTGTTCTACAAGCTATACCACGGCGAGTGTTCTGAGGAGCTCCATAACCTTATCCCTTCTTCTCTATTCCGCAACCGAACTACACGCACAGGCCAAAATATGCATCCACATACCTTACCCACTATCCCTACGCGTACTCATAAATTTGGAGACTCTTACATCTGTCGCACGCTGAAGATGTGGAATGCTCTCCCAGCCAGTGTATTTCCCCACTCTTATAACCTGGAGTCCTTCAAGCGAAGTGTGAAAAAGCATCTTGTTAGGCCGGCATAGTGGTAGAGACTGATGTCGGTCATAGTGACCGGCGTCAGTTGCTCCCATTCTTGGACCTCGCGTACTGCTTACCATCAGGTGGGCGCGATGTCACATGTCGAGTCCAGTATAAAAAAAAAAAAAAAAAAAAAAAATCTGTGATATTTCTCGAGTTTGGTACGCTGGAGACATCGACGAGCTTGTCACTTGTCATTTCTGGCCTATAGTAAAGTTGGCTAAATATGAATCCGCTTCTTTATAAGCGTGGTTTCTGACCACCCCGAAAGGGATACGGTCGTGATGATACTTTAATCTTTTTTTTCTCTTTACTAAAATAAGTAATTTAATTTAACTAATTAATAATAAGAAATACAAGTTTAAATAATATAAATATTAGCCGAAAATAACATGAATACGCTTCAAGGAGGTTACCAGGTACGTCGCGATGTATCTTCAGTTTGACAGTTCTATTTCTCGAGCGTAGTGTCATGTCGAGGCGTCCCTCCGTTTGACATAACACCCGTATTCTTATACGTTTCCTCTACGGCTCCACGGTTAGGTGAATTTTGTCATAAACCACGAAGTTTCGACTAATGAGGGACGACATTATAATATAAGGCAATGTTTACCAACCGAAAAGCAAACTACTTTTCTTTGTGAAAGTGGTTTTTTGGTGCCGTGTGCACTGTTAGTCACGTACGCCCTGTAACGTAGATGGGAGCATTTGCTGCGATTATAAACCTTATTTACTTGCGGGGAAAAGCACCTTAATGTCGCTACAAAGCTAATTCAAGTAGCGCTATGAAAAGTAGATAGTTTTATTATGTTAAAAAACGAGCAAGCATTGCTAAACTTTAGTAGATAGTTTATTCCATTTAAACGAACGTGTACATTGCGCCGCCAAGTATAGTGTTATGAAAAGTAGATAGTTTTATTTCGCTAGAAAACGAGCAATCGTTGGTGAACCCCAGTAGTAACTATCTATGTTAATAGCTCCTATCTTTACTGTGGCAGCCCTAGACCAGATTACGGCGATCACTTAGGTTGAACCTTGTACGTCAGTCAGGAGCACTCCGCCGCTCCCACGAGTTCCCAAATTATACACATTTACCCCCAATCTTAATCCCAAACAAGGCTCAATGTTTCAACTCACGAATAGCCCTGGTCTACCCAAGCACCAAGGACTAATTGTATAAAAGATGTTGTGTAAAATACTAATCCCATAAAACACAATAACTTAATAGGTGGTAGGCGGACTGATTGAGGTAATTTGCCCAGTCTGTCGGGGCGGGGAAATATCCATCGTTTGTGCGGATAAACCACGTTTCAGGATCAGGCTCGAATTGCCGTCATGCCCAGTCAAGTCGGTATAGTGTTAGAGACTGATGTCAGTCATGAGTGTCTGATTCCAGTTACTAACATTCATGGACCTCGCGCGCTACTTACCATCAGGTGGGCGCAAAGTCACATATATATAGTCGTAATAGTTTTTTTTTTAACTATTAATATATCTATTATTTAATTCGGACTGCCTCCGTGGATCTGGTCGGAAAACGATAAAATTATTTGTGTTATTTATTTGTCGAATCTGGTATCCATAAACTTGCCACTGGTCATGATGGACTGGCAGTAAAGTGAGTTTAATATGAATCCGTTTCTGGTTGTGATGATGACGATGAGAACGCACAACCGGGCGGTCGATAGGCGACAGATTCTAAAGTGGAGAGCACTGGAGGGGAAGGCATTCGTGTTGGGCTAATCCTTAGCAGCAGCCGCGTTATTAGAATAATCAATTAGTTTGATGTGAGGGCTCCGCAGGGGGAGATTTTCGCGCCTCTTCCTTTTAAATTGCGTTAAATTATAAAAAAATCAGACTTTGCTTTATTTCCTTTGATAAATCTGGTTTAGTCTAGTATCTTAATATATTACAAATTGTTTAATAGTGAGTCCCGCAAAACTGAGTAATTTTTTCGTAATTTTGCAAAAATTGTTCACAAATTTTTGCAATTGTAACAGCATCGTGTCTGTTTTTTTTTTTAGGGTTCAGAGAGGAAAAAATCGAACCCTTCTTGATGACTCTGGTTACTGTCTGGCTCCATGAAATATCTCCTGTTCTGATGTGGAACAGTTCTGACGAATTTGTTCGTATTTTTTTTTACTTTAAGGTTTCCTTACTACAGTTAAAAACAAATATATACTTATTTCCAGTCAATATTAAGAGTGCAAGACCAAGACCAAAACTGGTCAAGTCTTGGTCTTGGTCTTCTTTGGGTAACACTAAACAGGACACATGTAGGCTCGTATACTATGGCCGTAGCGTCACATGTCGTGCTCAGACGATGACGTCATATGTCATACTAGCCGTTTTACTCGGCTTTACCCGTGTAAACGGCAACACGAAATTAAATACTTTCATTAATTCGAATTTTCTGATTAAGAATCACACTGTTTTCTTCCTCAGAGCTGACTCCGTGACTTGGAATCCCCACAAGCTAATGGGGACCCTTCTCCAGTGCTCCACCGTGCACTTCAAGTACGAGGTAAGTCGAATTTGCCGTTCTGGAGACTGTAATGATGAAATGAACATGCGAGCAAAGTGATTTATCTGAAAATATCTTTAGCAATAAAATTTGATGTTAAAAAGAGAACGTTGTCCGGTCCGAAAGAGAGAGAGGAAGATAAAATTGGCAACATATGTTTCGAAGTGTCTGCAGAGGAATTTAATTAAAACAGCCACGTGCCGCAACATAGGGAGGCAAAAACAAACACGTATCGATAAAAAAATATTTTTGGTAGACTATCGATAAAATTAACTATTATTTGCTATCCCTTTTTAATACAAAATATCGCATTGTTACACCATAAAAACGAGCAATAAGATTTAACTGTTTAACTGCACAACAAATCCAGGACCCTCTCTGCTTTTGCATTATTATTAAAGAATATTTTAAAATTTTACTGCCTTCGTCTAGCGGTTAAGTCCGTGGATTTAGACTCGGAGGTACCGGGTTCGATTCCTGGTCGGGACACAAAAATATTTATTAATGTATATAAATTTTAATTAACATTTATGATATTTCTCGAGTTTGGTACGCTGGAGACATTGACGAGCTTGCCACTTGTCATGATTGGCCTATAGTGAAGTTGGCTAAATGTGAATCCGCTTATTTATAAGCGTGGTTTCTGACCACCCCGAAAGGGAAACGGTCGTGATGATACTTTACTTACTTTAATATTTAAAAAAATCGTATCTAGCGTACCTACGCTACCTACCTACGTTTTGGTACCTACCAAACTCGAGAAATATCACAAATAAATTAAATTATTGTGTCTCGACCAGCAATCGAACCTGGTATCTCCGGACTTAAGCGATATAAAGTAATGTTCTTTTAATGTTCTTACTCGTAGACCGATACAATTTTTATTTCTAATAAGATGATTATCGATATCTCAAATCATCGATATCGCACCCATCCCTACAACCCCAAAAGGCGAGTCTGTTGGAATTTATTAGCGCACATTGTAGTGACGTTTACAAGCATCGGGTTGAGAGGGTGCAAACCACCCTTCGGCTGTACATGAAGCTGATTGATAATCTATGTTCCCGAGCCTCCAGATATTAGCTATAATAGATATACTTGGCAATGGGTTTTCAAATGTTTAGACTGGTAATCTCAGCCTATAGTTACACTCGACTATAGTGGCTCACGAACCCATGGCACAGATTCGACTGCTTCAGCTCTCCTCCAGAAGTACTTCTCTAGGAAGTGGTCTCCCGCTGAGAAGCCGTGCTCAAGACGGAGTGATATGGAGATGTCTGAAGTGTCCGTTGTCGGTCTGATTGAACATACGTCTAGTCAGACCAACGTCAAACTCCTCAATAGTAGGCATCTCCAGATCTCCGTGGGCGCTTGGAAGACCACTCTGAGCGATATGTTCTGCTGACTTTGGATTTTGTCCCTGTTGGTCTTGGCCAGAAGGTGGTGCCAGGCTGGCGCAGCATAGGTGAGACGAGAACGGCTTTACTAACGTTCAACCTGAGCGACAAGCTGAAATTCAAAAACATGGCTCAAGTCGCATTCGCCTGATTGAGTTAATGATGATTGTCCTGTTAATGATGCAGCCCAGGTATATGACGGACGGAGACCACTTGATTTTTAAGATTATAATTGTGTGCAACTATAATAGCGACATCTATGATCGACTAGAGGAACTTTTTTGTGTAATCGTTAACTGAGCCATAATTGGAGCCAATATCATTAATTAATGTTTTTAAGCAGTTTTTATGCAGAAATAATAGCGCCATCTACAATGTAAAGTAGCGAAATTATTTCTTAATAACAACTTCTAGAATTTTCCGTGTATTTTACTTTAAAACTTAATAAATATTAGTTTAATTAACATTTACTTACGAAAATAAACTGACACGAGGTTTTATTGAAGAAACGTGCTTTACACTTTCCGTAGCACGTAGCAAGGGCACGTGCATCGTGTACCTGCACGACCATAACCAGCAAAGACTGTCAACACTAATTCATTCTCTACCGTTTGGTTTCTTGCCCTGTCTTTAGTTGAACTTATTAAGCGGCTGCAGATTAGTGTTATTTGCTTCGTAAGATTCAACTAATTATAATATAATTCCAGGGCATTCTCCTGAACTGCAATGCCATGGATGCGGAGTACCTGTTCATGACGGACAAGATCTACGACCCGCGCTACGACACGGGTGACAAGGTGATCCAATGCGGACGACACAACGACATCTTTAAGCTGTGGCTGCAGTGGAGAGGCAAGGTACGATAAAACTCTTTACTGCCCCCATGGTCGTTAGACCATGTTAATGATAAAATAATTAATCTTTATTGTCAATAACATTATTTACAGTGATTTATTTATTATGGTGCAACAAAAAAAATACAATCATTTACAATTTACTTCTATGACTGAATTAAATTGTATAGTGCGACACTATTATACGAGTAATTTAAATAAAAAATACTGAACCGAGTTTGATTAAATTAGGCGGTAATGTTTATTGTAACCCTGAGACGGACACAGGCTACATGACGTCATCATATAACTACGACATGTGATTTCTGACAGTTCTAGTCCAGTCAAGACTATATAAGAAACAGGATCAATTGACATCAAAAAAATAGCTTGTTTAAAATTAAAATTTTCTTGCTGACTGTACATTTTATTTTCCAGGGTACTTCCGGTTTCGAGCGTCACATGGACCGCCTGATGGAGCTGTCAGAGTACATGGTGCGGCGCCTGAAGGAGCAGTCGGATCGCTTCCACCTCATCTTGGAGCCGGAGATGGTGAACGTGTCGTTCTGGTACCTCCCCAAGCAGCTGCGAGCTCTCCCCCATGACGGCCACAAGGAAATCAAGCTGGGGAAGGTCAGTTCTCAATATTAAATTTGTTTGTACAATTTTTTTATTGTGTTAAAAAACGTGACGCCAGTCACTGACGGCGGAGATAAGACCCTACCATTATGCCGGCCTATCAAGTTGGTTTTTCACACTTCGCTTAAAGGACTCCAGGTTATAGGAATGAGGAAACACTGACTGGGAGAGCATTCCACATCTTCAGCGTGCGATAGATGTAAGAGCCTCCAAACTTATATATTTCCAGACAGGTCACACAGCGCCATCTAGTTTCCGTGGTAAGCTACGAGGCTTGTGTTACGGAAACTAGGTGTTTGATATTATACTTTTTTTTTGTAAATATATACATATTATACATATAAACACCCAGACCGAGACAAATTATACAATGTACAACTTGCCCCCGGTGGGAATCGAACCCACGACCTCCCGAATTCACGGCAACGTTTGTTACCACTAGACCACGGAGGCGGTCTATATGTATAGGGATAGTGGCTACGGTATGTGGATGCATATTTTGGCCTGTGCGAGTGGTTCGGTTGCGGAATAGAGAAGAAGGGATAAGGTTGTGGAGCTCTTCAGAATACTAACCGAAGTATGTATGAAGGTTAGCTAGTATAAAATGCCTCTATTAAGTTCTTCCTTGTACTGATAAGTTTTAAGTGCAATAAAGAATATATATACTAGAGATGAAACGGATATCCGGTAACTATCCGATATCCGGCCTTATTTTTACTATCCGGGCGGATACCGGATAGTAACTCAGTATCCGGTCGGATGCCGGATAGTAATATTCAAAACATTCTCATTATTTTATACGATGAAAATGATACCACACTACGTTATGGACACAGTTTATTTTAATAATCACTCGACAAAAATGTTTATTTTATTAATTAGGTTACTACTCAAAGTTAACAAGTGGCAAATTATGGTTTTCTAAATTTTCTGCACATGTTGGTAATAGGCGACTCCGTTTGGCTTCCTATACCAGACATAATAGCCTTTCGATTTCCGATTTCCGATCTCGTTCACCGCGCCCATTTCAAATCAAACTGGTCGCGTCATGTAACGCGATAAAGGGCCGAATATTCGGTAACCAGTATTCGTCTAAACCACTATCCCTTTCATCTCTAATATATACTATATATATATATATTCTTATCTATATCTTTTTTCTTTGGTTATAACAAAAGGTAATAGAGACCGTGTCAACAATCAGTAGTAATTAACAATTGGAATTATCGTATGTCGGATAAAAATATATTATTAATATTTTAACAGTATAACGGCCGTCACCTTCAAACCCAAATAATAATAATAATGTGTTATTGTAGGTATGTGCCAAGCTGAAGGGTGCGATGATGCAGGCCGGCACCATCATGGTGGGCTACCAGCCTGACGACCGCCGCCCCAACTTCTTCAGGAACATCATCTCCTCCGCCGCCGTCACCGAGAGAGATGTGGACTTCCTCCTCGCCGAGATGGACAGACTCGGACAGGACATCATCATCGACTAAATCTTGGCCCAATAAAGTCTCCACTTACCTGCTGAGAGTTACTTTATTATCTATACTTCAGACACCTTTTTGTTGCTTTTATCCTTTTTTAGTTTGCGTTTATACTTTTAAACGTCATTGGATAAAACTTCTTACGATGTCTACTGAGCATAGCATTGGGTTAATATATTATATTTTTAACCTTCTACTATTAATAATATCTTGTATTCTTTGTCTTTTGCTAAGAAGAACTCGACAAAATATTGTGCGCGCTTATAAAATGGCGACACGAGTGAGCGTTCAGCGTACCCACGGCAGCGGGCAGCGTTGTCGTACCACGTGATTTTAATTTGTGCTCTGTTGGTTTTTTTACTGTGAACTGTTGTAATTTGTTCATTTATAAATGTACTTTACGAATTTTAAAATAATAATTACAACTACTAAAATAAACTTAAATAACTCCTACTTATAAAAAATAATAATGCCACTTGTGTCGACACTGACTTTGTCACACCTCAGGGGAACAGCGCAAAAGCGGAAAGCGCAGAGTCTAGCAAGCGGCGCGTATTTACGTGTCTTTAATGAAAGACTACGTGTTTGTGCCGTTAGAGACTAGGCCCGTGGGGTCCAAGCGCTAAAACATCTGCTCTGGTGACAAGAGGGCTGGTTCTTTCCTCGCCCAGAGAATCAGATAGCGATTCAGCGAGGAAATGCGGCCAAAGTTCTTGCCACCATGCCGCGCGGACACAATTTATATTTAAATATGTTTTTTATTATTATTATTTTTTTAAATTTCTATTAATAATTTAGTTTTAAGCTTTATTTCTCTAATTAACATTAAATGTATTTTTTAAAACTAAAAACAAAATAAACTATAAATAAAAAATATCCTCAGGAGACATTCTATCAGAGATAGTCCCAAGAAGACTGGTAACATTTCCCCTCTGTATAGCGAGGCTAATACGTTGGCAGCAATAATTTGCAGCCTTCCTATCTCCAGATTTTTCCGTCAGCCGTTTGGACAACTCCTTGGCAAGACGCCTGGCTGAGCGTCCCCATGGTCTTATTCGTCTCGACCCCAAACGGCGTACTTTAAGAATTATATTTATTTTGCACTTTATAATGGTTGTTAATACAAATATTTACTTCATATTATGTATTTTCATGTCATGGTATGGATTATTGTTAGCACTCAGCAGGTACTATGCTTGTAGTAATGTTGCTTTAGTAATCTATTGTCTAATACTAAATATTCCGCACTGAAGTCACGTTATAGTTAAAAATGTAATGAAACTAGACGTTTTATAATTAACTCAATATATTAAAATATTAATCCTATTATAATAGTATATCGACTGTATGTTAGTGTTCTCGTTTAACCGAACTTGTCTGCTATATGTCTATCGCATTATGCGGTCTATATTTATTGAAATTAATATTTTGACAAAGAAAATATTAAATTTGCCAAATTACGAATATTCAAATAATTTATTATTATATAATTTTATAATTTCATTATAAAGCAACGAGATATTTAATTAATTATATGTAAAATATTATTTTTAGTCGCTTATATTCAGATATTTTTATATTATATTATAAATTATTTTTTTATACGAAATTAAAGTCTTCCAAAAAGCGCGAATGATGAATGTTGGCGACAATGAAAATATATTTTCAATTTAAAATATATATCCTTAAATGTTAGTTCGTGATTGTATATTAGTACGTAAGGATTAAATCACAAGTCTTCCAAAATTAAATAATAAATTAATTAGGTATAATATAATGAATATATATATTTATATCAGTTGTATTTTAATATTTATATCTTATTATTATTGTGTTAAGATTTATTAATTTATATTGTTACAATTTTAATTACTGGTCGGTAAGAGTGTGCCAAATTCTCCAAAAACAACAACAGTGAAGCTCTAGGACTCTGTGTTCCAGGGGGGTGATTATTGTTTTCTGAGTGGAACGGTGGTCGCTTGATTGTAAGAACGCTTTCTTTAATATCCTAAGGTCTCGGTTCAAACCCCGGCAAGTACCTATGAAAAATACGCATTTTTACGTACATTTGTCATGGATTAACGACACCATTATTCTTGTACCTAGGAGAGCACGTTAAGCCGTCGGTCTCCGTTCCACTAATACCAACTTGTGGATTCGTTAATAAATTATCATTAAAAATTGACATCAGACACTCGCCAACCGGCCTGGCCGGCGTGTGGAGTGTAGGCCAAAGTCTCCCAAAATTTCTGGAAGGCCAATCTCTAACAGTGGAGCTCTAGGACTCTATCTAGGAGATGTCATGATGATTGTTTTTCTATAATATATATAGAAAGAGAGATAATTACGTAAGTCAACGTTTGCGCGATCGTAATGTAATTCTTTCTCTCTCTATTTCGTCTCTCGGCTGTGGGCGAGATCAATGGAGGGTATCAGGCGAAGCGTTTTGTAGATGTCGCTAGCGGCAATGGTACCTTGTTTTACACCTATGTCGCATCATTATTAAATGTTTTTGTAGTTTTTTTATTTCTATAACAGAAAATTGAATTTTAAATTAACGTTACCTACCTTAAAAGACGAATTGAGAAAGCGAACACCGTCTTTAAAAAGAAGTAAAATTTAATTATTAGAACGACAATTTTGAGATCACCATATCTTTGATTTCGCTTGGAATTCTCGATTTGTACACTTAAAAGCTGCTCACTTCGACATAACATCCATAAAGTAAAAAATTTCGTAATACAACTACAAATTCTCTATGCAACTGACAGTTATATTAGGTATCATCTATCATGCGCCATCTACCGTGATAAAAAGTTAATACACCCCTTTAATAACAACACTCCCAGCCTTTAGGTGCCCTTATCACGATGGATATTGCGATTTTCATACGCGGCCTTATCACCAAGCAGTTGTGTTTTGTTTTTCGGATAATATTTTTTATCTTTCCAAAAAGTGACCTTTTTTATTTTAAATAAAGGTTCTCCCAATGAAACCTGAAGCCAAAAATATATCTTTTGGCATTTATATATATATTTATTTTTAATTTAATTTAACTTATATAATAATTGTTAAAATTAAAGTATGGTAGGTATAGTAAATACGTCTATAAAATGTGTGTAATCAATTGTAAAGTGTCTTGTTTCTATTGGCACAATGAGTACTTTATATAAAGGGAGCTCATGGTATTTAGGTACATCACCTGTCGTCATTTGGGAGGAATAGTTACTGATATTTACACCAGCAGCCCTATTAGTGGGGTATATACGGGGCTGTCACCGTATTTGACAATCCCGTCCCGTATTACAATAGGAAAACATATAGTTTGTCTCTCACTATATACACATGCGTGCTTTATATGGTGTAGTTGAAAAGTGTTAAGAGTTTGGGCTTCGAAAGAGAACACATCCCGTATCGGTTCCTAGAAGTTATGGCAATCCTACCTATTATGTTACTAGCGCAAACGTTATACTCTTTTTTTTGAAGACAAATTTCTAAACATTCCATGGATCCAGAGATGAGAAGAATGGTGTCTCGGGCTTGCGACCGACAATAGGCTGGTTTAAGAAAAGGAGGCCTCCCTTTTTTTATTTTATTGCGCTATAATACGGTCACCATCCACCATTCTACTCCTCTCCCTACCCAACCAAATGGAATTTCTTAAATGACAGAAACTATCGGTATAAAACTCTCGTGATTTAAAAGATACAACATTGTAAGTTGTTTTTTTTTCAAATCCTATTGTTCTCTTTATAATGCTACTCTTCTTTTCTCTTCTATATTTCATTGTCTATTTATACAGCATTAAGTCCGAGATCTTGGGTATGTGCTACTGTCTTAGAGCTCACGCCCACGCTTCCATACACCTAAGTCACTTTTTTGATTTATATAGGTTGGTATTGGTGTCGCGGCGGTTCGTTTTTAAGTTAAATACTTTATCAGTTGAGAATAAATTTTGTAAGGTCAAGATGTCATAATTGTTACATAACTGAGCTGCCTAGTAATTCTGTACTCATTTTTTCAGTGGAAACAAGACCTTTAATGATATTGTCATTAAAGAATATATCTCCCATTGCCAATTATCATGTATGTGTTAGTTTATATGTGTCGATGTGATATTATATTTTGTCAATTATATGCACTGTTCAATTAATTTAATTATTAGTCTCTTTTATATTTTTCTTTGCCTAGTTATATTTAGTGCAATTATTGCATGTATAACCCCCAGTTATTTTATTACGTATTAAATGTCCGATGCAAATTATACTAGGCTGCAATTTTATGTAAAGCTTGGCTTGAAAGTGTTGTATTTTATTATAATGTGTGTGTATTTAGTGCAATAAATAGTAAATTATTATACGTTCTAGGTATAGTATAATGTTAAGGTAATTATTATCATAGAACGTTTTTAAAATGGTAGAAACTTATATGTCTATATCAAATAATGTATCTACTTAACTATTTTTAACAATTAAAATTTAGCACTTTGGTTATTGGTAGATTTGGAGCAAGTTCTTTATTTATATTTTTATAGAAATATTTATATTTTTTATTCTACTAATGCCATACAAATCAAATTCTTTAATTCTAAATACTATAATTTAATTAGTTAAATTATATTTATAATATAATGTTTTGTTAATAAATATATAATCGTTCTATGCTGTTCCTAATGTCTGATTTTTTATATATGATATAGGTAATATAATATTAAGTAATATATCCATATACATATATCTAAAAAATAATACTTATATTATCAAAAAACACATTAACCAACAAATAGAAAAAAAAAATTAAATCTGTATTCATTTGATATATAAATTAATAATGATATCCAAATTTATATATTAAAAAAAAATCTATGTTAAATATTAGACATTAGGAAGAGATTTATTAGTATTAAGAACATGAATGTGACACATGACAATAAAATCTAAATTTAAGAAAAAATATATTATAATAATATTAACTTTAGATAATTATTATAGTTTCGCAAATTATACTCATAATATTATATTATTGTATTTTGTGCAATTATAGTTGTCCTACAATTTATTAGTGAATTTAAACATATATATATATATATATATGTTTATAAATGTTTCTTAAAGTTATTGAGTTATTGAGGTTTAACCTGCTAGTGTCTTCCCTAGATATTATTTTATTATTAAATAACTGTTAAAATTACTAAATTTTATTACAATTCAATTGAAAATTCTACCTTTTAGATAAAACCTATATATAATATATGTATGTATATCCCTCGCCAACCCATATGGATTACTATAAATTATATGCTTCTTATTAAAATAATATTATTTAATAAATGTTAAATAAATAACTAAGGATTATAATTATCTGAATAAAACGAAAACTATTTGTCAAATTAATGAATATTAAATGTAAATAAGTAGGATATATATATACTGCGTGTCATTTATTAAAGAGAAAATATTTTATATTATGATCTAGAATAAAAATAAAGAACTACGTATTTTTTATTGTAATTATTCAGTAATACAATCTTAAGTTACGGTGCAGAGAAGTTATCCTAAAAATATCGACACTCATACTGACCCTAATCAAGTAGGTAGCGCGAACGTTGACTTACGAGTATGTCATTGTTTCTCCCTCTATTTTGTCTCTCGTAATAACACTTGTTTTTAGGATAATGATTTTTATCTTTAAAAAAATACTTGACACCTGAAGCCTCAAAAATAATTGCTCTTTTGACAA
Source organism: Tinea semifulvella (assembly GCA_910589645.1). Classification (NCBI taxonomy): domain Eukaryota; kingdom Metazoa; phylum Arthropoda; class Insecta; order Lepidoptera; family Tineidae; genus Tinea; species Tinea semifulvella. Next base: position 267,600 of record OU342623.1, on the reverse strand, counting down.
TTATACGTGGTATATATACAGCATTTTAGAACTGCTTTTAATGTCAATTAGCCAGTTTCTCGAACGTATTTTTGGTACTTAAATATTACTTAAGTAAAATGAACCTGTTAATTTTTACTTAAGTCATAATTAAGTACCAAAAATTCGTTCCAGAAACTGACTGTATGTTATTTATAATTAGGAAATTGTGTATTTTTAATAACAATAATACTTAATAATTATATACTATAACTGCCTCCGTGGATTTAGATTTGAAGGTACCGAGTTCGATTACTGTTCGGGTTACAATTCTTTTAAAATTTATTTGTGATATTTGTAGAGTTTGGTACGCTAGTACTATTGTCATTATTCTAATCGCTAGAGACATCGACGAGCTTGTCACTTGTCACGATGGGCCTATACTATAGTACAATTGGCTAAATGTGAACTTTTTTCTTTAACAAAAAAAAGGACGTGGTTTCTGACCACCCCGAAAGGGATACGGTCGTGATGAAACTTATTTTCTTTTTACATACTAAACTCGTGTTTACAAATTAATAATCCAAATTAAATAGCATAATAAAACTGAAACAAAATTATACAATAAAATATAAAAAAAATACACAGTTTCCTGAACAGATATTAAATATCTATAATTATTTGTAGTAAAGATAATATTTAGATAAAAATAGAAAATATATTTTCAATTGTCAATTTGTGGTACGATGAAAAGCGCGCCAAGTTTACAATGTCTTCCAATGTTTATGCAATTATTAATTGTATTATTTAGTATTGCTCAATATATTTTTATGTGGATTACTTATATAATATTTCTTATTCGTTATTATTATATAAGCGAACCCTTAGATACCTTTAGGTATCCCATGATTTTGAGATATTGTAATAAACTCAACATATATTTCCCTAGTGGCATTATTCAAATATTATAAATACTGTTAACGAAATATTTACCTTTAAAATGTGTAGTAAAATGATTTTTTGACATTTTAAATAACTTTAGAGGCATTATATCTTTCACAATTTTATTCATTAACATCGCAACGGGATAGTTTTCGAGTAGGTCCACGAGGTTTGATATTAGCACCATTATATAGAAAATCTTTGTGCGTTTTACATATATAAAAACCCTATCACAATAAAATAATTATCTAAAGGAAAAAAGAGCCAAGCAACATGTCAGTTATAAATCACTGGTCAAAAGACATACAAAAAAATGCAATCATAAATGTATTTCTCTTATGGATAGAATTCGAAACGTTGATATTTGTCAGAGAACCAAAGTAACTGACACAGCATTCATAATTAGCAAGCTGAAGTGGCAGTGGGCCGGACACCTGTCGGTGGGGCAAACGGGTTCTAAAGTGGAGACCACGTACGGGTAGGCGTAGTGGGACGACCTCCCGACAGATAGACGAATGACCTGAAGAAGTACGCTGGCAGAGGTGGGATGAGAGTCGCAAAAGACCGCGTGCAGTGGCGAACTTCAACCAGCAGTGGAGAGACGCAGGCTGATGATGTTAAATCAAATTGCGAATACAATCGCTAACAGTGCTTATAAACTTAATTTTTACGGTTCATGCGTTAAAAATAGCACACACGAGACGATTTGAGAGTATAAGCTTACATGCTTATATAACTGCAAGCTTAGTACCTACCTTCCGAACCTTTAATCCCACGCTATATAGTACGGTCCCCAATAGGCATCAGGTTTTTTGTGTGGGACTCATCTCCGCCATACAGACTAGTTGTATGTACCCGTTTGGTACGAGTGTGTTTTGCTAAACACAAAAAGTGCGGTCACTTCCTAAGTGTATGGAGGGGGGAGCTGTGACGTAGCAAACATGGCGGCCAGCTCGTTCTATAAAGCTGCAATGTATTTCTAGATAACTACTAAACCAAAATGAATGAGTTGTCGAATAAAAGACCTTGTAATAATAATTATTTAACTTCATACACACGTTCATGTAAAGCTAATACCAAATGAAATAATTAAAATAAACTGCTTTTTGTAAAATGAAAAATCTATGTAAGTGAATACTGTAAAGCTATCCCGGTGCGAGTTGTGTTGTAGGATCTGATTGTTGTTGCTGTGAACATCTGTATTTAACCAATAAATTGGTATTGTTGTTAGAAATGTTGTTGGACTTTTAATTCTTCCTTTTTCTTCTTCCTATAATAATAAAACTTATCCTTTAAAGACAACCGTTTATTACTGCTAGTGTTGTCCGATCTTGGTCTTGTAAAAAGCAAGCAAAGCAAGCAAAGCAAGACTGTGTTTGCTAAAAATGTTACTTTTTTGAGATTAAGGCCGCGTTCGTGTTAAAAAATGTTAGCATGAAAATACCACTTTTTTAGCACAAGTCGTTCGTTTAATGAAAATCCTAACATTTGATGCTAATTTCATATGTCAGTACCGTGTTGAAAGGACATTGATGTTACTTTTTGACAGGTGTCATTTAACATAAGAAATGGTTTGTTTACATTGTTGTATACTTTATAGTTTATATATTTTTTAAATGTATTCCAAACGATTTTATGTAATAAATTCAAAGACCATAATACATTGTCAATTGATTTATTATTATTTGTTACTTGTCATACTTGTCAAAAAGTAGCCTCACCGCTCGTTTTATTTTTAAGAAATGTTAGCATTGTTAAAAAAAGTGGTATTTCTTAACAAAAACGACATTTCACGCTGGTTTATGAAGTTGCTACGAAATGTTGGAAATGCGAAATAAAACGAACGCGGCCTAAATAAAAAAAAAATGTGACTGGGTCTTTTAAAATATCCCCCAAACTGTTTTGGGTATAAAGGGTTTTTGTTAAAACCTTTGTGTAGGTATATTTTTAAATATATTTTGGTCAACAAGATTTGTAACTATTCCAAAATTCAAGTAAATCTGACCAGTAGTTCTTGAGATAGTAGTTTGCGGATATACACAAAGTTACAAACAAAAATACGGAGTGACTTTGTATGCTCTTACTTTAGAGTTAGACTAATAATGTAAACTATTGATAGAAACAAACAACTTACCTAAGAAACTATAATGTCGAAAGTGTTTTTTATTTTAATTCTCCAAACCTATTGGCCATTTTAAAATACAAACAGTTCCTCAGTAGTAGTTGTTTGTTTCTAATAATAGAATCACATATTTGTCTAAATTAAGTCTCTGTAATTATAAATAAATAATAAATATTTCCAGACAGGTCACACAGCGCCATCTAGTTTCCGTGGTAAGCTACGAGGCTTGTGTTACGGAAACTAGATGGTTGATAAACTACAAATTATACTTAGAAACGATTAAATTAAAAATAGCGTCCAAAGTTACGGTTGACCTTCAAAATAAAACTGTCGGCTCGGCTATATTTTTTACTTTAATCGTAACTTTCATTCAGTTCATTTTCGTTTGACGGCTGGAAGGAAATGTTGAGTGGAGGAGCCGTTGAGGAAACGTCTTAGAATACATGTAATAGAGTACAAGACCAAGACCAAGGACCAGCTGTTCTGATGCAAGATCAAGACTTGTTCTTACTTTAGGCAATACTTACTGCTCGCTCTAGCTCTGTAGATATCCAACGAATATCTATACGAGACAGTTATATGAAACATGCTCGAATTTACAGGTTATGTCCAGAAAGAGCGAATGTCTCGAGCTTACGTTGCGACCGGAAGGAGCGAATACCAACCTACCAAGGCGGTATTTGGGGACAAATAGTAGAATACATGAAGTTGATTCTATCTCGACTTGCGCGAAATATCTAGTACGTGTTTTAAGCGCGAGTAGAGTCTAAAGGGTCGGTAACTGAACTCTTCCTTAGTGGCATTTGATCATTTGGCAATTTCTGTATTTAATAGGTACAGAAATTGTTTGGTAACGCAGTTTTTTAAGTGAACGAAACGAAACTAAGGAAGGATTCCACGCACGGCCACCGGATGGACGCCGCCTGCCCCGGAAGATCTTGGGGCCCGAGGTATAACCCGCAGTCGTCGGCATAACTACCCTTCTCCCAACGTAGCGTGATACACCCTACAAAGAGTGATTTACACCTAGGTGCCACATACCCTACAGTGGCTCCTTCCCCGCATTAATCCGGGGCAAAACAAGAAACCAGCAGATCGACGCCCGCCGAGATTAATGCCCGCTAAATAGGGTTAACCCTGAAGCGTTCCGCCAATGGCGAATAAGAACTACTACTCTAAGGAAGGATTTAGTTACCGGCTCGTATTCTAAGACGTTTCCTCAACGGCCCCTCCACTCAATTGTTCCCTCCAACTGTCAAACGGAGGGACGCCTCGGCACATCTCAACGCCCGAGGGTCAGAACTGTCAAACTCAAGGTAAGTATATCGCGACGTACCTACCTCGAATTCGTATTAAGTTATTTTCAGCTAATATTATTTAAGCATGTATTTCCTATCAATAATTACTTAAAGTAGTTATTTTAACAAAACAATTTTTAAAACTAATTCAAATCAGATTTCAAAATTAATTAACAAAAAAAAAAGAGTTGAACCCTTTGCTTTCAATAGACGATACATATATCTATGAGTAAAACATAACAATAGTATGATAAATACAGACTTATGAATGTCGAAAGTGCTAGAGCGTGTAGTCATTTTGAAAATACAAGAATGTAATCGTAAATGTTGCTAGAATAAAACTTATGTTACACCTGTATTTTAAAACGTTTCCTTAATTGCTCTTCCACTCAATCGTTTCTTCTAGCTGTCAAACGGCTTTCCTCAAGGGATTCTCGAAATCGGTACCCTTGGTTGTATACAAACTTCCCAAACCACGAAATACATAAATGTTAGGTACCATTTTAAATATTTCCGGTAAGTCGATTTTTTTTTCAGGCAACATTAAAATGCGTTCCAGTATTCTAAATATTTATTTTCTCAGAATTACTACACACAACCTAGTACTTTTGACATCCATAAATCTGTAAAAATAATTCCTATAATTATTATCTGAAAAAATCATAAACACGCTTCAAGAAGGTATGAGTGTTGTTGCGGCCAGAGCGATATCTAATAGCGGGGAGCGGGATCCGGCGCAGCCATCGACGGTGGACAGCTGACAGTGCAGCCTACGGCCTTGAAGAGCGAGATCGCGCCACTCAATACATTTTTCTAACAGTAAATTTCTTAGCCATATCTAGGCAGTTAGGGCTTTGCCAATATACTGGTGAGCTGAGAAGAATTTTATTTACCTGACCATCAGTCGCCAGTGTAGTCAAGATGTACCTACCTATTGAGTTTGATAGATTCCTGGATTCGTGTCAGGGTGTTCCACCGTTTGAAAGTTGGAATGAATAATTGCGTAGAGGAGCCGTACAGAAAACGTCTCAAAATTGTCTGTGGTCTAGCGGTTAAGTCCGTGGATTAAGACACGGAGATACCGGGTTCGAAACCTAGTCGGGACACAATTCGTTTTGAGTACGCTAGACATCGACAACCTTTCAACACTTTTCTAGTAAATTGACTAAATGTAAACCTTTTCTCCAATACGGATGTATTGACGCCCAGGGAGACGATTCTTGAACTAGGCCGGTTGTAGAAAGGCTAATATTGGCCTAATTAACTAAAATGATAAGCTACCAATCACGTGGCATATATTAAAATGGATTATTTTTATCACCTTTCTGCAACCGGCCGATACAACGATAACCGAAGTTCCAACTTTACGGTTGTATGGGGAATGAAAGCATCATTGATTGAGTAATATAGGGATAGGAAGAGGTCAAAAAAGGGTAAAATAAAACAAACATTATATAAAACAAATTGTATATTTAACTTTACTCATAACAAAAAAGAAAAACGTTATAATTTAAAATGTTTACAAAAAAATACATTATTTAACTAGATTTAGCTTGAGGATGCACTGTCTTATTGTACTGTATAATTGCCTCAACCGGGAATTCAACCAGAGGGCTTCACATATCGTCGATTTAAAGATTAAACTTATTCTGAGCAAAGGATCCATTTTTATGTTCATACAACGAGGGCCAGAAGTTGTAATCCGGATATTATTGAGATTATTAAAGAGAAAAAAAAACAGTTAAATATATATATTTTTTTAATTTTAAAAGAGATTGCCCAAAACCAGGCCCCAAATTTGTTTCTGATTTAGGGACACAAAAAGGTTGGTGAGGGTGCTAGCACAATATATTAATCATTATCATACATTTCTCTAAGAAAAATGGGCCTTCTCATTTATTTCACCAAATTTAATTAATTGAAATCAATTACTTACAATGTTGCAATTTTAGATAAATCTAACCTATTATTAACCTGTAATTAATATTAGGACCCATACAAGTTAGTAGGTATAATAAGAGAGTGCCACCGTTCTCATTTGTGTAATTAATTTCGTGCTCTAGATTTAAGAAAACGAAACGTAACTAGGGTATTTGTGTTGCCAATGAAAAATTAAATATTTAATTTTTTTCGTTGTTACTTCGCGGTACAACTTTTGGCCTAAAAAAGGAATCCTTTATGACAAGTAAAAGTTATTGTGCGTGTTCATGTTGTTGATCAGTATTAATACATATGATCGCTTCGCTAATAATACTAATTACCTTATAATCGCCATTAGCCAATATGGTAGATAATGAGTTTTACTTTGAACTTGCGATATTTAGCAGCGGCGGGATTTTATTTGTTTAAGCGCAAACGTAAGATTGGCTAAATAATGAATATCCATATTTACTGTCAGTTAAGTTAACTGAGCTGACGTCAAAATTACACAATTATCAACTCTAATAGCGGTTGATATCGAGTGTCATGATTCCTTTATACAAGTATAACGTTTGCGTCTAAAGAAACAGAATTCCGCATCTGGAATTCTTTATAATGCTTAAATAGGTTTGATAAATGAAAATTATTTGACTTTTCTCCCTCTAGCAATTTTGACAGCTATTCTTTATTCTTGGAGAAAACAAATTTTATTACCGAAACATACTTGAAAATAATAATTCCGTCATTATTTCATCTTTTATGCATTTTGTTTGCATTATTTACCTGGTCCTGGCGAGGTCCAACAATGGGAACACCTGATGACCGACACAATCCCTACCATTATGCCGGCCTAACAAGCATTTTAACTAGCTTAAGCCCTATCCTGTGCAAACGTTACATAATGGAATCCTTTAATATATTTATGATCTAATTTCCTAAATAATAATTCGCACAATACCATATGTTCCAAATATTATTCTTGAGTGTACTTGTAGAAATGTAGTCATTCTCTTTCTAGGAAATAAAATTACAGACATTCTGGGGATATATTATTAATGATATTTGGGTTATTACTAAATAGAGGAAAATTATAAATGTTTTCGCTATTTAGCTCTGTCTAAAATTAGATATAGGGTGATTTTGTATGTCCTTACTCTAGACTTATATGTTATTCTATTGATAGAAACAAACCACTTTTCCTAAGAAACCATATGTCGGAAGTGACATATATAATCATATATTAGTCTAGAGTTGTTTTTTTACGCGATATGAAAGTATCTCCCACAAAGTGCGTAATTTTATTGCCTAGAAAGTTAATAGATGATAAAAAAATCTTTGAAAATATTGGATTGTGCGAGGGAGAGGGAAGCTAATGCGTTGTGTCAAAACAGTGGATTCCTTTAATTACATAATAGCAGTTGATATAGACGATGTCCCGTTCGTTAGAGGATTTTGCCGGTTACAATTTCCCCATTTATCCAATTCATTATGAAATGAAGGTTCAACTAAAATAACGAATGATTTCCTCAGAACTCCATAAGACAGTGCAACTTGCGCTTAATCATTCAGGATATTGAAATAATAATGAAGTGAGGGTTGTTAAGATACCTCTCGGTCACACATTCCAACATTGTTTAAGCCATTTACTTAAGACAGCTTTCTCGGATATAAAATGATAGAGCATATTGTCGGTCGCAAGCCCGAGACACAATTCTTCTCATCTCTTGGCACCTGCACGGTGAATCCATGGAGTGGTTAGAAATTTGTCTTCAATGATAGATTGACCTTTATATGTATATGTATTATTTTACTAAAATCACAAGATAGAAGTAAAAATATATCCACAAAGTCTGTAATTTTATTTCCTAGTAAGTTAATACGTCTAAATTTCTCAATAAAGCAATAAGACTAGATAAATCTTTATCAATATTGGATTGTGCGAGCGAGATGGATGCAAAACCCCTTTCAAGCTTGAATTTATATCTTCGCTATGTGATGGTGGGTTATTGAAAAATATTTCTCTTATTTGTGATAATGATATATTTTTGTCATTTAATTTAAACTGACACGTAACTATAAAACATAATCGTCTAAAATTGACAATGAAACAGATCATTTGACAGATGACGAGACACATGTCAACATTAGACAATCCTTTTCCTTCTGCACCTTGATTGATTGATCTTTGGGTTACCTTACTGGAGATCGAAATTTTACGTTTAAAAGAAAAACCATTCAATACAAAAAACAGTCTATACTCCTGAACCACGTACCAATATTGGAGGCGCAGTACGGATCGACCAATCAGTATGCCTAGTGTGACAGTGAAGTTTCGTAAACGCAACTATAGTAGTAGTTTTTTTACTGAATTTTCGATGTTCATTGCCTGTTATTATAGCTAAACTTGCAATAACACGCAATGTAAAATAAAAAACGTAACTGCTGTAGTGCCGAAACTTCACTGTCACACTAGGCATACAGGTGCGACTACTGACCAATAGACTTTTGTGATTTAGATTAGTTTCGTGGAAACGTTTTTATATCAGTTAGGACCTATACTATGTGTTTCAGTGACTAGGTTCAAATTTATAATAAGAGAAAAAAGTAAAAAAAATGCGATATCACTAAAAATAATAATAATAATATGATCTCAATAACACTGAAATGATGACTAATTTAAAGTCCGTAACTTTTAACCCTAATTTTCATATATATTTTTTTTAAATCCTGAACACTAAAATTCATACTCCAGTAAGCATACCAAATATTATTGGATTGTTAAGAGTTAGATATGGTATTTTTTTCAAGGGTGGAACATTATGATTCTTGCACAATTCTGATGTTGTAAAACTAAAATTTGAATTGTTAGACATCGGTACCGGCAGCAGTCTCCACGGCTCATGACGATCGCGAACTTAGCGATTTAAGATGTCCATTGACGAACCTACCAATAGAACAAATAGCGTGGTCACTTTTCATAATCAAGATTGTTGAAGACTTATATTGTTTATGAACGACGTCACAACCTTGGATTATGTAGACGTCGATTCAGATTATTTTACGTTGCGCCGCCGCCAATGACGACGTCAGCTTCATAATCTTGTTGAAAATGGCATCACGAACGCTGAACGTCATAATCGATCATCAGTCTGCTAAATATTTCGACGCACGTCTATTCGAATAGTTTCATTAAAATGGCGACCGTTTGGATATAGTGTGTGCCTACTATTTGATCAGTCAAATTAGCGATTTTGGCAAACTGTTTAGCACCCATTTGACAGCCCGCAAATATTATCGATACAGTTTGTGACACGCACAGCAACCAGCTGACATTTTTATCTAGTGTTGCAAAGGGCATAAAATGAGTTAATATGGAGCTGTCTTTTTTTTAATGACGTAAGTTTTTCATATTGTAATGTTACCCGTCCTTTGGAACGAATGATATTGAGCATGATTTTTGATTTTCTAAGTGGCAACATTTTTCATGACTTACCAACCGAAATCGCTAAGATAGCGACGTGTCGAGACTGCCTGTTGAGATATGATAATATCAAGATAATTATGAATAGATTATAAATTAATAAACATCAATCGAGGTGCGGGGATATTAGGAGTATTTATAAAAATAACATATACATAGGTAATTTGATTTTAAAAAAACTTCACAATTTTTTGACCGTCTAAATGAAGTCATAATTAGTTGAAAGATGCGTAGCACCGTACACCACCCGCACGGCACAACATCCAATTGTTCATAAATACTAAAATAATACATTCAGCTGGACTAATTGTAACAGGGATTACATACAATGAGCTAGGACGGGCTAACATAACTGTTAGTGCACTAGATCGGATATTGATCGGGGAAGGTGTAGTTTGTAGATGTGGTTGTTATATCTTCTCTGTGTATTTATATTGTTTATTCTGTGATTGTGTTTAATCTTGTGTTATGTATCAACACGGCTATATTTAAAATTATTTAATATATCTGATATACGGCATGATTTTGTATGTTATTCAGGATAGAAATTAACAAACCATTTATCGGAGTACAACAAATTTGGCTTCTCCATACAAATTGGGTATTTTAAATTTAACATCTTGTATGGAGGAGCCGACATTTTTTGTCACTAGCGACATAATGGTCTCTTAGGAAAAGTTGTTTATTTCTACCAATAGAGTAACACATAGTGTAGAGTAAGACCATACAAAATCCGCGGCACATATATATATATATATACATACAACAAATTATAACGTGACTTTACCATAGGCCAATCATGACAAGTGGTAAGCTTTAAATATTATTGTTTCCCGGTAAGGAATCGAACCCAGTACCTCCGCGTCAAATGTTTTCATAGTTAACATTTACACCATGTTACAATTAGTCCATCAATAATCTTATATCACACTATTTATTTAAAATATTTTTTTTTGTCGCGCATTACTAAATATTGCACTTTAATGTTTTTTTTTTAATATATATAAAAAAATGGATATTTCTACAAAAATCCATGGGTTTTGTTTCTAGTTTTAGAGAAGAGTGTTGTGAGTTCACCTGTCCCCCGGCACGAGCACTATCTCGCCACAACGACTAATATTTACGACAAATAAGGGGGAATTACCACCCGCTTCCTCAACAACTCCCCCACTCAATAATTCCTTCCAGCTGTCAAATGGAGGAGCAAAACTGTCAGACCCAAGAGTCTTTGAAGCGTGGTTTAGTTATTTTTTGAAGATACCACCTGTCCTTAACACGGAATTTATTTACAACTAAGTGTTACAGAACTTGATGCTTTTTATGAAGTAATTCGCGTCAACATAACCCAAACACATCAGGTATATGGGAGTACACGACGCGGGAAATCAAATTGCAACTTAGCCCCATATATAGAGTGAAATTTATCGTTTTCCATAATTATTCACATTGTAGCACATTATTAAACAAAATATCACTTTTGACTAACAACATCTACAGTAAAATAATTTACAAAACAAAAAACTTGGATTAGACATGTCTGCGCAAAATCGTGATTATTATATTATTGAAACTTATATGTCTTGTGTACTGATTTAAGTTACATAATTTGAATAACAATAATTATGAAACCGATTCGATTAAACTTGACACTCAAATATGTATAATAAAGAGACAGACTTATGGATATGTCAAGTGCAAGGCGAGTAGTCATTCTGACTAAAATATTATTAATACGGGAACGCATTTCCCGTATTAATTTCAATGTTGCCAGAAAAAAAAAAACTCTTTACCGGATATATTTAAAATGGTGGCATAAAGCCTTTTGAGGTTTGAAGAGTTAACAATTTGAATGGGGTGTATCACCAACTTTTTATCACGATAGATGGTACCTTATATAACAGTCAGTTGCATAGTAAACTTGTATTTTTATTACGAAATTTATTATTTTCTGGATATTATGTCGAAGTGAGCAGCTTTTAAGTGTACAAATCGACATTTCCAATCAGATATGGTGATCTCAAAATGATGCGTCAAAGGTGTAAACAAGGTACCATTGCCGCTAGCGACATCTACAAAAACCTTTTCCTGATACTCCCCATTCTTGTTCGATTCTTTCTTCTTGTCGACAGCTGGAAGATAGAGTCGAGTGAAGGAGCAGTTTTAAAATACGGATGGAACAAAGTATCGCATTCGATCTAGTGTTGTAATTGTGAGAACACAGCTATTGTCACATCCCATGTTACAACTCCTGCATAATCTTGTATTAACAAAAACACTCTCTAAAACTAGTTAATGTGAAGTCCTAAACCTACGTCCCCGTGTGGCGAATGTTTATGACGTCACTCCCTACCACTAGTTCGCGATTTTGTTAATTAAAAACGCAATTTAACGAGTTGTGACACGATACCGGTTTTTCAAATTATTAACTTTTTTGTTATATGTACATCAGTTGAGCTGATCGCTCGTATAGTCCCAATATTGTTCCTAAGATTTTCCAAGCTTATCTACCTCTTAGAAAATAAAGTTACAAACATGCTGTATCAGCCTAGAGGCCAGACATCTTAAGTGTTTCACGGAACATGAAAGAAGTTATTCTTATAAAACTTACCGTTCAGTGGAAATCAAATATTCCCAAAGACCACAACATGAAGTCGAACAAATATTATGATCTCACAGAAGAAATGATCAGGAACGGGTTCAAGACTCAGCTTTACGCAGTGGAAGTTGGTGCGAGAGGAGTTACAGCAAAATCTTTGTATCACTTACTGAAAGAATTGGGTCTCAGCAAGCAGGTCTGCCGGAATACATTTATGGAAAGAGGTTCCAAGACATCATTTCAAACCAGTCTATAGTCGGTCGCAAGCCAGAGACACAATTCTTCTCATCTCTTACCCACATACGATGGTCCCGGCACCCGCACGGTGAATCCATGGAATGTTTAGATTTTTTTTCTCTTTCATATACCTAATTATAGACAGAAAAATAGCAAAAACAAGGATTTTCCTCTATTTTTACTAAAACAAATATCCGTCATTTTATTTTCTAGTAATGACTATATTTTTTTAAAAGTACACTTAAACTTGAAAAATCTTCGGAAATATTAGTGAACCGATTTCGTGTCAATCTCTGTCGTTCAATAACAGTTGAGTGGAACATAGCTTTAGGACAGTATAATACATATTATGGTAGATGAATAAATTATTCAGACCAAAAGTGATTTTTATAGTTAAATAATTTGTTTGAACATATTTACAGATCGAGTAGAAGCCAGCAAGACTAGATACATTATGTCGACTATTCCTTCACACTTCAGAACTAGATCAATGGGACCTCACACTCTACGGGTTCTTCAAAAGACCGGGGTGGTTAGAAACCACATCATGACAAGTGGCAAGCTCGTCTCTAGACACGAGATATATCACAAATAAATAAGTGTCCTGATCAGGGTTTGATACCCGGTACCTCCGTATTTAAGTCTTATCCGCTAGCCCAGTAAATTGAAAATATTTTGTTAAGGATATGCCGGCAGCCCCTCATCATATACCTGTATTTAAGTTATTATTGTAAATAAGCCAAAAACAAAGTCGACAAATTTCCTTTAAATATTTATTCTAAGCTATGAAGATTTACGGGCTGTAATTATAGTGAATTATATGCTAGACCAGAGGTTCCCAAACTTACTTGTAGACTATATTCAAAATTATATTTTTTTAGGTGTAATTTTTATCTCCACCATAAATCCATGTCTCCACTGAGGTTTTTTACACGGCTACCAATCAGGAGTTATAAGACAACTACAATAGTAAAAAAAAAACACTTTGGAATCAAAGTGCCGGAGACCCAAAGTTGAATTAAATTTTAATATTTGAGCCATTTTTTTTAAAACTACCCCCCGATGTGTTAGGATTGGTTCTTTCTAAAGTTGGCAACCTTAGTTGAGGCTGATATAATTTATAACTTCCCATCATAACAAGTGGTCGAAAGGAACGTCACCAATTACCATGATAGTGCTCTCTGCTAGGAATCAAACCTCCGAACCAAAGGTCTTAACCGATAGACCAAGGAGTTATTTTTTATCGTTCTAGAGTGTTAATTAAGGAATTTATATAGCTGTTAAATTGTAATTGAGTGAAATAAAAAAAATCAACTAATATAAATAATTTTCTTGTGATTAAGATTCGAGAAATTACCTTAACTTTACAAGTTATTGCAACAATGGTTTCTTATCGTCAAAAATATTTAAACCTTTTCAGCAGAAAAATAGTGTCAGATTCCAAGAAACATTATGTGGTTTATCTAGATTTATAGAATTTAAAACTAAAACTGACACTGTAGAAGATTATTTTATTGGCACTGTGGTACTCAAAAAAAAATAATCCAAAAGAGTTTTTTGACACATTTATTTTTATATATTATAGACAAATATATTTTACTCAGAAGATAGTTTTACCATTTTTTATAAGAATGCCATTAAAAAATTTCAATCACAATAATCGTATTTTTTTTCTAATACATTTAATTTTGAAGCTATTATGGTTTTACATTCCAATGTTTCCAACTCATAGATTTGTTTAAATTTGGTTATAAAGGCTGAAATAAAATTTCGTAAAACCAAAGAAATTAAATATAAGACGGGGCAAGAAGATGAGAATTAAAGCTTAAATCGTCTCAGAATACAGAAAGAAGTTCTTGTTCGACAACAGAAGAATGTAACAAACATTTTGTATGACATTTGATCTCTTTGGTTAAAACCATAGTTTGTCACGAATTTAAAAATAAATATAAGTGAATAAGGTTTAAATATTTCTCTCAATAACACACTTGAGATTCTGAATCGGACGTACTATTATGACAGCACATTTACACGTCAATTCATTACCAAATGCTATACGAAACGCTACTGTCAGATTAGTCCGTGCAATTGCAAATTTTAGATAAAAGAACGCCTATACAGAGGTGATATTTTAGTATGAATACATATATTAAAAAGTGGTTGTAAACCGAATTGTTTTTTAAATTATAATCAGTTCATACTAAAAAGTCACTCTGTAAGTATATATACATATATATTTGTATTACTTATAAAAAAATAATACAAATCGCAACTAATACGAAATTAATAATTTCCAGTGTCGCCTATAAGATAATGGACACTTGTTTTTACCACAAAAACTGTCGAAAGCCGTTGTCGTAAACACAACACTTCTTTAGTACTAATGTTTGGAAATCTATTGTTAAAGAAGACATCAGAAATATATCGCCGGGTCGGAGCGACAACCAACTAACTTATTTTTTTAGTAAAAGTATCATCACGACCGTTTCCCTTCCGGGGTGGTCAGAAACCACGCTTATAAAGAAGCGGATTCACATTTAGCCAACTTTACTATAGGCCCATGACAAGTGGCAAGCTCGTCGATGTCTCCAGCGAGCGTACCAAAAGAGAGAAATATCACAAATAAATTAAATGTATTTATTTACATTAATAATTATGTTTGTGTCCCGACCAGGAATCGAACCCGGTACCTCCGAGTCTAAATCCACGGACTTAACCACGGAGGCAGTTTTTTTTTTAGTAAATACACTTTTTTACACCAGTCGTTTAAAAACTTCTGCTTTTTTCCAGTGATAATATCGACTGAGCTCTGGGACGCTCAGTATAGTGGGTCTTCAAATCAAATAGACGAACGGTTTTAGGCAAAAACGACAAATATAAAGTAATTTGCTAGGCGGTAGGCGGACTGGATAATTTCCAACAGCCTGCCGGGCCGGGGAAGTATCCACCGTTCGTGCCGGTAAACCTAGTAAAGTGTATCCACACATTTCGGGATCAGAATCGAATTGCCGACATGCCAAGTCAAGCCGACATAGTGTTAGGGACTGATTCTAATTGCTAACATTCTTGGACCTCGCAAGCCACTTACCACCAGGTGGGCGCAACGTCACATGTGCTAGTATATATATAAAAAAATGTGTATAATATTTTTGTGCTAAAATGGCTAACTTAGTTGGTTGTTGTTCTACCACAGCGATATCAAATTCCGAAAACCTTCAGCATATCGTATATTTAAACAGAAAACCTGTCATAAATATGTTTAAGACAATTTAAACACATCAGTTTTCTATACAATAACATCAATGTATACAGATAAGCCTATTTAATACAAATAAAAGGCGCAGAATAAATCAACCAATGAGGTAGCAGGTAATCCGCCAATCACGAGCGACTACGAACTAATAGACTTTAACAATTTAGATTAGTTTAGTGGGAACGTTTTTAATATCAATTAGGTCCTTTCTATATACATCGATGTACAAATCTAATAATAGCTTTCTTCAACTTTTAAATATTGTTTAACAGCCGTTTGGATATGATAACTACATTAGTTTTTTTACAATTTTTAGGAACAGGGATAGTGTCTCAATAATTGGTAATTTTAAAGACTAAATTTTTGATACAACCTATTAGTTCATTGAGAATTGTTAAAAGGACAAGTATATAAAAATATTTGATAGACAGCTGTTTGGACATTTTAAAGCTGGTGATAATTGTTCAGAAAAAAACAATGTAACGCAATTTACAATTACAAACATGAGTGTTGTGTTTTACAAACATTGTTGCTCGAGAAGGACAGCTCTTTAATACATGTTTGTGGTTTTTGGGACCAGTTGGTTGTGGTGTTATCGAGGGACATCATACTCAACTCCTAACGCCAACTGAAAATATATTAAAATATTATTAGTTTTAACATTAGTAATATCCTACTACACATTCGGTCGCCTCCGTGGTCTAGTGGTAACAAACGTTGCCGTGAACTCGGAAGGTCGTGGGTTCGATTCCCACCGGGGGCAAGTTGTACATTGTATAATTTGTCTCGGTCTGGGTGTTTATATGTATAATATGTAGTTTATCAACCATCTAGTTTCCGTAACACAAGCCTCGCAGCTTACCACGGAAACTAGATCACGCTGTGTGACCTGTCTGGAAATATTTATTATTATTATTACCAGCTTATTATATTATTAGCACCGCATTTATTTATTTAATACTTTATTGTACAAAGACAAAGGCGGGCTTTATTGCGGCAAGACATTTTATCATAGCCAACCATTGGGATAACTTTAAACACATTACTGAAAAGTAGGTGCAAAAATAAAGGATAATAAAAAAACTAATTTGATGTATAATGATATAACATATTACGTACTAATACATACTTATATACTCGTATAAACCTACATACATACATAATAATATACTAACTTTATTGCGATAGGAAATACGAATAGACCATTTTTTTAAATAGCGATCTGGTGGTTACCTGCCTGATGCTAAGAGGCAAATTGTTCCACAAATTAGTGGCGACAACGACAAACGAGTTCATTCGATTCAACCACATCAGATACAATTTGAGCAAATAACCATTTGAGTCGGGTTTGGTTCTTTAATGGAAACCCGAGTGTGAGTTATTTATTAATTGATCGTTGTGGTGCAGTTCTGTATATGTTTTATTTTGTAAATCTGATATAGCTGAGTTTTCCTTGCAGATTCCTTTCTCAGTCAGATTAAACATTAACAGGTCACTGGAATTTGCTAAGCTGCTGGTCTTCTGCTAACAGCTTACTTATTGGACCACTTTGCTGCTTAGTCTTCTACTAGCAGGAGTAGAATCATTCAAAATAATTAAATTAATGACGTTTCATAACTACCTGCAATAGGTTTACGTGAATAAAGATATTTTGACTTTGACTTTGCTGCACGTATCTGATTCGATATATTTTAACTCACTTATGAAATGAAATAACTTTAACTTTGTCGAGCTTAGTGTCTACGGCTCCTCCACTCAATTGTTCCTTCCAGCTGTCAAATAACCCACAGGTAACGGTGTAATTTGGAGGGTGTTTAGTATAATCACATCATCACCACCACCACGACCTTCTGGAGTGGTCAGAAACCACGCTCAGAAGCAGATTCCCATTTAGCCAACTTTACTATAGGCCCATAACAAGTGGCAAGCTCGTCGATGTCTCTAGCGTACCAAAGGAGAGAAATATCATAAATATTTTTATTATTTATATAAATTAATAAATAATATTGTGTCCCGACCAGGAATCGAACCCTCCCGTATTCTAAGACGTTTCCTCAACAGCCCCTCCACTTAACATTTTCTTCCAGCTGTCAAACGAAAATTTCATTACTTTAATAGTTACGATTAAAGTTAAAAATAGAGTCGAGCCGACAGTTTTATTTTGAAGGTCAGCCTTAACCTGGTACAATAGACGCCATTTTTTATTTTAATCGTCTAACTTTTTATCACGATAGATGGCGCATGATAGATGGTACCTAATATAACTGTCAGTTGCATATTTTATTTTTATTACGAAATGAATTATTTTCTGAATATTATGCCGAAGTGAGCAGCTTTTAAGTGTACAAATCGAGATTTCCAAGCGAAATCAAAGATATGGTGATCTGAAAATTGCCGTTCTATTAATACAACCTTTTTTCTTTCTAAACATGATGTGCGCTTTTTCATTCGTCTTTTAAACGGTAGGTAACGTTAATTTTTTTTTTCTTATAAACATAAATCTACAAAAACATTTAAAAAGTGATAAGATATAGGTGAAAAGTAAGGTACCATTGCCGCTAGCGACATCTACAAAAAGCTTTGCCTGATACACCCCATTACAGAGACTTAATTTTCGTTTGTCAGCTGGAAGGAAATGTTGAATCCACGGACTTAACCGCTAGACCACGGCGGCAGTTTGTAAATATGTCGATATGTGTTATACTCACAGCACTCGATAAGGCGCTATGACGAAAAGGTGCGGCGGAAGTAGTAGGGTGTAAGTTAGAGGGTAAACGGTATATGTGTGAGTTGGGGGAGGATGTGTGTATATGTGTATGTAATACTCACAGCACCTGATGATGCGCCATGGCGGCGAGGTGCGGGGCGGGCGGGGCGGGCGCGGGGGGCAGCAGGGGCTGGGAGAGTCCCTCGAACCGAGCGCCCGCCTCAAATCCATTCTACATTATATACAATTACTCGTCATTAACACTTTCAATTTTCACATTACAAAGGTCGGTTCGAACCCCCCGACATGTAGCAATAAGTCCTACGATCAAGGATTCAACTAGATCAATAGACATACAAAATTACTGCCAGAACCGGCGATCGGACCTATATGTACATGCTATCTCTTTCTCCTAATAATATACGACAAACGAAGCGATCGGTCAGAAACAAAATCAACCTAATTCAATTAAGCATAAGTTATTAATTTCCCCGACAGCCTTCTGCATCGTCCTCTCGTTGGCCGTAGTTAAAACGTACTGTAGAAAATATCAGCACACGATTATTTTCTGCTGATATTTTCCCGGCGTTTCCTGAGCCGTCACCTATAATCTAGTTGATTCTTGATCGATGAATATATTTTAGAAATTTTCATAATAATAGCACTAAAAATACTAATCAGACATCGGCTCCAATTATTACTCCGTTGAATTAATCAAAAAGTTCCTATAGTCGATCATAGATGGCGTTGTTATAGTTGCACACAATTAGTTTTTATAATTTTAACGGGTCTTTACGCGATTTATTTGAATTATTATGAATGTGCGTGAAAGTTTAATTGCACCCAATTAAGTGTTCTTGGGATTTAAGTGTGTAAAAATGAGTAAATTAGTGTATGACTGACCGGGATCATGATGGTGGGTCTGAGCGGCTGTATGGAGGGCTGCACGGCGGCCGTGGGGTAGTACGGGTAGTACTGCACTGGGTAGCCGATGTACCCCGGGTAGCTAGCGGCTGCCGCATACATCGCCGCGGCCGGGTTGTACGCCATCTGAACATACCGCAGCTCATTAATTCTAGGCTAAGGAATTCTTTGACCCGAGGTTATACTTTAATCTTCGTGTAAAACCACGTATTCATGGTTAACCTTTGTAGAGCAACATTTGATGAACATTGTTGCCACAAAGTTGCTGGAAAATTAATATTTCTTGTCCACACGTCATACTGCTTTATCTAACATGTCAGCTGAGCTGCTAGTCTTCTGCTCACAGCTTATTCTTTGGACCACTTTGCTGTTTAGTCTTTCACTAGCAGGAGCAGAATCATTCAAAATACTTTAAATATTGACGTTTTATTAATGCCTGTAATAGATTTACAAAAGATATTTTGACTTTGACTTTAGGGTGTGCCGTTACATGACTACAGTCATGTCCAGGTTCATTCAGAGACCAACCAGCTGGGACGCCACGTTTAAGCCATGTAGCTTTCCGTTAAGATCCTCCAGCGAACAATTACGACTATTTCATCCGCGAAACACGAGGTGTATTCTCTATCTGATATGTATTGAATGGCCCATCTACAGCAGTGGAGGTGTATGAAGACTAGGCTGTAATGAATCGAATTAAAGAATCCTTACTGGCATCTGTTGGGAGAGCTGGTGGTGTTGAGCGAGCTGGTCGTATGGCGGGGGAGCGTACATGCTGGCCGCGCCTCCTCCCGCGCCGCCAAAGGTCACGCCGTAACCCGATCCTGAGCCCACTGTGCCATAACCTACGAACAAATATGTTAAAAGTGAACCCCTATATGAATATGTTACAAGTGTACCCCGATACGAATATGTTACAGGTATATCCCTATATGAATATGTTACAAGTGTACCCCGATACGAATATGTTACAGGTATATCCCTATATGAATATGTTACATGTGTATACCGATAATAATATGTTACAAATGAGTTACAATTATGGACATTTTTACTCATATCAGTTGTTTAACATAATTGTGAGTCGATGCAGGTGCCAAAGGGGTTTTTGTTTTAAACTCTTGCTAATATTTATATTATATTTTTTTTAAATGACACATTCTAGAAGAATGATTTATTTATATTACAATTTAATAAATAGATTGGAAACTATATTAACAATACTGACTTACTAATTTTTAAAACTCAAACAAAAAATGATTTTAAAATTGAATGTTTTACATATATATATTTGAAATCATGTTTTTAACCCTGGATAAGATGATGGGTGGCGATTAAGTGTTACCTCCATACTGAGGCGCGGCGTGTTGCGGGGGCGGCAGGAAGGGGCCCTGCGGCTGCGGCGGAGCGGCCGGGTAGGCGCCGAGGGGAGGGGTCACTGTAAGCACCGCTCATTAAGTACGCCGCCTTCACATACACACACCCGATACCGAAGCTCCGAGCATTCGCGCTACACCCGCGCTGTTATTTGATTACTTATACAAAAATATAGCCTTTCATGTATGTATCATTGTAATCTTAAATGTTGGACCTAAATAGTCAATGTTCATAAAAGGTAGCTATAGTTCGATAATCATTAGAATACGCCTTGGTAATTTGAAAATTATAGGTTATTATGTTAACTGGGCCAACCTTATTGTCGACAAATTAAAGAAATGCACTAAAGATTAAATTATAAAAAATAAATCGTTAATTTATTCGACAGGAAATGTTAGGTTTTCCGTTTAATAATGCAACCCAGCATGGCAAGCTGTCAAAAGACGACTAAGACTACGATAATGTCTAACCTTAAGTGTTAATGCTTAACAACATTTGGACGGACCGCGGGGAAAATTAAAAGCAAAATAGGTTTTACTCTCAAATCAATTTAAATAGCTATTTTATAATCAGTGAGTAAAATCTGCAAAATGTGAAAACTGAAAATTTGATTGTTTTTTTTTTTCAATTATCGTTATTTACGGAAAAGTCTGGGACAGGAAAGCTGGCAATTATTTCTGCCAACGTATTAGCCTCGCTATACAGAGGGGAAACGTTTCCATCCCTGAACGGTCGTCTCTAGATGTCATTTTTTACTTATAGTTTATTTTTTATTAGGTTTAGTTTATATTTATTATATTTTTTCTTTTAAGTAGTTTTAATCATATCATTTAAATAATGTTTTAGTTTAAATAAAATATCGTTATTTCGATTTTCAATTTGAAGAGTTGAAAACTAACTTGTGGTCGGCGAAACAATTCGAGTGACGTTCTGTACTAATTCTATTTTTAAACCCCCATTCCTATAATCCTTGGCTTCATAATGCAGACTAATATTTTTGATACATGAATGGTAAAGACGATGAAAAGTGACCTGTACATGATAATCAAAAAGACAACGCGAGTGTCGGTTGTGAATTATATTTATAAATTACATGCATCAGTCATTGTAAAATAAACCGATACATTAAGTGTATACTGGTAATACATTTCTGTGAGACACAAATAAAAGTAAACAAACATATTACCGGTACCTAACTTTTTTTTTTCAATCAACTATAATAATAAATAAATATTATTAAATGATTGAAACAAAAAATGTGTTAACAAGCGATGCCCAAACAACATCTTTACAAAAGCCGAAATTAATGTTTTTTATTCAAAATTAAATAATAAACACCATTGGTGAGGAAAACTGCATTAATGTCGGACATATGTTTAGTTAATTTCTATAACGGTTAGAAAACTAAGGGCAAGTCAGGTCCACTCGTGGTCTGTGACCTAGGTGCTGGTCCTTACCAAAACATTATATACAATGCATTCCTTGTATGGTCACACTGGTTAACTTGTGTTGCCAGATGAAAACAGTAGTTTACGGAAACGACTACATCGGTCGTACTATTAATTAAATCTAAAACCCAGTGTGAGCATAATACTAATTTAGAAACACAAATATAACACGAAATTAGAATCGTTTTAAGAAAACATCCGACGGCGGCCATTTTGGTTCTCAAGATGGCGACCATCGCTATAACCTTCAAAGTGATACGGTTCCAACAACCCACAAGATCAACTTGCGATTTGCTAAAACTATATTGACATAAGTTTACCAAGATTTATTGTTTTTATCTAAAAAATATTTTTTTCCAATTCAATTACAATCAACTCTGAAATTGGTAACTCTGACCACTGAGGGTAACATTGTTACATACGATAAGCTATCATAAATAATTAGCAACGTTAGGATCTCCAGAGAGGAATTGACATGGTTTCCAAAAACTTACCCAATCGTGGCCAAAGTTACGCCAATTTTGCTGTTTTAATGAAAAACAAAGCAGTAGCGGGAAAATAATGATAAAATATGATTTAAGTGCGCGTCACAACAAACAAAACAATAATCATGCCAACATAATAATACATACCCAACAGTCAAGTTATATTAAACTATCAAATATCCAAAACGAGAGCTATTTTATTAATAATAAGCTTAACGACTTGCACAGTAAAAACAAAACAAACCAAATTCCACTTTAAAAATAGTAAAAACACCCAAATAAACAAAACAATCTAAGATAATAAAACGTAATAAACAAACAATAAAAATAAAAACACAAATAAAGCTGTGTTGCGGCAAACAGCAAAATATTTCCCATAAAAAACACAAATCCCGAATTAGCAAAAAATCCTGGTAACACTTTAATAAAACACATCATAAATATTGCTACAATTAAACCACCACCACTGTTGTGCCTTATGAAAATAAATTTCGTTAAAAATTAATTCTCAGATGACAACACTTAAAAACATGGCCGATACAAAATACTGACAATATTTCAAGCTTAAATTTAGAATTATCGCACCAAGCAGTGATTTTAATGTAATATCCAGGAAATTACAATAAAATCTGACATTCAAATGAAGAAACCCGCCATGGTTAATGTCATTCACTCCCCAATACAAAAACTATATATTATGAACCCTATGTAAACTGGAATCCTGCAAAAAAGACTAACAAGATTCGTGTGTATTAAAATAAGGAAAAAACCTTTTATTTAGATAAATAAGAACTTATAAATATTATAAATAAATATGCAATTGTTATTGTATACATGGACTTAATTATAACCTGCAACTGGTCGGTACGTCCTGAAAAGCAAAGTCATTTCTTTGTAGTGCATGCAAACATCGTCGCTGGCATTCACAATAACATCATTCATCATTATTATTATTATTATATATTTATTTAAAATTGTCTAAACAGTTAAATAGTAAAAGCCAACGACAATTATAGCGATAGGAGATTACAATTTGTTAATACTATTGTATGTTTTTTAATCAATTCAAATTTGATTAATTAGACGCCAACTACTGACTATTGCATATTTTTTGGAAAAAAAATGTTGGTAGTTGAATAAACTATTCTTATTTGGATTTGTAATCTTCAACCGCTAAATTCTTAACCTAAGGACACTAAACGTCATTCCCGATCACAATGTTAAGTCAAATTATAGCTTTCAGTGCATCTCGAATGTGTTTATGAAAATTTTGAAAAATTATTTTGAACGATTTTCTTAGTATAACTAAAATATATAACTAAAAAAATATGATTATGTTAAACGTCATTGTAAGCTACTAAAACTAACTTAAAACTAAGTGAATTATTGTAGTAATCAATTCTAAAAGAAGAATCAGAATTCGGATTGCAACTAATTTTGTTTTTAATAAAAAAAAGAAATACAATATAAAATAATAAGAAATTAGCTGCAAATAATATGTAAACGGTAGTTATTTAAATATTTCAGTAGTCAAAATTAGTAGTTACTGCAATCAGAATTCTGAGTACACTAGTTGCACCAAAAACAATAAACTGACGGCCATTAGACATGTATGTGACGTGACATACAGTATCTAGAAAATTGTTATTCAAAATATGGTTTTGTTAATAAACGGTGGTATTCTTGGAGAAACTTAACCATGGATATATTTCATAGTAATACATCTTTGTCAAACCGTCGAGAACGTTACATTTCATTTAGTGGGCGACTTGTAGTGCGTTCGGAAAGCTCTCGATTGTATAATTCGATAAACCAACCCGTTTGTGAACTGTTTATAACGCTGTCGCTAAACTAATCTCAATGCCCATTACCTGTGTGTGCGCGATCTGTCTAAATATTCAACAGTTTCTTTTACCCTATGAAGTGAAAAATAAATAGATCTTACAACATTTGAAGTCAACATCGTTCCACGTCCCAAACCCTTCTTGTCGTTCAATCGTTTGCACCTAGCCGCATGATCAATGTTCTGTATTGTCCCAGAGGTTGGTTGCTAGAGAATGCCTGGCGGCATTGAGCTCGCACTTTGCACGCAGTGCAATAAAGATTTAAAGAAATAAGTGGCGCGCCAAGTCCATGAATTTTAGCTACTGGAATCAGACACTCAAGACTGACATCAGTTCCTAACAATATGACGGCAACTCGAGCCTGATCCCGAAACACTTTACTGGGTTTATCGGCACGAACAGCGGATACTTCCCCGCTCCGGGAAACTGGGAAAATTACCACCATCAGTTTGCCAACCACCTATTATATGCAAACTGTACGAAATAACTTTAAAAAAACGGACAATATCTAAATAAGCGTCGCGTCGTAAACGAAATGATCCAAACGCACATTCGATGTCATCAATAAAGTCACTCCAAATGATTAAAGATTACAGAAACCTGCTTCAGTGTTCAGTTAATTTAATCCCAAGATACCCATCATTTATATACGCCCAACAAAAGGTTACTTTAATGACATACACGATGCAAGTTAGTATGACACACTCCCGATACGTTCCCAGCACCAAAATCACACAAAAACACATAGTCCACGACATAAAATCTAAATAAAATAATATCTATCACAAATTAATTATTTATAAATATAATTAAAGATTTTATTGAGCATGTCAAAGAATATGCGTTTATGTGCAATTTGTGTTGTTACAAAAAGAAAATTAAAGATTATTAAAATTATATATATTTTTAAATGCCAATGATATAATTTTATTTCCGTAACATTTTAACACAATCTTAAGTTAAGATCAAACTTAGAGTAATCCGATCGTTAATTTAATCTAATGTGAAAATATCCACAGCACATTTATTATAAATTGAAAAAATATTTATATAGTAGTTACGATAAAAGTGCACATGGTGATCTCAATATTCACAGAATATGCAATAAACAAAAATGATTTTGATGAACTTATTACATGTCAATGGCTGATTATTATTAAAAATATGTCAATTCTTTGTTTATTACATTTTCATTAAAACTGTTAATTTTACAAACCAAAATGAAAAATAAATAAAACCGTTGAATTACTATGAGAAATATATTTACATTACAAATGAAATCATTATTTTAGAATACTCTTATTTAATGAATGCTTATATCTCAATAATATTATAGTTGTAATATTATTTTGAAGTTTATTGTGGGTAGTTTTAAAAATAACCTTGTTTCTCATGGTCAATCAATATTAAAGGTGCAAATCATACTTTTAATATTTGAACATAATGTGTGATTGTTCCTCATGCATATAATTACCCACTCGACATACAAAACAGGAACAACCAGACATAAAAAAATTTATACTTTAAAAAAGAATTTAAAAAAGCATCAACTAATAATTTAAAAAAAGAAAAATACTGTAGCATAAAACACACCAATTAAATTGAATTACAATTACAAGTGTACCTACACAAACTTATATTATTTAATTTTATTATTTGTGTAAATAACTTAACGCCTAAAACAAACTTACAATTAAAGTGTTAGACTAAACGCGACTTGCGACAAATTATGTTTTCTTTTAAAGTAAAAATTTTGAATATATCTATTTTGAAATTAATAATATAACAAAATTTCTTGCAAGTACGGGCAGAAAATAAGATTTTTGTAATTTTAAAAATAGTTCCTTTACAAGTTTTTTATATAGATAAGACCTGTGACATCGCTCCTACGTGATGTCCAAGAATATAGACGACTGTTTATTATCATAGCTTGTATATGATCTGTGGACAGTATTACCAAATTTTAAAGTTACAGAAATCTTAGTAAACATCAACATCGGTTAGTACCCACACGTCTCAAACGCCGATACGCACATATCATATTCTCTCATCGACTATTTATCCAAAAAGTTAAAATAAAAAAAAATGGAAAAATAAAAGAATAATGAATCTTTTTGTTTTTATTACATGTGAACCTCTGGTCTGGCTGCTTGTCGGGGCCGGCGGGGGGCGCTGCTTCTGTGGAAGGCTGCGGGTGGCGGGATGGTTTAGTCAACTCTACCCATCAAAATAGAACACTATGTCTAAGCAACAAGGCACTACTTTTTATTTCAACTATTATTTATGTTTGGTCATTTTTGTTATTATATCTTTTTTTTTTTTTTTTTTTCAGAAAAATCTAGGATATAAAATTACAGTATTATAGATTATTAGATTGTAAGCCAAAAATATTTTATATTATTTGTACAGTTTATTTATTTAAATACTTTATTGCACAAAAACTTAAATTAGTCTACATAGGCGAGTTCATTTTGTCTAAACATTTATTTTCTTGTAAGTCCATATCACTATTTGAAAATATATATATATATATATAACTATTGTACTTGTTAAAGACTAAATTAAACATGTAGCATGATCTACCACTTGAAATTTTGGCATTTATAAAGAATTGAAACATAATTATCTTTTTAAAGTTAATTATGTTGATTGATTTATGTTTAAATATGTTTTCATTGTGTTCAAGGTTAATTAATGAAGAGTTCCTTTTTTATATTACAAAACAATCTTCAGTTTTTTTATAGCATTCTATTTTAATGGGTACACCACGGCCTAGCCTGACCGTATCCCACTGTCTATTACCATGGTTGAAGGGCTCGAGGGACCTCTGTTTTTAGAACTTTATTATAACTGATATTATAGTAAAGAAATTATCAAGTCTCTTCAGGGATAAATACAGGCTAAGAATTATTAATAAGCGCAAGATATCCTCACAATAAGATTGATGTTTATGATACTGTATGACTGCTAATGCTGTCTTCTAATTTAAATAACTTAATAGTTGTCTGCAGAGGACATCTTGCGTTTACTGAAAACTGGTTAAAATACACATAATTAATTATTATAAAGATTACGCCTTCAAAAGTAAAAGTTGATAAAGAAATTACACTTTTGGTAGAAGATCCGTTTTTATTAAAACTGAGTTACACTAAAACAAATCTCTATAATGGTATGATTAAAGTTAACAATGTCGTCGAATGTACCAGTTAACGGCAGGCCTTCAACATAGAGCTGATACATCCACCCCATTTTTTAGTTTTAATCATTTCAATTATAGACTCCATTTTGGCAAAACCCAGCCTAAGTGTTTTAGGCTGCTTATCCACTTGCTAGGAAAGTTCAGCAGTCCGCGAGGAATATATAGAATACACAACTGTACTTTAAAAAAACTTTTGTTTTAAGTTCAGTAACCCGGAGGCATTCTAAGTCCCTTTGCAAAAAACTTTTGTTTTAAGTTCAGTAACCCGGAGGCATTCTAAGTCCCTTTGCAAAAAACTTTTGTTTTAAGTTCAGTAACCCGGAGGCATTCTAAGTCCCTTTGCAAAAAACTTTTGTTTTAAGTTCAGTAACCCGGAGGCATTCTAAGTCCCTTTGCAAAAAACTTTTGTTTTAAGTTCAGTAACCCGGAGGCATTCTAAGTCCCTTTGCAAAAAACTTTTGTTTTAAGTTCAGTAACCCGGAGGCATTCTAAGTCCCTTTGCAAAAAACTTTTGTTTTAAGTTCAGTAACCCGGAGGCATTCTAAGTCCCTTTGCAAAAAACTTTTGTTTTAAGTTCAGTAACCCGGAGGCATTCTAAGTCCCTTTGCAAAAAACTTTTGTTTTAAGTTCAGTAACCCGGAGGCATTCTAAGTCCCTTTGCAAAAAACTTTTGTTTTAAGTTCAGTAACCCGGAGGCATTCTAAGTCCCTTTGCAAAAAACTTTTGTTTTAAGTTCAGTAACCCGGAGGCATTCTAAGTCCCTTTGCAAAAAACTTTTGTTTTAAGTTCAGTAACCCGGAGGCATTCTAAGTCCCTTTGCAAAAAATCTTTATTTTATTTATATTTTATTATCATGATAACATTTATAGTTATAGCACTATATCTCTGGTGGATAAACAGCCTTACTTAGGTACAGAGTATAAAGGTTTAGATAAATAGTAACTCTTCATACTCGGTACAATACATTGAGTAATGTCAAATTAAAAATAATTGTAATATTGATTATAAATATGTATTATTAATAAAGGCTGTTGTGTACGAGAACTAGATAATATTGTCGGAGTTTATTTTGATGAATAAATATCATTTGATTGTTATAAACTTCTTTCATAAGTTTATGTCAATAATTTATGTGTAATGATCCAAATGTATAACAATACATTACTAAATTGGTGAGTGTCTAGTGGCACAATAAAAATAATCTTCCTTTTTAAATCAGTCAATAGCCCGCTGCAAGCCCAAGACACTGTTATTCACCTTGAATCCATGAAATGTTATAGATTTTTTTGAACTAGCACAACATGGGACCTTGCGCCCACCTGATTGTAAGTATACAAGGTCTATGAATGTTAGGAACTGTAATCAGACACTTATGACTGACTTCAGTCCCTAACACTATTCTGGTTTGACTAGATACTTTTTCACACTTCGCTTGAAGGACTCTAGTTTATGGAACGAGCTTCCAAGACGGCATTAACGGAATCATACAGTATTTGGTTGGGTAGGGAGAGAAGTAGAATGGTGGATGGTGAGCGTATTATCGCGCAATAGAAAAAAAAGGAGGCCTCCTTTTCTTAAACCAGCCAATTGTCGGTCGCAAGCCCGAGACACCATTCTTCTCATCTCTTACCCACACACGATGGACCCGGCACCCGCATGGTGAATCCATGGAATGCTTAGAAATTTGTCTTCTAAAAGGCTGGAAGAGCATACCACATCTGGACATGCCACAGATGTGCGAGTCCTCAAGTTTATACATATGTGTAGGAATGGTGACTACTACTGCATGTGGGTGCATATTCTGAACTGTTCCTCTTCTCTTTTTAGTAGTATACTTAGGCTTAATATTATAATCTAGTAATATAGGAACTTACTAATTGATTAAAAGTACCTTTTTATTTTTCATAATGTAAGTGGTAGGTACCTACCTATTTAACTTTATTTTGCTCTTATTTTAAATTACCCCAAAATTAATAAGTTATTTCTAATGAAAACAATATTTATCGTTTTTAGAATATGTATTCATTCATTTTAAATCAATTACAGTGGTTTTAGGAATGATTCTAATCAAATTAATATATCTTACTAATTATAGGGTAGGTAGGTAGGCATGATTATGCATATTTTTTTATCAAAATTAAAATTTAGCGACTACAATTCGTTGTGAGTGCAATCGGCTTTATAAATAAACCCATTCAATAGTAAACTAATGAATGGATGAGCTAAAATTAGAGATGCAATACTCGTAAACTACGACCCACGGCATCCATTTTGAATCCAAACCCAGATATTGATTTTATTTCTTAACACCAAAAAACGCACTAATTCAAGCTAAATTCTTACCAAAACCTACACAATAGCCTTTAAATATAATTTATGCTGTTATTTTAAGGACATTCGAGCCAAATAACAATAAATATGACGTTACTTAATGTCAAAAAAATTTAACTCGTACCTACAGAAAGAACAAAGGGATTTCTACTTATATTAAATACATACCTTTTTTGTCAGCCATTTCGATTAACAATTAAACAATTTACGTTAATAAAAAATGCACAATTAAGGTGTCGTTGGAGTTATTGAGGAAATTTCAATGATTTTAATAACGCAGTCGCAGAGCGGACGCTTTTGCTTTTCCTTTAACGATCGCCTATTAATAGTGATGTGAATCAAATATGTCTAATAATTCGATTTTTGTATTCGATGTATTCAATTAAATTAAAATAATGAAGATTTAAATTTTATGAGATTGTAGTACGCGTAGAAATATGGAATATAAATAAAATATGAAAGTGTATTAAATCCTTTATTCCAGATTTAGTTTGCACCTATAAAAGATATCTCAGAAACTACAGCGTTCATAATTATTTCATGCACATTAGTATAATCACAGAACAAATTTTCTGTAGACAACCAAGATACGTAGACGAGCGACCTTCACCGACGACCGTTATTAAAATACGGTAACAAAAGCGGCGGTGATGGGTTGCCTATCGAAATAGTAGTAGTTCTTCTTCGCCATTGGCGGAATGCTTCAGGGTTAACCCTATTTAGCGGGCATTAATCTCGGCGGGCGTCGACCCGCTGGTTTCTTGTTTTACCCCGGATGATGCGGGGAAGGGGCCACTGTAGGGTATGTGGCACCTGGGATGAATTCACTATTGGTAGTGTATAACACGCTGCGTGTGAGAAAGAAATAATTATGACGACGACTGCGGGTTATGCCTCGGGCCCCAGGATCTCCCGGGACAGGCGGCGTCCATCCGGTGGCCGTGCGTGGAGAGGTGCGATGCCCCGAAGATGGTTGAAACGGCTGCGGTCGGCTCGATCGAACATGGACTTCGAGAGCCTGGCCACGAACCGCTCGATGGTCTCCATCTTCAGGTCATCGTGGAGTACGGTGTTGCGCACGAACCACGGAGCGCCGACGGTCGCGCGCAAGGAGATGTTCTGTTGGGCCTGAATTGCGGCCGCTATGGATGGCGCCACCAGGTGGTGCCACGCTGGTGCGGCGTAGGTCAGGCGTGAGCGGACGAACGTCTTGTATATATTGACTTTCACATGGGGTGGTAACGACGAATGCAGCAAGGGACTCAGCTGGGCCCGGGCTGCTTTCGCGCGGTTTATTGTGTGGCGTGCCATGGGGCCCATGCGGAGGCCGCGGTCGATCACGCACCCCAAGTAGGTGACAGTGTTCGTCCAGCTCACTTCCGTCCCACGGAACATGAGCGGGTCCAGCAGGTGGCGGCGAGACGTCAGGATGGCGGCGGTCTTGTCGACGTTTATCGACATCCGCCATCTATCTAGCCACGGCGGCAGGAGGTCTAGCAGTTTCTGCATTTTCTTTGTAGCGTCGATGGCCTTTATGGCCGAGGTAAAGTATGCGCTGTCGTCGGCATATAGCGCGAGGACGACATTCTTTTCCCCCCTCTTCAGATGTCCAATAAGGGTGGGAATGTCATCAGTGAAAGTGGCGTAGAGCACGGGGGACAGGCAGCTTCCTTGCGGGACGCCGGCCGCAATGATCTTCTCCACGGACGATGCCTCGTCGATCGCCACGAAGAATCGTCTCCCCTCCAGGAATGATGACAGCAATCTGACTGCCATGCGTGGTAGATCGGCGTCGAAGAGCTTCGACAGAAGACCGGTATGCCACACTCTGTCGAACGCCTTCTCCATGTCAAGAAAGACACCGACAGAGCAGCATAGGTTCAGGGTTATACAGTATACAGGTTGAATTTTACATGTAGGCGTGAATGGCTACTATCTACACACATCAAAAAAGTCTAGGGATCAAGCATGTTTATGCGGATTTCTTGTGATTGAGATGTGGCTTTGTAATAAATTTATGATTTTATAAATTTATATGGATCCTTTTTGGTGCATTTCATAATTTAAAACAGGAACTGTCAATCAAATTCGAGTAAAAGATGAAAATCAGCTGTCAATATTTTCCCTATAAAAACATAAGACGCATTGAAGACATTATTAGTGCTACTGTTTCCCTACTACTGATTAAAACCAACGTTATTATGGAGCGGCGACGTCATTTAAGCAGGGAAGAAATGATCAGAGCCGTGGGAATGATAGAAGCTGGTTCCCGGCAACGTACTGTGGCTTTAGCTCTGAATACAAGTCAGAGTGTTATCAGTCGACTTTGGACACGTTACCGAACCACTGGTACCGTGGCTGAGCGCCATGGAGGACGGTATCGCTGCACCACACGGAGACAAGACCGATACATTCAAATCACAGCTCGAAGAACTCCAACAATAACCGCCATGATGTTAGCCGTGAGCCTTCATCGCTCTTCAGGGAACTTAATTAGCGACCAAACAGTCAGAAACCGCTTGCATGAAGTGAACCTTCATTCCCGAAGACCGCTACGGGTACCACCTATAGCAATGCACAATCGTAGGACTCGATATCAATGGGCTCTTGAACACAGAAATTGGACAGAAGAACAATGGCGTTTCGTGTGCTTTTCTGATGAGTCTCGTTTTGGTATGAGGCCGGATACAAGACGTATACGACACTGGAGAACCCCTGGACGCCAACAGCGATTAAAATCCTGCCAGGAAGTCCATCCTTATAGTGGTGGAACCATCATGGTATGGGCGGGTATTTCGATCGGCGGAAGAACTGAGTTGATTTGGATCAGAGGCAACCTCAACGCTCAAATTTATGCTGAGACGGTTGTATCAGACGTCATCGTTCCTCTACAAGTGCATATCGGTCCCTTATTTCAGTTAATGCATGATAATGCACGACCGCACACCGCAAGAGTTGTAAGACAGACTCTCGCCGCAGCTAACATCAATGTCCTGCCCTGGCCTGCTCAGTCGCCAGACTTGAACCCGATTGAGCATGCATGGGATATTCTTCAGAGAAGAGCTCTGCCGAATATGGAGGGTTTCCAGTCGCAAGAAGACCTTTTTTTGTTGTTGCAACGAACATGGGCGGCCATTCCACAGCGTGATTTGGATGAACTCATTTTGAGTATGCCAAACCGATGTTCTTGTGTTGTTAGTGTTCGCGGTAGAAACACGGATTATTAATTGTGTAAGTTACCCAATAAAATTAAAAAAAAAACTGTTATTTCAGTCTTTTTTTCGAACTTTAATGTTAGTGGTTCAAATGTCAAAAATCCCTTTATTAGGAAAATGGCAATTTTTTTTACTAATGCAAAGGTGACTTGGTTTATCGTTACTGTAGACAAACGAAAACATTTTATTTGATCAATCCTTAAAGAAAATTTTAATGAATATCAATCAGGAGAAAAGTTATTGCAAAAATATATGTTGATCCCTAGACACTTTTGATGTGTGTATATTACGAGGAATATCTAAAATTGCTGAAAGGTGTCTTCAGGCTGATTTTAATAAAGAATAAAACTACAAAATAAAATTATTTATATTACTAATATACTAGCGGGAATTGTACCCTAAAATTCTAATACATGAGTTTGAGACCTGGGCCCCGATACTCGCGCCTTCGACATGCGATTTGTTTGATTAACCTGACAGTTTTCTTTGGAGATCTGTCGCTTTTCATTCAAATATTTCGAACCGACACGCAAGTCGAAAGCGCCAGAATTAGGTTATTAACAATTTATTGATTATTGCTAAGCTTTCTTTTACTTTTTGGACTGACTAGTGACTGCCTCCGTGGTCTAACGGTTAAGTCCGTGGATTTAGACGCGAAAGTACCGGGTTTGATTCCTGGTCGGGACACATGTCATGATGGGCCTATAGTAAAGTTGGCTAAATGAGAATCAACTTTTTTAAAAGCGTTGTTTCCGACCACCTCAAAAGGAATACGGTCGTGATGATTGTGACTTTAGGAGTAGAATCATTCAAAATAATTAAATAATGACGTCTTACAAATAGGTTTATGTTATTATTATTATTTATAATAAAGATATTTTGGCTTTGTCTTTGAATATATGCTTAGGTCCAAAAAGCGAATATGAGCGCTATAGGGCATATAAAAAAGAGTTAGGCGTCGATGTTAAAACATTATTTTTCGCTCTTATGTCTATTATTTTAATGTTTATGGGCCTTAAAAAGAGCACACACGGACCGATTTGAGAGCGTGTGCATGGTGTGAGCACACGTATTCGCTTTTTGGCCACAGCAATATGGAGTTCATCACAACACAGTACATGTACATGTAGGGGAAATAAAATAACTGTATATTTTGTATATTTATATTACATTTGTAAAAATAAGTAAATAATTCTATATAAACATAAACTATCCTACATTTGATACTAGACTCCATTTTCCTCCACATCTGAAAACGAAATATTAGTATAATATAATATAGTATATAATCATGTTTATTTGTATATTTTTTGTATACATAATATATATTTTTGATGAAAGATCGATTGCAATGGTGAGTCTTGGAGAATATAATAATTGGGAATTTTAGACAGGCAAACATAAACTAAAACTAAATATTAACTTTAGGTTTATTTAAAATTATGTGCAGTATATGTCACACTTAATATCGTCATTAGAGGTTAGCGCTGTCATTAAATATGAACTCTGAGTAAACAACGAGGGCATAGTGATGTCTATGGGGTGAAGTAACTTCCCTGGTTCCGACCCATGGGGCTTTGTCCCCTCCCTCTTCTCCATGCGGACGGATAAAGTAGATTTTTCACTATGCATGAGGGAGAGGGTGGGGGGCACAGTCCGGTGGGACTGGCGCCGGGGGGGGGAGGTTCGACCCCATATACAGGACTGTGGCTCCGGTGTGCAGCTCTCTATGTTGCTTACATGTTATTTGTGTATTGTCCTTATGTGTAACAACCTAACGTGTTGTGTTGTTAAGTACCATACTAACCAAACCTTTTTTGTTCTAGCGTTTGTGATTCACCTTTTCCAATTAAAATTAACTATTCAATTAATTCTGTATATTAATCTAACAAACGTGATGTTGGCACAAATGCCTTAGTGGCGATTGCCATTACTAGTTTTTAAAAAAAGAAGAAGAAGAAATATGAATAATGTTACCTGCAAGTGGGCAGGAATCGGTTGTCGTGTGCTCTCTGTGCGGGGTGGCGAGCGGTGGCGGACAGAGCGCGCGCCCCGCACCGCCCGCACCCGCGACCGCTCCGCGCGCCGCCCCCCAGGTACATATATCTATACAACACCAAGCACACTGATAGAACTAAAATACGCTTAATTTACAATTTTATGGCCTGGGGATTAAAAAGTGGTTCGATATTTGTACATTTTGTTATTTCAAAATACGGTAACTTGTCGTATCTTGACATTCCATGCTATATTATATATTATTCGAGTTCGGTACGCGAAAACATCGATAGACTTGCTAATCGGCTAAACGTGAATACTCTTTAAAACAATGTTTCTGGCAAATCTGTTCCGATTGAAACACGATCTTTCCCTTTACATAACAATGTTCCTTTTCAAAATAATAAGCGAATATCAGTTTATATAGTTATTTATTAACATTGTCGACGAAGCGAAAGAGGTATGTCGTAATTGTGTCAAAAGGCGCTCAATTGTCTCTGCCTACCCCGCAAGGGATCTGGCGTGAAGGATATGTATGTTGTGAATATTTTCTGGAAAAACCTGAAATCCAAGTTAATTAATGTAAGTTATCAATCAACAAACCTAATAGAATCCATAGGCGCTAACGCAGTATCGCCAGGTAAATAATTTGCAGGAGGTTCTGGTGTGTATTTCATACTGTCAGGCTCCACTCCGTATTCGAACTGTCAAAAAAATAGTAATCAATTAACTTTCTACTATTTTGTTACGCACTTCACTATATTATATATTATTTAGACTTATCCAATTTTCCAAGTTTGAAGTTAAATCAAGCAAGTTTATTGCATACTATTTCACGAACATGCTGAATTTAAACATAATTAAAAGCGTCATTGAATAAAAATGCGTTGGTTTTATTTATTTTTATTTACCAAACAAACTTGGTGAATAAAACTTCTGGTGGTGAAAAAGAGTATACGAAACTTTGATAAAAATAAAAGGAGGGATACAGCACACGCTATATTGTTCACTACAAAATGCAGAGTCGATAGTTAGATCACACCCACAGTTGAATCACCGATGTCGTTACGAATGTACGATTTGTTAAGCTGCTAGACTTCTGCTAACAGCTTACTCCTTGGACCACTTCGCTGCTTAGTTTTCCACTAACAGGAGTAAAATCATTCAAAATAATTTAAATTATGAAGTGTCATAGGTTATCGTAAATAAACATATTTGGAATAGAATATGTCACAGTAGAACACGAGCGACACAGAATGTATAGAAGGCGCGCGTGTGGCGTCCTTACGGCTTGGTAACAATTTAAGTGTGCGTCAGTTAGATCTTCCCCTTAATATGTTATGAGAACCCTTCAGCATTTAAGTTTTAGGACTCACGGCCAGTTGTAGAGAAGACAACTAAAATAAGCTATGATCAATATTTTGATTTATGCTACGTGATCGATAGTTAGCTTGTCACTTTGGTTATTTTGTCTAATGGTGTGCCTCATTGATATACATTAAACTTATCAAAAGATAATCAGCCTTCCTGCAACTGACCATCAGTGTTCTTGGAACTGCTGAAAGTTTCCAGAGAGCCCATTTTGAGGCTGTGAATGTCTGAGGATGTTATGATGATAATACTCACATGCAGAGGATAGTGTTTGGGGTGAGGTGCACAGATACAGCAGCGAGGAAGGGACTCCCACACACGAAGTGCCTGCACTTGGTGGGCCAGGGTCGCACATTCCTCTGGATAAAATGACTAATATTATTCGTGTGAAAGTAATGTATGTTAGTATCACCTTCACATATTTTACTAAACCATTTTTGATTAAATTTATAGAGACGACAAAACTATGTTATGGTTTAAGTTTAATTATGGTCTCCGTGGTCTAGTGGTAACAAACGTTGCCGTGAACTCGGGAGGTCGTGGGTTCGATTCCCACTAGGGGCAAGTTGTACATTGTATAATTTGTCTCGGTCTGGGTGTTAATATTTAAAATATGTATATATTTACAAAAAAAAATATAATTTATAATATGTAGTTCATCAACCATCTAGTTTCCGTAACACAAGCCTCGTAGCTTACCACGGAAACTAGATGGCGCTGTGTGACCTGTCTGGAAATATTTATTATTTATTTATTAAAAAAATGTAATGTGTTTGTTACCGACGACATCTGGCGGTATGATGTGGCTCCCCTTCAAGGCTGCCAGTCGGGTGAGGGGTCGGTAGAGGGCGTCCAGGTTGTCGGGCCCGCGGGAGAAGGAGGGCAGCGCCTGGGGACGGAGGAGCCCCCAGATCCGGATCAGAAGGACCATCTTGCGCAACAACTTTATTGCTATGGGGTCGGTGCACAACTCGTATCTGGATAAAATATCATTCGGTAAACTTCTTTGAAATACATATTTTTCTTAGAGAAATGTGCCAAAAGATTTATTTTTATTTTCATATGGCTCACAGTATAACTCTAATAGTATACATTATGGGTGGACCGTGAAGGTACCTATGATACATTGTTGCCACAATTACTCATATCCTAACCTAACAATGTAATAATAAATTCGTGGCTTACAGCCGTGGCCGTTTTATCTTACAACTAAACAATAATAATATTCATTATGTCAAATTATTTGTCTATAAATTTAGATTGTGACTGTAAGCAGGCCGTGTCAACTAGTAGTAATAATGTCCTCAAGCCATAACAGCTTTTACTTTATTTGATAGTTATAGTAACTTGTGTTTTCATAATCTGTAATTAATATTATTTATTTTACCCTAGCATAACGACAATTATTATTTTATAATTAAAATATAAACCAAACTACAAAATAAATAACTTGTTACGAGTATTTGTTTATGTTTAAATAGTTTCGATTCCGCCGATAAAATTAGAGAATTATTTACACTTTGAAATCCTGTGCTTCATCTACCTAATACTAATAGTCATAACCAATTGACTATTTAATTAAATTACATTTTAATTCTGGAGTAAAACAAATGATATTAAATACAAAAACAACCACAAACAATAGATATGATTATTGAATTATATTTTGTTCACCCATTGGTGTGTCCCCGCACTCCGGGCACTGCAGCGATGAGAGCCACACAAGTGTCACAGGTCCGCTGCACCAGTCTCCGTAAAGCTTGTAACGTCCCAGTGTCCACTGAGAACTCTTTCACATCGATGGACAGAAGAGCCTGAAATATCCATAATAACATTAGTCAAAAAAGCTTTGTCCGTTTTGCCCATATCACGCCTATATTACTGGACCGATTTTGATGAAACGTCTCGGGAGATATCTCCAGTAAATCGCGTAAAAAAGTAAAGTATCATCACGACCGTTTCCCTTTCAGGGTGGTCAGAAACCACGCTTATAAACAAGCAGATTCCCATGTAGCCAACACTACTGGCGGCCAATCACGACAAGTGGCAAGCTCGTCGATGTCTCCAGCGTACCAAAGGAGAGAAATATCACATATAAATTAAATTTATATGTTTAAATTAATAAATATTATTGAGTCCCGACCAGGAATCGAACCCGGTACCTAAAATAGTCTAACACGACACGAAATAGTTTTTGTTCCGGAACCTGAGATAGCCTTAGTAATTGATATGTATAATAGAGTATGTCTGACCTTATCTACATCTCGGTTGAGGTGGTCGTCCAGGATGGAGGCAAGAGACTCCGTCACACTGGTCTCGGTCGGTCTCACGGCCGACTCCAGGACCGCGCTCATACAGTGCAGCGTCTGGAGACTGGTGGCGTCTGACGCAGAGCATTGCCCCGTGGGGGACAGTCTGGGGAATATCATCAAATACATCGGCATCACATCCTAGACCTCCACTGCTGGAGATGGATCTCCTCTAGATATAAATAAAACAATAGAGGACCAAAAATTTAACCCTATGGCACACCAAATTGTTAGTAGAGGCAGTAGAAAATGGCAAATGATGTTTAATATTTGCATTGCTTAACAAGAATAACATTTAAAGGTTATTTTTGTAACATATAAGTAACAATTTCATTTTAAACCTATACTATCAAATGCATTTAACCAGTCTACAATCCTAGCCGAGGCCTTGGATTTGCCTAGCATGTGCTAAAGTTAAATTCTTTATTTTCGACAAAAATATATCTTAAATAGGCTAAAAGTCGCATCAAGACAAAGTTCTTAACCATGCAGGTGCCGGGTTAATCGTGTGGGACAATGAAGAAAAGAATAGTGTTTCGGGTCTACGAACCAATATGGCTGGTTTAAAAAGGGGTTTAATTATTGTTGCGCAATAATACGCTCACTATCCACCATTCTAAGCATGTAACATCTTATAATTTATTTCAAAGTCATAGTCAATATATATTTATCCACGTAAACCACAAGCATCTGTTTCACAATTCATTGTTTAAATTATTTTGAATGATTCTACTCCTGCTAGTGAGAGACTAAACAGCAAAGCAGTACAAAGTGTTAGCTGTTAGCAGAAGACCAGCAGCTTAGCAGATTCCAGTGACCTGTTAATGTTTAATCTGACTGAGAAAGGAATCTGCTAGGAAAACTCAGTTAGAAAATAATACAAATACAGCATTAACACCATAAAAATATATAATCATAAAATATCTATCACCATTTAAAACTCGCCTATGAGAATACAATACCTGTTACAGTGGTACCATACCAGGTCAGTCAAAATTTAGATAGATTACTTTCCTTGTGAGCAACCCGAAAACTGACAAAACTCAAAACCACTGCTATTTAAGAACACAGCACCGGACCCCCAGCAGCACCCGACCGCACCAGACTGAGTCGGACCGGAATCGGAATAAATACTTAAACGCAAAGTTCTATTATCGATCACCATAACTTGGCCGTTGTTTAACGATATTCTTACCGGTACAGCGCAGCGCGTAGAGTCAACCAATTGTGATAGTAATATTGTTGAAACGCTTGAGGTTGGCGCTGAAACGATTCTGTCACTCTGAAACAGCAACATTTCAACTTTAATTGCTGTAAAATTCTCATAAGTTATACAGCCGCAAACGTTATATAAAGGAAGCTAATATAACGGAAACTGACAATGTATACAGTTCGCTACCTAGGTTTAGTCTTAAATTATAATATTTTTAGATGGATTAGAAGTTATCTTCTGGCCGATTAACCCCTATAGAGGCAGTCAATCGCCATCGATCAAATCCGGAGTGTGGTCATGATCTCTCAAGAAAAAGTAGTGGTGTCTTCGTCGGTGATTCCGCGTGTGCTAGCGATACAAAATTCAAATTTACATGAGACCTTCGCCAACCCGTCTCTCATTAGACCCTCGCCAGCGTGACCACCAACAGAGGTCTAGGGGCTGTGTGATGAAGCGTGACATCCTTAACGCCATCTAAATATATAACATGGGAATCGCCAGGACAAACTGATAGACTACATATCAAATCAAGTAAATCTCGCGAACTAATCATAAATCTATTTCTAGGTTGTGACATTTGTGTGAGTAACTTACCTGTCAATTAAGGCATCTAGAGCGGTCGGTTTTATAGTCATGAGCACATCCAGACTGTCGTAACCAGACACTATGGAGTATTCTAGAATGTTCGTCGCGTGCTGGATGGACAGGGGAGTCGCTGAAAGAGAACACATTCCTTAGCCATCGATGGATTCACCGTGCGGGGGTCCAAATCCTGAATGATTTTGCCAAATACGTATTTGAGTTTCTTTACATAAACGTTTTCCAGTATTGTCGTACGAAGCATGTGGACTCTGACAGTGGGTCTGGTCTACAAGTTTAAGGTCGCTCAGCGAGCTATGGAGAAAACTATACTCTGGATTTTTCTGATGTAAAGAGTCTGAAACGTGGGCATCCGTCAGAAAAGCAGAGTTGCCTTAAAATGAGTAAGATGAAGTGGCAATGGGCAGAATGGGCTGGACACGTATGTCGCAGAACCGATGAACGATGGAGTAGATGGGTTCTGGAGTGGAGACCACGTACAGGAAGACACAGAGTGAGACGACCTCGAAGGTCGCTGGTGGAATGGATGAGAGTGGCAGGATATTGTTTGAAATAGCTCCCCTTGGGGGAGGCCTATATCCAGCAGTGGACAGACAGACCTGTTTAGGCCCAATATGGAATATGCATGCTGTTTTCCATACTAAAATGGATTGCTATTTTGCTATTGATGATTATATCCAAAAACAGAACATCTCTGTGACGTCACAACACATTAAACAAGTGTGTTTTCTTTGTGTATTTTTAAAATTAATTTAGCGACGAGCACGGGAATCTCCAATATGGGAATGCTTCGTTTCGTCCATTCTTCCAGTAAGTGGTGCAAATATTTCCTCTCGTCCAGTTGGTGCACTGCGTAATGCTGACTCTTGAATCTAATCCTGATTATTCCCTCTAGGAGATTGTATACATTTGCCTTGATGTTATGAGATTTGGGAATATTTTTTTTTTTAATTAGGGAATGGTGATTTTGTGTAGACTAAGAAAACCTCGTCCCGAGACTTTGAGTTTCCCCACTCAGATATCATAATGAAAGGTTTATTTTAAAACTAGAGGTCAGCCCAGCGGTTTCTCCCTCTGTACACGATTATTTAAGCGAATGAGGTCTAGCCTTTGTGTTACTCAGGGTTCTTGTAGCTTTCTAATGGTGAAGGAATTTTAAAAATGAGTTTAATAGATGCGGAGTTTATCGATTACAAGTACTCTAGACCCACTAACAAAAAACAAATCTTTCCTCTTTGTAATACCTTATAGTGTAAATAGTGGTTCGCTCAGCGGTTCACCCGCTACTGCGGTACAAAGCGGCCCAGGTCACTCTTCTCATACTCAGAGAAAGCTACATTTAATGAATGATGTTTTTTTGTTTAAACCAGTTGTCCAGTTGTTTCGGAGTTTATCGATTTACAATACATACAATCTTTCCTCTTTATAATAATAGTGTAAATAAGCCATTAAAGTCCAATAAAATCAAATTACGCGAGCATCATTTAACTACCGCGTATTGTGTTTTGTGAATAGTACTCCTAAATAGTTCTGTTTTGGTTGATTTTAATATATATATACTTTTTAATAATCTAGTTTCAGCAAAGACCTATTAAAATAAAAAGTGCATTCGGTTAAGAAATAGCCAAAAGTTCGGGAACTCCAGAACCGGGTTCCTTCAACAACTGATCCCGATCCCGGGACGCGAGAGCAGCCGCGGTTTCCTAATATGTGTTGTGTGTATGACTCACGTATATCGTTCCAGGGTTGTGGCAATTTGTAGACGTAAAGATGACAGTGATGGTCGATGGCGACCAGCACTCCGCCCAGGTAACTTATGTCCATACTCACTACCACTATGCCGTCTGGGGACTGGAAACAGAAATACGTTAAGAATTGTTTTATATAACTTATTTGAAGTAAATGTCCTTAAAATGAACAGGTCAAGCGACGTGTATACTGAACAACACACCTTGGAAGAAAATTTTGGTTTCTTTGGAGGAGACGAAGACACATCGGGTGGAGCTGCCGTCACGGCGACGCTGCAGATCTGATAACACACCATTGAAGACATCATTATTATATTTGGTAGATCCTTCATGAAGACAACTCTCTGTCCCTGTTTACTTACGAGTTCCTAACACTTTAATGCACGTCTGCAATAAAACTAAGAGAACCCATATAATCCTTATCCTAAATTATTTAAGACTGCCTTTATGAGCAAGTTTTATCCCTGTATTGCAGTTTATCTCTATAACAAAATTAACAAAGCTATTAATGTAAATTCTCTGAACTATAATAAATGTAAAATTATTTTAAGTTCTTGGTTAAATAAATTAAACTCCCAAGCAACAGAAGAATTGTTACAAATATTAAAATAGTGGGTACATAATTCAATTTGTAATTGCTAATAGTAAAAAGTAAGAAAAACTATAAACTAAGTGGAAAAAAAGCTAAAATTCTATATGTGTTGTATTGTATATTATACTTATTTGTGTAATGGAACTGGTGCCTGAGATTCAGATTAACTTTGTTTGGGCACCAGTGGCTAATTCCTAAAAAATGTATAGTTTTTTTATTACTATTGTTATATTACTTTCTGAAGATCTAAAAGTCTTCCTAACACTTCCTGGAGATCTAGCAGTCGTCCTTACACTTCTTAAAGATCTAGAATCCTTTCTAACACTTCCTAGAGATCTAGCAGTCGTCCTTACACTTCTTGAAGATCTAGAATCCTTTCTAACACTTTCTAGTGACCTAGTTGTCTCCCTTTCTCTTGAAGTATTCCTGATCACCTATTGATCTCTCTAACCATTCCCAGTTTGTCCTACTCGTTACGACATGAGTGTGTGTCCTGTTGTCCAGCTGTTGGCAGACTGACCGGCAGTAGACTCTCCTTGGGCAGCACATGCAGCCTGGCCCCGCTGGACACGGCGGCCGACAC
Organism: Tinea semifulvella; assembly: GCA_910589645.1. NCBI lineage: Eukaryota > Metazoa > Arthropoda > Insecta > Lepidoptera > Tineidae > Tinea > Tinea semifulvella. The sequence goes on along the minus strand of OU342623.1, from coordinate 223,849 downwards.
GGCGCCGCCCAGCCCCCGGGCCGCGGCCGCCAGGGAGAGGGGCGCTTCAGAGGAAGACACTTGTACCCAACCCTGGAACACATTATCATCAAGACACTTGTACCCAACCCTGGAAAACATTATCATCAAGACACTTGTACCCAACCCTGGAACACATTATCATCAAGACACTTGTACCCAACCCTGGAAAACATTATCATCAAGACACTTGTATCCAACCCTGGAAAACATTATCATGCAACACTAAGTCTTCTTACTAAATCTTTATTCACTGAAGCATAAATGCGTACTTTTTGCTGATGACACCACAATTTAATTAGAAAAAATAATGTTACTTTCGTGACTATAATATTCTAACATTGCCGTGTCTGTATATTTTAGACGCATGTATGTTTATTAAAAACTACCCGAGTCTTTTTCGGCCTGTTAACGAGGACGGGCGAACAAAATGTTCGGACTCAATATAAATACAATTTATGGAAACCTGCTACAAAACTTACCATTGTTTCTAAAAATAGTCACCAAATGTGTATCAAAATATTTAACGGTTTGCCTATAGAGTTAAAAAAATTGACATCAATAATTAAATTTAAGAAGCTGTTAATTAAATGGTTAAAAGAACAATGTTTTTATAGTATCCAAGAATTTTTACATTATAAGTGTTGACAAATATAATTTTAGTTGTAATTTGACATGTACTATTATTTGCATACCAATATGGTAGGATACAGCTGAACTGTAAAATTGTATTATCCTATATCTACCTGTATTCTGTGCAATAAACGATTTTGAATTTGAATTTACTACTGAAGGTCCCACCGGAGCATACTTCTGGAGATTTACTTTGACCGAGAGACCGACACGACTTCAACAGCTCTACCAATAGACGAGTACATATTTATCTTTGTAGTAGAATGCTTCTAGAACAATTTCACGCTATTTCTATTATATTTTTTATTCTAAAGACTTACAGGTGAAAGAGATGAAGAAATGTGCGAACGCATCTAAAATCGCGTCGGCCTCGCGTGCACCTGGCAGGTGGAATAAAATATTTGAACCGTGAACCCGTAAACGTTACTTAACTTATATTTATTTAAATATAATACTATTTAAAGCTCGCCTTGACTTTGGAGTTATCGAAGAACTCGCAGTAGGGCCCTTTCTATTTACCACAACCAACTTAGTTAAGAATTTGTCAAAAAAATATATCAATCCCCCGACAACTACAAGTCTAGGATAATGTATTCGGAAATATGTTCTAGAAGAGTCATCTTCGGCAGTGAAGGCTAAAGACGAAGATGATGTGTTTTTGACGATAAAATGAAACGAACGAATAAACAACGAGTCACAAACGTCAAGTATCAGTACTCATTCTGACGTTTCTCTAGAGCGCCATCTCTTGGGAAAGGCCGCTATATATTCAGCCTAACAAGGAGCAAATAAAAATTATCATTATTCTGGAAGAAATACAAAATATCATGTTATTTAGTTTTTTAGTCGTATATTCGACTACATCGCCAGTCAGGCGGTGAGACAGCTGGGCTTCATAAGCAGGATCACAAAGGATTTTAAGAACGCTAAATCTTTATTGTGCTTGTTTTTTAGCCTAGTGCGCAGTTTGCTGGAGTCCCCATACAAGGTGCACTCTAAACGTATTGAGAGTGTTCAAAGAAAGTGCCTTGGAATCTTAAACTATCAATATCACTTTGGAAGAGTCTCCTACAGTGACAGATTGTCTGCTTTTGAGGTCACCCCGCTGTTTATTCGTCGCAGTCAACAAGATCTCATTTACCTGCACAAAATTACACACTCATTGCTTCAATCCTCTACTTTGCTGTCTTCTCTCAGATTTAGTACTTGGCGTAATCCCCGACAGGCGAACAGAACATTTATTATTGGTACCCATAAAATCAACAGCTCTTATTATCCGTATGTGTCGACTATTTAATGACCTTTCCAGCGATACTGTGAATCTAAATATTTTCAACCCAAATGTTAGTATATTTAAGAGACAAGTGTTATTGATTGTAAACTAACCTAAAGTGACTTTATACTATTCTTATATTGACTTATACTAATATATAACCTATGATGTAACTTTCAACATTAATTGACATTAATAATAACATATTTATTTTCGTATATAGTATTATTATATATTGATAACTAGCTGTTTGACCCGGCTTCGCTCGTGTAGTAATCTGGTCATCATGTGCCATCGATTTGGTAGATGTGGCAAATGACATAAAGACTATATAGGTACTTTAGTTGAAAAGAGTTATATGCCATTTGAAAGACAAAACTCTACCAATTTATGTTTCAAAGTTATTTAAATATTGTTATGGGTAAACTATAAAAGGTAGACATATGCTCTCGCGGACTTTTTTAAAAATAATGTTAAGATGAACAATTCATCCATAGAGCATTTTTGTATAACTTTAACTATATGCTCAGCGCACGCCACGGAAGGCCTCAGAAACGATACTTCTCCCCCGTTTTTAAAACATTTTTGGTTACTGCTCCACAACTATAGGACCTAGCGTGATATTATATAGCCTATGTTACTTCTGAATAATGCAGCTTTCTAATGGTGAAAAAATTATTGCAATCGGTCCAGTAGTTTTTGAGTTTATTCATTACAAACATACAAAAATACAAATCTTTCCTCTTTATAATATTAGTATAGATAGTATAGATGATGACATGGATGAAACCTAATATTTTAAAACTGAAAAACACAGTTGACTCTAATCATCCAACAGCTATGTGTGGCATGCCGGGTACACTGCCCTTGGGTTGCAATTCCGACCTTATGAATTATTGTAAATTTGTGCTTGAATTGTATTAATTGTAACCTGTTAGTGTACCTTAAATAAGAAATAAATATTATATTGTTGGATGTGGAATGTATTTTTGTTCTGGAATACAACATTATTGTAAGCAGTCATGTACTTACAACAGTAGTATAACATTCTAGTCCCGGCTTCTGGCCACCCCCCGGCGTTGTATTGCCTTGAACTGATCCTGAAATACAGTCACTTTTAATTCTGGTAACAAAAAGTCACAATACAATTTATTAGACCTGGAGTACCTAAAGTGTCAAAGAGAACTATACTTATTGCATTTTCAAAATACAGTTAAACCATAAAAGAAAGTAAAAATCACATTTAAGTCTATTCTATCGAATACTTAACTCTAATTATCTCACGGACTCTGCTCCTATACACTGATTTAGAGCAAGCAAATATGTCCACGTCAACATTATATAGTTTTACCGCTCGTCTTAAAAAAGTGTTTTTATTTTATTGACAACTTTATTTTGTATAGTGACTTTTATAAAGGACTCTTTATACTGGATAGTATAGTCTACAGTTGTCTGAACTACATTTTCGCGAATGGCCTTGAGCTTGTAAGAGCTATCAGTTCATCAGCGGATGTTAGCTTGCTGCAGAATGACATAGACAGACTTAGGAGATGGTGCAAGTCAAGTGGCATGCGCTTTGTGGTTCACTAAAGCCAAATCAACTTTTCAAAGGAGCCACTTCATTGCAAATAATATCCGAGAAAACTTTTATGAGGGACTTGAGGACAAGTGTTATGAATGAAAATATGATTTAGACCGTTCCGAATTGATATCACGTTCTGTGTATCCAAATCGTGATATTTGATTCGGAACGACTGTTAGTATCATATTCATTCAGTATGTCTTCTTATTGTTATTGCAGAGATGTTGAAACTTGTGACGTGCCGACGAAGCCTAATAACTATTGACTTTGACTTGATGTGCCGACGAAGCCTCCAAAGGGGCCCAAAGCGATTCAGATTATTTTTTAGTTTTCATGTTAGTGGCAATTTTGTTTATCTGTAATATTGTTTGTGTTATACACTGTTTGTTGCCTACATTAATGAAAATAAAACAACAGATATCGTACTGACCTTTGGAGAAGAACTTGTGTACTGGGTGTGCTCTGTCCGTCAGCTTCCACAGGGACAGGCTGGGGCCCGCCACCAACAGGTAGTCCGCGTCCTCCCGGATACACCAAGTTATGGATGCTGGAAACATCGACACCAGGACGTCAGGCCGAGCCGCGGGCCAGGTGCGGCGAGGTATACAGGTCCACTTGTTATGGACCCATACATGTTGAGCTTCTATCATCAACATCATCAAGTCCCTAGAACGCTAGTCCTAGACCTCCACACTGTTAGAGATCGGCCTTCCAGAAATTTCTAGAGTATTTATTTATTTTGAAACTTATTTGCACTATGTACAAAGGCGGACTTAATGCCGCTCGGCACTCTCTGACAGCCAAACCTTTAGGACATTTATTTAGACAGGATAGATGGTAGGTACAATTAAAAATTAGGTGAAATTGAAATAAAACACAAATATAATTATAATATAAATATATACGAGGGGCGTTCAAAATATTCTCGGTATTGATACGTTACAACCTCTTTTATATATATATTTGTTACTGGCCGCTAAGATTCATCCATTGACATTAAAAAAAAATTGGAACCGAGATGTTCTTTTGTTTTTCTGCAATTGCCGAACAAACATGAACACCATGAGCGAATTAACAATTTTAACGAAATTAGAGCACCGATCCGTCATAAAATTCTTGACAAAACAGGGTAAAAATCAAAAAACCATAAAAGAGGAAATGGATTGTGTTTACCGTGAGTCTGCTCCTTCTTTATCTACTATTCAAAAATGGTCAAGCGAATTTAAGCGTGGAAGGGAGAGTATTGAAGATGACCCTAGACCTGGCCGGCCTGTAGTGGCTACCTCACAAGAAAATATTGATAAAGTGGAAAAACTTATATTGGAAGACGGCCGAGTGAAGGTAAAATCTATAGCTCAAGTAACCAATCTCTCTATTGGTACCGTACATGACATTATACATGACCATCTTAATATGTCAAAAGTAAGTGCAAGATGGGTTCCGCGAATGCTGACGCTTCTTCAAAAGGATATGCGTGTGGCTTGCTGTTCAGATTTTATCGACCTGTGTGGTGAAAATCCCGATGAGGTGCTGCAAAAAATAGTTACTGGAGATGAAACCTGGGTTCATCATTATGACCCAGAGAGCAAACAGGAGTCCATGCAGTGGCACATTAAGGGTTCAGCTCATCCCAAGAAGTTCAAGGTAATCCCGTCAGCTGGCAAGGTCATGGCCACAATATTTTGGGATTGTGAAGGAGTTTTGCTTATAAAGAAAAAGGTGTAAATATCACAGGGCAGTACTACGCTAACGTTATACGTCAATTAAGAGATGCGATCAAAGAAAAGAGGCGAGGAAAGTTAACCAAAGGTGTTCTGCTTCTGCATGACAACGCCCCTGTCCATACTGCTCATATTGCCAAGGCAGCTATTGTTGAATGTGGGTTTGAAACTGTTACTCATCCACCCTATAGTCCGGACTTAGCCCCAAGCGACTTCTTTTTGTTTCCCAATCTTAAAAAGGATCTGCGTGGAAATAAATTTTCTGACGATGAAGCGTTGAAGACGGCCGTGGAGGAGCATTTTTACACCAAAGATAAAAAATATTTTTATGAGGGATTAAAAAAAATAATTGATCGATCTTATAAGTGTATGAACATAGGGGGGGAGTATATTGAAAAATAAAAATATCAAACTTTTCGTACTTGTTTGTTTTTATCCACATACCGAGAATATTTTGAACGCCCCTCGTACATACCAATATCTACATACAATTTTTTATTTTGATTTTTTTTGATTACTAATAGATAAATAAGTCATACTATAGATATACTAAAACTACTTACATGATGAGTGGAGTGTGATCAAATTAACAATGTACAGTACTCCCAAATTAATAATGCACATACAGATCTTCGCTAATTGTCGTATTCCCGGAAACACCCGAATCATTGAATCGTAAGAGCCCTAAACAATGCACTTGCATTTTGCACCTTGTTCCAAAGAAATAGAAGTCAATATCATGAGTACACAATCGAAAACAATTCAGGCAGTCGTTTTTTTGTTTTTGTTTTTTTGGCGGTGACTGCACGTGTTCTCTCTGTGTGGAATTATATAGAGCTGCTATTACACACACACCCTTCTTGGTTTTGTTTTCAAAGGTGAATTTAATTTCAACTTTAATTATCTTATTTAAATAGTTTATTTGACAATTGCTTGTCTGTCTGACACAGGCAGAGATTTTATATTTAAAGGAGGTCACTACAGTACTATAAAATTTTCGAAGTAAATCAATCCAACAAAGATTGTAGCATATTCTCAATCGTGTGGTTTTCCTCGCTATTTACTTACATGGAATTATCGAATCAAATTTTGTTACTGATAAATCAATATTTATCTCTTTTAGCACAAAACACATAATTCTGCTAAATTATGCATGAAGAAAATGCACTTAACCACTCTATATACATATCGTCTTCCAACGCTCGGGGAATACGACCGTTGCCGAACAGTGACGAAGATTTCTATGCGCATTATCACTTTGGGAGAGCTGTAATGATGCTGCTGTTATTATGCTGACATTAAGGAAATTAATATAAGAGAAAAAAAGATTGAAAAGAAAGGTTTAGGTTAGGTATCCAATTAGCTAAAAGTGTTTGTGAACCTGGTTTTTAAATATTGTACGATTGTTGTTTCCTTGATGACAATTTATTAACGATTCTACAAACTAGTATTAGTGGAACCGGAATCGGCTTAATGTGCTCTCGTCATCTCGGAAACGGTGGTGTTGTGAATCTATGACTGCAGTACCTAAAGTTTGTCATATATATAAGCTTTTAAGGTAGCGAAGAGCCTAAACACACGTCAAAGGTATTTTGTTTCAAGTTATATCTGTTTTTTAAGTTTTTATCCTAAACAATAATTTGGATATTTATATTATAATTGCAAGTAACTGACCTGGAGACAGCAACAAGCTGGGTAAGGGCTGGATACTGAGCGTTCGTTTGTAAATGGAAACCACAGCACTGTACACCGTGCCGCGAGACACCACGGAGATGTACAGGTTACCATCTGGGTAATAAATAAACCATCAAAATCTATCATCTATCTGCCTTCAGAACACAGAATTCTCGATGGCAATATTTGTTATGGAACTGGCTTCCAAGGTATTAGTGAAATGTGGATGGTTGATGATGAAAACCAACCTAATTCGATCGCCAGGATACCATTATTTTCCTCTCTTCCCCAATCGATGGTTCCAGCACTTCCGCACGGTGAATTCATATATTACTTGGAATTTGTCTTCTCTAGTATTAGTGGAACCGGGACCGAAATATATATATGCAATTGTGTTTTTTGTTTTATTATAATCTTTATTCTATGAGCAGCCCTGTTCTGTTACTGAGTCGCAAACGTTATTAGTGGATGTCGTTAGTTACATCAGAGCTTGCGTCATCATTACTAAATATTATTCAATTCCCAACTCTATAAGCGCTCGACCTTGACAGCGTCCGTGCAAATATCAACTTTATTAGCGTGATATATATGTAGTTAACGGATTCCATTATATAACGTTTGCGCTTAAGTAACAGAATAGGCTGCAGGGCATCTAAAGTCACATTTAGTTTTAATTAACGAAATCTTAGTTTAATACAGTAAATACAGTTTTCTAGATTTTGGAACATCCTAAAACATTAATCAGCCTGACTTGTTATGTTGTGTTTGACGTGAACATTAATCAGCCTGACTTGTTATGTTGTGTTTGACGTGAACATTAATCAGCCTGACTTGTTATGTTGTGTTTGACGTGAACATTAATCAGCCTGACTTGTTATGTTGTGTTTGACGTGAACATTAATCATCCTGACTTGTTATGTTGTGTTTGACGTGAACATTAATCATCCTGACTTGTTATGTTGTGTTTGACGAGAAAGCAAAGCGCGCTTTTTCTTACAAAATTTTGTTTAAAGTAAAAGAAACCGCAACTCGAACGAATTTCAAAGCAAAATATTTTTTATAAAAGGGCAGTTTGTTTTCCCGACACACTCTTCTGTACAATTTGGAAGCCTGCTCCTCGGCTGACCTACTAATGCCATATCCTGTCAGTAAACAGTACAAATATTTTTGCTGGATTCCCTTCCACAGCTATAATTAAAAAGTGCATGGACTAATTATATTAGGATTTTAGATATAGAGGGCTATCGGTTATATTTGTATGTATGGTAGAAAAACTGTGTTACTTACTCTTATGCGCCATGCTAGCGGTCACAATCCTGTCCCGAGTGGGTCTCAGACATTCTGTAAAGTGTCCGTCAGGTAACACTGCACACACCAGCCCCGTGGCCGTCACCACACAGGCACCCTCGCCGGCGACACCACTGCACCATACACTTCATTATTCGTTTTGAAAAACCAACAGTAAACTATTATAGATGAAACAAGAAATATTCTCGTGCATTGTTTGGAGTATGGAAGCAATACTAAAGCATAAATAATTATTGCAAAGGGACTGATATAGCTTTCGGAATTAGCAAGCTGACACAGAACCGACGAGAGGAGTCTACAGTGGACACCACGCACAGGACGATGCAGAGTGGGACGGACCCCTGATAGATGGACGGATGACCTAAACATAATATATATATATCGGGGGAGGCCAGTCTGATGTACACTAAGCTTGTCCAGTATGTCTTACCCAAATCCCCTGTGTGTGGGAGCATATCGAAGTTGTTGGAAGCGGTCAGTGGCAACTGCGTCCGGCTTCTTGTCAGTCATCACCACTCGTCGGCCATTGTGGAAGAAGATGGCTGATACTATGAGTTCACCTGAACAAATTATTCAGATTATTTAACAACCCCTAGGATACAGAGTCCTACATTCTTAGACGTAAAGTATCATCACGACCGTTTCCCTTTCGGGGTGATCAGAAACCACGCTTATAAATAAGCAGATTCACATTTAGCCAACTTTACTGCCGGCCAATCATGACAAGTGGCAAGCTCGTCGATGTCTCCAGCGTTCCAAACTCGAGAAATATCACAAATAAATTAAATGTATTTATTTTACATTAATAAATATTTGTGTGTCCCGACCAGGAATCGAACCCGGTACCTCCGAGTTCTTAATCCACGGACTTAACCGCTAGACCACGGAGGCAGTTGCGATTCTTAGACGTGTTCTTATAATAATAGTGAATTATTGATTTCATAATTGTTAGTAATTTTTTAACTTAGTAGCCAAAAATAATAACGTGTATTTAATTAAATTAACAATAACGTGTATTTAATTAAATTAACTATAAATATGTGTAACGATTTATACACCATTTATATTTAACAGCCCATTCAACCATTCTACAACTGTCAAACAGAGAGAGAGCTTGGCACCTCGATAGGAAGCTGCAACCTACCTCGACACCTCCTTACGAAGTGTTAATGCTATTTTCGACTTTTGTATTATTTCAAAATAGTATATTTTAAAAAACTCTTCCACAACTAAGAATAACGATTTTGATGATCACTTGAAGGAATTAGTTTGACAGTGGAGAGCCAATGTGGAAACATCTTGGAATACATGTGCTAGACCTCCACTGCTGGAGATGGAACTGCCAGAACATATTTCTGGATAATTTGCCCGTCACGCTGGCCAGACAGACTGCCAAGGTCCGATGTAATTTTTATTTATCAATATCTTAATGTTTCGACAACTTGGTATTAGTAGCAATGGGACCAACGCCTTAACATGCTCTACTCCTCGCAAGCATGATAGAGTTGTAAATCTAAGACAACTGTATTTAAGAAAAGTGTAAATCTTATTGGTGCATGCCATTCTCGCCAACAAACCTTAACGGTTTGGTAAGGTATGTGACTGACCTACAAGACTGGCACTGTATGCCGTGGTCCACTGGTTGAGCAGCCAGTCCCTCATCACCAACACCAGGACGTCCCCCGCCGAGGTGCCCACCACCAGACGATTGCCTTCCCCATCCCATTCTAAAGCTGAAATCTGAAAGATATAAAAAGGCATTTTTTAAACTTTGATATCGCAGGCTTGCAACTGACAACTACATTCATGCATGTGGATGCATAGTCATTTTGCTCCTCTCCCTAAACCTAATCTAACTAACCAAATACTTTATTGTTAAGTGGTGCAAAGAATTTACTGGAATTCCTCTAGCTCTAAATTCCACTGCATAAAGCCGAGTCTTAAATCTATTCCTTATCATTTCTTCTTTGAGATATATGATATTTAGAGGATTTTTTATATTAAAAAAAACAAGTAAATTCTGAAATCAAATAAGTTTAATCTTAAAGAAATTTAATTGTAAAAATTATTATTATTTTTTTTTGTTAGAAAATCGCTTGTATTTATGTGGCTATTGGAATTCTCGTCAGTGCTACTTTAAGGCAGTGGATTTTACACATAGTTCTAGACTTGAACTAGCTTACAGCTGTAGCCCAACCAGGTTTCCTATTGCTAGAGGTAACATTGAATGCCTCCAGCATTTACATCGACCTAATATGTGCTATATGAAGCAAATGACTTATGGGCTAACAGAACGAAGACAGGAACTGGAAATGTTTCTAAAATCCAACAAAATTGACCTTGCCCTTTTGTATATCAGAAACAAGATTTATTGATAAAAGCTACATAAATATAAAAAAAAAACACATGTACACTATTATGTCATTATTAAAACAAATATTAAGCATTATCCTATACAAATGTATAGAACTGAAAAAATCCAAGCTACCTCAATCAAAATTAATAATCATAATGCTAATATTTGTCTATCTGCAGTTTACTAAGACTACTTCTCAATCCTGGGAAATAAGTTTATATGCGGAGGAGACTGGAACTCCAAACACGCCTACTGGGGGTCAAGGTTGATCACCCATATGGGTAGGCAGTTGTATAGAACTAGTGAAAAACAAATTTGATTACAGAACAGATGGAAGACCTATGTACTGGCCTACAGACCTTAAGGAAGTCCCAGATCTCCTAGATTTTTTATTACCAAAAACATACCGAATACCCAAACACAAAAAGAATTTGTAACTGATTTATCCTCTCCTGTTATACTAGTTGTCAGTACGGAGATAACACTGTCTGAACCTCTCTATAAAATCTACAATCATTGTACTGACTGGGAAAAAAAAGCTGCATTTGCAAGCTGATAAATGCTAAATTAGACCTATGAATCTCACTAAAAACACAGACGGAAATAGAGGATGCTATTGAATCACTTAACAAATCAATCCATGGGGCATTATATGAATTAACCTCAAAACAAAAAAACTTGTACCTAAACATCATGTGTACCCCCAAACTATCCTGGACAAAATTAAAGAGCGTAGGAGACTTCGAAAGATTACTACAGAACAAGGTATGCATGCGACAAAACAGAATTCAATAAAGCCTCGGTGTAAAATACCTGGAAATGCACCTGGACTGTCAACTCACATGGCGTAAACATATATGGACTAAATGCAAACAGCTGGATACCAAACTTAGAAATATGTATTGGTTGATAGGCAGAAACTCACAACTAAGTGACAATAACAAAGTCCTTATATACAAAACCATCCTCAAACTAATTTGGACATATGGTATTCAGCTGTGGGGAACAGCTAGCAATAGTAATATTAACATCCCGAAGAGATTTCAGAGCAAAGCCCTCAGGCATAAGCTTAACATTGCTTTCTACATTAGAAACAAATATATTAACGCAGACCTAAGGATGATAACTATAAGAGAGGAAATAACCTCATACAGCCACAGGTATCAACTAAGACTCGCATCACACCCACACATACTCGCCTCAGACCTGAGAGGATCCGGCAGCATCACACACCGCAGGCTCAAGCGAAAGAGTTTTCCTGGCCTTGGCGTCAGGTTTAGCAGAGACTGGGAAGGAACCAATGGGTTCCCCACCAATACTGACATTGATACAGATGACAGCAATATCGAACAAAAGAGTGGCCCTTTGTACCTGTACAGATTGCCACAAATGCAGTAATTAAAGGAGAAAAATATGAAACAAATGTCTAAGGTATGTCCAAATGAGTCAGGACACAATAAATTATTTAATATATTTGTAATATTTCTCAAGTGCGGTAACCTAAAGACATCGCGGAGAGGTCAGAGTCGAGAGTCTTGCAGAAGTCTTGCGAGACTCTTGCTTTGGGCAACACTACCACCAACAATTACTTATATCTTAACTTAAGCAAAGTATACTGACTGTGCCTTCCTAGATAGGTGTGTGTGCGTAGCAAGATGAACCAGAGTGTACTCCAGTCTCGCGCGGAAGGCGGAGGGCCGGTTCAAGGGCGTACTGTGTGACAGTCTCACCAGCTCCTCGCACACAGTCTCACAAATATCTCTCACGTAACGTGTTGACGCTATTTGGTGCATGATGAAAATGATCACAGTCCATCAGGTATTATTGTTAGGACAAACATAACATACTTTATAGATTTAGAAATTCAACATTTGATTGTATGACCGTTAGCTAATTAGGATACTCTTATCGCACAATCAAACCCATCATACAATCGTTACTACACATTTCCTATGCTCCCACAATGACTAACTAGCTTCAAATAGGACACTTCAAAGAGATTTGTATGTTTGAATACACACAAGACAACAATCATACTATTATTGGTCAATTAGGATGATGACTTCATGAACTTACTGGATGTTGTGTAGTGGTGACACAGTGTGTGGTCCAAGGAGTGTCCAGGTCACACACGTACACACGCCCCCCCCAGCTGTCACAATCCGGCTCACTTAAAGTAGTATGTGATGTGAACGCTACAATATTGCCACAGGATATTCTCACTATGGGCTGGATTATCTCAGGGTCACTTGTGCTGTAATATAAAATATAATAAGCAATTATAAAAACTAACAAATTATTATCAGCAAGTGTCTGGTGAATGCAAGGAGCAGAAAAACATCATAGAATTATTTTTTAACATCCACGTACGTGGATCAACACGATTTTACTCTCTTAATTGCATCTGCAAAAGGTTTATTTACCACGCTACTGATTGGAAGGCAATGATTAATAATAATAAATTTAGAATCGTAATAAATTAGAAAAAATAAACTTACTTTTCTAGTTGAGGCGGTTCATACTTTAAAGGCTTCCTTCGCATGGAGTATATTAGCTCCATGTTTACAGCACGATTAAGGTCACTACTGGGATTATTATTTATATATTTACGTAAATACTCTGAGATTTCGATCACAGTACAATTTTCGATAAATAAGCAAAGTCAAACGACAGGGTACCAAACACAGACTATGAAGAGTACAAGTAACAAACCTTATTTGACACTAATGACAATTGTAGTGTTGTAGCAATGTTGTATTTTTATGTCTAGTATAAAGTAATCAATTAATTATTCATAAAAAAAGAGCAATAGAAACAAGATCGTCACAATGACTCACAGTTCTGCCCACAGCAGTCGACAATACTGACCTAACTGCAACACAATTTCGAGATGGCTTAGCAATCCGATATGGCCGAGAGCCGACTAGAATGCCCGAAAAATGTGATGGATGTGGTGAACATAATTTTGATCTAAACCATGCATTCTAAAAAGGAGGGCCACGACCAGCCCGCACTTGTGGGAGACTTAATGCTTCACGGAGTATGGGAACCAGCGAGGAAAGCGTTTTTTGATGTTCGCATTGTTAATGCTGACGCAACCTCGTACGGAACCCGTACTTGGGGAAGCATCTCCCAAACCAATTCACACGAGAAAAACCGTAAATACGACAGGGCAGCAGAAGATCTCAGAGCTTCATTTACGCCGTTGGTTATCTCGTGTAATGGCTCATTGGGTGCTTAGTACGCGGCTTTTGTCAAAAAGACCGCTTCACGGCTTTCTGAAAAATGGCAGAAGCCATTCTCACAAGTTGCAGGCTGGCTAAAAATTAAAATACAAATTTCTGTAATAAGGGCTATAAGCTTAAGGATCAGAGGAACAAGAAAGCGAGTGAGATAGGATGTGAGGATGGAGCAGGTATGTTTGAAGGAACGAATGAATGATTAAATATGAATGAATGTTAGATGATTTTATATACTTAGTTTTCTGTATTTTTTAGTTATTAATTATTTATTCAATTTAGTTAAAAAAAAATAAAAAAAAAATAATGATATCGGAATTTAAATTAAACTGCAATTAAAATGTAAATGTTATATTTTAACAGGTAATAAATCTAATTTTTTCAGTCTATTCTTGATATTTATTATAAGAATATCTCGCCATTTCCACAAAGTTGTGTCTCTAACTGGATTTTTACATGCTTTATCACAATCATTACGTTTTAAATGGCCATAGCAATCTTTTCTATAATGTTGTAATCTTGCTAACTTTGCATTTATCTCAAAATTCTTGCATGCATTATTGTGTCCATACAAACATTTAATCGGCGCGTGGTTGTGCATGGCTAACACCCTATCTGTTAAATAGAATGATTTTATGAAATCGCCTGAATCACTGAAGTTTTGTGTTCTCCATACATGTTTTAGCATGTGACTGTATTCTGGAATATCATCATTTTCCATTATTTTGTTCTGTAAAATATCAAGGAAGTAAATGTTGTTGGCGTGATAGGAGTCGAAAACCTTATCTTTCGAAACGACACTCTGTAGTAAACTTATCCAGTTAGGATTCGTTACCGGTACAATAATTTCATCAATATCCAAGGCAGCCAAATAATTGTATTGTTTAAGATTACGATATAGACAATCGTTGTATGGAAGAAGCTCTTCTTTCCATGCGTTACGTTCTCTTATATATCTAAAACAAAAATAAAAACATAATTTAGTTATTATTCTTACTATAAGTTATGCAGTAGGTAACCTTATATTACCTATTTTGTAGCATCCTCCTAAAACCTTTGGGTGGAGGAAAGCCATACTCAGTAACGTCAACAAATCCTGCCTCTGAATATTCTGATAAAACTTTAAGTACATTTGGATGTGCCTGAAACACAATTAAATTATTTTAATTACCTACATACTAACCTAATTCTTATGGTGTCATATCATATAAAAAAATAGGTAATATCAATATACTAGAAGTTGGTTAATAACAACAAATTCAAAGCAACAATTAAATAATAATTTAATTTATTTTATATACATAGATTGAATATTTAGACAAGCTTGGAATGTTATACTCGTACTTCAGCCTTTACCGATATATATTTATGCATTTCTAGCAAATACCTACCTGTAATAAGGGTATAAATACTTTCTCAGCTCCAAATAGTTTCACCAACTCTAGCCATTCAACCAGCCTGACAGAGACGTCTTTATCGGGATACAACATCCATTTTACACAAACTGCTATGTTGTTATGTTTTTTATTAGCTGGTTTTGGCTGTAATAAATAATGTTTTGATTCTTTTAATAGACAAATTGCTTATTACGGGTATATTAATTGAATTTATGAAAAACATTTAACACCTTCGTTGTGTACTAATTTATGCAAAACATTTAACACCTTCGTTGTGTACTAATTTATGCAAAACAACACAAAAGTTTTGTCATTAAAATAATTTATTTACGAGCATATGTGCTCATGTTTTAAATATTTATCTGTAACAATAAAACGTAACCTTCGCATATCATTAAACAAAGAGGCATACTACATGCTATTAAGTTTTATTCAAGGTAAACAGTAGGGGATATAATAGCAAATTGCCTTGTGTAATCATATACAATTGATACATTTTGTCTGGATTAGACCTTTTTTTTAAGTTTTAGGGCCGACCTGTGCTATCTAAAATATTATGGTTTGCCTTATCGTTGATGATTTATTACAGCCCCTAGAACACAGCGTCCTAGACATCCACTGTTGGAGATGGGACTTCCAGAACATATATATGGAGAATTTGGCCTACACTCGCCACGCTGGCCAGACGGGTTGGCGAAGATGATGATGATTACAAGCAAATTATTAAAATTAGCATCACCTTATTCTGGACCTTCAATGCAGTAACAACATTGTCACAAGGTTTAACTACAATAGACACAGCACTTGGGACCTTTGCTTTTCCCTGTTTATCTCTAACCACTGGACAAGTCAGTATATATGGTTCGTTGACGTCTTCAAAGGGACCTCCCCACTCTTCCTTCCATCCATAAATGATTTCAGTCACCGGAACTGTAACTGGTCTACCTTGGGATTTATACCTAAAAAAAAAGAAATAATCTTGAATCGCTTATGAGTGAGCAACTTAATAAATATCTGCCAAGTTACTAAAGCTGAATAAGTGAAACTTTTATTAACATCGTGATGTATAACATACTTACCATAAATGACAATATAGTTTCGGGCACACTAGTCTATCATATACAATAAGCAATCTAACTACGTCCTCTTTTCTGTCATCCCAGTAAGCACCGTACAGATTGGCTGTTCCATTTCCAACCTTTAAACTCTGCCAGTAAGGTGACGCATAATGGAGGTCAACAAGGGATGGAAACGTCGCACAACTGTTACTTGCATAAGTCTCATAATAAGTTAATCTGTCTAATGCATAGTCCAATGGTAGGAACCTATCTGTACTATTCTCCCATGGTGGTGGCGTTGTAGAACGATATGAAAAATATTTAATTGATTTGAGATCAGTATGATATTGTGAAGTTAGTAGAATAAATACGATTGTAAGAATACATAATGCTGCAAGAGCAAATGGCGATGGCTTTCTCATTTTAAAATTTGTTCGTACCCTAAACTAACATATAACAAACACTAAGATATATATTTTTTGTAAAAATTTAACACTTGGGTATGTGTTTAATAAATTTTAGGCTTAGTAGTAGACGTAGTGCCTTGGCGCAACTAAGCTTAATATATACTTTCACGTTTTTAAATACGTGATTAAGTTATAAATTGTAAATTATACATTTGCGACAAATATAAGAATACAGAGTACCTACCTACACCTCTTTTAAATTAGTATAACTCTTATTTAATAGTCGTAGATTCCAATTTAAATCTTATATTTTTGAAGAAATACGCAACTTACACACTTGTTCAAACATTATTACCTTACATCATGTTGTTATTAATGAAACAAATGTGTATTATAATAAATTCGTATATCTTTTAGAAACAATTATCAGACTCTAAACTATAGTAACTAATATTATTAGTCCGGCCAAAATAGTTTGTGATAGGGTTGCATTAATTCGCATAGAGTTCAAAGTTGGTACAGACCTAGGGGTCATTATTGCAAATAAAATACTAAAAGTCCCTATATGCAAAAGTTATTCAAGGTTAAAGTAAAATGGTTTTTCCAGTTATTCCAGTTAACGGTTTTTATCATTAAACAAGATTAGCAAAGTTGTAGATCATGAAAATACAAATAATGTTTTTCTACTTATTTTTTAGTTATAATTGAATAACTTTTTTTATAGATGTAAGATCGTTGGGGACTTGTAGTATTTCAATCAATTTATAATTTGACCGGTAAAATATACTTTTAATAAGTATATATATTTCGTTTTTAACAATATATAATATGTGCTGCAAAGCATAATATGCCAACGTAACCTACTGTTAGAATTAGTGGAAACGTTCGCAAATTGAGCATGTCATCTTCAACGTAATTATCAGTTTTCCATCTGCCTATTCTTATTATAAATATTTAAAAAAAAACTAACATAGCCTTTCGCCCTGGCTCCTGGCACAATCCCGTAAAATGTGTTCTACATCTTCTACTTCACCACAAGGTTTAAAGTTATTGCATGGATTACACTTACTATTTTCATTATTTTAAGGATTAGTCGCTCCATAAAAATAATCAATTAAATATTTCAATTGAATGTTTTTGATCGAATTCCTTATCTATTTGCGCGCTTTACGTTCCTTTAGCTGTCCGCTGCTAACTTCAGTGTATTGGAAAAGTCAGATTGTTGTTGCCCGCGCCCGGCCATTGCCCCTTTTCTGCGGAACGAACATGGCGGATCGGCTAGGCTGTCGCTATACATGAACAATTACAATTTAAAAATGTGTCCTATTTGTGTGTGAAAATGTGATTTTAATGAATTAAAATCTGGTGTGTAGTGTCGTAATTGTATGTTACACCATGTGCCGGACCGGAATTTGTTATTTTGGATACGCCAACTGGATCTTTTTGTGCACAATTTTGTTTACATTATCCGAAGGTAAGTGCGGCTGTTTAATTACTGAATACTTCTATTAACGTACATTACTGCACTTGTGCACGACAACCGGTTCGTAAACTATGTCGTACTTATTGAATGTAACTGTCTTTTTTAAGTAATTAAGTTGCTTTTAAAGGATTTGCGTAGGCGTAGATCTTTTGCTCATGTCTGTGCTATGGAGTATTTATTGGTGGTTGGGGCTGGCTGACAGGTTGATGCGTTTACGGTCGTTAATGAAGTCGATAATTTGAAGCGAATATAGGAATTATTTTGATCGTAAAACTTTGAAACGGTAGGAGGGAGTGTTAAGGTTTATGGGTGTTTATTTTCTTATAAGAACTGTTTACTTACAACTACTTATCTACATTTGAAGAGCTTCATTTAACTGCATTAAAGACTTTAATGAGAGTTTATGTTTGTGTTAAACCCATTTTAAGGATGGCTAAAGTGTCATAAAATTATTCTGAACAGTTTTGGTTGAGTTAAAAATTGGTGTGGAGGTCAAAGACAATTTTGAGTCAGTTCTGTGTTGATTTTGGGTATTATAGAAAAAGTAAATTAAAGTATCATCACAACCGTTCCCCTGTCGGGGTGGTCAGAAATCACACTTATAAAGAAGCAGATTCATATTTATCCAACTTTACTATAGGCCAATCATGACAAGTGTAAGCTCGTTGATGTCTCTAGCGTACCAAACTCGAGAAATATCACAAATAAATTAAATATTAATTGAATTTATATATTATATTAATAAAATATTATTGTGTCCCAACCAGGAATCGAACCCTAAATCCACGGACTAGACCATGGAGGCAGTGGGTATTATAATAACAACAATAATTTATTACAACTGTAATTTTGATTTTTATGCTGTCTTATTTATTTATTCATATAGTACACACACATAACAGTTATCTAATATTACATATATTACAATTAGGTGTCACAGGATTCACCAATAAAAAAAAGAAGAAATTAAACAAAAACAAAACACTGGTAAATAAATTATGGGCCACTTATAATATATTACAATAAATGCAGAAACAAAACACTTAAAACGTGGTAAATAAATTATGGGCCACTTATAATATATTACAATAAATGCAGAAACAAAACACTTAAAACGTGGTAAATTTATATTGTACAAATATTACTTCATGCTTTTACAAATGTTGCACAAATCATATTTTCGAATAATCTTCTATTAGAGAGGCTTTACAAATTTACTAGTTCTGCAACTCTACTTGTATTGATGGTTTGAAATGTGCAAGAACAATTTTTCTGAATACTTTGTAACAGTTGTGAAGGATGTCTATATCATTATTGGTATTATCAAGAATTTTGATTCAAAGTCTAAGTCTTAGTCAAAATATCTTTATTCACTATCATTCATTTAAACACTTCAGGAATGAATAGAAATGAGGAGACTCACATGCTGGGAGAGCGTCTCCATCTTCATTGTCCAACAGATGTAAGAGTCTCATTTATATAAAATAAAATAATTAATTATTATTTGTGCAAATACACAATATAAATAGTCAGCAAATACAATCACAGACAACCAGATGGTTAAAACATCATCATCTCATATATACACATAGGGATAGTGGTTATGAATATTGGCTGCATATTCTGTACACTTCCTCTCTGCCCTCAACAGATGTATGGAACAAACTTCCAAGACTGCATTATTGGATTCATACATTATTTAGTTGAGTAAGGAGAGGAGCGGAATAATACCATAGTGGATGGTGAAAAGGCCTCCTTTTTAAACCAGCCTATAATTTTTCGCTTGTTTTGTAAGAGACTCCATTCTTTTCCTTTTTCTTTCCCACACACAATGAACCTGCCACATGCTAAGAAATATGTCTTCTTTTTTATACATAAAAATCTTGATTTGGAGATCCCTTTATTTTATCTTAAGATCAATTTATTATAACACTAATAAATCAGTGAAGCTGATCTCTTTGCAAGAGTGAGTGACGTCACTTTTAAGTAAATAATGTAAATCTAAAGTAAGCTTTTATTTTAGCATAAAGTAAAAGACAAATTAATAAATTGGATAAATAAATAAACATATAACCTTTTATAAAAGCAAATAATTATTCGTAAATTAGTTGTTCATTTACTATTACGTGACGTCATCCGGCAGCCATTTGCAACTGCGGCGAATCCAAACGAAATTTCAAACATGATATTTAAAAGTAGGTTTTTTTAGGCGATTTCGATAAAAAATCCTAAGCATTTTTCCAGGACTCCGTAAGTAAATGTAGACAATATGAAAACACATTTTGAAATATTGACAAGCATAGATATTCCATTGGGAAAACTCGGGTCCCAATCGGAGTAAGGCGGTGCCTGAACTGTCAATCAATTATTGTTTTACATAAAGTGTCAAATAGTACTAAAGCTAATGGAGAGAGCACGATAAATACAAACTATTCCGATAAAATGCGATGTAAAACCATTATGCACTTACTAAATATAGTTTTAATTTCTTTTTCAGTAGGCAGTGCTCACTAACTGAAATTATTTAATTATTATGAAAGAGAGAGAGAGTCATTTTATGACGACCATTTCCCTTTCGGGGTGGTCAGAAACCACGCTTTTTTATATTTTTTTATAGATTCATATTTAGCCAACTTTACTACATGACAAGTGGCAAGATCGTCAAGCGTACCAAAGGAGAGAAATAATCGACCATCAGTCTGCAATAATTGGACTCACGTCCATTGGGATAGTTCAATAGGCGTCCGTTTGGATGTGTGCCGTGCTTACCTTTTGCCATAAACGATCGTATCGAATTTATCTGTCAAATTGGAGATGTTCGCAAACGGACGGGACGCGACGGAATGTAATCTAATATCGATACAGTACCGTTTGACAGCAGCCGGTTGGCATTTGCTTCTAGTTTTTTAATAAAATATGTATACATATAGGTATATAAATATATATATTTTATACTAAGTTCGACATGTGACACCGCTCCCACCTGATGGTAAGCGGCACACGAGGTCCAAGAGCAAATGACGCCGGCCTCAAAAGACTGACATGCCGGCTTATAAAGATGCTTTTTCACACTTAGTTTGAAGGATTTCTGGTTATAGGAATTGGGAAAGACACTGGATGGGAGAGCATTCAACATCTTCAGCGTATGACAGATGTAAAAGTCTCCAAATTTATATGTACGCGTGGGGATAGTGGCTACGGTATGTGGATGCATATTTTGGCCTGTGCGAGTGGTTAAAAGAATAAATATTATTGTATTTTTTATTTATTTATTTACTTTATTGTTTCAATAACAAAAGGCGTATGTAATGCCGATTGGCATTCTCTTCGGGACATTGTATCTGATATATTAGGGCATACAATAATACCTATGGAGCTGCCTGAGCTTTGGTGCTATAATTCTCATATCATTAGTTCTCTGGAACTAATGACTTTGACCAAATCAGATTTATATTATTTTTCAACTTTTGTTTTTATGACTTACCGACCGAAATCGCTAAGGTAGCCATCGTTATCAGATGTCGAGACTTCTGCCACTGGAGTCCTTCAAGCGTAAAATCGTTCGCCAGTGGTTGGTGTCGGTTGCTTCCATTGTATAACTTACCATCAGATGACCGCGGTGTCACAGGACACATGCTGGTCCGTTATATTAACGTCGATGGAACAAAAATACTCCTTCCTGTTACATTAAGACCGTATTTGCACAATTATAAAGCTCAATGTTCAAGTTTGAGCAATAAGTAAAGGTACGAAGCAGTTCAATTAATCAACAACGTAAAAAAACAACTCGTCTGAAGGGGGAGGTTTTTTATTCCTAAGTCCTTCCGCTCTCAAACAATGGTGTCTATTTCAATACGCAGTTATCAACAAATCTTTATTCATGGTTGTAGGTAAATAAATCAAAGTTACCGGCGAGAGGGTGCGGTCCAGTTGTTAAAACGCTTTAATCCACAAAAAGTTAATAAAACCAGAGGTCGTGAAAAAATAATTTAATTATAAACAAAAAATAATTAAATACAAAATCAATAAACCAAACTGTTAACTTTAATTAAAATAAAAAGTAAATAATAATAATTTGAAATAATTTCATTACATAAAATAAATAATATATAACTTTAATCGGAACCCATTGTTGGGAAAATTTAAGATAAAGATAAACTTTGTTAGTCTAATTTACAAGTCTTATAGAACAACATTTGTCAAGTAAATTGGCGAGCAATCGTATATCGATATTAATTTTAAAATTTTAAGAATAATATGTCTAAAAATATATATGTATAACCATGCAATATTGTCAGCAACTCGTATATGCCCAAAGGGTCGACAACTTCTATATTGTCTTTTCTATGTATTTTAAGGTTAATATATACGATTATGGCAACAACCCATGATTTAAATAATTACGGGCACATATAGGTTAAACTTGGCGCGGTGGTGGCTCGGTTGTAAGAACTAGTAGAGTCAATAATTACGGGCACATATAGGTTAAACTTGGCGCGGTGGTGGCTCGGTTGTAAGAACTAGTAGAGTCAATAATTACGGGCACATATAGGTTAAACTTGGCGCGGTGGTGGCTCGGTTGTAAGAACTAGTAGAGTCAATAATTACGGGCACATATAGGTTAAACTTGGCGCGGTGGTGGCTCGGTTGTAAGAACTAGTAGAGTCAATAATTACGGGCACATATAGGTTAAACTTGGCGCGGTGGTGGCTCGGTTGTAAGAACTAGTAGAGTCAATAATTACGGGCACATATAGGTTAAACTTGGCGCGGTGGTGGCTCGGTTGTAAGAACTAGTAGAGTCAATAATTACGGGCACATATAGGTTAAACTTGGCGCGGTGGTGGCTCGGTTGTAAGAACTAGTAGAGTCAATAATTACGGGCACATATAGGTTAAACTTGGCGCGGTGGTGGCTCGGTTGTAAGAACTAGTAGAGTCAATAATTACGGGCACATATAGGTTAAACTTGGCGCGGTGGTGGCTCGGTTGTAAGAACTAGTAGAGTCAATAATTACGGGCACATATAGGTTAAACTTGGCGCGGTGGTGGCTCGGTTGTAAGAACTAGTAGAGTCAATAATTGCAAGAATGAGCCCAAACCTCTTAAATTTTTGACTGTCAACGAATCGACATGAAACCTTTTGCATTGTCTTTAGTTTCGCACTAGGAAAAAATACTACATCTTCGATTTTGGTGCACACCCCTGTAAAGGGTGGAAACCACCCCCACCAACGTTATTTTTGGCTAAAACTTAATTTTTTTACTCAAATCTTGGCTTTTAATATTTTTTTTACTGCTATCAGTTCTCAGAATATTTACAAATGGTATTTTTTTTTGCTACATGTAAATGTTAAATGATGTTTCCCCTCCACTGACTATTTCCCAACACAGAATGAAAATATAAAGGCAATTCAATTTACAGAAAGTTGTAGAAATGATTCAAAAGATATAAAGAGGGAGGGTGGTTGTGGTTTCTAGTCACGTGGCCACCCCTCGCGACGACGTCGGCGTTAAGGTATTTCTAATAATAACTACACTATTTTTGCGGCCTATTCTTGTAAGCTACTGCTGCTGCTGGCTATAGTCCATTCGCGTTAGGAAAACAGAAAGTCACCTTTGTTCGCCGTTCTAGTCACGCTCCCCAAGCAAATAGGTCCCAAAAAATGTAAGTTTTATTGCACGCACCCGTGCATAATAAATAAATATGTTGGTGCAAATAACTCAAAATGATAGATGTAGAGAGAATACTGATTCAATTATATTATATTAATTTTATATAATTAAGTTGGTATCATTCATTAAACATCATTTTTTACCATATTTTTTAATTTTAACAATGAAGTATTATGTTTGGGCGCTGTGGTGGCTCGGTTGTAAGAACGCGTACCTTAAATCCTACAAAGGTCGGTTCAAACCCACCCGACATGTACCAATAAGAAATACACTTTTCTTACGTACATTTGTCTTGGATTTACAACACAACCGTTCCCGTGCCTCAGAGAGCACGTTAAGCCGTCGGTCCCGGTTCCATTAATGCCAACTTGTGGAATCGTAAATAAATTGTCATAAAAAATAATAATTACATCATATCCTCGCCAAGCCGTGTGGCGATGGTAGGCCAAATTCTCCAGTTCTGGAAGGCCCATCTCCAGCAGTGGAGGTCTAGACGCTCTGTTCTAGGGGCTGTAATAATAAAAAAAAGTATTATGTTTAAATCAGCTACTAAAGAATTAATATTATTTCTGTAAAACAAACAATAACTAGCTTAAATTACTAAAATTTTAAATAATTTTAGTAATTTATTTTTATTTCTTTTCTTCGGAAGCCAGTTGGGCTGACGACTCACTATTTTCGTAACGCGAATAGACTATAAAATATAAAAAGTGGCCGTCAACTAAAGTATATATACTTAAATATCTATACATATGAATGAAAAAGTTGATGAACGTCGAAGGAAGAGGTATAGGTAATCGCCTTTACCCACCCCGCAAGGGAACTGTATGTATTTCTACTGAAACCCGTGTTAAAGTTTTTGAAAGACAATTTGATTCCGTTTTGATTCTGTCAAAGAATAAGTATTGAGGTTGGAATCTGTACGAATGTGTGGAATGATAAATAAGGTCCCCAGATACCGATACTCTGGAATTTGTTACTTTATTTTTAACCGACAAACGAAAGAGGTTATCAAATTCGTCGCGGTTCTGTGTTTCTTCTTCTATCTATAAGTATGTTCTAACGTATATATATATATATATATATATATATTTATACTTATAATATAGGCACTTAATATGCAGCCATAAGCCACCCCCAATATGGTGTTATCCAAGTATCTATTCTTTTAAAATTATTTTTACAATTATGCGTTTGTCGGTCGTTTTTGCGGTTCAGAGGGAAAAAATCGAACCCTTATGGATGACTGTGTCTGTCTGTCCCCATGAAATATCTCCAAATAAATTATTGTGTCTCGACCAGGAATCAAACTCGGTACCTCCAAGTCTAAATCTACGCTATACTTAACCACTAGACTAAGGAGGTATTCGTATATATAAACTAGTTGTTTCGTAGTGCACGGCCCACGAGTGGACCGTGGGGATTGTGAGCGTGGTCTGCTTTGTGTGTTATTGTATTCGATAAAAAATCTAGTATCTAAATTATATAAAAACTGAAAATAAGTACCCAAAATAATTTATTCTATATTATTCAGAATAAAAATAAGTATATAACTAAAATAACTAATTGATTTATAAAAAATAAATAAATAGGCGTAAAAAAGGCAACCATTTTGAAACCAGCTCATAGTCGGTTGCAAGCCAAGCGAAAACTGTTCTTCTCTGTTTCGCCACACACGATGGACCCGGCACCCGCACGGTGAACCTATGGAATGTTAAGAAATTTGTCTTCCCTATGCCCGTGTCTCGATAGGCACGTTAAGCTGTCACGGTTCCACTAATACGAATCTGTGACATCGTTAAACAATTGCACGCCCAACCTCATCCAACTCCCATCAGCGAACTTTTGGTCTAATTCAACCTGTCGTGGTCTCTACTCTAGAACCCGTATACTAGTTTACAGATGTGTTCGGCTCTGCTGCTGCAGCTTGTTTTTAAGAGCTATGTCGAAGGGTCGTTCTATTTTGACTCTACATTGCACCCAATAGTATAGTAGTATAGGCAGGTGTGTGTGGGTGTCCCCCGCACATCTGCCGCACTCAGTCTGTTTGTTGACACACTCGCTCTACAGTAGAGACTCTATTAGTAGTTGTATCAATATTATTATTACTACATATAATATCTATACAAGGAGAAATGTTATCAAAATACTTTAAGGCACTACCAATGTATTGTGTCAGTAATATAGTTCTTTTTTATTTAAAATACTGAAATAAGTTGTTACTTTTTAAAGTAATATATTATGTTTGCTTGGGTATTGATAATAATAATAATATGTACACATACAGGACATAGTTAACAAATACACAGTACAACCAGGAAACATCAGATATTATTTAAAAAAATGGATTTGGAATGTAAAAAAATGTATACTATTGGTCCAGGAACCAGTTTAAATCAGTCTTAATATCGTCACTTCCTCAACCAGGTCTGCCGAAACGTCACCACTTCACCCACGCACTACACCAGAAACATTAAATTTCATTGATATACACAACCCATTACAAACAAAAACGGCGCTTCAGCGCCACCGCCAAGGAAGTGGCGTTTTTACGTTCAATTGATTGTGTACCTTTCAAAGGCTAATAGAAATAGTTCTCTAAAAATGTACTCAGGGCCCCGCAATAGGCGTGCTTGGACTGTAGGACTCTGATTTTTTCAATCAACATTCGAAGTTGTACGATTTAATAACGGACCATACACCTCCACTGCTGTAGTTATGCCATGCTCCAAAACATACTTCAGGAGACTTAGTTTGAAGGCTTATAAACTTGTCCACCAGCCACATACAGTATATCAACACCGTCCTTCGCGACTAGCCACATACAGTATATCAACACCGTCCTTCGCGACTTAAATTAAACGATATCATCCATTTTGGGCTATTTTTGAATTACTTGTGTATATATGTAGTTATATTGATAAGACTAATTTATTTTTTACTACATATTACTATGCAAATTAGTTATTTGGTAAATTAAATATGTAGTTTTTGTATCAATCAAGTCCTTCAGTACTACGAGTAGAAATGTCTTGATGATGTTTTAAACATTTTGCACACCTAAACTATATAAAATAAACAGTTTTTCTACTTAAATTGTAATCTTGTTAGATTTAGACCAAATCCGCATACAATCCTTTGTCTCAAACTAAAAGTCTAAAATTCTAATATTTTAGTGGTTTGACTGTATTGATCAGTTACTAGATTTTTTGTTCACTTTTCAATTGTTGAAATAAATTAAATATATAGTTAAATTGTGCGGGACCCGCTGCGTCCCTTCCTATATCACTGTTCATGTCATTAATCTTTATTGACACTTTACAATTGGACACATTTTAGATCAGACAAAAATATCGGTAAAGGTTGGTAATAACAGGGCTAGAGGTGAAGTGAACGGTGAACGTAGTTTTTGTGTCAATAAACTATTATTATTATTATTTAAAAAAAATATTTTATGTCCTTACGGATACATAAAAAAAATTATAGTAAAAAAATTCAAGTATCATTAGGACCTTATCCCTTTCGGGGCGTTCAGAAATTATCTTTTCAAAGAAGCGGATTTACATTTAGCCAACTTGACTTTTAGCCTATAATGACAAGTGGCAAGCTCGTCGATGTCTTCAGCGTACCAAACCCGAGAAATACCACAAATAAATTATTGCTACGAGTATCCCTACCAGGAATCGAAGTACCTCCGAGTCTAAATCCACGGACTTAACCGCTAGACTACGAAGGCAGTCAACACAGAGTAAGAGATAGAAAACTTCTGCTATTTAAGAAGCGTGGTTTCTGACCACCCCGGAAGGGATACGGTCGTGATGATGACGAGTTAATCTAGTCTCAAGTATGAGAATACAGAATAGGCCTGCCACATGGCTGTCAGTTCGGCAGCTGTCAAAGTGTCGCAGTGATGTATTGTTGTCGGTTTGCGACATGTTGCCAGTTGTTGAGACAGCCCACACGTTCGGGTTGGAAACTACATTGATTTTATTGTTGGAAATCCCTGTTTCCCTTTCATAATATCAAAGTATGACGGCCGGTTGGAGAAAGGCTGATAGTCTTTTACATGTATAACGTATGCCTATGAGGCACGGCGTTGCCTGAAATAACCAAAGTGACAAACTAACTACCAATCACGCGGCGTATATCAAAATGTTGTTCATATATTATTTTAATCGATTGTCTATTTTTTTTTCTGTTTTCTCGATATTTCTAATCTTTAGATTTATTTACGTTATTTTTGGCAAAAGATTATTGAACTTACCGTTCCGTGGGAATCAAATATTCCAAAAGACCACAACATGAAGTCGAATAAATATTATGATCTCACAGAAGAAATGATCAGGAACGGGTTCAAGACTCAGCTTTACGCAGTGGAAGTTGGTGCAAGAGGAGTTCCAGCAAAATCTTTGCATCACTTACTGAAAGAATTGGGCCTAAGCAGGTCTGCCGTCAATACATTTATGGAACGAGCTTCCAAGACGGCATTAACGGAATCATACAGTATTTGGTTGGGTAGGGAGAGAAGTAGAATGGTGGATGGTGAGCGTATTATCGCGCAATAGAAAAAAAAGGAGGCCTCCTTTTCTTAAACCAGCCAATTGTCGGTCGCAAGCCCGAGACACCATTCTTCTCATCTCTTACGCACACACGATGGACCCGGCACCCGCACGGTGAATCCATGGAATGCTTAGAAATTTGTCTTCGTTCTTTCTTCTTCTTTAAAAGTGTCGGGTTGTGTAGCAAGAAAATATCATATGGCCTTGGAGATTATGAATTGCCGCGTCATGCCTAATGTTTCATAACGGGCGTAGCCGCAAAATAAAGCTAGTCGAGTGTGTCATAGAAAATGCACGAATCGTCAGAATATTGGAGTGCTCTGCAAAAATATGTGGACCACAGAAGTGGGTCAATATATAGTGATGCCCTCGTAGCGGGGTCGACGGGAATCTTCAAAGTTCTGTTGTTGTTTTTTTACGCTAATAATGTAGTCTATAAACCGTACTAAAATTGCGGACATTTTGAGATATTTTAATCAAATATTTGTTTTAGTTAAATAGAGGAAAGTCATTATGTTTTTGCCATTTGTCTGTGTAAAGTAAAAATATGTCGAAAATGTATGTAAGTACACTCAGACATAAGAAATCTTTGAAGATATTGGATTGTGCCAGCGAGAATCCCTCATTAAGCGTTAAACCGTCAGAATATAATATTTTTGGCCAACATTATTTATATTGTTGCGTTACTAGTTTAAGTTGCATATTTTGCCAATTGTTATTATGTGTTGTTATTTGGTACGCTCCTACGGTGGTGTCATGTATGTACTATATTGTAAAAATATTTGTGACAAGCAATGAAATATTTGAATTTAAATTACGCACGAACGACGGCACGTTTAGGAGACCACTCCGAGCGATATGTTTGCTGAAATTGGATCTTGTCTCTGTTAGTCTTCGCCAGAAGGTGATGCCAGACTGACGAATGTCGAATTGGAAACTTGTTTAAACAGACCTGTTGTCTTATTTGGCTGGTTTATTTATCTGTATGTTGGTACCTGGTCCCGCCCACGTGACGGTCTAGTCCCCGGATCAGGCCGCGGCTAAAATATTGACAGGCGACCTAGATTCCGCTATGCACCCGCCACCATCTACCTCTCCTCTCAGACATTAACATTTAATGTATCATTAGTATTTCAAACAGTGTGCCAAAACCACGGAACATAATAATAATAATAATAAACTTTATTGTTTTAAAAATATACATTTGGAACAGTTAAGTTGATCAATGCTTTGTATACAATTTTAGCATGCTTTGAGTCCCGAACTATTTGTGTGTGTTTCAGGAGTCAGTGTGTTTGTACTGTCTATCCATGATTTGTACAAATATGCTTTTATCTAGACCCAATATATCTGCCAATATAATATTTATTACAATAAAACCTTTGTATGCCTCTGTCTAAAATCTGCCTCCGTGGTCTTGCGGTTAAGTGCGTGGATTTAGACTCGGAGGTACCGGGTTCGATTCCTGGTCAGGACACAAAATACATTTATTTAATATTTAAATTATTTGTGATATTTCTCTCCTTTGGTACGCTGGAGACATCGACGAGAATTATACAATCGTTTATAGAAGGAAGTTTTAATATTGTAAGAATTATTATGTAAAAGTAAGTAGAGAATATCATCACGACCTTAATCTTTCGCCGGCTCATAGTAAAAATGTACAGTCAGCAAGTTTTTTTTTTTACAATAACAAAAATTCGATCCTGTTTCTTTTAAGGATCAAAAGTGTCAACTGGATCGACTGAGGTTTGAGTTCTACAAATGTCAGAAACCTCTATATTTTCCTATACATTTCGTACGGAAATACGATTAATCAACTCGAAATATTATTGTTGGAAAACGTTATTTTGACCTTAGATCGGAAAAACTCGGACAAAAATTAATAGTAAATAGCAGAATTTGACATTATAACGTTTTCGCTTATGCGGCTGCTGGGAAGCTCAACTGTTATCAAACAAAATGCACTATTGAAGTAGTTAAAACTTTGTTTTCAAGTCCTTTGTTATAGAGTGGTGATTAGTATTGTTTGAAGCACCCCGAGGGACCGGGGTTCGATTCCGGTCAGCGCACTCCGCCGTAATGACAAGTTTTTGTTCTTTATAATTAGGCCAGTCTTTGTTTTTCTCTCTTGTCCAACTCTTTGTGTTATAGAACTCGAGCAGTCTTCTGGGAAATTTATGTGGCTACTTCAGATATTAAAAACAACAAAAAGTAAGATTGTGTAAAGTTACGGCCTTGATGTTTTTAGCCGCAAGGAAGGGTTATGTGTTTATCAGACTATATATGTATGTATATATTTGTAGCACACTGGAGACCAAACTTGTTGGCCGATTTTTATAATTGTCACGTTAATCGATTCGTCTTAATCATGCGAGTGGCACTTTTACAACTTTTAGTAAGACGACTAACAGACGCCATATTGTAGAAAATAAAAACTATATTGAGTGGTATCATCGAATAGGTACTTGTGTGAAAATCATATTGTTTTCTCTTATTTAAAAAACTAAGGTATACATATTACAAAAATAAAATAATACAAAATAAATATAAAAATACTCACATATTACGACCAAATTAATAAAACAATAGCTGAAGGTGCGTTGAAAAGCCATCGAAACAAAAGGGCATGTATGAAGAGGTTGATGAATGTCGAAGAAGCGAAAGAGGTATGTCGTGACCGTGACAAGTGGCGCTCAATTGTCTCTGCCTACCCCGCAAGGGATTTGGCGTGAAGATATGTATGTAAATATATATATAGAAAATATGATAAGTTACTAAGATCGTGTATAAATTGGTCTAAAAGAAACATAAATAAAAAACATATAAGTAATTCTAATAATAAATGCAAGGCCACTTGGGACATTATTAAAAACAAGTCAAATAACATAGGCACAAATGAAATCATGGCTATCAATGTAAAGGGACATATTTTAAATAGCCCTAAAAAAATCGCACATGCATTTATTAAATATTATATAAACTTAACAAATACTGATGGCATAAATACACCCCATACTAAAGTAAATGTACAAATTCCTATAATGAGTAATAGTATATATCTAGATCCTTGTGATGAATATGAAATTATTAAAAATATTAAAAGCCTTAAAAATACCAAAACGGTAGGATTTGACTTGATTGCTACAAATATTGTTAAGTCATCAGTCTTATCGATAGCTACAGTGTTAACCTATTTAATTAACTGTTCATTTCTTGAAGGCGTATTTCCATCACTACTAAAAAGCTCAATAGTTACTCATTTTTACAAGAAAGGTAACAAACTTGAGTTAAGTAATTATAGGCCAATTACTAAAATATCAATCTTTTCAAAAATATTTGAAAAAGCAATGCATCAGAGATTGACATCTTTTATTGACAAGTACAGAGTTATTAATCCAGAACAGAGTGGTTTTCAAAAAGGAAAATCGACAACACGTGCAATGTTTTCACTAATTTCTAATGTAACTAAACATATCGACAAAAAGAATCAGGTTATAACAATGTTTTTTGATATGTCAAAAGCATTCGACTATGTAGATCACACTTTATTAATGGACAAATGCGAACGTCACGGCATTAGAGGCCCGGCTCTAAACTGGATTCGTACCTACTTAGATGACAGAAAACAATGTGTAGAAATAACAAATATTTCTAACAATTTAGAGTGTATGAAACATAAATCGTCTTACGAATATAATAAATATGGAGTCCCTCAAGGAAGCGTACTAGGACCTTTGCTATTCCTTTTGTATATTAATGACCTTCCCTCAATTACTAACCATAAATGTGTATTATTTGCTGACGACATCTCAATTATTATACCTAATACTGACAAATCACCTTTATATGGAACTATAGTCAATAAGACAGTGAACTCTGTCTTAGAATGGCTAGAATGTAATAACTTAAAAGCAAACTTGGATAAAACAAAATATATAAACTTCCGTAACTATAAATCTAACCCATCACAAATCAAAGTCGAGTGTCGTATTAAAGTCTTAGAGGAAACAGAAAGTATACAATTTTTAGGTTTACTACTCGACCAACACTGTAATTGGAAACTACATATTGACTTATTATGTACCAAGCTCAATAGCTTCATATATGCGTTGAAAAGATTGCGAAATGTAAGTAGCGAAAGTACAGCTATATTGGCTTATCATGGATATGTAACTTCTGTACTAAGATATGGTCTTATAGCGTGGGGGAATTCCACAGACATAAATAAAGCATTTCTAACACAAAAAAAATGCATTAGAGCTATCTGTGGGGTTGGACCACTAGAGTCATGTAGACCTTTATTTAAAAAATTAAAACTATTAACCCTCACATCCTTGTATATCCTAGAAATAGTAAATTTTGTTGGAAAAAATAATGAACTATTTGTCAAATGTGATACAGGAAGAAAATTTAGTCGCATGGACACTACAAAACTTAAAATTCCCAGTCATAAAAGTAAATTATTTAGTGTGAACTCATATATTATGTGTATCAAGGTTTACAACAACATACCTAAAGAAATTAGACAGTTACCAAACAAACTGTGTATTATAAAATTGAAAATATGGTTAATTGAAAAATGTTATTATAATATCAATGAATTCTTTACTATTACAAAACATGACATGGTTTACTATTTGTGATCTTAGTATTGTTTATCTTTTTTTAAATGTAATGCATTAGCAGAACACCCGTGTATAAAATATTTGCTCGCCAAAACTTGGCAAATGTACCTACTCTTAAGTTTACTTTAAGACCTGTGAATTTGTAAATATGACATTTATGCAAATAAATAAATTATTATTATTATTATATAACTTTTCATTTCGAGTGACTATTTAATTTAGGATGTATAACAATTTAAAGTTGGTAAGCAACCATTTTCAATGTAGCTCCTACCTACACCTATGATAAATTTACCATCTTATAACAGACAGCGATAGGTAGGTAACTAAAAAGTATTAAATATAAAATTAGAAATCCGACTGCGAAAAATACTTCAATTAAAAAATATTATTATTAGCACAACATAGTTTAGTAACAACCAATGGATCCCGACCGTTAAAGTAGGTTTGATATTTTATTTTTTCCTTTAAATTATTTTTTTACGCGGTCCGTTTTTTACTTTAAAAAAAATAACTTTCTTTTTATTATCTCTATAAAAATAATTTAGATTTCGTTTTTTTTTTCGATTGATTAATGTGATTTGCTTATAGTCTAAGATACGTAGAAGAGCGACCTTCACCGATCTGTTATCCGAATGAAATCTACTTTTTATATAATAAAATACGCTAACAAAAGCAACCTGGGTTAAAAATTAAATCTATTTTTTATCTATTTAAACATTCTGTATTACATTAGCTGATAATGTCGCTTCGGGTCAAATTTTGGGAAGTAATGTCAAGCGGCTAACTTTAAGAAAATGCAGGAATCGAAATTTGAGCAAAAGAGTTTCTCAAAATGAAACTCAGACGGGACAAATGTTTGGAAATATTGAATTGTGCGCTGAGCATTGCGGAAGCGCTAAACATTGTTAAATCCGACTTATTTTATCTTTCTTGTGCAGTTTATATCACTTAAGAAGTGAAGGGTCTCGAAGGGGTAGAACAACCCTTAATATTAAATTATGTAGCCGACAGAACCGCTCGCCTATTTGAATACAAGACGGGAATTTAGTCAAAACAATTTAAACGTTTTTTACTATAATAAGATTTATCTTTACACTTTGTAAGCAACGCTGTCTCTTGGAGTACTGCAGGCACATGCGCAGGTTTTTTTTTAAATATGTCTCCAAATTTATATAGACATTTAAGGATAGTGGCTGATATAAGTGCCGGCTTGTTAAAAGTCGAACCGGACTCGCTGTGTGCGCGGGCCTTAAAGGTATATGTATTAAGTTTAATCAGTTAAAAGGGTCCGCTACTCCACAAGTCAATTGATATTTAACGACACCTGTTTTTAGTTCCATATATTTACCATTAACTGTCGGTCTACTAAAATTTGTGTTTCTATATATTTATATGTTTGATGTAATAATAATAATCATGGGGCTGCTTCTTAACAATTTCGGTTGGTAAGTCATTAAAAAGTTACCACTTACAAAATCAAAAAAGTTGATTTGGTCAATATCATTAGAATCCACCGTTCGCGAACCCAGTTTCAACAAGACGGAAAAAGTCACTCTTTAACAATATACCTTTCTGACAATCATGAACGGATTTTGGAATGTGACCACTCTATTTGGTCTGTTGAAAGTTGCTGCTGGCTTTCTTGAAACTGTATTTTTTTTGTTTTTTATCGAACCATTTTGCCAAACTGAAACTGATTTTAACAAAATTTCGCAGAGATAAATATATGAACCCGGGAACGGAAATGGGCTAGATGTCATCTTCAGGTCACGACAAAAAATAAGTTCCTTGAAAATCTGGACAAATATAGTATGTGGACAGAAGGGAAGTAGGAGAAGAAGAAGATACATTTGTTTTAAATTAAAATCAATTAATCATTGATTTACTTATAATTTATTTATATTAAATTTTAGATATGATGAATATTGTCATTTATAATTTTTATTGTATCTCAATTTTGGTTACGTGTATGTATTAAAATTAAATGCTATCCACAATTACTAATATTTGTAGGTCCTATGGGCAGAGCTCTGGTGCACCTTTGTAACCTATATCGTTGTTTATAATATTAACCTGTGTCTAAGCAAATAAATGATTTGAATTTGAATTTATGGGTTGACAAATAGATATATAGATATATAAATAATCATATATTTAAAATATATATCTTAATTTGTAGTTTTTAAATTTGACCTGCCAAGAAACTGAGCATATCACATTTCGTGCTAATATAAAGTAACTAGGGGCAAGCTAAAGCTATAGAAACCATTTCACTGGTCAGCCACCAGGAAGTTCCCCCGCCAGGGTATCGGAAATTGCCCGCATTCATTCCCCGTCGAACTGAATAAATGGTTCAATGATTATCGCTTAGCGTTCCTGTTGACCTACTCAATGGACGATTGGTCATCAATTGTGTCTTACATATTTACACCAGTTATGTTCAGTTGTTACATTCAGTACATTTTTGGGAAGAGCTTGGAGATCGGCCTTCCAGAACATATATCTAGAGAATTTGGCCTACACTCGCGCTGGCCAGACGGACGGGTTGAAGAGGATCTGATGTCAATTTTTAATGAGAATTCAATAACGATTCTACAAGTTGGTATTGGTGGATCGGGATCAAGACGGCTTAACGTGCTCTCCGGGGCACGGGAACGGTGGTTTTGTAAATCTATGACAATGTACGTAAGAAAAGTGTATTTGTTATTGAAGAGCTTACAATGCGGCATTAGCATATTTACGCAACGCAAACTTTGAGCGGTGGTTGCTACAAA
Source organism: Tinea semifulvella (assembly GCA_910589645.1). NCBI lineage: Eukaryota > Metazoa > Arthropoda > Insecta > Lepidoptera > Tineidae > Tinea > Tinea semifulvella. The sequence goes on along the minus strand of OU342623.1, from coordinate 188,063 downwards.
GGTCGGTTCAAATCCTCCCGGCATGTACCAATGAGAAACACACTTTTCTTTTTAAAATTTACATACGTACCGTTTTTTTTTTTGTAATACTGGCACGACATATGACCTTGCTTCCACCTGATGGTAAGTGGCGCGCGAGGTCCATAAATGTTAGCAACTGGAATCAGACACTCATGACTGACATCAGTCCCTAACACTATGCCGGCATGCCAGCAATTCGAGCCTGATCCCGAAGCGGGTGGGTACAGTTTTCTGTGTTTATCGGCACGAACGGTGGATACATCCCCGCCCCGGCAGACTGCCATCAGTCCGCCTACCACCTATTTGTCTGGCAATAGCGTGACGAGGGTAGGCCAAATTCTCCAGTAAACTCTGGAAGGCCCATGTCTCCAACAGAACATTGTGTTCTTGGGGCAGTGTTGATGATAGAAACGCAAATCAACCGTTTTCACACCACCAAAAGCGTGTTTCTGTCAGCAGACAGGAGTATGCGTTAAGAGTGCCGATGGTGTAAAGGAGCGCCAGTACACATCTCCGCTCCGCTTCGGTACCAACAACCTGTCTGCTACACAGTGCTCTTCTCTCCTTTCCGCTCATCTCAGTTTTATTATTCTGGCCCCTTACCTAGTCTATGTCGTTCACAAGTGTACATTGAAGAATAAATAATAATAATAATTTACTATTTGATTTGATAAATGTTAATTACTTATAGGATATGCACGAGTATGTCTCCTGGATAAAGAAAATAGACAAATACATATAAAATAAATATTATTATTGATTGGTACTCAAGATGCAGATCCCGGTTGCTGGTGATGTCCGCAATGCTGCTGTCAGTTCTACAGGAACACATCACTGTTAGTGTACTTTTTCTGTAGGTAGGGAAACGAAGAATTATTTAATTTAGAATTCTTTAGTTTGTAATTTAATATTGTATATCCCTTATTTTTGTTCATAGTGAGAAATATTCTGGTGGCGGGTATAATTTTAATTACTTCTACTCTATGTTGCCTGTCCCTGTGCTTTCTTCATGAATTTAATAAAATAGTATTTGGGGTTTTGAGTTTTACGTAACAAAAGGACCGCTTTTCTCCCACTCATTGGTGATTTTCCGATATGTAACGAACTGTTGCTCGCAGGATGTCATTTGGGGTGTGTCACGCAATCGATAAATAATCCATTGAGTTAATTTATTAGTCTGTTCTCGCCCCGAGACTACTGTTATTGCATTTCGGCGCCTCCGTGGTCTAGTGGTAACAAACGTTGCCGTGAACTCGGGAGGTCGTGGGTTCGATTCCCACCGGGGGCAAGTTGTACATTGTATAATTTGTCTCGGTCTGGGTGTTTATATGTATAATATGTATATATTTACAAAAAAAAAAAAAGTATAATATGTAGTTTATCAACCATCTAGTTTCCGTAACACAAGCTTACCGCTTACCACGGAAATTAGATGGCGCTGTGTGACCTGTCTGAAATATTTATTTATTTATTTATTTATTATTATTTTTTATTTCCCAAACAACTGGGGGATTGGCTAATATCTAACTAGCACATTGTACCGTGGGGTCACGTGTCGTGCTGAGACGATGACGTAATAAACCCTGCAATTCTATGTTATAAAAAAATCCCTTAATTAATCCTGATTTTTAAAGATTTTTAAGTTTGTGTGTACTTTGAGAAACATAGTACTTTCTGGGAAATTCAATTGTCGACATTTTGGACATATTTTCACTCACACAACTAACTAGGTGTGTCCGCGACTTTGTCCGCGTGGAATAGTGACTTTCGGCAACATTTTTTGGCTAATTATTTTGCAAATAAAACACAATTATACATTTAAATAATCTGTTTACAGTACTTTACTGCAAATAGCTTATTTAAGTACATTTTTATACACGACGTTTTCAGTTTTTCCATCTTTTGCTAAAACATAAAGACTTTTCATGTGTGAAAAGATGTCATCACATATAAAGCTGCCCATGGGAATAACATTTGAGTAGCGAGTGAAGGACAAATTGTCCAGGAATATGTTCTAGAAAGCCCTTCTCCAATGGAGGGGCTAGTATGTCGGTCAAGTACAAACAAGACTATATTATTCTCCTCTCTTCCTTGCACACGATGGATATGGCACCCGCACGGTGAATCCATGGTTGTATAGACAGACTTCTAGGCAAGCTTTATAGAGCTTAGACAAACTCGTTTAAAGAGAATTCATTAAAAATAATAATTTCCATTAAATGCGCACCCTCTATAAGCCAATTTGAAACACCCCTTGACTGGCACTCGGCACACGATAACTAAGCTTTTTATTCAAGATTTATGAACTAAATTCCTTTAATAAAACGTTCGTAAGCTTTTAAACTTTTCATACAAATATCACTTTTATTTGCGCAAGACTTAAGTGGTGTTTTTGCTTGATGGATTGTTTCTTAAATTGATAAAAGGAATTTAAGCTTTATGCCGAAATATTAAGGGTATTTTTTATATCGATAAGTTGAGTTAATGTTAGCAGGTTGATGTAATAGGTTTGGGTTCGGAATATCTACAGCGCAGGACTGGGCTAAATTGAATTTGTAGAATGAATAAATTAGGACAGGATACCTACTATTAGCTTGATTAGCTTTTTTGAAAGAGCGTGTTAAGTTTGAGGACACGTCCAAGTGCAGGGGGCTAACGACTTTGGTGCCGACTGGCGTTGGGCATAGGAGATAGAGGTAGGTCGGGAAGGGAATTTAATAGTGAGATAGATACATAACAATAAAGATATATGCGTCATATATATAGCGTAATAATTAAGTCAGCATAGTTGTTTGTGCTGCTGGCGTCAGTTTGGCGACTTTCCTTGCGTACTCGTATCCAGCTATTTTTCTGTTTCTGGATATCTTTATTATGAAAAAGATATCCTATCCATTTAAAAAGACGTATTTGGCATATCTCAAATGTATTACATGTTGGACGGATAAAAAAATCCAATAAAACTTAATTTGCCACTGAGCTCAGTCTCGCACTGTACAGAATAATTAATGAGTGTTGATGGAAAATCAATGTTGATACTTCGATAGCTAGAGATGAAAAAAAATCTGCCAGAATTAAAACAAACACTGACCTAGTTTCAGATACCGGGTAAAATAAATCCTGATTGTTCTCAGCTTTTGTAATAAGTTTAATTCTGATCGTGTTTGGGGCGAGGGCAAAGCAACGGTAATTATTTATTGCATAAGACATCTTAACCTAATATGTTACAACAATAATACATTAATATTAACATTTATGGCTTTATGATAATGTCTGACTGAGCAATGTGAGTAGGTATGACTTGATGACAGCACCGTATACGACTTCATTAAATATTTCTTATGTTATAGAATTTATATAATGTATACATCTATGTAAATATATTAAGAACTATTGGTGTGATTTACATGAAATTTGGAATGGTTATAGATCATGTTGAAAAAAAATCCGTAATCCCAAAATAAATAGTATTTTTAAAACCAAAATTAGGAAATAAATATCTGGGCAGTGCTTCAAAAACACGTGGTACATTTCTCACGGTGCGATGTGAAAAACATATTTTTCTCGGAAGGCTGGAGGCGGAGGGAGGTTGCGCAAAGTGCAATGAGATAGCAACTTATAATGGGACACAAGTCACACAATTTAAAAAGACAGACTTTTATAGTTCTTCTCTTCTCAGTTTATTTTTCGCCTCATTATTTGTCATTTTTTTTATTATATTTTATAATTAGATTTTCTAAACGTTTTTAAGTACATTCATAGATTATAATGGAAACGGGTCTTTAGAGTTTAGAATTTTTTAACGCATCCGCTATGAAATCGCAATCAAACACTAATTATAATTAATTTTTCGACATAATAAAAAGTAATAGTATCATCACGCACGCTTTTTTTGACTGAAGCGGATTCACATTTAGCCAACTTTATCCATCATGATAAGTGACAACCTTATCGATGTCTCTAACGTGCCAAACTTGAGAAATATCATAACTAAATTAAATATTTTTTTGTGTCCCCGACCAGGTATCGAACTCGGTACCTCCGAATTTTGAGTATTTACACTTGGTCAAACAGCAAGTCAGTTTAACAGCCCCAGCCAGGATCCCATGTAACGACAATGCCATTTTGAGTATTTACACTTGGTCAAACAGCAAGTCAGTTTAACAGCCCCAGCCAGGATCCCATGTAACGACAATACCATTTTGAGTATTTACACTTGGTCAAACAGCAAGTCAGTTTAACAGCCCCAGCCAGGATCCCATGTAACGACAATACCATTTTGAGTATTTACACTTGGTCAAACAGCAAGTCAGTTTAACAGCCCCAGCCAGGATCCCATGTAACGACAATACCATTTTGAGTATTTACACTTGGTCAAACAGCAAGTCAGTTTAACAGCCCCAGCCAGGATCCCATGTAACGACAATACCATTTTGAGTATTTACACTTGGTCAAACAGCAAGTCAGTTTAACAGCCCCAGCCAGGATCCCATGTAACGACAATACCATTTTGAGTATTTACACTTGGTCAAACAGCAAGTCAGTTTAACAGCCCCAGCCAGGATCCCATGTAACGACAATACCATTTTGAGTATTTACACTTGGTCAAACAGCAAGTCAGTTTAACAGCCCCAGCCAGGATCCCATGTAACGACAATACCATTTTGAGTATTTACACTTGGTCAAACAGCAAGTCAGTTTAACAGCCCCAGCCAGGATCCCATGTAACGACAATACCATTTTGAGTATTTACACTTGGTCAAACAGCAAGTCAGTTTAACAGCCCCAGCCAGGATCCCATGTAACGACAATACCATTTTGAGTATTTACACTTGGTCAAACAGCAAGTCAGTTTAACAGCCCCAGCCAGGATCCCATGTAACGACAATACCATTTTGAGTATTTACACTTGGTCAAACAGCAAGTCAGTTTAACAGCCCCAGCCAGGATCCCATGTAACGACAATACCATTTTGAGTATTTACACTTGGTCAAACAGCAAGTCAGTTTAACAGCCCCAGCCAGGATCCCATGTAACGACAATACCATTTTGAGTATTTACACTTGGTCAAACAGCAAGTCAGTTTAACAGCCCCAGCCAGGATCCCATGTAACGACAATACCATTTTGAGTATTTACACTTGGTCAAACAGCAAGTCAGTTTAACAGCCCCAGCCAGGATCCCATGTAACGACAATACCATTTTGAGTATTTACACTTGGTCAAACAGCAAGTCAGTTTAACAGCCCCAGCCAGGATCCCATGTAACGACAATACCATTTTGAGTATTTACACTTGGTCAAACAGCAAGTCAGTTTAACAGCCCCAGCCAGGATCCCATGTAACGACAATACCATTTTGAGTATTTACACTTGGTCAAACAGCAAGTCAGTTTAACAGCCCCAGCCAGGATCCCATGTAACGACAATACCATTTTGAGTATTTACACTTGGTCAAACAGCAAGTCAGTTTAACAGCCCCAGCCAGGATCCCATGTAACGACAATACCATTTTGAGTATTTACACTTGGTCAAACAGCAAGTCAGTTTAACAGCCCCAGCCAGGATCCCATGTAACGACAATACCATTTTGAGTATTTACACTTGGTCAAACAGCAAGTCAGTTTAACAGCCCCAGCCAGGATCCCATGTAACGACAATACCATTTTGAGTATTTACACTTGGTCAAACAGCAAGTCAGTTTAACAGCCCCAGCCAGGATCCCATGTAACGACAATACCATTTTGAGTATTTACACTTGGTCAAACAGCAAGTCAGTTTAACAGCCCCAGCCAGGATCCCATGTAACGACAATACCATTTTGAGTATTTACACTTGGTCAAACAGCAAGTCAGTTTAACAGCCCCAGCCAGGATCCCATGTAACGACAATACCATTTTGAGTATTTACACTTGGTCAAACAGCAAGTCAGTTTAACAGCCCCAGCCAGGATCCCATGTAACGACAATACCATTTTGAGTATTTACACTTGGTCAAACAGCAAGTCAGTTTAACAGCCCCAGCCAGGATCCCATGTAACGACAATACCATTTTGAGTATTTACACTTGGTCAAACAGCAAGTCAGTTTAACAGCCCCAGCCAGGATCCCATGTAACGACAATACCATTTTGAGTATTTACACTTGGTCAAACAGCAAGTCAGTTTAACAGCCCCAGCCAGGATCCCATGTAACGACAATACCATTTTGAGTATTTACACTTGGTCAAACAGCAAGTCAGTTTAACAGCCCCAGCCAGGATCCCATGTAACGACAATACCATTTTGAGTATTTACACTTGGTCAAACAGCAAGTCAGTTTAACAGCCCCAGCCAGGATCCCATGTAACGACAATACCATTTTGAGTATTTACACTTGGTCAAACAGCAAGTCAGTTTAACAGCCCCAGCCAGGATCCCATGTAACGACAATACCATTTTGAGTATTTACACTTGGTCAAACAGCAAGTCAGTTTAACAGCCCCAGCCAGGATCCCATGTAACGACAATACCATTTTGAGTATTTACACTTGGTCAAACAGCAAGTCAGTTTAACAGCCCCAGCCAGGATCCCATGTAACGACAATACCATTTTGAGTATTTACACTTGGTCAAACAGCAAGTCAGTTTAACAGCCCCAGCCAGGATCCCATGTAACGACAATACCATTTTGAGTATTTACACTTGGTCAAACAGCAAGTCAGTTTAACAGCCCCAGCCAGGATCCCATGTAACGACAATACCATTTTGAGTATTTACACTTGGTCAAACAGCAAGTCAGTTTAACAGCCCCAGCCAGGATCCCATGTAACGACAATACCATTTTGAGTATTTACACTTGGTCAAACAGCAAGTCAGTTTAACAGCCCCAGCCAGGATCCCATGTAACGACAATACCATTTTGAGTATTTACACTTGGTCAAACAGCAAGTCAGTTTAACAGCCCCAGCCAGGATCCCATGTAACGACAATACCATTTTGAGTATTTACACTTGGTCAAACAGCAAGTCAGTTTAACAGCCCCAGCCAGGATCCCATGTAACGACAATACCATTTTGAGTATTTACACTTGGTCAAACAGCAAGTCAGTTTAACAGCCCCAGCCAGGATCCCATGTAACGACAATACCATTTTGAGTATTTACACTTGGTCAAACAGCAAGTCAGTTTAACAGCTCCAGCCAGGATCCCATGTAACGACAATACCATTTTGAGTATTTACACTTGGTCAAACAGCAAGTCAGTTTATCAGCCCCAGCCAGGATCCCATGTAACGACAATACCATTTTGATTTAATTGCTTGACAACTTTTCTGTCTACGAAAGCTTCCGTAAAATTCCCTTACACGTTACTTGTTCATATGTATTCCCTTCCTACGTAATCATTGAATCACAAAACAAATAGCGTGTGAAGAAATGATGATCTCGCCAGCAGCGCCAGCGAACCGAGTGTAACATTAAATCCAACGCGCGTTTCATTAAGCTAACGACTTTAATAAACAAAGCGCAAGGTTCAGGGGACGTGCGAATTATTCAACCAACGAGATCAAAACTTCTAGATAGAGTAATAGTTAAAACTCCATGTACAAATGTAGAGACAGACAGTGGGGTCGCCAGCCCGAATGGCTAATGGACCTGGGTTGGGAATGGGGACATTCCTCCGTTTTCCCCGGCAGGATCTCAGCGGGTTACCAGCCGCCGGTAATTCATACACTTTTATGCTGGGCAACTTTAACCGACCATAATCTCTAAGATAGCGTTGTCAAATGTCGAGACTGCCGGCCCTGGTATTTGATGGTCGGAGTAAATGTAGATACCACAGTAGAACCTTATAAACATAGGAGTACAGTGTGTTCCAAAATAATAAATAAAATAAATATCATTTTAAATTATAATCTGTAACAGTATACGTGACCTTAACATTGGCACTTTTTTTTCTACTTACAGGTTGGCGTGTAGTGAAATGTAAAATTCGTATTAAAAATAATTAATACGAACTAAAGGTCGGTAATTCACCACTTCCTTAGTGACTTCGTTAAGTTCTCAAATACAATTTTCTGCACTCAAACCTTTATTCTTAGCCTGTTTTGTTAACTGACTCTATCTCGGCCGTTCGGTTTAAGAGTGAAAATCGTGCGGGTAGTCAGAAATGACGCCCAGACAGGGCGGACGTCTAATTTTAAAATCTGGTATCTTTAAATCAATTACCCAATAGTTACATACTCGTATAAATCATGCTTTCTACCTTTTTTAAAGGAGATACGATAAACAAGATCTTCCAATAAATCCATAGATTAGAAACATGTGACATCGCGCCCACCTGATGGTAAGCGAGGCCCAAGAATGGGAGCAACTGGCGCCAGCCACTGACGACCGACATCAATCCTTCCTTCCATTAGTCGTTACTTCGTTTGAAGGTCTCTAGGTTATATGAATGGGGAAATACACTGGCTGGGAGGGAATTTCACATCTTCAGCGTGCAATAAATGTTAGTCCCTAAATTTATATGATAGTAGGTATGGGGGTGCATATTTTGGCCGGGATTGCGGGATAAGGTTGTGGAGCTCTTCAGAACACTCCCCGTAGTTTAGCTTGTAGAACACGCTCAGGGAGGCAACGTATTGGCGAAGCTGCAGCGATTCGAGAATTTTAGACACACTGGTGCCGTCCACTTTCTGCATCGCTCGGCAGATCTCAACTTTTTTATGACGTAATGACACACTCCATCTTTTATTCTGCTGCTCTCTCCTCAACCAAATATTGTATGAATCTGCTAATGCAGTTTGTTAGGTGCTAGGTTTTTAAGTTATGCAGCCGTGTGACTCCGGTGCCTCTGACAAAGTCATTTATATTCCTTTTTGGGCTTCGCTGTGTCGTTGTTTTGGCTAATTTAATTAATGAACGCTAATAGGTTGACGTTAGAGAAATATGCTCACGGCCATTAGAACCAGCTATTCGGGTAATACAATAGACCTTGGAATAACCTCCTTATATACCAGACACGTGCGAGGAAAATGAGCAACGCATAAGGAACATATCCAACTAGGTATGACTTTTTCTTTATTTTTTAAAAGTCAATATATTGTACTGATTACATTAATTAATACAAGCATATTTATGTCTGAAGAGTATTTGCTAAAAGTAAAGACAAAATATATACATACATACATATCTTTACGCCCTATTCATGGTCCCTTGCGGGGTAGGCAGAGACAATTGGGCGCTACTCGTTACGATTTCGACATACCTGTTTCGCTTCTTCGACATTCATCAACCTCTTTATACATGCCCTTTTGTTTCGATAACTTTTTAATGCACCTTCAGCTATCGCGTCCCAGACCAATGGCATACCATTAGACCAGGGAATTAACGTTATACCATTTATTTTTAAATACTGAACATAACATGTGACATCGTGCTCACCTGATGGTAAGCGGTATGCGAGGGACAATAATGGGAGCAATTGGCGCCAGCCACTAACGACCAGCATCAGTCTCTACCACTATGCCGATATAACAAGATGCTTCTTCACACTTCGCTTGAAGGACTCTGGAGTGCAATAGAAGTGGGAAAACACACTGTCTGAGAGAGCATTACATATTTTCAGCGTGCGACTGATGTAAGAGTCTCCAAATTTACGATAAGGGGAAGGGGGATAGTGGCTACCCGAAAGTTTTCCGTCATTTCTAGTTAGACCTGTAGCCTTACTTAAGCGATAGTGGAATCCGTGCAAATAATAACTTTAATATGATAACGTTTGCACTTCAGAAACACAATAGGCCTGCTGGCGGCTCTAGGATTGAAGGAATGCTAGCAGTTAGAGCTCGATTTATTATGTCGTTGAGAAGAGAATGTATACATCATCATCATACATCATTACGGCCCCTAGGCCTTAGCGTACTAGAGATGGGCCTTCCAAAACATGAATCTGGATAATTTGGCCTACACTCGCCACGCTGCGCTTTCCGAGGTACGGGAACGGTGGTGTTGTAAATGTATGACAAATGTACTTAAGAAAAATATATGTCTCAGTGGAACCGACTCCCTCTTCATATTCGTAAAGCACCATCACTTATATGTTATAAAAATTTGCTCACTAAACACTTTCACAAAAAGGAAGACGAGTCTACATAACTTGACTAAATCGGTATATTATTGTATGTAACCAGTGATTGTATGTGTTATGTATGTATTGTATGCATTTATATTATAAATTTAATATCGTTCTTTTCTTTAGTTATAAGTCTTTAACTCAATAAATCTCTTTATTTCAAATATTAGCGGTCATGCACCTCACAATCCCTGCTCACATCTCTTTAAGATTAGCTGTTAGAAAATGTTTTTAGTCATTAAGCGCGCCTATGTACTGTACAATGTATTATTTTCTGTGCAATAAAGAATTTATCTATCTATCTATGTCTCATAGGTACATGCCAGGAGGCTTTGAACCCAGCTTTGTAGGATTTAAGAACAGCGTTTTTACAACCAAGCCACCACTGCTTCCAATGTATACATATACAACAATAAATAAATACCTTTCAAATTCACCTATGTGACTGTTAAGTTGGCTAAAATATATTATTAAATAGTAATAAAATATAGAAAAAATAATAATTAAGAAATATCAACTGTCGTTGGTTCAAAATATCAGCAAGTTGTTTACAATGAGAATTGTGCTTGTTATCGAAATCAAATCGGGCGGAAAATTTAAACGACCCGAATTTCTGGAAATAATAATCAAATTGGGAACTCTGATTGATAAAATATTGCCGCTCATTTCTTTTGGATAAATATATAAAAAAGTATAATACACGATGTAATAACGACTTTCAATATTTATTCGAAGTAAGATACTAGCACGACATGAGACCTTGCGCCCACCTGATATTAAGTGGCGCGAAAGGTCCATGAATGTTAGTAACTGGAATCAGACACTCATGACTGACATCAGTCCCTAACACTATGCCGCGTTGACCAGATGCTTTTTCACAATACTTTACAGGTTATAAGTAAAGTGGAAACACAGAGGCTGGAAGAACATTCCATATCTTTATTGTGCGACAGATATATGAGTATGAGTCCCCAAATTTATACGTTCGTAAAGGGATGATTATCCTCGATCTGGCCAGCGTGGCGAGTGTAGGCCAAATTCTTCAGAATTTTCTGGAAGGCCTATCTCCAATAGTAGAGGTCTAGGACTCTGTGATAAAGATAATATACCCCTATTGTTTCAACCCTAAATGCTACAAAGCCATACTTTTGTTTATCATTGTTGTAATAAGTGTCTGAATGTAACAGAGGTGGTGATCCGATTGTAAAAGCAATTTCCTTAAAAAATCCAATAAACGTTCGCTCCCCGGCACCAATGACAAATTGGATGGAAACACTGTTCTTACATAGTTTTTGTAATTTACCTTTCCGTGAAGACGTTAAGCCGTCGTCGTGGGTTTCGGTTCCCCTAATGTGTGGAAACCACAAACATGTGGAATAAATAAATTGTCATAAAAACTGCCTCCGAAGGTGCAGTAAAGAGTCTACGAAACAAAATGATATGTATGAAAAGGATGATGAATGTCGAAGAAGCGAAAGAGGTATGTAGCTGGAGTAGAGCTTTCGTCTTAGCTTGTAGTATGACAATGCCTCATTACAGCAGCTATGATCCTTGGTGTATTTATTTTATAATTGTATATGTCTTAGTTTGTAATATGGCAATGCCGCTATAATATATAATGTACAGCAGCTATAATTTTAAGATTATAATTATGTAATGTGCTGCTCCAAATACAAGCTATTTCCCAGAAAATAAGCTTTTCGTTATATTAACTAACTTTTTTACATGTAAAAGCGCAAAATACATTATTGTTATTGTCCTATGCCTACTAACAAAAAAAATGTAATTGAAATATAGAATTACTTGAATAGTTTAAAGAATAACGTGTCACAAATGTCCGTATAGGTTTACTACGATAATAAAGAAATTTTGACTTTGACGAAAAATCAATCGGTTTTGCCTACCCCGCAAGGAAACAGACTGGAATGGAAAATATATGTTAAAACACGCAAAATAGCTTAGGTCTTGATAGCATTTTGTTGACTGTACAAATGCAATCGCAGTAATATGGAGGTCGTCGACATGATATTGTGTGTAGCTGAGTTCCCCCTCCCCTCCCCTCCCCCCACCAGTCTCGGGGGACGCCAACACAAACGTATAAACATTTTCCTTTCAACATTTACAAGAGCACTCCAACTTATGGCGGGAAAAAGGCTGCTTTTTTGTACCTTAAAATTATTATTTTAAACAAATTCGCCTCGTTAGAAGCACATTTACACGTCACAAACATTTTATCATCATCATTAAAGCCTCCAGAACACACAGTCCTCGACCTCGGCTGTCGGAGATCAACTTCTAGAACATACGAGTATAGCCCTCTATATGAATTTGGCATACACTCACCTCGTTGCCTAGACGGGTTGGAGAGGGTCTGATGTCAATTTTATTAACAGTATTAGTTTCATCACGATCGTATCCCCTTATGGGGAGGTCAAAATTACCAGTTCGAACCCGTACCTCCGATTCTAAATTCAGATATATGTATGTTTTGGAAGGCCCATCTCTAACAGCGGAGTGATAAACACAGCAAGTTTCGTATAATACAAATATCACGCAATGTACAATGAAGCGACTACCAGAGGTCGTAGGTGTTGATTGTAACCGTGACCGAGGGGATACTGGCTGCCAGTCCCAGGGGACTCATTTTATGTCCAGAAAGATAGTTGAAGATAAAAGGGCAGGGGTGGATTTTTATACTAGCCCAACATGTGAATGTAACCTCACATTTTTATACTAGCCCAACATGTGAATGTAACCTCACATTTTTATACTAGCCCAACATGTGAATGTAACCTCACATTTTTATACTAGCCCAACATGTGAATGTAACCTCACATTTTTATACTAGCCCAACATGTGAATGTAACCTCACATTTTTATACTAGCCCAACATGTGAATGTAACCTCACATTTTTATACTAGCCCAACATGTGAATGTAACCTCACATTTTTATACTAGCCCAACATGTGAATGTAACCTCACATTTTTATACTAGCCCAACATGTGAATGTAACCTCACATTTTTATACTAGCCCAACATGTGAATGTAACCTCACATTTTTATACTAGCCCAACATGTGAATGTAACCTCACATTTTTATACTAGCCCAACATGTGAATGTAACCTCACATTTTTATACTAGCCCAACATGTGAATGTAACCTCACATTTTTGTCTCCGCTAAATTCAATCAAGTTCAAATTCAACTAGATATGGTGTCATATAAAATTGCTGCAAATAACTGTCACTGGGACGTACAATTCTCTCTCATTAATATACGATTAACAGATTAATTTAAATTTAATTCAAACAACACATATTAATTTCCTATGGTTCACACAACTCTTGGATATTGTCAAATACATTTTTCAATTTACAAAATACTAAAATAAAAACATAAATTATGGGTGGTCCGTGAAGGTAAATAAGATTAAAAATATTCTTCACAGTCATGTTAACTTAAGAATGTATAAATAAATCAATTCGTGGCTGTAAAGAGGCTGTGTCAACTTATTCTCTAAATAGCAATGTCAAATAACTATAATTAAATTAAAATTCGTGGCTGTAAGGAGGCCGTGTCAACTTACTATCTAAAATAATAATAAAACAAATGTTAATAATAATAAATTATATTATTTTATTGCGCTGTAAATATTAATAATAATATGTAAAGTATTAACTAAATATATAAGTCAGATCGTGGCTGTAAGGACTTATTTACTAATAATAAAATAAATATTAATATCATTAAAATTTCCTTCTCCTTGCGTCGTATTTATGAGGAAATGATCTTGATGATTACTGCGCCACCCGTTCCTATCTTCGGCAGCATGCTTAGAGCATCATGGACGCTAGTGGAGCGGATTTGGTCGTTTTATTTCCTCCTACCTTTCCAGTAACAAGGTATTCCTCCCTTTCTGAAATACTGATTGGACATAATTTCATACAATTGTAAACTGCTACGACTTTGCATGGTAGCAGGTTCGAGTCCTATAAAAAAACGCATCCAAAACGTTCTGAACTGACGTTACGCGGCTAATAACGGCGCAGTCGCCATAATTGTGAGCACCACATAGCGCTATCTATGATCGAGTAGCGGAACTATTTGTCAATGACAACTTCTAGAATATTCCGTGTATTTATATTGAAAACCTAAAATTATGAGTTTATTTAACATTTACTTTCGAAAATAAACTGACACGAGGTTTTATTGTCGAAGATTGAACGTGTGTACACTTCCGTAGCACGCAGGTCCGTGAAAAACAAAATACGATTATAACCGGCATTGACTGTCAGACAGTAATTCATTCTGTACTGATTGGTTAAGCTTTGATTCTCATACCGTTCGTTTTCTTTCCCTGTCCTGTTATATATTTAATGTCCCGTATCCCTTGAGGGATGGTCAGAAACCAAGCTTTTAAAGTAGTGGATTCACATTTAGCCAATACCGGCTCATGATGACACTAGCGTACCAAACTCGAGAAATATCACAAATAAATTATTGTGTCCCGAACAGGAATCTAACCCGCTATCTCCGCGTCTAAATTAATGGATTGGTCCTTAGTGGACTCCTTAGTCAGTATTTTTATGCTATTAATTATTATTTTTCTACAATTTTTTGCTTTAAAATTATAATTTACAACTTTTTGTCACCAAAACCTATTAAATATTTATTTTAAACTTTAAACATAACTTTAGTATATTATAAATTAAATTTAAAAAAAATGTGTTGTGTAGAAATTGATTTTAAATACGCAATACTTATGTACGATACATTTTTATTTCTTATTCTCGTAGTTTAGTTTTCTTGTATGTTTTAAATATAGGTAGCTAGCTATAGGTAGGTGTGTGGAGGGTGCCGCGGGGGTATTCTCGGCCATTTAGAACTACGAGCCGGAGGGACTTCACGACTTGCCATAAATATTGTGACAAGGAAAACGGTTTTTTTCTGTAACATAATACATTTATTACTGCAGTGTACATGTTAGAATATTATTTACGAATGCATCGATAATGGTCATTCAATTGATCGGTGACTACAACGACCTATACATTTAGTGTTCCTTTCCATTTACTAAATGGTACTGTACATCTCTGCGACCCGTGACTCACCCAACATAAGGTATCAGCTGAAAATCAGCGCCGCAGCCTCGGCTGTAGCACATGCTGAGTTGACCACCTATTTATCGCCACACCTGTATGTATGTTTCGGTATATAGAATAGGCTTACATTTAGATTTATTCCTTGCATATATTTTTTTTGTAACCATTGTAATTGTTGCGATAAATAAAGTATTTTCTTTCTTTCTTTCTATATTTAATTCTTGATTATTGAACATGGTGTTGTTAAGAGGCTTAACCACCTACTTAAGAATCATAATATATATAAAAATCAGTATATATATAGGAACTCATAAGGACTTCGGAACGGCTGGATCAACTTTGATGATATTTTCAATAAATATTCAAATTAGTTCTGCTGGTGACCCAATAAGGTTTGGTGGAGATCGGAGATTGTTTTTCATTTAGTTTGGGTCATTTACATATTTAGTGCTACCCGTACAAATCTGGAAAAGTCGCTACTGTTTCGTTATCTAAAAACTTTTTACATTACTTAAATAAGATTTGAACAATACAGCAATTACCAGTATTCAATATGAGAATAGCGCCCCCTCTGCGCTGTGCCAACAAGCGGGGGCGGCTCGTTTGATAATGCCGAATTACTACATTCATTAGTACATTATGTTTGGGCAGAGGCTTTGCCGAATGAATTCATTACAACAATTTAGGCCGCTTATTCACCAAACCCCCTAGCTCGAGCTGGGAGATAACGAATGATGCGACAAAAATACTGGTCTAGTAGGTCGGCAGATTGTAAGCCGGCACCGCTTTTACAGCTACGAATTTATATTTATGAAAATAAATATCATTATTACTAGATTGTAAGCTGGTACGGCCTTGTTACAGCCACGAATTATTTTAAGTACCTAGTTGTAAGTAAAAATAAAATCCTCGCTTATGGTATCTATTAAGGTTATTTTTCTTTGGCTGACACTAGGGAATACAATTCCGGGATTACACTAGTGTTGGTGAGACCAATTAGAAAACTCGAGAAATCACTTAAAAATAGCTTTAATGTCGTTGCACAGCAGAAATCACAATATAGTAAAAATGAAAGACAAAACAATACATAATATACTCTTGGAAGAAATAAAAAAGACCGAACTAATAACTTTAAAAAAATCTAAAATTTATTTTATTTATACTACATACTATAAATATATTATATACACTGCATATAATACCTACTTACACTGCGACTGTTTAAATAATGTGAATATACCATCTTTTTTAAAAGTGATGTGTTTGGCACTTGACGAATTTCTACCGGCAAATTATTTTCTCTCATAACTCTTTTCTCTTCATTTCCTCTCACCATA
Organism: Tinea semifulvella; assembly: GCA_910589645.1. NCBI lineage: Eukaryota > Metazoa > Arthropoda > Insecta > Lepidoptera > Tineidae > Tinea > Tinea semifulvella. Next base: position 171,499 of record OU342623.1, on the reverse strand, counting down.
TTGGATTTATGGCCAACTCATTTGCTGTTGTCGCCGCAAACCTGTGGACTAAACTACCAGTACAAATCCGACAAGCACCCAACCGAAAAATGGTGTCATCGCATTATTTAAATGGTTCATAGGTTATGTAATAGTATTATATGTAGTATACGAGTATGTATTATTAGTATTTAATATATCATAGTTATTAGTATGTATTTTAGTAATATAATTGTATTTATATGTAATAAGTCTATATAGACTTATTTATTATTATTATTATTATATTTACCATAAGTTTGTAATAAATATTTGCACCTACCTTACATTTGAAATGGTCCACATTGTCCCTAGGTTGACTGGCAACCATAATTTCTAGCGGCATTAAGTCCGCCCCTTGTGTAACGTGCAATAAAGTTTTAAATAAATAAATACATTCTCATTATTATATTAAATTTTAATATAATAATATAATTAATTTAATATAATAAAAAAATTTAATTAATAATATTAATTAAAGTTAGACTGAAAGCCAGAGAAGGGTTAGATAGAACAGAATTATGGGACGAACGGAGAGATCTGTTATGAAGTGAGGGAAGCTAGCTAAATTTGTCCTTGAGGCATTGGGGCTGTTCCTTTGTAGTACGTATCATCGTACGGCGTATTTTGTCGTTATATAATAAATTCTATTAATGTAATGTAGGGAATGTTATTGTCAAGGTGCAGCGGACTACGGAAGGCAAACTACTAGACCTGTTTATAGCAATCCCGAAAACCCCGAGATTAGCCAAATACAGTCCCGGGATTTTAGGGGCCTGAACTTTCGCCTGCAAAAATAACGGTGTAATATGTATCAATAATACATATATATAATAATACCGAAATACCTCAAGGACAAATTTACCTCAATTCATGAAAGATATCTTCGTTCGTCACACAATTCTGTTCTATCTATCCCTTCTCATCACTCTAGCTTTCTGTCTAACTCATTCGCAGTAGTGGCCGCAAATCTCTGGAATGGTTTACCTGTTGAAATTTTCTAATAACCCAGCAAGCCGATGTTTAAAAAGCTGGTTTACTTTCGTTATCTAAAGAGCTCCTCACAACGTATATAAGTATGTATTGTATGTAGTATATAGTGTGTAGTATATGTATTATTGTATGTAAGATTAAATAAATTTATTGGCTACGTTTCTTACAATCGTTTGCACCTAGCCTCATGACTGTAATGTTTTGTATTGTCCCAAAGGTTGGCTGCTAGAGAATGCCTACCGGCATTAAGCCCGCCCTTTGTACATAGTGCAATAAAGTTTCAAATAAATAATTTTGTTGATTGTCTTTAAAGGGTCTTGGTGCAACCGAGCCTTAAAGATTAATTGTAAACGGTAACCTTTTTTTAGATTTGATTGCTACCATTGGAAATGTCACATACCCACATGCTTTAGTTTAATGACAAATTTAAGCTTCGTATATTTTTATGAGCGTTATTTTTGATGGCTCCATAAATTGCCTTTGCTAAACCAGCAATTATTTCTCTTCCAAAAGGTACAGTTGGACAAATCGACGCGACGACGGTTGATCTGAATGTTATGTTAGTTTTTCATTATATCAAATTGTACGAGGGGCGTTCAAAATATTCTCGGTATTGATACGTTACAACCTCTTTTATATATATATTTGTTACTGGCCGCTAAGATTCATCCATTGACATTAAAAAAAAGTAAAATTGGAACCGAGATGTTCTTTTGTTTTTCTGCAATTGCCGAACAAACATGAACACCATGAGCGAATTAACAATTTTAACGAAATTAGAGCACCGATCCGTCATAAAATTCTTGACAAAACAGGGTAAAAATCAAAAAACCATAAAAGAGGAAATGGATTGTGTTTACCGTGAGTCTGCTCCTTCTTTATCTACTATTCAAAAATGGTCAAGCGAATTTAAGCGTGGAAGGGAGAGTATTGAAGATGACCCTAGACCTGGCCGGCCTGTAGTGGCTACCTCACAAGAAAATATTGATAAAGTGGAAAAACTTATATTGGAAGACGGCCGAGTGAAGGTAAAATCTATAGCTCAAGTAACCAATCTCTCTATTGGTACCGTACATGACATTATACATGACCATCTTAATATGTCAAAAGTAAGTGCAAGATGGGTTCCGCGAATGCTGACGCTTCTTCAAAAGGATATGCGTGTGGCTTGCTGTTCAGATTTTATCGACCTGTGTGGTGAAAATCCCGATGAGGTGCTGCAAAAAATAGTTACTGGAGATGAAACCTGGGTTCATCATTATGACCCAGAGAGCAAACAGGAGTCCATGCAGTGGCACATTAAGGGTTCAGCTCATCCCAAGAAGTTCAAGGTAATCCCGTCAGCTGGCAAGGTCATGGCCACAATATTTTGGGATTGTGAAGGAGTTTTGCTTATCGATTATAAAGAAAAAGGTGTAAATATCACAGGGCAGTACTACGCTAACGTTATACGTCAATTAAGAGATGCGATCAAAGAAAAGAGGCGAGGAAAGTTAACCAAAGGTGTTCTGATTCTGCATGACAACGCCCCTGTCCACACTGCTCATATTGCCAAGGCAGCTATTGTTGAATGTGGGTTTGAAACTGTTACTCATCCACCCTATAGTCCGGACTTAGCCCCAAGCGACTTCTTTTTGTTTCCCAATCTTAAAAAGGATCTGCGTGGAAATAAATTTTCTGACGATGAAGCGTTGAAGACGGCCGTGGAGGAGCATTTTTACACCAAAGATAAAAAATATTTTTATGAGGGATTAAAAAAAATAATTGATCGATCTTATAAGTGTATGAACATAGGGGGGGAGTATATTGAAAAATAAAAATATCAAACTTTTCGTACTTGTTTGTTTTTATCCACATACCGAGAATATTTTGAACGCCCCTCGTACGTAACGTTACGACCTAGGTGGACACCTAGGTCGTAACGTTACGTACAATTTGATATTTTAGATTTCCATAGCTGAAGACCATTGATTGTGTACTTAGTTGAATAGCAACCACACCCATAGTAAAAAAAGTATCATTACGACCGTTTCCCTTTCGGGGTGTTCAGAAACCACGCTTAAAAGCGGATTTACATTTAGCCAACTTTACTTTAGGCCAATCATGACAAGTGGCAAGCTCGTCGATGTCTCCAGCGTACCAACCTCGAGAAATATCACAAATAAATTTAATATTTTAAATGTATTTATTTACATTAATAAATATTTTTGTGTCCCGACCAGGAATCGAACCCGGTACCTCCGAGTCTAAATCCACGGACTTAACCGCTAGACCATCGAGTCACACGCATAGTGCAAGGGTAAATAGTTATTTGCCGTGGACTATTTACTGGTTGTACTTTAGTTACCTCGGTGCTGGCTGACTGACCCTGCGGCAGGGGTTGACAAGTACTTTAGTTACCTCGGTGTTGGCTGACTGACCCTGCGGCAGGGGTTGACAAGTACTTTAATGTTAAGGGTGGTTTAGAGTGCCTGATAACTCTGTGGGGGAAATATTGAGAGGTATTATTTCTTTTAATTATGTGTTTTTTTCTTGTTTGTGGTAACAGGTCTGAATATAGCTTTGATGTATTTACATACGTACATATCCTCACGCCAAATCCCTTGCGGGGTAGACAGAGACAATTGAGCGCTACTTGTCGCGGTCACGACATACCTCTTTCGCTTCTTCAACATTCATCAACCTCTTCAGACATGCCCTTTTGTTTCGATGGCTTTTTAATGCACCTTCAGCTTTGTTTTATTTATTTGATTGTATATGTGAGTTGTGGTCTGGCAAAGGAGTGCCCACAACTTTCGCATTATATATCTGGTTCGCAATCTATCATAACATATCATAAATAAGCGTTGGTACCAAACCAGCATTTCGACTGTATTACTTCGGTCAAATTAAACATTTCAATTGATAATAATTCGCATAGAGATGGTTAGACCTAGGAGACATTATTACAAATAAAATACTAGCGGCTGGTTGCAGAAAGGTTGATTATCTTTTGACATGCTTAACGTATGCTTATGATGCACATCTTTGGCTAAAATAACCAAAGTGACAAGCTACCAATCACGTGGCGTATATCAAAATTTTATTATAATATTATTTTAATCATCCTTTCTGCAACTGGTCGTAAAACTCCATCCATGTCACCACATCTGCAATAAAAAGTTGTTTAAGGTCGAGGAAAAAAATGAAACCGAAAACAATGAGTTTATAATAATGAGATTAGACAATATTGTAGATCATGAAATTATCTACAATATTGTTCTAACTTGAAATTACCTTGAACTTATTTCACCTACTATTTATGCATTAAACGGGACGCATTTTTATAAATTTTAACATAACTAATGGTAATTTATGTTTTAAAATGTAAGTTTTTAGTTTAATTAATTATTTAGTTTTTTTTTTAATCATTGTACATTACCTAATTTTAATCCATTTTTAAAATTTATTGTTCGAGACTGGACAAAGGTGTATGTATATATGTATATACTTGTTCATTTCATTATTTTTAGTCATTTATTTTTAGTATTATTATTTTATTGCATTGTGAAATTATTTAAAAAATATATATTTTTATAATACATTATAACTAAATAAAAACATTCAAGTACCTACCAGATTTATATAGCCAGCCTAAGTACGAGTTTGTCCGATCTCCGTTAACGTTTTTATGTATGGTAAGAAGAATTCTCATGAACAGCAAAAACAAATTACAAAAACATCTGGAAGGAGCACGTCCTCCCATCACTCTCAAACCAACGTGACTTTAATATTTAAAGAAATACGCCAGTGGAGGGCAAGGAACGAGTTCTTGTGCTGCCATTGTGCAATATTTGGCACTTCGCACAACTTTCCGGATAAAACACTCAGCGGTGTCATCAGCATCTACTGCCGAATATGTATTTATTTAGATTCACCAACAAAATTATCGTTGTTGTAAATCAATGACAAATGTACGTAAGAAAATTGTGTTTCCCATGCCGGGGTTCGAACCCACTTCTTTAGGATTTAGGTACGCGTTCTTACAACCAAGCCAAGTAGTGTAGAGTTATTTGTTTTAGTAAAAATTAGGATATACTCGTATGAAGGTGAAAATAATTTCAAAATGTCCGTAATTTAATTTCCCAGAAAGTTGAGACTGCATTTGTCAAATATACTCTCAGACTTACAAACCCCTCATTCCGAATCGCGCTCAGAGCGCTTAGAACGAATATGACACTGACCGTCGCGTCGTTCCGAATCAAATATCGCGATTTGGATGCTCAGATCGTGATATCAATTCGGAACGGTCTAAATCACATTTACATTCATAAAATGTTAGTTTTTTTTAATGTATGGAAGATAAATTGCGGATTCCACATCTTTGAGTATGAATACTAACAAATATACATCTCTCGGTTTATTCATCTTTATATGTGTAACGTTTAGTATTATTAACTTATTTTGGTCTTTTAAAACATCTTGCCGTGTTACAGACATTTTTTTTTTCACTTCCTACTTAAATATTATTTATAGATTTGTTTTAGAAGTAATATACAAACAGTATAAACGAATTACAATATTAAATAATTTAAAAGAAAACCTAATAATAAATTAATTTCTTCTTCTTCTTTTTTAAAAATAAATGGCAATCGCCGATGAGGCATTTATGCCAACTCCACGTTTGTATCGTATGTATAAAAATATATAAATTTAATTTTACGGGCGACGCAAACACTGAAAGGGTAAATAAATAAATTTGAAAATGGCGCGGGACATTATGACAAACAAGTGACAGCGCTCAGAGCGATCTACCTCGATATCGTGAGCAGTCTAAGCGCGAGAAATGATGTCGTTTGTGACGTCACACAGCTTTGGCAAAACAGTTTAAGAGCGTCTCGGAACACCTTTAAGCGTGCTTAGGTTACTATTATCGCGTCTCGGAACAAAGATAAAGTCTTTGAAAATGTTGTATTTTGCGAGCGAGAGGGATACAAAACCGTTAGACCCTGTTAAGTGAAAGTCCATGTATGTATTGTTGCTGGCACTGTTAGCGACCCCAGTCATCATCAGAACCCCTAGAACACAGAGACCTAAACCTCTACTGTAGGAGATGGGCCTTCCTCAAATTTATAGAGAATATGGCCTACATTGGCCACGCTGCTGGCCAGACAGGTTGGCGAGGATGAATAAATATGATGATGGGAAAAGATTGTCAGCCTACAAAGGTGGCTTACTTTTGTTCCGTTCTCTTTAATTATGAGGCTTCGAATAATGAAATATTTACACAATGACTTAATACGGAACTCATTTAGCGCTTCCTTCTGACATTATAAATATTGACATTCCATAACGGTAGTGAATGGTAAACATGGTGGGGTCTCTCTTATACAAAAGGGATTGGTTTTCCTTTAGGGTTCTGCGACATTATACATCGTTTTAAATCATAAACATTAATATTCCCTTTTGCAAATTTATCGGTTATTATAACTTTTTTTTAATATACATCACGACATCCCACCTGATGGTAAGCGGAACGCGAGGTCCAACAATAAGAGCCACTGACCCCAGCCACTAATAATAATAATAATAATAGTTTATTGACACAAAAGAAAATATACATATTGAACAAAAAAAAATAAAATATTACAGTGTGGTACATGCTTAATTTAGTAGACGATTTCTGTCCCCTATACTAAGGTCGCCCTGGTCTTATAGGAGACAGCTAGTTGACACTATGTAATGAAAGCGGTCTTGCAGCAGAGTCGTTCAATATAATCTGTTACAAGTCTAATTTCACACGCCTTATGTCATAATGACAAACATCAATCTCTACCACTATGCCGGCCTAACCGAAATGCTTTTTGACACTTCGCTTGGAAGAACTCCAGGTTATAGAAATGGGAAAACATACTGGCTGGAAGAGCACTCCACATCTTCAACGTGTGACAAAAGTAAGAGTGTCCAAATTATTGAGTACGCGTAGGGATAGTGGGCTATGGTTGGTGCAACAGCTATGTATAGATTTCATCATAGTGTGTTCCAAAACTGTTGTTTATTTAGTCCAACTCCATCAGTAAATTATACGCTTTTTATATTCTACTAGCTAAATCAGACGAAAACCAAACGTTCTGCCAACTATACGACGTTGTTATCCTCGTCATTACTAGCCTGCTAATTCAATCATTCTCGAGTGAGACTAGAGTTGTATCATTATGGGTTTATGAAATAGAAGTTATCTGTTTTCAACCAACAATATCAGCCTATTTTATTTCGACTATCTCACTCGCACTCGCGCGAATGTAAAATGCCCTTATCTATGCATTTCATTCGTACGCAACGTAATGCTTCGCAGTCTATACGTTGCGAGATTTATTTCTAAGTGACATAATACCAACAAAGTTAAGTTAGTGTATGCTTAAACTTGAAATAATATTGCGTTTGACAACTTGAACGAATAAGCCGCACATACTTTATTCACAAAATAACGATTTTAGACAAGTTAGAATTTTTTATTCGTTAAGAAGCTTTAAAGTATTGTTTTGGGCTTATGTTATAGTTATGATTTTAATAACTGAAGTTATATACTGTCTACAGAGGCTAAACTACAAAGCTTTATATGAATGAAAAGATGGATGTTTTGAGGGTAATGTTAAACTAGACGCGTGTGGGACAGTTTTGGCGGACAGCCAACAGTCGAGCGCCGACCGCCAACGCGGGAGGACGTCTCCATGTATTATGCATGCCTGTTAAGTAACCTTCTGATGTCTGCTTAACTCAGCAATAAAACTATACATTTGCATATTTTTTTCACTAAACTTAGTTTTCGAATAATCTTACTTCCTTCTGCACTATCCGATTCTTGAATATTTAAGTGCATTGTCTTGTTATAAAACACTAGTTAATGAGTTATTAATTTAGAACTTACATTTATAAGATTGTTGTCTGTTTCCGAAAACCGAATCGCACAGCTTCTAATTTTGAACTCCATCTACCATATTATGATTTAATTTAATTTTCACCCAATTACATTTTTCTTTAATATAACTAATATATTAAAGTTTCTACTATGGCATCATTGTTACACATTTTATAAATATTATTTTTTCATTCAAATTCAAATTCAAAATTTGACTGTGGACTGTATATTGTTATGAAGAAGAATTATAATAGTTCGGCGGTTTTATTGCATCTTATTTTATGTTGCTTACGTTTAGGGTTATGCCTGATTCACATCTAAGCTGGGGGGAGATGAACCTGCTGAAATCAGTAGACATACGACTTCGGAAAACAAAGAACGCACAGATCTCGAAGTATTATTATTTTATTATGTCTTTTGGTTGGATTTACTGATTTTCGCCATGCAGTTGTCAGTTTATCAAAGCTAGACACTACAGCTCGCATCGCGGTCGCGCAGATTTACAATGACGTAAGTTGATCTCACTACAATTTGTGGTGTAAGAAAATAATTAGCAACTTGAGAATCTGGATAGGATAGCAAGCCGTAACACCTTATCTAAAACAATAATACATTTTTGTGACTTCCCATACATATAAAGTAATAAACCACATCAGTAATCTAATTGCATGCCAGCATTTTAATGCGATTTTTTAAATTGTATAATAATTATAAATGAATGCTGCTTTGGATTACAGTCTAGCCAGTTCTATATTAGACCAGAAAACGGCGTAAGCAGATTGTGTCGCTGTAGTCGGAAGCGAGTCCAGGAATGTGGTCGCTTTATGTAAGTGGGGGTTAAGAGTATTCAGTAGAATCGCTGATCTCATATCATAACGTTTGCATTTCTGGCAGCTCGCTGGAACTTATGTTATTGGGGTTACTATAGCCTATACTCTGCGATGTATTTATTGCCATATAGTGTAAGATACTCAATATCCGAATGAGATCTATCAAATGAAATAAAATATCCTGAGAAAGGTAACGGTGATGGGTTGTCTAAAGAAATATGTTCATAATTGTTTGAATTAGTACGAAGGTTTGGCTGTCGGAAAATGTGTACTGGCACTAAGCCACCTCTGTAATTTATGCAATAAAGTTAGAAATAAATAAAAAAATAAATAAGAAAAAATCACATGTATTTTTCAGATATTTAACATATAAATAAAGTAGCGATAGTGGAACACAAGCCAAAGAGATTTTATAACTGTAAAATATAGTAATTAGGTTTCAATTGTTAGTGGCAATGAAATGGAAACAGTGACTAGCAATAATATGAGAAAAAGGAACAGTGACTAGCAATAATATGAGAAAAAGGAACAGTGACTAGCAATAATATGAGAAAAAGAAACAGTGACTAGCAATAATATGAGAAAAAGGAACAGTGACTAGCAATAATATGAGAAAAAGGAACAGTGACTAGCAATAATATGAGAAAAAGGAACAGTGACTAGCAATAATATGAGAAAAAGGAACAGTGACTAGCAATAATATGAGAAAAAGGAACAGTGACTAGCAATAATATGAGAAAAAGGAACAGTGACTAGCAATAATATGAGAAAAATATTAAATGCTCGCAAGTGAAAACCAAACGGATAACGATTGTTTACATAAAAATAAAAGGAACGAGAGGGGGGAACAAGTATACAATTATATACCAGTATTAGTGTATTAGCTTGCGAAGGGCATAGAATTAAAATATTTAAGTAATTAGGCGGTCGCTCTGGCTACGAGCAGACGGTTTCGAAGTCTGTCTGCGCCATCCTGAAATAGAGCCCATAAATATTGTGGACAGGATAATCCTTCCCGCGGAGACACATTGATCCCTCTAGATTACAGTCCATCTGATCAACTGTCAGTTTACATTGGCCAGACTGCACCCCTGCACCAAACATTAAATAGCTAGTGATATCTATAGCGCTCGAACTTGCCGAGCATACGTTATATTATTAGATAATAAACCGTGACGTTTTTTATTTGGTCGTGATATCTTGGTATGCCACAGTCTCCACCCACAACTCACACATTTTATATTCTCTTCACTTATCCTTTTGAACACATTTGCAACCCGCGCGCTCGCATAATTTAATATAGTCAACTTACTAGGGAATATAATTACGGACATTTTGGAGGTTTAAATTTGATATCGTTGCGCGGGAGTCAAGTATTCCAAAAGACCACAACATGAAGTCGAACAAATATTAGGATTTCACACAAGAGAAGAGTGAGAGTATTGTTGCGCAATTAAAGGTATTGTCGGTCGCAAGGCCGAGACACCTTCTCATTTCCTTCCCACACACGATGGACCCGGCACCCCCACGGTGAATCCATAGAATGCTTAGAAATGTGTCTTCTCTTTATCTTATACATTTTTTAAAGTAAAAGAAAGGAAAATCGTTAGAAATGTTTTTTTTATTTTTCTCCGTCTAAAATTAGGTATATGAAGTTAAGAATATGTCCCAATATATCCCTAATTATATTTCCTAAAGTTTTCATGTTTTTTGCAAATAAGTGAAATAAAAAAGCAGTGTTAGCAAAGTTAAATAAAAAAATGTAAGAAAATATATAAGACTTATAATATTAAAATAAAACCTACAATTATATTAAAAGTTAAATTAAAAGATATTATGATACTGGACGTTCTTATTCTTTACGTTGCGACGTATTATTCTTCTTTTACTCTTTAAGCAAATATTTTTCCAATTTAGTATTTTCCGTAATTATTCACATTGTAGCACATTATTAAACAAAACAACACAACGTAATTTACTAAACTAAACCATGCGCTTGGCCAAGGAGTTGTCAAAGCGGCTGACGGAAAGATCTGGAGACAGGAAGGCTGGCAATTATTTCTGCTAACGTATTAGCCTCGCTATACAGAGGGGAAATGTTGCCAGTCTCCTTGGGACTATCTCGGATGGGACGTCTCTAGAGGACATTTTTTATTTATAGTTTAGTTTATTTTTAATTTTATTATTTAGGTAGCTTTTAATTTGTATTTTGAACAGAGCCCATCTCGCGGGAGTCTTCGACTACTTGGTTCTTGATTAAATCAAATACTTTTCACCGGATTGCATACGATTTAATAATCAATAATTACACACATAAATAAAACATTCCGCCAAACCAAGGCACGTTCTTATACGACGCCAGCGCCATCTAGTAGGGAACTATCGACACTAGCGATTCGTACTCGAACATACCGCCCACCAAGGATCTCTGTCCTTCCTAAGGTCATAGTTCCGCCCACCATGAACGGACCTACTACCTTAAATTAACAAATATAGGTGGGTGACAAATCTTACAAACTATTACACCGAAATAAACAAATCAACTTAAGTTAGACACATTATTGAACAAAGTTTAAATTAACATACTCCTCGATACATTGACTGGCCCTGGATTAGTTACTATCTGCTCAACTCAGAAACCAACGACATGTATGTTAACACCAACCATCCCAAGTTAAACTTGTTGCTATCAACGACTCTAAAATTGACGTACCATTGTTTGTTACATTTGCCACCGTCTCAAACTACCTATATCTGACTACTACTAGAGTCATTATAAACATTTACAACTCTAATTACCCTTACTTGTCACTTGCACATCAATACGATCAACGAAATCGACTTCACTGTGTAAATGGAAGAGTCACAGTCACATTTGCTGCAACTTAGCAGCGAAACTCTGACATTTACACAATTTCGCATATAAAACCGTACTATATTTGGAACCATTTATCAATACCGTACTATTGTACATCACACACGTATAAATCTTCTGCTGAGGTACAACACCGTGTGTCCTCTGCGACTACCTTATTGGTAAAATGGTTTTCTTCAGGTAATTACCAAATGTCTATAACTTATTCTAGCATAGTATTCCTAATACCTTCTCTTAAGCCATTACTGGATATTCCTTTCTTTGATAACTCATAATGTATTTTCTCTTCGATAGCTCTTAATACATCATTTGTCTTTTTCTTCAATAATTCTTTATATAATTAATATTTTATCACATTTTCTTCCCTTTACTCTTCTTACTCATTTCTAGAGGTTTACTATTAAGATACGACGGTAAGTTTAAGGATTAGCTACGTAAATATCTTCAGTGTAACAATACGGGATGCGACCCGTCCAATTGAATTAAATAAACTAGCAACATAAGGAATTACTGTTCGTATTGAATATTTCAACGGATCAGTGCTTCGTATCCAGGTAAGTCTCAACACATTTATTAATGAACTTAACTTAATTTCCTTATTTAATGTATCCCTTGTTTCATTTATTTTCTCCAACAGGTCTTCACCATTGCTAGCATATTTCCGTAACCCTAATCCTTCCTTTACACTAAAAATTCCTGTCACTATATTGTCCTCACTTTCTCTTTCAGATGCCGATGGATGCTGCTTTCTTTCGTCGAGTGCCCGCTGATGTCGTCCATTAATAGTCAGGTAAGGTGCTGAAGCGGTACTTAATTTTAACCTTCATTAATTTGTCCTTTTTTATTTTCAGATTCTTTCCTTTCCTTTCAGAATCTTCTTTACACACCAGTTGATGAAAGTTCCTGTGTTCTTCCGCTACCTTCCTATGCAGATGATGTTCCTTGACGATGTCTGCTACTATACATTTTTCCTTAGGACGCGACATCGGTACACTTTGTGTAGACATCAAGCACTTCAAATCACCATGGATACCTGCGTCACCTCTTTCCTCTATGCACTTCTCTTTTTTCTCTGTTAAGGTTTCTTTAGTTGTATGCATACTAACATCTGTTTTCCCTTCCAGTAATTTATTATTAGTGAATTTAGCATGCATGCTGACAACTACATTTTGACACTGAGAGGCTTGCGAATCTACTTGACCAGACAGGATCCAACCTAAGGCTGTGTTTTGTGCTACAGGGAGACCTGGTGGTCCCCTTAATAATCCCTCTCTGATAACCTGGCTATACACTTCTGCACCTAATAGAACGTCAATCCTATTGGGCACATTAAATTCTGGATCTGCTAGGTTGAGATTCTTAAGCTCGGCCCAATTATTAAGTGTCAACCTTTCCGAAGGAAGAAGTGACGTTAATGTGTCCAAAACATAGGCATTTACCGTTACCTTATATTTCGAATCATGAAGCGATTGAAAATGCAAAGTAACCATATTTTTAGAGACCATTAGACTGCCCTCACCTCCTAATCCCGATATTGAACTTCCTACTGGCGTTTTCCTAAGTCCAAGTGCCTTTACTGCCGTCTCTGTAATAAAGGACGCTTGGGAGCCTTGGTCGAGTAATGCTCTTAACAAGTGACCATAACAGTCAGTGGAATTAACCTTTATTAACGCCGTAGATAACAAAACCTGCACATTTTGCTTTGAAAATAATGTGACATTTGTGGGTAGGGTTGCAACTGGCGAAGACGATTCGCCCAGAGTACGTGAATTTTCGCCACTACTATCTGAATCGCTGTTTCCGTCGACTGCGACAGAGGTTGGGTTGGAATGCAACAAAGAATGGTGTCGTCTCTTACAAATGCTGCATGAATTTCTCCTTTTACAGTATCTAACTGGATGGTTTTTACCTAAACAATTGTAACACAACTTATTCGTCTGTACAAAGGCAAGGCGAGCATCATACATTTCCTTGGCGAACAGTTTACAATTGACTAATTTATGATTTTTGGAACAGAATAGACATACTACATTGTTATCACTATTGCTACTTGTAATTGCATGATTGGTAACATGAAGTGTCTTTGGATTATAACATTGCCTAAGTTTAGCTTCGGGTTCTATGAATTCTAATGCTCTGTATCTGTTTTCTAAAAATACCTTCAGTTGTTGAAAGGTAGGCAAATCTTCTGACCCTGCGCTTACCTCGAGCTCCCAATGTTTTCTCGACTTACTATCCAACTTCATGCTAACAATATACACTATTATAACATCCCAATTCTTAACCACAATACCCAAACCCTCTAGACCGTTTATACTGTCTAATGTTTCATTTAGCAACTTTTTAAGAGCTGCGGAAGACTCCTTGTTGATACTGGATTGGCACAACAATTTCTTTAAATAAAAGTTACACAAAAATCTTTTATTATCGTACCTTTCTTTTAGCTGAGTCCAACATAAACTATAATTACTGGCCGTTATTGGCACATGTCTTAGGAGTTGCTCAGCTTCTCCTGAGAGATGACTCTTTAAATAATGCAATTTCTCGACATCATCTAATGACATATTACTGTGTATCAGCGAAACAAATAAATCACGAAATGATGTCCAATCCTTATAATTACCCGAAAATAAAGGTATTGTTATTTTTGGCAATTTAACTCTATTTATACTTCTATCAACATCTACTTGGTTTTCGGAAATCTGTACAGTATTTAAGTTTTGTTTTGTAGGTAATAACTTGTTTAATGCATCTTTCATTTCTATTTTGCAATCCATGTACATATCTTCTATACTTGAGAAATCATTAGTAAAATAACTATGGGTCAACTCATCGGATTTTGCACTTTGTACCAACTGTTTGTGGTTAACTAAAACCCGACCCCATTGCTCATTTAAACAGTCTAATTTAATTTCCAAGTATGCTAGTTGAGCCAAACGCTCTTTTGGTGACTTCTTAAAATTAATGAATGATCTCTTTATTTGACTAAACAAGTCATTTTGTTCCTTAATTAACAATAAATCCATAATTACTACTAACTTAAATAACAAATTAAACGAAAAACTATATAAAATAAGAAATAAAGTCAACTCACGATTTACTTCAGTCCACTTACTTCACTTGTCTGTACACACCTCGACAGTCCACAATTATAAACCTCACTCGCCGATGACGTCACTTGTGTCACCAGTCCGACTTCAACTCGCCAATATCGACGAGTCACTTCCTAGGATGCTTCCTCGGATGCGCCGACGTACTTCACAGTGGAAACTCTTCCACTGTCACCTCGAACAGAGCACGTCGTCCCGATGCTGTAGTCCAGCGCCTTCCTCACTTCACTTCACTCTGGACGCTGGTTGGCCAGCGATATAAGCACCCTTGATGGCGATCCACCACCCAATGGCATGCAATGCACAAAAATATCTGATAAATCAGATTCCGCGATGGTTCTTCTTTTATCTGACTCGATTAGGACCATGAACAGAGCCCATCTCGCGGGAGTCTTCGACTACTTGGTTCTTGATTAAATCAAATACTTTTCACCGGATTGCATACGATTTAATAATCAATAATTACACACATAAATAAAACATTCCGCCAAACCAAGGCACGTTCTTATACGACGCCAGCGCCATCTAGTAGGGAACTATCGACACTAGCGATTCGTACTCGAACAATTTAATGTACTATAATTAACTTCGAAAACCATACACTTGACATATCCGTGCAAAAGCGCGCGAATACTCTCCTATAATTTTTCAAATCATAATTAAATAGTGATGACAAATTAAGACGCTAACAACCCTGGAGTGAGACTTTAGTTCCACACTTTATTGTTGCACAGAATACCTATTTTAGATAAGACTTGGAATTGTATTAGCAAGTCATCGTATGCCAGATGTTGTTGACAATAATGGTAGGAGATGACAAATTGACAGCTGGTGGTTACAATGACGAATGACAACCATTATGTGTCGAGTTGTACATTCACGACAGTGTGGAAGTGTCGACACGTCTCACATAAGATCACGTTTTCATGTTGTCCATTAATTTTATACTACAACGATATGTCTCATTTCTTAAAGAGCTCCTTATAGCGTATGTAAGTAAATGTTGTATGTAGTGTATATCTATGTATGTATATAGTGTGTAGTATATGTATTTTTATTTAATATTTGAATGTATTTGTAGTTATATATATAATCTGCAACAAATAAAATGTGTTAGATGTGTTTCTTACTTGGTAAAATATATAAATTGAAGCTTAAAATATTTTTTGCCAAATATTTCGCCTCTCTTTGGAGCGGCGTCATCAGTGACAGTGACTGAAGGTCTTTGTCATAAATTTTGAAAAAAGTAATTTTATTTCTTTTAGCAATGGTGAAGGCAATGCACTATATAGTTTTGTATTTATTTTTTAGAAAAATATCATCATCACCTCGCGCATCATGGAAAACATCATCAGTATGTTATGTCCATTGTTGGTTCGATATTAATAAATTTACAAAACAAGTTAGATAAAACCTAATGCATTACATTCAGACCAGGGCTATAGTATGCACCAAGCTGCCATATAAAAGAGCTTTCCCATGTTTTTAAATCAATAGACTGAATAGTTTTAGGAAAACTCTTTAATACTCTTACTGTGAAACAATTGTTAAAGGTAGTGTTATGTATACGCGCATGGGTGGGCACAGGTAAAATATTATTAATTTGAGAATCTACTGAAAGTCTGTGTCCATTCATGCGAGTACGAAGGGGTGTCGTAGTCTCTCCCACATAAAAACTGTTACAAAATCTGCACTCCAGCATATATACGCAATGAGAAGTAGTACATTGTGCGAAATTTTGAATTTTGATGACAACAGGGTTATGATGAGTTTGTATATTGATATCGGAATTTATTATGGGACATGTTTTGCAACGAGATTGGTTGCACTTGTGTGTACCTAACAATGTATTATTACTCCGTGTATTTTTATTTTTTGCTAAAATAGCTTTTAAATTTTTATTTTGTTTATACGTTACACTAGGGCACGTTTCCAAAAGATTTCGTGTAATATTATTATTCTTAAGGATAGAAAAGCTATCCTTTAATAAATTTTGAATTTTGTGTGCCCCGTGGAAGTATGGTATTATAAGCCGAAGGGAATTTTGTTGTTGTGTGTGTATAGCGTTTGGAGTGTTAGAAGGCCTGTTCATGTGTTTGTGTAAAAAGTTTGGGGGATAATCTCGCCTACATAACCCATTAAAGATTTTGCCTTGATATTTAGCCAAAGATGTTGAATTATTACAAATTTATTTATATATATATATATATATATATATATATATATATTGTATATATAAGAACGATTTAATTTATTATGTAAATGTTTCATATAGCCAGTTGCACCTACCTTTCAACGTTAATGCTCTGTATTGTCCCAAAGGTTGGCTGCTAGAGAATGCCGCATTAAGCCCGCCTCTTGTACATAGTGCAATAAAGTTTTAAATAAATAAATAAAATAAATATGTGACCTCAAGAACTCTATAACCTCATCTGCTCTTTTCTATTCCGGAACCGAAGCACACGTACAGGAGAAAATATGCACCCCTATACTGTACTACGGGTACATGCATAAGTTGGTATGAATACTGAATACTGGGATTCTTATGTCACTATATTTTAATAATGTAACAACTTTTGTGTCATAATGTTAAAAACCTAGGCCTCCACATGAGCAGTGATCTCTCTTGGAGCCACCACGTCTTGGAGACCAGTACTTCATTCCGTATTCTTACCTACTAAATAAATTTGATCGTCTTCTCAACGTATGCTTTCGCTGTGTATTTGACCTGCGTAGGTATGATCACATGTGGATTGTGTCAGGAGCCAGGGTGAAAGGCAATACCTGATACAACATCTAAAATTGAATCCATACAATACAGGTGCTAGCTGACCCTTGCTCTCAATCGGCTAGGTTAGTTTTTAAAAATATATATATTTATAATAAGAATAGGCAGATGGAAAACTGATAATTGTTTGTTGATTTAGGTTAAGTTACGATGGGGCTGACATGCTCAATTTAATAACGTAATAAAATATGAAAAAAAAAACCGCATTACGAGCTTAATCGTTTGCTGCAATTCCTTTGTCACTGTGACGTGACACAGTCTTTCGTTTTACGTTTTTCGCACAAGAATTAACTTGCAATACCTCTCTACACTTTTAGCAGATATTCAGAACATCTTGCTGTTCCTACAGCTCGCCAATGGAACAAACTACCATTTTCACCCAGACTGGCATCTTCGTTAAACATATTTAGGCATCTACGAACATGACCTTAGTCTTGCCCTGTTTCATCCCGAGACCAACCTGCTGGGAAGACACTTTTAATTTCAATATTCTGCTAAAATCCTTGAGCGAGCTGTCCATGATGACTATGCCACCCGCGAATCGGAGGTGTGAGATGTATTCTCCATTGACATTTATACCGCAGTAATTCCAGTCGAGCATTTCAAAAACATCTTCCAACGCGTTCGCGAACAGCTTCGGGGATATTACATCCTCCTGTCGCACACCTCTGCGCAGTTGGATTTAGTATGCTGACCCTGTAACCACGACCGTGACGATGACCGATCACATGCCGTAGACATCCCAACACCCCAACGTATCGTCGCACCTCGTATTTAAGGTATCTGTTTTACGCTAAAGATGTTGAAATTTCCTATTTAATTTGTTTAAGAAGTCGGTAACCCGGTGAGTCGGATGGTGCCGTTAGGAAATATCGTTTGTGTAAGTTATTTATAAAGGTGTCGGGTTACCGTAATGCTGGCGTAATTCTACACTGCCAGAATACTGTAGCTAATTCTTATAACTGGAGCTTCTATCTTCGAAAATTATGGGAATATTTTATTACTAGAACACAGAGAGAGAGTTCAACATTTTTAAACTTAATCAAATCAGTCTTTGTTCTAAAATTATAATTAATTTTCATGTCACATGAATGAATGAACCCTTAAGAAAACAGCTATAAAAACGTCTTAGAAAACGTTAGATAGTCCATGCCTTTCTTTATGGATAGTGATAAGATAGCCGAGCCATTATACTAATTACATGACATTCTTTACTTCAAGTAAACCATCAAAAAGTAATTATAAGGACACGCGCACACAAATATAGGTCTTATTTGAAACAGGAATTGGGGTGAGAATGACGTGCACTTTGACAACGTAGTCGTGTTGTATTAGGTGCGATGTCATTACAGATAATGTATTGAAGGGGCGCGCCATGTGAATTCGTCGTGTTCATGGTAAATTTTAAAAAACGCCTTAAACTCAACCAGTTTCTCGAAGATTACCACTTCATCCCATTTGCAGTCGAAACGATGGGTCCGAAGGAGGCTTTGACGTTCTCTCGTGAGCTTGGGGAAAAACTCCGCTTGGCGACGGGTGACCCTTTGAGTAGAGAACATTTTGTTCAAAGGGTCAGCCTCGCCGCGGGGGAACGCAGCGAGTGTTCTCGGCACACTACGCTCATCGGACGGTTATAAAATATAATAAAAATCATTTATTTCAGACTAAACTTTGTCCATAGTGTTAGTAACAATCCAATGACTTAAAACTACGAGTATGTTAGTAAATGGATGAATAATGACAAATATATGACGTGTGCGACTTGAACCGAGTGTCAGTGTAACTTCCAGACAACTTGCAACACCCACCTGCAAAAAAAAAAAATGTTTGACTAGGCTTTAACCCACTGTCGCACTTAGCGGAAGTTAACTCTATCAACAATAACATTCAGGATGCTGTTGGTACTACTGGAGCGCAATCTGCAGAGGTTTCCGTAGGGATGGCATGGTAGAAATCCACATGAGCATCCGCAAACATGGTCGATGCAGTGCAGGAGCGCAGCATATGCATATGTTATAATTTTAGTTAATTAAAACTCGCTGTCAGTAATAAAATATATAAACATTGGAAAATATTGTGATACAGAAAAGCAAGCTATAGTTTTACGTCTATATCCGCCTTTTAAAGCGAGGCGCTAATTAAAATCCATTAATTGTGAGAGACCGGCACGAGCTGTCAATCTCGAAACATTAACATGTGACCGCGCCCCGGATGTGCTCCACATAAATATGCTACGTCATGTGTGTGCGTGCACATTATTCATCCATTTACTATCAGCTCCTCACAATTTTTCCGTTTTTTTCTGGCAGCAGTCTGGCCAAATTAGCTGTAGTTGATTTTATTGAAGAACTGAATGGGAATAGCCGCGAGTGTGACTGAATACTGTTGTCGGGAGCCGCCTTAAGAAGTGCTCATCTACACGCAAATAAATTCCCATACACTTACATACATACACACTCACCACACACACACCCATTAATACACTAACACACCTTTTTTGTACTAGCACATGTGACCTTGCTCCTACATGATGGTAAGTGCCGCGCGAGGTCCATGAATGTCAGCAACTGAATCAGACACTCATGACTGACATCAGTCCCCAACACTATGAAATGAAATGTCGTTTATTTGCAATAAATACAGTACAGTGGTCACAAAACTTTAGTCAGGTTTACTCACATATATTGTACCTGCAAGCGTGCAAATCCTTACTTACATACTAAGATCATAATCACAACTACATTAAAACAAAAAACAATATTAATTAACCTGTTTTGCACTCAAGATACTCTTTTACACTATAAAACCTATGGTCCAGTAGCCATTTCGTCAGTTGTAATTTTAGTTTAGGGCCCTGCAATAATTTTATTTTGTCAGGAAGCTTATTATATATTATTATATACATATTAAATACATTTTTCATACTTATGTCTTTACTATGCCGGCTTGACTGAGTATGGCAGCTTGATCCCGAAACGTGTGGATACATTTTATCTGGGTTTATCGGCAGACTGGTCACTTTACCACCATCAGTCCGCCTGCCATCTATTTGTTGTTCTTGTTGAAATTATGTGCCATTTGCAATGATAATTATATTTTGTGTATGTAGTATATAATATTTAAAGTGTGTAGTATATGTAGTTCGTTTTATATGTAGTATATGTATGTACCAAATTAAGTAAGTATTGTGTATTATATTTATTTGCACCCTGCCCATGATTTCTCACTTTCCCAAAGGTCAGTTGTTAAAAAATGCCTAACCGGCATTAAACTCGCCTATGTACACTAATTTTAAATTTGTGCAATAAAGTATTTAAATAAATAAATAAATAAATGTCGAATGCCAATTGTAATTGTCAAGGAGAACTAATATCGTTCAGTTTGCCATGGTTTTATTTATAGACAAATTACAACGCTTGAAACAAGACTTAATACATATGTAGCATAAGCCCTAGTTTATTTTGTTTTTAAATATTTAATTCTTTATTTGACCGCCTCCGTGGTCTAGTGGTAACAAACGTTGCCGTGAACTCGGGAGGTCGTGGATTCGATTCCCACCGGGGGCAAGTTGTACATTGTATAATTTGTCTTGGTCTGGGTGTTTATATGAATATATTTACAAAAAAAAAGTATAATATGTAGTTTATCAACCATCTAGTTTCCGTAACACAAGCCTCGTAGCTTACCACGGAAATTAGATGGCGCTGTGTGACCTGTCTGGAAATATTTATTTATTATCGTCACTTTATATTTAGAGATTAAAACGTTGCTTTTTGGATCCAGCCGAAATAAAAACTAACAATAATGTCAATTTAAATAATTTGAATTAATATTTTTGCGTTCGCAAAAAGGAGTTTTTTTTCTGAATTGTAAAATCAGGTGGGGACCTGATGATAAGCGGTACGCGAGGTCGAAGAATGGGAGCAACTGACGCCAGTCTCAGACGACCGACATCAGTCCTTACCATTATGCCGGCCTATCAAGATGATTTCACACCTCCATTGAAGGAATAACCTTGAGTCCTGAGTGTGAGAAAGTATCTTGATAGGCCGGCATAGTGTTAGGGACTGATGTCCGTCACTAGTGGTCGGCGTTAATTGCTCCCATTTTGTAAATTGGCCAGTGTCACAAGCGAGCCGGACGCGACGGATGCAGAATAATAAATGTGCTACGATAAACTCGTAGTCGTTTTATAGTTTGTGCTACGAGCCCCTAGACTAGAACACAGAGATCTAGACCGTATTTTTATTGTGAATGCTGTGACACCTAATTGGTACATGTATTAGATAAGTTTTAATTAGGATAAATATTATTATGGCGCGATAGTGGCTCGGTTGTAAGGACGCTTTCCTTCCTTCCTACATAGATCGGTTCAAATCCCCGGCATGTACCAACGCGATAGTGGCTCGGTTGTAAGGACGCTTTCCTTCCTTCCTACATAGATCGGTTCAAATCCCCGGCATGTACCAACGCGATAGTGGCTCGGTTGTAAGGACGCTTTCCTTCCTTCCTACATAGATCGGTTCAAATCCCCGGCATGTACCAACGCGATAGTGGCTCGGTTGTAAGGACGCTTTCCTTCCTTCCTACATAGATCGGTTCAAATCCCCGGCATGTACCAACGCGATAGTGGCTCGGTTGTAAGGACGCTTTCCTTCCTTCCTACATAGATCGGTTCAAATCCCCGGCATGTACCAACGCGATAGTGGCTCGGTTGTAAGGACGCTTTCCTTCCTTCCTACATAGATCGGTTCAAATCCCCGGCATGTACCAACGCGATAGTGGCTCGGTTGTAAGGACGCTTTCCTTCCTTCCTACATAGATCGGTTCAAATCCCCGGCATGTACCAACGCGATAGTGGCTCGGTTGTAAGGACGCTTTCCTTCCTTCCTACATAGATCGGTTCAAATCCCCGGCATGTACCAACGCGATATCGAATTTTATAACGTACATTTGTCATAGATTTACAACACCACCGTTCCCGTACCTCGGAGAGCACGTTAAGCCGTCGGTCCCGGTTCCACTAATACCAACTTGTGGAATCGTAAATAAATTGTTATTAAAAATTGTATTCATCTTATATAACTTTTCAGTAAATAGTGGAACCTATGTTGGCCGAGCCAATTTTAATTTGTTTTTTTCAAAGGATCTAGGAATATACGACTAGCTGTAAGGTTTATCATATAATAAATAAATAAAATGATCCTCGCGAAGCCTCTGGCCAGCGTCACGAGTGTAGCTCTGGCCAGCGTCACGAGTGTAGGCCAGCGTGACGAGTGTAGGCCAAATTCTGGAAGGCTCATGTCCAATAGTGCAGGTCTACGCTGTGTTTCAGGGACTAATGAAATATTATCAAAATGGATCAAAACTTTGATTAAAGTTTTGCATTTTTTATAACATTAGAATGGATTGTTAAATACAAAGATACAAGATAGAGACAGGCCAAGCTAATTTAAGTTTAATTCTATTCGTAATTCATTGCGGTAGGTTGCGATTTGCGATACGTTTCCGGTGGGCGGCGACCTTAAACGTAATTGTAGAGCCTTAACTGTATTATAGCGTGACACCTAGCCAACTACAACTACAGCCAACAACTTTGGAGTTACACAAGTGCTAAATGTACTTACAAATATATAAAAAATATATAAATTTGGGCAACAAAATTATATTCCCAGTTATATATGTATTTTTAGATAAATTATTCTAACAAGACTACTACTAAAGTTGAAAATAAACTTCATTTGATATAGTTTAGGTGTGCAAAATGTTTCATATATCATGATGACAGCTCGAGCACTGAAGGAAGTCATTCATACGTTAACTACATATTTTATTTTCCAAATAACTTAATTGCAAAGTAAAGTAAAACATTAATCTTATCAATAACACAATCAGAACTACTATATAATTATGTTTTGTTATTGTACACAGCACAAGCTGATGTCATTTATAAGTTTTTTTTATACTAGCACGACATGTGCGCCCACCTAATGGTATATAGCGCGCAAGGTCTATGAATGTTACCAACTGGAATCAGACACTCATGACTGACATCAGTCCCGAACACTATGTCGGCTTGACTGGGTATGTCGGCTATTCGAGCCTGATCTATCGGCACGAACGATGGAAACTTCCCTGCCCCGGCAGACTGGCCAAATAACCACCATCAGTGCGCCAACCACCTATTGTACGCGTTGGGATAGCGGCTACAGTATGGGGTTGCTTATTTTGAATGATTACATAGGAATAGCAAGGGATCGCGGGTATTGGAGACCATCGAGAGTATGATCTGCAGTTGAGAGACGGTTTAGCGATATTTATTAGTTTATTTTTGTTGACCAGGTGTGGATCAAGATGAAGCTGGTGTTCAGTTCTCGTCTCAGCCCGAAGATGCAGTGGTGGTGCCTCGAGGATCTCTACTGCTCCTGTGTGCCGCTCACAGCTCGGCAGGTGCGGTCCGTCTGCACTGGAGACACCGGCTCGACGATCTGCCCACACACGAGCACGCTCTGGCGCTGCAGCTACCCTACAGGTGAGTCGAGACACAATCCATTGAGTCTTCAAGTGAAGTGGTAAGTCATTCATCACAGCCTCCTAGACCTCCACTGTTGAATATTGGCCTGCACCCGTCACGCTGGCCAGAGGGACTGTTGAGGGTCTGATGTCAATTTTTAATGACAATTTATTAACGATTGCACAAGTTGCGATTAGTGAAACCGGGACCGAAGCCTTAACGTGCTCTCCTTCTCACGGGAACGGTGGTGTTGTATTTAGGATTTTTAAGGAAAGCTTTATAAGAACAAGCCACAATTGCTCTTGAATAAGGATTACACTGAAGCACATATCGCTGCTTTATAAGAACAAGCCACAATTGCTCTTGAATAAGGATTACACTGAAGCACATATCGCTGCTTTATAAGAACAAGCCACAATTGCTCTTGAATAAGGATTACACTGAAGCACATATCGCTGCTTTAATTTAACAAAAAATGGAATTTCAAATTCGTGAGTTTGGAGATTTTCTATTATTAAAATTAGTTTTCATTCCGTAAAGAATATATAGCTAGTTTAAAAGAAGCGCAGTAACGATTAAGTGAGAGAGATTAACAAATAAAATAAGATAAAGATGTAATGTAGAATCGTGTTCAATTTCAGGAAACAGCTGACGAATGGCTCTCTATACATCGAGTCGATGTCAGCATCGATGGCCGGGTTCTACCAATGTGTCGCGACGGCAGACGGTATCGGCACCATCGTCTCCCGAGTTGCTGCTGTCATGTTGGCAGGTACCACTGGACAATAATAAATAATTTATTACTATCGTTACAGTTTATGTTTAAAGGTCAAATTACAAAAACCTTATGTTCCTAAAAAGCAACTGCATCATCTCTGCGTTAATTCTTGATTGCCATCTAGCTAAGGAGGCTTACGCTACAGTGGATAAAGGGCCATAGCGATTCATTTGGCAAAGATGCGGCAGATGAACTGGCCGGAAGGGGGTCATCTACAACACGAACGGGTCCAGTACCAGTTCATTACTCCTACCACATACATATCTTTACGCCAAATCCATTGCGGGGTAGGCAGAGATAATTGAGCGCCACTTGTCACGATCACGACATACCTCTTTCGATTCTTCGACATTCATCAACCTCTTCATACATGCCCTTTTTTTCGATGGTTCTTTTTAATTTACCTTCATCTATTGTTTTGTTTATTCGATCGTGATAGGTGAGTCTCGGTCTGCCAGGGCCTCTTTTACCCACAACTTTTGCATTTTATATCTGGTTCGTCAATCTCTCTTCGCTCATCCTTCCAACATACCCGAAACCCCTATCATTACAGTTTATACGAAGCTGTCTCCGCCGAAGAAGAAATAGACTGCATGAGCAGATTTAGACATCAGCCACAGACAGTCCAGGGAATCTCTTCTCAACCCTGTTTTTTTTAGTTTAAAAGCTAATTCTGGAGATTTAGCTTGTATCTCGTCACGCCGCCCCCCGCGCCCGGCTGGACGGGTGAAAGCTGAATGTTATGTAATATTTGCAGAACTAGTACCTGTGGAGTCCGAGAGCGCTGTGAGGAGTGTGTCGGGGTCGGCGGGCGGTCCCGTGCGGCTGCCGTGCGGCCTGCGGGCGCCGCTGCGGGCCGGCCTCAGGGTGCTGGGGGACAGGCTGCACGCCAGGGAGGGGATACCGGTCATGGTGGTCAATGTGAGTATCTAACACAGGTGTGATTCTGCATCATGGAGTACAACGGTATTCTACACTGTTCTCATATTTTTTACGAGGCGTGAGTTTAAGTACTTATTGATTATGTGACTAATGTTCTTTCAAATAATCTCATTAATGAACACTTCTCGCCAAGCCGTCTGGCCAGCATGGCGAGTGTAGGCCAAATTCTCTAGATATATGTTCTGGAAGGCCCATCTCCAGCAGCGGAGGTCTAGGACACTGTGTTCTATGGGCCGTAATGATGATGATGAATGAACACTGCTGTGAGTTAATTAGAGATTGGTTTACGTACAGGCTTATGGATCGACTTAAGATTGACATAACGAGGTCCAATATAAGATAGAGCGGGCATGGAGCACATTTTGTATGATTGTTTGATTGTTTTACATTAGTTTTTATACAACCTACCGTCAACTAGCAAAATTTCTAACTTTAAATGAAACAATAGGATTTAAAAAATATGTCTTCTGTGCATGGAGCTCATTTCAACCTTAAGCTGCTGTTTTTAAGATTATAATTGTGTCCGACTATAATAGCGCCATCTATGATCGACTAGAGGAACTTTTTGTGTAATGTTCAACTGAGCTATAATTGGAGCCAATTTCAACCTTTCAATTATAGGTTATATTAGCGCTATCGATGATCGAGTAACTATATCTAAAATAAACTGATATGAGGTTCTCTTGTCGAAGAAGAACGTTTTACTGTAACATGGCACGTAGGTCGGCA
Organism: Tinea semifulvella; assembly: GCA_910589645.1. NCBI lineage: Eukaryota > Metazoa > Arthropoda > Insecta > Lepidoptera > Tineidae > Tinea > Tinea semifulvella. Next base: position 145,024 of record OU342623.1, on the reverse strand, counting down.
TAATGTCCGTGGAATTACAAAATAGTTAATTTGAAAGTGCACGACGAACACGACCATTACCGGCAATGCCTGTCACACACTATATTGTTTGACTATAGGATAGTTTTATTAATTTTCATGTGACGTATTTATTTTATTAAGACAATTGTCTGTTTGACAAAAGACACACTAATTGGTCTAGCTTCGATTCTCATATCGTTTGGGTACTTGCTGTCTTGTTATATATAGGGCTTGTTTTGCACTGCTTACTGCCTCCATGGTCTAGCTGTTAAATCTTTGGATTTAGACTCGAAGGTGCCGGATTCGATTCCTGGTGGAGACACAATAATTTATTTGTGATATTTTTCGAGATTGGTATACGTTATTGACATCGACGAGCTTGCCATTTCTCATGGTAGTAAAGTTGGCTAAATGTGAACTCGCTCCTTACACATCAAATTCAAATTTCCGCTAGTTTTCTTTCTCATTTCGCACAAATAAAACGGCCGTTTGGTTCGCTAGAGACTTGTCATGATAGGTCTATAGTAAAGTTGGCTAAATGTGAACCCGTATTAAAAAAGTGTTTTTTTTTACTACCCTCAAATTCGTGATGATTTTTTTTTCTGCATTTATATATGTTGGGAATATGTAGCTGGATAAAAAAATATCTTAGGAACTTTAGGTGTAAATTTAAGCACATTAAGATACAGTACAATGAAACGAAAATGGTTGGCAACTGACAGATAACAAAACGCCCGTTTCCTTTGAACGACAAAAGGCAGTGTTGTATCTAATATGTAACATCTAGTCTGACCAATTAAATGATATGAGAACAGATAAAGATGAGATCGAGTGCCTACAGAACAGATTCTAGTGGAGTATTGTATCAGGTAAGCTGGCACAAGGACGGGGCTCCGGTGGCGGCGGAGGCGGGCCGCGTGTCGGTGGCCGGGAGCGGCGCGCTGGACCTGGAGCCCGCCCGCCTCGCCGACTCCGGCCGCTACTGCTGTCGGGCCGCCTTGCCGCACTCCTCTCCCAGGTAAGTGGCACAAGGACGGGGCTCCGGTGGCCGGGAGCGGCGCGCTGGACCTGGAGCCCGCCCGCCTCGCCGACTCCGGCCGCTACTGCTGTCGGGCCGCCTTGCCGCACTCCTCTCCCAGGTAAGTGGCACAAGGACGGGGCTCCGGTGGCCGGGAGCGGCGCGCTGGACCTGGAGCCCGCCCGCCTCGCCGACTCCGGCCGCTACTGCTGTCGGGCCGCCTTGCCGCACTCCTCTCCCAGGTAAGTGGCACAAGGACGGGGCTCCGGTGGCCGGGAGCGGCGCGCTGGACCTGGAGCCCGCCCGCCTCGCCGACTCCGGCCGCTACTGCTGTCGGGCCGCCTTGCCGCACTCCTCTCCCAGGTAAGTGGCACAAGGACGGGGCTCCGGTGGCCGGGAGCGGCGCGCTGGACCTGGAGCCCGCCCGCCTCGCCGACTCCGGCCGCTACTGCTGTCGGGCCGCCTTGCCGCACTCCTCTCCCAGGTAAGTGGCACAAGGACGGGGCTCCGGTGGCCGGGAGCGGCGCGCTGGACCTGGAGCCCGCCCGCCTCGCCGACTCCGGCCGCTACTGCTGTCGGGCCGCCTTGCCGCACTCCTCTCCCAGGTAAGTGGCACAAGGACGGGGCTCCGGTGGCCGGGAGCGGCGCGCTGGACCTGGAGCCCGCCCGCCTCGCCGACTCCGGCCGCTACTGCTGTCGGGCCGCCTTGCCGCACTCCTCTCCCAGGTAAGTGGCACAAGGACGGGGCTCCGGTGGCCGGGAGCGGCGCGCTGGACCTGGAGCCCGCCCGCCTCGCCGACTCCGGCCGCTACTGCTGTCGGGCCGCCTTGCCGCACTCCTCTCCCAGGTAAGTGGCACAAGGACGGGGCTCCGGTGGCCGGGAGCGGCGCGCTGGACCTGGAGCCCGCCCGCCTCGCCGACTCCGGCCGCTACTGTTGTCGGGCCGCCTTGCCGCACTCCTCTCCCAGGTAAGTGGCACAAGGACGGGGCTCCGGTGGCCGGGAGCGGCGCGCTGGACCTGGAGCCCGCCCGCCTCGCCGACTCCGGCCGCTACTGTTGTCGGGCCGCCTTGCCGCACTCCTCTCCCAGGTAAGTGGCACAAGGACGGGGCTCCGGTGGCCGGGAGCGGCGCGCTGGACCTGGAGCCCGCCCGCCTCGCCGACTCCGGCCGCTACTGTTGTCGGGCCGCCTTGCCGCACTCCTCTCCCAGGTAAGTGGCACAAGGACGGGGCTCCGGTGGCCGGGAGCGGCGCGCTGGACCTGGAGCCCGCCCGCCTCGCCGACTCCGGCCGCTACTGCTGTCGGGCCGCCTTGCCGCACTCCTCTCCCAGGTAAGTGGCACAAGGACGGGGCTCCGGTGGCCGGGAGCGGCGCGCTGGACCTGGAGCCCGCCCGCCTCGCCGACTCCGGCCGCTACTGTTGTCGGGCCGCCTTGCCGCACTCCTCTCCCAGGTAAGTGGCACAAGGACGGGGCTCCGGTGGCCGGGAGCGGCGCGCTGGACCTGGAGCCCGCCCGCCTCGCCGACTCCGGCCGCTACTGCTGTCGGGCCGCCTTGCCGCACTCCTCTCCCAGGTAAGTGGCACAAGGACGGGGCTCCGGTGGCCGGGAGCGGCGCGCTGGACCTGGAGCCCGCCCGCCTCGCCGACTCCGGCCGCTACTGCTGTCGGGCCGCCTTGCCGCACTCCTCTCCCAGGTAAGTGGCACAAGGACGGGGCTCCGGTGGCCGGGAGCGGCGCGCTGGACCTGGAGCCCGCCCGCCTCGCCGACTCCGGCCGCTACTGCTGTCGGGCCGCCTTGCCGCACTCCTCTCCCAGGTAAGTGGCACAAGGACGGGGCTCCGGTGGCCGGGAGCGGCGCGCTGGACCTGGAGCCCGCCCGCCTCGCCGACTCCGGCCGCTACTGCTGTCGGGCCGCCTTGCCGCACTCCTCTCCCAGGTAAGTGGCACAAGGACGGGGCTCCGGTGGCCGGGAGCGGCGCGCTGGACCTGGAGCCCGCCCGCCTCGCCGACTCCGGCCGCTACTGCTGTCGGGCCGCCTTGCCGCACTCCTCTCCCAGGTAAGTGGCACAAGGACGGGGCTCCGGTGGCCGGGAGCGGCGCGCTGGACCTGGAGCCCGCCCGCCTCGCCGACTCCGGCCGCTACTGTTGTCGGGCCGCCTTGCCGCACTCCTCTCCCAGGTAAGTGGCACAAGGACGGGGCTCCGGTGGCCGGGAGCGGCGCGCTGGACCTGGAGCCCGCCCGCCTCGCCGACTCCGGCCGCTACTGCTGTCGGGCCGCCTTGCCGCACTCCTCTCCCAGGTAAGTGGCACAAGGACGGGGCTCCGGTGGCCGGGAGCGGCGCGCTGGACCTGGAGCCCGCCCGCCTCGCCGACTCCGGCCGCTACTGTTGTCGGGCCGCCTTGCCGCACTCCTCTCCCAGGTAAGTGGCACAAGGACGGGGCTCCGGTGGCCGGGAGCGGCGCGCTGGACCTGGAGCCCGCCCGCCTCGCCGACTCCGGCCGCTACTGCTGTCGGGCCGCCTTGCCGCACTCCTCTCCCAGGTAAGTGGCACAAGGACGGGGCTCCGGTGGCGGCGGAGGCGGGCCGCGTGTCGGTGGCCGGGAGCGGCGCGCTGGACCTGGAGCCCGCCCGCCTCGCCGACTCCGGCCGCTACTGCTGTCGGGCCGCCTTGCCGCACTCCTCTCCCAGGTAAGTGGCACAAGGACGGGGCTCCGGTGGCCGGGAGCGGCGCGCTGGACCTGGAGCCCGCCCGCCTCGCCGACTCCGGCCGCTACTGCTGTCGGGCCGCCTTGCCGCACTCATCTCCCAGGTAACTGGCGACAACCTTTATTGGATTCTGGCGAACTTACACACTAGACGATTGCGGGTGCGTTACAAACAATAATAAATACCAATAAAAGTAAATAAATAATATAACTATATTTATGTACGAATATATAACAAATTGGATCGTAACGAATAATTTCAGGAACACCGCCTTCTGGAAAAGAAATTCTGGGTTCCAGAAGACAGTTTACCCATTTTTGACACAATTGATGCTTTAATTGTTTCTATTATATCCCGTGTTTGGATGCTGAACACACCTTTGCCGAGAATCGATAAATGTTCAAACAAAAACTATCTGAATGTATTTTAATTTTATAAAGTACCAGCTAATATATCTTAACACCAGCTGAGAATACTCGGGAACAAAAAGGCATACTGCTACATGTATCAAATAATGATGAAGGCAGACGAGTCTCGTCAATGATGACTAATAATAAAATCAATCGAGACTACAAACAGCTCACGTACAAAACTGTCTCGTCTTCCTAGATTACAAAAAACACAACTTAATTATTTTTATTATTTTACAGGGTAATGGAAACTATAGAATTACGAATAATTAATGATTTAAGTAGTACGGAATCACCGCCGCGGTTTGTGACTACACCACAACCTGCCACTGTCCTTGAAGGTATTTTAATTTCTTCAAATATTATAATGTATTATTTTATACTCTTAAGTAACCTTTGTAATTTATATTTTCAGGGTCTTCGGTAACATTTGATTGTGCGGCAGTTGGTAATCCTAAACCTGAAATAATTTGGCTCAACAACGGTGTTGCTATAGATTTAAAGTAAGTTTGTAGTTAACGTTGAACAATAGAGGTCCCTTAGGCACCCTTGGGGAACACCAAAATTTTGTATTTGTAATATTTTGTATGACATGTGTAGTTTTGGTAACTAGTCATTATTAATTGTTTTTTAATTATCATTATTTTATAATTGTTAAGAATTATATATTTAGTTAATATGATCGAACGCTTTGTTCAGTTCTAAATAGATACTTACTTTATACAAAAAATATATATTGTCGCATTGTAAATAACACTGTATTTATTTATTTAACTAATGAAGTGCATTGGTTAAATTAACTTTATGATTTTTGTTACCCTCAGTGACCTGGACTCCCGGTTCTACCTGGTGGGCTCGGGTTCTCTCCAGATCCAGTCTGCCCGCGCGGTGGACTCCGGGACCTACACGTGTCGCGCTCACAACTCTGTGGACTCCACGGACTCTGGTTCACATCTCGATGTCTTGGTCAGTATTTAAGTTCATTATCTACACCCGACTTTCACCAGCGTTCTTATCTGACGGGGACCGTTCCACTTTGCGTCTCCTTATCTAATAATAAACATTAATATTGGCCAGCATAGAATATTCTGGCAAAATTGATTTCCAATAACTATACGGCGAAGGCTCCGTTGTAAGAATGCAGTTCGAACACCGACATGTACCAAAGAGAAATACAAATTTCTTACCTCCATTTGTCATAGATACTGAATCTAAAGTTCACTGGGTCCATCGGACTGGACGGCTTGTTTGCTATATAACCCACCATTTGCACTTTGGGTACCTAATTAATTTGTTTAGTGTGTCCAGCTACCACCGATTGGTTATAGACTGCTTGGGTAGAGACGGTTTGATCGCAACTCTCAGATGTAAAGACAGTTTCTATTTGTGTGAAGATTTTGCTTAAACGGAATGGAAGGAAGCCATAACAAGCATACCGCGTTAGCACGTAAACTCGTATAATGTCATTTTTAATTAAATTTACTTTCAATTTATATTTGTAACTGAAAAGTACCGAAAATGATTTGGTTGCAACTCTTAACTTCAGATGTGACAGTCTCCTCCTCCTCCTCCTCCTCAAATGTTGAATTTATCTGTTTAGGAAATAAAAAAGGCTTTTTTATAATGATTTGAATAATGCAATGTTTCAGAGCCCGCCGGTGGTGAAGTTCCCCAGCTCGGTGGTGTCGGCTCCCGTGCGGGGAGACGTGACCCTGTCGTGCGAGCTGGGCGGCTCTCCTCTCCCCGCACTGCGGTGGCTGAAGGACGGAGACGTCATCCCTCCGAACCAGCACGACATCACGCTACTCGACGAGTCAGTACTATGTACAATACTAACTACTTAACTTAGTTGTCCATGGATATTATTGTGCGGGAGAGTGTTGTATAATGTTGATAATACTGTTCTCTATGCCAAATTTTATCAGTAAATGTGCATCAAACTGGATTTTTCTCGCATCTATAGGGTATTTGGAAAAAATCGGGAATAAATTATTTAAATAAAATAACATTATTGGTATAGGAGTTTTAAATGAATAGGATAGGCTGCTTTCGATTGCTCCAAGTGGGATAACCTGGACGCCTCACAAGAACATCCACTTTCTTGAGCTGGCAAAGACGTGGAGCTCTAGAGGTGCGCGGTGTTTGTCGGATGCGGATGGAGATGGGTTCTTCCAGTAAACGGTTGCTGGTGATTGCGGCGCGGAATGACGTGGTGGTCTTCTGAGGCTAGGAAGAGCTACCGAGACGTTACCGAGCGGTTTTCGATACACAATGATGTCACTATGCCGGCCATCAACGCGGTGGGTAGCCAAATGTACCATCTGACGACCGTAGCGTCATCTAGTGATAAAATGACGTACTGTAGAGCCCACATTCGTACTTTAGCCTTTAAATTAATTATCTTCGACAGAACTGAGTTGAGTAGTTTTTAGCCACAAATTATAACAAATGAGAAACGGGATTTTATGTATTTTTATTCTTAAAAGCGTATTGATAATTAATTCATAATTTTAGTATTAAAAATAGCTATTGTTGGCTTCGAATGTGATGTCACTGAGTAAATAAGCCGCAATCATCTGTCCCAGTTTCACTAATACGAGCTTGTAGAATCGTTGATTAGTTATCAGTTAGTTATAGTGGCGAGTGTATATGTTCTGGAAAGCCCGTCTCCAGATGATGTTTGTGTGTGCAGTAAGGACCTGCGCATTCAGGGAGTCCTCCCCGTGGACGCCGGAATGTTCCAGTGTGTGGCGCACTCCCCTGCCGGCAGCGCGGTGGCTTCTCTGCGACTTGTCGTGACGGGTGAGTTTCGGATGTGGCCAAGTCCTCCCCGTGGGGGACGGAATGTTCCAGTGTGTGGCGCACTCCCCTGCCGGCAGCGCGGTGGCTTCTCTGCGACTTGTCGTGACGGGTGAGTGTCGGATGTGGCCAAGTCCTCCCCGTGGGGGACGGAATGTTCCAGTGTGTGGCGCACTCCCCTGCCGGCAGCGCGGTGGCTTCTCTGCGACTTGTCGTGACGGGTGAGTGTCGGATGTGGCCAAGTCCTCCCCGTGGGGGACGGAATGTTCCAGTGTGTGGCGCACTCCCCTGCCGGCAGCGCTGTGGCTTCTCTGCGACTTGTCGTGACGGGTGAGTGTCGGATGTGGCCAAGTCCTCCCCGTGGGGGACGGAATGTTCCAGTGTGTGGCGCACTCCCCTGCCGGCAGCGCTGTGGCTTCTCTGCGACTTGTCGTGACGGGTGAGTGTCGGATGTGGCCAAGTCCTCCCCGTGGGGGACGGAATGTTCCAGTGTGTGGCGCACTCCCCTGCCGGCAGCGCTGTGGCTTCTCTGCGACTTGTCGTGACGGGTGAGTGTCGGATGTGGCCAAGTCCTCCCCGTGGGGGACGGAATGTTCCAGTGTGTGGCGCACTCCCCTGCCGGCAGCGCTGTGGCTTCTCTGCGACTTGTGACGGGTGAGTGTCGGATGTGGCCAAGTCCTCCCCGTGGGGGACGGAATGTTCCAGTGTGTGGCGCACTCCCCTGCCGGCAGCGCTGTGGCTTCTCTACGACTTGTCGTGACGGGTGAGTGTCGGATGTGGCCAAGTCCTCCCCGTGGGGGACGGAATGTTCCAGTGTGTGGCGCACTCCCCTGCCGGCAGCGCGGTGGCTTCTCTGCGACTTGTCGTGACGGGTGAGTGTCGGATGTGGCCAAGTCCTCCCCGTGGGGGACGGAATGTTCCAGTGTGTGGCGCACTCCCCTGCCGGCAGCGCTGTGGCTTCTCTGCGACTTGTCGTGACGGGTGAGTGTCGGATGTGGCCAAGTCCTCCCCGTGGGGGACGGAATGTTCCAGTGTGTGGCGCACTCCCCTGCCGGCAGCGCGGTGGCTTCTCTGCGACTTGTCGTGACGGGTGAGTGTCGGATGTAGCCAAGTCCTCCCCGTGGGGGACGGAATGTTCCAGTGTGTGGCGCACTCCCCTGCCGGCAGCGCTGTGGCTTCTCTGCGACTTGTCGTGACGGGTGAGTGTCGGATGTGGCCAAGTCCTCCCCGTGGGGGACGGAATATTCCAGTGTGTGGCGCACTCCCCTGCCGGCAGCGCTGTGGCTTCTCTGCGACTTGTCGTGACGGGTGAGTGTCGGATGTGGCCAAGTCCTCCCCGTGGGGGACGGAATGTTCCAGTGTGTGGCGCACTCCCCTGCCGGCAGCGCTGTGGCTTCTCTGCGACTTGTCGTGACGGGTGAGTGTCGGATGTGGCCAAGTCCTCCCCGTGGGGGACGGAATGTTCCAGTGTGTGGCGCACTCCCCTGCCGGCAGCGCGGTGGCTTCTCTGCGACTTGTCGTGACGGGTGAGTGTCGGATGTGGCCAAGTCCTCCCCGTGGGGGACGGAATGTTCCAGTGTGTGGCGCACTCCCCTGCCGGCAGCGCTGTGGCTTCTCTGCGACTTGTCGTGACGGGTGAGTGTCGGATGTGGCCAAGTCCTCCCCGTGGGGGACGGAATGTTCCAGTGTGTGGCGCACTCCCCTGCCGGCAGCGCTGTGGCTTCTCTGCGACTTGTCGTGACGGGTGAGTGTCGGATGTGGCCAAGTCCTCCCCGTGGGGGACGGAATGTTCCAGTGTGTGGCGCACTCCCCTGCCGGCAGCGCGGTGGCTTCTCTGCGACTTGTCGTGACGGGTGAGTGTCGGATGTGGCCAAGTCCTCCCCGTGGGGGACGGAATGTTCCAGTGTGTGGCGCACTCCCCTGCCGGCAGCGCGGTGGCTTCTCTGCGACTTGTCGTGACGGGTGAGTGTCGGATGTGGCCAAGTCCTCCCCGTGGGGGACGGGTGGAGTGTATTTACTTACCTTTAGGGTTATCCCAGACTCGCATCCAAGCCAGGAGATGATGAACTTTCTTAAATCAGTAGACAAAAACATACGACTTGGGGGAATAAAGATCTCGAAGAACACTATTTCCAGTTTGGCCGAGCAGATGCACTTCCTTCTGTAATAAAGGCGTGAAGGCGAGACAACCATACAGACATGAATTTAACAGATCGAGAGGTTTCTTTTATAACGAGACATTAAATTATATACGTGTACATAAAAGTCGATATTCATAATGCTAGAGCATATTTTAGTACTTTCTTTATCGCACTCCTCAGGAATTTGTAAGTATTTTCCAATCATTGCACCAAATCCAATTTATTCACATCTATGTATCGTTATTCCAGAATCACTGAACTCCTCCATTCCCTCCAACCTGGATATCTTTTCGTCCCTGATTTCGTCCGACTCCCGGGAGTCCCAGGAGTCCCAGGAGTCGGAGCTCCTCCCTGCCTACACCCCGTCCCCCGAGTCCCCGGACTACATGGACCCTTTGTTCCACGCTGCCGAAGGATCTCCACCGGCCCATACTAACGAGTCCCTCCTCTCTGCGCCGAGGAACCTGAGAGCTGTCATAGTAAAACATACGTTTGTCAGTCTGAGCTGGGACCGACCGGACATCGAACTGGAGGAGATCAAAGGATACGATGTGTTCTATCAAGTCAAAGGCAGTCAGAGGTTAGTTGCGTTCCTAACTTTAGCATTCTTTCAGAGCGAAGCAAATCAGAAATGAGAGTTTTATTTTGTTGTCATGACAAGAGAAGCTAAATTTTACAGAAATATATTAGGCCAAAACCCTTTTCTTTAAACCAAAAAGACCTCGGTTCGAACCCCAATTTGTATCAATAAAAGAATTTGTCAAACAGTCAGTGGGGTCGTCCTGGCCCGAATGGGTTTGAGTCGATCTCAGCGGGGAACCAACCGCCAATAATTGGTGAACTTTTGGTGGCTCACGAAGGGTCTAGGTTCGACTACTTTCTCCTCCAGAAGCATGTGTAGTTCTGTGATCTACCACTAGAGGCGCCCAAGTCGGCGTCTGTACAACATCTACGCTCGGTCCGTGTGAGAGTCTTTACATCGGACTGGACTCTAAATGGTGTTTAGAATCGTTCCGAGATAGTGAAGTGTGAGAAGGAGCCAGGCCTTTTTCCCGCGGTATGTCCTTTTTTCTCATCCTCTTGTTGGTTCTGGCAGATCCGCGCTATTTAAATTAGTAACTCATTTTGTAGACAATGTAGCACAGTCTGATTAATAGGCACTAATGGTTCAACCGGTACGGACCACTATCCGTTTCGTTAGATGATGAAAGTTTTTCTGCTGCCGATGATGAAGGCTTTTGTCCTTTACGTAAGGTTAATGTTTCAGAGAGCGAGTTCTCCGAAGTATATCTCTGCGCCGCGAACTCAATGTGGCCACCTTACAGCCAAATACTACCTACTTGTTCTGGGTGAAAGCCTTCACTGAGAACCTCGTGTCTCCTCCTACAGAGGTCAGTAATCGTAACAATAAACAATGCCATTTCAATACTCGTATGAATATGACACCCGTATTCTCGGCTGTCAAACTGAGCCCCTACGAGAGGAATAGAACTGTTTAACTCAAGGAACATTGCGACCTACATTGAAGGCGTGTTTATGTTGTTGTATTATTTTAAGTTTTTCTATTAATAATTAGTAACAAATCAAATTGTCAAACTTATTTAAATTAGATTTCGTTCCAAAATTATAAACAATTTTTTGTGATATATGAATATTTATAATATGAAAGAGACACGCTTCCGGATGTCAAAGGTAATAGAGCGTGCAGTAATTCTGAACAAATGATACCGATTTTTTTTTGCATGAAAAGGACTGTACAATGTACATGGTCTTTTCATATTTAAATTAAAGTAGTACCATCGCTGCAAGAATGAGACAAAATCTTTGATTAAGGAGAAGCGTGAAAGATGTAAAGAAATAGGTGAAAACAGGATGACGAGCAACTTTAAGGAGAACTCTAAACTTTTCTGGAGGGAAGTTAGGAAGGCCAAGGGTGACTTGACATCTTGTCGAATGAATAGAGTTAGATCAAAGAGCGGTAACATTCTTGCAAACACGAATGAGGTGTTGGAGCGATGGAGTGAATATTTTAGTGAGATGTATGCTAGTACGATTCCTAACGACGTTACGACGGGTACTTTACCTCCAGAGCTACCCTCAAATACAACGTCTACATCTAAAGAGGAAATAAGTGTGCAAGAATTGCAATCGGCAATTAGAAGCCTGAAATGTGGCAAAGCAGCGGGAAAAGATCGAGTGCTCGCCGAAATGATCAAATACGGAGGTATACCGGTCTGGAACGCTTTCCACCTACTATGCAACCTTTGCTGGCAGGAGGGAAGAGTACCGGAGGACTGGCAGCAATCAGTCATCGTTCCTTTGTATAAAGGTAAAGGATCTAGATTGGACTGTGCCAACTACCGAGCGATTAGTTTGATCAGTTTGGCGAGCAAGATGTATGGCAAGATTCTCACGAAACGCCTGCAAGAGAAGACAGAAGGTCTTTTATGGGAGGCACAAGGAGGCTTTAGACCTGGAAGAGGATGCACTGACCAAGTCTTCTCGCTCCGCAATATCACATATAAGTTTTTGGCCTTAAACCAGAAAGTTTTCTGTGCTTTTGTGGATTTGGAGAAGGCTTTTGATAGAGTTGTAAGAAAGAAGCTTTGGGACATATTGCCGGAGTATGAAGTGGATGACAAACTGCTACAGGCTATACAGTCCCTGTACAAGGGCTGTAAAGCTTGTGTGCGGGTGGAGGGAGGTATGTCGCCTTGCTTAGAATCGCAAATGGGCGTCAAACAAGGCTGCGTGCTGTCCGCCAGATTATTCACTTTATATCTCGACAAATGCCTAAAAAGAGTAAGGGTGAGTGACTGTGGGATAAAAATGGGTGATCTTGTGGTGAACTGCCTGCTTTATGCAGATGATGCTGTTCTTATGGCATCGTCCGAACAACAATTGCAATCACTAGTCACAGAAATGAAAGAGGGATGTGCAGAAAAAGGACTCCGTTTAAATGCGAGAAAAACCAAGGTACTAGTGTTTGAAAGAAGAAGGATGACAACCTTGACGATAAAGATTGATGATGAAACGCTAGAACAGGTAAATGAAATTATATATCTGGGCAGTGTTTTCACTGCGGATGGGAAGTATGATAGGGATGTTGAAAGAAGAGTGAACGCGGGAAATAGTGTTAATGGGGCCCTGGGGTCACTGATCGCCAGTCGAAATGTCAGTGATAAAGCTCGACTCGCCATACACAATGCCTTGCTAATACTAGCGAGACGTGGATATGTCAGAATACGCATGAGAGTAGAGTTAATGCAGTAGAAATGAGGTCTTTACGTCGGATATGCGGCGTAACTTTGATGGACCGTATACGTAATAACGAAATACGCAAAAGGGTAGGTATAAAAGAAAGCATAGGTACAAAAATAAAGAAAGGCATGCTCCGATGGTTCGGGCATGTCGAAAGGATGAGCGAAGAGAGATTGACGAACCAGATATATAATGCGAAAGTTGTGGGTAAAAGAGGCCCTGGCAGACCAAGACTTGCCTATCATGATCAAATAAATAAAACATTAGCTGAAGGTGAATTAAAAAGCCATCGAAACAAGAGGGCATGTATGAAGAGGTTGATGAATGTCGAAGAAGCGAAAGAGGTATGTCGTGATCGTGACAAGTGGCGCTCAATTGTCTCTGCCTACCCCGCAAGGGATTTGGCGTGAAGATATGTATGTATGTATGTATGTAAAGTAGTACTACATCAATTATTTATTTATTTATTATTAAGGAAAACTATTGACATTAAATTCACAAGTATAGATACAAAAATAGAAACAGAAAGTCATTTACAAGTTTTCACTAGTAGTGTTAGAATAATACATATTGTGAACGATGAAATCATCTACAAACTATCACTTCATGCAATAAACTAATAACTGTACATTAACAAAAAAAAAAAAAAACTTAATAAAAAATTAGATCAAAACTATTTTTTTTGTTGTACTAATTATATTGCGATAATTTTTATCCATGATCGCTCATTTTATCTGCCGGTACCTATACCCTATGTATTTGAAGTTCCCTCCTCTCTCAGACGGTGTCGGCCCGCACACCGGCCTCGGAGTATCGCGCGGGAGCGGTCTCCGGACTGCGGGTGTCGGTCACAGGGCCGACTTCCGTCAACGTGGCCTGGAGGCCGGGGGACCCGCCGTCACACTCCTACACGCTGTACTATACGGAAGTAAGTCATAAGAACCTACAATTATGTTACACGAGAAAATGTTTGGCCAACTCTTTGACGACTCTACATTGTTTGTCATAGTTTTAGGTATAGTGTAGCTGCTTTCACGTGTAATATATTGGTCCGCGGAGTCACATGTCATCCATACTAATTCAACATGTACACTGTACAGGGCACCGAGAAGGTGCTCTATCAGTTTTGACTAATCTTCCTTTAAAATTAAAATATTGCTGGCGTCGGGTAATAGGTAAGTTAAGTTTCAAGGGAAAATCATCCTTATTGTAATAGATAATCAACTGATCGGAGGTCCAAATGTCAGAGACAAATCTCGGCTCGGGATACGCAACGCTGATATATGGAAGCGAGACGGATATGTCAGAATACGCATGAAAGTAGGGTTGATACAGTAGAAATGAGGTCATTATGTTGAATACGTCACTTTGGTGGACAGTATACGCAAAAGAGTAAGTATGATGGAAAGTATAGGAACAAAAGTAAATGCTCCAAGGTTTGGAAATGTCGAAATGTTGAGTAAAGAAATATACGAATATATACTGCTTAAGTTATGGGTAAGAGAGGCCCTGGCAGACCAACACTCACCTATCGCGATCAAATAAATAAAACACTAGTCGAAGGTGCAGTAAAGAGTCTACGAAACAAAAATGGGCATGTCTGAAAAGGTTAATGAATGTCAAAGAAGCAAAACAGGCATGTGGTGATCTTGACAAATGGCGCTCAATCTTCTCTGCCTGCTAACTGGTGTGAGATATGTATGTAAATATTTAGTTTATAACCAACTGTGATTATCTTACTATCTAATTAAGTTATCATAATCTCCATTTCGTCTGGCCAGCTTGGGGAATGTAGCCCAAATTCTCTACAAATTTATTTATCTTTAACAGTGTACTCTGTGTTACAGGGACTGGTGTCCTCACAACCGTATTCCTTCCGGGGGCAATCGATGGCTTCACGGCTCTGAACGGTTACTGTTACAGTAGTACAGACCTTCAAAAGAATGAACTCGAACACATAAAAAAGACGTTCTTCTAGTTCGTACGCCGGTAGTCTTCAGACCGATTCTACTGGGAAGTTTTGGGGAATCCATTCGCTCATTTAGAATGTCAATTACACTGAAATGTTAGGTAGTACAAAAAGTGGTGAATTATAGTCATTTAATTGATGCTGATTGTACGAGAGGTTCAACTGCCGATATCTAAAACAAATATGCCCTAAAAAAGATTTTACAACTGTATGCTTTTTGTGACAATATATTTTTATTGAAGTATAGAAGTTGCTATATCTCGACAGATGTGGTGTTTGTAGTAGAATAAGTTTTGTTGTGTGTTTGAGGTGGAGAGCGGTCGCTCCCAGTCCGTGTCGGTGTCGGGGCGCCTCTCCTCCTCCGCGCTGCTCTCTCTGCGACCGCACACCTCCTACTGGATCCGACTGGTACCCGCCGACGGACCGCCCACACAACAGGTCTCTCACAGACACACATATACACACATACACATTACTCAGTTTGGATATTACCCTATCATTATAGGATAAGCCTTTAGGCCAGACATCTAAGTGTTTTCGCGGAACTTGATGGTCTCACAGAAGAAATGATCAGGAAAAGATCAGCTTCAGGTTAACGCAGTGGGAGTTGGAGGGCGATTCTGGCAAAATCTTTGCACCACTTATTGAAAGAATTGAGCCTAAGCAGATCTGCTGAAGATTAATTTATGGAAAGAGCTTCCAAGATGGCATTAACGGAGACATACAGTATTTGGAAGAGTAGAATGGTGCATGGTGAAGTTCTTGTAGCGCAATAAAAGGAAGGAGCTATCCTTTGTAAACCAGTCTATGGTTGGTCGCAGGTCCGAGGCACCATTCTTCTCTCCACACATGATGGAGCCGGCACCCGCGCGGTGAATATTCTTTTTCATTACCGGAGTAAATGAGACTCAATCTGTTTGTCCACTCTGTTGAACATCGACTGATGGTCTTTGCCACCTTTAAAGTGACAAAGGCACCGGAGTGGATGTGCTATATTATCTCTTTGAATATTAAACACAATCAATCTACCCCAGCGATCATGTATTGTAAAATAACATCAGCTACAATCAGTGCTACAGCTGGGGCTTATACTTGATTGTTTTTTAAATGTTACTCTTATTAACAGCACTGGCCATGTGTCTTTCTCACATATACACACTTGTGTCTCACAGCCACACATGTATCTAACGTTGTGTTGCGATGTAGGTGGAGGTTCGCACTCTGGGAGCGCCTCCGTCCGCTCCTCCGGGTAACGTGACCGCCACTCCGCTCTCCGCTGATGTGAGTATGGAAACTTCATTTACGAGTACAATTGATTCAAATTAACACTAAAACTAAACGCAAAATGAAAAATTAAATATATTTTTATTTTATACAAGTATTTTTTTATCTCTTTAATATTTGGTGGTTATCTGATGTTGTCCCAGAGCGTGTTGGTTCGCTGGACCGCTCCGCCCCCGCGGTCTCTGGGCGGAGTGCTGACCGGGTACAAGGTGCGGTGTCGGGACCCGCGCCGGGCTCCGCGCACTCTCACTGTGCCGGCAGACGTTACCCGGGCAGAGGTCACCGGCCTGCATCGGGGGAACACCTACCAGGTACGTCTAGCAGTAGCGTGCAGTGCTTTGCAGCAATCAGAGACGGTGATCACAATTATAATAAATGAAAAATGACCTACGTAAAATGAAAATTAACAATTAGTGAGATGACTAATGATTAGTGGCATGATAATGGGTATGTGAGGTGTCGTTTGGTGATAGTGAAATCCGTCGAACTGCATACCAACCGCCGACAGCACTAGATATAAAACACACAAAGACACAATATATCCCACCAGACATTTAGCCATTCTACAATCTAAAACTAATTGTTAGCACTTACCCAATTAGGGGATTACGGTCGCTTCGTGATTTTAATGTGTGCTTGAACGAAGTTATATTTAATATTTTATTTCGGAGCACTCGCAAATAGAAGTTGCGCAGAAAAAGTTTCAAAATTAATGAGGAACGGCTGATTTTGACACATTGCGTACCGTCCCTGAGCGTTCTGTTTCTCAGAGTTCATCGCATAACGCATTAATGCGTTTCTATTAAAACAATTATAAACTGTCATGCTACAGTACCTCAACACACGTACCTACAGAAGTTTAAATATCATTGTGCATCTAAATTCATGTAATCATTCGAACATTCGTAAGTTATGTACGAGTTTACCGATTTTTATAAAGCATATGATAACATTAGTTACAAAGACATGTTTTTTTTTATCAAATACGTTTTTTTTTTCTATTATTTAATTAATATATTTTGAATTTATCACAAGAGTTTTATTTAATATTTTCACGTTAAATTTGATATTTATTAGTACAGGAGTTCCCCAGGGGCGCTATCTGGGACCTCTTTTCGACTTATACTTGATTGATCTTGTAATGTTTTCCTAATTATATAAATGTATTCACTTTAAAATATTATATCGATAACCAAAATAAACCGGTTATTTATTTTGTTTGAATTTGCTACTGTTTTAAAACTAAATATATAATGACTGTTACAGTTTCGTGTGTGCGCCATCAACGTGAACGGGTCGGGTCCGTTCAGTGAGTGGGTCTCCGCCGCGCTCTCTCTCCAGCAGGAGGAGCCCGACCGCACCGTCCCGCCAAGACCTCCGCCCCTCACCAGTATGTATCGCCGACCGGACCGTCCCGCCAAGACCTCCGCCCCTCACCAGTATGTATCGCCGACCGGACCGTCCCGCCAAGACCTCCGCCCCTCACCAGTATGTATCGCCGACCGGACCGTCCCGCCAAGACCTCCGCCCCTCACCAGTATGTATCGCCGACCGCACCGTCCCGCCAAGACCTCCGCCCCTCACCAGTATGTATCGCCGACCGGACCGTCCCGCCAAGACCTCCGCCCCTCACCAGTATGTATCGCCGACCGGACCGTCCCGCCAAGACCTCCGCCCCTCACCAGTATGTATCGCCGACCGCACCGTCCCGCCAAGACCTCCGCCCCTCACCAGTATGTATCGCCGACCGGACCGTCCCGCCAAGACCTCCGCCCCTCACCAGTATGTATCGCCGACCGGACCGTCCCGCCAAGACCTCCGCCCCTCACCAGTATGTATCGCCGACCGGACCGTCCCGCCAAGACCTCCGCCCCTCACCAGTATGTATCGCCGACCGGACCGTCCCGCCAAGACCTCCGCCCCTCACCAGTATGTATCGCAGTATGTGTGTGTCTCGAAGGTCATTCTTAGTGTTCAGGTTCTCATGGTGTGGCGTGTCCGGTGGTCGCCCCTTCCTTAGAAGGTCATTGCAGTGGTGGCACGGGTGTCGGGTCCCGGTCCGCACCCTAAGGGCCTGGTTGAGCGGGGGGATGGCTGGCACATGCGTTATGTCCGTGATCGGGTGCTGCTGTGGGGGCCTGGGACCTCTGCCGAACACGTTCAATTTATTGTTCTTAAATTAACAGAGGTTTTTGCGTTTTGTCGACTTTCGGGTTGCACATAGGCATGTAGTCTACCTTAATTCTGACTTGCCTGGTGGGTTACTGCTGTACCAGGTATTGTTTTCTCATAGCTACTGATAACTAAATTTAAAAGGTTATTAATTGATCGTTGTGGTGCAGTTCTGTATATGTTTTATTTTGTAAATCTGATATAGCTGAGTTTTCCTTGCAGATTCCTTTCTCAGTCAGATTAAACATTAACAGGTCACTGGAATTTGCTAAGCTGCTGGTCTTCTGCTAACAGCTTACTTATTGGACCACTTTGCTGCTTAGTTTTCTACTAGCAGGAGTAGAATCATTCAAAATAATTCAATTAATGACGTTTCATAAATGCCTGTAATAGGTTTACGTGAATAAAGATATTTTGACTTTGACTTTGACCGCATGTAAAATGTCTCATCACCATTTTGGGCTTCTTTTTTCACATTTATTTAATGCAATTAATATGGATTCTATCCGCTTATCAATGAGAGATATATATATCTGGTTGTAACGGTGTGTCGTGTTGTCCAGCTCGCTCGGGTCGGGACTGGATCTCGGTCTCGTGGTCGGGAGCGGCTCGCGGCTGGTCTCTCTCGTGGGGGCTGGGGGTGCCGGATGACGTCACGCACTCCCTCCCGGGGGACACGCACCAGCACGTCGTCAGGGATCTCAGTCAGTATACATACAACCACAAAACATTACGAACACTCACTTTAATAAAGTGAGTGTTTTTTAATTTGCAAAGGGGAATTTGATTTGGCACTTAATATTTTGTAACATGTTTCAGATTTTGTATTGATACATAATTTACGCGGACACATCTATTGATGAACTGTACATTGATCAATTTTACTATTTAACAATTATGTTTTATTATATCTGACATACATTTTGTATTTATGATCACAATAATATGATACCCAGAACCGAACTCGGAGTACGTGATCTCTCTCCGAGGGGCCAACGCGTTAGGTCTCGGTCCCGCAGTGTACGCCACTGTGCAAACCAAACCGGAGGGGGACGAGGGAGACGACGGAGAGGGAGATGAGGGAGAAGAAGAAGATGACGAAGAATTACCTTCTCTACTGCCGCCTGTGGGACTCAAGGTACAGACAAGAGAAGGAAAGGTTGGAAGGAGGAGGTTGAAAATTTCAACCAATTAAATTTAATCGTATAGTTTTAATTACAAACTTCATAGCATATTTATAGTAAAATACTTTATAATCATAATACAAACATTAAAAATGTAATTACGAGTAAATTATAAAACTGTTTCTTGAACGAAATAATGATATAATATTGTTTTCCAATACAATACCGGGCTAAGAAGTTAATATCATCAAAGATATCAATTATTATTATGATTTTGTTTCTCTTCTCCCGATGGATGATGGATGAGGAGATAGGGAAGGCAAAGGGTCTAGCCCATACAGCCCAGTTCGGCGTAAGATATTCTTTATTTTAATATATATATATTCAAATTTATAATTTACTATAATTAATTAATCCCATTGTAGCACAATGTTAAACAACACTTGACTAAGAATATCCACAGTAAATTAATTTACAAAACAAAAACTTGCATTTGACATGTTCGCGGAAAATGGCGCGAAGTACTCTGTATATTTTTTTGTATAATTCTGGGAGGACAAAGGATCGGTTCCGCAGCACAAGTCTTAAGAGTTTTCTTTCTTCGTGGTATTGTTGCTTTAAATTGCAATGGTGTTTTACAATTTAACACTTTTCGAAGTATTTGGCGACGATTAACTTAATGGAACGCATATATTTTTAATTTTTGAGAAGTATGTATGAGAGTAGATGAAGTAGTGTATGAAACTGCACATAACTTGGTATTAAATATATACCTCTGATTAAAAATACCCCTCACTCTGCAACAGTTCCCTAAAGTACTATAAATGTTTCAGGCGATAATGTTGAGCGGAACTACAGCAGTCTTGTACTGGACGGATCCCACACTTCCTCGCGGACAGGTACGTGTCCTCTTAATCTTTCCTAACACTCATTTCTCTGACCTCTAAAAAAAAGAGAAATGACGGCCAAAAAGGTCCCTAAAGATGATATTAGATGCTCACAGGCCCCTAAAGATTATATCGGAAGGTTCACAGGTCCCTAAAGGTGCTATCAGACGGTTGACAGTTCCCTAAAGATGATGTCAGACTGTTCACAAGTCTCAAACTATTATACGAGGGGCGTTCAAAATATTCTCGGTATGTGGATAAAAACAAACAAGTACGAAAAGTTTGATATTTTTATTTTTCAATATACTCCCCCCCTATGTTCATACACTTATAAGATCGATCAATTATTTTTTTTAATCCCTCATAAAAATATTTTTTATCTTTGGTGTAAAAATGCTCCTCCACGGCCGTCTTCAACGCTTCATCGTCAGAAAATTTATTTCCACGCAGATCCTTTTTAAGATTGGGAAACAAAAAGAAGTCGCTTGGGGCTAAGTCCGGACTATAGGGTGGATGAGTAACAGTTTCAAACCCACATTCAACAATAGCTGCCTTGGCAATATGAGCAGTATGGACAGGGGCGTTGTCATGCAGAAGCAGAACACCTTTGGTTAACTTTCCTCGCCTCTTTTTTTTGATCGCATCTCTTAATTGACGTATAACGTTAGCGTAGCACTGCCCTGTGATATTTACACCTTTTTCTTTATAATCGATAAGCAAAACTCCTTCACAATCCCAAAATATTGTGGCCATGACCTTGCCAGCTGACGGGATTACCTTGAACTTCTTGGGATGAGCTGAACCCTTAATGTGCCACTGCATGGACTCCTGTTTGCTCTCTGGGTCATAATGATGAACCCAGGTTTCATCTCCAGTAACTATTTTTTGCAGCACCTCATCGGGATTTTCACCACACAGGTCGATAAAATCTGAACAGCAAGCCACACGCATATCCTTTTGAAGAAGCGTCAGCATTCGCGGAACCCATCTTGCACTTACTTTTGACATATTAAGATGGTCATGTATAATGTCATGTACGGTACCAATAGAGAGATTGGTTACTTGAGCTATAGATTTTACCTTCACTCGGCCGTCTTCCAATATAAGTTTTTCCACTTTATCAATATTTTCTTGTGAGGTAGCCACTACAGGCCGGCCAGGTCTAGGGTCATCTTCAATACTCTCCCTTCCACGCTTAAATTCGCTTGACCATTTTTGAATAGTAGATAAAGAAGGAGCAGACTCACGGTAAACACAATCCATTTCCTCTTTTATGGTTTTTTGATTTTTACCCTGTTTTGTCAAGAATTTTATGACGGATCGGTGCTCTAATTTCGTTAAAATTGTTAATTCGCTCATGGTGTTCATGTTTGTTCGGCAATTGCAGAAAAACAAAAGAACATCTCGGTTCCAATTTTACTTTTTTTTAATGTCAATGGATGAATCTTAGCGGCCAGTAACAAATATATATATAAAAGAGGTTGTAACGTATCAATACCGAGAATATTTTGAACGCCCCTCGTATCAGATGGTTCACAGTTCCCTAAAGGTGATTTCAGACAGTTTACAGGTCCCTTAAGATGATATCAGACGGTTCACAGGTCCCTTAAGATGATATCAGACGGTTTACAGGTCCCTTAGGATGAAATCAGACGGTTTTTGTTCATTTCTTTCCGTCTTTCACTCATCATCTTTATCTCTAAAGTGAAATGTCACATCAATGGTGAATAAATGAAATAAATTTTGTAGACGTCGACCGACGGTCGGAAGTACATAGTTCGGTGGTCGACGGAGAACAGTGTGAAGACGTTTCATGCCAACGACCTCAACTGTATGATCGACGACCTCAAGCCCTACACCACCTACACCTTCGCTGTCAAACTCGTCAAAGGTAACTTTCTGTCTTTATTATTTTGATTCTTTCAACAGTGTTTTGAGCTTCCCACATTTTGATTAATCCATTGACTTGTTCATTATGTATAAATTATTAGTATTAGCGTAATGAAACAACCGATACTGGCGAGTGCAGTTTGAAACAACCGATACTGGCGAGTGCAGTTTGAAACAACCGATACTGGCGAGTGCAGTTTGAAACAACCGATACTGGCGAGTGCAGTTTGAAACAACCGATACTGGCGAGTGCAGTTTGAAACAACCGATACTGGCGAGTGCAGTTTGAAACAACCGATACTGGCGAGTGCAGTTTGAAACAACCGATACTGGCGAGTGCAGTTTGAAACAACCGATATTGGCGAGTGCAGTTTGAAACAACCGATACTGGCGAGTGCAGTTTGAAACAACCGATACTGGCGAGTGCAGTTTGAAACAACCGATACTGGCGAGTGCAGTTTGAAACAACCGATACTGGCGAGTGCAGTTTGAAACAACCGATACTGGCGAGTGCAGTTTGAAACAACCGATACTGGCGAGTGCAGTTTGAAACAACCGATACTGGCGAGTGCAGTTTGAAACAACCGATACTGGCGAGTGCAGTTTGAAACAACCGATACTGGCGAGTGCAGTTTGAAACAACCGATACTGGCGAGTGCAGTTTGAAACAACCGATACTGGCGAGTGCAGTTTGAAACAACCGATACTGGCGAGTGCAGTTTGAAACAACCGATACTGGCGAGTGCAGTTTGAAACAACCGATACTGGCGAGTGCAGTTTGAAACAACCGATACTGGCGAGTGCAGTTTGAAACAACCGATACTGGCGAGTGCAGTTTGAAACAACCGATACTGGCGAGTGCAGTTTGAAACAATCGATACTGGCGAGTGCAGTTTGAAACAACCGATACTGGCGAGTGCAGTTTGAAACAACCGATACTGGCGAGTGCAGTTTGAAACAACCGATACTGGCGAGTGCAGTTTGAAACAACCGATACTGGCGAGTGCAGTTTGAAACAACCGATACTGGCGAGTGCAGTTTGAAACAACCGATACTGGCGAGTGCAGTTTGAAAACTGATTTATCGTAAAGTAAGTCACGGTAACAGAAATGTACATCATCTTACCAATATATTGTGTTCGTGTCGCCCAGGGGAGCGCGAGTCCACCTGGTCCCTGCTGGTCTCCAACCGGACCCTGGAGCTGCCGCCCTCCTCCCCGCCGCGCGCGCTGCTCCCCGCGCCGGGCCCCGCGCCCCGCAGCGCGCTGCTCTCGTGGGGGGCGCCGGACAAACCCAACGGCCTCGTCACAGGTAACTCATACCCGGATAGGGTCCCTGCTGGTCTCCGACCGGACCCTGGAGCTGCCGCCCTCCTCCCCGCCGCGCGCGCTGCTTCCCGCGCCGGGCCCCGCGCCCCGCAGCGCGCTGCTCTCGTGGGGGGCGCCGGACAAACCCAACGGCCTCGTCACAGGTAACTCATACCCGGATAGGGTCCCTGCTGGTCTCCGACCGGACCCTGGAGCTGCCGCCCTCCTCCCCGCCGCGCGCTGCTCTCGTGGGGGGCGCCGGACAAACCCAACGGCCTCGTCACAGGTAACTCATACCCGGATAGGGTCCCTGCTGGTCTCCGACCGGACCCTGGAGCTGCCGCCCTCCTCCCCGCCGCGCGCTGCTCTCGTGGGGGGCGCCGGACAAACCCAACGGCCTCGTCACAGGTAACTCATACCCGGATAGGGTCCCTGCTGGTCTCCGACCGGACCCTGGAGCTGCCGCCCTCCTCCCCGCCGCGCGCTGCTCTCGTGGGGGGCGCCGGACAAACCCAACGGCCTCATCACAGGTAACTCATACCCGGATAGGGTCCCTGCTGGTCTCCGACCGGACCCTGGAGCTGCCGCCCTCCTCCCCGCCGCGCGCTGCTCTCGTGGGGGGCGCCGGACAAACCCAACGGCCTCGTCACAGGTAACTCATACCCGGATAGGGTCCCTGCTGGTCTCCGACCGGACCCTGGAGCTGCCGCCCTCCTCCCCGCCGCGCGCTACTCTCGTGGGGGGCGCCGGACAAACCCAACGGCCTCGTCACAGGTAACTCATACCCGGATAGGGTCCCTGCTGGTCTCCGACCGGACCCTGGAGCTGCCGCCCTCCTCCCCGCCGCGCGCTGCTCTCGTGGGGGGCGCCGGACAAACCCAACGGCCTCGTCACAGGTAACTCATACCCGGATAGGGTCCCTGCTGGTCTCCGACCGGACCCTGGAGCTGCCGCCCTCCTCCCCGCCGCGCGCTGCTCTCGTGGGGGGCGCCGGACAAACCCAACGGCCTCGTCACAGGTAACTCATACCCGGATAGGGTCCCTGCTGGTCTCCGACCGGACCCTGGAGCTGCCGCCCTCCTCCCCGCCGCGCGCTGCTCTCGTGGGGGGCGCCGGACAAACCCAACGGCCTCGTCACAGGTAACTCATACCCGGATAGGGTCCCTGCTGGTCTCCGACCGGACCCTGGAGCTGCCGCCCTCCTCCCCGCCGCGCGCTGCTCTCGTGGGGGGCGCCGGACAAACCCAACGGCCTCGTCACAGGTAACTCATACCCGGATAGGGTCCCTGCTGGTCTCCGACCGGACCCTGGAGCTGCCGCCCTCCTCCCCGCCGCGCGCTGCTCTCGTGGGGGGCGCCGGACAAACCCAACGGCCTCGTCACAGGTAACTCATACCCGGATAGGGTCCCTGCTGGTCTCCGACCGGACCCTGGAGCTGCCGCCCTCCTCCCCGCCGCGCGCTACTCTCGTGGGGGGCGCCGGACAAACCCAACGGCCTCGTCACAGGTAACTCATACCCGGATAGGGTCCCTGCTGGTCTCCGACCGGACCCTGGAGCTGCCGCCCTCCTCCCCGCCGCGCGCTGCTCTCGTGGGGGGCGCCGGACAAACCCAACGGCCTCGTCACAGGTAACTCATACCCGGATAGGGTCCCTGCTGGTCTCCGACCGGACCCTGGAGCTGCCGCCCTCCTCCCCGCCGCGCGCTGCTCTCGTGGGGGGCGCCGGACAAACCCAACGGCCTCGTCACAGGTAACTCATACCCGGATAGGGTCCCTGCTGGTCTCCGACCGGACCCTGGAGCTGCCGCACCAATTATTATAAATTACCAATAAACCGTTTCCATGTCTCGAAGAGCACGTTAAACTGCCGTTCACAAATAAACTTTCATGGAATTGGTCTAATGACAATTTTACCCGTCTGACCAACCAACATGGCGAGTGTAGACCGAATTCACCAGCAGCGGAGATTGTTAAACTAATAGAATAATAAATCAGCAAAATAAATCTAATCTATTTATCATCAACCAAACACATTATTAAACATATTTGCAAGACTTTTAAATACTGCACTATCTTAAAGGATACAATTTGTATTTACTAACCGTTTGTTTCTGATAGGATCGATTCGTAACCGACATGTTGAAGTTTGATATGATATAGGCTACATCGTGATGTACTCGTGTCCGTCCGTGCGCGGCGGAGAGTGGGCGGCCGTGGAGGTGGCGGGGTCGGCGCGCGAGGTGTCGGTCTCCCGTCTGCGTCCCGCCTCCACCTACGGGTTCAAGGTGCAGGCTCGCAACTCCCGGGGACTCGGGCCCTTCTCGCAGGTCGTTTACTACACCACGCCAGAAGGTAAACACTACACACCACGCCAGAAGGTAAACACGACACATCACGCCAGAAGGTAAACACTACACACCACGCCAGAAGGTAAACACTACACACCACGCCAGAAGGTAAACACTACACACCACGCCAGAAGGTAAACACTACACACCACGCCAGAAGGTAAACACTACACACCACGCCAGAAGGTAAACACTACACACCACGCCAGAAGGTAAACACTACACACCACGCCAGAAGGTAAACACTACACACCACGCCAGAAGGTACACACTCGTATTAATATTAATGATCCGATTTTATTAATGCTGACAATATCTTAGTTATTAAAAGTGATTATTTGATTTCATTAATATAGAAAGGTTCGTGGGAGATTATGGTATGGACCCCGTTCCCATCTCGAAAAGATCTGAAATACATATCATTTGAAGCGTCCAGCTAGTAGGTCAAATATTTATTCACTATAACGTTCAAACATAATTTAAATGATTATTATTGTGAGGAAAATAAGCACACATTATATGAATATCGGCAAATGTCACCCTGTCCCCGGAGTGTGACCGCCAGCTCCTCGGGTGCCGGGCCGACCGGCTATTATGATTGAT
The DNA here is from genome assembly GCA_910589645.1 of Tinea semifulvella. Classification (NCBI taxonomy): domain Eukaryota; kingdom Metazoa; phylum Arthropoda; class Insecta; order Lepidoptera; family Tineidae; genus Tinea; species Tinea semifulvella. The sequence goes on along the minus strand of OU342623.1, from coordinate 119,105 downwards.
TATTCTCTTTTAATTTGCACGTACTCAATAATAATTGATCGCAATGTCCCAAAGATTGACGGGCAGGGAACGCCTGGCGCCATAACGTTGTATTTTACAGTAATATTGAAAATAAGTAAGTCGTTCGATGTCCCCAGAGGGCGGGCTGGGCTCGTCGACGGGCGCGTGGCTGTGGGCGAGCGCGGGCGGCGCGTGCGCAGTGCTGGCGCTGGCGGCGGCGCTCGCGCTGTCCCTCTGCTGTCGGCGGCCGCCCCCGCCCAGGGAGCTCTACAAGGAGACCGTGGTGAAGCCGCCCGACCTCTGGATACACCACGACCAGATGGAACTCAAACATCTCGACAAGACTCACGGCTCCACAGGTAACGAAACAGGATTCGCGGATATTGGATGGGACAAGTGTCATTGCCCAATTAACAGACTAGCTATTTTCATCATACTACCCTTCATTTCTGTTACTTGCCCTTACATTGCACTCTCCAGTTAAGACGGATATTTGAAGGTCAAATTATTTATGATCTTATACTGTACTAATTGAAACTGTCTCCGTAGTCTAGCGGTTACCACCACCACATATTTAAACAATATATTATTTTATTTTATTTTATTTTATTTTATTTTATTTTATTTTATTTTATACAATTAGGAAAACTTACAGCTAAACAATACTTAAATATAAAGAAAAAAGATAAAGTAAGAAAGGGCTAATGATAAGTTTTCACAGAAATAGATATGGAAACATAGATAAAACTAAACACTGAGTAGACTATTACAAAAAGAATGAGATGATATGAGGCAGAATAAGACAAAATAACAATAGAAATAGAACACTTATACAGATCGGCTTAAGGGATTTATAAAGTAGTCCTGAGTCAAGCCACGTCGGGCAGCGGCTGGGGTAGTACATGATATGTCAATATGTGAGCAATGTTTATTAAAATAGTCAGATGTTCTCCAGATGAAAGCATTCTGCATATAATTATTGGATACAAATGGGATGTAAAAGGTATCCCTGTGACGTGTTTTGCAGAGCGTACTAAAAGGTATATTTCCTAGAATATCTGGACAGTCGACCTTTCCTCTTATGACACCCATAAGATATGACACGTCGGCGAATTCCCGGCGTTTTACAAGAGGTAAGATATGGTGGCGTTTACATTTTTCAAAGTATCCTGTTCGGTTCTGGCGCGTCCTGAAGCTAATGTACCTCAGAAACCGCCTCTGCACCCCTTCGATACGATCTATGTATTTCTCGTATCTAGGGTTCCAGACCTGAGAAGCGTATTCAAGGTGACTACGCACCAGAGAACAGTACAGGACTTTAAGTGTTTTTATATTATTAAAGTTTTTTCCAATGCGCATCAGAAAACCTAAAGCCTTGGAAGCCTTAGACACAATGTGGCTGATATGAGAGTCAAAAATTAACTTAGAGTCATGCAGCACCCCCAAATCCCTCATATAGTTTGGACGAGTAAGTTGTGTGTCTTTTATAGTATAGTTAAAGAACAATGGAGATTGTTTACGGGAAAAAGACATACATGTACACTTTGCCACATTCAGGTCAAGCTTATTGGCTGCGCAGTAGTCACCCAAACGCGACAAATCGGACTGGAGATTGGCACAATCCAAGGGGTCCCTGATACTCTTTAATATCTTCATGTCGTCAGCATATAAAAGAACATTAGAATGACGAAAGCAAGTATTAATATCTTGAATGAAGATAATGAAGAGCAAGGGTCCTAATAAAGACCCCTGAGGTACCCCTGACGGAATTGACGTCCAATCCGACCTAAATCCAGACAAAACCACCGCTTGTGATCTTTTGGTGACATAGGAACAAAACCATCTATAGAGACTACCATGCACTCCTGCGTTGAGTAGTTTCTGCAAAAGTATGAGATGGTCAATCCTGTCAAACGCCTTGCTGTAGTCAGTGAACACAACATCAACTTGTCCCCCATTCTCCATGCCCTTAGTGATTAGCTCATTAGAGACAACAAGGTTGGAGACTGTCGATCTGCCTTTTAAAAAGCCGTGTTGATGTTCACTAAACGTGTGTTGTAAGGCATCGTAGGTTTGATTATAGACAAGGCGCTCGAGCAACTTGGAGAAGACACATAGATAGGACGGTAGTGCTCTACAATATTCCTTGAGCCTTTCTTATGCACTGGAGACACAAAGGCAGTTTTCCATACAGTTGGCATAACTCCCTCAGTAAGGGACCTACGGAACAAGATTGAGAGAGGGACGGCTAAGCTCTTGGCACATGCAATAATGTATGCCGGGGGAATGTCGTCAGGACCACCTGATTTGTTAAGGTCGACGTTTTTTAAAAGTTTATAGACTTCAGCAACGTCTATGTCGATTGTCGATATTCCATTTATGTTGGGGTCACCGACGGCCAAACAAGGAAAATTATCCGTCATAGACGGTGTCGACTTGTCCAGAAAAGTAGAACCAAAGTACATAGCGAAAAGATTACTTATATCACCGCCCTTGTTCGCTGTTTATTTCGGAATATATTTTTTGATATTATTCTTCTTTGGTACTATATACGATAACCTGATAGCAAAGTTGGCTAAATGTGAAATGCTCGCTTTTATACTAATATTTGTACGGTGATATACGAATAATTTTAATTACATAATCCTAGATGAACTAGCTGTATAGAGACCAGCGGAGTGAGGCAGAGTGCACTCCCGTTCGAAAACGAATCGTCTAAGATCGATTACGTCTGTCAGAAATGTCAGTAGCTTGGCATTCCGACGATACGTTTTGATACGATTGTGCACTCCGCCTCACGCTGCAGACATCTTAGGGTCTCCTCGGAACTTGAAAAAAGTAATTCTTATTGAACTTACCGTTCCGTGGAAATCAAATATTCAAAAAGACCACAATATGAATTCGAACAAAGATTATGATCTCACAGAAGAAATGATCAGGAACGGGTTCAAGACTCAGCGCTGATGCAGTGGAAATTGCTGCAAGAGGAGTTCCAGCAAAACCTTTGCACCACTTACTAAAAGAATTGGACCTAACCAGGTCATTTATGGAACTACCTTCCAAGACTACAGTATTTGGTTTGGTAGGGAGAGGAGTAGAATGGGTGAATGGTGAGCCTCTTGTTGCGCAATAAAATAAAAAAGAAGGCCACCTTTGTAAACCAACCTATTGTCGGTCGCAATCCCGAGACACTATTCTTCTCATCTCTCTTTTCCACACTTGATGGACCCGGCAACCGCACAGTGAATCCATGGAATGCTTAGAAATTTGTCTCTTGTTTTCACCCGTCGATGTTATGTTTTCTTCTTTACGTTTCGTTTATATTATGCACATACGAACGTTTGACCGTCATAGAATGTGTAGCGGCTTTAGGTCCGCCTTTGTTCTTGGTGCTATTAGGTTTAGATATATAACAGTGGTGCCCTTCCAGTGTCGACGGGCAGTGTGGAGGGGGGCGGCATGATGTCGTCCACCCTGACGCTGCCTCGCGCCGCGGCGGAGTACGAGCCGGCTCGCGCGCCTGCCTCGCTCGCCTCGCTCGACCGGAGGCACGCCGTGCCCACATATGTCGGTCAGTACGCAGCAACCTCGAATACCAAACAGTATTCTCTATGCATTCACAATAAAATAGACATGTTGTGTTAAGTGGGTGTGTACATAGATTTATGCAAGGCTTTTGACTAGGTGAATATATTAACATAATACACAACAAAGTTTTAACATTGAAATATAGATTAGCTTTTGGATTAATTTATTTGGGTGTTATTTGAACAAAACTTATTAAATCGACTAATTTTGAATGTCTTTTCTGTGACATTCGGGGTGTCGCAGGGATGTAACACAGGTCCAATGTTTTTGTATTTCTAGTTTTTAAAATAGCTTCTATTTATTTAATTGCACTAAGCTGCGCGCTCCTCACATGCACTTCATTTACAAAGGATTACTATCTATGAGAGATTATCAAATATATTTTTGATAATTCATAGTTTTTACACATGTTTTGTTTTTTATTTTTGTTCTGCTATGTTAATCCTTTTTATGTGTTTAAGACAATAATTTTTCAAACAACTTTGGGGTCATGGACATTGTCTATTTTCCATAATAAAAAAACTTAGATGCACATTTATGTTCTTTTGTTTGTATTATTTATGTTTTTGTTTGTGGAATGTGGTCGCTAGAGTCCCGGCGCTCTCCCTCCAGCGAGGAGACCGCCTCCGCCTATAGCTATTCGTGCGGCAGGTCGGATCTACAATGTAAGTCCACTAAGCATTCTAATTTTTGTATTATATAATCGGGGGATAACGATGACTAATTTAAATAAATTATTGGCCTCAAAATACTGTCCAATTATATGGATATTATGTGAGCGCAGTTGTAATTTAAATAGTATATCGAATGAAATACAAATTTTGATAAATTGTATCTAAAGATACTTTGTTACCGTTACTAGTGTTTAAACATACGAATATACAATTCTGAAGCTCTTATCTATCATTTTTATTATTTTCTGTTTTTTTTTATTGTTTTACCAATTACATCAACACATACAATACATTGTTGTTATTTCGAAGCATTGTAATTTTAATATGTGTATATATGGTTTCCCAGCGATGTCCGGAGTGGGAGCGGGCTGCGCGGCCACATGTGACCGGCGGGGGCCGCGCGCCGCTCTGCCACATCCCGATCAGGTTCGAGCTATCTCACTCATACTAACTATTTAGGAAAACTTAACACATACCCACTGTAGTGGCGGGGCGATGTCCAACGATAACTAATTCGGAAAAGGTTCTCGTAGAAGTTAGTATTAGGACTGCACAGCGGTGGCGGCAGTAAGAAGTGTACGTTGTCTAACTAAACACATTCTAATAGAAATTGTGTTGGATCTCTCACCTGGTCGATACATTTTTTTTTTTTATATATATTTCCAGACAAGTCACACAGCGCCATCTAATTTCCGTGGTAAGCTACGAGGCTTGTGTTACGAAAACTAGATGGTTGATAAACTACATATACTTTTTTTTTGTAAATATATACATATTATTTTATTTTATTTATTCAGGAAACATACAGATCTTAAATCATAATTACAACAATTCTAAAAGTTACACAATCCAGCAAAGTTTCCACTTAAATATTAAACATAGATTTTGCAAAAAAATATTATTATAATAGGGATAAGCTTAAAAACAAAACCTATAGAACAAATACAACTAAATAATATACATATAAGTATATAGTAAAATAATGGAAAATGAGAAAAAAAAAATACATATAAACACCCAAACCGAGACAAATTATACAATGTACAACTTACCCCCGGTGGGAATCGAACCCACGACCTCCCAAGTTCATGGCAACGTTTGTTACCACTAGACCACGGAGGCGGTCAAAATTCTATATCGTTTTATTTTTCTTAACTTTATATGCTTATTTCTACATGATGTAACTAAATCTGTTTTTCACATTCTGTGGGTGCACCACAAGGAAACACGACTAATAATTTCCCGGAGTAATAATTCGCGAAATTATTTTGCTAAGTCAAGAAGAAGAATCATACAAAATAATTAAATTAATGACGTTTCATAACTACGCAAGGTTTACATACGTAAAGAACTTTGATTTTGCGAACCGAAATTGTTCGCTATACTAACCTCATAACATAACCTCAAATTAAAATTTTCTTTAATGTCTCAAGTTCTCGAACTTTGATGTAATTAACAATTATATTATATGTATTTTCCTGTATCGAACTGAAGAAGTTAAGTCTGGCTCTGATTGGTCTGAACGACAATGCGTTATATTTCAGAGTACTCCACTTCTGTCCGGTGTATCGTCAACACCACTAGCGCCTTGTAAGTATTGCGATATTATTTTTGTTGACAGCTCATTTTTAAGCGAACACAATTAAATCTACTTATTTTTAATACTGCACCTGATGGTAAAAGGTCCTAGAATGGGAGCAACTGATGCCATCCAATGCGACCGACATCAATCTCTACCACTATGCCGACCTATCAGGAAGCTTTTTCATACTTCGCTTGAAGGTCTCCAGGTTATAGGAGTGGGGAAACATTCCACATCTTCAGCGTGCGACAGATGTATGCAGATCTCCAAATTTATGGGTACGCGTAGGGATGGTGGGTATGGGGGTGCATATTTTGATCTGTGCATGTGGTAGAAGTGGGGATTACGTTATGGAGCTCTACAGAACGCTAACTGATATTCTATATCTGGGTGTCGTACCGTACCACACATTTTGTTCTGTGCGTGTGGTAGAAGTGGGGATTACGTTATGGAGCTCTACAGAACGCTAACTGATATTCTATATCTGGGTGTCGTACCGTACCACACATTTTGTTCTGTGCGTGTGGTAGAAGTGGGGATTACGTTATGGAGCTCTACAGAACGCTAACTGATATTCTATATCTGGGTGTCGTACCGTACCACACATTTTGTTCTGTGCGTGTGGTAGAAGTGGGGATTACGTTATGGAGCTCTACAGAACGCTAACTGATATTCTATATCTGGGTGTCGTACCGTACCACACATTTTGTTCTGTGCGTGTGGTAGAAGTGGGGATTACGTTATGGAGCTCTACAGAACGCTAACTGATATTCTATATCTGGGTGTCGTACCGTACCACACATTTTGTTCTGTGCGTGTGGTAGAAGTGGGGATTACGTTATGGAGCTCTACAGAACGCTAACTGATATTCTATATCTGGGTGTCGTACCGTACCACACATTTTGTTCTGTGCGTGTGGTAGAAGTGGGGATTACGTTATGGAGCTCTACAGAACGCTAACTGATATTCTATATCTGGGTGTCGTACCGTACCACACATTTTGTTCTGTGCGTGTGGTAGAAGTGGGGATTACGTTATGGAGCTCTACAGAACGCTAACTGATATTCTATATCTGGGTGTCGTACCGTACCACACATTTTGTTCTGTGCGTGTGGTAGAAGTGGGGATTACGTTATGGAGCTCTACAGAACGCTAACTGATATTCTATATCTGGGTGTCGTACCGTACCACACATTTTGTTCTGTGCGTGTGGTAGAAGTGGGGATTACGTTATGGAGCTCTACAGAACGCTAACTGATATTCTATATCTGGGTGTCGTACCGTACCACACATTTTGATCGCTTTGATGTTTGTAATTTTGTTTATTGACAATATTTAATATTTAGAATTTTATTTACTTAGCTTTGATTTACAATAAATTGTTGTATTTTTGTAACCCGTCTGTCCGAGTTTGGCAAAATTAGTCATACTACATACAGCAAAAAACACAAATACCGTAAAAGCAAGTTTTGTATTATCAACATGCCTTTAATTTTAATATAATGCCCATTTTAATTATTGATTATATCTAAAAAATCCTAAAATCCTTCTAAATTTATGAGTGCATTTTCATACTAATAAATAGAAATGTGCGTAGCAATATATTGCTTTATATAACCAAGCTTTGTTAGTGTCGAGGTCCGATGACTGCCATATAGTGTTGATGTCCGTGCAGGTGGGTCCGCGTCGTGTCCGCTGGGCGCCGCGTGTGGGGGAGATCTGTACGCGGTGGCGCGCGAGCGGGGACACTATGTCGCTTACGAGCCGCTCGGACACTACACACAGTCAGTATTACACTACACCCAGTCAGTATTACACTACACACGGTCAGGATTACACTACACACAGTCAGTATTACACTACACACGGTCAGGATTACACTACACACAGTCAGTATTACACCACACACGGTCAGGATTACACTACACACAGTCAGTATTACACTACACACGGTCATTATTACACTACACACAGTCAGTATTACACTACACACGGTCAGGATTACACTACACACAATCAGTATTACACTACAAACAGTCAGTATACAATTAATAGCTTTATGTTTAGAATATAATTTGATCGTTCCATTGTGTATTCCCCCAGTCGCGAGTCTGTGAGCTCGGGGGCCGCGGGTTCCCTTCCCCGCCGCGCCGCGCCCCCGCCCGGCCTGCACTCGTTCGCCGACACGAGCGGACACTCCTCTCCGAGTCACGCCAGAGGTCTATATTATTTACTTCATTACTAACCGAGGGATTAAACACAAAGGAAATCATTCGGATGTTCCTTGGTCAATAATAAGGAACAAATATCTCTAATAAAGTTTACATTACAACAAGACTAGAAATAAGTGTAAATAGATTTAGTGAAGATATAAGAAGGTCGTTGTATTTGCAGGAAGTATCCGTGAGAGCTCTCCCTACAAGAAGAGTGCGGCTTCCTCTCCCGGACACCACACCGTGCTGCCACTCGGTCAGTACCGCAACCAATATTACCTGTTCATCCAATAGGTCATTGTTTCTGTTGTCCCGAAGGTTTCACTTAGTAACTAATTAAGTCCGCCTTTGTACTTTGTGCAATAAACATTCAAATAAATAGCCTAAGCTGCATGTTGACGAAACGGCCGACATTACCTTGTCCAATATATATCACCGTTATATTTTAGTAATATAATTGTATTTATAGGTATATAGACTTATTTATTATTATAATATCTACCGTAAGTTTGTAATAAGTATACAATACACCTACCTTACATTTGAAATTGTTATTATTATTATTATTATATTATTGTTATTATTTATTTATTTATTTATTACAGGATAACTAACAACTAATAAACACATAAAGACAAAAAAAATGGAAACATAAAAGGTCAATTAAAAGTTACCACAAATAGACTACAAACTATTTTTATATATATATATTTTTTAATTTAAATTTGAATATATATATACACACATATATTTGTATGTATAATAGCTTATTCAATATATATATGTATATATTAAATAAACCATTATACAAACTAAACAGTTCTTTTAAAAAAAAAAATATTATTATTATATTATATGAGATCTCCAATATAATAATAGTTTTATCTTTTGTTCTCTGTAGGCGGTCCCTTAGGCTCGGAGCTGGAGCCCCTCTCCCCGTCTCGCTCTGCGGAGAGACTTCAGAGAGAGATGCACAACTTGGAGGGACTCATGAAGGATCTCTCCTCCATCACACATCACCAGTTCCATTGCTAGAACGTAAACACACGGAAATCTCGTGCGGTGAATCCATGTATTTCTAAGGAAGTATCTCTTATCATCTCATCGCGTGATAACCCACTGTATATGTGTGATAAGTGACTATCTTCGACACAGAGTAAAAACCTCGGATAATAAAAAACACTATATTACAACAGTTTCCTCAAATGGCCGACAATACTTGTTGACGGAATGGCCGACAATACTTGTTGACGGAATGGCCGACAATACTTGTTGACGGAATGGCCGACATTACCTGTTGACGGAATGGCCGACATTACCTGTTGACGGAATGGCCGACAATACTTGTTGACGGAATGGCCGACAATACTTGTTGACGGAATGGCCGACATTACCTGTTGACGGAATGGCCGACATTACCTGTTCACGGAATGGCCGACATTACCTGTTAACGGAATGGCCGACATTACCTGTTGACGGAATGGCCGACATTACCTGTTGACGGAATGGCCGACATTACCTGTTGACGGAATGGCCGACATTACCTGTTGACGGAATGGCCGACATTACCTGTTGACGGAATGGCCGACATTACCTGTTGACGGAATGGCCGACATTACCTGTTAACGGAATGGTTCTTTAGTAATTTATTTTATATTTAAACTGTTAAAAATATATGTTGATTTAAATTTCCGAGGTTTTTACTTGAATTCATCTCTAACTGAATAAATATGAATTAAAATAATACTAAAATGAAATGAATAAAAGCCTTAATAATAATAACTGCTCCAAATAATGAAATAAATAAAAAGACTTGTTTTTGATAATTGTACAATAAAATAGAGTTTGTAAGAATAGCTCCCACTATACCTGCTCCGTAGTGCCCTCTAGCGTGTCGGTCTGTACAGGCGGAATTTTTTACTTTTATTTGTCCAAAAATATGCAAATATATAAATTCATCAGTTTTTAATAATATATTTTCCATCGACGAGCTTCCCACTGGAATTGTTTATTTGAGAAAGATCTTCCCTCTCGTTCGCACAATCAAATATTTTCAAAGATGGTTCAAGTTCGAGTGTAATTTTGAGAAATGTATACATCAATTTTCTAGGAAATAAAATTAAGTACTTTTTAGAGGTATTTCAACTGTCTCCGTGCTCTAGCGGTTACGTCCGTGGATTTAGAGTCGGGAGTTACCGGGTTCGATTCCAAGTCGGGACACAAAAATAATTATTAATGTAAATAAATACATTTAGTTAATACTTAATTTATTTGTGATATTTCTCGAGTTTGGTACGCTAGAGACATCAACGAGCTTACCACTTGTCATGATTGGCCTATAGTAAAGTTGGCTAAATGTGAATCCGCTTATTTATAAGCGTGGTTTCTGACCACACGAAAGGGATACTACTTTTTTACTACATTTCTCAAACTATGTACTTGTAAAATCTTTTTTAATATGTTGGATTGTGCGAGCGAGACGGATGCAAAAACGTTACACCATCGAGGTCATCGAACTGAGTTGTAAAACAAAGCAGATATAATAGACTTAACTAAACAACCTTTTTTTTGTATATTACAATTTCGTGTTGTTTTAAATATCTATCTCAATTAACGAATTCGGTTGTGCGATGCCGGATGCGAAGCGGTTTCCGTTTCCCAACAGAACATTACGGTCGTTAAATTTAATGAAATGATTTTTTTTACAAAAAAAGTAACGAAGTCTGACTGTACTCAACAATATTAAAAGCCAGTAGCATATGTAAAAAATGATTTTGTCAGTTTTATACCTGATACTGGCTGTTAAGGCCGACATCTATAAAGCCTTCTTGGATTTTCGCTAGTATTTGCTTGTCATTAGGGATTTTAATCCCGTGAGACTGCTCAATCCCGCACATTATAATCCCAGTAAAAATTTTTTTTTTTTTTTTTCAATTACTACATCAGTATATATATATATATATGAAGCTATACACTTATTAGTAATTAATCAAGTTTATAAGTTTTAAGTATTATAAGTAATTTTAAAATTATAGTTGTTTGAAAAAATAGTCTTGTTGACACTTGATTATTCTTATGGTGTTGTTCATAATCAAATCATTATTGTATCACTTACCCATATCTATATAAATCTAACGTATGGTGCTAACTATTGAAAAATAAATAGCGCTGATTTATAGAGGTGCCGGATCTCGCAGACCAATAGGCTGAGCGGGATACCTTTTGCGGGATTGCAATCCCTACTGTATGGGGAAGTTTGGGCAAATAACAATAATGCTTTATCGATATCGGCCCATAGTCATAATTATATGTGTATATATGTAGCAATAGTTAGGTCCCCTTAGTCCACTAGTTATAAGTTGCACTATATATATAGTTAATAACTTGACTATTAGTCCAAGAGTTCGGGAACCTCCAGGAACGGAACTTCTATAAGGCTACAATTTAGTTTCTATAATAGATAATATTAATAGGTGATTATATATGCAAAATCGTTAACAACCTCGTCACAGTAGAAATTGTTTTTTTAAAGTGAGAACTTTATTGCGCGCGCTTTGTTGGGGATATATTTTGTTGAACATACGTCCGTACGTTAGAACAGCGCTCAAGGGGAAACAGCGCGGCGGGGAAGGGGGAGAGGGGCGGACAGGCGCGCGCGGATAGCCGCAGCCTCTCTCGCTCTCTCCTGCTCCTTCTTTTCTCTACGCTCGCAGTCACGCGCATTCATTTAATCTCCATATTCCTACCAACTACGAAATCAATAACCTGCAAGTTTAGTTGTCACTTTCCGGTTTTATTATTATTAAATCTGTGTCGTTATATGATTACTTTATCTGGACTGGAGTGTTCCATTGTGTTTATATCGTTCGTTCAATTCGTTAGTGGAACAAATTGAATTGTTTTACTATAAATTATGTTTGGACAATTTAGTTAAACACAAAGCAATGAAAAACAAATTAACTTCTTTCTAAATGTTTCAAACTTTCACTTATATCTTTAAGTTTGTCAAACGAGAAAATATCCAGTTGCGATATTTATATTTAACGCGTGACGTCACATTACAACACTCCGACGATTTGGCATATCTACTATCTAGTAACATTGTCCATTATCACTAAACTCTAGCCTTACAGAGTTCTCGAGCTCTCACTCTATACCGTAAAATAGGGAAATAGAAACAAAACTGTCATTTTGGCCTAACAACGCATTTAATGTTTTAATCTGTAGCATTATTTCTCCGCGGGAATTTGTTTCTTAATAGTTTTGTTTTTTAACAAAACTGCCATCGAAAAACTATTATCCCTTTATGTGACCCGGTTCACCCCAAAATCATCGATCCAATCGGGCCAAGACAGTTGTGGATATTTATTAATTAGCTATGTATACAATGCATCGGGATCCCAATTGTATTGGTATACCCAAAGACACGTTGAAAATGAATGCCGAAGTCAGGAAGTGTCCCGGTTCCCTATTTTACGGTATTAATTTATATTGTTCATTATTTTGGAACGTTTTTTTACTTAGAATGAGTTTTAAATTATAAAGCTAGTCAAATAATATCGGAGTTCAACTATATTCAATTATGCACAAATGTTAATTTAACAGGATTTAATTGTTATCCAATATGTTTCGAGTCTGAGCAGTATTGGGAAATGTAGTCATCAACTTTATAGGAAATAAATTTACAGACTATTGGAGATATACATATATGTGGAGGCGCGGGACTGGTGGACTGGATCTGGGTGCGGGGTTTGCGATAATCTTACAATCAGATCCTGATGTCCTCGGCACCACTTATAAATTGTTCTTACACTAAATTTCCGGGTTTTGCGAATGCGGGTGATAACAATGATCAATTCTATGACGACTGTAGGAGAACGACTATATTTAGATTCGACGACTACTTCCTCTCTCACGCTCTGCGGCCAGTTATATAGCCTCTGCCTCTGTTCAGGTCGGCCTTTGGACTAGTGAGCGGGATGGGTAATATAGAAAGGAAGCGGCGAGAAGGAGACGGGACAAGGGTATAGGGTTAACAAATTAGGACGTCTGTTCATGCACCGACGGATCACAATAACGCCTAACCATCCAAAATTGGTGGAATTACCGCGATCGGCGCGAATAATATGTTTTAGTAAAATAAATGTTTTTGCTATTTCTGACTGTCTAAAATTAAAAATATGTCTAAGATGGCCGTAATTTTATTTCCTAGTAATATTTATACCTAATTTAATACAAACAAAAATTAGCAAAAATATTAAAAACGATTTTTCTCGATTTTATTAAAACTAATATCTTCAAAATGTCCGTAATTTTATTTCCTAGAAAGATGGTGTTGTGAATCTATGACGTCAGTACGTAAGAAAAATATTATTTCTCATGGGGATCGATGAACCGACCTTTTAAACAATTTTAAGGTAAGTCGGCCATGTTTCCATCCTTCTATATATATATATATATATATATATATATATATTTTAGTGAAAAGTGGGAAATAATAGAGTATGAATAACAAGTGGACTCCATTGTGTAGTAACGTTAACATTTCATTGTATAGTTTAATTTTTACAAAAGCTCAAAGTAAAGTAGCACAATTTGTGTACCGTTAGGAATATGAGGGAAATGAATATTTTTGCACCGGAAGTATTAAACGACCTTGTATATAAGGTTCCGGGCCCGGCAGTCTCGACAGATCCCTATCTTAGCGATTTCGGTCGGTGAGTTGAAAAAATATTGCCATTTACAAAATCAAAAAGCTGATTTGGTCAATATCATTAGTTTCAAATGACGGTAGGTAACATTTTAATATGATAACTTACGTCATTAAAAGAGGCAGCTCCATAATGATTCATTGTACGTCCTAATATGTGTATTATATTAATGGACAATAATATTGATTCCTTTGCAACACTGGAAGCAAATGTCAACCGGATGCTGTCATACGGTAAAACTATAAAGTCGATAATATTCTGTAACTTTGCGGGTTGTCAAATTTCGTCGCTAAATAGTTTACCAAAATCGCTAATTTGACAGAAAAATTAGTTGGCACACACTGTATCCAAACTATTCGAATAGATATGCGTCGCAATATTTAGCAGACTGATGGTCAATTATGGCGTTCAGCGACATGGCGACGCCATTTTCAACAAGATTATTAAACTGGCGGCGCGATAATCTGAATCGACGTCTACATAATCCAAGAATGTGACGTCGTTTAAAAAATCATATACCTTTTCGACAATCGTGAACAAATTTTGGAAAGTAACGATGCGATTTGGTCTGTTGGAAGGCTCGTCAATGGCCACCCGAATCGCTAAGTTCGCGATCTTCATGAGCCGTGGAGACTGCTGCTCCTGTAATCATATAGTGATGGCCTAGTAGTATTAATCTAATTACTTCAACGAAATTTTTCTAAAATCTTTATAACATTTTTGATGTGTAAATGTGGAATTTAAAATATTTTGGAATGTACTATTTGCTGTTGTATGTTTTTGACGCACGTTTGTATTCAAACCGAACTATTCGTGCGTGTTTTGCACTATTAAATAGTTTACTAAAAAATATATTAATAAAAATATACAATTTGATATTAAATAAAAAAAGTGTAATAAAATTAATTATATAAAATGGTTTACACTTCGCCAAATCTTACTGAGCTCTATGTATACGTTTTGGCGAAGTCGACCAATACTATCACCCATACACATTGCTCATAACATCATTATGTCAATAAGTTGACAGTAGCTTATTACAAGTCAAGCCAAGTTTTATGTGTACACAAAATAACATAAAAATGTAAGTTAATTTGGTAATGCCGTTTTAGTTTAATATTTTCATTATCAGGTCTAACGCTTTGCATTCCTCTCGCTCGCACAATCCAACATTTACAAACACTTTTCAAGACTGAGTGACTTCGAGATATGTAGTCTATTAATTTTTCGGTCTTAAATTATTTATATGGAAGTGAAAATATGTCAAAACTACACTCAGACTTAATGTTTCTTTGTGCGAGCGAGATGGATGCTAAAGCATTAACTATCTTAATGTCTCTCAAATAAGAACTGAATGAATTACACATTTGGTAAGTCATTTATGTAACTGTGGTTTTCGTCACTATTAAAATATTTTTGTAAATTACACTGTATATACTGCGGGGAAATTATTAAAGAGCAATTATTTTAATATTAAAATTAAGAATAAAAATGAAGAACTACGTATATTTTATTTTAATTATTCAGTAATAAAATATTAAGTTACGGTGCAGAGAAGTTATCCTAAAAATATCGCCACTCATACTGAGCCTAATCAAGTAGGTAGCGAGAGGTCGACGATCGCGCGAACGTTGACTTACGTAATTCTTTCTGTATTCCGTCTCTCGGCTGTGGGGAGACCAATTAATAATAACACTCCCCAGCCGTCAGGTATTTATCACGATAGATGATTTTCAGACGCCTCATTCACCATTCAGTAGTGTATTGTTTTTCGAATAATATTTTTTTTTAAATGGTAGAAACCAATGACACCTGAAGCCTAAAAAAAATATTTACTCTTTTGACAATTACAAGCGGTATGTAGACCTGTCAAGTTTATAAGGGAGAAGGTCGGATATACGACATGTCAGCTGTGGCTGTGATGTTGTATGATATAAGTTTGACTTGTGTTTTGATGTATATATTTTTTCCAGTGTCGCCTCCACCTTGGTAAGTGGTCAGTGTTGCCAGCTTTAATACTTATTATTATGATTTCGACTGATTTTTTTGTTTAAAATGTATGTTTATTGGATTTTAAAATTGAACTTTAGCAAAGGCTGATTAATTTTTTACTTTCTCTTATATGAATTAATATAAATTTGCCATAATTATGTACAAATAAATTAGTTTTAATTGAATTTTATTGTAATTAATTAGTTATCAGATAATTTTGTCTTGTTTTATATATTGCACTGGTTGAGATCTCTTCTACCTAAAGTTAACTAATTCCTGCTCGTCGATAAACATAGTCTAAATTATATTTTACTTTAAATGTTGCTCTATCAGTTACGATAATAACTGTTAGTAACACCTCGACCAATGAGGTTGTTGGAAATTATGATTGTAGTTTAGGAGTTTCTCATTGGTCGAACAGTCTGGCCCAATCAGAACTTCAATTTTACTTACGAACTTAACCCTCTCGTTTATTCAATCCAATATTTTCGAAATTTTTCCGAACTTAATTTAAAAAATCAACGAGGTTTTGCAAGAAATGCGTTTCACAAACATATCCTAGGAAATAATTAAGTAGGGAACTGTCATTTATACAAATGTATGGAAGTTATCAATTTTGGATTATCTACTAAAACAAATCTATGATTAATATCTCCAAAGTATCCGTAATTTTATTTCCTAGAATGTGAATAGATTACATTTGAATCTCAGTAGTAAAGTATCATCACGACCGTATCCCCTTCGGGTTGGCAGAAACCACGCATATAAATAAGCTGATTCACATTTAGTCAGCATTACAAGTGGCGAGCTCGTCGATGTCTTGACGCGTACCAAAGGAGACAATTATTTAAATTAATACATATTATTGTGTCCCAACCAGAAACGAACCTGGTACCTCTGAGTCTAGGAGTACACTCAGTATAGGCA
Organism: Tinea semifulvella; assembly: GCA_910589645.1. Lineage (NCBI taxonomy): Eukaryota > Metazoa > Arthropoda > Insecta > Lepidoptera > Tineidae > Tinea > Tinea semifulvella. The sequence continues at coordinate 102,418 of OU342623.1, read as the reverse complement.
ATAGTACACTCAGACTTGAAAAATCTCTGGAAATTTGGATTGTGCGAGCGAGAGGGGTGCAGAAACATTAACCCTGTTAACAAATATAACGAGACACACAAAATCATGTGTTCTCTGTGACTGTACTTTTAAAGAGGGCGTACACTAACCAAAATTCTAGTTTACGTGATTTTTGTCCAGCGCTCTTTATATCTGCCGGGACAACCTGCCGCTAACTAAACTAGTATTTTCTTATTTATTTGTTTTAGTTTCCTTTTTAAATATTATTTATGCTATGTTTTAGACGCAGGACGGTCTGTCTTATTGACGAAGTCGTCGAATATTGATGACGTCACGTTGAAGTTCCGAACTCAGACCTCGTACTAAATAAACTATTATTTATTCAACACGAGTTTTATTTTCCCTCCAAAGTTCCTGCCGCGCCCCACATGTTCCATATAGTGCCCCACATGGTCCATATAGTACCCCACATGTTCCATATAGTGCCCCACATGGTCCATATAGTACCCCACATGTTCCATATAGTGCCCCACATGTTCCATATAGTGGGGACGCCATTGACAACTTCTGTGTTTTTTTTTTCTAATATGACACCGTGATGTATTGATGCACTGTTCCCTTCCCCGGCCGCACTCATGAACGAACTTCGTGTAATAAATAATTTTTAACTTTACTTACAAACTTACTGTAATAAATAATATTTTAATTAATTATGGATACTTTCATATATCTGTGCCACTAAAGAAAGACAGTTTAATCCTGTCGGTGGGCGGAGTATGGCGGAGAGTGCTTGAGTGAACTACCGAACGCGGGCAGATCTTGATGGTTATGTCTAAATCACAGATTATATAGACATAATCAAGGACATAGACATATGATCGTCGCGTCTAGTATTCTATATCTATGATCTTTTTTTTTTTTTTTTTTTCAACGCACGCGCTAGCGTACGGAAGCCTATGGGGTGGCCCCGTTAGGCTGCAGTTTGTCTCAGCGGGCAACAACCCGCCGGTTTCTATTTTTACCCTGGCCTAAGGGTGGCCAAGGAAGGGGCTACGAAAGGTGTGGCCCCTTGTGAGCAGTGTCTATGTGGTAACAACGGCACGGGCTACGCCTCGGTCCTCAGGATCTCCCGGGGCAGGCGGCGGCCTTCCGGTGGCCGTGCGTGGAGAGGCGCGATTCCCCGAAGATGATCGAAGCGGCTGTGGTCGGCTCGATCGAACATGGACTTCGAGAGCCTGGCCACAAACTGCTCGATGGTCTCCATCTTCAGGTCGTCGTGGAGGACGGTGTTGCGCACGAACCAGGGGGACAAATACAAGGACTAAATGCATTTTTTTTTTAAATTGATTGTCTTTTGAGGCTCTTGCTTTGAAGTACCTAATTATTATTTTTGATTATTAATTTCCCTGGTGGTAAGCCCTTAGTTTATTTTGTAGAATAGTTTTAATTTCATAGGTATTTTTAGTTTAGTTTTTAAATCTATTTTATATTAATATTTTTGTATCTACTTCGAATAAATTTACACAATGTATCTAAACTCAAATAAGGTCAAGAAAACCATTTCTGAGAGTAATATACGAGTATAGAACTTAATAAATCGACAGCGTTTTACCGAATTTTACATCGCCAAGTCGAACGGCTTAGTCAAACAGGGTGTAGGCGCGCTGCGTGTGATGCGTCTGCCTACATGCACGGCACGAGGATATCAGGATACTTTCTTGCTTTTCAATTGCGAAATTAAACAAAACATTTTAAAACAGAACGACGTTTTAATTCGACTTTTTCTCATTGACATAAATTGACAAGACAGATGACAATTGATGGCACAGACAACAACAATGACATTTTTATTTTATTTAACTATGGCTTAGAGCCTAAACACAGGGTAATGTACTGGAAGGTTCATCCTGATCAGTGGAGGTCTAGGCATTTGGCTGGCATGATGATGATGATGATTCCAAAACTGGGGTGTAGTAGTGCGTTATTTAATGCGTAATAAATAAAATAAAAAACTGTATTGTATTGCCCGAAAACATCAGTTAATTACAGAATAATTTGTATGGGAATGCCATTTAAGTGTCGAATTCCATTAATGAAAGATTTGGTTAGCCGCCCTCTAGGCCACCTCAATATAACGCAGTTACGCAAAAAGGTCCAATCCACAATTTATCAGAATTTTTATTAGGAATTTTAATCAGATCCATGTGATGCTATATCTTATATCAAAAACGATCTATATAAAATTCTTAAAGAGTCCAACAAGCGGCGCAAGTATATTAAAAGATTACATATTTGTGCCGTTTGCTGTAGAAACTCGGCCCATGGAGTCCAAGCGCAAAAAAGTTTTTAAAAGATATAACACCGCGTCTTGTTGTCTCCTCCGGTGACAAGAGGGCTGGCTCTTTTTTCGCTCAGAGAATCAGTATTGCAATTCAGCGGGGAAATGCAGCCAGCGTTCTTGCCACCATTCCACGCGGGACTTATATCCCTATTCTTAATATTAATTTTATTTTATATGTTGTAAATATTTTTTTCAAATAAATGTATATCCACCAAATTCTTGACATAATATATATTGTTGGACTAATCCACCGATGAAATTGATGGACTAATCTATTTTCCAACTATAATGGCCTATAACTTAATGTGGATTGGATCCTTTTTGCGTAACTAGGTACGTCCAATTATAGGAGGGTTCTGAACCTGTTCCACCAATTTGGCATTTCGTGGATAACGCCGATTGGCGTGGGGATACAGTGAAATTAGTTATTATCACACCTCCTCCCATCCCCGTTTTTCAATAGTTACAATTACAATCTTAATTAACTGTGACCGACTTGTTTGCGCGGTCAGAGGCGTCACATTTATCACTTGATGGCACTGCATTTATTTTGGCACGGTCAATCACGACTATCATAGCTCCAGGACTAAATTTCGAGGCCTATTTAATATTAAAAAATAAAAATAAGACATGATATTGTTTTCTATCGCACTAATAATGGAATCTCATTGGAACATATAAATCTCAACCAATGACAGAGCCCGTTTCTTACGACTAACGAAATCTGTTCTCAATTACTTTAGTCTAATATGGTGGTGTGTTTGTTTGGTTTTTTAATTTTTGCATTGTGATATTAATATTTAAATATCTGTTTTTATAGTATATTAATTTTAATGATTTTCTAATTAAATTATTGCTAACCGTGCGCGCCAGATATTAAATGCAGCTTTAAGCTCAAACATCTACAGTAAGAATTGATTTTTTGAATCAATATCCATTGCATACAAAGAAATCATGTCTTTGATTGCATAGGTTTTATGTATGTTTTACAAAACATATATGTTGTAGACAAGTTACAGAGCTGCAGCAGGTCTATGGGGGGCTAGTTGTACCGCGTTTAGGTTTATTAAGTTAGCGTATGTGTTGCTCAGATGAGCTGGTCCCAGGGGCAGTGCGGCGTCGACATGATGTGCATCACTGCAGCATATTTCCAGCACTCGTGTCTATGGGACGAACTACATAGTGATTATTACAATGAAGTAAGTACAACCGACAGGATTACCTCCTTTCGTTATCATCCCAGCTCCTAAAATACTGAGTCCTAGACCTCCACTGTTGAAGATGGGCCTCCAAAACATATAGAGGGACAATTTGGCCAGACGGGTTGACAAATTTTAGGTTAATTTTAATGTCAATTTATTAACCATTCCATAAGTTGCTATTAGTGAAACCGGGACCTCTGGCTTAATATGCTCTTCTTCTCATGGGAACAGTTTTGTTTTGGAATCTATAATGTCGTTATGTAGAAGATGAGAGTTTGTACAACGGAGCCACCACTGCTTTTTTATTTAATAATTTATTATTGCTATACAGAGGGGAAATGTTGCCAGCCTCCTTGGGACTATCTCGGATGGGACGTCTCTAGAGGACATTTTTTATTTATAGTTTAGTTTATTTTTATTATTTAGGTAGCTTTTAATTTATATTTAATGTACTATAATTAACTTCGAATAAAATTTACATTGTTGTTTAATTTATTTTATTTTATTTATTATCAACTTTATTTCTAAATCAAGTCCTGTTAATCTGATAGGGTTTGTAGAGTTATAAGTTTGAGAAGCCAATTTAATGACTATTCAACCAATATTAGAGCCTATATAGAAATTGTTAGTGGAAAGGCCGATATAAATATATATATATATATATGAACTGTTTTTATCTGCCCTTGTTAGTCCTAATTTCACAAAAATATTTTTGATAATATGCCTCTATCCTCTAATATTTGTGTTTCTAAGTCCTCGTTTTTGACCTTTTTGCTATTTATTAAAGTTATGAATTTATTTTTATATGCAATTTGATCAATAATATAAGTTTCCTAAAAAGTTAAAAATAACAATTCAATGGTTTTAATGGTGCTTTAGACTTTTTACCTATTTGTATGGTAGAAGGCGAAGGAGGCCGCCATAGCAGATATCTGTTCCAGTCTGGGAGCCCGCTCCGTGCACCATCTCCAGGTGGACATACAATGCATGGAAAGCAGCTACCTCGACAAGGTATGCTGTTGGAAGTTAACATTAAACACAATAACTGTTTGATAACTAATCAGGTCTCTACATCATTAACCTAAGAGACATATCAGGGATGGATTCAGATTTACACAGTTGTGAGTGGAATTTTCAGAAGTCTTTGCTTAATTTCTGAAAGAATTGGGCCTTAACAGGTCATACTTCAGAAACAAGGAGACAACACGGCATTAGCAGAATCATATTGGTTAGGAAGAGAGAAGTAGAATGGTGGATGATGAGCGTCTTGTTGCTTAATGAAATAAAAAAAGAGTCCTCCTACGTAAAGCAGCCTATAGTCCATTGCAAGCCCGAGACACCATTGCAAGTGACACCAGTGAATCCAAGGAATGCTTAGAAATTTATGTGTCAGTGAATGGTGTGTCATTGTGCAAGTAAAAATCAGCATATTTTGGTTACAAGCTTGAGATACCAAATATTCTTCTTGTCCATGCATTGCTAAGAAATTTGAGTTCTTAATTTAACTATTTATTAATAAGATTGTGTAATGTTCGACACATTTAAACATTATAGTGTTACAATATTTGATGTAGGTGAATATAGCTACTCGCAGACACGAAGTGTGCCTGCGAGAGTGGCCCGAGTGGATGCAGGTTTGGGAACAGAGATACCAACGACTCTCCCACGTGCCGCACCGCGACCGCCTGGAGGTCAGTAAGATGGTCTGCCATCAATATCTATTTCACTATACCTTGCTTACTTTTGAAATAACTTTATGTTTACACCTAACACTAACACTAACAATATAGAATTCATTCTTCAAATAATACTATTTAACTTTGTTATGTTTTGATACGATAATTTAAATTTGTTGCTTAATCATAAATAAAATACGACATGTGGATAGGTTGACATTATAATAATAAAGTTTTCTTATTGACGAATAATCACGTAACAAACCTTAAAACCATTCATATTTTTTTATAAATTGATTTAGTAGCTTTAAATATCATATCTAATAACTCCTTAAATTAGTAGCTAAGTGTAAAGTTGCTATTATATTGTTTACAGACTACATTTAAAAATATAATTTAATAAATGTGAAAGCACCTTTAGAAAGATACTGTCTAACTACAAACTAAATTAAAACTTCAGTTATCCTCGAGAAGACTTCATATACGAAAAAAAAAACTGTATTTTGTTCAAGTTGATTGTTTGGAATTCTAAAAATGATGCTCTTTTGTAATGATGTTTGTTTTTGATATAGCGGGATGAAGGAATACATGAGATTGGCTCGGTAAGTAATGCATGAATTGGCGAGCATGACTTTAGATAAAAATATGTTGCACATTGTTTGTAATACTTGGCATAAGGTATTTTTTATGCTTATATTATTTAAAAATAGAAATGGGCCCAGAATAGTTTCCTGAGGAACACCTGTAGTAACTTACTCAGGCTTGGACAAGTTAATAGCCACTACTTATGCTCTATTGTTAGAGCATCATAAGAACTCGTCTTTAAAGGTTTTCATAAATTTGCACCTTGTATAATATATTTTTAAAGTTGATAAATTAATTGTCAATACAATCGAAGCCCTTGCTATAGTCAACAAAAATGAAGTCCACTTGAGAAGCTATGTATAACTAGTGTTGTAGCCACACGTTAACAATACGGCTCTGCAATTTAAAAACCTTGGAAATAGGAAAATTATCAATTTATCAAAAGTTACAAAAACGTGTCTTTTCTTTTATAAGTATGTTAAGTGATGTGAAGTAGACAACCTAATTAAATTATAATAAGTAGTATATTTGCCGATAAAAAGCGTTTTATATTTTTCAATTTTGGGTTTTAAAATTAAAGCGAAATATTCGTTGTTCTAGTAGAAATAAATTTAAGTTCGTTAAAATTTGACGAAATTTGAGGTAAAGAATATCAGTATTGCGTTAAATGAAATAGAATTTAAAGAAACATGTAATTTTGATTTATTATTTCTTGTAGGTTCTGAATTGTGTATTGTAAATTGTAATAAAATGAATAATATTAGGCGGCGTGGAGAGAGAACACCTTGAGCGCCCTCCAAGAGGAGGTGCACGTCAGACTGGCGACTCTTTATGGGGAGGGGAGGAGGGAGCATCGAGAGGAGCTCTGGGACTGGATGGCCAGGGAACTGCCGGGGACTCCGATTGTGGTGCGCGAATACTGGTGGGTACGAACGAGTGTATCTATCAGGAACTGATTCAAGACTTCACTTTGATAGTTTTTATATAATTTTAACTGGTCTTTACACGATTGACCTTGGAGACATATTTCTCCCGCAGTCGTTTCAGCCGTGGTCACGGGTCGACTGGAGCTGCGCGGTGTAGCCTCGTACATACTGGGCGGTAGATGTAAATGTACCCACTTAACACATTTTTTTTTAAATAACAATTGGTGACACAGCGATTTATCCCGGCATTGAAATCGATTAATTACTGGATTCCACAACACATGTTTCGCTACTTTGAGGAACGGGGTGTACACAACATTGATGGATAACTTTTTTATGTTGTACAAATATCCGGTACTCCGTTCACATCTAGTAAAGACGCGTTAAAATAAAAAATATTATGAATTTGCGCAAAAGTTTAAAAAGTTCGAGTCCACTTTGAGTTGAATGAGAGGAAATTCAGCAAAATCATTACATCAATTACCGAAATAATTGGGCCTAAACAGCTTTAACTAATTATTATAGGGACTTTACAGGATTTGTAGGAGCAGAATAGTGGATGGTAAGCGTGTTATTGCGTAATAAGTTCCCTTTTAAACCATCTATATTCACAAGCCGAGATACCATTATTGTTTTGTGTTATGGACCTTGTATGGATGTATTATGGACCCGTCGGAGCTGCCGGACTCCTGTAGTATGTATAGGTCGGAGCTGCACAGGCTCCTGTTGTATGTGTATGTATTGTGAACAGGTCGGAGCTGCAGGAGCGCACGCGCGGGCTCCTGTTGTATGTGTATGTATTGTGAACAGGTCGGAGCTGCAGGAGCGCACGCGCGGGCTCCTGTTGTATGTGTATGTATTGTGAACAGGTCGGAGCTGCAGGAGCGCACGCGCGGGCTCCTGTTGTATGTGTATGTATTGTGAACAGGTCGGAGCTGCAGGAGCGCACGCGCGGGCTCCTGTTGTATGTGTATGTATTGTGAACAGGTCGGAGCTGCAGGAGCGCACGCGCGGGCTCCTGTTGTATGTGTATGTATTGTGAACAGGTCGGAGCTGCAGGAGCGCACGCGCGGGCTCCTGTTGTATGTGTATGTATTGTGAACAGGTCGGAGCTGCAGGAGCGCACGCGCGGGCTCCTGTTGTATGTGTTTGTATTGTGAACAGGTCGGAGCTGCAGGAGCGCACGCGCGGCCTCCTGTTGTATGTGTTTGTATTGTGAACAGGTCGGAGCTGCAGGAGCGCACGCGCGGGCTCCTGTTGTATGTGTATGTATTGTGAACAGGTCGGAGCTGCAGGAGCGCACGCGCGGGCTCCTGTTGTATGTGTATGTATTGTGAACAGGTCGGAGCTGCAGGAGCGCACGCGCGGGCTCCTGTTGTATGTGTATGTATTGTGAACAGGTCGGAGCTGCAGGAGCGCACGCGCGGGCTCCTGTTGCGCAGTTCCCTGTGCGGGGACGTGGTGCGGGTGGGCGCGGGAGACTCCGCCTTGATGGACGCCATGCTCCTGTATGACGGACTCCAAGCGCTGCCACAGGTACACAATGTTGTACATAAAACTGTAATAACAATTGAATTCATTTCAGTTTATGTTCAGAGATAAATGAATATTTCATGTTTTTGAGGATTTTACCTAAAGAAATATATCTACTGAAATAATATTTTACTGATCAAAATACTTTTTTATTAAATTTTTAAGTATTTATTTTCTAGTAACCCTCCTGGCCAGAGCGTGGCGAGTGAAGCCCAAATTCTCTAGAAAATTCTGGTAGGCACATCTCCAACAGTCGAGGTGTATCACTCGTATTCTAAGACATTTCCTCAACGGCTCCTCCACTCAACATTTCCTTTCAGCTGTCAAACGAAAATTAAGTCTCTGTAATCGAGACGATTAAAATTAAAAATGGCGTCTACTGTACCAACTTACGGCTGACCTTTAAAATATTGTCGGATCGGCTCTATTTTTAACTTTAATCGTAACTATTACAGAAAAATATTTATTTGTTTGACTGCTGGAAGGAAATGTTGAATGGAGGAGGCGCTGAGGAACCGTCTTAGAATACGGGTGTAAGGTTCATGTGTCTACGGGTTGCCCGGCTGTGGTGATGATGATCAATTATTTATTGGCTGACTGTTTTGCTGAATATTATTGTTATATTAATATTATTGTGAATCGGGCACCAAGCGCGGTTACACTTTTATGTTCTGCTCAGACGTCGGTAGTTCTGAACAGCAACACTGTAGTGACGTGTGCGCAGGGTCCCCCCAGCGGGCCGTGCGTGCTCTCTCTGTCGGTGCTGGTGCGGCTGGCGGAGCTGCTCGGGGTCACGCACTGCGGACCGAGATGGAACACGCTCAGGAAACTATACGCACAAAGGTCAGGAAAAAACCATCCTTAAATTTTCATTTTTTATTTTTTTATATCTTAATTTTAAGTAGAGGTACCCTTTAGCTTTTTGCATTATTATTATTTGAATGTAATACGAGTCTGTAGCGGCACGGTTTTTATGTTGAGAACTTTCTTTGTCATATTTTAAATTGCATTTGTATTAGATATATTTATTGTCAGTTACGAATCTAAAATCTGCATTTTTGTTAAAATCCGAAACGGGATCTATCGTTTAAAAAATAACTACAAATTCATTGTGAACTTCATTATCATCATCGACCTTTGCTTCTTCAGTGTTGGATGTAGGCCTCCCCCTACGGGGAGCTACTGCTCAAACCTCATCCGTCCATCTGTCGGCGGTGTGGTGTTGTATGTGGTCCCCACTCTAGATCCCGTTTGCTCGATCGGTTGTCGGTTCTGCAGCAGTTGTGTTCGACCCATTGCCACTTCAACTTGCTAACTTTGAAAGCTATGTCAGTAACTTCTCTGACAGATGTCAACGTTTCGAATTTTGACCATCAGAGTAATCCCGTGAATATCTCGCCACCTTAAACTTGTGGAACAGACCCGCTGTCAGTGTTGTCCCCATTCTATCCGCTCTGAATAAATATTCTTCTAAACCATAAAAATATTTTACATTCACATTTTTTTAAATTTTAAATATTTTATTGCCCTATTAAAGATGTTAATAGCCATTAAAGTTCGTCTAAGGCAATTAGTTCTAGTATAAGGCGGAACTAACTTACTATAAAGTCTTCCTCTTCCTGTTTGTGTTCCGCAGAGGCCGGTTCTGTAGTGCCGTGCTGCTGCAGAGGAGGTGGCACGAGATCAGGGAGATGGCGGCTCGAGGAGACGACACTCCTCTCATACTGGCTCTCAGGGACAGGTATGCACACTCTTACTCAAGGAATTGGGCAGGTCTTCAGGAGATTTATTTATGAAAAGAGCTTTCAAGACGGCATTAACGGAATTATACAGTAGTAAGAATTATTTTATGCAGCCGCCTAAGATCAACTTATGAAGTAACATTCAATAAAAAAAGTTTTTTTTTTACGTGGATCCACGTTTAGCCATACAGCAGTGATAATTACGAACGTGGATCTGCATGTTAAACACAAGAGGAGTTAAAAACTAACACCACCGTTCTCGTAAGGAGGAACTTTACATCAGATCTTCGCCAACCCGTCTGGCCGGCGTGGCGGGTGTGCTCTAGGGGCTGTGATCATAATAGGAGGTACAGATAGTGCAATCGTATAGGATTTGGTTGGGGGAAGAGTATTCTAGATTTTATACTGAAAACCTGGCGGAACGCGAGGTCCGCGAACCATGGCAACTGATATTAACAAGCCACTAACAAAAGATATCAGTACCTACCATTATGCCGGCCCATCCAAATGCTTTCGTTTAAAGGAGTCTCAAAGATTTGTAGCAGTGGAGGTGTAGCGATGTGTCTGTCTGCAGGTTTCCGTTCCTGTCCCGCTGCTCGGCGGGGGACTGGGCGGGGGAGGTGGCCAGCGGACTGGTCTTCACAGATCGGGAACTTGTGAGTGTCATATAACATATATGTCTACCGTTCTACGGGGGTTGTCGGGTTGTCAACCATCTCTCACTCGCTAAAGTAATAGTAGCATGGTTGACATAATTAATAATGAGTTGCTGAAACGTACCTGCACCACGACGACCTACAGAGATAAAGCCGATGTGCCGGGGATGATCGGAGATGTTCGAACCGCGATGAGCATACGAGATCGTGCATACCGTAAATATAGGCGTAATGCGCGAAATGGCTGCAATCAGGTGTGTAGAATTTCCAAACGTCATTATTTTATCGACAATAAGTCGCTTATTTGGAAATTCTTCAACTCATTAGGATTGGGACGTTCGCGTTGTAGTGACCAGGCCAACCTTGGATCGATCACTCACTTTTTCTCGGCACCGACTCTCGATGGTGACATTAAAACAAGTACAGTTGCAGAAATAACTACGCTGTCGGTACAAGTTGTCGAAGCGTTTCTGCTAGCCGTTGTTTCTGAGGATGTAGTTCTCATGACGAAGAAGTCGTGTTGTGATCATCCCAGTTGTTGACCTTCTCTTACCTATTATCTCTCACATATTTTTTTTTTCCATTACATCCTGTCATTTTCTTACCAATGGCACGAGGCCCTTATTATACCGCTTCCAAAAATCTCTTCTCTAGCCTTCCAACCCACTTTCGTCATATCAGTTTTACCTTTTTTATCCATTATTCGTGCACAAGCAGTTGTCCCTTTTCCTAAGTTGTAATGATCTTTTAAATCCTACCAGTCCGGGTTTGTCCTGATTGACCTTACAGTAACTGAAGATATCCGTAGAGGCATGAATGACACCACGGTCAGGATACTTGTACTAATTGACTTCACGAATGCCTTTAACACAGTAGATCTTGGTTTGCTAGCTCGTCTAGGTATATCGTCAAAGACCCTGGCGTGATTTTGTCAATATCTCCACGGTCAGCAGCAGCTGATTAGGTGTCAAGACAGATTGAACGGACTCGGACACTGGCGTCCCACAAGGTGGCATTCTCTCCCCTTTGTTGTTTTCACTTTTAATGAAAGTCACCTCTCAACTTCATCGGGACTACCATTTGTATGCGGATGATTTGCAGCTCTATGTGCGCTCTGATATCAACACTGTCAATAGTGCAATAGCTCGGATCTTTGTAATATATACTCTTGGTGACGACGCTTTGGGGTTGTTGTCAATCCGAAAAAATGCCAATCGATCATTATAGGAAGTTCGCGGCCGTTGAGCACAATCGATGCTGGCAGTATTGAGCTGGTTCCAATTGCGTATTGCAGTGAGGTGAAGAATCTAGGTGTTTGCCTAGATTCTAATGTGAGCTGGACAACCCAGGTCACCAGAACCAGTGGACCTTGGTCATACAGGCGTGGCATAGTTTAAGTTTGAATGAAAACTTTCTAGGGAATAAAATTGCGGACATTTTGGAGATATATTAACCATTTATTTGTTTTAGTAAAATAGATATAAATGATTGCTATTTTTCTGTCTCAAATTAGGTATATGAAAGTAAAAATATGTCTGAAATCCGTAATCCTATGTTTGAAGATATTGTATGGTTCGACCAGGGGGGTGCACATTCACAAGTGAAACCTGTTAAAAGGTTGGTTTAGAAATGTAATTGAATATATTTTTGTGTTTCAGGATGTGATGGTGGACGAAGATATCCAAACGATAGTAGCTCGGGCTCTGGAGAGCGAGGAGGCGAGGGGCGGACACCTCGGGGGAGGGAGGGGGCCACCTCCAGGTATTGGGGATCCTGGGTTCACTTTAGAGGGGATCGGGGTTCCCGGCGGAGTGTGGGAGTTACAACAAATAGATCTGAAATCGGCCTCTTTCAAAACAAAACTTATTTTGGATGATTCCGATAGCGACGGTTAGTATATAATTTAATTTTCAATTCATTTTCTCTAAAATGTCTCATTTATGCTTAAATAGGTACTATAATATAATTTTAATATTTATAGTTGAAATTATAATCCGAGAGATAACTTTGACAATTAACTTAGCACAAGTGTTGCCACACTCCGAGTGTTGCCACGCTCCAGGTATTTCTGTTCGTATGCGTCGTGTTTATTTATAAGTTCTCTCTGTTTTAAAATTAAGGTCAAAATAATACATCAAAACCGTAAAAATAAAATAGAAAAGGGGCTCCATGACACAAAGATAAAAAAAATTAAAAATTTCTTTGTTTTAAATAACTTTTTTTTATATGATTTTATTTATATAGGTTAAAACTCCTAAAGATGACAAACTTTTTCTTTGACAAAACCGATACAAATATGCTGTTTATTCAAAAAAAAAATGTATGTGTACCTTTGTATGCTCTTACTTTAGACTAATATCTTATTCTATTGATAGAAACATACAACTTTTTGTGCTATGAGCAATTGTATTAAAAGCCATACATTTTTTTCATTACATATGGCTTTGTGTGGGGGAGATACCCAACTCTCTGTGTATGGTTTGGGGGGTTCCATGACGAGCCAGCTCCGTGAAGTCCAGAGATAGGGACTCGCCACTTCCAGCAGCCGACCGCGTCTCCGCGGAGTCGGCCTCGGGCTTCCAGCAGCCGACCGCGTCTCCGCGGAGTCGGCCTCGGGCTTCCAGCAGCCGACCGCGTCTCCGCGGAGTCGGCCTCGGGCTTCCAGCAGCCGACCGCGTCTCCGCGGAGTCGGCCTCGGGCTTCCAGCAGCCGACCGCGTCTCCGCGGAGTCGGCCTCGGGCTTCCAGCAGCCGACCGCGTCTCCGCGGAGTCGGCCTCGGGCTTCCAGCAGCCGACCGCGTCTCCGCGGAGTCGGCCTCGGGCTTCCAGCAGCCGACCGCGTCTCCGCGGAGTCGGCCTCGGGCTTTCAGCAGCCGACCGCGTCTCCGCGGAGTCGGCCTCGGGCTTCCAGCAGCCGACCGCGTCTCCGCGGAGTCGGCCTCGGGCTTCCAGCAGCCGACCGCGTCTCCGCGGAGTCGGCCTCGGGCTTCCAGCAGCCGACCGCGTCTCCGCGGAGTCGGCCTCGGGCTTCCAGAAGAAGACCAGCTCCGTGAAGTCCAGAGATAGGGACAGAAGCACTTGTCACTTCCAGCAGCCGACCGCGTCTCCGCGGAGTCGGCCTCGGGCTTCCAGCAGCCGACCGCGTCTCCGCGGAGTCGGCCTCGGGCTTCCAGAAGAAGACCAGCTCCGTGAAGTCCAGAGATAGGGACAGAAGCACTTGTCACTTCCAGCAGCCGACCGCGTCTCCGCGGAGTCGGCCTCGGGCTTCCAGCAGCCGACCGCGTCTCCGCGGAGTCGGCCTCGGGCTTCCAGCAGCCGACCGCGTCTCCGCGGAGTCGGCCTCGGGCTTCCAGAAGAAGACCAGCTCCGTGAAGTCCAGAGATAGGGACAGAAGCACTTGTCACTTCCAGCAGCCGACCGCGTCTCCGCGGAGTCGGCCTCGGGCTTCCAGCAGCCGACCGCGTCTCCGCGGAGTCGGCCTCGGGCTTCCAGAAGAAGACCAGCTCCGTGAAGTCCAGAGATAGGGACAGAAGCACTTGTCACTTCCAGCAGCCGACCGCGTCTCCGCGGAGTCGGCCTCGGGCTTCCAGCAGAAGACCAGCTCTTCTGGTGCTGAAACTCTTTTCACATAAAAGTCATATCACATTAAACTGATAATCCAAGTACCAGTTCCGACCGACACTCACTCAGCAGACATTGCTGCAGCACCCAAACTGAGCACACGCGGTGTGACGGCACCGAACTAGACCGAGGCGAGTGCGGACCCACCTTAACATATGAGTTAACGTAAGGGTACATAGAGTCACTATATATATCGATATCGGCCACATGTTCTATATAATTTGGTCTAACCTTGTATATCTTACTTGTCAAAACTTCTCTCACGAATACTTTTAACTTTACAATGATAATTTAAAATGGAAACATATAAATAAACTGTATTTCATAAATATAAATATATATATATAGTACCTACATTAAGACACATGAGTGTGCACAGTTGTCCACTATACTGTGATAATTCTAAAAACGTTCCTGTAACAGCTGGTAAATATTCTTATCGACACTTATTATTATAAAAAAAATAACAATTAAATATAACGGGTCCTTCTTCGATTTACCTCGAGAGACATATTTCTCCCGATATTTCGGTCAATTTGTATTGTCCGTGGTCACGGGTCACGGTCTCTAAGGTAAATCGCGTAATGACCCGTTACATTATAAAAAAAAAACGAATGTAATATTTGCTGAAAAAAAAACCTGTTTATTAGAATTATTGAAGTATAGTCAATAATGTATGTTCACCATAATAACATAAGTGTGTTGTCTCCAGATGCTCTAGTCATCTCCGAGGATCCAGATCCAGATGCTCTGGTCATCTCTGAGGATCCAGATCCAGATGCTCTGGTCATCTCTGAGGATCCAGATCCAGATGCTCTGGTCATCTCCGAGGATCCAGATCCAGATGCTCTGGTCATCTCTGAGGATCCAGATCCAGATGCTCTGGTCATCTCCGAGGATCCTGTCCCAGTAGATCCTCCTCCAGAACCTCCCTCAGGTAAAACTGACTTCTACATTTAGTAGACTTAACGCTCGATTTCCTTCTCGCTCGAACAATACAAAATTATACAAATATTCATACATTTTTTTAAGTCTGAATATAGTTTTTAAATTTTTGGAGATTCGAGTATATTGTTTTTCATAAGTAACAGACATCCATTTATAATGATTTATCGGCTATTTTACTAAGATGTCCATAATTTATTTCTTAGAAAATTCTGTGAAAATATTAGATTAAGCGAGCGAGACGGATGCACAATAGGGTGAAATACACTTTTCCTACGTACTGACGTTATAGATTTACAACATTGTTGCCGTTAGCTCTGGGTCCCGGTTCCACTAATAACAACTTATGAACTCATTAATAAATTACCATTAAAATTAACAGTGTGGTAAGTGTAGGTGAAATTGACAATGTGGCGAGTGTAGGTGAAATTGACAATGTGGCGAGTGTAGGTGAAATTGACAGTGTGGTAAGTGTAGGTGTAATTGACAATGTGGTAAGTGTAGGTGAAATTGACAGTGTGGTAAGTGTAGGTGAAATTGACAATGTGGCAAGTGTAGGTGAAATTGACAATGTGGCGAGTGTAGGTGAAATGGACAATGTGGTGAGTGTAGGTGAAATTGACAGTGTGGTAAGTGTAGGTGTAATTGACAATGTGGTAAGTGTAGGTGAAATTGACAGTGTGGTAAGTGTAGGTGAAATTGACAGTGTGGTAAGTGTAGGTGAAATTGACAGTGTGGTAAGTGTAGGTGAAATTCACAGTGTGTTAAGTGTAGGTGAAATTGACAGTGTGGCGAGTGTAGGTGAAATTGACAGTGTGGCGAGTGTAGGTGAAATTGACAGTGTGGCGAGTGTAAGTCAAATTGTCATGTTCTGGAAGTCTGATCTTCAGCAGTAAAAGTGCATGACTGTGCTGTAGCGGCTGTGATGACGACACTCATTTTGTTACTATTTCAGTAAAACCAGAAGAGGATTCTGCGAACCAGCTGACCCTTTGTCCCATAGTAATGTTGTCTCCCATCTCTCTCCGACACTATCGCAAGAGAAAGGGACACTTTCTGGTCAATGGGAACAACACACAATTCAGAACAAGAAACGATTCCAGCGTTTCCGAAGACAGTACCAAACTTGACAATATTAGTGACGACGTCCACCTCCCCACAACAGAAACAGCCATCACCAAAGAAAACGAAACAAACAAACCAACTCAACTTAACGATAAGAACCCGACCAAAGATTATCTCTTCTCCAACTTCCTCATGAGTTTGGAGACTAAACTTAAGACCGTGAATATTAATAAAGTGCCTTCCAAAGACGACAATTATGATAGTAGTAAGAATTTGGAACGAGAGACGGATGTCGATTTGGGAATCAATGGAAAAGGTGGACAGAATTGTGGGAACGAAGAGATACCAGATCCGCCTGTCAAACGTGTCATGTTACCAAATATGGCGGAAATTAAGAAGAATTACAGAGGAAAAACTGCACAAGTCGCTCCCATATCGGCCGGGGTGAGTCCATGGATTTATAATAAATTTTGGGGTCGACCAAATAAATTAAACACAAATTTGCACTTTGCATTACAAAATACTCCTAAAAATTATAAATTAATCTTACAAAAAATTAAAAAGTGCCAAAATAAAGGATATAATATTGTGTTGCAGGATCCCTTCGCAGGAAACCTAACAAGTAAACAAGTAAGTACTTCATTACTCGATCACATTCTACTTAAATATTTAAAGTGTCAGCGCACTTGAGAAGTGCAGTCGGACAACTTTCTAGGAAATATAATTACGGACATTTTGGACATATTTACACTTTACATAACAAATTTTAGACAGAGAAAAATTGCAAAAACATTTATAACGATTTTCCACGAAAATGTCCGCATTTTTAATCCCTAGTAAGTTGATGACTACATTACTGTAACTACCATATTGTACTGTGCGACCAGCCCGAAAGGGATACGGTCGGGATGATCCTCCAAGTCACTGTGCGCTCGCACACAGGGACGCTAAGGCGACCTTCCCGACCAGCCCGAAAGGGATACGGTCGGGATGATCCTCCAAGTCACTGTGCGCTCGCACACAGGGACGCTAAGGCGACCTTCCCGACCAGCCCGAAAGGGATACGGTCGGGATGATCCTCCAAGTCACTGCGCTCGCACACAGGGACGCTAAGGCGACCTTCCCGACCAGCCCGAAAGGGATACGGTCGGGATGATCCTCCAAGTCACTGTGCGCTCGCACACAGGGACGCTAAGGCGACCTTCCCGACCAGCCCGAAAGGGATACGGTCGGGATGATCCTCCAAGTCACTGTCCAATTGCCACTATACATTTAAATCTAATTACATTTGTGGAACGCTTCCAGGACGGCATTAACGGAATCATACAGTATCTGGTTGGGTAGGGAGAGGAGCAGAATGGTGGATGGTGAGCGTATTATCGCGCAATAAAATAAAAACAGGAGGCCTCCTTTTTAAACCAGCCTATTGTCGGTCGCAAGCCCGAGGCACCATTCTTCTCATCTCTTACCCACACACGACGGACCCGGCACCCGCACGGTGAATCCATGGAATGCTTAGAAATTTGTCTTCTTCCCTCTGGTGTTATTTCTGTTTTAATTGTATTGTCTGAATAATATAAAATGTGTTTGGCTTGTGGTCCGCTATCGATAAGCAAATATCGTTTTGGTCACAAAACCGAACCTATACATTAAATAATACTATAAAAGCCTTTTATGTAATTCAATACGAACGAATGTAATTGATTTTGTTTTTTAGTTTGTTATAGTACTATCCAACATCAATAACGTTACAGATGATACAATTGAAAATGAAAATATAAAAAACTCACTTTAGAGGAACGCTAAAAAAAAGAACGTGTGTTTTTTATGCTTGGCTGCCTTGTTTATCATGTTCAGTGTGAATTGCACTCAAGTTGCTAGGGCAGTTACTTCAAGTGAAACTGGGCACAAACAAGTGACCGAGTATCAATACCTGTGGTACACCTGGTGTACGAGACTCCTGGTACAGTAGTCGACGGAAGACTGCGGAGAAAGGAGATGACCGGTTCATCGTTACTATTGTGCTTAGAAAATTAATCGTTTTTACATCCACACTTTAATCCTTTCTTCGTCTAGCTTCAGGCAAAATCTATTTCTTATCTGCGATTAGAAGTTGACTCCAAGCTTCGTCATTCTAATTTACGTGATTGCAAGCAAAATTAACTCGAGCTACTCGATGGCACGCAGCAACAAGTGGAACTTTGGCAGACAAGTGTAAATTTATTCCGGCTCATTTCAGTATCCTTGTGACAGATTTAGTGCTTACTGTAATCACTCGAACTTAGTGAAGCTTCGTCCCTACGTCTGAAAGAGTTAAGGTCCATCAGGGTGAGGCAGACTGCACAGTCGTCCAAGAAGAATTGTCTAATTTATGATTACGTCAGTCAAAAATGTCAAAAGCTAGGCGAAATGCCACGAACGCACATCGCTTCGTCGCCACGAATATACTAGGGGGCAGTGAGGAGGTGTAGAGACCATTGCCAGGGCATTCGGCTGCAGCTGGGTTCTTGCCCAGTTCGACGATTGTGGTGATAAAGCTCTTGCCGTTAAGTTTTTGTGGCCTGGTGCTTGTGGGTTTTTTGCAGGCCGTTTGGTGCTCACCCAAAGTTGGATGGAAAGTATTTCCTGCGATAAAGTCAGGTTCATGTTTTATGCATGCCTATAGGTTAACCAATAAATATTGTGAGCAACAAATATGGGCTGACTACAGACGGGTTTGTTTAATTTAGTGCCACCGCCGGATATAGGCCTCCCTGGACCCCTCCAGGGCAGCCAGCCCCCGCCAGCAACCTTCAAGTCCGACATTTTGAACACATCTTCCAATCTCCTGAACACATCAACTTCACACTTGTTTATCGTTCCTCTAAATGTGTCCGTGTATTCTGTTTCGGATATGAAGTAAAGAGTTTGTCTAAGGATGAATAATGTTCTGATTTGGGTGACGTCGTCCTTCCTCTCGGTCTGCCCAGTTCGTGTCTCTGGACTGCTGTCGCGCGCACCGCCACGCCTACGAGTGCAGTCTCCGGAGCGCTCTCCACAACTCCCGCGGGAAACCTTACGTCTGGCCCTCGCACCTCTCCAGGTACCAACACACACACACACCTACATACACACACACACCTATACACAAGAAAAACCATAAATGCAAAAAAAGAGTATTTCAATAAAAACACTTTAAAATATACACGAAGGTATATAAAATTTAAATCATATTATGATATTCACTAGCTCTCCTCTGATAAGGATGTCGCTTATAAGAATCAAATATCGCAAAGTGATACCGATTCCCGGCTAGGATTTTCAAATTTGACATGATGGGATAAAAGTAAAGTTGGCTAAATGTGAATCCACTTCTTAGTGTGTTTTCTGAATACCCCGCAAGAGATACGGTCGCGATGACACTATACAAAGGAAATGTTGCTTTTTTGTTAAATTTGTATTTGAGTTCTGAAAATAGACTTGAATTAGTTTAAACAAACTGATGGTACTGAAAGATAACGAAGGTACTGAAAGATAACGAAGGTACTGAAAGATAACGAAGGTACTGAAAGATAACGAAGGAAGTGGCGACACAAACAATTGACTTGTGTAAAATAAATCTGTTTTCTGTCTAATAATCTTTATTTTTGTTTTAATTAACGCAATCATTTATATTTTAATAAAATTTCCAAAACTATTTATACAACAAATAAAATATTATTTAACAATTTATGAACCTATTTTCCATATAGGTATTTGGAGGTTATTTTTATTAATTAAACTATAAATTTATACATAGTTTTACATATATATGTGAGATTTGTCGTAACAAACAAGGACGGCTACTAAAATACAATGTGGGCCTGTTCCAAGGCTGCTGCCTATCACCTGTAGCTTTTAATATAATTATCAATATCCTAATCGACAAACTTAAATCTCGTGAGAAGAAGTGGGGATATAGATTCAAACAAAACAACATCTATACGGAATCCGTCTTAGCTTTTGCAGACGACTTGGCGGTGCTAACAAGAAATCCCAAGCAATGCCAGGGCTTGCTGAAAATAGTGGATGATTTCTGCTCATGGACAAAGGGAATGAGAACGAAACCATCAAAATGCTTCAGCCTATGTCTGGCTAGACGAAACACTACATTTACGTCTTATGATCCTGGACTGAGTATTGCAGGGCAGAGAATAGCTCCGGTAAATGAAACCATGCCCTTTAAATTTCTTGGCAGAAGGATAAATTTTCAGGGAAAAACACCATCCCTAGAAGTAGTTGTAAAACAATTCACTGACGACATGAATAGGGTTACTCAACAGCCTATAAGCAATGTCAAAAAAGCTTGGATATATGACAACTACTTAGCATCTCGCCTCACTTGGCCTTTCCTAGTATATGATTTCAACAAAAGCCTACTATCAAGTCTGGACGCGGACGTCATAAGAACATTGAAGTCTTGGCTTGGATTAGCCCAGGGTGCTGACTCCTCAACATTCTTTAGAGGACGGAGAAACTTCGGAATGGATCTGAAAAGACCATCTGAATTATACAAACATCTACGTATAAGCAAATATCAAATTCTAACCAGCTCCCAGGATAATACAATTTCATCCCTTCCAAGAGACCCTCTGGTCTCAGATATGGAACCGAGACTACTATTCTTCAAGAAATTCATGACAGGTGCCCAGACTGACAAAAGAGGCATTGGCTGGAAGAAAAAAGAAAGTGACAAAGAGGTTATAAAATCCTTTCTCAGGAAAGATGAAGAGCATGAATACAGAGTGCACGCGATGACTCTAGAAGTTCAAAATGACTGGCTAACTTTGGGCGATTTTTGCATCCCTCCAGCCCTAAAGTGGCGCACACTAATGTACGATTGGTCTCCGGCGTTGCTAAAGTTCTACCTAAACGCTTTTCAAATGTACCTCCCGGACCAGAGTAATCTGGTAAGGTGGGGAAAAGCTACGGAAAAGAACTGTACATTGTGTGGTGCTGCCATAGGAACTGCTAGACACACACTTGTAGGGTGCGTTACTCTCCTAGAAAAGGGCTATTACTCACGCCGACATGACAAAGTCCTAGGTGTTATCCGTGAAGCAGTAAGTCTTTCTATTGCAAGAGCCAGAAAGGGACTGACTACAAATAAAACTTTGACCACATTTGTAAAGGAAGGGCAAAGCACGAAAACTAAATGCAAGCCCACCTCGATCCTTGGCGCCGCATCAGACTGGAAAATTCTCATGGATACATTTGAACACCATTATAGGATCCCAGATGAACTAGCTGTATCAGCCTATAGGCCAGACATCTTAGTGTTTTCTCGGAACTTGAAAAAAGTTATCCTTATTGAACTTACCGTTCCGTGGGAATCAAATATTCCAAAAGACCACAACATGAAGTCGAATAAATATTATGATCTCACAGAAGAAATGATCAGGAACGGGTTCAAGACTCAGCTTTACGCAGTGGAAGTTGGTGCAAGAGGAGTTCCAGCAAAATCTTTGCATCACTTACTGAAAGAATTGGGCCTAAGCAGGTCTGCCGTCAATACATTTATGGAACGAGCTTCCAAGACGGCATTAACGGAATCATACAGTATTTGGTTGGGTAGGGAGAGAAGTAGAATGGTGGATGGTGAGCGTATTATCGCGCAATAGAAAAAAAGGAGGCCTCCTTTTCTTAAACCAGCCAATTGTCGGTCGCAAGCCCGAGACACCATTCTTCTCATCTCTTACCCACACACGATGGACCCGGCACCCGCACGGTGAATCCATGGAATGCTTAGAAATTTGTCTTCTCTCTTCTGTACTGCGGTACTAAACAGCTTTTGTAAGTAATTCATTTTAGTTATGTAGTTTTTAAGACAAAACTAAAGTTGTTAGTGTCGTAAAGTTGTTTATATACTATTACGTGACGTACCCGGCAGCCATTTGCAACTTCATTCAGCCATTTCCGAGCGAAAATATTTAAAAGTAGATTATAAGGCGATTTGGTATTTAAAATAAAAAAAGTATTTTTCCAGGAATCGGTAAGTAAATATAAACAATTTAAAACACATTTTCATTAATTGTCAAGTAGCCTGTTGTGTAGGAGCTTTCGTGATTATTGTAATTGTTCAGATTCCGGTCGGCCGAGCTGCGTATCGGGGCCGATATGTAATCTGTGCAATATGTCCAGCGGAGATAGTTCCTATCTCGCCGGACTCGACAGCAACAACTATAGGAGAAACGCTTCGATGATCAAACTTAATTACATTTATAACGTCAATATGCCTCCTGTCACATTACATTTTCCTAAACACCACTGCAGTAGTAGAGAGTTTGTCACACTATGCCATCTGTCACACTACGGGTGCCAATGTTTTGTATGCATATGACACACAATATTTAAAAAAATGGGCTTTAGAAGCGTTTTGTTTTGGCTCCTGAAGCGAAAACACGGAAATAACGTATCATAATAATTACAAAAATAAAACGTTTGTTGCCCATAATATAATCTATCCATTTGTGCAGACACCCGGCCGGGGAGGAGTGCAACTGCTGTTGTCTGCATCTGCTTGACAACTCAGACAAGGCCAGAAAACAACTCAAACTAAAACAATCCAAGAAGAAAAAGAAGAAATCGAAGAAGAAGAAATCGCAAAAGGAGAAAACCAGACCAGAGGAGATACTAGAGGAGGAGAAGACAGACCTCCAGCGGTGGGAGGCGGAGAGAGAACTCGCCAGCAAGATGTTCGGAATCAAACCCAGGCCCGTCAACACCGTCACCTACAAACAATTCATACAAAACAAAACACAACAACAAAAGACACCAATAATCGATCAACCGGAACCACCAAATAAAAAAAGAAGACTCAATATCATTATTAAAAAGGCGACTGACAACAATTCGTCAACCGATACTAAACCAAACCCTAAACAGACACAAACTCTAAGTCCAAACACAAACAAACCAAATAATACAGACACAATTAAACCAGTTGATAACAATATAAAAAAAGTCAAACCAGTTGTTATTAATACCAAAACAGTTAAACGAGTTATTATTAATACAGAAACAGTCAAACCAACTATTATTAATATAGAAGCAGCTGTTGAAAAAATACCTGCCACAATTGTATTAAAAAATCAACCTGAACAAAGTATTTTAAAACAAATTTTACAAATACCACCTCTCAACAACAAAGAATGTTTCACACAGCAGCTCATTGATAAAGCAGTCAAATACAAAATGCAGAATATTGCACCAATAAATACACAAACCGATTCAGGTCAAACAAAATCGACTGAATATCCACTCAACGTTCCCGATATCGTAAAGGACGAGACGACTGAAACAAAATATAATGATAAACTTATGTTTAATATTAAAACAGAGTGTGATATTCTAGAAGAAATCATTACCTCTAAACAAAAAGACGCCAGACTAGCGCTGGACTGTGAACCAAAGTCACTTACCGACATTGGCAAACAAGAACCCTCCACATGGTTCGATAACTATACTGAAAACAATAAATCTAATTTCGACTCTCCACATTTTACATCCAGTCATAGAGAAAATAACCAGAAACCTACAATAGCTATATCGTTTGTCGCTTACGATGTCTACCAATTCTTTCTTAAATATAACCAAAATGAGACCACAGACCAGAACCGAGACTCGGAGACGGTCCTGGTCTCCTCCATCATGCGATGCGGTGACGTCACCGCCGCCGCAACCGTAATCCGAGTAAATCTCCATGTTTACGAATCCATTTGTAAACTTAAAGTTGGAGACAACAGTGTAATAAACACTGTCAATAAACAGAACTCCCCAAAACATGCAAATAACAAAATTAACTGCAATTTATCTAATCCAAATGACATCATTTACGAAGTAGACAGCAGCCCAACCAGCTCCGATTCTGAAAGCACTTCTGCAAACAAACCCGGAACTATAGTTATAGACAGCGACGACAGCGACGTCGCTCTCGTCTCTCTAGATGATCAGACCGGCACTTATATCAATAATCCCTCTCAAAATTGTGTAGATCTTTCTCCCGACAGTCCGGCTGCACTCGTCATAGACGAAGATCCCGATATCTCGTGGCGCGGTCCGCCTTCTTCCATCACCGTGGACGAGTACCTTTCGTCCATCCCAGACCGACTCGCTCCCACCATCCTCCGCCAGGACCGACTCCGACCCCCGTACTACATCACAGATAACATATTCCTTGTCACTACAATGCATATGCGGTTTCAAACCGCCACCTTCCACACTTTAGACCGCGATCCTAATCAGATGATCATCTTGAATGATGATTTGGATGACGACCCGACGCTTCCTCTCGCTGTGGTCGTGGAAGGGTCGATGTATCTGAAGCTGAGAGACGACCCGGGGTTGTATGCGCGCGTGCTGTCCGCTGTACGCAGTCTTCGGGAAGCCAAGTACTGTCTCATGCAAACCGACAAATCGATATTTCTTTACGACTCGCTCAACTGCGAGTTGTGCGAGATCTTCCTCTCGAAGTCTGGAGAGCATACGGTCAATCTAGACTCGGAGACTCGATACTTGCAACCTCTCAACTCGCTTCTCGAAGCCCTAAACACTCGACTACCGTAGAACTCTACGTAGAAGTTTGAAGTTTACCAGTAATGACCCGTTGTGTTCCCACCTTATATGATGTATCTATGTTTAGGTACCTCAAGCGACAACTTTAGATAACTCTCGACGTTCGTGTTAGTGAAATAGATCCATTTAGGATTGGTTCCGGACTTTCGGATTGGAGTTTCGGAACGTATTTACAGTGGCTTCTTTACTGATATTTACATTACGCGTTATTATAGCTATGCTTGTTTACGATGAAACGTAGATACACTTTTAGAAACTTGCCAAACTATGGGCTCTGTGTCTTTCTAAAACTGTCAGTGACGCAACCTTATTCCACTTTACATGATGATTTCTAACACTCGTTGTAATTTGTAGATTATAGTGACGTTATCTTATCCAACTTGTAGTTTAAACATGCTCATACCTGATGATGACGCGCTATTACTGACTTGTGATGATGGTTTGATGATAGACAATGTTTGTGATGGTAATTACAAGACTTGAAAGAACGAGTGTCGGCCTTAACCGATCCATTGCCGCTTGAATGAGCTAATGTCCAAGACACAATGGAATAGTTTATCTGTCAAGTTTTGTCGGGCTTTGCCTTGCGCTAAATATTATTTTATTAATTAATAAGGTTCTCCAAGAGACCAAACAACAATGTTCACACAGATGTTCACTTACCTATTTTATGTTGGTTTTGAGATTTTAGGCAACCACCACTACATGCTATGGCACGTATCTATTCAATATTATGAAAGTAACCACTACAGGCTGTTTGGTGGAAGATTTACAATTATAAAATGCTATAATATAAAACTACAGTATATATTAATTATGGGGACTAGTCAATTCAAGGACACAAAGGCTATATTAATTATGGGGACTAGTCAATTCAAGGACACAAAGGCTATATTTTTTATGTTATCTGCTGTAACGACAGCACATTACGGTTACAATGCATTCAAAGAGTTATCAGATATGTCTAGATCGTCATTGTTATTGATTTCTTGATAATGATAAAATTATTATTATTTAATAAATTCCGACACTTTTGAAATTTGTTAATTTTAAAACCTTGTTACATGAGATTAAATATCATATTTTTTTTATGTTAACCTTTATAATGAGCACTTCGTAGCTCAATATTTAGTGAACTAATGACAAGCTTGTCTACAAACATCTAATTTCTTCCATAGAAAGAAACATTACTTACATAAATATTTTGAGATGTCAAACATTATTAATGTTCATATATTTGATCAAATTTATACTATTCGTATAGGGAAACTCTTTACTAATAATCTAATACGAATTATTACATTAACTGTTTTTTTTTAATTTAACATCATGCCCGGTCTCAGAGACTCAGCAGCCCTATTTTCTTACTTAAGCGCAAACGTTATATAATGGAATCCGTTAACTATATATATATATAACGCTATTAAAGTTTATATTTGCACTAACGCTGTCAAGGTCGAGCGCTTGTAGAGTTGAGAATTTAATAATATTATGTAATTATGACGCAATCTCGGATGTAAATAATGAAATACACTTATAGCGTTTACGACAAGTAACAGAATAGGTCTGCAGGAAGCTAGTTCGCAATAGTTGAGGTACAAGTGGGTATTTTCTATAATACAATTTTCTGAAACTTTAAGTCCGAGTTGTACCATTTTTATTTTGAAGGCCAGCCACAATCGACGCCATTTTTATCTTTAATCGTTATATTTACAGAGACTTCGTTTTGATGCAACTCAGCTTAATTATTATGAATAAACATCAAAGATTTATAGGATTTATAGATATATTTATAAATCCTATTTCCGCCGGTCGGGGTAGCTGGTGGGTGCTGGGTAGGCAGCTGGGTGGGTGCTGGGTGGGCAGCTGGGTGGGTGCTGGGTGGCCAGCTGGGTAGGTGGGCTCCCCAGGCATTTCTTTTATTAACATTTCCACCTCTTAATATGATAAATTGTAGTTTATCCTGTCAAAGTGGGTCCCTTTAATATGAACAACTAACAGACGACTTAAGACAACTTTAATATTAACCTGCCTGTTTGGGATACTGGTTAAATTCAAAAGCATTTATAAGTTATAAAAAAAATCCAGGTCCCTTGAGATCCAGTTAACCAGGTTTCACTGTCTTAGTTTTTACATAATTATTGTTTATAAACCAGGATAGTTCGTTTGTCTTTGTGATAGTCCTGGTTTAGCGAATCGTTTATAGTTAGACTGAAGTAGGCCACCGACTGATCTATTTGTCAAATTATTAGAATTTTAATTATTATTTTGTTATAATTAATTATTAATATTTAATCTTAACCCAATGAATATGTGTACATATAAAGAATTTTATGTTAATATATTATTTAATATTTTATTTTAATATTCATATATTATTATTTTATTCGTTTTTTTTTAATTTTTTCAGTAATGAAATACAATAAATTTAATATTTTGATAAACATTATATTATTATTATTTCATATTTTACTATTACAATTAAGTAACATACAGTCCTTGTACTTAACAATTTAGTATCCCTCTCGCTCGCACAATCCAATATTTTAAAAGATTATTAAAGTCTGAGGGTAGTTTTGAGAAATGTAGTCTGGGGAATATCATTACGGACATTTTGGAGGTTTGTTTTTTTTAGTAAAATCGATGAAAATTGATATTTTGTCTATCTAAAATTAGGTTCATTCATCACGTCTCCTAAAACACAGAGTCCTAGACCTTCGACTCCAGAGTCCAGACTGTAGGAGATGGGCCTTCTATATAATGAGACCTACACTCGCCACGCTCTGGCCGGACGGGTTGGCGAGGGAAATTAATTTGGTATATGAAAGTGAAAATGTGTCCAAAATATCCGTAATTTATTTACTAAAAAGTTGATAACTACAGTTGTCATAAGGACACCAGCACTTAAAAATCTTTTGAATATATTGTTTTGTGACTCCGAGAGAGATGCAAAACCGTAAAGCCCTGTTAAACCCGGACTTCTGTTTCGTTGTACATTGCGTACTATCGTATACCAAACTTGTGTTTAATAATATTTTTAGATATTGGTTGCCGCACGATTTTTCTTGACGTTTTTTAAATTATCTATTTAATTGTTTTATGATTCTTATTACAAATTTTATAAAAAAACAAGATGCCTTTATTCTGCTTTTTTAAAACCGTTAAATTGACAATGATGTCCCTTATGTAGTGTTAGTTTAGTCATTAGAAATGTCAATTTTTACTTCTAAATAAGTAAATATAAGAAAAGAGTAAATGTAAGGTACCTACGTAACGAAACAGTATTTAGTTACGTTACGATATAGTACAGATAATCTTTATGAAACTGATCGCAATCTTTTAATTTCGTAACGTATTTACTATACTTCTCCGTTACGTATTACTGACAGTGGAGAGAATTCGGTTACAGGTACCCCATAAACATGGTAGATATAACTTTAAGCCATATAGAAATCTAGCCCAACGATGTAATTACTGCAACTAGTCTTAAGGCCGGTTGCAGAAAGGCTGATTATTATATTTTGACATGTTTAACGTATGCTTATGAGGCACTTTATTGGCTGAAATATTGAAAAGTGACAAGCTAATTACAATCACGCGGCGTATATCAAAATGTTAATCATAGATTATTTTAATCATTATTTTTGCAACCGGCCGTCTGTATCGACCGATCACATTTTATCTATCTTTGATTTTGCCACAATTTTTATATTTAATTTTAAAATTGAAAATAAAAAAATACTTTGTTTACTCATTAAATTTGTCTCCTTTAGTGCGCGTCCAGACATCGACATTCTCTAAAAAGCGTGGTTTCTGACCACCCCGAAAAGGATGTGATGCACGACCGTGATGATAATTTACTTATATTAAAATGTTGATTATAGTTTTTGA
This sequence comes from Tinea semifulvella, assembly GCA_910589645.1. Taxonomy (NCBI): domain Eukaryota; kingdom Metazoa; phylum Arthropoda; class Insecta; order Lepidoptera; family Tineidae; genus Tinea; species Tinea semifulvella. Next base: position 73,643 of record OU342623.1, on the reverse strand, counting down.
TAATCATCCTTTCTGCAACCGGCCGATAGATTGTGACTGCTGTTAGTTCCTCTTAGCGAGTGTGATAAGATCGTGTAGAGTGTAAGCGATACCAAAGATAGATAGAGTCGGGTTTGTTCGTAAATATAATAAGTTTTCATTTTGATCTCGAATAGATGTAATGTTAGTGTACATACATATCTCAGCAAGGGCACTCTGTTGCTTGCTTTTACTTAAGCGCAAACGTTATATAATGGAATCCGTTAACTATATATATATCACGATATTAAAAAGTTGATATTTGCACGGCCGCTGTCAAGGTCGAGCGCTTGTAGAGTTGAGAATTAGGTAAATAACGATATCCACTAGTAACGTTAGCGACTAAGTTACAAAATAGGGCTGCAGGTCTCACTCTGCAGGCATAGCGGGGGAGACATCGTAGCAGTCTGCAGGTCTCACTCTGCAGGCATAGCGGGGGAGACATCGTAGCAGGCTGCAGGTCTCACTCTGCAGGCATAGCGGGGGAGACATCGTAGCAGTCTGTAGGTCTCACTCTGCAGGCATAGCGGGGGAGACATCGTAGCAGTCTGCAGGTCTCACTCTGCAGGCATAGCGGGGGAGACATCGTAGCAGTCTGCAGGTCTCACTCTGCAGGCATAGCGGGGGAGACATCGTAGCAGTCTGCAGGTCTCACTCTGCAGGCATAGCGGGGGAGACATCGTAGCAGTCTGCAGGTCTCACTCTGCAGGCATAGCGGGGGAGACATCGTAGCAGTCTGCAGGTCTCACTCTGCAGGCATAGCGGGGGAGACATCGTAGCAGTCTGCAGGTCTCACTCTGCAGGCATAGCGGGGGAGACATCGTAGCAGTCTGCAGGTCTCACTCTGCAGGCATAGCGGGGGAGACATCGTAGCAGTCTGCAGGTCTCACTCTGCAGGCATAGCGGGGGAGACATCGTAGCAGTCTGCAGGTCTCACTCTGCAGGCATAGCGGGGGAGACATCGTAGCAGTCGTAAAAAGTATCGATACTTATTATCCGATATAAGTATCGGCAGATATAAGTATCGGCAGATATAAGTATCGGCAGATATAAGTATCGGCAGATAAAAGAGCGCAGGAGACGGAAATTTTGATTTGTTTGACACGAGATGGAATCTTAAGTACCTAGTCCACTACTAGTATGTACAAAATTATTTTATGAACCATTGTTTTTTGGGCATAGAACTGTGCTCATCATGGATACCTTTTACTATTTGGTTTAGAGATTCAATTATGGATTCCTAAAAAAATGACATACAGGTACTCCTTATTACTTATTATTTTTAGATTATTTTGTTAAGAAATTTATTAAAATGTTCCTCCATGCGAAGTGACGCTGGATCGAGCAAGATCACTGTTATTTCGTTTGGCAACATTTTGATGTGGAGGTCATAGTTGACTAATATTGCTTAGAATTGAACAATATTTTAGTAGCCCGTTTAAGCAATCCTTAACAGGGTTGAACCCGTTTGCATCCGTCTCGCTCGCACATTCCATATTTTCAAGTCTGAGTGTACTTTTAAGAAAAGTAGTCTCTTAACTTTCTAGGAAATAAAATTACAGTAATTTTGGAGTTATATTAATGATTCTATTCCTATTACTATTACCTCGGGAGTCCCGCAAGGATCTCTACTGGGTCCGCTCCTCTTCATCCTCTTTATTCAAGATATTGATACCTGTTTTCATCATTCTATGATACTTCTATTTGCAGATGACATGAAAATCTTGAAATCTATCCATAGTTCTGCGGACTCCCAAGAGCTTCAGTCTGATCTCTTGCGCCTAGATAGGTACTGTGATGCGAATAAGTCGGATCTTAATGTTGGCAAGTGCAAGGTAATATCTTTCACTCGTAAACCAATACCTCTAATGTTTACTTATTATGTAAAGGGCTTACAACTGTCTAGAACGAACGAGATTAGGGACCTCGGCATAATTCTCGATAGTAAGCTACTCTTCCAGTCTCATATCGATCACATAGTTGCTAAGGCATCTAAGGCGCTGGGATTTCTAATTAGACAGGGACGTACGTTTGAAAATGTCAAGACTCTAAAGATACTTTATTGCACACTTGTACGTAGCCATCTTGAATACGCATCTCAGGTGTGGAACCCAAAGTATAAAATTTACTCATCTCGTATTGAATCTATTCAAAGGCGATTCCTTCGATACATTTGTCGTAAGACTCGTCAGAACTACCTAAGTTACGAAGACAAATGTAAACGGCATCACCTTTTGCCTCTCTCCGAACGTCGCACTATCACAGACGTGTCATACCTGTTCTCGATAGTTACCTCCAGGATTGACTGCCCCAGTCTTCTTAATCTCTGTAAGCTGCAGGTTACGAAGTCGTCCAGAGAACGGAGATTATTTCTTGTCCCATTCTCCAAAACTAACTACCAACAGAATTCGTTCATAAGCAGGACATGCAGTTATGTTAATGATTATTGCAACGACTTGGATCCATTTATATTATCTCCGACAGCTACACGACGCATTCTTACAAAACGTTTCGCCAGTGGTTCTCATCAATAGTATTAAATTTACATATATTGTAAATTTATTGTTTAGTTTATTTCATTTTCTATTTTATTGTTTTTATTAGGTATCTATGTATAATTGTTTTTAATTTTATTTTTTTTTAGTTTTTTTTTGTTCTATGTTATGTAGTTTATTGTTCTTAGTTTTAAGTTTAGGTTAATTTTACTTGTGTTGTTATTGCAGCGAGCACCACCTAATTATGTAATTTTACCTATCGGTGGCAACTTGTCAATAGCCATACCCTACCCATATGTACTCTATATATATTTTATGTATCTAGCTGTAAGTTGTCCTTAAACAATAAATAAATAAAAATAAATAGATTTATTTAGTAAAAAGCGGAAAGTCGTTAAATTATTTTTGCATTTTTTTTCTGTTCAAAATTAGGTTCCAAACATCAAACGAAATATCACTAAAATATAACAATAAATGTCGAAATTTTCTGAATACATCAAACGGACCGTAAGGAGTTATTTAAATAAATGTAGTTTAAATAATACAATAAATTTCTCTCCATGACTGTACCGATGTGCAAATTAGTTCGGCCCACAACTATCCAGCGCTCTTTTTATCTGCCGGTACCCAGTATGGATGCCGCGCCAGCGCTCTATATCTGCCGGTACCCAGTATGGATGCCGCGCCAGCGCTCTTTGTATCTGCCGGTACCCAGTATGGATGCCGCGCCAGCGCTCTTTGTATCTGCCGGTACCCAGTATGGATGCCGCGCCAGCGCTCTTTGTATCTGCCGGTACCCAGTATGGATGCCGCGCCAGCGCTCTTTGTATCTGCCGGTACCCAGTATGGATGCCGCGCCAGCGCTCTTTGTATCTGCCGGTACCCAGTATGGATGCCGCGCCAGCGCTCTTTGGGTACCCAGTATGGATGCCGCGCCAGCGCTCTTTGGGTACCCAGTATGGATGCCGCGCCAGCGCTCTTTGTATCTGCCGGTACCCAGTATGGATGCCGCGCCAGCGCTCTTTGTATCTGCCGGTACCCAGTATGGATGCTGCGCCAGCGCTCTTTGTATCTGCCGGTACCCAGTATGGATGCCGCGCCAGCGCTCTTTGTATCTGCCGGTACCCAGTATGGATGCCGCGCCAGCGCTCTTTGTATCTGCCGGTACCCAGTATGGATGCCGCGCCAGCGCTCTTTGTATCTGCCGGTACCCAGTATGGATGCTGCGCCAGCGCTCTTTGTATCTGCCGGTACCCAGTATGGATGCCGCGCCAGCGCTCTTTGTATCTGCCGGTACCCAGTATGGATGCCGCGCCAGCGCTCTTTGTATCTGCCGGTACCCAGTATGGATGCCGCGCCAGCGCTCTTTGTATCTGCCGGTACCCAGTATGGATGCCGCGCCAGCGCTCTTTGTATCTGCCGGTACCCAGTATGGATGCTGCGCCAGCGCTCTTTGTATCTGCCGGTACCCAGTATGGATGCCGCGCCAGCGCTCTTTGTATCTGCCGGTACCCAGTATGGATGCCGCGTCGCTTCCAATCCTTGCTTCTCTATTAAACATTAATCTTTTAAAACATTTCTGGGAAACTCGGATTGGCGAAGGTGTGAGGTCCATGTCCAAACGATTCCACCAAGTTGGTGCGGACGGGAACGAGAACGGTGGTGCTGTAAATGTATGACAAATTACGTATGATAAGACACATTGTTAGCAACGCGGCACCGAATCGGAACCTGCGCCATCCCGAGTCACATGTTACCCTGGCGAACTATAGTTCGGTAGAATCTAAAGTTTTATTATTCTAAGAATGTTCCTCTCAGAGCTGTTAAATATTTCTTTCTACGTAAACCCTATAGTTTTGTTTATGATTTTAATGTTATTTTAAATACAATAGTTTTTAACATGAAACGATTGCCTTCGTGGTCTAGCGGGTCCGTGGATTTGGTACGCTCGAGACGTGGACGAGCTTGCCACTTGACATAATGGGCCGCCAGTAAAGTCGGCTAAGCGTGGTTGTTGACCATCCCGTAACATTCAATTCCAATGGGGTGTATCAAGCAAAGCTTTTTGTAGATGTCGCTAGCGGCAATGGTACCTTGTTTACACCTATGACGGATCCTTTTTTCAATTTATTTGTAGTTTTTTATTTTTATAACAGAAAAAAATATTTTAACTTAACGTTACCTACCTACACCGTCTTTAAAATAAAAAAGGTTGAATTAATAGAACGGCATTATTGAGATCACCATATCTTTGCTTTCGCTTGGAAATCTCGATTTGTACACTTTAAAGCTGCTCACTTCTGCATAATATTCAGAAAATAATACACTTCGTAATAAAAATACAAGTTTTCTAGCTACTGACAGTTATATTAGGTACCATCTATCATGCGCCATCTATCGTGATAAAAAGTTAGTGATACATCCCATTGGCAGTTATAAAATAAATAATTGTTTTAACATGAATGATGGGGAACGTTCTTAGAAAAATCAAAGTTGAAATAATTATAGATAATTTATGAATACACTATTAAACACATACAATTTGGTTTTATTTCAATTAGAAAACACTTATCCTTCAAAATATATGTTTTCAGAGTTGAACCTGTGATGTACATATATCAATGTCATCCTTTATATAATATTTAACACCATTTTTCAACCTTTAAAGGGGTTGATAATCCTCGTTTATATATATCATTAGTATATCTATAGTTTGTTTCATTTGTAAATTGCTATAACTGAGTTTTCCTTTTAGATTAAACATGAACAGGTCCCTGGAATTTGCTAAACTACTGTCTTCTGCTAACAGCTTACTCCTTGGACCACTTCGCTGCTTAGTCTTCCGCTAACAGGAGTAGAATCATTCTATTTAAATAATGACGTGTCACAAATGCCTGTAATAGGTTTACGTGAATAAAGATATTTTGACTTTGACTTTAGCGTGCAATACGTACGCTATCCGTTTGCCATCAGAAACTATTCTAACCTCAACTACTTAATTATCGCGCAAAATTGGGATTATAGGATTATTTGAAGGCAGACGAATAGCGTATTATATTATCAACCCCTTAAAAACGTAATCCGTTTTTAACGTTAATTTTATGATTTATGAAAAAATCGATAATTAAATTATTTCAACCATTAATTTCTTAAAACTTTCCAGCAGAAACGGATGGATTTATTTTATAGCATCACTACACAAACAAGAATTTTCCAGACAGAGACAGCGGAGTCGTCCAGGCCCGGATGATCAATAGGCCTGGGTTGGGGATGGGATAATCTCCGATTTTCCCCGGCAGAATTTTGTCCAAACTACCTTGAAAGAAGGAAGGATTTTTAAAAAATCCGTTCGCTTAAACCGTTGCCCGCGTCGTCGTCCGCAGGTTTCGGAAGACAATTTTATTAAACAATAGTATATTTAATGCTATCGCCTGTCTATTTATAAGAATTGTTTAGAAACCACATTTCCTTTTACATTTTGACCTGGGTCCTTTACTCTCCGGTTCCGTTTATTTTGGGGTTATGAGTTATTATGGGGTTTTTTATTTAGTCATGCCTAAACTTCGATTCCTTGTCCCGAAGGTTGATGGTGAGAGATTGCCAAGCGGCACTACATACGCCTCTTGTATTAAACAAAAAAGTTTTTAATAAATAAATATGAGGTAAGTACACCTACTGTACGAAAAAGTTTCCAAACTGCTTTAGGATACTCAAATGCCAAGAGTGATCCGGTTGGTTTTTCTAGACTGCTGACTATAATGTCTAGGAATCTTGGATCTCGCTTACCGTCAGATGGGCGCGGTGTCACAGGAAGTACTTTTTTTTAAGGAACTGAAACTGTTTACTTCGCCGATCCACATTCATAGAATTCATTCGCAAGGATCTGTAGCCCTTTATCGAATCGAGATCATGAAGTGATGGGAGACAGCACACAAAGTGCGACGTAATAAGGAATAATAAAGGATTTTTTTTTCACTAGAGCTATAATGTTCGAGATAAATTTTCAATTGCGTCGTGTCGTGGAATAGTAGAAGACGCAATCAATTCAATTTTAATTAATTTTATAGTCGTACATTAAACGTGATGGCCACTTCCACAGAAATACAATTTTATTTCGCATTAAAGTTTATATTTGTACATAATTGTTTATTTATATGCGAGGGCGGACTCGTCTCTGCTCCCGCTCCCGGCCCGAACAGGTCTCTGCTCCCACGCTCCCGGCCCGAACAGGTCTCTGCTCCCACGCTCCCGGCCCGAACAGGTCTCTGCTCCCACGCTCCACGCAAAGTGTTTGCAGCACTTCATAGAGATCGAATATAAGAGACAGAGCGGCTTTGATTCCTCGAGCGCAGTGGGGCGTGCCGAGGCGTTGTATTGTTCCTTTGCCGAAGCGTCCCCTTCGAATGACAGCTGGAGGAATTATTGAGTGAAGGAACCGTTGAGGAAACGTATAAGAATTCCGTTAGACCGTCATAGTGGTAGGGACTGCAGATGTTTGCCAGCAGGTGAGCACGGCGTCACATGTGTGCTCTGTATAAAATAAATAAACTTGAATAGTGATGCTTCACAAAAGACTTCTATCTTATTCACCAAGAGATGAGACTTTGAGGCTCCGAGCGAAGTGAAATAGCTTTCTTGAAGATGACGACCTAACTCACTTACCTCCGACACACGGCGTCTTTAGAAACACACGTTTGGTGGCGGCATCAGTTATGAGCGATCTCCTCGACACAACATGTCAACACTTGTTTGTTTGAGCCTAATGTACTACACCTTAGACTCATAGGCTCATTTTTGCTCTTGGAGACCTACTACCTATATCATACACTAGTTAATATTTTATTATATGCTGTGTACATTAAAACCCTAATGTTAAGGATATAGCCTTTATTAATCAAATTTAATTACTAATAATAAAATTAAAAAGTGCCTCCGTAGTCTAGAAGTTCGGGACAATCATTTACGAGTATTTGTGGAGTACTTGAGTTTGATACTTAGAGACACCGAGCTTGCCACTTGTCACGATGGGCCGCCAGTTTATCTGGTTTCTGACCACCTCGTCAGGGATAGGGTCGTGATAAAACTTTACTTTGCTTTATAATAACACATTTGTCTTCTAGAGATATAAAATAGAAAAATAATGAGAACCTCAAGCGGCGGAAATACACTCAGCTTATTGGGAGATGTGTTTTTGCGCCGTTTGGAGTTGAAACTCTCGGGCCGTGGGGACCAAGTGCACATGAAATTTTCAAGGCATTGTCAAAGCAGTTCGTCAACACCTCGGGAGACAAAAGGGCTGGGCAATATTTGGGCCAAAGCATCAGCATTGCCATTCAACGTGGCAATGCTGCCAGTATCCTTGGTACTTTGCCCATTGGCAGCTATTTGGAGCAAATTGTTCATTTTTTTGTTTATTCTTCATTTTAGTTTTTAGTTGTATTTTTATTGATTAGGCTTATTTTTATGAATAGTCATTTATGTTTTAAAATGTAAGTTTTAAGTTTATTAATATTTTATTATTTTGTATCATTGTACCTTAATTCCTTGGATTAAATTGAAATATTATTACTTACTATTATTATGCTCTCTAAGTTTCTAACTGAGACATGCCGGTGTTCGAACCGCGAGTCCTGCTCCAATCGGACCACCGCGGTGTATAATGTTCACAAAATTATAAACTTTAAAACAAAACGGATTTGTGAAGTAAGTTTATATCCTCGCCTCTCCCCGAGCGGTGAATACATAACTATGTGTTTTCATTGAATTTATAAGTTTAATTCGGGTAACACAGACATATAGCTCGGGGAACCAAACATTTGGACAATTTTCAATCTTAAAATTTCTATGTACTATAGGCAAAATATATATCTTGTTTAAGTAATATTGGTTTTGTTAACCGTCCGCGTCGTATTGAAAGTCATGATGTACGAATAAAAGTGGATTTTATGGTGTTTGGAGACCAAATACTAGTTACGGGTATAATTACGATTACTCATCGCAACATCAAAACGCTTTTATACTCTTATACTACTCAACAAAATGTGGTCCGCTACGTACCTACCAATATCCCAGAATGCATTAGATATGCACACACTACAACACATTCAACATTTCTTTAGGTCCCTATATCTGCCTGACACTGACCACCAGCAGACACCTACCGAACCACACGCGGCACCACAACTCGCACCGTTATCCGTCTCGGTGTCCAGAACAAAGTTAAGTAGTAGAAGTACTAAGCCTTGTGCCAAGCCTTGTCTAGGAGTATAGGTCTCTGAGGTATTCTGGTCGAGATGAGTATCTAACAGGGTTACGGAGTCCGGTCGCCGCAGGAATATAAACTCCTCACCTATCACCAATAGTAATTAGATCGCCTGCAACAATCCAATTAAATAATGACATATTTGTCATTTTCATGTTGTGTTGGATTAAGTTCGGCGCACATTAGATTTTTTAAGCATAAATGCTAAAAAAAATTGCATCCATTACTGATAATATTAAATATTACCGATATATGAGTAATGTTAAGCAAAATACAAAACATCAATAGCTCTAGCACGTAAAATACTACGTCAAAAGGTGCGATGTAAACGGAAGCACAAGTAAAATTAGAAGCTCGAATGTATAACATTAAAAAAAAACCTTCGTTAACGGAGTTGGTGCACTCGGTGCTTCTAAGTTCTAAGTGCTTTATCTCTCAACTTAAAAAAAGTTAATTAAAACGCAATTCCTTAGAAATAAATAATCCGATCTGTGGTCAACATGGAGCTCTAATTAAGTCATTAATATGACGAGAGTTGAGGAGGGTACCACCTTACACCGACCGGTCGGGATAATATTATCACAAGGAAAAGTTAAATTAATGAATACAGAATTAATGTATTAACTTTAAGAATAACAATAAGTCATGTTTATTCTAGGTGGGGGACAGGAGGGGAGCAGGTGGGGGACAGAAGGGGGGCAGGTGGCAGCTACGGGTAATTATTAAACTCAACAATAAGGTCAGATAATGTATGCGCTGATCTCCGTGGGCGCGGAGATTCGAGTACCCTGTGGTGTAGTCCCGCAGTGGCCCTACCTGTCACTCGATTTCTTATTTACTCAATCGAATACAGTTGTTTACTAATTGCCAGTTAATAAGTCGTTGTCGATAATATTAAGATAGAGATAGCTAAGCTTGGAGACGTTATTACGTTAATAGGAATACAGAAAGTCCCTAAAAGTTTTATTTGACGTTCATGTTATCTAATTTTATTCGTTTCAAGTTATATATTTCGGAAAAATAAAATGTAGCATGGAAATGCAGGCAGGCAGCCAGCGTTCTTGCCACCATTCCAAGCAGACGGGACTTATATCCCTATCCGTAGTATTACAGACAAATTTCTAAGCATTCCATGGATTCACCGTGCACCCGCACCCGGGTCCATCGTGTGAGAAGGATGGTGTCTCGGACTTGTGACCGACAATAGGCTGGTTTAAAGAGGAGTTCTTTTTATTTTATTGTGCGACAAGCTCACCATCCACAATTCTACTCCTCTCCCTACCCAACCGAATACTATATGATTCTGTTAATGCCGTCTTGGAAGCTCTTTCCATAAATGTATCTCCTGCAGAGGTCTGCAGGTGCTTAGGCCCAATTCTTTCAGTAAGTGGTGCAAAGATTTTGCTGGAACTCCTCTCGCACCAATTTTTTTTAAGAATACATCACGTATCGTATTTATTATTATTATCCACTCCGGTGACGAGACGGTTGGTTCTTTCCTGGCTCAGAGAATCTGTGAGGAAATGCGGGCAACGTTCTTGCCACTACGAGTGGGTACCTATAGGTACCTCGCGGACACGATTTAAATTTTGATTAGGTTTTGTGCGAGTAAGTACCTACTTTATTAATATATTTTTACTGTAATTCCTTATTTGTACGTATATCTATATAGGTACCGACAATCTACAAAGTTTGATTTCTCTAAATAGTTAAGTAGGTACATACAATATCCACTTCAGTATTTGTAATCAAATAAAAACAAAAATAAATTGTAAATAATGTAAGATATACTGGTACTGGTACAGGGCGGATTGTTCAAGTGGGCCTTTAAGGTCAAATCTTAAACTACAAGGAAAAACGAAAAATGCTCCAAGAAGCTCGGGGAGGATTTTAATAAAAAACTCCGCTTGGCGACAGGTGACCCTTTAAGTACAGAATATTTTTCAAAGGGTCACCCTCGCCGTCCAACAGGGGAACGCCCGTTATAATTTTATTTTTATTTGTAGTGTAGTTTATTTTATTTTTTTAGTTTTATTTGTAGTGTAGTTTATTTTATTTTTTTAGTTTTATTTGTAGTGTAGTTTATTTTATTTTTTTAGTTTTATTTGTAGTGTAGTTTATTTTATTTTTTTGTTATTTTTTTACGTTTGTTAGGTTTTCTTTTTATACTGTTTGTATATAACTGCATGGTTCGATTTTTGAAACAAATAACTCATTCTGTATTATTGCACCAGCTGATAAAGTCGACTATAGTCGGCAAACTAAAGGACTCATTGTTAATATATATTTTTATTTATTTAAAAGGTCATAAGTACATTTCCAATTAATTAAATTGTTTCAAATAATCATGTAATGACAAACGCAGTACAAACCTTGGAGCGTCGAATTCGGCAATCATTTCAAACTAAGTTAGGGATTCAAAACTTTAAACATATTTATCATTTCATTTAGTTTGCAGTTACTTTCCACCATTCTTCCTTATAAGCGACTCTGACAGCTGGTGCAATAGTCATCATCATCCCAGCCCCTAAAACACAATGTCCCAATGACCTCCACTCTTGGAGATGGCCTTCCAGAATTTAGGCTACACTTGCCACGCTGGCCAGAGGGGTTGGCGAGGTTCTGTGTCATGTTAATGATAATTTACAAGTTGGTATTAATGGAACCGGGACCGACTGCTTAACGTATTCTCCACCTCACGAGAACGGTTTCGTTGTAAATCTAAGACAAATGTACGTAGGAAAAGTGTATTTCTCATTGGTACATGCCGGAGGTTGAACTCACTTTTTAGCTAAGCTAATGTAAGCGTCTCACAACCGTTACAGCTGAGTCACCACCATTTTGTTTTAGTTTTCATTACACGTAAAATAGTTTCGACATTTCTTGGAGCATATTATGGTATTTATTTTGGCGAGGCCACTTGAATCATTGACTCTGTATTTGACCCGCTAGTGTAGCCTGGAGACCGGATGTCGGGATGTGTGTCGTCCTCCAACATCAAGTCCTCGCCCGCGGCTTCTCTTCTACCAACATCGCGTTGTGTATCCTGTCTCCAGAGATATATAATTCTCCTAGCTGTTTACGGCGTGGTCGGATACCACGCTTTTATAAGGAGCAAGTTTACATTTAGCCAACTTTACTATATGCCCATTGTGACAAGTGACAAGCTCGTCGATGTCTCTAGCATACCAAACTCGAGAAATATCACACATAAATTATTGTTCCCGACCAGGAATCGAACCCGGCGCTTCCGAGTCTAAACCACAGACTTAACCGCTAGACCACGAGGCAGTCAGCAAGAAAATGGTAATTTTACACAAAATCTATTTCTGGTGCCGATCGATTCTATTTCTTATTTGGATCAAAGTCTGTACTGGACCGACTGAGGTTGAGGTTGAGGTTGGACTACTAGAAATGTCAGAAATTTTCCCAAACATTTTGTACGGAAAAACGATTAAGTATTTAAATGCAGTATAGAATATCTCAAAAAGTTATGGACTATTGATTTCAGGAGACCCCTAAGACTGTTTACCTGTATCTATAACGGTTGAGGGACCTGCCCTTGCTGTAACGTTTCAAAAGTTCACCCTGTGTTACTGAACCGATTTTATAAAGTTCCTCGTATCCCTGAGACGATCATCTTACTACGACATGTGACCCCGCAGTATATAACTAATTGTCTGTTAGATTCGCCTTCAAACCTTTTACTACTGGACCGATTATAGTTAAATTTGGCAGATATTTTCTTCCTCCCTGGGTTTTTACATGACATGTGACCCCAAGTCCCATCTGAAGGTTTTTTTTTCTGATCAACTCGTATTACACGGTCAAACAGCTAGTAAGTAGGTACTTATAAAAAATACAATCGGAAATTGTCAGTACCAGGCTATTGTTCCTGGCACTGACGTGACGTCCTAGACCTCCTCTGTTGGAGATGGCCTTCACTCGCACGCTGGCCAGAGCATGGCGAGGGTCTGATGTCCATTTATTAACGATTTCACAAGTAGCTATTAGTAGAACCGGGACCGAAGGCTTAACGCGCTTTCCGAGGCACGGGAACGGTGCTGTTGTAAATCTATGACGTCACTACGTAAGAAAAGTGTATTTCTCATTGGTACATGCCGGGGTTCGAACCCACCTTTTTTAAGGATGATAAGGAAAGCGTTCTTACAAATGACCCACCACCATTTCAAGATCCTCGAGAGTAATATGACGCCACAAACCCCCGACGTGACGTGACAGAATACGTAGAGACAATGAGAAGCGAGACGAGAAGGCGCAGGTGAATGATTCGCTGTCGCTGTGTAGGCAGATGTCGGAGTGATGCATCACTATTGTGTGTGCCAGAGACTGACGATCGCCGACTCCATACATCATGTCGGTACCACTTACACCCCTGCTCCTGTAGCCCACTGCCCAAACTCTGTTACTTTAACGACTGGGCCGGACGGACTAAGAAATCGTAAACTAAAAAAAATAAACTAAAGCGGTTCAATGTTTGACTTTTATATTATTATTATTTTTATATTATTTATAGACTGTAATATTATAAAAGTAAGTAAAGTACTATCACGACCGTAACCCTTTCGGGGTCACACACGCTTTCGGGGTCACACACGCTTTCAGGGTGGTCACACACTTTTTTTAAAAGAAGTGGATTCACATCTAGCAAACTTTACTCCCGACCCGACGATGACTAGTAGCAAACTCGTCGATCTCTCTAGCGATCCGACCGGGAATCGAACCCGGCACCTAAATCCACGGAGCACGAAGGCAGATTATTTTTAAAATATTATGTTACAAAATAAAATAAAAGTGTTAATTAACAGACCACATGAGCAAACTAATCTATTAAATCTAAAATTACACATTTCCAATAATTATCTTGTAAGGGCGACTTGTGCTTGTCGACAGTATCTCGTCATGGCACACGTCGCGTCGTGTCGTTCGTTAGTACCTACTGGTGAGTCCTATAAAACATATGGTAGATAATAGAATCCACTATTTGGGTCGCGTTAACAAAACATATGGTAGATAATAGAATCCACTATTTGGGTCGCGTTAACAAAACATATGGTAGATAATAGAATCCACTATTTGGGTCGCGTTAACAAAACATATGGTAGATAATAGAATCCACTATTTGGGTCGCGTTAACAAAACATATGGTAGATAATAGAATCCACTATTTGGGTCGCGTTAACAAAACATATGGTAGATAATAGAATCCACTATTTGGGTCGCGTTAACAAAACATATGGTAGATAATAGAATCCACTATTTGGGTCGCGTTAACAAAACATATGGTAGATAATAGAATCCACTATTTGGGTCGCGTTAACAAAACATATGGTAGATAATAGAATCCACTATTTGGGTCGCGTTAACAAAACATATGGTAGATAATAGAATCCACTATTTGGGTCGCGTTAACAAAACATATGGTAGATAATAGAATCCACTATTTGGGTCGCGTTAACAAAACATATGGTAGATAATAGAATCCACTATTTGGGTCGCGTTAACAAAACATATGGTAGATAATAGAATCCACTATTTGGGTCGCGTTAACAAAACATATGGTAGATAATAGAATCCACTATTTGGGTCGCGTTAACAAAACATAACTGCAGAGGTTTCAAACTCTAAACTTCGATTCCGGGAAAATGGGTGGTCAGAAACCACGAGTTTTTAAGACGGCACATTTGGGAATTTACATATACATGACAACTGCCTCCGTGGTCTAGGGATTAAGTCCGTGGATTTAGTCGCAGGTACCAGGTGGAGGTACCGGGTTCGATTCCTGGTCGGGAAACAATTCTCTCCTTTGGAACGCGCCAAGACATCGACGAGCTTGCCACTTGTCATGATGGGCCGGGGTAAAGTTGGGTAAATGTGAACCCGCTTCTATAAAAGCGTGGTTTCTGACCACCCCAGGGGGATACGGACGTAAAGTATCATCACGACCGTTTCCCTTTCGGGGTGGTCAGAAACCACGCCATCATGACAAGCTCGTCGATGTCTTCAGCGTATGAAACTCAAGAAATATCACAAATTAAATAATAATTAAATGTATTTATATTTTTGTGTCCCGACCAGGAATCGAACCCGGTACCTCCGAATCTAAATCCACGGACTTAACCGCTAGACCACGGAGGGATACGTCGTGATGATACTTCTTCTTTTTTTTAGTAGTTTCTGTAATAAGGCAACATCAAATAAGGCCTAAGGGAACCACTATCCGAATACGAGATCATTCTGTGTACAAACAAATTTAAAACTAATAAATCGTAAATAGTAGTTCTGTCATATATTCGCAAAGTATTGCTCGTTTTATTTAATTAGTGTTGTTTTTGTTGGTTGTTGCCTCCCCCTATGCCGCCCCCGTGTGTCGCGGGAGGGGAGGTCGCTGATATAAGGCAGGTCGGCGGCGGCGCGCGGGACTCTGTTCGCGGACCCCGACACGACGCTACAGTGAGTATTCCAACACTTGTTCGTTCTATATTTTTTAAAGTAATTTTCAAGTACATTTTTACAAACATTTTGGTGCTGGTTTCATTTAAATCGGCCCAGTAGTTTCGGAGTTATCTAGGTTTGCAGTTTCCTTAGCACAAGTTTTTCTTGAATCTTGATTACTGTGATTTTCATTCTGTTCTGTTCACGACATGTGACGCCGCCCCCATTTGATGGTAAGAAGTGGCGAGGTCCAAGAAAACGAGCAATTGACATCTCCTACCACTATGCCGGCATAACGAGATGCATTTACACTTTCCTTGAATGACTCCAAGGCAATAGGAAAACGCACAACTGAGACCTATATTAAGGTTCCATGAACCGTAAACCTTCGAAAAAAATCCTAATTAAATGTTTCAGCCGATTCTTTCGCTCACTTTATGACATTAATTCGTTAAATTTGGGGATGTCTTAAAAAAGATATTATATTAAAGAAAAATATATTAACTATTTGTTTGTCCCGGCGTTGTCCGTCTAATTAATACTAATAATTAGATTTTGTGAAATCCATTACTCACTTCCAAGGATCATTAGATCGTCGTACCTACAGTTTATAAGACAACGAGAGTGTTATTTATAAATTTAATTTGGTAATATTTTAGTTATATTCTTGTTTTTCGTTTTCCATAGACAACGGTTATAGAATATATTATTTTTGTTTTTAAATACTTTTAGTCACTTATTCCTAAGTTTTATATGCCATAAAGGTTAACCATAATACCTACCATGTGCTGGTATTACCTAGTAGGTGCAGCATTAGATTTAGTTTTAAGTACAAATGTGATGTTAGCACTGTAGCTGTAATAAATACACGTCTAAAAAAATCATGAAAAACGGTCCAGCAATATCCTTCATTCACATTTATACTATTAGTATAGACAAGTATCTTATGTGTTGAATTGTTAAAGAAATCATGAAAAACGGTCCAGCAATATCCTTCATTCACATTTATACTATTAGTATAGACAAGTATCTTATGTGTTGAATTGTTAAAGAAATCATGAAAAACGGTCCAGCAATATCCTTCATTCACATTTATACTATTAGTATAGACAAGTATCTTATGTGTTGAATTGTTAAAGAAATCATGAAAAACGGTCCAGCAATATCCTTCATTCACATTTATACTATTAGTATAGACAAGTATCTTATGTGTTGAATTGTTAAAGAAATCATGAAAAACGGTCCAGCAATATCCTTCATTCACATTTATACTATTAGTATAGACAAGTATCTTATGTGTTGAATTGTTAAAGAAATCATGAAAAACGGTCCAGCAATATCCTTCATTCACATTTATACTATTAGTATAGACAAGTATCTTATGTGTTGAATTGTTAAAGAAATCATGAAAAACGGTCCAGCAATATCCTTCATTCACATTTATACTATTAGTATAGACAAGTATCTTATGTGTTGAATTGTTAAAGAAATCATGAAAAACGGTCCAGCAATATCCTTCATTCACATTTATACTATTAGTATAGACAAGTATCTTATGTGTTGAATTGTTAAAGAAATCATGAAAAACGGTCCAGCAATATCCTTCATTCACATTTATACTATTAGTATAGACAAGTATCTTATGTGTTGAATTGTTAAAGAAATCATGAAAAACGGTCCAGCAATATCCTTCATTCACATTTATACTATTAGTATAGACAAGTATCTTATTTGTTGAATTGTTAAAGAAATCATGAAAAACGGTCCAGCAATATCCTTCATTCACATTTATACTATTAGTATAGACAAGTATCTTATTTGTTGAATTGTTAAAGAAATCATGAAAAACGGTCCAGCAATATCCTTCATTCACATTTATACTATTAGTATAGACAAGTATCTTATGTGTTGAATTGTTAAAGAAATCATGAAAAACGGTCCAGCAATATCCTTCATTCACATTTATACTATTAGTATAGACAAGTATCTTATGTGTTGAATTGTTAAAGAAATCATGAAAAACGGTCCAGCAATATCCTTCATTCACATTTATACTATTAGTATAGACAAGTATCTTATGTGTTGAATTGTTAAAGAAATCATGAAAAACGGTCCAGCAATATCCTTCATTCACATTTATACTATTAGTATAGACAAGTATCTTATGTGTTGAATTGTTAAAGAAATCATGAAAAACGGTCCAGCAATATCCTTCATTCACATTTATACTATTAGTATAGACAAGTATCTTATGTGTTGAATTGTTAAAGAAATCATGAAAAACGGTCCAGCAATATCCTTCATTCACATTTATACTATTAGTATAGACAAGTATCTTATGTGTTGAATTGTTAAAGAAATCATGAAAAACGGTCCAGCAATATCCTTCATTCACATTTATACTATTAGTATAGACAAGTATCTTATTTGTTGAATTGTTAAAGAAATCATGAAAAACGGTCCAGCAATATCCTTCATTCACATTTATACTATTAGTATAGACAAGTATCTTATTTGTTGAATTGTTAAAGAAATCATGAAAAACGGTCCAGCAATATCCTTCATTCACATTTATACTATTAGTATAGACAAGTATCTTATGTGTTGAATTGTTAAAGAAATCATGAAAAACGGTCCAGCAATATCCTTCATTCACATTTATACTATTAGTATAGACAAGTATCTTATGTGTTGAATTGTTAAAGAAATCATGAAAAACGGTCCAGCAATATCCTTCATTCACATTTATACTATTAGTATAGACAAGTATCTTATTTGTTGAATTGTTAAAGAAAACAAGTTGTGATATGCATCATCACATCTCTGAGAACACAGAGTCCGGTAGACCTCAACTGAAGTTGGTGGCCTTCTCTCGCCACGTTGGCCAGACGGGTTGGCTGACACTTTGCCCAGCTGTGACTTTACTTAAATATTTATATACTTTTGGCCAACTCATCTATTTTCCTGGCAAAAGTTTTATTGATAATATTCGGAACATTTGCTATGGGGTAGTTTGTATGGGATTATATCGTATGGGGTAATATTGTATAAGGTGGTGGGAGGTAAGTATAATTTGTCGATGAAAGTAAATATTAATAGATCCAATAACAGTGAGTGGCTGCTCCCACGGTGCATATTAGTTTTAAATATCTTCCGAAAGATGTACCAATATTTTTTCCAGTTTCTCAACAGTAAGTTGAGATTCTAAACTACATTTTTTACTTATAGTTTATTTTTTATTAGGTTTAGTTTATATTTATTTTAATTTTAACTTTTAAGTACCTAGTTAGTTTTAATTTATATTGTAATTATAAAAAAAAAAAACTACAAGGTTTATATTTCGAAACTTCATTTGAAACCCTTGAATATTTATTTGTTGATGTAAGCCTTATTAGGCTGGGTCGCACCAAAATTAAGTCTCTTAAATTGTTACGATTAATTGGAAATGGTTTCCGTCCATCCGAAGGTCTCTTGTCACTGCTGGTGTACCCGCAATCTTAGAACCCTCTGGGATAGTGCGGAGCGATGGCAAGAGACCCGACGGAATGACTGTTGGGTCGCGGAAACTTGGCAGGTCTCTGGTGTGGGATGCAAAGTGACACATTAGCTCCATCTCACATCCAGGCTACCTGGTCAGGCGCGGGAAGTGCGGCGTTTTCTGCGGAGAATCTCAAGTTGCGCAAATACGCCAACCTCGGTACCGGTTACGAATTTGCGCCGTTTGGGGTCGAGACGATGGTCCCATGGGGACCGTCAGCGAGGCGCTTGGCCAAAGAGTTGTCAAAGCGACAGGAAGGCTGGCAATTATTTCTGCCAACGTATTAGCCTCGCTATACAGAGAGGAAATGTTGCCAGCCTTCTTGAGACTATCTCGGATGGGACGTCTCTAGAGGACATTTTTTATTTATAGTTTAGTTTATTTTTAATTTTATTATTCAGGTAGTTTTAAATTTATATTTAATGTATGTTAATTTTCATCGAATAATTTTATTGTCACTATAACATTGTTACAATCCTTAGTTTTGGTATAGCCCAGCCTAAGAAGAAGTGAATTTCCTCTGTTGTGACGAGACGTGCAGTTTGTATTTTTAAGTCTCTACACTTCTCATCAAGTGTCCGGACAATATTGTGCCACATATTCTGAGATTAAAGTAGAACTTCTCTCTAGATTTTTCTTTTGAGAATGTATTCAGCTAATACTACCGACATTACAGTTCCCGGAATAGTACGGTCCTGTATGTAATTTAGGTTTTACAGGACATATTGAGAATGTGACCTACATTTGCGACACAGGACAGACCCCGCGGGTGGCCGGTAGGTGTTCTCTTCACCTGCTCTCCTCCTCACGGGAACGGTGGTATTGTCTATCTATGACGTCAGTACTGTAACCTGCCTTTGCGGTCACAGGATTATCCAACGCCTGCGGTTAGATGTAGTTGCTTTTATTTGTAACGGAGAGGATTCTTCTTCAATTTTTTATGCTTTATATTTTCGATATAATTACAATTATACAAAAACTAAACACTTTCCTACGCGGGACACTTTTTCGCGATTCACTTTAACCGGAATATTGTTATAATCCTAATATTAATACAAATACTCTCTCTGTCTCTGTCGACATCTCTCTTTACAATACAAAATCCATCGACTATGTCATTGTCGTATTAATGACAATACTATTCTTCATTAACATTTGAATAAAACTCTGTAACCGTTACAGTACGTAAGAAAATAGTATTTCCCATTGGCACATGCCGGGATTCGAACCGAAACACCACTGCTAAAAAGTAATAAAAGTTAAATATGAACACACGTATAATTTCCATTATTCTTGTAGAATTGGAATCAATTTACCTGATGCCATCATTTAAAATTGTATTTAAATTGTTAATTGTGTTTGGTCGTCTATATATATTATCTCTGTGGTCCTTCGATTCGTTGACTAAACGTTCATAACAATTGTAGATTACTTAATTTATCGTTAGAAATGTATAAAGTTAGACCATGAATTATTTATTCGAAGGAAATAAGGTACAATGATTTAAAATAATAATAAAATTTTAATTAAACTAAAAACTTACATTATAAAACATAAATTACTATTAATAAAAATAAACCTAATTAATAAATAAAAATATAACTAAAAACTAAAATGAAGAAAAAACAAAATAAAATTTATTATGACAAATTAGCTCAAAATCGCTGCCATTGGGCAAAGTGCCAAGGATACTGGCGTTCGGTTTGCGCTTTGAGTTAGCTCCGGCGGAGGTCGGTTGAGTTCCGGCGGAGGTCGGTCGAGTTCCGGACTCCGGTGTACTACCAGTGTTGCTGCCGTTTCTACATCTAATCATCAAGTATCACGACTTTCATATTGGATTTTCAACGGCACTTATATCGGACAGACGTTATCGGTATCAGAAAAAATACTATTGGCTATAAACTATATTTGCATATTTTTTAAGAGCTGATAAGCGGGAAACTATTTAATTACCTCTAAGCTTGATAGAATATGATTGGCGGGTCGAGTAGTTTCAACGCTAACTGACTGTTTCAGATGAGGTCCGGCATAGTGGTGTGCGCTCTGTGCGTGCTGGCGCTCTCCGTCGCAGACGACAAGAGACAAGACTGTATGTACAAATCATATTTTTTCCCAACTGTGTGTATCATAAAATGCGGTTCAGCGGTTCTACAACTTTGTCGGTGACAAAAACCTTGGACTGGTGTCTTTATTTCTTTATTTTTATTAAAAGTTATTTTTTACTCAGATATTTTTAAAATATCGATTTTCTTTTTAATTAAAATTTTATTTTATTACTTTTTAAATTAACTTTTATCTACTACTAGCTGACCCGGCGAACTTCGTACCGGTCAGCCAATAAATATCGTGTTACTTATTATTATTAGCTGAACTAAATTAATGATTTTATGGAAGTAATACAATGAATATAAAATAAATGTTATGTTAAGATAGGAACACAAAAAAAATATATTAAAGTACAAAAATTAATAAGACATCAGTTAATTGATTAGCAATGTTCCGTTTCTGATTGCATTACGGCTCCGTTGGGGAAGATTAGATCTCCTTGGTCGCGGCATTACGGCTCCGTTGGGGAAGATTAGATCTCCTTGGTCGCGGCATTACGGCTCCGTTGGGGAAGATTAGATCTCCTTGGTCGCGGCATTACGGCTCCGTTGGGGAAGATTAGATCTCCTTGGTCGCGGCATTACGGCTCCGTTGGGGAAGATTAGATCTCCTTGGTCGCGGCATTACGGCTCCGTTGGGGAAGATTAGATCTTCTTGGTCGCGGCATTACGGCTCCGTTGGGGAAGATTAGATCTCCTTGGTCGCGGCATTACGGCTCCGTTGGGGAAGATTAGATCTTCTTGGTCGCGGCATTACGGCTCCGTTGGGGAAGATTAGATCTCCTTGGTCGCGGCATTACGGCTCCGTTGGGGAAGATTAGATCTCCTTGGTCGCGGCATTACGGCTCCGTTGGGAAAGATTAGATCTCCTTGGTCGCGGCATTATTATTAATAATAATACTCACACAAAACAATTTTCAAAAGAATCACAGACAATTTTGCCACGTAAAATAGCAACCTAAGCACACTTAAGGTGCTTAAAATATGTTTCTAAAAATAGTCACCAAATGTGTATCAAAATATTTAACGGTTTGCCTATAGAATTAAAACAATTGACATCAATAATTCAATTTAAGAAGCTGTTAAATAAATGGTTAAAAGAACAATGTTTTTATAGTATCCAAGAATTTTTACATTATAAGTGTTGACAAATATAATTTTAGTTGTAATTGACATGTACTATTATTTGCATACCATTATGGTAGGATACAGCTGAACTGTAAAATTGTATTATCCTATATCTACCTGTATTCTGTGCAATAAACGATTTTGAATTTGAATTTGAATTTGAATTTGAATTTAAACCGCTCATTCCGAATTGCGCTCAGAGCGCTTAGAACGATTATGACACTGACCGTCGTTCCGAATCAAATATCGCGATTTGGATGCTCAGAGCGTGATATCAATTCGTAACGGTCGAAATCACATTTTCATTCATAAAATGTTAGTTTTTTTTTAAAATGTATGGAAGATAAATTGCGGATTCCACATCTTTGAGTATGAATACTAACAAATATACATCTCTCGGTTTATTCATCTTTATATGTGTAAAGTTTAATATTATTAACTTATTTTGATCTTTTAAAATAAATTGCCGTGTTACAGACATTTTTTTCCACTTCCTACTTTAATATTAATTATAGATTTGTTTTAGAAGTAACATACAAACAGTATAAACGAATTACAATATTCAATAATTTAAAAGAAAACCTAATATGAAATAAACTTGAAAATGGCGCGCGGCATAATGACAAAAAACTGATCTACCTCGATATCGTGAGCAGTCTAAGCGCGGGAAACGATGTCGTTTGTGACGTCGCACAGCTTTGGAAAAACAGTTTAAGCGCGTATCGGAACACCTTTAAGCGTGCTTAGGTTACTATTATCGCGTATCGGAACGAAAGGATGATGTCATTTGTGACGTCACATAGCTTTGGTAAAACAGTTTCTTATCGTTCGTTAATATAATATAATAAATGCGATAGATGTACTTCTGAGGTGTCTGTTAGTCACCTCCTAATAGATTGCAGCGCTTACGATAATGACAAATCTCGCTGTTCACTCTCAACTGTAGTTTCCCAATTTTAAGGGAAACCTTTATATATCTGGCAACACTTAACTGTGTGTCAGTGCCATTATTTAACGAGTCGTCAATCTGAAGTCGTTGAAGAAGGTTCAACGCTGAACACTGTAGTCTGTAGATGTCACTGTAGACGTCCTCTCTGTATTGTGTCGTTTTATGCAAAACTGTAGCTCTTCAAGCCCCTACTGTAGCAAGTGTGAAGTGTGCTAGTGTCCTTCCTATTCCTGGTGTTGTGCAAAGTGTGTTCACATCAAGAAAGAAGAAGCGGCGCCGCTGTAGTCTTTGGGATAGGAAGTAAGAGGAGTCCGAACCACCCTGCA
This sequence comes from Tinea semifulvella, assembly GCA_910589645.1. Taxonomy (NCBI): domain Eukaryota; kingdom Metazoa; phylum Arthropoda; class Insecta; order Lepidoptera; family Tineidae; genus Tinea; species Tinea semifulvella. The sequence continues at coordinate 50,366 of OU342623.1, read as the reverse complement.
CGTGAGTCTTTCACCATCCTGTATTCCTTCCACCCCGCGTCCAGGCAACCAACTTAGGACCTGGATGCACCACTCGCTTCAATTTACCCCCAACACTAAAAATGTGCCTCAGTGATGAACATTATCAGGATGTGTTCGGCTTCTTAATTACGGTTAATATATAAAAATATTTAAACCCACTGTAGAAATTCATGTGTTATTAGTTATTAGGCGGTCGCTTATTATGACCATGTTGTTAATAGCGACCTTAAATAAATAATAACAAAAATATAAAGATGAATAAACCGAGAGATGTATATTTGTTGTATTGTAATTCGTTTATACTGTTTCTATATTAATTCTTAAACAAATCTATAATTAATATTTAAGTAGGAAGTGAAAAAAAAATGTATGTAACACGGCAAGTTATTTTAAATTACCAAAATAAGTCAATAATATTAAACTTTACACATATAAAGATGAATAAACCGAGAGATGTATATTTGTTGTATTGTAATTCGTTTATACTGTTTCTATATTAATTCTTAAACAAATCTATAATTAATATTTAAGTAGGAAGTGAAAAAAAAATGTATGTAACACGGCAAGTTATTTTAAATTACCAAAATAAGTCAATAATATTAAACTTTACACATATAAAGATGAATAAACCGAGAGATGTATATTTGTTAGTATTCGTACTCAAAGATGTGGAACCCGCAATTTATCTACCATGCATTTAAAAGAAAAACTAACATTTTATGAATGAAAATGTTATTAGACCGTTTCGAATTGATATCACGCTCTGAGCATCCAAATCGCGATATTTGAATCGGAACGAGCGACGGTCAGTGTCATATTCGTTCTAAGCGCTCTGAGCGCGATTCGGAATGAGGTGAGACCAATTGATTTGACAGTATTTTTTTTAATATATCATTTGTTCTATATTTAAGGAGCTTGATAACATTTCTGAACGTATATTTGACAACTAACATTGTTTGACAGGTACCACGAACTTTTTGTTTGACAGGTACCACGAACTTTTTGTTTGACAGGTACCACGAACTTTTTGTTTGACAGGTACCACGAACTTTTTGTTTGACAGGTACCACGAACTTTTTGTTTGACAGGTACCACGAACTTTTTGTTTGACAGGTACCACGAACTTTTTGTTTGACAGGTACCACGAACTTTTTGTTTGACAGGTACCACGAACTTTTTGTTTGACAGGTACCACGAACTTTTTGTTTGACAGGTACCACGAACTTTTTGTTTGGGAAAATGTTTTTATTTTTATTATTTTCTTCAAATTTCCAATTTTATTTGTAGGGAAATCCTTCGCGTCGTTTTGCGCGGCCATGTCAAGTGCAAGTTTTCGTTTTGTAAATTAATTTACTGTGGATATTATTGGTTAAAATTGGTGTTGTTTTGTTTAATAATGTGCTACAATAGTTATGGAAAACGATAAATTGGACTTTAAATATGGGGCACAAGGGAGTTCTTCGCGCCATTTTGCGTGGACATGTCAAGTGCAAGTTTTTGTTTTGTAAATTAATTTACTGTGGATATTATTGGTTAAAATTGGTGTTGTTTTGTTTAATAATGTGCTACAATAGTTATGGAAAACGATAAATTGGACTTTAAATATGGGGCACAAGGAAGTTCTTCGCGCCAATTTGCGTGGACATGTCAAGTGCAAGTTTTCGTTTTGTAAATTAATTTACTGTGGATATTATTGGTTAAAATTGGTGTTGTTTTGTTTAATAATGTGCTACAATAGTTATGGAAAACGATAAATTGGACTTTAAATATGGGGCACAAGGGAGTTCTTCGCGCCATTTTGCGTGGACATGTCAAGTGCAAGTTTTTGTTTTGTAAATTAATTTACTTTGGATATTATTGGTCAAAATTGGTGTTGTTTTGTTTAATAATGTGCTACAATGTGAATAATTATGGATAACGATAAATTGTACTTTAAATATGGGGCACAAGTTGCAGTTTATTTTTTGCGGTTTTCCCGCGTTGTCAACTCCCATTATTATCCGACGTGTTTGAGCTATAGTGCCGGTAGTGACTCCAAGAAAAGCATCAAATTCTGCAGCATCTGGAATTTGACGATGACCTCATTAACTCATAAAAAAGAAAGATATATTACGTCAGACTTGGCTGTATGAGCTAGACCCTTTGCCTTCCCTATCATCTCATTCATTATCCGTCGGGAGAAGAGAACAAAAAAAAAATATAGGGCACAAGTTGTAGTTTATTTTTTGCGGTTTTCCCGCGCTGTGAACTCCCATATTATACCCGACGTGTTTGAGCTATAGTGCCGGTAGTGACTCCAAGAAAAGCATCAAATTCTGCAGCATCTGGAATTCGATGATGACCTCATTAACTCATTAAAAAGAAAGATATATTACGTCAGACTTGGCTGTATGAGCTAGACCCTTTGCCTTCCCTATCATCTCATTCATTATCCGTCGGGAGAAGAGAACAAAAAAAAAAATATAGGGCACAAGTTGTAGTTTATTTTTTGCGGTTTTCCCGCGCTGTGAACTCCCATATTATACCCGACGTGTTTGAGCTATAGTGCCGGTAGTGACTCCAAGAAAAGCATCAAATTCTGCAGCATCTGGAATTCGATGATGACCTCATTAACTCATTAAAAAGAAAGATATATTACGTCAGACTTGGCTGTATGAGCTAGACCCTTTGCCTTCCCTATCATCTCATTCATTATCCGTCGGGAGAAGAGAACAAAAAAAAAATATAGGGCACAAGTTGTAGTTTATTTTTTGCGGTTTTCCCGCGCTGTGAACTCCCATATTATACCCGACGTGTTTGAGCTATAGTGCCGGTAGTGACTCCAAGAAATGCAAAATTCTGCGGCATCTGGAATTCGATGATGACCTCATTAACTCATTAAAAAGAAAGATATATTACGTCAGACTTGGCTGTATGAGCTTGCCTTCCCTATCACCTCATTCATCATCCACCGGGAGAAGAGAACAAAAAAAAAGAAAAAAAAAGTAAAAGTTTCATCACGACCATTTCCCTTTTGGGGTGATCAGAAACCACGCTATTTATTTATTTATTTAACTAAGCAAGTCAACAACATGTTTACAAAATCTTATACAATATACAATCTAGAAGGTATCTTAATAGTTTAGTAAACATGTTACTTACAGACCAGCATTGCATTCAAAAGGTAGGTAACATCGTTTACTAAAACACAAAAACTAAATAGTACAATTTAAAAATATAGGCATGACAAAAACAGTAAGCTACAGAAAACAACAAAAATGAATAAATAAGCGGGATCACATTTAGTCAACTTTACTATAGGCCAATCATGACAAGTGGCAAGCTCGTCGATGTCTCCAGCCAGCGTACCAAACTCGAGAAATATCACAAATAAATTAAATATTAATTAAATATATTTATTTACATTAATAAATATTGTTGTGTCCCGACCAGGAATCAAACCCGGAACTTTTAGAAAATTCGAAATATTTAGCAAAGGACAAATACGTCTACATTGATTGTTCTAAGAACGTTCCTGAGATTACCTTATGTCAAAATAATGATTTATTTACCAATACTGCCAATTCAAATGAAATAACAAGTGAAACATAATAATAGAAAAGAATATTATTGTATTATAAATGATGTAGTTAATTTTGTTCATTTAAAAATGCGTACTATGAATACGTCATTACCATCAGTCTATAAGGTTTAATAATATATAGTGTAATTTGGAAGAGTTGGGGTTAAAATGACCCACCTTGAACGGTATAAGGAAAGTCGTGTGCTTGTGTTTCAGTCGGTGCGGCTCCGTTCGTGCTGGGGTCGCGGTACGGCCGCTCTCCGCCCAGACTGCTGGCGCCGCGAAACGACAGGTTCTTCATGGGGAGTCGGTACGGGAAGCGCTCGGCGTCCCGGGACAGCACCGGACCGCTCCTCTGTCGCGCCACCGCCGTGACGTCGCTGTACCGATGCGCGCCCCTCTCCGACCCGGACAGGTACGCTCTCTGCCTTCATGATAGTGACGTCGCTGTACCGGTGCGCGCCCCTCTCCGACCCGGACAGGTACGCTCTCTGCCTTCATGTTAGTGACGTCGCTGTACCGGTGCGCGCCCCTCTCCGACCCGGACAGGTACGCTCTCTACCTTCATGTTAGTGTACCGGTGCGCGCCCCTCTCCGACCCGGACAGGTACGCTCTCTTCCTTCATGTTAGTGTACCGGTGCGCGCCCCTCTCCGACCCGGACAGGTACGCTCTCTGCCTTCATGTTAGTGACGTCGCTGTACCGGTGCGCGCCCCTCTCCGACCCGGACAGGTACGCTCTCTACCTTCATGTTAGTGTACCGGTGCGCGCCCCTCTCCGACCCGGACAGGTACGCTCTCTGCCTTCATGATAGTGACGTCGCTGTACCGGTGCGCGCCCCTCTCCGACCCGGACAGGTACGCTCTCTTCCTTCATGTTAGTGACGTTGCTGTACCGGTGCGCGCCCTTCTCCGATCCTGACAGGTACGCTCCCTTCCTTCATGTTAGTGTACCGGTGCGCGCCCCTCTACGACCCGGACAGGTGCGTTCTCTCCATCCATGTTATCCATCCAGCGCGCCACTATTTAACCCTTTCATGTTATTGAGGTGTCGGTTTGTTCCCAGATCGGAACAGGAGTCTGCAGACCAGTAAGCGTGTGACCCGGAGTGGTGCCGCTTTGGCCCGCTGCTGGCTGGAGGCGGGACAAAGCGGCCGGCGCCTTCCTTCCACTGTTTCTCTTAATAAATGGACTGTTGATTCCGACCGAGTAGTCTTATTTCTTTTCCCATTACTTGACACATTGCAGTGCCCCGTGTCCACCTGTGAGTAAGCTGGACTGAGATCCAAAAATGGGATTCTATTATAATGGTTCCTATCCTAGTCCGCTTAATATAAAAACTAATAGTTAAAATAAACAAATTAAATCTGAAAAACTAAAAAAACTGAAAGTTGGGTTAGGTTTGGGTTAGGTTTGGGTTAGGTTTGGGTTAGGTTTGGGTTAGGTTAGGTTTGGGTTAGGTTTGGGTTAGGTTTGGGTTAGGTTTGGGTTAGGTTTGGGTTAGGTTTGGGTTAGGTTTGGGTTAGGTTTGGGTTAGGTTTGGGTTAGGTTTGGGTTAGGTTTGGGTTAGGTTTGGGTTAGGTTTGGGTTAGGTTTGGGTTAGGTTTGGGTTAGGTTAGGTTAGGTTTGGGTTAGGTTAGGTTTGGGTTAGGTTAGGTTTGGGTTAGGTTAGGTTTGGGTTAGGTTAGGTTTGGGTTAGGTTAGGTTTGGGTTAGGTTAGGTTTGGGTTAGGTTAGGTTTGGGTTAGGTTAGGTTTGGGTTAGATTAGGTTTGGGTTAGATTAG